>JAPYKT020000012.1:1446250-2892500 GCA_028749325.2 Caryopteris x clandonensis
TTATTTTTTAATAGTTTAATGTTTTTGCCTATCTTTCATATTCAATATTTTTTAACCTATTTTATTATTTAGAATGTACTAAAAGAATTTGTGTATTCTTAATGATCCTGCAAGATTCCAAGAAATTGTTAGGGTTCCAAATGAACCTCATTTCAAACCTATTTCTATTCATAGGGCTTCAAATATTTCATGTCTTATATATATATATATATATAATTAAAACAAAGACTTGATGGTAATATTATAGGTTTAAATGAAGTATTATCGTGACTCGTAACATTTTGAGCTCTAGTTTTTCCTTAAAAAAATGACTCAATGTTACTGTTCACATGACTCGAAGTCAGCAGTATCATTAAGTTTTATAAAAAATACCAATAAAATTTTATAAGTCGGCCTTTGTGGGTGTTAGGATCACTAAAGTTAAAGTAGTATATAATATTAATTAATAAACAATAAAAATAACACAAAATATTGATTTCTTTTAGGTGGGTAAAAATATATTTTATTATTAAAAAATGAGAATTCATATGATTTCAACATAAATATATGTACCACAAAATAAAATTAAAAAAAAAAAAGAAGATAGTGAGGAATGATGGGTTATTTACCCAAATAATGCAAAAAAAAAATGGGGTAAGTTTAAAAAGTGTTCCCAAAATAGGGTAAAACGTCATGCTCGATTATGTTTTTTGGTAAAAACATCACCGGGCCTGACGTTTTAATTTTAAAAATAAAAACGTCCGACCCGCTCACGTTTTTATTTTCAAAATATATGTATATGCAGTATGCTCATGCCTATCATCATCCTCACCCATATATATATATACATATATATATATATCAAGTATATATGTACATACATATGCAAGTATATATATCTATATATAAAGATATATAATTATATATATATATTTATTTGTAATTTGTTTGTATTAATTTTTTTTATATTATTTATTAAGTGATATTTATATTATTAGAATTTAATTTTTTATATTTACTGAAACTAAATGAAATATAATATTAAATATATTTATATATTTTTCATTATATAAATATATATTTATTTCAATACTATATAAAATAATAATACAATTGTGAATCAATAAAAATTCTAAATATTTCTATATAATATATATATAAATATAAAATATTTCTATATAATATATATATATATAATATATATATATTTCTATCTATATATTTATATAACAAAAAAATTAAATATAAACGATAATTATATTTATTTTAATCAGAATAAATAAGAAATAATATATATATTTAAATATATATAATATATATATAATATAAATATTAAAAAAATTAAATCAAAGAAACGTCAGGCCCATTGACGTTTCTTTAAAACGTCAGTGGGCCTGACGTTATATCTTTTTTTTATTTATGATATATAGATACATATTTTATTATATATTTATGTATTAATATGTATATATTTCTAAATATTCAAATAATAGTTAAATAAAAATATAATAATTATTATTAATTAGTCTTTACTTTTTTTAAATTATTTATATGATTTAATTATCTTAAATAACAATATAAACTTTTATTTTTTATAATTATATAATATATGTATTTATATAGAAAAATTATATATATATATATTTTTTTTCTAATAAAATATTTATATTAAAAAAATAAGCATAATATAATAAATAACATATAATTTATATATATATATTAAATATAAATAATATATAAATTAAAAAAATTAAAAAGAAACGTCAGGCCACTAACTTTTCTTTAAAACGTCAGTGGGTTGACGTTTATTGTTTTTTTACATTTATATATATATATATATATTTATTTATTTAAATTATTCCAATAATTAGTAATATAAATATCAAAGTTAATTGAAAATATTCTTTAATTTCTTTAATATGTTTTTTTCATAATATGATTTTTTTAAATTTAGAATTTTTATTGATTTACAACTATATTATTATTTTATATAATATTGAAATAAATATATATTTATATAATGAAAAATATATAAATATATTTAATATTATATTTCATTTAATTTCAACAAATATAAAAAAATTAAATTCTAATAATATAAATATCACTTAATAAATAATATAAAAAAATTAATACAAACACATTACAAATAAATATATATATATATAATTATATATCTTATATATAGATATATATACTTGCATATATATATATATACACTTGATATATATATGGATGAGGATGATGATAGGCATGAGCATACTGCATATACATTTATTTTGAAAATAAAAACGTCAATGGGCCTGACGTTTTTATTTTCAAAATTAAAAAGTAAGGTCCAGTAATGTTTTTATCAAAAAATGTCACTGGGCGTAACGTTTTACCTATTTTAGGAACACTTTTTAAATCTACCCTATTTTGTGAAATGTTATTTTTGTTTTGCATTATTTGGGTAAATAACCCGAGGAGTGATAATGAGGCGTGATAGATACGTAGATGCTTAAGCCCTCTCTATCCTTGGCACGAGTTGGTGTGCCCCACCCTTCATATATTGCAGAATAGCATAGTGCAAAAGAAAGAACAAATAACCAATCGTTGACTCGCAATATAAATGCCGAGAGATATGATAAAATAATGATTTTTGCTTCACCAAAAATGTTAAATTTGAAATATTTTTTTATAATTAACAAAATCAAATCCTACATTTTTTTTTCTATTCACTCTCATATTAAATACTACACAAAGTATTAAAGACATATTTTTAATAATATTAATTTGTATTTAAAAATTATAAACAAACTATGCAAATATTAAGATTTTTTGTACTAGAGATATCTATAGCCATTCTATGATTTGATCAAACACATCTCATATCTAAAATGTTAAACAAAAAAAAATTAAGAAATATCATTGAATGAAATAACTTTGCTGTAAATATAAATATTATTTTGTAATTTAAAAAATTGAGATCTTCCAAATAATTTTGGTAAAAGTTTAAATTTTATTGAATATAGATAATAAATTTATTTTATATATAAATACAAAAATGAAAACCACATTTGGTATAAGACTGAAAAAAAAGTCATTATATATATATATATATACATTGTATGGGTTTATTACCAGAATAATGCAATTTTTTTTTTTTTTGTAAAATAGGTTAGTTTCGGAAATTTTTTTAAAAGTAGGGTAAAACGTCAAACCCGGTGACGTTTTTTGCAAAAGATATCACCAGGCCTAACGTTTTAAATTTGAAATTAAAAACGTCAGGCCCCCTGACTTTTTTAATTTCAAATTATATATATATGCACACTGTTTTCTCTGCATCATACATATCAATCTATATATATATATATATACGTACATACATACATGCATAAAGCATGCATCCATATATACACACACACACCGCACTAACACTATATATATAAGCACTTATATATGTATATAAAGATATATATGTACATATATATATATATTTGTTATTTATATTATAATTATTTATATTATTAGAAATTATTTTTTTATATTTACAGAACATAAATTAAATATAATATTATTAATATATATATATATATAGAAATTTATGTATACATATTTTATAGAAATATATATTAAATTATATAATTGAAATTTCTGAAAAAAATACTATATATATTAATAATACATAAATATATATATACAATTAAAAAAAAGAAAAAAATTAAAAATCGTCAGCCCCACTGAGGTTTTAAAGAAACATCAGTGGGCCTGAGGTTTCTTTAATTTTTTTTTTAATTTTGTAATATGTATATATAATATTATATATATATATTATTTCATATATATTCTAAATGTATCGTTTATATTTTATTTGTTAAGTAAATATATATATATAGCAATTTATGTATATATTAAATCATATAATTTTAAAACGTAAAATATTATACTATTATTTAAGATAATAAAAAAAGTTATCTAAATTAAAGAATATTTTTTAATTATTATTATGAATAATTTGAATTTCTGGAAAAAATACTATATATATATATATATTAATAATACATAAATATATATACAATTAAAAAAAGAAAAAAAAATTAAAAATCGTCAGCCGCACTTAGACATGGGCACGGTTCCGGTTCCAAACCGGAACCGCCGGTTCGAACCGGCGGTCAACGGTTTGGTTCGAACCGGCGGTCGGTTCCGGTTCCGGTTTGGAACCGAAACCGTATTACATACGGTTCGGTTCCGGTTCTCCTTTTTTTGGAACCGGAACCGGCGGTTCCGAACCGCCGGTTCCGAACCGCCGGTTCTAGTTCCCGGTTCCCGGTTTCGGTTCCCGGTTCCGGTTCCCGGTTCTGAGCTTTCAAAAGTATAGATCAACGGCCCAGATCATGTGGCCGTTGGGAACCGGCGGTTCCCAACAAATCTTAAAAAAAAAAAAAAAAAAAGAACCGGCGGAACCGGGAACCGGAACCGAAACCGGTGGAACCGGCGGTTCCGGAACCGGAACCGGAACCGTGTATATGGCGGTTCGGTTCCGGTTCCACCCTCCCCGGTTCCGAAAACCGGCGGTTACGGAACCGAAACCGGAACCGCCGAACCGTGCCCATGTCTAGCCGCACTGACGTTTCTTTAAAAAAAATTAATTTTGTAATATGTATATATAATACATATATTCTAAATGTATCGTTTATATTTTATTTGTTAAGTAAATATATATATAACAATTTATGTATATATTTTATAGAAATTTATATTAAATTATATAATTTTAAAATATAAAATATTATACTATTATTTAAGATAATAAAAAAAATTATCTAAATTAAAAAATATTTTAAAATTATTATTGTGTATAATTTGAATTTCTCAAAAAAATACTATATATATATTTTAATAATACATAAATATATATATATATACAATTAAAAAAAGAAAAAAATTAAAAATCATCAGCCCCACTGACATTTCTTTAAATTTTTTTTAATTTTGTAATATGTATATATAATATATTATATATATATTATTTCATATATATTCTAAATGTATCGTTTATATTTTATTTGTTACGTAAATATATATATATAGAAATTTATGTATATATTTTATGGAAATTTATATTAAATTATATAATTTTAAAACGTAAAATATTATACTAAGACGTCGAGCACCCTTTAAGATACCGTTAAATGATTCTGACACATTTGTGGTTAGAATACCATGTCGCCAGCCACCATCATGCGCAAATGCCCATTGTTCTTTATTGATTTGATTGAGATACAAGTACGCTGTCGGATTCAGATTTCTTATTTCATTCATAACACTATTATGCTTAATGATTTGGTGTTCTGAACCAGTCCGCCAACATTGATCTTTCAATTGCACATCTTTAAAATGCGAATTGAAGTTTGAACAAGCATGTCTCAAACAAAAATGACTTACTCCATGTGGGGCATTAAATGTGGGTATTGCACTTAAAAGACCTGCATTTCTATCCGAAATTATGCACATATGATCCCTCCTACATATTACGTACTTTCAAATCAATTCAAAAAACCACTTCCAAGATTCAAAATTCTCTTCGTCCACAATAACAAATGCTAGGGGAAATATCTGTTTGTTTCCATCCATTGCAACGGCTATCAATATTTTATGTTTGTATTTCGTGTATAGATGTGTCCCATCAACACTGATAATCGGTCGCCGGTACTTGAATCCAGTGTAACAAGGCTCGAACGACCAAAAAACATATTTGATAATATTTTTATGTGGGACATTGGTGTCATAGTGTTTCCATTCAACAATGGTGCCCGAGTTCCACTTTTGTAGTGCACCCAGAAACTTAGGTAGCTTTCTTACGGAGCTCTCCCATGTCCCATAAATGTTCTCAATTACCCGTCTAATGTCATGCCATGCCTTTTGATATGAAATCGAGTATCTAGTTGCATTTTTAATGTCTGCTTGTGCCTCAGAGATGTTGATTGCAGGATTGACCCGAACATTTTCCTTAATCAAGAAAGCTACAAAATTTTTGTCCAGATTTTGATGATCAGAAGATATATCATTCATATAACATCTATGATCTCCACCATATTTTGTTATTTTGAACATCCCCAATCTTCGCTTAAATGTTGCTCTAACATACCAAGGACACTCTTGAAAAGATGTATTGTGTTCACATTTGACAATCCAAATGAATGGTTTACTTTCGGTAATTCGAAACTGACGTCTTGCATGTCATATCGAGAAATCCTTAATCGCTGCAATCAAAGCCTTCTTATTCCTGAATAACATGTCCTTCTCAATTATCCTTCGACTAGGATCGTAAAACTTTCCCCATGAAGACGAAGGATTATGCATCGAGTCAGCAACAACTTCGGGGACAATTGTTGTGTAAAACGGGATATTTGTGCCCGAATCGATATGGATTGTTGCTTCGACACCGTCGGAATTCACATTGGCTGCATCAACATCTTCTTCGTCTACTATTGCTTCATTGTCATCCAAATTTTTAATTTTCATTTCACATAGGGAAATTGGACCTAAAGAATCTGCACAAGGGTCCGTGTCTTCTGTATTGTCCATATTACTAGGACCAATTATATCTTCAGGTTCATCCCTCGTATTACTGGAACCAACTATATTTTGAATACTACATGAACCACTGAATAAAGTGTTTGTTACAGCAAGGTCCTCCAAGCCCTAAGTGATTTCGGGCACATAATCACAAGGGTTACTTAAATCTTGGAATGATATCATGGTCACATCTTGTTGGGACATCAACTACATATAATATCCCCACTCTTGGCTCATAAACATACTTTCATGTTCGCTAAGATTTTTACATGTTTCTTTCTCAACGAAAATGTCCATAGAGTTTAATCCATCATTAGGATCTAGGAAGAACCTAATATTATTGTCAGTCTCAATCTGAACTACAGACTCTATAACATTATTCTGACCGTAAACTTTCCCCCATTTTGTGAAAAGTTTCAGATGAAACTGGTCTTTAGGCACACCAAGAAATTGATAAATTTGATCTTTCAAAGCAAATAAGTCTGTATTTCGATCAATTCGTGTGTAACCATTGCGCGCACAACTATACAATACTTTTCCGTTTTCCTATATAATTTTGCCTCCGCTATAAACTCTAATTGTAACTCGTTGGTGACTCGCCATTGCTTGAAAGTGATATTTATAATTTTTTTCACTGTGAAATATATAAATTTCATACAAACATGAAGAACAAATAAATTAGAATGAGTAAGTGTGGACCACATAGTACATATAAAAACATGATAAATAACGCATTACATTTTACAACTAAGATACAATTACATGGAATATACATCACTCTGTGAATGATCATTAGCGGGTAAATTTTCTACAACATTATTATCATCCATGACTTCTATATCAACATTTTCGTTCTCTACTGGATCATGCCACATATTTAAGCCATGGGTGACATCTATAAGATCTAGTACACGTGATCGCATCATATTCATGTGATGAAAGTTAGTCGTACTCTCTTGTTGGATAATTTCATTTTGGTGTCTCTCCTTATCCAATTGAGCACGTAACTCATGAACCTCGTTTTCTAGGGCGTTTATATGTCCGTCTCTAACCCCAAGCTGCTCTATCATATTATTCTTTTCCGTTGTCATGGTACTTAAAGTACCACGTAGGAAATTTATTTCATGCCCTAAGACGTCTTCTTGTTGCCGAACGTAACCTTCTAAATCAAAGACACGATTAGATGGCCACTCCAATTCAACTTGGCACATCTTTACACGCCACCGTAATTTTTGTATTTCTTGTTCTTGCATGTTGGATATCGCATTTGCAGCAATATTCTTTCTCCTCAATCCCTCTATTTCTTCTTTTAGTTGTTGATTACGTATTCTTAATTTCACCAAACTTGTAGACTTTTTTACGATAGACCGATAACCTTTGTAAAGAAATATTTATTGGGTCGTGTGGAAGTTGATGCTGATGACTTTGATGTTGGAGCCATACCTATCAAATATAATTTATAGGTTTCATTATAGTTATTAAATTAATTTTTTTAAAGTATCCTATAATAATATATTAATTATACTAAACAAGTTTTAATTAGTCAACATAACAAATCGTAAAGTAAAACAAGTTAAACATACAATAAATGCAACACTAAAAATATATTCATCATAATAAACAAATAAAATTTAAATATCATCACATTAATAAATACAACAAAATAATTAAATAACACATAAAACAATACACGCATATAATTAAAATTTAGGAATCTTATTAGATAAATGTATATACGAAACCAAATAAACATTCACTTACAACAATATATGATAGTAAAATAAATGATGTATATGTATACTAACCTTATTTTAGTTTACATATATGTTTGTGCAAGTTGAAGTTTTCTTTTTCAACACAATTTACACAATATAGCATAAAAAATAAAAATATTGATGATTAGTGTTTAAGAGAAAAATTATGTCATATCATGCAAAAAATTAAGAAGATATAAGGTTAATTGGTGATAAAAAAAAAGGTTATAAGTATAACAAAACAAATTAATACATGTGAAAGGAAATATAAATGAAATAATGATATATTATAAACATAATTATAAGTAAATTAAATAATACATACCTTTTTATACGAAGAGAAAAATGAAAGATGAAAACACATCAGCAAGAAATCGAGCAAGAATAGCAGCAGGGATAGGAGCAGCAACAAATTCTCCAAATAAAGAAGAACAAGAAGAAGAAAGAAGGAGAAAACAAGAACTTGAAAATGAAGAATGAAGGAAAAGAAGGAATGTTGATCCGTGAGTGAATAAAAGAGATAGACTCATTCAATTTCTAAAACCTACCCTATGCCAATTCTGCCAATTCACATGTGATAAAGTGTAAAAGTTGGTGCATGCATGACAAATATAAATTGATGGATTGAAATGATATATCAGTAAATTTTGCAGGCAGATGAAATGGCAGAATGATAAATGATAAATACGAGTCCAATTTTTTATCGGGTTTTATTTTATTAAGGTAGTGTATTTATTTTTATAGAGTGTGATATTATTTAAAAATATTTAATATGCGATATATATTTATTATATAAATATATAATATGATATTATGGTGTTGTAAAATTATATAAAGTGATAATATGTTTTTATAAATATATATATATATATGATAATGTCTTAATTTTAATTAATTTATTTTTGGAATTATTTTAATTTAATAAATTATTTATGTATTATGTATATAATTTTTGTTAATTTTTATTATTTATAATTAATTTAATAATAAAAATATATCATGAATTATTAGACATAAACATATATATTTGTAAAAGTTTATTCAATTAATAATAAAAATAAAGTTTTTAAATAATACCTAAATTAAAAATGCAGTATTATTAAAACATATTCTTATAATTTTAAAGCGAATAAAGAAGAAATAATATATATAATTATGTATTGTTAATATAATTATGTATATATATATATATTATTTTTTTCCTGAAATTCAAATTATTAATAATAATAATTAAAAAATATTCTTTAAATTATATTTTTTTTATTATCTTAAATAATAGTATAATATTTTACTTTTTAAAATTATATAATTTAATATATATTTCTATAAAAAATATATATAAATTTCTATATATATATATTTACTTAACATATAAAATATAAACGATACTTATATTTAATTTATTTAGAATAATATATATATTAATAATATATATTATATACATATTATAAAATAAGGAAAAAATTAAAAAATTAAAAAGAAACATCAGGCCCACTTACGTTTCTTTAAAATGTCAGTGGGGCTGACGATTTTTATTTTATGTTTCTTTATTTTTAATTGTATATATATATTTATGTATTATTAATACATAGATATATATAGTATTTTTTTGAGAAATTCAATTTATAAATAATATTAATTAAAAAATATTATTTGAATTAGATAATTTTTTTATTATCTTAAATAATAGTACAATATTTTACGTTTTAAAATTATATAATTTAATATGTATTTCTATAAAATATATATACATAAATTTCTATATATATATATATTTGCGTAACAAAGAAAATATAAAATATACATTTAGAATACATATGAAATAATATATATATATATATATATTTATAATATATATTATATATACATATTACAAAATTAAAAAAATATTTTTTAAAGAAACATCAGGCCCACTGATTTTTCTTTAAAATGTCAGTGGAGCTGACGATTTTTAATTTTTTTTTCTTTTTTTTAATTGTATATATATATGTATTATTATAAAATATATATGTATATATATAGTATTTTATTTCGAGAAATTCAAATTATACATAATAATTAAAAAATATTCTTTAATTTAGATAATTTTTTTAATTATCTTAAATAACAATATAATTTTTTACGTTTTAAAATTATATAATTTAATATAAATTTCTATAAAATATATACATAAATTGCTATATATATATTTACTTAACAAATAAAATATAAACGATACATTTAGAATATATATGAAATAATATATATATATATATATATATTTTTATAATATATATTAATATACATATTACAAAATTAAAAAAAATTGTAATATACATATTATAAAATTATACATAATAATAATTAAAAAATATTCTTTAATTTAGATAATTTTTTTAATTATCTTAAATGACAGTATAATTTTTTACGTTTTAAAATTATATAATTTAATATAAATTTCTATAAAATATATACATAAATTGCTATATATATATATTTACTTAACAAATAAAATAATGCATTTAGAATATATATGAAATAATATATATATATAAATATATATATAATATATATTAATATACATATTACAAAATTAAAAAAAATTTAAAGTAACGTCAGGCCCACTGACGTTTTTAAAACGTCAGTGGGCTGACGATTTGTAATTTTTTTCTTTTTTTAATTGTATATATATTTATGTATTAATATAAATATATATATATAGTATTTTTTTTCAGAAATTCAAATTATACATAATAATAATTAAAAATATTCTTTATTTAGATAATTTTTTATTATCTTAAATAATAGTATAATATTTTACGTTTTAAAATTATATAATTTAATTTAATTTTCTATAAAATATATACATAAATTGCTATATATATATATGTACATATTTACTTAACAAATAAAATATAAACGATACATTTAGAATATATATTAAATAATATATATATAATATATTATACATACATGTTACAAAATAAAAAAAATATTTTGTAAAGAAACATCAGGCCCACAGACGTTTCTTTAAAATGTCAGTGGGGCTGACGATTTTTAATTTTTCTTTTTTTTATTGTATATATATATATTTATGTATTATTAATATAGATATATATATAGTATTTTTTTCCAGAAATTCCAATTATACATAATAATAATTAAAAAATATTTTAATTTAGGTAATTTTTTTATTATCTTAAATAATATTTTACTTTTTAAAATCATATAATTGAATACATATTTTCTCTAAAATATATACATAAATTTCTATATATATATATATATATATTAATAATATTATATTTAATTTCTGTTTAGTAAATATAAAAAAAATGATTTCTAATAATATAAATAATTATAATATAAATAACAAATATATATACATATATATCTTTATATACATATATAGTTGCTTTTATATATACATATATATATATATATGTATATAGTGTTAGTGCAGTGTGTGTGTACATATGGATGCATGCTTTATGCATGTGTCTATATATATATATATATATATGGATATGTAGGATGCAGAGAAAACACTGTGCATATATATATAATTTGAAATTTAAAACGTCAGACCCGATGATGTGTTCTCCAAAAAACATTATCGGGCTTGACGTTTTACCCTACTTTTAAAAACTTTTTCGAAACTAACCTATTTTATAATTTTTTTTTTTTTTTTTTTTTGCATTATTCTGGGAAAAAACCCTATATTGTATCACATCATTTATATTATTTTGTCAATAAATGTTATTTGTAGAAAAAATGCATCATCAATAAGTAATAAATATTATTTTTAGTAGATATTAGATTCGTAGATGGTTTTAGTTTAACATTCAAACTATCATTTACCATCATACATACTTTGCACAATATATTTTAAAAGTCACTATATGACATGACGGGACAAATGATGCTATTTGATCGTGTCCTGTTGTAGCGAACGAATTAAAATAGTGCACCATGCGGTTAGTGGTCGATACTTTTGACTACATCCGTTTTTTCAACATGAACTCACTCGAGAACTTATATTATTGTGATGTAATCTCACCCCGGAGTACTTTAATATGTAATGAATAATTAAACTGAAAGCAAAATTTTTGAATTGTGTTAATATAGACAACGATTATAATAAAAGCAAATTACAATAATATGTGTTGATAAAGAGAAGGACTCCAACAATATTCAATTCTTACGTCTCTTCAAATACTATATTCCCTCTATAATAAATTTAAAGAAATAAATGCTAATAACTATAACATACAATAGAAATTTGAACATTGCGGCATATTCCAACGGAAGGATTAAGCTAAAACAGTAGTCAGGAGACAATAAAAACTTGACAAATCCCAACTAAGAGATCAAACTATTTATCCTAAAAGCCCAAAATATGTAAGAGCGACATCCCGTGACACTTGATCGTTTTATCACACAGTGATTAGTGAGGCAACCAAATGCCTCGGTCATAACATCAGACATGGAACATGCCACGATGAGCCACTCGTTTCGAAATTAATTTCATTTCCTCTTTCATCCTTGACACTTTTGTGAGTGAGATGATTTTTTTAACTACTAAGGTGTTGTTTTCTATTTTTTCCATAGGAAAATTAAAATTAAGAATCATGTTGCAGCAGATAAAATATTTCTTAAAAGGCATTTTCTTAAAATCTCCTACGCGACAGATTTTGAAGGGTTTAGAAATCGTCGAATACAACAATGATGTGTGATTAGGTATAAATTGCTGCACAAGAGTAGTGTTTGAATGCTTTTGCTTTAAGAGTTATGCATGAGATCTCCAACAAAACACACACATCACACACTGAGAGAGAGAGAGAGAGAGAGTCTTTGTTCCCATCAACCCAAAATTCACACACACACACACACACACACACACACACAAGTAAAAGTGAAATTAGAAATTTACTTCTGATGGATTCAAGACAAAATGTGATCATAACCTTTTAAATTACAATTGAAGAGCATCAGTGTCATGTTGAAATCACATAAAATGGAGCATTAGGACCAGCATCCTTAAGATACAAGCCTATCGGCCGACAGTGAGCCCAAAACCAAAAACAAGAATCAAATGAAACAAATCAACCTATCCACACTGAGTCCCTTTCGCTGACTTCAACTTCAACTACGGGCATCCAATCTAGTAATGATGATGGATCATTATTAGCCTTGATATATCCACTTGTTGTTTACCGCATTTTACAATTTTGCCCTCAGCTTCCTATAGCTGCCCTTGAATTAGTGCTTGTAGCTATAGCAACAGAAGAGGGGAATATAGAGACAAGCACAGCCTCATTTCTCATTGCTTTAGAGGCAGCAGCCACATCTTCCAACTGCTTCCAGATTGATTCTCGTCTCTCCAGCATTTCCTTTTTCTTGTTCTCATCTTCTTGGAACTTTGCTAAGCACTCTTCAAAAAGAGATGGATCGGCATCTGAGAATATCTTACGCACGTTCAATGTTAGACTCTGAACAGCCTGGTTCCAGTGACCATGAGCATTCCTTTCCAATGACGGGAGGATTATTGGGAGTATCACCTTTTGGTTCAGAGTAATCAGATTTCTTATGTGATCATTGTTCCAAAGGAAAAGTGCACGCTCAGCTACCTGCCAATGCATACAGGATTTTAGAAACCAAATTAAATAAATAAAGGAGAATATCACTACATATCCGACAATGATGTGAAAATTGTCCTGCTACAGATACCTGTCAACAAAGAAGACAAATGCTATATTCATACAAAAGATAGATGCCGGTCAAGATATCATTGGTATCTCGAAACTAGCAGTATAAGAGGAATCCATACACATTTTTGTCATCCTTCGACATTCGCTGTTGTAAGCCAATCTAAAGCATGTAATCATAAATAATTAATGACACTGCCATTAATTTCTGCCTAGCAGTTGCTCTCCATCAAGATTTTCATTTCATATAATTTAGAAACTCGATCAGAGAAGATGGAGACCAAATCTTTATTGAGCAAGCTGATCAATTAATACAGGTTCCCAGAATAATGATAATGGTGAATTGCTAGTGACATTTCAATATGGACTACTGGGTCAATGAGAAATTTGTGTATGATCAAAACAATAAATATTTTATATAAAGGAGCTATGAATACGATGACTGCAAGAGATTCCAGACAACTTCAAATATCACAGTAAGATTACTAATGTCAGCCTTGAGTTCTTATTTATCTGCTCAAATTGCAAAAGAAATGTGGACACAGGCACTGGAAACATCTAGTAGCATGGTGCATTCATTTTCTGTATTGGCGGGTTAATGTAAAAGTGGAATGCTAGCAAAATTGGAAATTTAATTTAGTGTTCAGGGCAAAAATGATCCAAACATGAGGAGTAAGACCACTAACACCACATATAGCTGTAAGTGGTCAATTTACAATTACATGTAGAGAGAATTTTGCGGATCTAAGACTGAGGAAAAAAGGGAGGATGGAGACTTGTTCAGATTTGAAGTCAATTATACAGAAACCATGGCAAATCAAAGATCAGTGGTAAATCAAAGATCTCTTTCAGAACTTCAAGGCTGGTAGGATTAAGTGGTGGAATGGCTAGAACAACCCCCCCCCCCCCCCCCCCCAAAAAAAAAAAAAGACAAATTTCTGTTGAAGGTCAGTACATAGACAACATCAATATAAGAGGAAAATTACTAGCCTTGACACAGGATTTCATCCTTCATTCACTGTGTATGTCAATTTCAAAGCATGTAATCAGTATTTATAACTCTGATCTTGATTTCTATAGTATAGCAGATTAGCAGTTGCTCTCCAACATTTTCATGTCACAGTAGAAGAAAGTCAACCAGAGACGATTGAACCCATTTTTCTAAAGCAGGATGATCTTGTAATACAGGCTTCTGTAAGAATGAACAAGATATTGATATGGTTTTGATGATTAAGAAAAGCATAAAATGGAGTTGCTACAGACGTTTCAACTTTTGACATGAACATTGTGGGAACAAATATATCTACATATGATGCAAGAATACTCTATATGATGCAAGAATACTCTATATAAAGGGGCTTGACCACAGTGATGGCTGCAAGAGAGTCCATACAACATCCACAATCACAGGAGAGATTATTGATCACCAACCTCAAGCTTTATGTTTCTCTTAGATTAGCAAAAGACTTTTTAAAGAGGCACTTGAAATATTTAGCACCATGGTGCATGCTTTCCAAGTATGATATATAATAATGCTTTAATGATGGATGAATTATAATAGGAATGCCCGCAAAATTGGAATTTATAGACTAGTTGACAGAAATTGCAGATCCAAGCCTGAGATATATATGTGACCCAAGATGTGTGTGTGTAAGAGAGATAGAGAGAGATTCTGCAATTTCAAAGAGAGAGACAGAGAGAGAGTAGCAAGCCAAGAATCAATTTCAAAGAAACTTAGGAGATGGTAGGATATTTTTGTATTTTTGCAAGTCAAACAGAAAAAAAAAAAAAAAAAAAAAAACAAACTTTTAGAAGCTTATCTGTGAAGCTTACTTAATCCTCACATATATTGTTGTATAGGACCGAGTGATAGGAAACAACATATGAATAGATTAGTATTTGCATGGATGAGCCACTTATGGTGAATATAAGGTGCAGACATTGAATGTGTTACTCAGTTTAGCTAGAAAATCATTTGAAATATTATGCCACGAAGAAATAAAGGAAAGAAAATATGACGTTGGATTTCAACAATCCCCAAACTCCAATTCCACCCACGCTAGTTTTTTTTTTATTTTTTTTTTTATTTTTAAATTAGCCTGCTAATTGAACCACTAAATACAATTCCCTTTTATTTAGAGGTAGGCATTTGCAGCATCCCAACCACACCAGTCACTACTAATCTAATGATGTCTCAAAAAGTAATTATTTGGAATATGCCTTTTATGTCCCAAGGAAAAGATTCCATCTGATGGGCTTCACTCATCTAATTGTGGCATCGTCCTTGAGGAGAGGCACCTTCATGTTTAATTCTTCACAAACCTCAAGACTTCAAGGAGATGAAACTTTGGAAGCAAATAACATCGGCTCAAGTGGCAAAAGATGTATCACAATAAAATGCTTTTCCGTAGAAGCAAGAACAAGAATCAGGAAGAAAATTTTATTTGAATTTCTAAGACTATGAATGAGGAAAGAGAATCGGCTATATAGGATGGCATCAGATTCAGAAGAAGGGCATCATTGATGGCCATAAGGTGATGCTGAAAGAAACCAATGAGAGGTAAGCATTTTATTTGGATATCTTGTGAAGATGAAAAGGATTTATGAGAAAGAATTATGATAGCTCAACAGAAAAATGGAAGCAAGTTGATTCAATCATCCCCACTCATTTGAATTCACATGCTGATCTCTAAAATAAAAATAATCAACTTAATTGAAAGTAAGGAGTATTTATAAACTCTAGAGCCATCTTCCAAAAGAATATAATATACGAGGCAAGGAAATTTTTATCATTAGTACTCATACTAGCCATACTTTAAGCTTTTCTTTGTATCTAACAGACTGTGCAAAAAAGAAAACAATTTCAAGTATTGAGCATGAAAACAAGAAAATCAATTTTGACAAATAATTTTTGAATCAAAAACTTCCTGCTTATGCATGTAATGGAGGCTATGGAGCCATAGATGTCTGACATAAAATTCTAAAAGGGATCCATTGTTTTCTCTGGACTTCATCTGAATTTGTCATGTCCCTGAATTTCTATTTCATCCTCCTACTTACTTCCAATCAAACAACACAACCAAACAAGGTTTAATCAATAATATGCACTGAAAGTATAAAACTATCGTCAATTGAAATAATAATGAAATGAAGCAGAAATAGCATGGTAGATGGGTAAAGTGAAAATTACAGACTATAAGCAAATTAAGTGGATCTAAATGGCATGCCCATATTTTTATTTATGCTTCCAATTCGGAAAAACATCAACCACGTGCAGAGATGATAAAAAATGAGCTGAAATGCATTACCTGAAAATGTGAGCTGTTAATGCAACGACCAATCTGACGGAACAATGGGACCATGCAACGCTGAAATTCTGCAGCCTGGGTTGCTTCCAAGACTTCCTCCAATTCACTGATAAACATAACCTCCTTGGAACTATTAGTTACAGGCCAGTATTTCAAAAGACCACGAATGACTGTGTCAGTTAACTTGAAGTCTTTCTCCACAAATTGTGTTATACAGTATGACAGCTGTTGATGGTACGTCGACATGCACTTTGGTTTGTGAAGAGGAATCAATGCACGCACAAGAAAAAGCTTATGCTCTTCTTTTAAAGGTAAAGCAAACCCATTAATAATACTTCCCAATATCTCCAGCAATTCTGCAATCCCATTATGCTTCTCTGTCTCGAACATGAAATTATAGAATATATTATTGATGGCTTTCCTAATAAATGGCCTATGCACCATAAACTTCCCATATATACGATGTAAAACGGTCTTCAGGTACTCCCTCTCCCTTTGATCCTCTGAATCAAAAAGGTCTAGCAATTTCAGCACAAAAGAATGGTCAATGTATCTTTTGGCAAGCTTAGCATCTGTCTCTGGTGAAGATACAAATCTCAGAAAGAACTCGTACACAACCTGAAGATGTGGCCAAGCGGGTTCCATGGCTGGCTCATCGTCCTCTGGATCATAAACATCACCAAACAACTTACTCTCATGATTAGACGAAGGCAATGCTCTAAACAGATTAGCCACCAGCATTTTCGTTACTTCCTGCATGGCGACCTCACTGAACTTTGAATTTACGGAGGACACGTAGTCGACCAACTCAAGCAACAACTTTCTCTTAATATCTTTCTCATTCAAATTTGAGGCAGGGTCCGTAAAATCAAACACTAGGGAACACATGTTCAACTTCCTGATAAAAAGATTCTGCCTTTCTGAGCTTGGGACGTCCCGCAAGCTAGGCAGTGCCTCGCAAGCAGCTACATAATTCAACAATGTAGGGCCCACTTGATTTCCCATCACTTTACCTTGGCCTGACGATTTCGGAGCATAAGCCCCATTGCTAACAGGCCGAGAAGGACCCAGATTAGCCGAATTAGAATTTAGATTCGTAGAGCCAAAAGGTGGGATTTCATTATTGTTCGCATCATGCTGCGACAACTTAGACGATGGCTTCCTAGGAAGCTTGCCGAATATTTGTTTAATCATAGTTGCACAAAGTCAGACCACAAAAACTATACTAAAGTTGATCCACACAAACCCAGCCTCAGAAACTAATGCATTCTACAAGGATTGAAGCCATGGAGGCCCAGAAATGTAATCATAGCCAATGAGAGAATCAATTAGATCAGCAAAGGTCATACCTTTGCATTGGTGATAAAAATTTTATCAGGAAACTTCGTACCGAATAATATAAACCGAGCAACTGAGATAAGAAATGTAGCCCAAAATCACTTTCAATCCCTCTGCCGAACGATGCCTGATGGCGAGTTCTGATAGAGAAATTTGAATAAGGACCCCTAACGAGAGAAGAAGTGAATTGAGATGCGGAAATTTTCGGGTTTTCAAAATTTTGAAAACCCTAATTTTGAGAAGAAGGGAATACAGAGCGATATTGGAAGGTATGTCTGGTTGAGAGGGGTCAAAGGGAGTTTTATTATGGTACGGAGAACAAAGTTTTCATCAAGAATTGATTTAGTTTGTATACAAATTTTCTTTTTTTAAATTTTTTTTAAAAGTTATTTCTCAATTTTCCGATAACTAACTCATAGCCATTTTATCTTTTTCTTATATATATATATATATATATATATATATATATTAGTGGTGTGAGATTTCGTACCATGGGTGAAAGTTATTTTTATACATTTTATTATTAAAATTGTATGTTATTTATAATTAAAATGATTAGTAAAGAATTAAAATTATACGTAATATCTGACTTCATAATTTTTAATATATTATAAAGTAAAATATATTAGGAATATATTTTGAAGAATTCAAATCAAACTATTAAAATAGGAATTGAATTTGAATTCATGTTAATAAAAATTGAGTCCAAAATCAAAATTTGTATCAGATTAACAAAATTATAATTTAAAAATTCAATAATTTGATAGTCAAATTGATTACTTTTTGGAAAAAAATTAGAGAGATAAAAGAGAAAATCCTATGCTTCTACCGATATTTTATCACTTTAGTGATAAACATGATTTGCATAAATCAATGAGGATAGGATAGTATAATTATCTGATATGATAATTACCAAAACGTGTATGACTTTTCAATTATAGCAAAAATGTGGATTTTTAACAAATATATCGTGCAAACTTTTAATTGCATTAAATCTGAAATTTGAACATGTTAGATATAATTACAAGAAATCAATATTCTAACAAATATATATAATAAAAGTTTTAACAAACATATCAATAACAAAAGGAAGAAATTGTATTCTTCAAACTATATTCGATAACAAAGGAAATTAATTTTCATTACAATAGAATTAATATGCGCAATTTTACTTAACAAAATTAATTAATATGTATTCTCGTAATAGATATTACATTTATAAGAACACATTTGGACACTTTGATTGACGAATTTAAAGATTACACTGTCAAATAAAGTAAAATCATTTTAATTTTTCATAATTTAATTATTTTAAACAAAATCAAATTTACAGAAAATTCAAATATTGTGTTTTTTTTTTTTTAAGTTTTGATATTTAATTTGAAACTCACCAAATATGCAGCAAATTCAGTATTAATGACTAAAATTATGTGATCAATATTGTAGGCTAATTATTTTCAATAAAAAAATAAAATGTTATCGCTCATTCTACTTTATATTTTTTGAAATAATATTTAGTTGTGAAAACGAATTTATGTATATTAAAATGCTAGCATTCTTAAATGGAATATATTTCACAATTTTCCTACAAAATTATTTTAATAATTAGGAATGTTAAATAAATCGGGCCATGGGTTTGCGGATCGAATTGGGGCATATGATTATTATAATTTTGCATGAATCCAAACACAATCAATTTAATTTTTCATGTCAAGAATAGTAACCCGAACGCAGTCCATTTATTTCGCACGGTGACCCGACCAATCTGAATTATAAAAGTTGTCATAAAATTCTGTAAGAACTTATTTAAAAAAAAAAAAAAAAAAAAACATACATGTCAATGTTCAACTCACATAATTGTAATTAACAATTTATAATAACATGTGATATAATTATTTCTATATATACACTTTTTTTTTTTTTTTAAATAACCTTGCATACTCTATTGAGTTGCAATAATTCTTTTTCAAATATAATTGATGGGGTTTTGAGGTTAACCCAACCTAACTCATTTTCATTTTGTATCATTTGGCTCCAATACATTTTCGACCCGAGCTCACTAAAAATTAACTCTAATTCAGTATATTTACATTTTGTTCATGTCGAGTTTTCAAATTATATCAAAAATAATCATGCCTAATAATAATAATAACGATGCCAATCTATCAATTCTATTTTTGTTTTAAGAGGAAAACTAGCTGGCCCGTCATTTACTTATTCAGATACCATTTTGTTCCAAAAATAACTTTATTTTAAAGAATAAGTTTTGATCCAAAAATAATTTTGATTCAAACGCTAATATTTCATTTTATTAGACAATAAAAAATAAAAAATTTTATTTCACAAATAAGTTATATATGATTAAACAAATCAAATTAATATATTAATTTAAAAAAATCATATAAGTACGAACTTAAATTTTTTAAAGAAATTATACCTTCATTATATTGACAAAATTTTTAGAAATTATGCTGCTATAAAACACAATTTATTATTAATTTTTTAGGACAAATGATGTAATACTTAAGGAAAAAACTAGCCAATTGACTAGATTCGTATAAGATCTTACAAATCATTATAAGATTCGTAAAAGGTCTGTGCCAACGCGTGCGTTTATAAACAGTGAATACTGCATTTGGTATACTTCACCAGGAGCACCAACCACAAAACCGCTATGGGCAGAAATACGCAGTTTAAAATGCAAACAAAAACACAATAACCAAGTATCTCGACTCATTGTGGTTAACGGGGCAAGTAAGGCCTGCGTCCTAATAAACGGAAGTTGCATCAGTTTAGGGGAGTGTAACACACACTATTGGCAGAGGATAAACAAGAGTAATGTCTTAGTGCAGGAAATGCATTAAGAGATAACAAAGCTGTCATGGAAAGGGGGAAAAAGGTCAGTATCTCTCTGCACTGTACAATTCCACAATACAACAACAATACTGGAGCTACTTATGTGCTGCTATTCAAGAAAAGTGGTACAACCTCATGATGAATCGCGACAAGTTTGTTATCTCTTTCTACGCTTTGGCTCCACCTAGTAATGAAATCAGAAACCAATCATGCAATGAAAGTATAAACACCAGTAAGTTAAGAGGAAACTGGAAATGTATGAGCATAATGCCAATATATAGTTTAACAAGCTTCCTCACTCTCGCTCCCCTTCTTTCATCTTAAGGTTACATATAAATATGCAGATTCAAGAAAAGACTACATAGCTACAATAGTCTACAACGAAATTCAACAGAAAATCAAACCTAGGTAATGTAAGTTTTTTCATGTCATAATACATTCTGAACTGCTGGGGCTACATGCCTTGGGTATTCTGATTCAAATTGAAGAAACTTCCGTTACCTTTTCGTCATCAGTAGGTGATGCCGGAAATGAGTTAAGAGACCTTTTGGCATCATCATCAGATGAACAAGCAGAACACATGAAATGATCCAGTTTCTTTGCTTCTTCAATGGTCATACCCATGCAAGACGGATGAAACCTTCAGAAAAAGATGCATAAGAATTTTGATAAGATAATTAGTCTTCGGTCGACAATAACAAAATAGCATGCACATGAATTTTATCCAAGTATGTGGTAACTGAGTTTCTCTGTGAATGTATCAATGCCCAGAACTAAAATGCCTTAACACTTAAAACACACATCCTCACGATAGCAAAGTGGAAGTGCCTAAACTGAACAATCAATTGACAATGTTACCATATACTTATCCAAAGTTAGCAACGGGAATCCTTCTCAATTCCAGTGTTAAGTCCATCACTGAAGTTTAATAAACTACAAACTTCAGATAGACAGTAGAAACTTCAGGTAGATTGAAAACAAAAATCTAATAGTGGTTTTACTGGCCACCTCTAAAATCAGTACAAACAGGCAACAGTAAGCAGTACTCAGGAACATAAAATTTCTGAATCATAACACACAATAGAGGGAGAAAAAAACCCTCGTAACTCAGGCCTTCCAAGCTCCTATAATCTTCAAAGATTGAAGACAATAATGAACAAATTAACAGACGGACAAAATTTGACTCAAACTCATGATACAATGGCATGAGCAGGATGGACGAATTTTCATAAGAATAGTGGAACATAAATAGAAAATAAGTATCATACCAGTCCTTGCACCCCTCACATTGCACCATGAGATCATCAGGGTTATAAGGCATCTCGCACTTGCAATACCTTCAAAATGGCATAACAGGATCAATAACTAGATCAACCCAATCATATCTCTGTTATCTCAGTATTCATCCATGGAATCTTGAAATTTAAAATACTCACACTGCCACACGGTCAGGAGTGAACCCTCCAGTTGCAGCCTTGTACTCAAATCTACAAAAGTAATCCTCTGCACCCACATTCTCAAGCTTGGTGTAGTTCTTAAAAGTGTGCACAATGCACTTGCCTTCAATTGTGTGAGCACTCTGCACATCATAGTGGTCTGACAAGAAGAGTTCCTTGGCACCATGGAACTGCCTACGACCCCCTATGGATTCCTCAGGGCGGTAGTACCACCTC
Source organism: Caryopteris x clandonensis (assembly GCA_028749325.2). Classification (NCBI taxonomy): domain Eukaryota; kingdom Viridiplantae; phylum Streptophyta; class Magnoliopsida; order Lamiales; family Lamiaceae; genus Caryopteris; species Caryopteris x clandonensis. The sequence continues at coordinate 1,469,407 of JAPYKT020000012.1, forward strand.
ACTTGCACTTTCACATTGTTCCTATGGTCAGCCTCGAGTTTCTCTACTTTCGCCACATATGGGGGCTTGTCTGAGTCGGACGGTCTCATCAACACACAGTCCCCAGCTACATAAACACCCATATATCTTAGTCAAATAAATTCCAAAACTTAATCTGAACTGAACCATACTAGATATACACATTGTGGTGTTAGAATGAAGCTGACATTCAAAACGTGCAAGTAGGAGCACATATAAATCATCAAACTCATAGAACTCCATGACGATGATCTAAGTATGCAGATGTAGGAATGTGCCTCATAAACATGAATGTATATAGTGTGTTGAAACGCATCGTTGAAGATGCTTATAATATCTTCAAAAAGATTCCATTTCACAAATGTATGGTTGAAAAAGATAAATTATGGGTTCAAATGGACAAACAAGGCCATCAAAAACTCAAAGAGTCAAATGCTACAAGGATAGGCAGTGAACATCTGACTGCCGCATGTGCATGATATTTATACACACAGCAATCCAATGGTTAAGAAGTATCCAAATAGAATCTAACCAATCCAACAGAAAACATGCAGCAACACAAATTACATCAAAGTAAAGTGGAAGGCACAAACTTCTGTCATTTTGCAGCCAAAAACCAAGCAATGTGAGCTTGCAATCAACTTCCAACATTCAACAGCCTTATTTCCACATTCTGAAAACCCAAAATTAGTGCTACAAAATGAGAGAGAATTTGGGTGTGTGTGCCAGTTTCACACAGTGCGGAAGCAGTATGAACTTTCAATCAAATTCCAGCACTCAACAACCTTAATTCTACATTCTGCAAGCCCAAAAAACTGCAACAAAATGAGAGAGTAGCCGGCCGTGTGTGTGAATGTGCCACAGTGAATAATTCATGATATCAGAACAAACCGCACAAAAATATCAGAGCTCATAATCCGATTATGATGAACCATAACAACATTACAAGAGCTAGGCAATTAGCACTGAGGCATAAAATCCCCAAAAGAAGAAGAAAAAAAAAATAGCAGCAAGAGTAAAGATGGAAATACGTCTCACGACTTTGTTGGTGCCCTTAATAGTGTAAGAATCGACGTCCTTTTTCCCGGGCTTCGTCTTCGCCATCCCCTGTCTTCTCTCAGGCGATAAGCTGAATATGTATATTTTATTGAAAAATTTCAGCCAAATGAAAAGGTAAAACAATTAACTGTCTCTCCGAGTGACAAATAAATTTTATTGCATTCAGCAGAATTTCAGAGAAGCAAAAACCCTAGTTATGGCGCCCGATGGAAGGGAGAGAGAGAGAGAGAAATTAGGGGTGAAGGAATTTGATGGTGGAACAATGGGAGTTCAGTCGCCCCTGTACATCTTTTTTTTTTTTTTTTCCGTATTTATTGCCTTTTTTAGATAATAGGATGTGGTATTTCATAACAAAATTGTTACAATATTTCAGATCTGTGATAGATTCATCTTTATTTTGATTGTGTAAAATCACGATAATACTTACTAAATTAAATATTTTAAAAATACTTTGTCCAGATCTTCATACCTACATTACTAATATCAAATATATTAAATAAAATGTAATTAGAGCAAATTCTATATTGAATTAAAAAAATATTATTTAGGTAAAATTTTCATATTCAAATATATTTTTTATTTTGTTAATCTTTCTAAATTTATTCGGTTTATTTTTTTATATTAAATCATATTATGCACTTTCAATTTAAATATTACATTATTTTTTTATGTAATTTAACTCTGTAGGAATATGTGTTTACAGTTAACTATTATGCTAATTTAAATGACATATTTCAAGTACAATTTTCATGAATTTAAATAAAAAAATTCAAAGGACATTTCTTCTTATCATATTTATTATGTTTGTTATATAATATTGAATTTCAAGATCTTGGTAACAAGGACACTTTGTCACGTACAGGCTAATAGTCATGAAATAAGTCTTGTTGATTGATATCATAAATGTTTCAAGCCCAAAAAATCTATGAGAAGGGATATCATAGAATTCAGCTAACCTTACACTGAACCGTACATCACTCATGGAGTGGATATCTCATTCCATTGATGTATGTGCGGAGACACCACATTCCCCAAATGATCACATTAAACTGAAGCACGCTTCAAAACTCAAACTATTAGTAGCGGTAGTAGTAACGAAAAAATTGTTTTGATTTATGTAGGTATTTTAATTAGTTCTTTGATTATACACATGCATGTAGTCCTCTATGAGAAAAATCATATATTTGGTTGGTTCTTTATACATCTCTAGAGAGGCCAAATGAGGGTTCATTGATTACAGTGGAACTATATTTAAGATCAATGTAGTGACAATACATAATTGGCTAGCTCACAAAATAATTTGTTGGGATTGTTTCTCTATACTTCTTACAATCGTGCTACCCAATGATAATCTTGCGCAAGGCACCAGCCAAAACATAAGAGATGTGAATTCGTTATGAACCAACGGATCAACAGAATATGTGAGAATCATTATGTGAGAATCATGTAGTTATTAATGTCAATTAAGGATCCATATAAAATTATCAAACCCTAGGCATTAATCGAAGAATTAAGTAAAATGATTGTATATGCACGGTAACTACGGATGAAATGTTCACACGCCAAATTCATCTTGTACCTATGAGTTTGTTGATGAACGAATGAATGTCGAGTACTTATGAATTGAGAAATCTAAAGATGATTAATTAATTTTGTAAATGAATTATTTGTTCTTGTACAAGATGAAGTGATGAACCTAAGATTATGGTGTGTTGGAGAGAAGATAAATAACTAATTAATCATTTGATGGATTAATTATACTAATAATATTTGTTGGAATAATTAATCATTAATCCTAAATAATTAAATGATCATAAAAGAGAATTAATTATTGAACTAATTTGATTTGTTGGAAAAATAAATAATTAGACTCAATTAATATTAGATATAAATTATTAATTAAGAATAGTTTTTTGTGCTCAAGAATAACTTGTAGAAATTAATTAAAATTCAAGAAGACATTTAAGATTAGTCTTGAAGAAATGTCCAATAGATGAAAATATAAGAAGACTCGTAAGAAAAAATAGGGGATCCATAATTCCCATAGAGAGCCATATGGACTCATACCGAGAAGATGAAAGAATCTCTCTCTCTCTCTCTCTCTCTCTCTCTCTCTCTCTTTCTCATGTGTTGAAGTTTATAATTATAATTTTAAATTTTAATCATTAATCTTGATCTAACGAATATACAAGAATCAAGCCACACCATATATCTACGCATTAAGGTTGTAGGTAGATAAACTTATAGAGAAGGTTTCAAATATTTTTGACATGTGCGATCCGCATATCTCTGTTAGGAACGAGAAATCACGTATATGTATAATGCTCAGTTATGATTTAAATTATGCATATTGAGACGTACATGATTAGACGTAGATCGTATAAATAATTTTAATTATCATTTTTATGGTGTATTTCGTATGATCTGTGACCTATATATTATAAAAAACTCAGTGTGGACAATAAATGTTGTTCGACACTAATTGTTTGAACAAAATGTACATTGTTCGATCAATGAGGCCGACCAAAACAAGCATCATTTGACTTAAGTAGTTGAACTGTGTGCATATTGTTTATTCATCTTGGTTGATGAATGTGCGAATATTTTACCTTATACATACATATTGATTATATTCAATCAAAAGAATATATCATACAATTGAATTATAATTAATTATTAAAATAGAATTTGTAAAGATGATTTTTTTTTGACTAAAAAATATATCTACTATTGCAAATATATAATGATAAACATAGAATTTACGTGCAATTTGGGGTTGGGGTTGTAATGTATAATTTTTTAGGAAATTGTATGTACCTAAGTCACGAGTTCATCATGATTTTGTTATATTTTCTTACGTCACATGTTTGTTGAAGCTTTGACAGAAAAATAGATAATTAAGGATGTGTAGACAACGTCTCAAATCACGTGGACCGTTCTTATCCTCCTGATATGATCTTAATCATCACGATTTGGTGTGATTCGGGCATATCTTCTTGATTTAGTGTGATTCGAGCATATATTCTTGATTTGGTATGATTTGGGCATATTTATCATTCCAAACAGAGATACGACAGTTATCAAAACCTTAGTAATTGTCTATAAAATGAGGAGTTACATAAGATTTTAGGGACATCATACAACACAATATACAACAAATTTTAGGGTTAGAAACAAGGATACAAAAGATGATCAACCAACCAAGTCATCAAAGAGAGAGAAACGAAGATCGTTTGTGCTTCAATAATCTTCTTTTATTTTGTTCTTTTTATGTTAGATATAATTATCGATATGTTTTCCATGGATTTTGCATAGCTATGATTATCGATATGTTTTCCATGGATTTTGTATTGAATATGCATAAATATGGATTCATATATTTTTCTTTAATAATATTATTTCTCTTCCTATATTTGTTTATGCGCCCTTGATTTGAATGTCATATGGAATTATGTGACGACTAATTGCATATATGTAATTAATCCATTATTGACCGAGGGAAAGTAATTGGTTAACGGATTAGGAATGCATAACATAAAACTTGCTAGATCCAGAGATTTGTAAGTATTATGATGAAAATAGATCCTAGGCGCGATTGGGAGTTACATAATATTTTGAGAATGATCAATATTGTCTAATCTACTTTTGGATCTAACTCGAAAGATATGATCCAAATATCTTAGTAATCCTCATACAAATATAGGAATTAAATATGGTTTGATACATTAAAAGAAACTCATATGAGCCATGTGAATGCATGTACCTGGAATCCATATAATCTATGAATATATTTAGTTGTTTGACTTGCGTTGTTATCTATTTCTTCTCTACATGTGTTTTAGTTTACTTTATAAAACTCATTCCATTAATTGAATTCTTTAAATAAAGAAAAATATCATAAACAAATATTCAGTTGATTTTACAATATAAAGTCCATGTGTATACATTACATGTTCTCACCATATTTTACTATAATTTACATCGTGCACTTGCGAGTCGTATTTTAAGTGAAATAAAAAAGCGAACATATAAAATATAAAATAATGAAAAATTCAATATATTTTTCTAAATAGTAAGTTCTATGGAATAAAAATATAAATTAAAAAAATAACTTGTATCAAAATTATTGAGTTTATCTATAGTTATTAGATATAAGTAAAATTTTACAGGCATATACAACTTCATGAGCTTGTTCTCAAATGTTGACGTGCAACAAAATTTGGTTTGTTGCGAATTCTTTAATACGAGTTTATCTCAATATTATTATACATGAGTTTTATAACACTCAACTCTATCGTAACAAATTTTGCTTCCTATAAATAAGTTGAATTTTTTTAATTAAATACATTGTTCAACTACATGAAATAAACATAACATGCATTGTTCGATCAATTTGGTTGAACATATCGGAGGGTGTTCAACTGCAACAGTCGAACTTGTTTAGCCCATGTTCGGCTAAGATGGTCGAACAACTATCACTCTATTCTTTCAAACCAAATCGAATAGTAAAGCTCAACAATATCATACCTATAAAAAAAAATCTTGATAAAACCTTGAATACTATTATTAAAAACAACAAAAATAACAGAAAGGAGCTTATATTATTCCATTTCAATTGATTATTTATGATTATTTTGCTACTTCATGTCTTTCAAGACATAAGATTTGTGGCGTTTTTGGGTATTTCAAGTTAAACTCCCTTCGGTCACAAAAATAAATTATATTTGAATAATATACTATTTTTTATTTTCTTCAAACAAATAAAAGAATAATTTGTTTTAAGTCATCATTTTTCAATTATGTGTTTTCATTTATTTATTAGTTTTGACTTTTTTTAATTATATTTGACCAAAAAATATAATTATCATAATAGTTTTATTGAGACTTCATCTAATAATCAATTTTGTATTTTCAAATATGACTATATTTTTTTTTCAAATATAAAAAGTATTTTAGAATACCTTTCTTTAACTTTTTTTTTTGGGGGGTGGGGGCGAGGGTGTAGATTATTTCCACAGCTCAAATTTGAGAGATTTAACAACACAATATTATGAATATTTAACAAACAGAAAAAAATATAAAACAATAGTATGTACCATTGATCTTACTTTTTGAAAAAATAATTGAAAATTACTCGTAAATTTCTTAGGGCTTGTAATAATTAGAATCTATATAAAATGTTCAAATAGATGTTTTTTTTCCGCAAAAACTCTAACGTACTTTGGGTATCGTACAATTCAATTGGAGATTTTATAATATTATTTATTTAATTAAAACTATTACTTTTTATTTAAAAATTATTATTTATTATTTTTTAACAGTACGACTTGTTTAGTCAGTATTGATTTATCTAGTAAATATTACTCACTAGATTAATGTATAGAAGATTTACTCTCTTTCTTAACTAATTCTTTTACATCGTATTGGATATGAAAGAGGATTCAAATTTTAACATTGGAATTAAAACTTGAATTCACCGCAATCGTATCAACTCGACGCAAACTAATAAATCGTCTGTCCTAACCATAAACTTGATCGTTAGTTTTATATTTTTCTTTCGTTAAAGAGTGATGAGAAAATAAAAATGAAAACATAAAATTATAGAAAACTTATATAATGTGATTATGCTGAGAAATGAAGTGGGATCACAAAAATCCAATGAATTTCAAATCTACTAAAAGTTGACTTAGAATAAAATCATGGTTACCTTTTTGTGTAAATTCCTAAAATTATATGACTTTAATTTTAATAATCCACAACCATATGATTGACAAATAAACTTACATAATTATATTTCTGGTAAAAAAAGGGATAATGGAAAGAAATCAAAAGAGAATAAAAGAACTTTTCAAGTATAATCTTTTAAAATTAATATGTTTCTATGTATACAAGTTTACAACTTTGTTTATTTTATATTTTAACTTATTTAATTATGTATAATTTTGTCGTACTTGGTTCCAGGGTGCATATATGTTGTTATATTGCCACCCATCTATCTATATTAGTTTAAAAGTAGGACAATTTGACAAATTTACATGAACGTCACTTTTTCGCCCAAATCACTCTTTTCTTAATCAATTTTAAAAAAAAATTAAAACAAAAGAGAAAAAAAGAAAAAAAGAGATTGTGCTGAGAGATTGTTCATATATTGTTGGCCAATTACCTCTTTTTAATTTTTTTTTTTTACTTTTCACCTCAAATTCTAAACGCTTATAATTTTTACGTATCAACTCATTTTTAATGAAAAATATATCAAATTAATTATTTTTTCAAGATTTTAAATTTGATATCCATATTATATATATAAAAATATTTTTAGATTAATTATAACATATTTTGATATTTAAAATATTTTTTAAATAAAATAAAATTGTGAGATATTTTTATGTAAAATGAAATTATATTAAAAAATATACTTTATATATTTTGAATTTTATTTTAAAAAACTATATTATCATTTTATAAAAAAATTATTTATTAAGTAAAAGTAATAAAATCTCATATGGCGTAATAATGCGACATCAAACAAAATGCACAATTTAAAAATTATATTGCTATTAATTATAATTTACTAATTATTTATATTATTACAAATATTATAAATTGTGCATATGGAATAAATACTAGTACTTAAAACAAACTATGTTTAGTTTTTTTGCTTTCCCTCTTTCTCTTTTTTCTATTTTTTTTAAAGAGTTTAATGTTTGTTTTCTCAACTTTTAATTTAATTTTTTTTTTTCAATGAACAACTAAATTGTGACTTGACTTGTCCAACTCCAACTTGAACTTTCCCAAGTTTTATTTTATTTTCTTTATTTAAATAAAAATAATTTTTTTTCTATATCAGATGAAACAAAAGATAGTAAATTATTTTAAACAAAATTAAAAACCAGAGCATATACTTCTTCTATAATATTAGCGTATAATTTGTGAAAATTATGGGATATTAAAAAAATTATAATAAAATTTTGTTTTATGCTATAATAATCAAATTAATAACCATACTAGCTCATTGAAAATAATCTATTCATATACTTTTTAGATAATTAGATATAAAATTGAATCAAATTAGACAAAATATTTTTATTATTCATGTTAATTTTAATTATTAATTAAATTTTAATAAATTACATGTAAATATATTAATTATCAATTGTCAATCTTTCAAATTAAAATAATACACGCAAATTTACAGGATCTTGCTTAATATAAATAAGATGATTAATATTAATATAGATTAATGTTTTCATATGTAATATTAAATTAATATATTTTTATATAAATAATGACAAAAAATATGACAAGTAATTTTTTATTAAACAATATAATTCATATGTTCTAACTTTATATTATTTAGTACATTTAAAGGTTGTATTAGTAATTATAAGTAGACATTACAAGAACTTTCCAATGTTTTACAATATTGAAAAGTACTTTAAGAGAAAACTACTACTTTTTGACAAGGGAGCAGCACTTTATTACATAAAGGTAGCTCTTTTTTTCCAGGTCAAAACATCCTCTTGCATTTTGCTTATGTATGTGTGTGTATATATATTTAAACATGCCATATCAAGGTGTATATATATATATATATATAATTTTTTTTTTCTTTTTGGTAGTCGTAAAGATATAGTATAAAGTAAAGGAACATCGTGTAAAGCTAGTACACCAATATTCTCTGCTGGAAAAGCACACCCTACTCAACTTTCTTAATCTTTAAGTAAATTTGTATTTTATATATTGGCAGAATCCTTTCTTTTATACATAATATATATACATATATACACACATATATATATAGAGAGAGAAAAGTGAAGTCAGCTCTACTCTAAAAAAATAAAATGGTAGCTATAATCTTTGAGCGCACACAGATTTACATGCATATTTTATATTATGTTGTATATTTATTTCTTCATAAAGATTTAGAATTGATGTTATATACAGGCATACATATATATATATATATAATTATATGAATATTAAAAGATGCTCATGTATTCACCGAGAACACATTTTCATAAGTCCATCAAATGAGGTATTAAAATCATATACAATTTAGATATTTTTCGGATCTAAATTTGCAGTTGTAATCTTTACACATCAATGATAATATACACTTACGGTGGATAGGTAGGTGAACCTTTCCGTACAAAAAAAATATCCAACAAATCTCCGCAAACATATTAACATATGCCCACGAAATAAGATCTCAAAATCTTCTACAATTTGGATATTTTTCTTATATAATTTGTAGTTGTGATATTCATACATCAACAATAATATAATATGTGCCCATGGTGGATAGACTAGAATACTTATCTAGCCACAACAAATATATTAACATGTGCTATAGATGTTAAAATCTTGTATCTTTTGCATACAAACATAGTAAGAAACAATCACACAGATTTCTGAAGGAAAAATGTAAGTATAGATAGATAAAATTACAAGGAGAAAACAACTACAGGAGAAAGAAAACACAATCTGTCTCACTCATTACATGTGAAATAATTTGTTATGTATTAAGAATATTTTAAAAAAAAAAAAAAAAAAAAAAAAAAAAAAGAAAGAGAGAAAACCAACAAGGACACTCACAAAAAAAACGCATCCATGCTATCTCTAAAAACTAGAAACAAACTCTTTGTTTTTTTTTTTCTTTTTCTTTTTTAACAATAATTTTCCTATAATACAGTATACTGCAATAAGTTAACGTTTGAGGTATACCAACTGTTCAGTGTGTTTGTTTCTGTGCAGGAGTAGACAGCTTGTCGACAAGCGTCGATCAACCTCCTGCGGAAAAAGGTGAAAACACGAGTGTTAGAAAAGATTCACATATAAGGGGAAGAAAAAAAAGTGTTTCCAAAGTTATGACTAGGATATATCGGAGATGGAACGTTGATTTGATTCGTCTGGGTATGTCCCGAGTACTAGATCAATGCATTTACATCACAAAAAAAAAAAATAAGAGAAAAATGTGATGGGAATCAATTTTGGTCCAATATGTCTGCCAAAAGAACATATACTTCCTACCTACCAAGAAACATATCCATTATGATAATCATCCATCAATGGAACAGAATCAATCCAACCAGTTGGAAATTTGGACTGTATCACAGGGCTTCACATGATATTAAACAGTGTAGCATACAGGTATATAACTACAAGTCACACTTGATGCCTGACCCCTTACAACTAAGATGTGAACTTCTTCTGTCATTGTATTTATTGTAATGTTAAGAACAACTAGTTGCTTTCTTTAGTATGAATGAAATAATGTATGCCTTTTTCAGTCTTGCAATAACTTTGATCATTATGGTCCATACAAAGTATTATATGCCTTCTTAGGCAGCACAGATGCTTTTACTTAATGGAAATTTAGAGCAATAATGTGAGTTTTATCTTTAATGAAACTTTTCCTCATAGAATTTTTAAATTAAAATATTTTTTTAAAAGGACAACAAAACAAACAAACAAACAAACAAACCTCATATGGCATGTTACACAGCAAAGGTAGGTAATGGTTATGGGAAAATTAGGTGGTTAGCAGTTTGTATCAAATCATATCTTCTGCTCTTAATTTTCTGTCACAAAGTGTGATCCTTGTCCTTCTACACAATCAAATCTTGCTAGATCAGTTTTCCTAAATTTTATACTCAAAGAATCTTCTCATATAATAGCATGTTTAAACTAACATAATATACAGTTCTTACTAACTTACAAACTGCCAAACTTGAAGTATTAACCAATAGCTGTAATCAAGAAACAGCTCTTTTAGGCAAGTTATAATCAAAGGATGTTTGAACTCAAGAACTATGTGTATGTGGAATGACTAAATCAATAATTCTTTAATTCAATGGTAAGAATTATTACCCTTTTGTTCATCGGAGATGGTTAGTTACTCTGCTGATTAGTCTCTCCAAGCCCTTGAGAATATACTCGTTAGCCTATTTCCAGAGAGTCTCTGCAACGCCTTTTTAGCACCCGCCACATCCATCTCTGATAATCTCTGCATGTGACCATAAACACCAGCTGCGGCCAGCTTCTTCCGACAACTCTGGCTTCCTCCTGCCATGATAGCCGCCACTACCGCCACTGGAAACTTCTTCGAGACCACCTCATTTTTAGGATCCAACATCTGAGATAGCCTCATCAAACTCTTCTCATCCCTCACCAACTCTTTCCTATTGGATTTTACAGATAATAAAAACACCAAGGCCTTTGTACCAACCTCTTGTACTCCTTCTGGCTTTACAGACTCCATTAGCTTCACCAAAGAACCCATACACCCAGCAATCATGGTCTTATCACTATCCGTAATCGATAATTTAGCAAGCAAAGAAGCAGAGATATGCTGAAGCCTTAAGTTCCCATGCTTGATGAGATCAGCAATTTGTACAATAAACATGGAAGATCCAGATAACAGTCGGATGCTGCTTTCAGAGGAGGCGGATAGCGAATAAATTGCACGCAATACATGTTCTAAAGTATCAGCAACTGGACATTCATGAAACAAATGTACCAATCTCTGCAAACCCTTTTCTTGTAACAACAAATTGCGAAAATACTCACTCGTGGAAGCAAGAATGGATATACAATTGGCCGCTTTTCCTTGAGCTGATGCATTCCCGGAAACAAGCAACTCCATCAAAACAGGTACTGCGCCTTCTTCTGCTAGTGCAAGTCGAATATCTTCGACTATGGAAACATTTCTTACTGCCCCGACGGCGTGTGATTGAGCTATGAGAGAACCAGATTTACACAATTCGATTAGGATAGGGACACCTCCATAGGCAGAAATCGCCCAGGCATTATCGGGATCAGCAGTGATGAACTCCACTGCCATGGCAGCCTTTTCCTTCATCGGCGCCGAGCTGCACTCAATAATTCTCAACAAAGGGCCCAGAGCTCCCTCCTCAAAAGCACATTTCCGCGGCAAGTCGCCAGCGGAGACGAGCAAAGAAACCGCTTGAACCGCCAGTTCTCTGAGGGAATCATGAGTATTCAGATCGAGCAGAGGAATCAAGCAGCTCAAATTCCCTTCTTTCGCGACTATAGCAGCAGACTTATTATCCTCAGATATGATCTGAATCAGCGAATCCAAAGCTTTCTGCTTAAACTCCAGCCCGCCGATCTGGAGTCTAGTGAAGAGGTCTCTAACGAAAAACGACAATTCCTCATTCGAGGAACTCAAATTAGGGCGAGATAAAACAATGGCGGTAGACTGATGGAGGACGCCGGAGCGGAGAAGAAGCTCGAGGTCGTTGATTTGCTTCGATAGCCAACCGGCGGCCATGTCGAGGTCTGATTGCATCAACAGCTTGCCGCGGCTGAACGAAGCGTCGCAGCAGTGGTGGCAGAGGGTTTCCGTGCGGCGGAGAGTGGCTAGTAAGGAAGGGAGGAGGGGTGGGAGGAGAGGATTTTCCGACCAGTGAGGGGAGTCGGAGATTTCGCAGAGGAGAGCTTTCAGGGAAGCAAGCTTCGAGCGGATGACTTGCCATCTGGAGGCGAAGCAGGTGATGGAGAGCGTGGAGGGGAGAAGATTGTTGAGGAGTTGGGTTATTTTGTCGAGAGCTTCGGGAGGAGACTCCGGCAGCGGCGGGGATTGCGGTGGCGGGACGGTGGCGGGAGGCATTTTGCTTTTGTGTTGTTTACGAATGTGAGTATCTATTTCTATTTTTAAAAGTCAGAGGTCCATGTGGAAACCGAAATAATACAGGAACTGGGGGTGGGGGTGGGGGTGGGTGGGGGGTGCTGAATGGGGGTGGGAAATAATAAAAATGCAACTGGTTATGTTTTCAATTCTTATTTTTTATTTTAGTACACATTTTCCTGAAATAAATAAATATAAAAATATTTATATTTATTAAAAATGGACAATGTCCGATTCGTTATTAAATGTGGAATAAAATAGTAAGATTACAATCGAGAATTATTAATATGCGTAATCTAGATTTGTCATTTTAATTAATTAAAAAGGATGAATAATAAAAAGATATTATATGATGCATTTAGAAAGAAAATAATTAAGAATATTTTTGTACCAAGCATATCAATATTTATTGCATAGAAATTATTATATTATCCCATTGAGAATGCCTTATTATTATAAGGTAGACAATATTTGTTATTAATTTATCTTCTATTTTTAAATTTTGGACAATATGTGGGGGAATTTAATTTAATTTAATATTTTAAAAAAATCAATATACCTGGCCCACCTCTTATTCACGGGCCATTTTCATTGTGCAGACTTGACTTTGAGGTCATCCTAAGACTAATTGAAAACAACCCTAGGGTTGAATTTTGATTGTAGCAATATCAACGATGACCTATATTTACTTTTATTTTAAAATATCTGAAATTTGTCACATTCCTGCTTTTTCATTCATATATATAATATATATATATATATTGTATTTTTGAGCTTATATTCACTTATTGAATAAATAATATTATGAATGTAATGTTAGAAATTTATTGGGGTCACAATTGTATATAGAAAATGTGTGTTGGGTCATCAAATAAATAAGTCAAATTTATGTGGTCTATTTCGGAATAAAGTTTATGACTTAAGGGCATAATTGTCATGATTTTAATATGTGGATACCAATTAGAGAATTTCTAATTTGATGAGGGGCCAAATCAGAAATAGTTAATGAATATTATTAACTGCCTTGAGCAGTTTGTAATATAACAGGTAATGGTCCCCATTTGCATCGTGTAGTTCTTTTTCCAGAATCCTGAATCCCCATCATCAGGAAACTAAGGCTTCAAGTTTTTGATGCAAATTGGAAGATCATACCTTTTTTTTTTACAAACAATTCAATGGACTCCGGTACGCTTCCGCTAATCTATATTCTATTGTTTGATTCTCTTGAATTAATTAGGGCTATATACAGATTGCAGAAGTTTTTTTCAACATTTGATATCAGAGCCTCCCTAAATTAGTTCGTGAGAATTTATGGTATTATTGGTCTTCCATGAAATTCCTTTTGCCGTTGTGCATATGCATATCAGCCTGGTTTTTATAGATAGTTTTTCCATGTGGTTTGAGTTGGACCCATTTAATAAAAATCCAGAAAGAGTAATAATCACACAAGAAAAGATATTCATATATGTTCTCTGTGTGTGTCTATGTAGAGAGAGAGAGAGAGAGAGAGCGAGCATTATGTATTTCTCTTTGATGCTGCAGTTCCACTCATTTCTTCTTGCAGCCTTTAGAGGACCCATTTGTTTTTATCCTTCTTTCTCTCTCACACACACAACACACACTTCTAGCATCCAGCAATGATCATCACAAACAATTTGATTGTACCGCTGAAAATTTTCTTTGCCACAGAACATAATTGGCAAATGTAATTGCTACGTATATATGAATCTATCATATATATATATATGTTTTATTGGGTTTTCATTATTATTATTATTTTATTAAATATATAATAATAATTCAGTAACAATTTAATTCAAATTTTGGTTTTAGAATTTATTAAGGATATTTAATATTTAGTTAAATTAATTGAAACAAAATATCACCAAAGTGATCTCTTTTGTGTAGATTAATTTAATAAAATATTAAGATAATTGTGTGTATGTAATTCATGTGTTTATTAACTGACCCAAAGGTAAATTAATATTTGACAGAGTTTCATACATACATATGGTGATAAATTTGTGACAATTATAAGGTTTTTTGTGTGTGAATAATATGTTAGTCCAAAGATTGCATATTATTTGACATAATTTATTGTCAATGTTTGATCACTATAACAAGAGTACTGCTTACAATTAATATTATTGTCCAAAGACTTGATATTAATGATGTGCTTGGTATCTTAAGATGGGATTAACCATTATTTGAATTTATTGTTTAATTTGGTTTCTTATATGAGCATGTTATTTATGTAATTGTACTGTTCTGTTTTCAGCTGTTGCTACTGTATCTGCTAATCTTAATTCAGTGCCGGTCCTTAATGGTAGTAACTTTAAGGACTGGAAGGAGAACATTTTTATTGTTCTTGGCTGCATGGATCTTGACCTTGCATTAAGGATGGATCGACCTGCTTCTCTTACAGATGCTAGTACCTCCGAGCAAAGGAGGATTTATGAGAAGTGGGATCGTTCAAACCGCATGAGTCTTATGATCATCAAGCGTGGCATACCTGAGGCTTTTAGGGGTGCGGTGTCCGAGGAGGTCACTGATGCCACAACTTTCCTTGCTGAAATTGAGAAACGCTTTGCAAAAAGCGATAAGGAGGAAACAAGTACTCTTTTAAAGAAACTTATTTCCATGAGGTTTAAGGGTAAGGAAAACATAAGGGAGTACATTATGGAAATGTCTCACCTTGCTTCAAAGTTGAAGGCACTAAAGCTTGAGCTTTCGGATGACTTGCTTGTGCATTTAGTGCTTATCTCTCTTCCTCCACAATTCAGTCAATTCAAGGTCAGTTACAACTGTCAAAGAGAGAAGTGGACTCTTAATGAGCTCATTTCATTTTGTGTTCAAGAGGAAGAAAGATTGAAGCAAGAGAAGACTGAAAGTGCTCATTTGGCAAGCACCTCTAAGGATAAGGGCAAGAAAAGGAAGAATGAGGCTGCTAATTATAAGGGTCCAGCACATAAGAAACAAACTCAAGCCAACAATGATAGTGGTTGTTTCTTTTGCGACATAAAAGGACATGTGAAGAAGGAATGTTCTAAGTACATTGCATGGCGAGCAAAGAAAGGTACATTTCTTAGTTTGGTCTGTTCTGAGGTAAATTTAGCTTCAGTACCTAGAAACACTTGGTGGTTAGATTCCGGTGCTACTACTAACATCAGTGTTTCAATGCAGGGTTGCCTGAGTTACCGAAAGCCAAGTGATGCTGAAAGACGCATTTATGTGGGAGACGGCAAGTCGGTGAATGTGGAAGCAATAGGGCATTTTAGGTTGTTGTTAAGTACTGGTTACTATTTGGACTTAATAGATACTTTTGTTGTACCGTCATTTAGGCGGAATTTGGTTTCTGTTTCTTATTTGGACAAATTAGGTTATTGTTGTTCATTTGGAAACAACTGCTTTAGTTTATCTATTAATTCAAATACTGTTGGAACTGGTTCTCTTATGGTTTATGACAACTTATATTTGCTTGACACCGTTGCTTCTTATAATGAAACCTTAAATGTGGAATCACGTGGTACTAAGCGTAAAATAGATAATAAAAAATCAAGTTCCTTATGGCACAAACGGTTAAATCACATCTCTAGAAATAGAGTCGAGCGACTTGTGTCTGATGTAATCTTGGATTCAATTGATTTTTCAGACTTTGATGTTTGCATTGAATGCATCAAAGGCAAACAGACCAAAACAAAGAAATTAGGTGCGAAAAGAGCTATGGACGTCTTAGAATTGATACATACGAACATTTGTGGGCCATTTCCTACACCTTCTTGGAATGGTCAACAATATTTTGTATCATTCATAGATGATTACTCAAGATATGCGTACCTATTTCTACTTCATGAAAAGTCTCAAGTCTTGGACGTGTTCAAATCTTTTAAGGCTGAAGTTGAGAATCAACTTAGCAAAAGAATAAAGCAAGTCAGGTCTGACCGTGGTGGAGAATACTATGGTAGATATGACGGATCAGGTGAACAACGTCCAGGACCTTTTGCCAGATACCTAGAGGAGTGTGGAATTGTCCCACAGTACACTATGCGGGGATCTCCTAGCATGAATGGTGTTTCTGAAAGACAAAACCGTACTCTTAAAGATATGGTTAGGAGTATGGTCAGTCATTCAACCTTACCAAAATCACTCTGGGGAGAAGCACTTAAGACAGTAGCCTACATTTTGAATAGAGTACCAACTAAAGCAGCTGCAAAAACACCTTATGAGCTTTGGACGGGGCGAAAACAACTTAATCACTTTCACGTTTGGGGATGTCCAGCTGAAGCTAGGCCTTATAGGCCAAATGAAAAGAAGTTGGAACCCAAAACTGTGAGCAGCTACTTTATTGGATATTCTGAGCGATCTAGGGGTTTCAAGTTTTATGATCCCAAAGAAAAGAATATATTTGAAACGGGAACTGCAAAGTTTTTTGAGGATATCGAGTTTGGGGGGAGAAATACGGTTAAGGACTTTGTTTTTGAGGAGGATTTAGAATCAACCACTCTTCTTGAAGATGAGTTGATTTCTATTCCATTAGTTGCTTTTGACAATGTTCAGGATTCCAATCCTGATATTGATCAAGTTTTAGATCAAGAGCAACCAAACATAGTCAATGAAACCCCAGAGGTACAAACTCAACAACCTCAAGAACAAGTGCCTTTGCGACGATCCACTAGAGAAAGAAGAAATGCTATTAATCCCGATGAATACATAGTGTATCTTCAAGAACATGAGGATGACATTAGAATGATGGAAGATGATCCAATCAACTTTCATCAGGCCATGAAAAGTTCTAACTCTCAAAAGTGGAATGATGCCATGAATGAAGAGAATAAGTCTATGCAAGACAATAAAGTTTGGGAAGTTGTCCCATTACCAGAAGGTGTAAAACCAATTGGTTGTAAATGGATATTTAAAACCAAAAGGGATGAAAATGGTAATGTGGTGAGGTTTAAGGCACGTCTTGTAGCAAAAGGCTATACTCAGAAACAAGGCATTGATTATAAAAAGACTTTCTCTCCGGTTTCATCGAAAGACTCTTTTAGGATAATAATGGCACTTGTTGCTCACTTTGATCTTGAGTTACATCAGATGGATGTAAAAACAGCGTTTCTCAATGGCGACAATGATGAGACAATTTACATAGATCAACCAGAAAACTTTGTGTGTGGTGACCCAAAGAATATGGTTTGCAAATTAAAAAAAATCCATCTATGGACTCAAGCAAGCTTCCCGTCAATGGTACCACAAATTTCATCAAGTGATTCTCTCATTTGGTTTTGAGATAAATGCCGTTGATGATTGTGTGTATCACAAGTTTAGTGGGAGTAAGTGCATATTTCTGGTTCTATATGTCGATGACATATTGCTTGCTACTAATGATATAGGCTTATTGCACGAAACCAAGAGATTTCTATCTAAGCATTTTGAGATGAAAGATCTTGGTGACGCTTCTTTTGTTTTAGGAATTCAGATACATCGAGACCATTCTCGGGGTATTCTTGGATTATCACAAAAGAGCTATATCGACAAAGTACTCAAAAGGTTTGGCATGCAAGATTGTAGACCAGGTGATACCCCTGTCGTTAAAGGAGACAAATTTTGTCTTGAGCAATGCCCTAAAGGAAGCCTTGAAATTCAAGAAATGCAAAAGATTCCCTATGCTTCAGCTGTTGGAAGTCTAATGTATGCTCAAGTTTGTACGCGTCCGGATATAGCGTACATTGTTGGAGTATTAGGCAGATACTTAAGCAATCCAGGAATTGATCACTGGAAAGCAGCCAAAAAGGTTATGAGATATTTGAAGAGAACAAGAAATTACATGCTCACATATAGGAGGTCAGATCACTTTGAGATCATTGGATATTCTGACTCCGACTTTGCGGGATGCCAAGATAGTAGGAGATCCACTTCGGGCTACATATATCTGTTAGGTGATGGAGCTATATCATGGAGGAGTGCAAAACAAACACTCATAGCTTCATCCACCATGGCAGCATAATTTGTTGCATGTTATGAGGCATCTAACCATGGTATATGGCTGAGAAACTTTGTCACTGGGCTGCGCATTGTGGATGGAATAGAAAGACCACTTAAGTTATATTGTGACAATAAATCAGCTGTATTATTTTCCAACAACAACAGGAGCTCGACGAAGTCAAAACATATTGACATCAAGTTCCTTGTTGTAAAAGAAAGGGTACAGAGTGGACAGATTTGTATAGAACACTTAGGTACAAACTCCATGATTGCAGACCCCCTTACTAAGGGTTTGCCACCCAAGGTCTTTCATGAGCACACTGCTCGTATGGGTGTTTTAGAGTATGAGGATATCTAGATTCAGTGGGAGTTTGTCCTTATTATCCTTTGTGTTTTATTTATTTCATGAAACTTGTGTATTTAGATATTTCTCTGATCATAATTTATGTTATTAAGTTTATTTCACTTTGTACATTAAGCTAAAGTTTTGATCCCTATAAGGTAAAGTAGGACCAATTGAAAATTGACATGAATAGATCACCATGCATGTAATTTTCATACCACATTATCATGATTGATCTATGTCATTTGGCTATATTGATATATGTGACCATTGATGGGTTTAGTTGTGATTGATACAACGAAAATTGCTTTGATCCTATGTTGATATAGTTAATGGACGAGATTGCATATGCCTATGGTTATGATGACAAAGTTATGAGCTCAATAAGGTTAACTCATTTATATATATACATATGTGGCCCAGTGGGAGATTGTTAGAAATTTATTGGGGTCACAATTGTATATAGAAAATGTGTGTTGGGTCATCAAATAAATAAGTCAAATTTATGTGGTCTATTTCGGAATAAAGTTTATGACTTAAGGGCATAATTGTCATGATTTTAATATGTGGATACCAATTAGAGAATTTCTTATTTGATGAGGGGCCAAATCAGAAATAGTTAATGAATATTATCAACTGCCTTGAGCAGTTTGTAATATAACAGGTAATGGTCCCCATTTGCATCGTGTAGTTCTTTTTCCAGAATCCTGAATCCCCATCATCAGGAAAATAAGGCTTCAAGTTTTTGATGCAAATTGGAAGATCATACCTTTTTTTTTACAAACAATTCAATGGACTCCGGTACGCTTCCGCTAATCTATATTCTATTGTTTGATTCTCTTGAATTAATTAGGGCTATATACAGATTGCAGAAGTTTTTTTCAACATGTAACTCTAATTTTATCAAACTTTGAACTACACCGATTATGAACCGCATAGACTTTAAACTCCACAAACTATAAATTGCACATATTTTGATCTGCATAAATTATGAATTGTGCAAATTGCACAAATTTCGCATTGCACAAACTATGAATTACACAAACTTTTGAACTGCATAGACTTTGAACTGTACAAATTATGAACTGCACAAACTATGAACAACACAAATTATGAACTGCACAACCTATGAACTGCACAGAGTTTGAACTGCACAAACTATAAATTGCACAGATTTTGAACTGCACAAATTTTGAACTGCACAAATTATGAACTGCACAGACTTTGAATTGCACAAATTATGAATTGCACAAACTTTGAGCTGCACAAAATTGCACAAACTATGAATTGCACATAACTGCACAAATTATGAACTGCACAACCTGTGAATTGCACAGAACTTGAATTGTACAAACTATGAACTGCACAGATTTTAAACTGCACAAACTATGAACTGCATAAATTGCACAAACTATGAACTAGACAAATTATGAACTGCATTAAACTACACAAACTATGAAATGCATTAACTTTGAATGGCATAAATTGCACAAACTATAAACATCACAGACTTTAAACTGCAGAGGTTATGAATCAAAATAGTCCAATAACATTTTAAATTTTAAAATAAATGTAAATTATATTCACATTTTAAAAATAATATTAAATTGCATATTAAAAGTGCTTAGTTCATAAACTTTGTATCACTCATAATCATGAAGATTCAAACATTTATAAGCAATACGTATCACTATAGAAATTTAAATTTAAAGTACTCTAAATTTAATTTTTATAATTTAAAATATATTTAAATAAATTCTAGCTTTCGGTGAATCCAAATTCTAGTACTTAAACTTCAATATCATATTTAAGCTCTAAATTCAAATGCTATTATAATTTCTTGTAATTAAAATTAAATTGTTATTAAACTCAAATTTCAATATCATATTTAAGTTATAAATTCAAATGCTATTATAATTTCTTATAATTAAAATTCAATTTTAATTCTATTATATTAAATCAGAACTATGTTTTATAAAAAAATTATTCAACTGTTGAATATCATTATTTTAATATTAAAACGAGAAAAAAATACTAAACAAAACTAAGAAAAGAAAAAATGTAGGCTGTCAATTATTTCACACACTACTTTATTAAAATTTTGGGCTATGCAGTTCGACCTCAACTCATTTTTAAAAGACCAATAAAAACATATCATAACTCTATAATTTTTCATGCCGAAACTAGTCAGTCCATTGAATTGCTTGTTTAACATCTCTACTTCACCAAAAAAGAAAAATGGGGAACAATAAACATGCAACAAATAAAAAGGTAACTGTAACCCTTGTCTTTTTTTCTTTTCTTTTACAATTGAGAAAAAAAGCTAGAAAAGCCAGCTTAAAGGCTTTCAAGTGCCTGGCCAGACCAGGCCCTCAACAGAAAAAAAACTGTATAATGTCTGAAACTAAATTAGCCTACACTAAAGTATGTATGATTCACAATGGGGGCTTGGGCCCCCATGGAATCTAAACCTAAACTAAGAGGCCACCCTTCATCACGTGGGTGGGAAGAATCTGTTGAGATTAAAAGGCAATGTATAGAACTCTTCGTTCCGATTATCGCCCTTGAATGTCCTGAACTTCGCCCACCACGGCATCCCTCGGTCTTTCTTTGACTTCTCCACATCCAGTGTGTTGTCGAGGAGCACAGCAACCATCAATGCAACGGTTGGGGGAGACATGAATGTGGTGTTGAAGAATGCGTTGAACTGCACAATAAAACACATCAAATCAGAAATGGAGGTGATATAGATTTGCTTGGTTAGTAAATGGAAACTTGATCATGACTCCCAGCCTGAGTTTGAAATATACTCCATTCGTCCCAAAAAAATAGTCATGTTTCTATTACCGAATTTAGTTATACAAACATGATTTTTTTTTCTGGGATGGAAGGATTCTTAACATAAAAAGGAAATGTGCATGTAACGTGCACTTTTATTTTCGTTAACTTTTGCTCCATCCCTAACAATCAATAACATAAAAAATCAAAATGCAGGGGAAAAAGCCAGAAAATCGGGAGTGCAGGGTGCAAAATATGTGTTATTTCTGATGAGAACCAGCGACAAAAAAGACGTGCAGATGAATATCACAATATGAGTTATATGGAACAAGCATTGAGAAAAACATAAAACAGTTTGTTGCATGAGTTAAACTCACCCATCCAGCACGAGTATGAACTAGTCCACCATGATGAACCCAATATTCGTTAAAGAACTGGGGAATTGAGATCCCCAAAAAAAGTGAAAGGCCCGTTATTAAGAGGTTCCTCATAGAATTCATATTGGTGAACTGCAGTAACGATAAGCCCACGGAACCTGCAAGTATTCACACGTAACTTTAGGAAAGCGAACATCGTTTTCAGAAATAAAGTAAGAAAGAATCTAGTGAAGTACCGTACCTACGAGGCCAAACACAACACAGTACAGTGCACCGAATATGGGAAAAGGTATAGATGCAAAAACAGCCCCAAATTTCCCTATATCCACAACCATCAAAGCAGAGTACTTTGTTAGCTAAATCAGTTCAAAGACATACAATGCATGTAAAAACTTGCTAAGCAAATAATGCTGACCAAAAATGGAAGACGTGATCATGAAAGCAGCTGAAATTTGAACAACTCTACGACTTCCAACTCGAGTTAGTCCAAGAAGCCCCACATTCTCTCTGAAACATACATCCATTGTGGGTAAAGTTAAATTCTGTTCAGAGAGAGCACTAAGCAGCAATAATCTCAATTGCATATATCTCGGTTACTTACACAGATACGGTACAACCCGTGCATGTTCCATACAGCCCGTTGATCAGAACACCAATTCCCTGCAAAATTTTAACACTAAATTATAATAGGCACTTCATGCATTACCAGGTTTCGTATCTAGAAGAACATAAATATACAGAATACGTATTTTCATTTTTGACAATGACATCATAGACAAAGCAAAAGAAAATTCGGAGTGAATGCTTAAGCACCACTGTTTAACATAATAATTAGACGCAAGATATTCTAACGAAAGATAGTATGAGTATGAAGCTGTACAGATGTGAATAAACACATAAAATGATTTGACATGCATCCTACAGTGCATGTATCCTAAAGAATTGAGTATAAAATGGTGTACCTGCCAACCAATGCCCCGACTGAGTACATGAGCAGGCGGTGGGGTGGCAATTGCCAGACGAGCAGCTGCCTCGTATGCTCCAGTGGACTGCAGCACCAACCAAAATCAAATTTTTTTACGAGCAGCCTGTATAATTATGTAAAGAGTCTGTTCTTATGAGGTAAATTTGAATATTAATGAAACGTAAGTTATAGAGCATTTTGTTCAAAACGAATCAACGATACTAATAAAACGGCCAAACAGTTCAACATTACCAAACTTGAGCATAACTTGAGGGTGCAAAAGCTGGTTAAAATTCAAAGATCTTTTTTTTTTCTTCCAAAATTACCTCAATTATTGACACAAGAACAGCAGACATCATGGCAAATGAATGGCCTGCTGAAAAGGTAGGAGCG
The DNA here is from genome assembly GCA_028749325.2 of Caryopteris x clandonensis. Classification (NCBI taxonomy): domain Eukaryota; kingdom Viridiplantae; phylum Streptophyta; class Magnoliopsida; order Lamiales; family Lamiaceae; genus Caryopteris; species Caryopteris x clandonensis. The sequence goes on from JAPYKT020000012.1 coordinate 1,492,968, forward strand.
CCCCATTGCACGGGATAAGGGAACATAAACCTGAAAAGAAAAACGAGGTTCAAATTAGACAAAGTCAAAAAGGGAAAAGCAAAGTCATATTCAGACACAAACCATGGAGCAGTGGTTATAAGATTGGCTCTGTCTGTACGACAACTGATCTGAGTATTATGTGGTCTGTCACGGTAGGCTCCGCCAGCCGTTAGTATAACAGAGTATATCCAAATGACAGGGACGGAAACCAATAGAGGAAACCGTTCAAAGATGGGGATGTCCCTTATTACTCTGATATGCTTCAGATACTGCAATTGGCAAATAGTTGCATGAATTTTAAAACCTAGCACAGGCACTTCAAACTGAAATGTTTAACGTTCAAGTCTACTCACCTGTGATAAGCCTATAACTAATAAGAGCATTGGCAAACCAATCTCTACACAACTCCCTAGCTGCAAAACAGACAATAAAGAAAGCATTTGATAGATTAATATCACTGGAGATGACGAATGAATCATAAAGAAAGCATCATTTGTTATGTAAAGAGTATGAGGCATCCAAGAATCGTTGAGAATATGTGCATAGAGAAACATTGTGGGAGCGGAAAAATGTCATTAGCATCTAAACTTTCTAATATCGTGAATACGTTACACTCGATACATGGTAGTTTCTATTGTATATTGGTGAAATCAGATTACGGTTATTCTAAGATGCTAAATTTAGCAGTATTTCATCTAATACGACTACATGTTGTTTTTACATGCTTAAATCTAATGAAAGTATGAAGCTAACCCATCCATAAATAACTCAGAAGTTGATATTTCATGTCTGACAACAAACGGGACGTGCAAATACTGAGGATGACAGTTTCTAGTTATTATCTATCTCTATATGCATTTTCAGTTATTCTGAAACAAGTATAAAAGAAGTCCAGGAACTCCAAAGTTACAAATAAACTAATAAGGTATTTGTCAAAAAATTTGCCAAGTGAATCGTACAATAAACATAAAGAACCAAGCAAATATGAATGTTACTATAGAATATGAAGTTATTCATAAAATGAGGGGGAAAAAAAGAATTACCACAGGGAATCCTCGTTGAATCAAGCCCAAACCAACCAAACTAATGACAGGTGCCATTCCCAGAGGACTGAAAAAGCTGAAAGGAAACAACCGAAAATTCATATTTAAACATGCTAATGGAGATCCTTTTAGACTTCTTGATAATAGGATATTGAAAATGTACCGTGAAAAGAGGCCCCATGCTTGACTATAGCCTACAATTATTTTTATGGTCGATGCAACAATTAGGGCTCCCTGTATAGCTCGCATAGTGTGTATAAATCTCTGCAAAACAGCCAAATATGGGACAAAACGTTAAATGCTATGTCTTGCAAAGAAGTTATATAATTATGTTCAGTTTAGTAGATTGTACAGAGGGCATCATACTAGTCATTTAATCCTAGTGCAAATTAAATTTAGTTGGTCAAGAAAATTGACACGACATGAGGTGGTATCTTAGAAGACATACAGAACCTGGAATTCAGGAGAGGAAAAAGAAGCACGTGGATACTTACAACATGCGGCTGATCAATCTGTTGCAATGACGGGTCGTGAATAATATACATTACGGGAATGATATACGCGAAGGACCCTCCAACAATGGCAGGCAGTCTTGTTCCAAACAGACTCTGAAGAATAGTGTTCATACCAGCTACAAAAAGCAATGTTTGTATGACACGTGCTTTGTCCGCCTGTTTGATCAACAAAAACCACTGATTTAGCAAACTAGACTTGAAGTTTTGATCACGAAACACATTTAATGCCAAAAACTGGAAAATATATATGGATTGAATACTATAAATGGCTTTAGGCCACCTAATACGACAAATAAAAGGAACAGAATGATATTAATATATACAAATTTACTAGCAGACAAATTAGTATTCCTGCGACGTCATTACGGTGGACATGAGGCTGCATTTTCCTCAAGACATGCCTGACATGGAGAACATTTTAGGAAAACTTGGATATATAGCACAAGCACCAAAAGGGATTATGTAGCCGAAGCGTTTTCTTGATAGGCTCACGACTCACCAGTCAAGCTATCGTAAGAATACAAAATAAAGAATAATGTTTCCAAACTAGCAAACAGTAATTGTGAAGGAAAAAGTTTGAAAGTCAGCTTACATCCAATCCACCCATCATTGGAACGAGCAGTGTTGGAATCATCACACTGGTGCCAAGGACCAAAATGTAATGCTGAAATGCTAAGAGCACAGTTTCAGCTGCAAACAATGATAGGACAAGTCAGCCAGTCAAATAAGATAAAGTATATAGAATCCGTTTTGTTCCTTCTGAGCTAAACGACATTTTTCATATTCACTCAGATATGGTAACATGAAGAGAACACGTTAGCACTAAATTCGCATCTCAACTAAAACAAAACTTATCTGTATTAGCTTACTTACAAGCCCATGTCAACAACATAAGATTCATAGCCACTGCATCTTATTCAACAAGCGGATAAAGAAAAACCCCTATACATGTTGAGCACACAAACACCAGCTAAACAACATGAGAAAACCGCATGTTTATTGGCCAAGAAGTTAGATGAGCCAACTTTAATGAACTGGAATTAGGTCTTCATTCGCCACCAATTTGCACATTTCATATGTCTATGTTTCACACAATCTCAAGATATCTGCCATTTCATATTCTGGTATGCACGTTAACAATCAAATACAAGATAATTGTCATTCCAATGCTTGAGATTAAAATTCTCAACATCCATTGTAGAACAATTACAAGTGCTTACTGGTTTAGCATCAAACAAGATCTGAAGTTATTTGAATGAGAATGACATAAGTTAAAGAATTTTCACCCCACAATTGAAAATTGTTAGTTTTTCTTCTTCTTAATTCTCCCATTTTAATTCTTTGCTTTACCTCAATGCACATGTTCTTCAAAATAAAATCATTAAGTAGAATGTTTCCAAGCAAAGCCAGACATCAAAATCATGCCAAGAATGAATTTTTACATAATCAATCCAATTAAGTCACAAGTCTTTAACCAAAAATGAAATCAAATTATACAACTCTCAAGAAACAGACTCACAAACACTGGAAAGAGGAAAAACACATAGCCCTAAATCAACAAAGATTAATTCCACAGAATACATCTGCAACGTTTACCAGGCAAATAATTGAAACAAATTCCAACACCATTTCTTGACAAAAAAATTCTTCTTTTAACACACAACCGCCATAAACATACAACATGCAAAAGTGATAACAAATGCAGATGCAAAACCCACAAAAATTTAGATTAAAAAACACAAAAAAATAACACAAACACACACGGTCAGATCATGCCCATAAGAATGCTGTTCAGTGTGTGTGCTGTGTGTGAAAAATGATAAAAGGTGACAACACATACACCAGCGGGGGTTGGAGTCAATGCAGAAATCAAGGTCCTGAAGCTGCTCCAAGGGGGCATGAGTTATGTCACCCATGAGCGTGTGAGATAAAAGAACAGAGGAGAAGAAGAATGGAAGAAATTATGCGGTACAAGGAGAAGCAAGTAAGCAAACAACAGAGAAGGTTGAAATAATATTAAAAGGGACAACTCCGAGGATATATAAAGTGAGACTACACACACTCAGACACGCATATATATATTATTTGTGTGTGTGTATTTGTGTGTGTCAGTGTGTGTTTGAGTGAGTGACTAAAAAGGAATAAATGTTGGTGACGGCCTATGGCCTGACGGAGTGACGGGATAAAAAAAATGCACAACACACACAGTCAATGCAACCCTTCCTCGTACACAGTGATTGTGGAGGCTTCATTTTTTTTGAATTTGTTCCAAAAGTATTCGTTATTGTGTAATGGTGGAGGCTTCATTTTTTTGAATTTGTTCCAAAAGTATTCGTTATTGTGTAAGTCAATTTTCATAATTTATTCACAAATTTTGCCATTTTAATTTACATAATATTGCAATCTAGTGCAATATTAATTATAATTTGGAGCATTATAAATAAAAAAATATTTGCATTATTTCTGCTGTAATATGAATAGGGATTAAGGTTGGGATAGAAAGTAATTTAAATATATGAAGGAAAAAGATCATTCAAATTGAGAAATTTTTTTTTGAATTTTTTTTTGAGCGTTGTTGTTCGAACAAATTGATTTTTGTCTTTTCACATATTTCGGCAATATTCAATCACATGTATCGAATGTTCTTTTTACTAAGTATATTTTTATCGCACTCTACCACATTCTATGGCTTCAATCTTGTAATTTATTTTTGTACACATCTTTTAAAATTTTAAATTTTATTTACTTTTTTTACATCAAGAAAATAATTTTAGATGAAAAACATAAATAAAATATTATAGTTTGGATAACAAAATTACATTTGACATTTTAAAAGTAATATTAATTGATTTCTTGATTTTATAACTAATTAATAAGGGGCAAATAAATAAAATAATTCATGCCAACAAAATATATATATATATATATATTCAAAATATTTAAATCCGTTAAAACATATGGTCCTTACATATTATATGTTTTGTCTAAATCAATTTGTTTAAAAGAAAAAAAGGGAGATATTTGGTCAACAAAAACACAACAGATTTCAAATGAGCGTGTCTGGGAAATTGTTTTCTTCAAATATCATTAATAACATGTTCTAATCATTCAACTTGCTTATAGAACTTGATTTGGAACTTGAATGAATACAAAAAAAACTTTATTTATACTACTCATCTCTTCAATGAATTGTGGTGATCTACTTGATCTAACGATAGAGATTCATTTTATAGAATTCTCTACAACCTATTACACAATGAAAGCATCTACACACTTCTTTTAAAATATTATACAATATTCTAGATAATTTTATGTATAAAAGGGCCAAGAGTGTGGGCTAAATTGGGCTTCATTAGGTGCCAACTTCTCAAGTCCAAGTCTCAAATTGGCCCCAAAAGTCTAGGTTCATCACATTCTCCCCACCTATTCCTAATTAAATAGTTTTTAAAAATATTATATTATTTCACATACACATTTTTAATATTTTATTAAAAAGTATGGTTTGAAATATTAAATTAAAAAAGTCAATAATATTACATGCAATAAAAATAAAATTGTGTACACATATTCTAATCCCAATAGTTAGGGATATTTGAAAATTTTATTCTTGATTATCTTTCTAATTGGAAACAATAAAGTGAAGATTTTTTTTTTTAAATTTAAGTATGATAAATTAATGAAAAACATATTACTTAACTGAACAAATATTAAATATAATCTTAAATAAATTAAAACAAATCCACAATATTGAATGCAAACAAATTAATTGAACATTTACCTAAATTTTAAATGCAAAAAATATAGAAATCAACAAATGCACATAAAGAGGACTGTTGGGTCCGTTAAATCAACAAAAAGTCACAGACACAAATGTTGGAGTCTAAACAAGACCTAGCATACAAGGCATAGCCCAGAATCCCTAGTCCTCGATATGGCCAAGATGAGAACAAAATCGGAGGACCTGAACCCATAATAGAAAGGGGGGTTTTGTTCAGGCCATGAAGGAAGAATGATATAAGGTGAAAGTATGGTACCGGATGGAAATAAATAAAGAACCACGAAATTAAAAATATTCACAAGTCAAGAATGACTTGTGAAGCCAACAGGGCGAAAATTATCCACTAATGATTGTGAATTACAAAAAGGATCGAACAATGTTTCCTACGATCCTCAAGTACTTGAAATCCAATATGGATTTCAAGTTAACCAAACTAACTAAGAAAGCAAACAAGGAAAAACAGTGTATCACTCAAACTCTCAGTGTATGATTCGATAGAAACAGATTTGGAAAATTCGCTCGATGAACAGTGCAGGATGTTGGAGTCAGAGTGACGACAGCTTTCTTAGCGACATCAGTCTGCTGCTTTCAGAATATTTGGCTCGTAATTTTCTGTGTATCTTCTCTTCCTTCTTCCGTCTATTTAAGGAGAACTTCAGCCTTCTATTCTTCCTCTTCCTCTTTATCACGTTCAAGAAGTGGTGATATCCACTTCTCCCTCTTTTCCTCAACCGTCTCATCTTCAAGATAGAATATTGACTTGGTCTACACCAGCTTTCCTATTCTGAGGGAATGTTTCTTGATGACCAAGTTTAGAGAATCTTATCTGATCTTTTATTGAGGAAGAAATCGGCAAAATATATTTATTTAAAAGATTTGAGAAATTCAAATCTTAACAATCTCCCCCTTTTTGCCTTTCTTCCCAATTCCACAAAAAGACTACAAAATTTCCAAGATCAAATAAAGTAATGAGTTATCTTTCCCAGTTATCTCCCCCTAAGTTCATTCTCCCCCTTAATTCATGTGTACAGACGAATAAGCCAAAATATCAAATACAACAATATCTCCCCCTAAATTCAATCTCCCCCTCAATTGAACGAATACTTACATGGTCAATGTTAATTCAAATGCATCGAGACACATCACAATTTTCAGTACTACAAGTCTTTCAAAATGTCATGCATATATCCCAGAAATAAACATTCAGCATCAACCTAAGCATCAACCTACACAATAGTATCAATGATGTTCTTAGTAGTAAGCATTCATCATTTCAGCAAATAGCAGCACAGCAGACGACATATCTAAAAGCAAGAATATTCAGCATTCAAACATTCATGACATAGTAAAATATCCAGCAGTAGTTTGAGCAAAATATTCAGCAGTCTTCAGGAACAGTTTTACTAGTAGACTATTCATCATCACCAGAAATTAAAAATGTATCCAATAAACCAACAAACTTATCAGTGTAGTGTTCCTTCAACTGAGATCTGAATCTCTAGCAGCATCGTCATCAGCACCGGCAGCAGCATCAGCAGCATCAGCATCTTCCCCTAATTGGGAAGAAAGGGCATCCCGTATGGCGAGTAGGTGCTGAATCTGCTTGTCCAGGGCTCGAATTTGGCGAGCAACAAAAGAACGGGAAATAGGGATGGTATCATCTGAGGGAGAGACAGCTGCGGTAGAACTGGAGGGAGTGTCAGAAATCCAAGGAAGGTCACAGCGTCAGTCCCCTTGCAGAAATCCTGGAAAGACAGTAAGAAATCTTGGGGCTTTCGAGAACACATCAGTGATAGCTGGTCTAAATCCCTGCTGACTTAAAATGTTGTAAATAAGGGATGGAAATGGAAGGAATCCACCTGTCTTACGGCCTGCTGCAGTGATCTGTTCAAAAATAATGTGGCCCAGATTGACTGGATGCTTCATGCCAAGATGGTACAATAAAATTCCCTGCTCGATTGTGACCAAGGAGGTGTTGCGCGAGGGGTACCAATTGTAAACGGCCAGTTTGTGCAGAATAGAGTACAGGGAAGATAGACGTGATGCCGGGAAAGGCGTCTTCCATTTTTTCACCATGTTGAGGGTAATTGCCTGGGCCACATCGTCAAGATCACCGGACCAGCTGGGAGAAGCCATGGGAATACCTCCTAATTCCAGATTTATAATCTCAGGAGTGATGTGGTACGGATTCCCTCGTACCATTACTCGGCCAAAATTCGGATGGAACGCATCATCAAAGTGTGAGGTAATAGAGAAATAACGGCAATGAACAACTTCTTGGACGTAACTGGAGGCATAGCGAACAGCAGATAGCAAATTTCAACTTTCAAAGAATTTGTCAAGATTATACTTACGAAAGTTTTTGAGGTCGATGTGCCTCTCAGGTAAACACGGTCGAGTATTGAAGGTATCCCATTGCCGGGGATCAGGGCTTGATCCGGGAGACGAAGACTCTGTCTCACGAGAGTGAGAGTGAGTGGGTGAACGGTCAGGAGACGATGAATATGATTCAACGGGCTCTGGGCTGGCAGCATTCGGTGAGGAAGCAGGGACTGGACTCTGCGGTGAAGAAATGGGATCAGGCGACGGCGACAGTTGAGCTGTAGAACGACGAATGGGTTGTTTCTTTCTGTGAGACTTGGTGGACGGCTCCGGTGTAGGCTCAGGACTGGCGGAATCAGAAGGAGATTTATTAGCAGGTGACTTCGGGGGTACAAACTCCTTGTCGCTTCCGTCTGAATCAGAATCCGAAAAAGAGTGCAATCCGGATGGAAGTGACGAGGACTCTGTGCGCGGCACTTTCCGGGACGGAGTGCTCATCTTCCGGGCAGATAATCGTGCAGAGCGACGGCTGGGGAAGGCTGGTTCACCCAACTTTTGTTTAGACTTACCAATTGCGGAGACATCGGGAAGGTCATTGACATCAATAGGATAGCCTGGGTCTCCGGGAAAAACTTGCATCAATGGTGGAGGAAAAATTACGTTGACCGCCAAAGGGAGCGGAGATGAGGTGCGGCTAGGGCTCGAAGGAGAGGAAGCTGGTTTCGATGCGAACTCGGGCGAGGGAGCATGCGAGGGCGCCTCAGAAGACGGGCGCGTAATCTTCTCGGGCAACGAGTGCGCCGCCTCTTCGAGCGATCGACGCGCAGACACGTTGGGCATCGAGCGCACCGCCTCCGTGAGTGACGGGTGTGCAGGCTCTTTGGGCACGGAGTGCGCAGATTCTTTGGGCGACGCCGCAGGCGCGGTCGTCGAGGCAGGCACAGGGGAGACTGAATCGAGCGGCGGCAATGGAGTTGGTGTGGGAGCGTCCGGCGATGTGGAAGGTACGGTCGTTGTGGTGGAGACCGGAGCTTCAGGCGGCGTCGGCGAAGTGGGCTTCGAAGGCGCCGTGTCGAGCGGAGACGTGTCGACGGCGGAGATACGAGATGCTGCGGCTGGGGTTTCGGCAAGAGGTGTCGAGACCTACGGTGGAACGGCGCCGACCGTGGCGGCGGTGACTTGGGCCAGCAGCTCGACGATGTGGGCGAGAATCCTTCGGGAGTTTTCGTCGGCCATGAGTTACTTGTTTCCTCAGAAAAATGAAGTGGGTTAGATGAGAGAGAAATGCAGTTTTGGGAAGGAGATGCAGTTATGTGATATGAAGGAGGAGGAATGAAATATGTACAGTGAACTTATTTCTTTAGTACGAATCTCCTGGGTAGTTATTCATCCGGGAAGGAAAAGAGAAGTGGGGAATGCCTGGTGATATGTTAGGGCGCGAAAATCTCAACTGTAATCAAATTCAACCTCCCCCACTAACACAGGGACACACGAGCATTTTTCCAAGAATTTTTAAGGAAGCAGATCTTTTTTAAACAAAATACAAAAATACCAATTTTCAAACCGTAAAATATTGTATATTTCAGAGGATGTGTTTGAGGATTTTATGGTATTGAGTAATAGACAAATATCAAACAATAGTATATGTGTTTGGGTAATATTTTCGACAGGAACTTTGGCAATTTTTTTTTTTTACGAAATTCAGGTAAGAATTCCAGATTCTCATCATATTTTTCAAGGTAGCATCGTCGTAGCGAGCGCCGTGCCCCCCAAGGTACTTTATGATGTGAGGTTGGAAGAATAATTCGGAAACACCCTTTTTACGTAGAGAACATCGTCGCAGCGAACGCCGTACCCCTAGTTACTCAAACATTTCATGAATTATTCAACTCATCAGTATTTTACAAGGTAGCATCGTCGTAGCGAGCGTCGTGCCCCCCAAGTTACTCTAGTTGATGAGTATCCTTAGCGTAAGATTCCCAATATATTTTTTTTTTAATTGCCAAAGATGTTACAGAGGTAGAATATACAAAAATTTACACATATATGTACAGATTCGAACAGGGATTATTTTACATGACACATAGACCAAGAGATTTCCTAAGGTTGGAGAATCTCTCGTAATCAAGAGCTTTGGTGAATATATCAGCTATTTGATTTTCAGTATTAACGTATTCTAGTCGAATAAGATCTTTTTCCACCAAGTCTCGAATAAAATGATGACGAATATCTATGTGTTTCGTGCGTGAGTGTTGAACATGATTTTTTGAGATATTTATTGCGCTAGAGTTGTCACAGAAAACTACAAGAGTATCACTAGGATAACCGTAGTCTTCTAGCATTTGCTTGAGCCACAATAGTTGTGTGCAACACCCTCCCACTGCTACATATTCAGATTCAGCAGTAGAGAGGGAGACACAGTTCTGTTTACGGCTATGCCAGGAGACTAGGTTATTCCCTAGATAGAAACATCCCCCACTAGTGCTTTTCCTGTCATCAATGTCCCCTGCCCAGTCAGAGTCACTAAATCCTACCAAGTTCATGTTTGTATGTTTGGAATACCAGATACCAAGATTAGAAGTTCCAGCAACGTACCTGATTATTCTTTTGACAGCTTTCAGATGGCTCTCTTTGGGACATGCTTGATATCGAGCACAGATACATGTACTGTACATGATGTCTGGGCGACTTGCTGTCAAATACAGTAGACTCCCGATCATTGATCTGTAAAATGTTGGATCAACATTTTGTCCAACATCGTCGGTGCAGAGCTTCTGTGTCGATCCCATGGGTGTTTTCATGTGTTTAGCATTTTCCAGATTAAATCTTTGAACAAGGTTGCGAGCATATTTGCTTTGTGATATAAAAATGCCGTCGGAACTTTGTTTCACCTGCAAACCTAAAAAATAGCACAATTCTCCAACCATACTCATCTCAAATGTTGATGACATGGCTTCCACAAACTCATTAAGCATTGCTTTCGATGTAGAACCGAAGACTATGTCATCAACATAGATTTGAGCTACACATATATCACGATTTGATCTTTTTATAAATAGTGTACGGTCTACTTCTCCTCTTGAAAAACCAAAGTTCAACAAAAATTCCGTTAATCTTCCATACCAAGCCCTAGGAGCTTGTTTCAAACCATAGAGGGCTCGATTAAGTCGGTATACATGATTAGGCTTATTGGAGTCCTCGAACCCTTTAGGTTTTCGACATAAACTTCCTCTTTCAAATTTCCATTTAGAAACGCAGCTTTAACGTCCATTTGATGAAGAGTTATTCTCATGAAGCATGCAAGGGCTAAGAGTAATCTGATGGATTCTATTCTAGCAACAGGGGCAAAAGTTTCATCAAAATCGATCCCTTCCACTTGTGTATATCCCTGTGCTACTAATCTTGCTTTATTTCTTACAATATTTCCAGATTCATCAGATTTATTCTGAAATATCCATTTTGTTCCAATTACATTAATTCCTTTAGGTCGGGGAACCAAATACCAAACATCATTCCTTATGAATTGATTTAATTCTTCATGCATGGCGTTTATCCAAAAACTATCTCCTAAAGCTTCAGAAATATTTTTAGGTTCAATTTGAGACACAAAACACGACGAGTTCACTTCATTAAAAATGGTGAAAGATAAACAAATTTTACCATATCTCTGTAATTTACGGGATCCTTTCGCCGTGTGGTGGTTCCTTCTTGAACATCCCCAATTACTTGAGTTATTGGGTGATTCTTCCGTATTCTGCCCGGTGGGTCTCTTCGTTCATTCTGTTGGATAGACGAGTTGTCTGGATTTTCTGTTTCGTTTTCGGTTTTTGGAATGGAGGATGATGTTGGTTCTGTATCGAGTTCAACATTCTGTTCAACATCTTGATCTGGCGTTTCTGGAGTTTCTTCATCGTGCCTGAGTTCCAGATATATACTGACATTGTCTTCTTCTGATTTTCCTGTAAGATCACTAAAATCGTCAAATACCACATTTACAGATTCTTGAATGGTCTTTAATCTGAGGTTGAAAACCCGATAGGATTGACTATTAACACCATATCCAAGGAAAATTCCTTTGTCACTTTTAGAATAAAATTTTGTGAGTTTATCCCGATCATTCAGAACATAGCATAAACATCCAAAAACATGAAAGTATTTCAGGTTTGGTTTTCGCCCATTAAAGATTTCATACGGTGTCATGTGTGTGCCAGGTCTTAAGAATACTCGATTTGAAATATGACAAGCAGTTTTAAGGGCTTCAGCCCAAAATCTTTTAGAGAGATTTTTGGAGCTAATCATAACTCGGGCCATTTCTTGTAAGGTTCTATTTTTCCTTTCAGCTACACCGTTCTGTTGGGGAGTCTTAGGTGCAGAAAATTCATGTATGATGCCTACATTATCACAAAAATTTGAAAATAATGAGTTTTCGAATTCTCGACCATGATCTGACCTTATGCGTGATATGCAAGTTCCATTCACATTTTTGAATCTAGCATGCAATTTTCTAAACACATCAAACGTTTCAGATTTTTCTCTAAGAAAATTTATCCAAGTATATCGGGAAAAATCATCAACTAAAACATATGAATACCTTTTACCTCCTAGACTTTCAATTTCGATTGGATCCATGAGATCCATATGGATCAATTCAAAACTTCGAGTAGTGCCTATAAACTTAAGGGGATCATGAGAAGTTCGAGTTTGTTTACCTTTTTTACATTCTCCACACACAATCTGCTTACCTTTCTCTAGTTTGGGCAAACCTTTTACAGCATCTAATCTTATCAGCCTTTCAATATTTCTGAGGTTTGCATGCCCTAACTTTTGGTGCCATAGGGTTGTCTCGTCTGTTTGTGAGGTGTTACACGTTAGGCTTTTCCCAACCAAGTAGCAATTGTCGCTTGACCTTTTACCTGTCATAATACAAACATTTGTTGAGTTAAACACTTCACATTTGTCTTTGTTAAATTTTACCTGTAGGTTATCATCACACTTGACTTATACTTATCAGATTTGCCATTAAACCATCCACATGCAAAACATTTCGAAGATTGGGAAAACCATCAACCGAGAGGGTTCCTTTTCCTACGATTTTTCCTTGTGCTCCTCCACCATACCTTACTGTTCCTCCTTGGAATGATTCATAGTTGGTGAGAAATTGTTTTGATCCTGTCATATGTCTTGAACATCCACTATCGAAATACCAAGATTCAGAATGATTAGCTTTAAAAGCAGTAAAGACAACATGACATGAAACACTATTTTTACGGACCCATTTTAGATTCTGATAGACGGCTGCATTTTTTGATTTCACAATGTTGTGATGAATGTTGTGCAACATTTGTGGCGACATGTGATTTGACGAAAGATCAGTTTTCAGTTTTTGACAGTATGGTCGTATATGGCCTGGTTTGTAACAGTAATGACAAATATACTTTCTTTTTTCTTTTGACTACTGGTTTTTTAACATTGCTATTTTCTCTAACAAATACAATGGGGTTTTGATTTTGAGTTCGAGTACATGCATTTACCACAACAGAATTTTTGAGATATCCAATTCCAGAATGTCCTATATTACCAACAGTTAATATTTCGTCAAGTCTAGAGGTACCTGTATTCAGTTTCCTGAACGTTTCATTTGCAATTTCGAGATCAATTTCTAGCTTGCTTATTTGGACATCCTTCTTTGTGAGCGTAGATTCTAATCTGGAGACAATCTTTTTCAATTCTTCATTTTCTTTCATCAGGTTTTCATCTTCTTTTTGTCGTAAATCCAGATTTTTGAGTAATTCAGTTTGTACGGCTTGGATTTCCTTGAGAATATGATTATCTTCTTCTTCCTCTAATAATTCTGCATCACTCGTACATCAATTAAAACAGTTTAAATCAGAATCTGAAAAGAAATTATACCTGTTGGATGTTGTCGAACTTGAAGGGGTAAGTATCTCATCGTCTTCGGTAAAATCGTGGATTGATGTTAGCAACGCAGCGGCTTTGATTTCTTCTTCTATTGGATGCATTTCATCGATTTCTTCTTCACTAAGTATTATCCACATTGATTTTCCATGTTTCCGAAGAACGTTGGCACATTCATTAGCGTAATGACCGAATCCTCTGCAGGCACGGCATTGAACATCATCAAGATTTCGGGTCTGATTTCTGTGTTGTTTAGGGGCTGCTTTTCGTCCATAATTCCCTTTTGGACCAGCTGGATCAAACGTCTTTCGGGAGGAGGATTCTGTTGTTTCTTCAACTTTTACCTTTGCATTTTTCTTTCTATTGTTGAACTTCTTAGTAAGATTGTTGTACCGTCTGGTAAGAAGGGCAACGCTCAAATTTTCTTCTGGACCAATAAGTTCCACGTCTTCTTCCTCATCTTCATCTTCGACTTCCTCCTCCTTGGACTTAGATATAAACGCTGTAGTTCTTTATCCTTTGTTATACAGTTTCTCTTGATTCTCCATGTTCATCTCATATGTTCTCAGAATACCAATTAAAGTGTCTAATTCTAAGGTATTCAGATTATGAGATTCTTCTACTGCACAGACTTTAGGATTATACCTGGAAGGAAGAGTGCGTATCACCTTACTTACCACCGTCCTGTTGCCGATTTGACCTCCAAGGGAAGCTGCTTCATTTGATATGTCTATGATACGATCATAGTAGGTGGAAATCATTTCGTTTTCCTCCATCTTCAAACTTTCGAATTTATCATGGACCATCCGCAATTTTCTTTCTCTTACGGCGTCGCTTCCTTCACAGTGTCGTTCCAGTGTATCCCAGGCTTCCTTGGCAGTAGTGCAGTTTTTGATCAGTCTATACATATGGAGATCGACATTGCCCATGATGATGTTCAACGCCTTCTCATGATAGTTTTTCTGGGCGATTTCTTCCATCGTCCATTCTGTCTGAGGCTTGATTACGGTGTCCCCATCTTGATCGATTTTCTTTGGAGGAGTCCAGCCTTCGGTGACAACATTCCATGCTCGAAAATCTACTGATTTTATAGTTTGTCTGGTTCGGTACTTCCAGTAGTCGTAGTTGTCTTTTGAGAGGAGAATCGGTCGTGGTTGATTGAAAATATCCATTTGGTATGGTACAAATCCAGAACCTCACTTAGTATGTCAAGTGACCGCTCTGATACCACTTGAAAGTACGGTACCAGATGGAAATAAATAAAGAACCACGAAATTAAAAATATTCACAAGTCAAGAATGACTTGTGAAGCCAACAGGGCGAAAATTATCCACTAATGATTGTGAATTACAAAAAGGATCGAACAATGTTTCCTACGATCCTCAAGTACTTGAAATCCAATATGGATTTCAAGTTAACCAAACTAACTAAGAAAGCAAACAAGGAAAAACAGTGTATCACTCAAACTCTCAGTGTATGATTCGATAGAAACAGATTTGGAAAATCCGCTCGATGAACAGTGCAGGATGTTGGAGTCAGAGTGACGACAGCTTTCTTAGCGACATCAGTCTGCTGCTTTCAGAATATTTGGCTCGTAATTTTCTGTGTATCTTCTCTTCCTTCTTCCGTCTATTTAAGGAGAACTTCAGCCTTCTATTCTTCCTCTTCCTCTTTATCACGTTCAAGAAGTGGTGATATCCACTTCTCCCTCTTTTCCTCAACCGTCTCATCTTCAAGATAGAATATTGACTTGGTCTACACCAGCTTTCCTATTCTGAGGGAATGTTTCTTGATGACCAAGTTTAGAGAATCTTATCTGATCTTTTATTGAGGAAGAAATCGGCAAAATATATTTATTTAAAAGATTTGAGAAATTCAAATCTTAACATAAGGTATTTGACATAAACAACAATTGAAGCATGGAACAAAATTTTTACGTGGTTTAAAAAATGCATGAATTCTGTATGATTTATTTAAATTCAGCATGTTTTCTTCAAATATCATTAATAACAAGAACTTGATTTGGAACTTGAATTAATATAAATAAAATGAGAACCCCTATTTATACTACTACACCTCTTCAATGGATAGTAGTGATCTACTTGATCTAATAGTAGAGATCCATCTTGTAGAATTCTGTATAACCTACTACACAATGAAAGGATCTACACACTCCCTCGAGAATACTAATACAACATTTTAGATAATTCTATATACAAAAAAGTCCAAGAGTGTGGGCTAAGGACTTGGGCTCATAAATTAGACCGGACTAGGTGCCAACCTCTCAAGTTCAAGTCTCAAATTGGTCCAAAAAATCCAGGTGCGTGACCTTCTCCCCCACCTATTCCAACGGCGTCTCGTCGCCCCCTCTATGCTGATGTTGATCTATCTTCTACAGGTCCTCTTCAGGTTCCCAAGTTGCTCCAAACTCAGGAAGTCCCTTCCACTTGATTAAGTACTCGGTGTGGGATGAAATGCCTCACCTTCGAATGACTCTTCAACACCTCTCTGATATCCCTGTCACACGACTTGTTGACCACTTGAGGTGCTCGTTGAGAATACCAACGACTTTGGTTATCTGCATCCTCATGACACGGTTTCCACCTTCGTATCAAGCCTTTGTGCAAGCTCCATAAGGCTTTGAACTGTCGTGGCACAAACTCCACAAAGATTTGGTCTCCAATAGTAAACTCCCGAGGTCGCCTCACCTCATGCACTCACTTCCTCACTCGCTTGCGAGCCTCCTCCAAGCATGATTGAGCGGTGTTGGCTTGTCCTTCCCATGACTTCACCATCTTGGTTGCTCCCGATCTTTCTCCATCAATGAGGAGTGTTGCTAATGGGTGTGGAGTCGATGATTGATGTCCCATAGCCAACTCGAATGGACTTCTTTCTATAGCTTCACTTCCGAGCAAGTTGCCCTTGACTAGGTGCTAATCTCTCAAACCCAAGTCTCAAATTGATCCCAAAAGTCCAGGTGTGTGACCAGTAGCTGCAAAAATGGGCTATAAATATTTTTTTTTTTGCATGATTATATCACTTATAGGCTTATTTTAGTTTTATTTACAAAATAATATACACAAATTTATGAAAATAAGTTCAATAATCACTTAAAGAGTACAATCAATCTGCAAACAATAATAATTATTAAATTCACTATATACACTATATTATAATAAAAATATAATTTTATTTAAAATAAATACAGAAACATGAGAAATATTTGGAATACAAAAAAAATCTTTAATTTTCAGAACTTATTTTAGTTTTCATTTTTTTAATTTTTATAATAGTTTTGTTTCTTTCAAAATTTATTACCCATTGTCATCAATTCATTTTAAATAATCAGAATTTATTTTCCTTTTTATGATTTCAGCTGTAATTTTTTAATTTATTTGTATTTTTTAGAATTTAAAGTAATTTAATTAACAATGATATTTTTATTTTCTAATTAAAAATAAACTATAAAAAGTAATTTGTAATTTTAAAAAGAAAAAAGAAATTATAGAAAATTACTCCTTAATTTTTTCTTTAATTAGTATGATTTTCTTGAGACACATATTTTTCTTTCTTATTTTATGAACTATTAATATTACCTTTTGTAGTTATTTTATTGATAAAGGCATTTAAAAAATATACATAGTTTTTCTTCGCCCCAAAAATAAGAGTCCTATAAATAATTTATTGATTAATATATATTTTTCAGTCCAAACGTTATACAAATAATTAAATATACAACAAATATTTTTTATATATGCGATATGGTGTAAAATTAAATATTATTAAAAGATGATTAATCTAATCTATTATACAGAAAAACCGCAGTAGATACAAAAAAATATATTTATTTTACTATGTCATTATATTAAAAAAATCAAATATATTATGCATGGAAATATTTTAAAATAAATTAAATGTTAAATAATGTAAATTTTTTTATTTATAAGTCAATGTTTGACTAAAATCCAATATTAATGAATGCAATCTGGATTCAATAATTTCATGGTAAATATGGAAAATCGTAATATTAATTTAAGGAATGCTTAATTAATATATAATATTCATTATGAAAATTTTGTAATATTTTAATTAATATTTTATATATTGGAATTGTATATTACATCATTGTACACAATTGTTCTTTATTATAATTTTTACAATATGATGATTGTGTATTAAATTTTCGTAATGTTAGACTAATCTATTTACTATACATAACCAATCGAATTACAAAAAAAAAATTAATAATAAATGATGTAATGAATTTAAAGAGTAGACTATTCTTAATTCAGTTAAGTACATATTTAATTGCTTAAATAAATATTAATATGTTAATTATTTAAAAATATTTAAATCATGATATTAATATAAGAATAAATAGCCATCTATGCATAGTAATATTATGGCGAAATGTAATTACATGTTGCAATTTAAAAGTAAACTTAACAATAATTGTTAATTAGGTGATGTAATTTAAAACTTAAAATATAATATATTATACTATGTTACATACAGTGATTTATCTAACATTTTTGAATAAATTAAAATCATATAGTATTTTTAAAATATAAAATTTATAGTCCACATATATAATAACACCATTTAAATTATTAATTTATTGTTTATAAAGAACTAAATTTCTTATATGATAAATCATTAAGTAATCAATAGCTATAACATAATATGATTCCTTTTTAGTTATTCAATTATTAAATAGCAACAGATTAATTAGTAATGAAAGTACTAAGTTTTTATTTTTATTTTTTTATCAATAATAAAAGCAGAATACACCATCAAAAAAGAATATTCAATACAATATATATGAAAAAATTAATATTTAATGTGTTTACAGATTCATTATTTTGTTATTTGTTTCTTAAAAATATCGAATATATAAAATAAAAAACGTAGATTGAAAACCTAAATAGAATATAACCTCCTTTAAATTTAAATTAACCAACAAATAGATTACACATATGAAAAATAAATATTAATATATGGTATTTGTTTACATAATTAATACACATATTGATTTATCATAATGAACAAACAAACTGATAATAACAAAAGCTTAAAAAGAAAAAGAAAAAGAGAACAACATGCATTCCAATTGAATATTGGTGAAAGTTATTAATAATAATCAATGATTCTAGAATTCTCCTATAATATAAAAGAACAATAGTGGCAATTCTTCTCCTTTGTGAGCAAATTGCAAAATTAGTCCCACAATTGTAGGATATTTGCAATTTTAGTTCGATTCAAATTTAAATTCATAATTATGTCCCATAATAATTTTAATTTTGCAAATTTAGTCCTTATTTTACATTTTGTCGGAATTTGACATATGCGTCACACATGCATGCCTTTTTTTTCGATGAAACTTTTTCGATGTGGCTTTTAAATTTTCACACAACCTACAAAAAAAAAAGTCACACAATAAAATAAAATGCCGCATAGACAAAAGAAATTTAAAATTTAAAAAAGATGGTTGTCTTCATTTAATTAATTATGGATTGTTAATTTATGAAGACAACTATTTTTTAAAATTATTTTATTTTATTTTTTTGTTTATGTGGCATTTTCTTTTATTGTGTGACTATATTTTTTTTTTGCAGGTTGTATGGAAATTTAAAGTCATGTTAGAAAACTTTCGCTGCAAAAAAAGGCACGTGAGATGAACATATCAAATTCCAACAAAATTCCTAATTTACACCCAAATTAGGACTAAATTTACAAAATTAAAATTGTTATGGTACATAATTGCGAATTTACATTTGAATATGACTAAAATTGCAAATATCATATAGTTATGGGACTAATTTTGTGATTTGCTCTCTCCATTACTAAAATTTAAAAACTCAAATAACTTTAAAAAAAAAATATTTTTCACGTATGATATATGAAATTAATTCTCTTTTCATGATTTTTAATTTGACACAAATAGTAAATGATTTTAAAATAAATTATTATATTTAAATTATGAAATATATTTTTTATGGATATAATATAGATTTTTTATAGATTGGATTATTTTTTTATTTTGATATATGTAATCTTTGTATGATAAATTAATATCCATATATTTTTTTTAATTATATAAATACTAATCCTAATTAAATATTTTTTTAAATATTATATAATTTTACATACACATTTTTAATATTTTATTAAAATTATGGTTTGAAATATTAAATTAAAAAAGTCGATAATATTACATGCAATAAAAATAAAATTGTGTACACGTAATCCCGATAATTAGAGATATTTGAAAATTATATTTCTTAATTATCTTTCTAATTGGAAACAATAAATTGAGATTTTTTATTAAAAAAAATTGGAGTATGATAAATTAAGGAAATATATTTTTACTTAATTGAACAAATATTAATTATATTATTAAATAAATTAAAGCAAATCAACAATCTGAATGCAAACAATTTAATTGAACATTTGTCTAGATTTTAAATACAAAAAAATATAGAGTTTTTCATAGCAATCCATGTATAACATAAAGTAAACCCAAAAACAGTTCATGGATAAAAAAAATGGTGAAGAAATACTGTAACAAAACAAGAGCAGATCCATTGGAACGGATAAATGCACAAAAAGAGGGCCATTGGGTTTATTAAATCAACAAGAAGTCACAGACAGATTTAGGAGCCTAAACAAGGCCTATCATACAAGGCATAGCCCAGAATCCCTGGCCCTCGAACATGACCAGGACGAAAACAAAATCGAAGGACCCTAACCCCTAATAGAAAGGGGGGTTTTGTTCAGGCCATTAAGGAAGAAGGATAAGGTATTTGATAGAAACGAACAATGGAAGCATGGTAGAGAAGAGAGATAGGTTAGGGTTGTGCAACTTATATCCACAACCCTAACTAAGCCCAAGCCGAGTTGAGCCACAGCCCACAATGACTTGTGCACAATCCAACCTAAACATAGCCCTAGAATAAGAACCATCTCACATATATATTAGGTACTTTAGTTTGATATATATATATATATATATATATATGGTTTTAACATATTAATAATAACTTTGATAAAATAATATATATTATAGTTCTTAAAAAACTTAGTGTGTACACATGTGCTGCACCAGTAAAATCTTAACTAATTTTACCTACTTTCACATCAAATATTAACCACAATATCTTCATTTATATCAACCCCATATCTTTCCTCTGTACTTTTTACATTCATATCAACCCCACATCTTTCCACACACACACACACACACACATATATATATATATATATATGTATGCATTTTTTAAGATGCACACACACATACATACACACATATATATATGTGATATTTATGATATATGAAATTATAGGAAGACAATATATAGCAATATGAAAAGTTACAAAATAAATATTTATTTGTGATGCATATATATATATATATATTACAGATAATGTCAACCTCCATTTCTTTCTTCATATATTAAGAATTTGTGTTAAGTATAAGGGCATAAAAGGGTTTAATTTAATGAAAAATAATGGATACACATAAATCAACATTTTACTTTAGTCCTTGATACTTCTATTAAATTTATTTGTTTATTTATTTGAAATAATTTAATTCTACAAATTCCATGCATTATATGGATCAGGATGGAAAAATCTATAACAAGACTTATATTGTTGTTTCTAAAATTTGCACATGTATAAAATATCACAAACGTCCAATGCATAAATTATTTATATCGTACTTTGAAATTTAAATTAACTTATGTATAAAATATTATAACAGATGTAATTAGAAAGAGAAATAATTATCATTGTATTTCTATTAAAATGAAATAAACTTTCACAGGATCATGCACTAGTATTGTATATTTTTGTAATGTAAGTTTTTGGTAAATTATGAACGTATATGTCACATATTATACATAACTAAACCAAAAAAAGTCAACAAATTATACGCTACTTATGTGCAGTGTCATTTCATTTCAAGAATCATAGGACTACTTATTAGTCATTACTACATAATTTTTGCCAAATTTAGCGCAAGGAAAACAACGATGGCAACTGAACACGAGGATTGCGCTTGTTACATGACTTAACCTAATATCTCACGGCACGAGCCGCCACCTATTTCTGCGTTCTTCAAGGAAAAAATAAGATAAAAAGAATTCCCAACAAAAGTATTTGATTCATTGAAAAAATAAAAGCCCTACCATATAACTCTAAACGATTAATTAGTTGGAAAATTGAATATACACCGACTCTTGCAATTTAAAAAATGTGTAATTATATTCACCACCAGTTACGGTTTGACCATACTCAAGACCAAGACCAAATAAAAGATCTAAATTTCGATCGTTAAAGCAACCTAGACCAAACTAGCATTTGTTATGGAAGATAGAAAAGGACTAGAGAGGAAAATACTTTACACTCCAATGTATCAAATCCCTTTACTTTCTCCCCCAAGAAATCTAGAATTCACAACCCCATGATATGTCTTCACTTCACATACTTCATTACTAGTTAGTTACATCGTATTTATCGAAGATTTGGAGTCAAACATAAAGCATAAAGCTCGTATCGACAATAAAAAAATAAAAAGTGGGACGGAGTATCCGGAATTATAACGCCAGGCCCACCACTTCATTCCCTGCACTCTTCCCTCATTTTTGGTCATCGTTCTCCAGTCTCAACCTACCCGCTTTATAGGCGAGTCATCTGCTCTCTCAAATAGACTTGCCAATTTTCTCTATCTGTTCAATCAAGAATATATTACCCGATGAAGTGGACTCTCCTTTGATCCAGATCACAGTATCAAGAGAGTATTCCATCCGGGCAAAACCCTCCTGCACCATCGCCAGCTTAAACTCCAACAGAAATATTTCTTATCTTCATCAATGGATAGACCTATATCTTCATCAAGGGATAGACCCATTAAGTCACCGCCCCCCACCATTCAGTTTCCGGTGAGCCTTGGCTGCGCCACATCCGACGATCACAACGATGGCGGTAACAGGAAGCAGAAAGTCAATGAAATGGATTTCTTCTCAGACAAAAAAGATGGAGGAGGCAGCGGCGGCTGTGATCAAGAAGAAGAAGAAGAAGAGGAGGACATTATGGGTGGTAATCTAAGACGATCTGGTTCAAGCTTGGATTTGAAAGTTAATGTGTGTATGTTCATCAATAAGCAGTTTTGATAAAGAATTTATTTTTAAGTGTATTTGAAGTTGATGTATGCTAGTTTTTAATTATTATTATTTTTTAAATAATTCTATTTTGTTGGATATGTAGACTGGGTTGCGTCTTCTTACGACAGCTAACGTGGGTAGTGATGAGTCCATAGTCGACGTTGGGATGTCTTCAATGACAGAGAACAAAATATCAAAAAGCGAGGTGAGATATGAGGAGAAAGAAAAGTGTGTTTTTGTAACAGCAATCCTATTTTAGGAAGTAAGAATCTTAGTTTGGATCTTCGATTTCTTATGGAGCCGCACTAGCACTTTTTTGTTGAATCTGTTCATTTGAATGTTCTTAATCTATGGATTGTGTTATAAAGCAGATTGCTCAGCTCCAAGCTGAAATGGAACGAATGAATTCAGAAAATCGGGTATTGAAGGAGACGTTGAATCAGCTTACGAACGACTATCATGGTCTTCGAATGCATCTGATGACAATTATGCAACAGCAGCAAGTATCCGATCATACTGGGAGTTCAGAGGAGCACAAAAATGGACTAAGACAGTTCATGGATCTTGGATTTGCAGCTGCTGCTAACTACGATGAATCTTTCTTATCATCGCCTGAGGGACGAACTGGCCGGGACATGCCTCCAACGCTCGATAAGGATGTTGTGGGCGGAGACGAACAACCTCCTGATCAAAATAAGGTTCCTAAGCCTGGACACTCACCTAGAAGTGTTGATCAAGCTACTGAGGCTACCATGAGGAAGGCCCGTGTCTCGGTCCGCGCACGGTCTGAGGCTGTTATGGTATGTGGCCTATATATAAAGCCTTGCACATAATTAGCCTACAAGCCTGTTTGTGTATATATACACAAGAACTATATCTATATTCGACCGTCATTACATTTGCTATCTGAGGCCTACACATAATTAGACCTTCTACTATGTTTGTGTTTGTATATATTTAAAAGAAATTGCAAAATTAGTTCTCTAACTTTTGGCTATTCCAAAATTATCTTTTTATCTTTTTAATTGCTCAAATGTGATAATCTTTTAATTAGAATAAAAAAATTGTCCTATAATTACACTTATACACCGCATAATTATGTCACATTAGGAATTTATATTTTTCTTGCTAATATGTGTCATCTATGATCAATTTCGATGTGTCTAATATCATATTGTTTATTACGAATGACATGTCATTTCACTTATTATGCCACAAAAATGAAAATTCTTATTTAACACGGTAATGTGTAGTGCATGTACGAATATCCAACAAAAAATTCAAATTTTGGCTAAAAAAATGTGTAAATTGAAGAAATTAAATAGAAAAATGATCAAAATTGTACAATTAATAAGATAAAAGGACTAATTTTGGGATCACACATACAATTATTTTTGTAATTTTTTCATATATTCCAGAACTATATCTATTTATATAACCGTCATTAGATTTGGTATCTAAGTCTTACACATAATTAGGCCTACCATGTTTAGATTTGGTATCTGAGTCTTACACATAATTAGGCCTACTACCATGTTTATGCATATTATTCAAGAACTATATCTATATGTGTAATAGTCATTAAATTTGTTATCTAAGTCTTACACATAATTAGGCCTACTAGATGTTTGTGTGTATATATTCAAGATCTATATCTAATAGTCATTAGATTTGGTATCTAAGTATTACACATAATTAAGCCTACAATGTATGTTAATTGTTAATTGTGTTATATTTATTGTATAGTCTAATGTGTGTCCTGGGGTTTTTAATGTTGTGTAGCTTAGTGATGGATGCCAATGGAGGAAGTATGGGCAGAAGTTGGCTAAGGGAAACCCGTGCCCTCGTGCTTACTACCGTTGCACCATGGCTGCAGGTTGCCCCGTTCGAAAACAAGTACATCTCAACTATATTTCATCTTCTGTTCCCACAGTTTAGTGAATCTTTACCAATTTGGTTTTGTTATCACTATAGGTCCAAAGACAGTTTAGTGAATCTTTACCAGTCAGGTTTTGTTGTCAAATAGGTCCAAAGATGTGCAGATGATACGAGCATACTTATAACCACATACGAAGGCAATCACAACCACCCGTTGGCACCAGCCGCTATGGCCATGGCCTCGACAACATCGTCGGCCGCAAGAATGCTCCTCTCGGGATCAATGCCGAGCGCAGACGGCTTAATCAACTCGAATTTCCTAGCTACAACCCTACTCCCTTGCTCCTCTAGCATGGCCACAATCTCAGCCTCAGCTCCATTTCCAACTATCACATTAGACCTAACTCAATCCCCAAACCCTCTACAATTCCCAAGACCACCCACCAACCAATTCCCCCTCCCCTTCCTCAATCCATCGCAGAATATCGGGCCCGCAGCCAGTTCTGCTGCGGCCCTTCTGCCTCAAATATTTGGCCATGCATTGTACAACCAATCCAAGTTTTCGGGCCTCCAAATGTCACAAGAAATTGAACAAGGGGGCCATGAATTATCACCACCACTTGCGTCGCTCCATCATAGCCAGCAGAATCAACTGAGTGACAGTGTAAATGTTCTTGCAACGGATCCTAATTTCACTGCTGCTCTAGCAGCAGCAATCTCGTCGCTTATCGGGGGACCGTATCCGAACAACGGAAATAATAACAGCAACAACAACAACAACAACAACAATAACAATAATGGTGGCGTTACCACCAGCAATAATAGTAGCAATGGCAAAAATAAGATGAGCAGCTCAGGGTTTCATGTTTAACAAATCAAGTAAACCCTGGAAACAACAATTTCCATTTCATTTTTTTCCTATTTTTTTTTCTCCGCAGAAAGTCAAAACGAGAAGATACATATGATCTATTTCTTCGTTCTTTGAATAAATGTAACCTTCATATCAATGATGTAGAATTGTAGAAAAAATGCAGAAAGGATGTCATCATATTTGTACGGATTCAGAAATTTGAGGTTGGATTGAGCAAGTTTTTCAATTCTTGTCGATTTTTGTCAATGCTCTTAGTATTATTCTCCATCTATGTGAAGCCAAAAGTTTGAAAAATATTTAAGGCTTCAAAGAGATCAAGTTTTGAATTTTTCTTGGCATATTGCACGGAGTAGGTATTTCATGTCTTATTCATAGATTGCAGTCAAGTGTGGAGTCAATAAAAACGTCTCCAAGTTGTCTAGAAATTGAAGTGCTGCTCCCATTTGACGCGGTTATGACAACTTAGTTACATCCACCTCAAAGTTATTATACAAGCTATTATATTTTTATGAGAATAATGTTATTAGATTTTGATGAAAATATTAACATAATTTTATTTATATAAATCAACAATCAGTTGTAAATATAAATATTAGTTTATATCAAAATTTTCAAATATATCTAGTGTATATTAAAATTTTATTAAATAAAATTACTAAATTTATTATATATATATACACACACAAACATGGAATCCACGTTTACGCAGAAAAATAAAATTGAAAATAATCATTATTGTATAATAAATTGAAATATATATAGATAGATATATCATGTATTAGTTAGTAATCTCATTAAATATGTATAATAAGAGATGATTATTGTACGATATAAGACAAATCACTCAATAAATTAGAAATTATAATATTAATTTCTAGTTTACTAGTTTATTCTTCTCTCTATGTCCTCGTTTTTTATTTTTGTTAGACATTATCGTTCTTTTGAGAAGTTAGGGTTTACAAAACAATTAACTATTCTATGTATATGAATTTCAAGCTCCAAATTAGTAATTGATGTCGAAATCAGCCCACATTTTTCAATTGAAAAAAATCAAAAGGTGATATATTTTTATTATACATTTCAAACGACATGTTGCAAATGAAAATTGACCAAAATATTGTGGATGCAGCGCTTCACGTCGAGAGCATCCAGAGTTGGGCCGCCACTGTGTGACTTAGACTATACTCGAACAAACCTATTAATAAAATGCATTTAAAAGCCAACGAAACACTTAAAGGACATACGAGTTTGAAAATTATTTAGTTTTGAAAGGTGAGTTGCACAATTGAAGAAGGATTTAAAAGACTCGACTCGTATTCAAGCACAATTTCTAAATCAAACAACCATTATATAATATATAGCCCAAAACAAACTAACTACAAAATCATATCATACAAACATCAGTAGTACTTTAATAAAACATAAATTCATAAATCAACTAAAATATTAGAAAGCGATAAGACATTGGAAGGGAGCTTTGCCAGCAACTATTCATCTTTGTCAGTCGTTAGACCTGAAATTTATACTAGCATCAGAGACAACTACCGGAATAGTAGCCCATTGGGATAACTAATGAACATACTACATCAATTAAATTTGTTAATAAATTAAAGGCATTCATCTGTCTAAACCCATACATCCTTGTGTTAGCTCATGAGCTGGTAACCTCAATAGTAGATGTTTGTGAGCATTGTTGGTGCGAGCATGTAACCTCACACTAGCAGATAGTATGAGCCTGTAACTTCATACTATCGGTTGCTGTGAGTTTGTAGCATCACAACAAATTTGTGATTCAGCCCAAATGCATCAACTTCATATTCAAAGTACTACCAAATATAACTAATGTATGACATTTAAAAGTTACCCATATCCTCTAGCTGGTGAGCGGGGACAACTCTAGGACAACACGGACTTGCTTATATTGCACTCGACCCATTTTAGTTTACAAACCAAATTATTAACAATATATATATATATATATATAATAGCAGTAGTACAATTTTAGTAATTCTTATATTTTTCCACCTAAAATCCTTACTATTTTTAGTATTTCAAATGGCTTAATATAATTGGTTATCATAATGTAACAGGTGGGGCCCCATTAAAAATTAATAATTCTCATTTTTACTAAACATACCTCATGTTTATCCTTTATACCCTTCTCACTAAAAAAAAACTAAAAAATAAATCAGCATTCCAACTTGACCGCCCAACTTTCCATAATTCCCAACACAAATGGACAAATTAAAGTTAAACTCTCTCTGCTTTCCCAGAAAGAAAAATCTGATTTTTTTCTCTGCAATTTCTCTATCTACCATAAGTTTATGCACCCCCTCTCTTCTCTATCCAGAAATCCAAAACAAAAAAATCTTTGTTTCTCAGATCAGTAACAATAAGAAGGGAGGAAAATAATTCTTGCTGAAATTGAAAAATGACACAAATTTGACAGCGTCCGGTAGAGCAACGACAGCCCAATCACAGACAACTTCGCTGTATGTGGGTGACTTAGATTTCAATTTGACGGAATCCATTGAGTTGCTGATTAAGACCATTAGGCGTGCCCACATACAGCGAGCATATATATATATGTATATATATATACGAACCCTGATACACAAAATTCTTAACAAAATCAAGTTTGGGAAAAAACCATTTAAACAATGGTGTTAAGTGTATGTTCTTTATCAAGTTTGGCCTTCGCGGTGAAAGGTTGTTTGAAGCTGAATCTCAAGAAAGCCATAATTTCAACTTCTCTGTATTGAAGAAATAAGGAGAAGAAAAGCTTTCAGATTTAGAGTTGAATCTCAAGAAAGCCATAAATCTGCAACTTCTCTCTATTGAAGAAACACAGAGAAGAAAAAGATAAGGCAAGATTTCTGTACTTGAGAATATGAATAAAATAAAAAATATAAATATATAAGAGTATTTTAGTCAATTTATATATGTCTAATTTTGTCATAATTATTATGAAGTATGTTTAGATGTTTTGGAGGTATGAATAGCCTCACCCTAATGTAACCAACTATTTAAATAGAGATTTGTTATCTAAATTTATTCTCCATTTAACAAGTCTATTCTATGCAATTTTATTTACAAATCAATGTTTTAAATATGATAATTTGTAATCGGCTTGTCAGTATTATTTTGGTAAGATTTGACATTCTTCTTATCCCATAGTTTGTGTACAAGATTTTTTAATTATCGTTATTAAAAATTCCTACTTTTTAAAAACATCTATTACTTGCCGTTGTTTTCTATTTTTTATGATATAATATAATAATAATTGATTATATATTTCCATGACAATATGCGGTGTTAATGTGTATCTTTGATCAACAAGAATGGATGGCTACGGGAGTTGGTGCATGAAGTCTACTCATGGAGTTGCTGCAGCGGATTAGCTCTTAGCTTGTTAGTTAGGTTAATTACTAACTCTCAAGTTAGTTAGTTAGGTGAATAACTAGTTGGTTAGATGAATAACTACCAGTTAGTTAGGTGAATAACTAGTTGGTTAGGTGAATGACTACTAGTTGGTTAGGTGAATAACTAACTCTCAAGTTGCAGCTGATGGGAGTTGGATCAAGATGCAACTGCTGCTCTTATGTCAACCATTGGATTAAGATGCATGATGGTGGATTGATCTCAGCCGTTGGCAGCTAGATATACAAGACCTAGGCTAGATCAATGACATATAGTAGAGAGTGTAATTTCTTTGAATTCTTGGTTTTCTCTCGGTGAAGAGAGGTTGAGAGCTAGTGTGAATTCTACAAGAATTAGCTAGTGATTGAGAGAGAGTTTGAGAGATTGTAAACACTTGTGAATCAATAAGATGGTGATCATTTCTGCCGTGTATGTAGATCAAACACAATGTTTAATTGAACCACGTAATTGCTTGGGTGTTGTTTGTCATTGTTGATGTTTCTTTGTTCTTGGTTGTTCTTGTTATTTGGGATCTTCTTTATGGGTTATTTGCACAACAAATTAGCGCAGTCTGTGGGAAACGAATCAGATCAAGATGAGTTCTACTCGGTTCGATGTGGAGAGGTTGAATGACAAGACTGATTTTGCCCAGTGGCAAATGAAGGTGAAAGCTCTGTTGATTCAGCAAGGACTCGCAGATGCTTTGAAGAAGGAATCAGATCCTTCATCTGCTAGGAAAGATAAGCCAGAAGAGAAGGAGGAGAAGGCTTTGATAATGACAAAGGCTTACAGTTTGATCATCTAGTGCCTTGGTGATAAAGCACTAAGGGAGGTGTCAAAAGAATTGACTGCAATTGGGGTGTGGAATAAGCTGGAAAGTTTATACATGGTGAAGACTCTTGCAAATCGATTATACATGAAACAAAGGCTGTATTCTTTCAAAATGACAGAGGAGAAGTCCATCTTGAGTCAGATGGATGAATTCAACAAAATCTTGGATGATTTGGAGAACATTGAAGTGAAGTTGAGTGAAGAAGATAAGGCACTGATGTTGCTATCCGCTCTACCTAAATCCTCAGAGAATTTTAAAGATACATTGTTGTTTGGAAGTAGGGAATCCTTGACACTTGAAAATGTGCAGATAGCACTCAAGTGTAAGAGTTACAGAAATCTACTAGGAATATGTTGACAGTGAGTGGTGGTGAAGGTCTCATAGTAAAGAAGCACCACAATAACAAGAAAACGCCCTACAACAAACCTCAAAATGCCGGCAACAAGCAGCATGAAAAGACTGGATCAAATCAGTCCTATAATCCTGAGATAAGGAAGTGCTTTCATTGTCATGAACTTGGGCATTTCAAGAAGAATTGCACAAAGTGGCAGGCATTGAAAGGAAAAGAACCTGATAACAACAACAAGGCTCCAAGAAACCAAGCAAATCAGACTGTTGAAGCTGCTGGATCAAATTTTGAATCATTTGAAACATTAACAATCTCAAGTGATCCTGCATAAACTCAGTGGGTTTTGGACTCCGGGTGTAGCTTTCATATGACACCAAGGAAGGAGTGGTTCTCATCACTGAAGCTGCAAGAAGGAGGTATTGTGATGTTGGGGAATGACCAAAGCTGCAGGGTACAAGGAATTGGAGCATTTCACATCAGAATATTCGATGGAAATGTCAGAATTCTGAGGGAAGTGAGGTATGTTCCTAAACTAAGAAGAAATCTGATTTCACTTGGGTTGTTTGATGGAACTGGGAATAGCTTTGAATCTCATAATGGCAACCTAGATGTGATCAAGGATGAGAGGGTTGTTATCAAGGGAATTAGGAGGAATGGGTTGTATTTTCTAGTTGGAAGCACTACCACAGGAGAAATTCATACAATGAACTCTCATGATGAAACTGAGAAGTGGCATGGTACATTGGCTCACCTAAGCACTAGAACCTGTATGAATTATCCAAACAAGGGTTACTGGGTGGTGACAGGATAATAAAGATGGAGATATGTGAACACTGTGTGTTGGGAAAGGCAAGGAGATTGAAGTTCCCAACTGGTACTCATACAACACAGGAAAAGTTAGAGTATGTCCACTCTGATTTGTGGGGACCAAGTAAGACTTCTACAATGAGTGGAGGGAGATACTTTATCTCCATGATTGATAATCACACCAGGAAGGTTTGGGTATAAATTCTCAAAGCAAAGTCAGATGCCTTTGAGAAGTTTAAGGAATGGTTAAATGAAGTGGAGAACTTCAGTGGAAATAAGCTAAAGGTCTTGAGAACAGACAATGGTCTTGAGAACAGACAATGGTCTTGAGTTCTTGAGTGATGAGTTCAATCAATACTGCAAAGATAAGGGAATCATCAGACATAGAACAGTTCCTGCTACTCCACAACAAAATGGAATAGCTGAAAGGATGAACCAGACACTTCTGAAGAGAGTAAGGTACATTCTGAGTAGTGCAGGTTTTCAGAAATCATTTTGGGAAGAAATTGTGACAACAGCTGCTTACTTGATTAATAGAAGTCTAGCTGTTGCTCTTCAAGCAATGACACCTGAGGAGAAATGGAGAGGGAGGCCAGTAAACTACAACTACTTAAGAGTTATAGGGTGCCTGGCATATGCACATGTCAAGCAAGACAAGCTTAAACCGAGGGCTGTGAAATGTGTACTGGTAGGATATTAGCAAGGTGTAAAGGATCCAGAATCAAAGGCTTGTCTACTCAGGAAATCACTGTATGGACTGAAACAAAGACCAATGCAGTGGTATATGCGCTTTGTTGAGTATATGGTCTCCAGGAAGTTTACAAGGAGCAAGTTGGACAGCTGTGTATACTTCAAACAAGATGGAGATTCACTGATATACTTATTACTGTATATTGATGACATGCTCATATCAAGTCATTCAATGAAGGGAATTCAGATGGTGAAAGACATTTTGAAGTCTGAGTTTGACATGAAAAACTTAGGGGAAGCTAAGGTGATTCTGGGGATGGAAATTAAGAGAGATAGGGCAGCAAACACTGTGTCTCTTACACAAGGAACTTATCTTGATAAGGTACTTAAGAGGTATAATATGAATCTTGCTAGGACAGTCACTACACCAGTGAAGCAAGGGTTGAAGTTATCTCTGAGTCAAGGAGTTGCATCTGATGCAGAAGTGAAGAAGATGGAAATGGTTCCTTATGCAAGTGCAGCGTGTAGCCTTATGAATTCAATGGTATGTTGCAGGCCAGGCTTAACCTATATGATGTCTGTGATCAGTAGGTTTATGGGAAGCCTAGGGAAGGTTCATTGGGAGGCAGTGAAATGGGCAATGAAGTATGTTAAAGGCTTTTTGGAGAGAGGTCTGATATTTCAGAGAAGAGATGGAGTAAGTGAGGTTTTGACTGGTTTTGTTGATGCAGATTTTGCTGCAAACATGGATACTAGGAAGTCACTTACTGGATATGTTTTTACACTCTTTGGGACTGCTATTAGCTGGAAATCCACGCACCAGTCTATAGTTGCTCTTTCAACAACAGAGGTCGAGTACGTTGCTCTCACTGAGGCAGTGAAAGAGAGTGTTTGGCTCAGAGGAATACTTGGGGAGTTTGGTCTGAAGCAAGAGATGGTGACCATAATGTGTAATAACCAAAGTGCTATCCATCTGTTAAAGCACTAGGGTTATCACAAACGCACAAAACACATAGATGTCAAGCTCTACTACATAAGGGATATGGTGGAAAAGGACTTGATCAAGGTGGAGAAAGTTGGAACTGAGGAGAATCCAGTTGATGAATTTACAAAGGCTTTGCTAGTAACAAAATTTGAGATGTGTCAAAGCTTTATTGGCATGAATTAAATGAAAAAAGGAAGCATCACTGCTCAAGGTGGAACTATGTGGAGTTGTTTGCAGCTTGGTCAAAAGCTGTGAAAACTTGGTGTTAGCAGTTTGGTCAAAAGCTGCTGGAAGTTTTGTTGTTGCTTCTGGTGAAGCAATGTTGCAGAAATGGTTATGACTTATTGATGCTGCAGATATGGTGGAGATTTGTGGTGTTAATATGTATCTTTGATCAACAAGAATGGATGGCTACGGGAGTTGGTGCATGAAGTCTACTCATGGAGTTGCTGCAGCGGATTAGCTCTTAGCTTGTTAGTTAGGTGAATAACTAACTCTCAAGTTAGTTAGTTAGGTGAATAACTAGTTGGTTAGGTGAATAACTACTAGTTAGTTAGATGAATAACTAGTTGGTTAGGTGAATAACTAACTCTCAAGTTGCAGCTGATGGGAGTTGGATCAAGATGCAACTGCTGCTCTTATGTCAACCATTGGATTAAGATGCATGATGTCGGATTGATCTCAACTGTTAGCAGCTAGATATACAAGAGCTAGGCTAGATCAATAACATATTGTAGAGAGTGTAATTTCTTTGAATTCTTGGTTTTCTCTCGGTGAAGAGAGGTTGAGAGCTAGTGTGAATTCTACAAGAATTAGCTAGTGATTGAGAGAGAGTTTGAGAGATTGTAAACACTTATGCTACTCCGGCCTGGTTCGAACTGATAGGAAAAGTTGGATGCAGGGGTTTATTTTGGCCAATCTGTTGGGATGCTCGCTGTTGCGTTTGATTCAAATTGTTTTCCGACCGGCTGTGTCTTGCTTCCTTGATCTACTGCTCTGCTGCCTTGGCCAATTTGGAATCTTTCCTGATGATTGCTGATCCAACTAGGAGTTTTCTTGATGCTGCTGATGTGTGGAAGTTTATTCCTGCAACCCTGCTGATCTTAATTACTGCTGCTAGCTGTGTGGAAACTGCTGGCTTGTGGACTGAGTGTGCTAGTGCTGCTGCTGTTCTCTGATTTGTTGGGAATTCCTGCTGGAAAAATCACAGAACTAAATACATGCTGGATATTGGATGTGCTGTAGATACAGAGTCATGAGGGGGTACCCTCTGATGCTGAAGTCTTTTGCTCGCTAGTTGCTGCTGTCTCGTTGCTGCTGCTCCTATTTGTTGTTTTCCTTGGATGTTGTTCCTTGGATCCTGCTGCCGAAGCCTACCTATCTGCTACTACACATTTGCTAAAGTTGCGGGTTGAAAGCATGTCTTTAGCAACTTTGAGCTAGTTGCTGGAATTTGTTGTATTTGATGCTGACTTTAGAGTTTGATTGGGCGAAGTTTCCTTGCCGAATTTTTCCGTATTTTTGGGTACTGTTTCATTGCTGGTTATTGCCAGCAAATGCCGGCCTCTATGCTGGTTTGATCTGGATGCTCGCTGGTATTGGCTACTACAATGGATTGCTACTACCAGTTTTTTTGAAGACATGAATGGGGCCTGGTTATAAGTATTTTGGATGATATGTTGCTTCTGCAATTTTGTCTTCTAGATTGTTATGTTGGCCTTTGTGTTGCTTGGGGTTTTTTCCCCATGTTTACAGTTGTGTTCTAGGTTGCTTGTTCCCGACCCCGTGCTGGAGTTAGGGACTAGTTTTATTTTTCTTCGGGTATGCCCGAGTATTGGTGTACTCAAAACTTTTTTTTATTTTATTTAATTTCCGCAATTTCGACCAAAAAAAAAAAAAGGGTGATCATTTCTGTCGTGGATGTAGATCAAACACAACGTTTGATTGAACCACGTAATTGCTTGAGTGTTGTTTGCCATTGTTGCTGTTTCTTTGTTCTTGGTTGTACTTGTTGTTTGAGATCTTGTTTCTGGGTTATTTGCACAACACAATATATAAGATAATAAACTTAGATAAAAATTTAGATAATATATAACCAAATTTACAAAATTAATTTTAATTTGCAAATGAAATTCAATGGACAATAAAAATTCAAATTTGCAAATAAAAATTTGAAGACAAACAAAATCAAAAGTTGCAAAAGTAAAAAATGTATTAAATAAGTATCCATAATTATTTTAAATTGCCCACAAAGTTTTAGAACAATAAAAATGAAACCTCAAACTCTGCTAATCGATATTAATTTAAAAACTAAACTTTGCTAACATATATTATTTGTGTTGGATTTTGGAATGATTCTTTCTATAATTATGTTGTCAAACACAATTCATTGTAGGATCATATCAAATCAGCTTTCTTTTTATTTCAACATTGAGAAGGTAAGTTATTAATTGGTAATAATGAATTTCAAAATACTCTCAATATGCTGCACAAAGATTTGGTTAGGTTCTTTCTAATTTCATTTTATTATTTTTTTTTTTTTTGCATTCATTATTTTTTTTCATATTTCTTATTAATAATTTCATGTGAATTTTTGTTTTATTATGTCCACATTTTTTTCATTCAACAGATTTAAGAAAAATAATGTTGGGGTATGTTTGCTTAATTTTTTTACTATGTTTAAACATATTTATTATCTATTTAAGTTTTTCAAATTGTTTATGTTCATGTTTTAACATATATCATGTTAAATTTAATCATCATTTTTTATTATTTTGTTTATTATATAAAATTACTTATTTTATATTTATACAAAATTTTCTTGTAATATAATTATTAAATTTTTTGTCAACAGGATTTTAGTAATACTCTATTTTGGAGAAACAATAATTAATGTATGATTTTTTTGTTTTTTCTTTTTAAGTTTTGTTGTAATAGTGTAGTTATCAAATTTATGTATAATTTTTTGAATCCAATATTTTTTTCTCCTAAAATAATTACTAAATTCGGCAATACACATGACAACATGTAATTAGATATTATTATACAAATTAAAAATTAGTAATATTATAATTGAATATAGATTCTCGAGATTTCCAATATATTCATAATAAAATATTTTATAATTTTAAAATTCATGACTTGGATATGCTAACAAGATATTCATAATAAAATATTTAAAAAAAATTATATTGGAATATTATGAATTTGTTTAAGTGATAAAAAAATACATTTCATGGTGTTTCTTTTGTTTATATATATATATATATATTGGATGACGATGGTGATTATTGATATAAATCTTGCAGATATATGTGTTGGTTGGCAATTCATATAAATTATTTATGGACTTACGTAATTAAGTTTTGACCTTCAAACTTCCTAATAAACGATCAAGATAAAAATATTCTAAAAAAATTAAAAATTAGAGACATTACATACATCATAATTCTAGCATAAGTAAGTAACTAATGTTATCTTTACTAAGAAAAGATTCAAAAGATATATTTAACTATAAATTTATATGTTAAATATTATATCAACTATATTTGATATAATATAATATTATTATATTCCTGCATATTTTATACTATTGTATCATAATCTTAAATAATTTTTTATTTTTCTATATATATCAACTTAAACTTTGTAGATATAAAATTTGAGATATATATCAGCTAATGTATCTACATTCAAATCTTATTTTGTTCATATTTAAATAAGTTTATGATGAATTAAGAATTAAGAATTTTAATCTTTATATAATAAAAAAGTTAATTAACTTTTGTAGGTTGTTCACTTATGTTAACACTCTTAATTGCTACATAATTTTTTTATGATAATATGTAGGTAATTTCTTAACCATTTGTTTTGAATCTTTTCCTAAAAAAATAATTTTTTTTAATATAGTAAATATCAATAATTTATTAAGAGATTATTGTTGAAATTAAATATATTAAAAATTATTGAGATAAATATTATATGCAATAATAAATACATGTCTACATTAATTTACGTGAAATCCCTAAAATCAACAATAATTCCACCATTGAAGGTATGTTGTTATTCATCAATTATTTGTTGTTTTCCATTTTTATTTGTTATTCTTCATTAAAATTATTCATGAAACGTTACCTATATTATTGTTACATGTAATGTATTTATCTACAAATTAACTCATTTGTTTAAGGTATACATTCAAAATTCACTCAACTTAAATTATCATTTCATATTTATAATTTTTGTGTATTATTTTAAGAAATATAATATGTATTTAATAATTAAAAAAATTACATTATTCATATTTGCCAAAATGTATTCATATATTTTAATTAATGTCTTTGTAAATTTTCATATGTTCATTCCTACGTCTAAACATTTATGCCATGCTTGGGCTCACTATTTTGAAATTCTATTGATGTGTCGATCGAGGTAAGTATATAATGCATATTTAGTTATATAATCTAAGTAAATATTACATTATATTAAAATGGGGTTATATGCAGATTGTTTCTCAAAACATTGTGGAAAGTGTTGGGGATATATTCCACCAAAGTGTTTTTTAAAGAGTTATTAGAGTCTTGAATCCAACATATAATAAGAACGTTCCCAATGATTTTATTATTATTATTATTATTATTATTATTATTATTATTATTATTATTATTTATTTTTATTTTTTTTGGTAAAGGATGAAATTCATTTTCATGTAGAACTCTTTGGTGGATGGAGATTTTCTACTTCATAGATAAGATGGATATTTTTATTTTTCATTTATAGTTTTTTTAAATAATGAATATCTTAAGTGTAATACCAAAAAAATATTGTAGTCTTTAAGTTCGTCGACCTGTTAATTACTCTGTCACATATTTTGTTTAAACTAGATGTTCGCCCGTGTGATGCACGGGATAAAATATATTTTATTATTATTGTTATATATGATTATAAAATATATAATTGATATGAAAAAAAATATAACATATAATTATGTAACAAGCAAGAAATCATGATGCAAACGAAATGTTTATGAAATATAAAATACAAAGAATTTTTTTTTGCATGTGACTAACAACTATTTGTAAATAATTTTTATACATGGTACAAAAAGAAATTAAAATACCGGATTTTCTAAAAATATTTTGTGCGTATTTATTTTTCTTTTTAACTTAAACTTTTTTCTACTTATAAATTAAGTATCAAATAGCATTCGCATATGTAGTAAATATAAGAAATTAAAAATTTTAAATTTTTACTCAAATCAATTTGAAGTATAGTTTCATATGTATAGTGCATTGTCATTCTCTCAAAAAGTTTCTCTAATAAAAAAAATATATAACGAAGTGAATTTTAAAATTCAGGCTCTCCAACCTATAATAATTTCTCAAAGCCAATACAAATATGAAATTAGTAAAAAAAAGATTAAAATGAAACAACTAAATATATACTTCAATAGTATAATATTTTTAATTTTTGAAATTCTTTATTATTATTATTATTATTATTATGCTATAAAAATATAAAAAAAAATTTATTTTTTATTTGTTCCAAGTTCATATAAGAATTTAACCAATTTTGTATTCAAACTGAACACATATTTCAAATCATTAAATAATTTAAATCATAAAAAATAATTTCATATTGTAAATATAATATTTTATTTTAATATATACATTATTTGTGTCAAATTGATAATAAAAGACAATTAATTTGATGTATCACATGTCAAAAATGGATTTGTAACAATTTGGTTATTTGAATTTCACAAATTTAGTTTAAAAACTACTTTTTATTTAGATAAAACTATTTTTTTTAGCATTAATTTTTTCTTATTATATTTTTTAAGTAAAAAATGAAGAAATTTTAAGAAGTGACATGTGTTTTTTTAGCATATAAAATTAGAATTTTTTTTATTTTTATTTTATTATATTAAGTTAAAAAATTTTGTGGTGATAACATACAACAGATTCCTACTTTCAAGCGTTCTTATTTTATATTAAGCTAGATCTTTGCTCGTGCAATGCACGAAATAAAATATATTTTATTATATTAATAATATATTATAAAATTATATTGTTGTTATAAAAAAAATTAGAAAGTGTATTAGTGATATGATTTTTTTTTAAATATATAATTATATGAGCAACAGGTCATAGTGCAAAGAAATATTTATGAAATATAAAATACAAAAAAAAAATATTTATTGTGACTAACACACATTTGTAGTGTTTAACACAGGTGTCTTTTTCCTTTTTATCTTTTAGTAGCCATTTTTTAAATGATACAAAAAAAAAATAAAAAATAAAAACTGCAATTTTAAATATATTTTGTGTGTTTTTGTTTACCTTTATATATATATATATATATATATATTCACAAAATCAAATATTAAATAGCATTTTCAATATGTAATACATATAAGAAATTAAATTTTTTATTGTTCCACTCAAATAAATTTAGAGTATAGTTTAATATGTATACTGCTTTATCATTTTCTCAAAAGTATTCTCCAATAAAAAATAAATTGCACAACGAATTGAATTTTAGAATTCAAACTCAATCTAACCCATTATAAATCCTCAAGCTCAATATAACCCATTATAATTCCTCAAATTCAATATAAATATTTAAAATCAGTAAAAAATATTAAGAAGAAACAAATAATTGATAATTGAATAATATAATATTTTTTAATAAAAAATATTTATTATTTTTATTCCATAAAATCATTTATTATTTCTATTCTATATAAAAATTATTTATTATTCTTATTAGTATAAGAACTTAATCCATTTTTATTCAAACATAATACGTATTTCAAATAAACTCATTTAATATACATTTTATATTTTAAATACAATATTTATTTTAATATATACAGTATTGATATCAAATTAAAGATCGTGAAAAGACGATTAATTTGATATATCACATGTCAAAATTTGAAGTTGTAACAAATAAGTTATTTGAGGTTAAAATTTTAGTTAAAAAAATTACTTTTTTTTTTTTTTACATATACTTTTTTCTAATATAAAATTTAAGTGAAAAATGTAGAATTTTCTTGAAATGACGTGTGTCTTTTAAAGCATATTCTAAATCTAAAACATGCAATTCTATAACATATCCCTCTTTTTTTTCTTCCTCCCTCTATTTCACATTTGTTTTTTTATTTTTTTTATTTTTTATAAATCAAATAAAAGAATTATAATAGAGATTATGGAGGCTGACTTAAGAAATTTAAAGTTATTTTTTAGTCTTTTTTGTGGGCTGCAAACATACACTAAATCTAAAGTGTGGAATCCAACAACACATCCCTCTTTTTCCTTCTTCATTCTCTTTTTTTCCTTCATTCCCTATCTTTTAACATTTTTATTGTTGTTCTTTCAAAAGTTTTTAGTTTTAGCTTTTAGTTTATTGATTTATCTTATTTTTATTTTAATCTAATACAAAAGATATAATAAGAATTATGTGGGATAGATTAAGAAATTTAAAGCTATTTTTATTATTTATAAACTATATTTAAAATGAAATGCATTAAGAAAAAAAAAGTGAATGTGAAAAGGGAAGATAGTTTTGTAAAAATTCATTTAGATATCAATTCAACAATATAAATTTCGATAAACATGAAACCCGCAATTTGTGGAAGTATATATATTTTATATAATATCTATCTATCTATATATATATATATGTAGAACTATATAGATATACTATAATAAAATCAACCAGATCTATGCAATTATATAGATATGGGAGAATTGATATTATACATTACTAATAAAATCAATTGTATCTATCAAATAAATGTGAAAATACTTTTTCCACTAACAATTTTTCCACAATTTATGAAAGAATATATACTATTTCTTGTAAATAAAATAAAAATTAAGTTCGATTATAGTAAATTTGAAGATAAATTATCATACATTTCATAAATTTTCTATCAAACAATTTTAGGTAAATATGTGAGTACCATTTAGACCAATTTTAAGTAAATATGTGATTACTTTAGACGAAAGCTAAAAATAAAAATATTTATTTTTCATATATCCATATATATATATATATAGATGTTCTAAACTAAAAAGTATGTTGATTCCAAAGCATTATTTTCTTTTCGAACAAATAAATTATAAAAAACTGTATTTGAAGTTCGAATTCCTGCAACAAATCGATTTCTGTGTTAATTTAAAAGTTGTAAACAATTCTCTTTCTTGTGTAAATGACAAAAAGCCTCGTAAATTCTACATTATTATTATATTTCTTAGTATTGGTTGCTTCATCTGACACTTATCCCATGTAGTTGTTTCTACTGTCCTATTTCCTAATACTCCCCCCCCCCCCACCCCCCATTGACTCTCACTTCCTTCTTGTGTTGTTCTGTCGACTGTCTTCTTCTTCAGGTAATTTCTCTGCCCTTCAGTTTTTCTTTTTCTTCTTTGCAAAAGATTTGATTTTGGACAATATTTGTTCGCTTAAAGATTGTGATTCAATACTTTTAGGTTGTCTAGAAAAAAAATCAGACCAAGTGTTTCCCCTTTTGATGGGTCACAGAATGCAAAATTTTATTATGAAAAAGATTATTGAAAAGGAGCCCGTCTAAATTTAGCTAAGATAGAATGCAAAAAATCCCTCTAATTTCTGTTCTTGATCGCTGAACGTCTTAGTATTTTTTATGGGTCAACGCATCGGGGTTGAAGGTAATTAAGAAATTTGTTTTACTGGTATTTTTTGCAGTTTGTGGGATGGGTAAAAGATGCTGTTTTACCGCGATTCTACTGTTGCTTGTGTTGTTTTCTTCTGCATTTTCTGCCCCTGATGATGGGTTTCTGAGAATTGGGCTGAAGAAAAGGAAATTGAATCAGATTAACCGGTTTTCGGATAGCCTTGAGTCAAAGCAGGGGGGTTCTCTGAAAGGTTATTATAATCTTCGTAGTGTTAATGGGGATTCCGATACTGATATCATTGGGTTAAAGAATTATTTGGATGCTCAATACTTTGGTGAGATTGGCATTGGAACGCCTCCTCAGAAATTCACTGTGATTTTCGACACTGGAAGCTCTAATCTTTGGGTGCCATCAGCAAAGTGCTATTTTTCTGTGAGTTTTGTTGTTTACTATAGTTTTGGTAATTTTAATGGAAGGTCCTAGGCTCATTCTTGTGTTGCTAAGTTTTTGTGCTTATAAATTTGCCTTTTCTAATGAATGCAGGTAGCATGCCTTTTCCATTCAAAGTATAAGTCGAGCCATTCAAGTACCTACAAGAAGAATGGTATGTGTGTATGCTGAGTCGTGTATAACTATTTAGCTGCCTATGAACTGTGAGTAATGCATCTGTGATGGATGGGAACTATCTGAAACTAAAAACTTCTATGAAGATTAGTTCGTGGTGCATGTTTAGATGAGAGTTAATTGTTTATATCACAAAATGTGAATGCCTAAGCTTATTCCAAACGGTGGCTATTTATTTAACTTCAGTCAAACTTGGCTTTTATTAATTGGCCTCTGAAGTAATTTGATCAGGAAATAAGCATGGTTTTACAAGTGAAAAAAAACTAATGAACGAGGAAAGTAGAGAAACTTATTTCATGATAAGTATGTGCCCCCACACTAGAGCACTTGATTTCATATCTGTATTTTTGTCTGCCACTCAATACAAGCCCTGCAGTATGCATAAATTTTCTTTAGATTTTATATCTAATCATTCTCTGTGAAGGTAAATCTGCTGCAATTCATTATGGAACTGGATCCATCTCTGGATTTTTCAGCCAAGATTACATTCAACTTGGTAGCCTTGTCATAAAGGATCAGGTATATCTTGGGGATTAAGTCTGAATTTGGAAATATGTTTCAAGTTTTTTCCTGTAATTACTAATAAAACTTGGTTTTACTAGGATTTCATTGAAGCGACAAAAGAGCCAGGCATCACTTTCTTGGCTGCCAAGTTTGATGGCATTCTTGGACTTGGATTTCAGGAAATTTCTGTTGGGAATGCTGTTCCTGTCTGGTATACATTTTAGACAAAGGCGCACATGCACATGCACACCCCAAATTTGCTGCTTAATTCACTAAGGATCTTTATCCATAAGACTTATCATATTCTTAAAGTGGACAGATGACATAGGATATGCATGTAAAAGTATATTTCTATACACAGAGAGACAGTTTCAG
Source organism: Caryopteris x clandonensis (assembly GCA_028749325.2). Classification (NCBI taxonomy): domain Eukaryota; kingdom Viridiplantae; phylum Streptophyta; class Magnoliopsida; order Lamiales; family Lamiaceae; genus Caryopteris; species Caryopteris x clandonensis. The sequence continues at coordinate 1,535,725 of JAPYKT020000012.1, forward strand.
TTCCGAGTTTTATGCTAAAAGATATGGAGAAAAAAAAAAAAAGTTGCATTGTGGAGTCTAGAATTCATCTAAGGTGGGTTAAGAAAGGCTTAACCTTGGTTGAAGAAAATGGATCTTGGCAATATTTGATGTGAATAATAGATCTATTACTTGAGTGGAGCATATTTGTTACAATTTGATGATGGAAAATGCATCACTTTATTGAGTTTTATTGGAAATGGATTCTTACGACAGACAGTATATGTAGAAGAACATAAGAAAAATATGAAAGAAACTTATTAATCAAAGGTCTGAACCAAGTAATGTCAGAAGAATACATGTTGTAGATTATCACAAGAATGCACATTGCAGAATGTCTAATTTTCAGCTTGAGGTCTCCTTTGAATTGATGATAAGCACAGTTTTGTACTTCTAGTTTAATGAATATGAGTTGATGTTAACAAATCAATTATGAGATAAATCTCATATTTAAAAGGACTCCATATCTCTTGCATAGCTCATTTCATTTTTGAAATGTTTCTTTTATCCTTGTTTTGCTGAACCCATACAGTTACTTTTTGCTTAGCCACAGCACAAATTATTTGGTTTATGCATTAGAAATTCACGCAACCATACATATAAATATTTGGATTTCCTGTTTAACTAATAGCTAAAATCTGCATCTGTGTCGGTCACTCTCAGAATGAGAAGAAAGATTTTTTCCAGTGACTAGCAGTAGTTTATGTCATTGGGGAACTTTCTTGTGGGTAAAATAGGCTTGAAATTGACACCCTGATGGAGAGCAGGATCCGGTGCTGGCGGAGCCGGAGGGTCCGAGGCCGTTGTTGGTGTATCGCCGGCGAGCACGGGCTTAGGCCCACGTCCGTGGGCTACACTTATTATTATTGTTTTAGTTTTAATTATTGTTGGGCTTTTTGGTTATGGGTTATGGCTATTTTTGGTAGGTGATTAGGGAGTCCTTTATATTGGGATTGTAGGGTTAATTGGGGATTTATCGAATTAATTAGGGTTTACGGAGCCTGGAGGCTTGGGCAAACAGCACGGCTGTTTGATTTGGTGTCTTTCAATTCTGTTCTTATCAATTTGGTCCGACCTGCCGGATCCCGTCTCGCCGGAATGTCGACGACACGAGCAACATCTGAACGCTTGGACAAACTGGAGGCCGATCAGGCCGCTGTGAAGGAGAAATTGGATTTGACAGCCGCTACCGTGGAGGATTTGAAAACTGGACAGGGTCTGAATACACGGAAATTGGAGGAAATCTCAACCACTTTATCTGAGTTGTCGCGCGCCATTTTGAAGCCCAGTGGATCGCAGGGCGCGCCTGCAGAACTGGAGAAGGAGGGTGTGGCATCCCATGCGCTCCCTGCCGCGCCGCCAGTTGCGCCGCCGGTGGAGGTTGCGCCGCGCGCAGGGGCTGGAACCCTGCAATTGCCCACGTTCGAGGGGGATGATCCCATTGGATGGTTAGCCCGCGCAAATCAGCAATTCGAATTGCAAGAAACCATTGAGGGTCGGAAGGTCGCTGCTGCGATGGTGGCAATGGAGGGTGATGCACTGTATTGGGTCACGTGGTTCCGTTCACGGAAGCCAGACGTGTCATGGAAAGAATTCTCCCAGGCACTAGTTTCGCGGTTTGACACCAGATTCAAAGGAAGTCCGTATGAGCGCCTGTCTGCTGTGCGGCAGAGGTCCTCTATTGATGAATATGTTTCACTCTTCGTGCAGTTAGCGAGTCAAGTACCCGGCTTGAGTGATGATCATTACTTGGGGTATTTCATGCAAGGGCTGAAAAGCTCGATTAGGGGCTCGTTGCGCCTCCTTAGACCGGCTGATTTAGAAACGAAGATGGAATTGGCGCGCGATATTGAGGACAATCTGTCCGACCAAGGGGTTGAGAGGTTGAACCGGGGGATTGCGAGTTCGGGACAGCGCGGGGTCTCCTACCCGCGGTCACCGAATAATGCAGGAGGGTCGGTCTCGAGTTTTGGCAGCACTGGTGGGGCGTCGCGGATGTCGCGTCCACCGGACAGAAATAGCGGGGCGTCCACAGTGATGTCCGGGCAGTCCACAGCCCGGTCACGGTTCACCCGACGTTCGCCCAACGAGCTGGCGGATTTGAGGGCGAAAGGGTTGTGCTTCCGGTGCAAGAAACCTTATACGCCGGATCACAACAAGGTTTGCCCGTTACGCGAGTTGCGGGTGTTGATAGCGGAGCCCGATGAGCAAGTGGACTTCCAGAATTTTGAATATTATGAGGTGACGGGTTCGGAGTAGTTGACCGATGAACAGGAGGCCTCAGACGAGGAGGGAGCCTTGCCAGTTTACTCTATGGCCGGCATTTCGAGTCCCGGAACGATGAGAATGCGAGGAGTCCTCCGCGGTCGTACGGTAACAGTACTTATTGATAGCGGTGCTAGCCATAATTTTATATCATCATCTTTAATTCCGTTGCTTCACATTAAATCGGATGAGTCGGTGAAGTTTGGGGTGCAGTTAGGGAATGGGTCGAGGCAACAGTCTGAAGGAGTATGTAAAGGGGTGGAGATGTCATTGGCAGGTTGCAAAGTGATCGCAGATTACTTTGTATTTACTCTCGGTGGGGTGGATGTGATTTTAGGGGTGGCGTGGCTAGCCACGTTGGGAGAGGTTAGCACGAACTGGGAAACCATGACAATGTCCTTCCGCAGGGGTGATAAAACAATTCTGTTGCGAGGTGATCCTTCAATCAGCCGGAGCCCAGTTGGTTTGAGGTCATTGATGCGAACTACAGAGGTGGATTTTTGGGCAGTGGTGGTGGAATCGGAGGCAGCTCGATTCTCGAAGCCGAGACAGGAAGAGGTGCAGGGGGTTTTAGATGAGTTTGCGGAGGTGTTCGGGGATCCTTTGGGGCTGCCACCGCGGCGTGGGACTGATCATCGGGTGGAGTTGGCCCCTGGGGCGCGGCCTGTGTCTGTGAGGCCGTATCGCTATGGGCATCTGCAAAAGGATGAGATCGAAAAGGTTGTGGCTGACATGTTGTTGGCGGGAATAATTCGCCCCAGCTCGAGTTCATTCTCGAGCCCAGTCCTTCTGGTCAAGAAAAAAGATGGTAGCTGGAGGTTTTGTGTTGACTACCGCGAGTTGAACAAAGTGACAGTACTAGATAAATACCCCATACCGGTGATTCAGGAGATGCTCGATGAGTTGTCTGGGGCAGTGGTGTTCTCGAAAATTGACTTGCGAGCGGGGTACCACTAGATTCGAGTAGCAGAGGCGGACATACATAAAACAGCGTTTCGCACTCACAGTGGGCATTACGAATTCTTAGTAATGCCATTTGGTCTGACGAACGCCCCGGCAACTTTCCAATCTACTATGAATGATCTGTTTAGGCCGTTTCTGCGGCGATTTATCTTGGTGTTTTTTGACGACATTTTGGTGTATAGCAGGTCCTGGGAGGAACATCGATCGCACCTTTCCCAGGCGTTGCAGGCACTTCACGCTAATCAGTTTAAAGCTAACTATAAAAAGTGTTCGTTTGGGTGTACAAAAGTGGAGTATCTGGGCCATGTCATTTCAGCCGAAGGGGTTGCCATGGACCCCGGAAAAGTAAGTGCGGTGGTTGACTGGCCGCGTCCGCGTTCGGTGAAGGAGGTTCGCGGGTTTCTCGGGCTGACTGGCTATTACCGGCGTTTTGTTCGAAATTATGGGCTTCTTGCGAGACCTCTGACTGAGTTGTTGAAGAAATCGGCGCCATCAGTGTTTGAGTGGCCTTCCTCTGCCGATGAAGCCTTTGTTGCCCTGAAGCGGGCATTGACAGAAGCCCCTGTGTTAGCAATGCCACAGTTTGACAGGCCTTTCGTAGTGGAGTGCGATGCGTCCGGAACGGGTGTAGGGGCGGTCCTTATGCAGGAGAGGAGGCCGATTGCATATTTCAGTAAGTCCTTGGCAGATCGCACCTTGACGAAGTCTGCGTATGAAAGAGAAATGATGGGGTTAGCATTGGCCGTGCAACACTGGAGACCGTACCTCATTGGTCGAAAGTTTGTGGTGCGAACTGATAACCTCAGCCTGAAGCACCTCCTCAATTAGAAAGTTATCACGCCTGCGCAGCAGATCTGGGTGGCGAAATTGTTGGGTTACGACTTTGTGATTGAATACAAAACTGGGGCCTCGAATGCAGCGGCAGATGCTCTTTCCCGCCGAGGAGAGGGTGTGGAATTGGCGGCAATATCCTTACCAGAGTGGATGGGGCTGGCTGATGTGGGGGCGGAGCAGCAGCAAGATCCGCGGCTTCGGGCAGTTTTGGAGGCCGTTATCGTGCAGCCGGGCAGTCGGCCTGACTTTGAGGCGGTCGGGGGCAAGTTGTTCTATCGGGGGAGGCTGGTGTTGGCATCCGACTCGGTCTGGATTCCGAAACTCTTATTTGAATTTCATGATGCGCCGGCGGGCGGTCATGCGGGGGCATTTCGTACCTATAGGAGATTGGCGGAGAATGTTTACTGGAAAGGCATGTTCAGAAGGATACAGGATTATGTTGCTAAGTGCTTGGTCTGCCAAAAAGCCAAGTATGAAGCTATGTCTCCAGCGGGATTATTGCAGCCGTTGCCGGTTCCCGAATTGGTTTGGGAGGATATTTCCATGGACTTCATTACTTCTCTGCCGAAGTCCAGGGGGTATTCCTCTATTTTTGTTGTGGTGGACAGGCTGTCCAAATATGGGCATTTTATGGCGTTGAAACCGCCTATTACGGCAAGGTCGGTAGCGGAGGTGTTTGTTAAGGAGGTGGTCCGACTACATGGGGTTCCGCGTTCGATTGTTAGCGACCGCGATTCCATTTTCATGAGTTCTTTTTGGCGAGAGTTGTTTGCGATGTCCGGAACGCAGCTGAAGTTTAGCACGGCCTACCACCCCGAAACGGATGGCCAGACGGAGGTTTTGAATCGAGTGCTGGAGACTTACCTCCGCTGTTTTGTTAGTGAGCAGCCCAAGCAATGGGTGCGTTGGCTTCCATGGGCAGAATACTGGTATAATACTGCATTCCAGACGGCTGCTAAGATGTCCCCTTTTCAGGTGGTGTATGGTCGGACGCCGCCTACTCTACGGCGGTTTCTACCGGGGGAGTGTAAGGTGGCGGCGGTGTCGGAGGTCTTGGGGGGGGAGAGATGTGATGTTGGAACGGTTGAAACAAAATTTGGCGGAGGCGCAACAGCGGATGGTGAAACAGGCAAACAAGCATCGCCGGGAGCTGGAGTTGGGTGTTGGGGATAAGGTGTTCCTGAAGGTACGTCCGTTCAGGCAGTTATCGGTGGGGCGGCACCACCACAAACTCTCGGCCAAATTCTATGGGCCGTTTGTGGTGGAAGGGCGAGTGGGGCCGACGGCGTACAGGTTGGCATTGCCGGATTCCAGTCGCATACACCCAGTTTTCCACGTGTCACAGCTGAGGAAGGTGGTTGGGGATCACCCAGTAGAGAGCACCTTGCCTGATAGTCTGGAGATTCCGATGACCCCGCTGTTTGAACCGGAGGTGGTCCTAGCTTGGCGCAAGGTTCCGGAGGGTGGGAACGACGAGGAGCAGTTGCTGGTGAAGTGGAGGGGTCAGTCGGAGGACGACGCGACGTGGATTGGGGCTGTGGGATTTAGACAGCAGTTTGCAGATTTCGACCTTGGGGACAAGGTCGTTTCGAAGGGGGATGGAATTGATGGAGAGCAGGATCCGGTGCTGGCGGAGCCGGAGGGTCCGAGGCCGTTGTTGGTGTATCGCCGGCGAGCACGGGCTTAGGCCCACGTCCGTGGGCTACACTTATTATTATTGTTTTAGTTTTAATTATTGTTGGGCTTTTTGGTTATGGGTTATGGCTATTTTTGGTAGGTGATTAGGGAGTCCATTAATTGGGGATTTATCGAATTAATTAGGGTTTACGGAACCTGGAGGCTTGGGCAAACAGCACGGCTGTTTGATTTGGTGTCTTTCAAATTCTGTTCTTATCACACCCTTGGTTCTTAAACACCAAAAATTATCAAATCCTTTGAAAAATACCCTAAAATCACCATGAACTCCTAGTTGCGAAATACTCTAAGGATACCATATCTGCTTCAAGATTCTAAAGAATTGTCTACATTTTAAGTTTCTTTCAGAATAGTTCTTCTCTTCATCAAGTTTTCTGTCATAACAGGTATAACATGGTAAATCAAGGTCTTGTGAAAGACCCTATTTTTTCATTTTGGTTAAATCGTAAAGGTGACGAACAAGATGGTGGTGAACTCGTCTTTGGTGGTGTTGATCCTAATCACTTTAAGGGCGAGCACACATATGTGCCTGTTACTCAGAAGGGTTACTGGCAGGTGGCTCCTCAAACGCTTTGTTGCTAACCATCTTTGCATGCCTGCTCATTTCATTGGCATTAAATTATTTTCCTCTATTTTCAGTTTGATATGGATGAAGTTCTAATTGGTGGGGAGACAACTGGTAATCATGGAACTTTTATTTAGCTTTCTACTATTGTATTTTGATGATTTATTATTGTCACTGTACCTTATATTTCTTGAAGATGTCCAGGCTAATGTATAAGTTCTCAGGATTTTGTTCTGGAGGTTGCTCAGCAATTGCCGACTCTGGGACCTCTTTATTGGCAGGGCCGACGGTATGTACTCCTCAGTCCTAGCAACCTTGTAAACCTATAATATTTCAAACTCCTAGCAACTTTCCATGTTAGACCTGTCTGAAGGAATACTATTCCGAGTTTCTAGAAGCCTTCAGGTTGTGTTTCCAAGAAAAAGTCTTTAACCTATCATATCATACTTCAATGAATACTGGAGAATCTTCTTTTTTCTGTATCAAATCGGTTCTGATTCCAGTTCTTGATCTGAAATTGTATGATCAGAATTAGTTTTGCTGCATTTGACCTTTGTTGCATCTTTATGATAATCTGAATTGGCCAACTTGCTGAAATTCTATTTTCAGACTGTGGTTACTCTCATTAATCATGCAATTGGAGCTTCTGGGGTTGTTAGCCAGGAATGCAAGTCCGTTGTTTCTGTTTACGGGAAAACCATATTGGAAATGTTGTTATCTGAGGTACACAAGATTCTGCATTTTTTATTTTGGGGTACTGATCCACCATCCTACTTCTCCAATAATTTTAAGATACACTACTCCGCTATGGGTGGTAGATTTGCAGCACATTTTATCTTTACCACTATAGTTAATCAGGCTGCTATATTTTCTAAGTATCAAAGTCTGCTTTCTGTTGGTATTTACAGGCAGAACCACAGAAAATCTGCTCCAAAATTGGTTTATGCTCAACTGATGGTACTCGAGATGTTAGGTCAGGTTCATGTTGTTTGCTTTATTTGTCTATTAACGGTATTGTGCATCATTTGCAACTTGTTAAAACAGAGTAAAATACTTAAAATTAGTCATCTTATCTTATTTTCAACTTTGATTGTGTCAGATATGTGTCTTTGCATGATATTCTCCATTACTTTCATTTGCTCAATTTCAGCCAATCAACATATGTTATTCATTTCACATGAGTTTATATTTACGCAATGTTCAGTATGATTATCGAGAGTGTGGTGGACAAGGAAAGCAATAAAAAATCAGATGGCCTTCGCGATGAAATGTGTACTGCCTGCCAGATGGCAGTTGTGTGGATGCAACGTCAACTCAGACAGAATCAAACAGAAGAAAAGATTCTGGACTATATTAACCAGGTAGATCAGATTGCATCTTCCATTTATTTGTTTGTTTATCTTGTTTATTTTATTAAGTGTTTTTCCCTGTTTCTTGATTCTTGCTTTAAACTGCAGCTCTGTGACCGGCTTCCCAGTCCAATGGGAGAATCAGCTGTTGACTGCACTGTCCTTTCTTCCATGCCGAATGTTTCCTTTACCATTGGTGGTAAATCATTTGATCTCACACCAGAGCAGGTTAGCATACTTGCGGTCCTTTTCTGTCTTAAGAATCGTGCTATCTTGTTTAATTTTATGCATCATCCGGCACAATGTTGATTGAATCCTTGTTGCTGACATAATACATAAAGCCAAAACCTGGGTATTTGGCAGAGTGTTTGGTAAAGTATTTAAAAACAGATCTTGTCTCATCTCAAAATATGACGTTAGAAGTTTCTAAGCTGTGTTTTTTTCCCAAAAAGAAATGAGTTATTTCGAGTACATTTGTGCTCTTTCTAATGTAATTACATACTTATCAACACACAGTACTATATTGACCTCCAAAGTATCTCAATGGTTGCTGGTTGATACTAATTCGTTATGACCAATTGTTTCTGTAAACTTATCAATGCGCTTGTAAAGCTCCCCAATTCAACAATGTGCTATGGAAAGCTCATGTCTGACCTTGGGAGAAAAAGACAGGAACAAACATGAAAATTGTGCATTAAGACCATCCATTAGACTTCTATGGCGTTGCTCACATAAGCAAGTATAGGAGGCATAGACACAAAAAAAAGATGAAATTGCCCATGTTGGGAAGTCAACAAGCAAGGGATAATGCTCGGGAATTAATACATTTGATAGATAGAGTAGTTTCAAGTAAAGGAGGGACCAAGTGTGAAAAGTAAGAAAATGCTCAAACAGATAAACTTGCTCCAAGATAACACCAACCAAAAGTGCAGGAATTAATATCTCTTAAATCCAAGTGTTGAAAGTTGCACCACATTCAAAACCCGAGTTTAATGCACATATCTGTCCTGATCATGAATGCCCACCCACGAGTTGGACCCAAATATTTTAGCATTAGGTTTGTTCACATTGTCCCACAGAGTAATACATGTTAGTTTTTCATCTAATGTTACCTTATCTACGATGCGCTATAACATTTTAAGTATTTCTCTCTGTTGGTTGCTTCCTTTCATAAACAAACTTCAAATCGTCTTCTTTATAAATAACTCTTGTCACTGTGCTTGTGGCTGGTGGTCAGTATGTCCTTAAAGTTGGTGAGGGTGAAGCAGCTCAGTGCATCAGTGGATTTACAGCCTTAGATGTTCCCCCACCTCGAGGCCCTCTATGGTAATTGTCCTTCTTGCACATCTCCATGTATAGAAATACACCACCAAATTACGATCTTCAACAATCTCTGAACTGAATCAAATGAGGATCACTTCTTAACAAATATTCTTTTTCCTTTTGATATAATTAAGCAATCCATAATTAAGCAAACAAACAATCGTCTCATCAAGATTCGTTGACTTATTACTACTTTCATATTGTGCAAAATGCAGGATATTGGGCGATATTTTCATGGGACAGTATCACACAGTGTTTGATTATGGAAATATGAAGGTCGGGTTTGCTGAAGCTGCTTAAATGTACCCTTGGCCTTGCCATTTGCAACTTCCCATGAACAATTTAAGTTGTGTTTGTAATATGCTTACATATTGAACAACTTTCTGTCATTCTGTGAATTGAATAACTTAAATCAAGTCTACATGCTTCATATGACTCTGTGGATGAGTTTTCATTTTAAGGAATATTTCATCTTATTAATTGTTACAATTACTATACAATTATGTGGCCTGCAGAATGTCTGTTTCTAAGGAGGTTCAGTTCTCTTTGAAAGTTTTCATAAATGAAGGGAAAACTAAGGTGCTATTTGCAGAAGCTGACAACGATTTGACAGACGTGTTGTTAAGCTTCCCGTTATTGCCATTGGGAAAAATTGTCAAAGTTCTGAAGAAGCACTATAGTGATAAGGCACCAGTCATTGAAAGCTTGACCACTCTATACAATGGTTTATCAAATCCTGGCGTTGTCAATTTCTGGACAAATCTTGGTAGACACGTGCTTAGCCTTTCATATTAAGCAGCTATGAATGCTGTCATCTGTAAGTCACTGTTGACGATACGGTATCAACTTCATATAAAATTGGGGACCCATATTATGGAGTTTTTACCCCAAATTCGACTGCTTTCATTATCTGTGATGATCTGCGGATGGTGCCGAATGTGACCGGATCTGTTATGCACACATTGAGCAAAGTTGGTGGCATTCATATGACCGATATTCACGGGGATGAGATACAGAATGTGACTTTTGGATTGAAAGAGATGATTCTTGATCCTATTTTGACAATCTTTCTTAAAACGTTCTCGACTTGATCTGATTCTTTTTCATGTTCTGTTTATGTAGATTATAGAGTTGCTCAAGAGGTCGTTAATTTCAATCCCAGATGGCCTCATCAATCCCAGATTAAAGAAACAAGCAATGGAAGAACCCTCAGTCTGATCCCATTTGTTTTGAAGGAACAGTATCAGCCTGTGTTTGATTATGGAAATATGAATTCTGGGTTTGGTGATGCTACTTAAATTCAAAGTTGGGCTTCATGTTTCTGGTTTCTTTGAACAATTGTGTTTGGATGTTGCATGAAAGTTGGTTTCCCATGATTCTCGTTGCCCAATGCCCACCTCTATTATCCTCAATCAGATACCTCCTAAATTGTTTGTGATTTCTTAAAAGTCCAAATCAGCAAGGATTAATATTACACAATCTCCAAATTAATATTGAAGCAAATTAAATCTTCATTCCATAAAAAATAAAAAAAAAGAAACTAAATAATTCAATTTTAAAGACTAGTATTTTTTTTATATAAGCATATATTTTTAGTTTTGTGAAAGAAATAATTAGTTAATTTTAGTTTTAGCATATATTTATTATAGATTGTATTATTTGTATAGATTTTAGTTTCATATAAAATCAAGTAAACAATTTAATTATAGAAAAATATTAAATAATTTTAAATTTATTTTTAAAGAATGCCTTATCAAAATGTGCATCGCACTACAAAAAATTATAGTTTAACAGGAAAAGTCCTCTGTTGTATTTATAACTATTTTTTTTAAATAAAGCATGCTTATTATCACTTTCTTAATATGTAATTTTTATTTAGTTTGTTTTAATTAATATATGATTTATGTTTTAATTTGATGAACTAAATGTTATATCAAGGTAAATAATTAGTTTCTATTAAGAATTATAATTCCTTTCACTAAATCGTAAACTTTTGTAAATATTACTATTTTGATTTGATTCAATACATTTTGTCTAATTTTGGATTATTTCAATTCTTTCATGTTTTACCCAATCAATGGCCACATCGTTATATATATAAAAATAAAAAAATAATTAATTTGATGTATTAAATGTCAAAAATGAATCTCAAATGAAAAAAATATTTGAACTTAAAAAAATAGCATAAAAAATTAGGGTGCATCTATTTATGACAAAATTAGACATAATAAATAGACTAAAATATCCTTATATATTTATATATAATTTTTTATTTTGGTCTTATTTTTAATTACATAAATGGCACCTTGTCTTCTTCGTCTCTATGTTTCTTCAATATAGAGAAGTTGGAATTGCAGATTCATTGCTTTGTTGAGATTCAGTTTCAAATATGAAATTTTCACCGCGAAGGTCAAATTTGATAAACAACACACACTTAACAATATTCTTTAAATGTTATTTTTTCAAACTTGATTTGTTTAGAATTTTGTGGGCTCATATATATATATATATATATATATATATATATATATATATATATATGCTGTATGTGGGCACGCAACTCTTCTCGTTGTTTCAGATATAAGTTAAACAAATAAGATTATTTTTTCTTTGTTTGAATTTTTGTGTAGAGAAGAGAGGAAGTGCAGGTTAAAAGAGAGATAAATTTATGATTGAAAGAGAAATTGCAGAGAGAAATAAAAAATTAAAAAATTTCTCTGAAAAGAGTGTTGGAAATTTTGGAACATTGGAAAGGTAGGTTGGTATAGACATGGGCACGGTTCGGCGGTTCCGGTTTCGGTTCCGGAACCGCCGGTTTTCGGAACCGGAAAGAGTGGAACCGGAACCGAACCGCCATATACACGGTTCCGGTTCCGGTTCCGGAACCGCCGGTTCCAACGGTTCCGGTTCCGGTTCCCGGTTCGGCCGGTTCCGCCGGTTCCAACGGTTCCGGTTCCCGGTTCCCGGAACCGCCGGTTCGGCCGGTTTTTTTTTTTTTTTTAATATCCAACAACTTTGAAAATTATTTTTTTGTCTTTCGAATTTGATTATCACAAGAGATTGAATTGAATATATAGTTAACTTAACTAAAACAATTACATTTTACAAAAAAAAAATTACAACAATCAAAATTTAACATTTACAACGTATAATAAAATAAAAAACAAAATAGAAAAGTTACAACAAAAATTTAACTTACACAAAAACATTTACTTCTTTTAACAAGAGATTACAACTTTACAAGTTTTCAATTACAACATATTAAAAAAAATAGAAGAGAGAAAAAAAAAAAAAAAAGACTTGAACTTAACTATAAATTAGAAATTAAAATTTAATTTCTAATTTACAATTAAGTTGCCTACGTATCCTCATAGTTGAGGAATCAAAGTCGACGTAGTTCTCTTACGGTCTTACCTTGATGCTTGGCGAGACTCAATCACTCCCGGTAGACGTCGAATACTCGGTTCCATCTTCATCCTCATCGTCTTCATCAAAATTTACTTCTTGTTTTCTTACCTCGGCGTTCGACCAATCATGAAGTAAAGCTTGATTTTCTAGATTTTCCACCCTTAAATTGGATCTTCGAAGATCCAAAATGTAACCGCCGGTGCTAAATGCTTGTTCAACCGAGACGGTAGATGCCGGGCACGCAAATATTTCCTTTGCCATTAGAGATAAAATAGGAAAGTTTTTTGCTCTTCGAGACCACCATCTCAAGAGCTCGTTAGGTGTATCAAATCCAAGTTCTTCAAAAGTAGTAGATAGATAATTATCTACTTCTTGATAAAGACTATTACTCCTAGGTTTTTTTAATTTTCTAATATCATAAAACCTATAATATTGATTGAGGTGTTGAAAGTTCGGATCGTGATGATGTTCGGGTTGATCCGAAACCGAACTACCTCCACCAATATTATCATTTCCGTGACCGGTTTCAGTATTTAAACTATCACCATAAAAAATTTTATATTCTTTATAACAATCATAAAGTAATTGTTTTGTGTTACCTACAATTATATGCGGATTAGGAGTGTCATCATCCTTAACCGGAAATAATGCATCATAATACATTGTTAGTAATTCTTCTAAACCATCTTCTCTAATTCTAGGATCTAAAAGTTTTGCAATTAAAAATAAATCGGGAATTTCTTGATAATATTTTAACCATTTAATTCTCATGCTTGCAATGCAATTTTGTAAAGAGTCATGCAAATAATATGATTGTAAAATAAGTGCAATTTTAACACAATGATCTACAACTAAAGGAGAAGTGGGATAATAACATCCGGATAATTCTTCCGTTGCATCTTTAAAAACTTTCAAAAGAGACATTAATTCAACACATGTATCCCATAAACTCGGAAATAAAGGAATGCCTAATTGTTCTTGTGAAAAAAATGTACATAATTCATTTCTAACCTCATAAGATGAATTCAACATTTTATAGGTCGAATTCCAACGATTAGGCACATCTTTAGTCAATTTTTTGGGTTGCGGCATACCATATGCTTTACAAAATCTTCTCCATTTTTTGCATAAAGTTGCATGTCTTTTTAAATGTCCAATTGCTAATCTAATAGGACCTATATGTGATTTAAAATGTTCCATGCCATCTTGTACACACAAATTTAAAACATGACACATGCATCTAATGTGGAAAAATCTACCCTTAAATGATGGTTGACACATTTGAATTAATAAAGGCAAACTAGCAGTATTAGCACTAGCATTGTCAAATGAAATTGAAAAAATTTTTGTAACTAAATTATATTCTTGCAAAATCGTATGAATTTTATGAGCAATATTTGTGGCCGTGTGGTCTTGATCAAATTCTCTATATGCAAGTAATCGTTTTTGCATTGTCCATGAATTATCTATCCAATGACAAGTAAGTCCTAAGAAGCTATGTTCTCTCCAATGATCCGCCCATATATCCGCACAAATTGAAACTTTTTGTTGTAAAGAACCAAACATTTCAGTTAAAGAAAACTTATATTCACCTACAATTTTTTCAATATCACGAACTAATGTTCTACGTGAAATACCGGTCACTTGAGGGTTCATTGATAGTGACACAAGATTTTTATACAAATCATTTTCAGCAAAATTAAAAGATAAAGACATGCCACAAACCATTTTTGACAAATATTTTCTCATTAAAGGTTCGGAATATTTAAATAAAGAAGGCGTACCTTGTAATTCATCGGTGGATCCGGTGAATCCTCCAGGACCTCCACGAGGTAGTTGTGTTTGCCGCCGATCGATTCCAACTTTGTCCGGATGGATACGTTGCAAATGTTTTTTGAGCGTGCCATAACCTCCTCCTTTTTGAAACACATATTCCACCCCGCAATAGTTGCAAACGGCTTTATTATTTTGGATATCTCTTTTGAAGTGGACGGCAAATATATCCGATCTTAATGCCTCATCTCGTCCACTTTGAGTTTGTCGCGTACTATGACTTTCACTCTCTTGAGTTGGATGCAATTCTTCTTCGTTAGATTCGTTTTGTGCACCTAAATTGATAATAAAAATAAATTAATAGATAGTTGAGAGATATATTTAAAAAAAAGTATAAAATAATATTTAAGAGGGATATTTTATAAAATAAATACAAACCTAATTGAGCTTCAAAATCTTCTTGCCATTCGACCGGAATTTCAATATCTTCACCGTCAAGATTGAGATATCTTGGAACCAAAGGAGATGGTGGTGGCATTCCGGTTCCGGCACTTGAACTCGGCATAACCGATTTCCCTTTTGCTTGTCGAGATAAAGAAGATGATCCTCTACCTCCACGTCCTCTTTGGCTTGAGCTCGACATTTTGAGAGAGATTAATAAAGATAAAGAATATAAAGATGATTGAGAGAGAGAGAGATTGAGAGAGATGTGAGAGATATGTGAGAGAGCTTGAGCGATGTGAGAGAGATCGAGAGAGATTGAGAGAAAATTGAGAGAAATGTGAGAGAGCTTGAGAGAGATGTGAGAGAGATGTGGAGAGATTGAGAGAGATGTAAGAGAGATTGAGTGAGATTGAGAGAGATGTAAGAGAGCTTGAGAGAGATGTGAGAGAGCTTGAGAGAGATGTAAGAGAGATTGAGAGAGATTGAGAGAGATGTGAGAGAGATTGTGAAATGTGAATTGAAATGAGATGGAAGGGTATTTATAGGAAAAGAAAAAAAAAAAAAAAAAAAAAAACCGAAAGAGCCGTTGGGAACCGCCGGTTCCCGGTTCCGGAACCGCCGGTTCGGAACCGCCGGTTCCCAACGGACATTTGATCTTGGCCGTTGAAGATCAACGGCTCTTTAATCTCAGCCGTTGATCTTCAACGGCTATATTTTTTGAATTGTAGAATCGTGAACCGGGAACCGAACCGCCGGTTCCGAACCGCCGGTTCTAACCGGCGGTTCGAACCGCCGGTTAGAACCGGCGGTTCGGAACCGCCGGTTCCGGTTTCGGTGTAAAATATTTTTTATTTTCTAGTTAAAAGGGTATAAACAATATAAATAGAATGTATTTAATAAAAAAAGTTAATTATTAATTTTATATGAGATAAGTCATGAATAACTGCACTCAACAAATTACAAATAATAAGTTCTTTTCAATTATAGCATTGTGTACCACAGAATTCCAAAAGTCTGGTGTCCCTTTTAAAAGACTACTTAAATGAATAAATACGGTCCAGTTATCAACATTTCTCTTCTTGATCCATTTATATTATACCGCCATTAATTTCTTGTAAACTGTCGTTTCTTTTTTCTTTCATAAATGGGCAAAACTGCTGCATATATATTGGAAAAGAATCATCTACATTTTCTTTCCAAAATTGTGGAAAATGACGGAACATTCGAAGCTGGTGAAGTAGATGATGCATGCATGC
Organism: Caryopteris x clandonensis; assembly: GCA_028749325.2. Taxonomy (NCBI): domain Eukaryota; kingdom Viridiplantae; phylum Streptophyta; class Magnoliopsida; order Lamiales; family Lamiaceae; genus Caryopteris; species Caryopteris x clandonensis. The sequence goes on from JAPYKT020000012.1 coordinate 1,551,618, forward strand.
CTAGAATGGAGTTTTGGCTCCTCGTTTCCCACGACAGTTGTTAGTACCTAGGTTGTTGATGTGGGAGTATCAAGCCAGGACTTTAACATCGAATTGAAAATGATAAAACTGCTAATGAGAGAGAAAGGGGGGTAGTTTCTCTCTTGACAGGAGAAATGCCAAAATTAAACAAGGAAGCCAAGTTCACTTTGCAAGTCATGATAAATAAAGAGAAATCCAGGGTACTATTTGCTGAGGCAGACAGTGATTTGGCTGAAGCTTTGTTAAGCTTTCTGGCGTTACCATTGGGAGAGATTGTGAAGGAACTGGAGAAGCACTATGGAGATAAGGCACCTCTCTTTGGAACCCTAACCACTTTGTACAAAGGCTTAGCAAATATGGACGATGAATATTTCTGGACAAAAGGTGCTAAGCAGATGCTGCTCCATCCAATAAGCTCATTTTTTAACGAGCCAATAAAATGCTTCCGATGCGTCGACAGAAATTGTAAGAGGAAGAGAACACCAAATGTAAGCATGTATCATGATACTAGGAAATGCAATTGCGGCGCTCTCCTGAGCAGACCGATGGGTGATTTTGAGCCCAAAAGTGAAGCACCCCGTGATCGAATTTTTGCAGAAGAACGATTGGCTTTTATAGTGTCAGACGATCTGCAGATGGCCCCAACGAGCCGGGATCCGTGATTCAAACTTTGATCAATCTTGGGATTACTGTCACTGAAGGCGCTGAATTGGGAACTGTGACTCTTGGATATAATGAGGTGAGTCTTGGTTTGTTTATTTAAGTTTTTAATCCTTTTGAAAATGCTTGATTTCTTTATGATGATCAGATAATGGATTTGCTGAAGGGATGTTTAACATCCAAGGCTCCATTAACGGACAGCTTTCTTCACAGAACCCACACAGTGAATTCATGTGTGAGAGAAGATTTACTGCATGAGATGGAGAAAGAGCCATCACCTGACTCCAAGAAGATTACTGTGAAAGCTGTGGTACAAGAGTCCACGAACAAGTTAGTGTTCGTTAAGGCGAAGGAAGATTTCGTGAATTTCCTATTTAGTTTCCTCACTTTCCCACTGGGTGGAGTTGAGTGCCTTCTGGGCAACAAAACTCCTCTCAAGAGCATAGATAATTTGTACGGGAGCATACAGAATCTCATAGACAACAAGTATTTAAGCACCCCTGCTACGAAAATCAGGCTTATCAAACCCGATCTTCCACCTAGTTATCTTTCCAAGAGCCAGATTTTCTCTCTGTCCGAACAAATGACCCCCGCTTTATATTTCCTAGAAAGCATCACAGACTCGTTCGATTACACAAAGGAAGTAGGTTCTTGGATGTGTTTTAAGGACCCAAAAGGCGATGAGGGAAGCTACGTTAAGGGACCAGGATGGTTTATGGTTTTTGATGATTTAACTGTGAAGCCTTGGTCTGTGTCCTCGGCTGCTTCTGTTTGCGATGAGCTGGGAATAACTTTACCATCCGAGGTCAAAGAGCTGGAGCTGCAGATTGGGGTGAGAGAGGTAATGTATATTCATGTATATATATATATAATCATATTCTGATAAGTACTTGGTAATGTATATATGTTTCTTTGTTTTGTATGTTGAAGACTCAATGTATGCATAAGTGCAGGGTTTAAACATACTGAAATCGTCTCTTGTATCAACTTCTGCGTTGACGGATGGCCTCATCGATCCGATTTTGAAGATATGAATCTGTTCCTTTTTTCTGTGTGCTGCATTGCTGCTTGGATTTGATTTTGTAGCTCAAGAATTGATGATGGGGATGTGGTTCTTGTGTGATGCATTCTTTTGAACCTAGATAATGCAAGTATGAAAGTATATAAGTTTATATATAATTTGTGCGTATTGTAGTAGTTTAGGTGTTTGCATGTAAAATCAATGAATCAAGTGTTTTTTAGCACTATTTACTTTTAGGGTGGGGCTATTCATACATCGAAATCTCTAGTAATTGACAGTCCAATAACTGACAACTTTACTATATGTGGGTGACTTAGGTTTCAATATGACGGACTCCATTAAGTTGGTGATAAAACAATCAGGCGTGCCCACATACAACAAGTATATATATATATATTTATATATATGAATTCTTATACACAAAGTTCTTAATAAAATCATCAAGTTTAGGAAAAAACCATTAATAGTGTTAAGTGTGTTTGGCCTTCATGGTGAAAGGTTTGAGCCGAATCTCAGAAAAGCCCTAAATCTATAATTTCAACTTCTCTATATTGAAGAAACATGAAGAAGAAAAAGTTTTAGATTAGGAGCCGAATCTCAAGAAAGCCATAAATTTGCAATTCTTGCAGTTGATGTCTAATTTTAGGGATATGAATAACCGCACCCTATTAGTAACTTCTTTTTTACTTAGTTTTTAAAATTAAAAAGTAGAAGCATCCGCAAAGACTCACTAAAACCGTGGTAGCCCTTATTTCCAAATTCCTAATTCAGTTTTGCCTTACTTATCAATACAATTTTCTTGTATCTTTTAGTATCGATTTACTTCCCATCTTTATTTCCCTTTTCATAAATTCTGTCGTGCAACTTTCACCCTCATCCTTCCTTCTCTCTCTCTCTCTCTCTCTCTCTCCTCACCTTTTATATCTCTCCTTTCTCATTAAAGTCTTTCCCAGACTCTTTTTCTTTCCCCCTCACCCAGTCATTTCGTGAAACTGTTTTTCATTGTGATTGGGCTTATAAAATTTGTCATATAAGCTTGCATGATGGGTTGTGTAAACTTACACGACTGTAAACTTATACAGTGGCTTTTGAAATTTTTTATGATTTAGCTTACACATGTAAGCTTATATAATTAATGAAGTAATTGAGCGCAATATAAATATATCTATAGAACGAGTGAAATGAGGTGATGTGTAAGGCATGATTGATGTGATGGGTGGCAGATGAAAAGGATCCACCCTCATCATAGTCTTCATTCTCTGCCTTGATTCACACTATGGTGGTTTATATCTCTAAAAGATCTCCCTCTCCCAGCAATATTTATCGGTTAAGCCAAAAGACTACATTATTGGTTTCAACAATGATATATCTCTCCATTTTCTATCAACATGTCCCGCTTTTAGTCTAAATTTTCTTGGGTATTGGAAGTAATCTTGGATGCTCCGGAAGCAGCAGCAGCAGTGGTGAGCAATGACTGGTAATATTCTTTTCTCTATGTTTATTTATTTATTGCTTTCTTTTTCCACTGTCCGCTAGAAACTTGGACGTTTTATATAACATGCATTGTAACTATCACTTGTTTCTCGTGTTTTAGTTGTTCTCGAAGAGTGTTTATTGTATGTAAACTGGTTCTGCATTTTGGCCCAAAAAAAAAAAAAAAAAAAAAAGAAATTGTTCTGCATGAATTATTGAACTGTTTCTTGGCCAACGCAATGCAAGATCTTGTGGATGCAATGTCATATAGTGATGATATTGGAAATCAGTATAATGGAAATCAGTTAATGAATTTGCTCGTCTCCGTATCTCCATTAACGAATATCATTCTCCATAAAAGAAGTATAAGGAATTGTGTAGCACGAGATTTACAGCATCAGATGGAGAAAAACTTACCATCATCCAACTCTAAGATGATGTCTGTGAAAGCAATTGTACAAGAATCCACAAACAAGTTGTTGATTGCTCAAGCAGGGGAAGATTCCGTAGAGTTTCTTTTTAGTTTCCTTGTCATCCCCCTAGTATCAATCGAGTGTCTTTTGGGCAGTACCACTTAATAATATAGACAATCTGTACATGAGTATAGCTACCATTAATGAAAAATATCTCAAGACAAAGGATGCAAGAGCCCTGCTACTTAAACCCAAGATATGTTCCCAATATATGCCCCAAAACCAGATTCTTCCTTTGGTTGAAGCAGGCCTTCATGCTCCCCATCAAATTGGGTTCACGAAATATGTAAAGCGACCAGCAATGTATAATGTAACTGATGATTTAATGGTGATGCCTTTTTGCTTTACCTCTACTGTTTCCGTTATCAGTGGGTTTAAAGTCGCTTTATCTGATGTCAAAGAAATGGAGCTTCAGATTGGAGTGGAAGAGGTATAATATAATTTCAATTTCATCTCATACTTAGTCTTGCATGTATGTTCCCGTGTTGAGAAGAAGTTGTATTTGGTGCAGGCTATGAACATATTGTCGTCTTCTGCCTTAACAGATGGCCTCATCAATCCATTGCAGAAGAAACAACCGAAGCAAGCACACTGAGTGTGATCTCGGAAATGCTAGTAAGTGTGATCCAGTGTAATTCTTTTTTTGTGAACATTATAAAGGGAAGTTTTGCAGATTCAATGGTTAACAGAAATGAGTAAACTTGAGTCTTCATTCATAGAACTCAATTAGGCTCATTTCTTCTAATATTTGTCCCTATATAGTCCGATTTAATAAATAAGTGTGTTTAATTTTTGTTTCTTATAAAAATCTTGATCAATTAATGCAAAAGTGCTTCTCATCCATGGTGATGCTTGACCTCAACTGTTCATTTCTATTGTCAACGATCCCAAGTTAAGATTTATCCATTAAAGATGCCCATAAACGTGTATGAATTAATAATAATCTACCTGAATGTGAAGCATCCCTGGTTCCATTATACCCAAATTCAAATAATCCGACCTTTTAAGTTCCAAATATAATTTTACTGGAATCTGTAACGTCATGGAATAGATTTTTAAAAATTTTGTGAATCCTGGAATTTAGTGGGACAACAGTGTCTTGGTTAACATTCTTGCCCTTAATAAAAAGGGGGGCCTGCATAGACTTCTTCGTATCATCAGTGTAAGAACTTCTACCCTTGCATAACCAACAAAATGTCTGATGCCAAGAATGTTACGTTTTCCTTAAAAGTAATGATAAATAAAGAGAAATCTAAGGTGCTATATGCAGAAGCTGACAATGACTTTGTAGATGTTTTGTTGAGCTTCCTGATATTGCCACTGGGGAAGATTGTTCGAGTCCTGGAGAAGCACTATGGAGAGGAGATCCCCCCTGCAATCGGAAGCTTGACCACTTTGTATGATAGCACTGCCGCTTGCAGCAACCTGACCTCCTGCATGGGGGCTGGTATTTGGTTGTTAGACAATCCAAGAAGCGCATATGATGAACAGTGCAGGGAACTGAAACTCAATCTGAACTGGCCTAATCCCTCTGGTGATTTCGGTTCTGGAAAGTCAAAAAGTGGAGCTTTTATCACTTGTAAATCTTCGTTCGTGATCAGTGATGACCTCTGGGTAATGCCAAATGTGGAAGGATCCATCATGCAAAATCTCAGCAATCTTGGTCTTTGCGGATATGGATGGGGCTACGACAAGGAATGTGACATTTGGACTTGATCAGGTGATTCTTGATTCTGTTCTTACAAATGTCTTAAAAGATCTCATTTTAATCTCTCTCTCTCTCTCTCTCTCTCAGATTATTGATTTGCTGAAGGGGTCAATACTCAATAGCAAATGGATGAGCTCGGTTGCTGCTACAAAACCTAAACTTGAAATTTTATTTCATCAGGTTCAGCAAGAAGAAAGCAACACGATCATCATGTTTCTGAAAGTCATGGTACAAAAATCTACCAAGAAGTTATTGTTTGCGCAGGCGGATGACGAATTCATAAATTTTCTTTTAAGTATGCTCACCATTCCCTTGGGAAGAGTTGAGTGGCTTTTGTGCAGAAAAACTGGTCTTCAAAATATAGACAATTTGTATAGTAGCATAACACATATTGATGAAGAAATGTATTTGAAGACCGCTACAAAAGGGATGCTAATCAATCCCGAGGTGCATAGTACTTTTGCGTCCCTCCAGACAAGGAAATTCAATGTTTTACCAGCTGGTGTGAGTTTTATTCAGCGACGAGGAATGTTTATGGTAACCGATGATCTATCAGTACAACCTATGGACTTAACTTCAAGTCTTTCTTTCATCAACAACATGGGAGTTTCTATGTCTGATGTCGAAGAAGTCGATCTGCGCATTGGGTTGGAAGAGGCTGTAAGGATATTGAAAGCATCTCTTTCATCGACTACTGTTTTGACTGATGCCCTCCTCAATCCTATACTGAAGAAAGAAGCAAAGTAAGATGAACATTGTGTCTGATCCCATAATCTTGTTCGATGGGCAGATTGCAATTGCAATGATATTCCTCTAATATTATCAATGAACTTGTTATTTCTTCCATCCATTTTCCAGTCACATTGGTGTAGTATAAAATGACAGATAATTATGGCACGTATAATAAGCATTCCTAATAACATCCTCACCTACGCTCTAACATATGGTCTGATGAATCAAATATTACACAAATTGTTAAAGATAACATATTATTACGACATTTAACTTATATTTTTCTTATTACAAATGCAATTTTTTACATAATTGAAGCAAAAAATTTACTGCAGTGCTTGAATTTTACAAGTAACATGTATGCATTGTATATAATACGTGATATATTATACATGTTAGAGTAGAAACTATCATATGGAGTTTAATAATCTCTAAACTTATTGTGCATAGGCCTTATGAACATGCTGCAAGCTATATGTAGGTGTTCGTGGCACATTCGAATGAGTGCATTCAAATTAATAGTAAAAAATTATGTTTGTATTGAAATGGAGTAGGATATAATGATAATTGTAGATGTCACATGGTAGAGAAAGAAAGAGACAGATGTAAAATGATGAGATGTTACATGAGTCAAATCAATAGAATTTAAATGATGGAGAAATCCGATCCTCCATTCACAACTCAAAACAAATATATCCTTGTGTTGAACCCATCTCTCATTAGAACAAACAACCATAAACAATTTAAAATTGAGAAAGATGAAAGGACATTCGAAGCGGGTGAAGTGGATAATGCATGCATGCCTAGAATGGAGTATTTGTTTCCACACAGTTGTTAGTACCTAGGTTGTTAATCTGAGAATATCAAGATTACTAAACTATATGTAAAATACATTCTAGTTTAATTACAAACATTTGTGTTTTAATGTATACAAATCAAACAACGAGATATTGCTTATTTATTTAATTTGATTAAATACACTATTCATCTAATACACAAAATACTTATTTTTAAATTTATTATTCGATTATTAACTTTCTAGGGAATTGTCGTTTATCTTTTCATAGAAAATGGAGCAAAAATATACATTAGTATGCATTATAAATCCAAGCCCTTCTCCCAAAGAAATGCAACGCGTGGGTTTAGTGCTAAAATTTTCAATTGAAATCATTCATAATTATACTATAATAAAGTATAAGCTTTTAAAGTAATTACATAATTAGAATTGAAAAAAAAAAGATTTTAAAGTAGTTATATAAACATAAATTTCAAATTATGGTATAAAGTACACCATAAGCTATAAATAATATATAAACTATATTATAGGTTAAATTACATGAAAATTTATTGTTCGCAACATCTTTTTTAAATATAACATAGAAATGTACCATATTTTTTTATTTTATTTCAATTGCGGTACACATAGGTCAATTTTAGACTCTAATTACCGACACAAAAAAACCCAAAATTTATATTTTAGCATGCATTATTATACATATGAAATAAATGTATGATAAAAAAATCAAAACTACCAAATAATATAGTTCATGATAGAGTGAAATATAAATTATATATATCATAATAAATGGTATATATTTTAAAATTAGAATAGATGATATAATATACACTATTTATGGCATGAAATAATAGATGTTATACTATAACCTGTATATATCATTGATTGTTGTAAAAATTCAAATATCTTTTTTTAATTTTGTTGGGAGTTGTACTAAATTTTAAAGCCACAGCATATTTATAAGAATATAAAAATAATTATAAAATTATATAATTAATATTTAAATTTATTATTTCTGAGCGACCAGAATCTGGGGATACTGTTACCATATGTCATTCTGCAACAATAACATGCCATAACAAGAAAACCTATGATCACCAATTCAGATTCCATTAAACCACCAAGAGAGAGAGAGGGGAGAGGGAGAAGACAAGAGATTAATAGCAATAACAATAACAGATGCTAATCGAACAACAAAAGAAACTGTAGTTTGCATACTGCTTAAACTTTGAAAAGAAGACAAAAGCCAAAGACAATAGCTATTATAATCTGTCAATAACACTTAATCCTCAGTTCACAAACAACACTGCTGATAAAATCAATTGGATGATAAAGAACTCAGGCCGACTCTTGCTTTGGTTTTTCCATTGATACCAAGTTGATCATGAGAGCGTCGTTCAAAACACAAGTCGATGAGAGCGCCGCGTGCAGTATCCGTAGAGCCTGCGCCAAATAAATTGTATCTCAACCTATGAACATACATACAAAGAAAATATCGCATAAAAAGATAAATTATATCACCTCTGGCTGTCCGATTTGCAGCTTCTCTTCTTTGATATCTGATAAAGGGATTTTGAGATCATTGAGTATGGAAATGGTTGAGGGAGCGCAAAGAGACTTTACAGTAAAATCATTAGATACTGTATACGTTCTAAGTCCCTTCACATACTTCGCCTTCCCTTCCGGGAAGTTGACAGAAGAAAACGAAACGTCATCGACAGCAGGAAAGCTTTCTTCATTGAGAGGAAGAATCTGATTCTTGGAAACACTGCCATGTGGTAAAGCCAAGTTGATCAACCTGGTCTTCATATTTAGAGTCTTGAGAAACTTGCAGTCTGTAAGATCAACAATGCTCTTGTACAAATTGTCTATACCCACAAAACAGGTTCTCCTGCCCAAAAGAGACACAGTTCTTCCCAGAGGGATGGTGAGGAAACTAATTAGAAAATCTATGAAATCTTCCCCTGCTCGAGCGTACAGTATCTTATTGGTAGATTTTTGTACTATGACATTTAAAACCATATTCGTTGAGTTGGAAGTTGCCTTTGGATAAAGCGAAAAACTCCCCGGTTCAGATTTCACTATTGCGGGTGCCGGCGGCTGTCTTTTCTGGTTGAGTTTGATGTCGGACAATGGAGTCGGCGAAACTAAGGATGCCTTGAACAAATCCATAATCTATTAAGAGTGTAAAGTAAATCAAATGAAGTAGAAAACAAAAACTAAAGAAAAAATTCAGTATTAATATAGGTTCAAGACTCACCTCACTGAGTCCAAAAGGCACATTCATTAGCTCGGCTCCATCTGCATCTGTAATGCCAAGAATGCTGATTATTGGAATTAGTTCCGTCACATCGGGATAGATGTGCAGATCATCAGAGATTATGAAAGACACCATATTTGCTGTAAAAACTCCACCATCCCCACCAGCAGCTGTAGACACTCCTTTGATCATTGTTCCATGCTTCTTTACTAAACATTTAGCAGCATCATAGTACATGCTTATAACATACTGTGAATTGTAGCACGACCCACAATAGAAGTATTCTGGGATCTGGGTATCAGTAAGATCGTGTTTGAGTCGACGGCATTCAGCTTCGAAAGAGCTTCTTGGATTAAGCATCACCTGCTTACCACCTTGTGTCCAGAAATTAAAATCATCCAAATTAGCTAAACCCTTGTATAAAGAGTTTAAGCTGCCAATGGCGGGGGCCTTATCTCCATAGTGCTTCTCCAGGACTTTCACAACTTTCCCCAACGGCATGGTCAGGAAGCTCAGCAACACGTCCACAAAATCTGCATTGGCTTCTGCAAAGAGTACCTTAGTTTTCTCCTTATTTATCATAGCTTTCAAACTGAATGTGACACCCTCTGCAGCAGACATAGTGTCGATTATGTTAGAAGTTCCACGCTTACAAGATGAAGAATTCTCTGCAGTCGGGCACCCTTTCTATAGGGGCCAGAAAACTAAACAAGTAGACGACCTTCCATCGTCATAAAAATTACAACTTTATTACTGGGTTAGAAACCAACAGTCTCAAAATTTCAAGAGTGGTGTCCCACTAAATTCGAGGAAGTCGTTTCAACTTCACGAACTAGGTTTGATTGCAAATTAAAGAAATCTTGTCCAAAAATAATATACAAATCTTAGTAATATTAATTTTAGGATATCAAACTCTAAGAATTTTATACGGTTCACAAACCAGACAACTGGAAGAACCCAATACATTATGAAATTCAATCAAAGTTCCTGATCTAGATTCTATTTTTCTTAAAACAATTTTCTACAAATACTTATTACTAGAGTTTTCTTTTAGATACTTGCTGTCCACGAATGAGGATTTGGAGACAGCAAGCTTGTGAGTGCCCACCAGATGTTTGATCGAAATTTCAAGCAAACATCCAAGGAAATCATCGGCTGGGGACTGAGCAATAAAGAATCAATACCTCACGGCTTCAAGTTTGATAATTAAGAATTCAAATATTTGCCCGTTTCAAGAGTAGACTTTAACAATGCTGCTATAAAGCCCAGTAAAATTTATAAAGTTTGGACTTTACAAGCTACTATATCAAGCAGGTAACTTGTGATAAGCTTTCATTTTATATTCCATATTAAATGATATTAAAGTAATTGAATAAAATGTGATTCCAATGTAATAATATAATATTTTTTTTTTTCACATTTCTTTTCATCTCATACTCATTTTAAAAGAGAAGGATAGTTGAAAGTTAAAATTTTAATTTCAAATCTGGAAATTTTAATTTTTGTCACAAATATTAGTATTAACATGAGAAAATGCTCACCGACACATAATTGATGAATCATGTGAGATTAACAAATCTCCGCATCATGAGTTGATGGATTCATTGCGTATAATTCTATGGGTTAATTATTTAAAAATCACAAACTATAAATTAATTTTTTAGACAGTATCTTTAAAACTCATTAATGTTTGTCATCAATAAAAAAAATTACTATATATACCATATGTTTTGACTTCCAATTACATTGTCACCATCATCAAGGGACACACACGAGACATTGTCACGACAGTAGTTATAATAGATTGTGAAATAAGTTATGAATTTGAAATGTCCTTATAATTGTTCATTTAATGTTGGTGGTAGCGATGCAATTAAGTGATATCATCAATATTGTAATTGAAAATTTTAATCCTTCATGACAAATAACGAAAGTTTTAAAGTTCATGTTGTAATATAAAATTGACCCATAGTTTATGTTTTATTAGCATAGTTTAAAGTTCATGTTGTAATATAGTTCATGTTGTAATCATTTGACTATATTATAATAGATCGCAAATATTTGTCTCACGCTAACATGCAACGATAGAGATGAATAAATATTTCATTTATAATTCAAATATAATAATTTTATATAAATGAGTTAAAAAGAAGATGAAACCCTATAATAGTACAAAAATATTTAAATATTTAGAGAATTTTTAGGATGGATGGATGAATGGTGTAATAATAAATGCATAGAGATTAGTAGTAGTCGTAGTAGTAGTAGTAGTAGTAGTCGTGGTGGTGGTGGTGGTCGTAGTAGTAGTAGTAGCAGCAGTAGTAGTAATAGTCGTGGTGGTGGTCGTAGTAGGAGTAGTAGTAGTAGCAGTAGTAGTAATAGTCGTGGTGGTGGTGGTGGTAGCAGCAGCAGCAGTAGTAGTAGTCGTGGTGGTGGTGGTGGTGGTGGCAGCAGCAGCAGCTGTAATAGTAGTAGTAGTACATCTAAAGGCCAAAAGCACTCCTGAAAAAGAAGTAGTACATCTAAAGGCAAAAAGCACTCCTGAAAAAGAAGTAGTACATCTAAAGGCAAAAAGCAGTCCTGAAAAAGATTCATGGAGTCATTCAAAATTCAAAGAATGTCAAGTGGGTAGAATAAAATTATTATATTTGCTGAGTAAACCGTTTCCGTTGATTCTTTCTTCTCAAAACTCGAATAGTTAGAAAAAAAGATTCATTTACCAGTAACTCTTCCTTCTCAATAGCCTTCTTATTTATCTGACCAGGAAAATACGATTTGTTGTGGACCCATTTCAGAGTCGGTGCTTCTCCAAGGCCTTCAAAAAATCTAATCCAGGTAACTGTTTGTTGATGGAGGTGGTACTGAATTTCGGTGGCCAATGAATTGTGTGTTTTTTGTATCTTTTTTTCCTGTAGTTGTGGTTTTCGATGAAATTGGAGTTTTATCACAACATCAATGGATGTTAATCTATGCTGTTTACTTTGTATGCCAGCTTCCAGAAACTTCCGCTTTGTTTGAACTTGTGATAAGTCTAAATCTAGAGAGAGGAAACTCAAGTTTTCAATATGAATTTTTTTGGAGGACTGTACCCTAAAGTTGACTTATAAGGCTTGCAAGCTCGATGCCCATGAGTTTTTAACCTTACAGCTGTGCGAAAAATTGGCCTATTTTCACAGCGCAGAGAATTCTTCTACGATCTAATAAAGAGTGCAAAGAGCAAAACATTATAGAATCTGCATAGATAAGCTAAAAAAAGTAGCCTTTAACCAACTTAAGTTATGAACATATATTCATAGATGGCAGGTAATAGATCACACACCCTTGTGCATTACACCACCAAGTGTACATCAATGAGTCTTGTATGAATTATTGAATGAGTGATTATGGGTGTATGATCTAATGGATGTTGTTTGATCGGAAACTGCTATATACGAAGCAAAGAGTTGACTAGTTTTATAGCTAATCGTTAACGAGGACATCTTGGTCGTTTTTTTTTCTTTTTTTCCTCAAATTAGTTAGTGGTGAGTTGCTTTATGACAGTGTGACAGATGATTATGTAGTATGAATATTGTTAAGGGTTAGTTGATGCAATGATAATTTATTTGATTGAATGGTGCCCGCAGAATTTCTGTTGCTGAGGATGTCGCGTTCTCTTTGAAAGTTATGATAGATAAAAAAGAAGTCTAAGGTACTATTTGCAGAAGCTGACAGTGATTTCACAGACATTTTGTTAAGCTTCCAGACATTGCCATTAGGAAGGATTGTGAAAATCTTGGGGAAGCACTATGGAGATAAGGCACCTGTTTTTGGTAGCTTAACTACGTTGCACAAGGGGTTAGCAATTCTTGATAATGTGCATTTCTTGACCAGAGGTGCTAAGCTCATTCTGCTCAATCCAATAAGTTCATTCGTAGAAAACTCCTAAAGTTTCATCCTTAAACTTGATCACTTACACAGTCCCCATTAACAAGAATGTCTGATGCTAAGGACGTTACCTTCTCTTTGAAAGTAATGATAAACAAAGAGAGAACTAAGGTACTCTTTGCAGTAGCCGACGGCGATTTTGTGGATGTGTTGTTAAGCTTCCTGACGCTGCCATTGGGAAGAACTGTGAAAGCTCTGGAGAAGCAGTATGGAGATAAGGCACCCGTCATTGGAAGCTTAACCACCCTCTACAAGGGGTTAGCAGATCTTGATTCTGATCATTTCTGGACAGAAGGTTCTAAGCTTCTTCTGCTTGATCCGAAAAGTTCATTCGAATCAGATTGTAAAAGACTCAAACTCGATATTACTGATTCTCAGCCAGCTGAATATTTTGTTTGTCCATTATTAGGCTGTGGTCAGAGATTCTTGAGTGAAAGCATATATTATGACTGCATCGTAACATGCCCACAGTGTAATATAAAATCATTGAAGAAAGAAATAGCAAAAAAGGAGTCTGAAGCTACTGTTTGTGGGGGTGGAGTCTTTACAATGAATACAATGAATTTTGTAATCTCCGATGATCTGCAGATATTGCCAAATGCGGCCGGACTTTTACAGACCATCGCCATTCTCGGCATTACAGACACTTATGAGGCTGAGCTAATAAATGTGACGACTGGTTTGAGTGACGTGAGTCTTTTATTACATAAAAATCTCTAATTTTTTGAAGTGTCTTGATTAACTTTTACTGTTGTTAGATAATGGATTTGCTCAAGGCGTCGTTCGTGTCCCAAACTCCATTGTCGGACCTCATACTGAAGAAAACAACCCTCTTGAACTCTACCGTAGTGAAATCTGAACAAAGGACACCATCAAATCAGGTTGACGAGGTGACAACTTCCAACCCCAAGAATATGATTTTGAAAGTCATTTTCCAAAAATCGACAGGGAATTTATTGTTTGCTCAAGCAGACAAAGATTTCGTGTAGTTTCTATTCAGTTTCCTGACAATCCCACTAGGGGGAGTTGAGTGTCTTCTGGAGAATAAGTGTTCATTTAAGAGCATAGACAACTTATACAGGAGCGTAGCTGATCTTATAGACAACAAGTTTTTCATGACTTCAGATACAAAAGACAGACTAATAAAACCCAAACTACCTCATGGTTATATGTCACAAGACCACATTTTCCCTCTCATTGAGGAAACCTTGCCTCATTTCTACAGGAAGATCCGTTTGAATTCATCGTGCAATTTCCTGAAAGGCAAGGGAAATTATCTTAAGGGACTAAGAACTTATAAGGTTGCTGATGATTTAACTGTTACACCTTTCTGTTTTGCCTCAACTCTTTCCAGTCTCAATAGGCTTAAAATCCCAATATCAGATGTCGAAGAAGTGGATCTTTGTATTGGATTGGAAGAGGTGATCTTTTATGTCTTATCTCCTTGGAGTAATATGATATTTCCTGTCTGCATAATATATATGCTGAGATTAATCCTTTCGTTTGTGCAGGGTTTAAGCATACTAAAAGAATCTCTTACATCCACTTCTTCTTTAAGCAATGGTCTTATGAATCAGATATTGAAGAAAAAACCAAAGCAAGAACATTGAGTTTGATCCCAAGGTTTCAACCATGTTCTATATTGCTTGCTTCTTTAGCTGTTTTCTGTAATTTTGTCGTGGGCTTTTCATAAGCAGCTTCTTATATATCGAGTAGTTTTTTTTTTAAATTTCTTTTAGAATTTTATTGTTACGCAAGATTATTGTTTATTTTGTAGTATTATTATGTTGGATATGGTTAGTGATAATTAGTTCGTCATTGGTTTTTCATTATCTCTTGTTGGGTTAAGCTTGTTCAACAAGAAGTTATTTTATCATTTGGCGTCAGTTTTCACCTTCCAACAGTACTTTATTCTCTGCACCACTTTAAAGTTTTTGAAAATTTTGCACTACTTTTACCGCAGATTTTTTATTGCAGCTACTTTTTTTTTTCTTCTTTATATGATTATATCTTTTTTTAATATTTAATATTGTAACTTTTTTTTTTATCTCAATTATCCAAATTAAAATTAAACCAAGTTTTTTGTTTTTTTAAAATCATATGATGTGTAATTTAAATAATAATAAAAATATAATTTAAATAAGTATATGGGATTTTAAATATTATATATAAATTTAAATAGAATTGTATAATATTATCTGATATTCAATTTTACATATATAATTTTTCAATATTATAGTTTAAGAATATAAGTAAAATAAATATATCTCAAAATTTAATGTTAAATAAAATTATATATATAATATTTTTATAAATATTTAGTAATAAAAATAAATATTAAAAATAAAGAAAATAAAATTATTGTATAATATTATTTTTTAAAGGAGAAAAAAGTGCAAACTGTCTGAGAGTGTGTAAATTTTACGTTATGCAGGCCGAAAGAGGCGTGTGGATAGATACCTACAAATCTGGACAATTATTTTATTTCTCGCTATAAATATTTTTTTATATAATTTTAACATATCTTAAAATCGATAGTGAAGAAAATCTATCTTAGAAATGAAATATGCATGTTTTGAACTTGAAGGACAGCATGGAAAGTAAGGGTAATAATAATAATAATAATAATAATAATAATAATAATAATAATAATAATAATAATAATTGTTTGAGGGGAGAGAGAGAGTCTAAAGGCAAAAAGCACTCCTGAAAAAGATTCATGGAGTCGTTCAAAATTCAAAGAATGTCAAGTGGGTAGAATAAAATTATTATATTTGCTGAGGAAACCGTTTCCGTTGATTCTTTCTTCTCAAAACTCGAATAGTTAGAAAAAAAAGATTCATTCACCAGTAACTCTTCCTTTTCGTTAGCCTTCTTATTTATCTGACCAGGAAAATGTGGACCCATTTCAGAGTCAGTGCTTCTCCAAGGCCTTCAAAAAATCTAATCCAGGTAACTGTTTGTAGGTGGAGGTGGTACTGAATTTCGGTGGCCAATGAATTGTGTGTTTTTGTATCTTTTTTTCCTGTAGTTGTGGTTTTCGATGAAATTGGTGGTTTATCACAACACCAATGGATGTTCTTGATGTTAATCTATGCTGTATACTTTGTATGCCAGCTTCCAGAAACTTCCGCTTTGTTTGAACTTGTGATAAGACTAAATCTAGAGAGAGGAAACTCAAGTTTTCAATATGAATTATTTTGGAGGAATGTACCCTAAAGTTGACTTATAAGGCTTGCAAGCTCGATGCCCATGAGTTTTTAACCTTACAGCTGTGTGAAAAATTGGCCAATTTTCACAGGCGCAGAGAATTCTTCTACAATCTAATAAACAGTGCAAAGAGCAAAACATTATGGAATCTGTATAGATAAAAAGAGTAGCCTTTAACTAACTTAAGTTATGAACATATATTCATAGATGGTGCAGGTAATAGATCATACACCCTTGTGCATTACACCACCAAGTGTACATCAATGAGTCTTGTATGAATTATTGAATGAGTGATTATGGGTGTATGATCTAATGGATGTTGTTTGATCGGAAACTGCTATATACGAAGCAAAGAGCTGACTAGTTTTATAGCTAGTCGTTAACGAGGACATCTTGGTCGTTTTTCTTTCTTTTTTTCCTCTAATTAGTTAGTGGGGAGTTGCTTTATGACAGTGTGACAGATGATTATGTTGTATGAAGGGTTAGTTGATGCAATGATAATTTATTTGATTGAATGGTGCCCGCAGAATGTCTGTTGCTGAGGATGTCGCGTTCCCTTTGAAAGTTTTGATAGATAAAAAAGAAGTCTAAGGTACTATTTGCAGAAGCTGACAGTGATTTCACAGACATTTTGTTAAGCTTCCAGACATTGCCATTAGGAAGGATTGTGAAAATCTTGGGGAAGCACTATGGTGGCACCTGTTTTTGGAAGCTTAACTACGTTGCACAAGGGGTTAGCAAATCTTGATAATGTGCATTTCTGGACCAGAGGTGCTAAGCTCATTCTGCTCAATCCAATAAGTTCATTCGAATCTGAATATAAAAAACTCAAACTCGATATTAGTGATTCTCAGCCTGCTGAAGACTTTGATTGTGAGGAATGCGATCATTATACATTCTCGAGTGTAAGCATGTATTATGGTAATATTGCTCGTTGCAAATACTGCAAGCGTAAGACAATGAGAAGGGGAGTAGCTCAAAAAAAGGCTCAACCTGCTGTTTGTCATGATGGAGTTTTTACAACGGGTACGTCATCATTTGTGATCTGTGATAATCTGCAGATTGTGTCTAACGGGACGGGACTTCTACAGACTATGAAAATTTTGGGCATTACAGACACTTACGAGGCTGAGCTAATGAATGTGATTTTGGGTTTAATGAGGTGAGCCTTGTCACTTCAACCACAATTTTCTCTATTTTTTGGTGTCTCTTGATATAATTTTACTGCTGTTAGATTATGGATTTGCTCAAGGCCTCGTTGATATCCCGAATTTCATTATCAGAGATTATATTCAATGAAACATGGCACAAGAACTCTGCAACACTTAAACCTACAGAGGTGACCGTATCAAATAAGGTTGACGAGGTACCCATTTCTAACTGCAAGAAGATGATTTTGAAAGTCATGGTCCAAAAAAACTATTGTATACGCAAGCAGAGGAAGATTTCGTTGAGTTTCTATTTAGTTTCCTGATAATCCCACTAGGAGGAGTTGAGTGTCTTCTGGGGAATAAGGGCTCAATTAAGAGCAAAGACAACTTACACAGGAGTGTAGCTGATCTTATCAATAACAAGTATTTCAAGACTCCAGATACAAAAAAACAGACTAATAAAACCCAATCTGCCTCATGGTTATATCTCAAAAGACCACATCCTCCCTCTCACTGAAGAAACCTTGCCTCATTTCTACGAAAACCAGTGGTTTTCATCTGTTAAGTTCCCGGAAGGCTTGGGAAATTATCTCAAGGGACCACGACTGTATATTGTGACTGATGATTTAACCGTTACACCTTTTTTTATTACCTTGATTATTTCGACTCTGAATGGGCTTGAAATCCCTATATCAGATGTCCAAGAACTGGAGTTCCATATTGAATTGGAAGAGGTGACCTTTGATGTCATGTCTCCTCAGATAAATATGATATTTCCTGTCTGCATAATATATATGTTGAGATAAATTATTTCGTTGGTGCAGGGTTTAGGCATACTGAAAGCATATCTTACATCCACTTCTGCTTTAAGCAGTGTTCTTATAAATCAGATTTTGAAGACAGAACCAAAGCAAGAACATTGACTTTGATCCCAAGGTTTCAATCATGCTATATTTTGCTTGCTTGTTCAGCTGTCTTCTGTAATGGCCATTTCCCAAGCAGCTTGTAATAGATTCTTATTTATATGTTTTTCTTTTCAGTATTTTTAGACTTTGATTATTATGCAAATTTATTGTTTATTTTGCAATACTATGAGTAGGTTGGATATTGTTTTTTGTTATTTATATGCTTGTTTAATTGATTTTTTTATCTCTTAATTGTAGAGCATCATACGGACATTAATTTTATAACATTTAAAAGAAAAATGCGCATCCTTCATTCAAATTCTGGTGATTGTGACTAATGTGACATTCCATAATTTTACATATTTTTCTCTCTCTATACTGATATGACATCTATAGTTCTCATCCTACCCTACTTATCCCAATATAAAGATAATATTTTACTATTCCATGTAAAAAAAATTCATGTACTTCTTCGAATGTGCCATGAACACCTATATCGAAGAACAAACAATCTCTTGATTTTGAGTTATATTCAGTACTTCTCGAAGTTTTGAAATTCACGACCTTTAAAATATCTTTCTGTTTTTTCCACAAGGGCCTGAATACTATGTTAAGGGACTAACAACGAACAGGATGATTCATGACTAAATTATGACATGTTTGGTGCACTTTTTGTATCGCCTCGGTCTAGACTCGTACTACACCCTTGTAACTCCTCTATTAGCCATCTACAACTAGTAGTGCTGAGCCTTAGTCCTTTTAAAATACCTAGATACATCCACATACGGACCTTAACTGGTAGGCAACGAAACAAGACCTGAGTTTCTATTGAAGTTTTTATCATTCTATAGCTTAATGATATGTTTAAGAAGTTGAGTACATTATTTATTTTAAATAATGTCAATCTCTAGTTCCAACTTTATTAACACACATTTTATCTATATATATATACATATATATATCATTATAACATCACAAGAAGAATAATGGGATGTATCACCAATTATCTTTTTATCTTTAACTGCATCATCATAACCTAAAATTGGTTTAAACATGTAGAACTTCCAGATTAGAATTCCACATTAAGCCTAATATCTTAATCTCTAATGTCAGAGGCCATCCTGGGAAATTACAATTTCTTTTTAATGAAACCATCAAATATTTATCAACCCATGTCCAGTCTTACATGTCCAGGCTTATATAAGGCGGGCATGACACCATGCCCTTTCTGTTGTTCTTTGTTTCTTTTAATAAATTGTTTATTACATTAATATATTTTAATATTTATTATGTTTCACAACTAATATATATATATATATATATATATATTAAAAAGAAGAATTAAAAATTATTGTGGGCCCGGGTAGAGAAGGAATGAAGAGAAAAGGTGCAAGGAAAGATCACTTAACAATGGCAAAAAGTTGATCAATCATGGGCTCTCTTGAAAGCCACGCCATGCCCCCAACAATTATTCTGAATTAAATCTAATATTAATAAACTAATACAACTTTCGATTTGCATTTCACCCTCGCCTTTGTGAATTTGCTTCTGCGTCTCAACTAACAGCCACTTTATATGAAAATATTAATAAACACCCATGCTTTTCATCAAATAATAATATAAATTACGAATTCAGAATTCATTCAAATATTATATTTTACATATTCTTCAAGAACAAAAAAAAAAAAAAAAAGGATGTTTTACATGGGTTCAACTAACTTATGATGTGAGCGCGTTTTCTCCAGACACGTATGTTTAAGACTTGCTATTTTTTTCAGCAAAAAGTAATATCAAGAAGTATTAATTAATATTTTTGTATTAAATCAAATAAAAACAACAATTTATGATGAGAAATAATATTTTTAATAGCAAAAAAATAAATTTAAACAAATTAAAAACTTTTTACTCAAAAAGTATTCAATTATATTTTTGATGAAAACGTATAATATTTATTTGCAGGAAGCAAATTTGGCGAGACAGCCCCTCATCGACATTATGAAGGATGCAGTATCTTTCGCAACCTTCACAACTATCTAGGCACCTAACTCCGCAAATTTGCAAAATCTGGCTATTCCAAAACTTGTTATCTACATTTTTAATGTTATAATTTCATTTATTATGTTTTTAATTACACTAATTTAATCATATTTTATGAAAATTGAATTTCGGGCATTTCTATTCACACCACAAAAAAGTCTATACACACTACATTTACTTTACATACGATATTTTAATTAAAAAATGTAATATTTTTACTTTACACACCCACCCAATTTTACATTTATACTCTTATTCATTAATTAAATAAAAAAATTGAAGAAGAAATATTGAAAGAGAGAAAATGAAGCAAAGTAGAAACAGAAACAAAATAAGAGAAGGATGAGAACGGTCATTGATCTAACGTGTAAGAAATGAGAGAAGGATAGGAGAAGCAGAATTACTCTTTCATCTCTATCCTCTTACCATTAGTTGTGTCTATTTTTGTCAATATATATTTTGTGGTGTGGAGAGCAAGAAGTGTAGTGTTAATAGAAATTCCTTAAATTTTTAGTAGAATACTTTAGGATTTATTTCCAGCATTTTCACTTTCAATCAACAAAAAAGTCACTACAAAATATAGAGGTGCACATAGGAACAATTTCCAACTTAAAAACCTCAAATTTCATGCGAAAAATAACCAAGTTTGCGCTATAAAAAATATTGTTCTTCCTTTCGCTTTGGCTGCAGTTTCTTTAATATCAAGGTGCTGGTGAGTGCATCCCTCAAAACAGTAGTCGATGTCAGAGATGCTTTCAGTATGCGCAATGCCTGCACCCACCAAATTCGATCTCAACATGCACGCATGCAGTCCACGAAAAGATTTAAGAAAATTTTACATAAAAAGATAACATTTAATGAATACAAAATAAAACAAACTTAAGAAATAATAGATAACTTGATTATCAAAATAAATTAACTAAATTTGTTATTAATACAAAACAAAATTTTGAAAAAGAATTCGACAAATGAAAGGATTATTATTGTATAACCAACTTTAGAAATACTAAATAAACGTTAAATTACTAAACTACCCTTCAAACTTAAAACTTAATAAGGATGTTACGGACATATCATCTTTTGATTTATTAGATTTTCAGAATATCTTCCACATTTATTATAATTATTATTGATGTTGTTGTTGTTGGTATTATTATTATTATTATTATTATTATTATTATTATTATTATTATTATTATTATTATTATTATTATTATTATTTATTTTCTTTATTATAGTAAATTATAATTTTCATATTTATCTAAATGATTCCTTGATAATTACTAGTTTCTAGTTTGTAGGATTTTCAGATTATTTTATGTTAATTCTTGTATCAATTTGTAGTAATTTCAGCTTTTAATTATAATAACCAGTCTCATTTAATTAATTCATGTTATTTATGGTAATTTTGAGGTTTATTAATAATTTTTATATTATCTTACAAATATATATAAAAAAAAAAAAGTGTGATTTTATTTTCTATGTGTAGTAGCACGCCACGTAGGCGCAGGTGTTGGAAAAAGTGCTTCGTAGCACTTCAAATCATCATAACGCCCATATTCAGGTGGTCATGTGCTGTACATGTCACACAAGTCGCTCGAAGTTACGA
Organism: Caryopteris x clandonensis; assembly: GCA_028749325.2. Classification (NCBI taxonomy): domain Eukaryota; kingdom Viridiplantae; phylum Streptophyta; class Magnoliopsida; order Lamiales; family Lamiaceae; genus Caryopteris; species Caryopteris x clandonensis. The sequence goes on from JAPYKT020000012.1 coordinate 1,573,598, forward strand.
AATTTGGGTATAATTGTCCTCAACATGCAAAAAGTTTAAAATTAGTGAAATAAAGTACAAATATCCGAATTAAAGAGTAAATTGTAAAATTGGTCCCATAAATATATAACATTGTAATTTTAATCTTGTTTAAATATAAATTTGTAATTATGTTTCATAATAAGTTTAATTTACGAATTTATTCCTAATTTTTTGGGAGAAATTAGAAATTTTGTGGGAACTTGACATGTACGTGTACCTTTTATCTGGTGAAAATTTTCTGATACGATTTTTAAATTTTCACAGAACGTGCAAAAAAAAAAAAAACACATAAACAAAAAATTTAAAATAATTTAAAACAAATTTTATATTCTTTTTGTTTATATGTCATTTTCTTTTATTTTGTGATATTTTTTTCTTTGTTTTTTGCAAGTTGCATAAAAATTTAAAAGTTATGTCAGAAAAGTTTAGCCGGAAAAAAGGCACATGAGACACATGCCAAATTCCAACAAAATTTTCAATTTCCACCAAAAGTAGAGCTAAATTAACAAAATTAAAATTATTATGAAACAACAAATTATTATTAAAATTAACAAAATTATTATTAAAAATAATCAGGATTTTCAATTGAATTTCAGCATGCATGGAATTCTCGCAGCCGTTGTCTGTTAACATCCCCTATACTTAACTGTTCCCATTTTCCAGAATCTGTGTTTCCTTCGAGACAAAATTCATTAAATTTGTTAATTAAACCTATTCTGAGGAGATGGAACGTTTACTTCCAAAGTAGATTGTTGGGTGGGAATTTGGTGGGATTACAGACTCTTGGTTAACTTTTCTGCTTCTATATAAAGGGTACCAAAGTGCAGAAAACCCCTAAAGTTTCATCCTTAAACTTGATCACTTACACAGTCACCATTAACAAGAATTTCTGACGCTAAGAGCATTACCTTCTCTTTGAAAGTGATGATAAACAAAGAGAGAACTAAGGTACTCTTTGCAGTAGCCGACGGCGATTTTGTGGATGTGTTGTTAAGCTTCCTGACGCTGCCATTGGGAAGAACTGTGAAAGCTCTGGAGAAGCAGTATGGAGATAAGGCACCCGTCATTGGAAGCTTAACCACCCTCTACAAGGGGTTAGCAGATCTTGATTCTGATCATTTCTGGACAGAAGGTGCTAAGCTTCTTCTGCTTGATCCGAAAAGTTCATTCGAATCAGATTGTAAAAGACTCAAACTCGATATTACTGATTCTCAGCAAGCTGAATATTTTGTTTGTTCACGCGGCTGTCGGAGATTCTTGAGTGAAAGCATATATTATGACTGCATCGTAAAATGCCCACAGTGTAATACGAATACAGTGAAGAAAGAAATAGCAAAAAAGGAGTCTGAAGCTACTGTTTGTGAGGGTGGAGTCTTTACAATGAATACAATGAATTTTGTAATCTCCGATGATCTGCAGATATTGCCAAATGCGGCCGGACTTTTACAGACCATCGCCATTCTCGGCATTACAGACACTTATGAGGCTGAGCTAATAAATGTGACGACTGGTTTGAGTGACGTGAGTCTTTTATTACATAAAAATCTCTAATTTTTTGAAGTGTCTTGATTAACTTTTACTGTTGTTAGATAATGGATTTGCTCAAGGCGTCGTTCGTGTCCCAAACTCCATTGTCGGACCTCATACTGAAGAAAACAACCCTCTTGAACTCTACCGTAGTGAAATCTGAACAAAGGACACCATCAAATCAGGTTGACGAGGTGACAACTTCCAACCCCAAGAATATGATTTTGAAAGTCATTTTTCAAAAATCGACAGGGAATTTATTGTTTGCTCAAGCAGACAAAGATTTCGTGGAGTTTCTATTCAGTTTCCTGACAATCCCACTAGAGGGAGTTGAGTGTCTTCTGGAGAATAAGTGTTCAATTAAGATCATAGACAACTTATACAGGAGCGTAGCTGATCCTATAGACAACATGTTTTTCATGACTTCAGATACAAAAGACAGACTAATAAAACCCAAACTACCTCATGGTTATATGTCACAAGACCACATTTTCCCTCTCATTGAGGAAACCTTGCCTCATTTCTACAGGAAGATCCGTTTGAATTCATCGTGCAATTTCCTGAAAGGCAAGGGAAATTATCTTAAGGGACTAAGAACTTATAAGGTTGCTGATGATTTAACTGTTACACCTTTCTGTTTTGCCTCAACTCTTTCCAGTCTCAATAGGCTTAAAATCCTAATATCAGATGTCGAAGAAGTGGATCTTTGTATTGGATTGGAAGAGGTGATCTTTTATGTCTTATCTCCTTGGAGTAAGATGATATTTCCTGTCTGCATAATATATATGCTGAGATTAATCCTTTCGTTTGTGCAGGGTTTAAGCATACTAAAAGAATCTCTTACATCCACTTCTTCTTTAAGCAATGGTCTTATGAATCAGATATTGAAGAAAAAATCAAAGCAAGAACATTGAGTTTGATCCCAAGGTTTCAACCATGTTCTATATTGCTTGCTTCTTTAGCTGTTTTGTGTAATTTTGTCGTGGGAATTTCATAAGCAGCTTCTTATATATCGGGTAGTGTTTTTTTTTTTTAAATTTCTTTCAGAATTTTATTGTTATGCAAGATTATTGTTTATTTTGTAGTATTATTATGTTGGATATGGTTAGTGATAATTAATTCGTCATTGGTTTTTCATTATCTCTTGTTGAGTTAAGCTTCTCCAACAAGAAGCTACTTTGTCATTTGGCGTCAGTTTTCACCCTCCAACAATACTTTATTCTCTGCACCACTTTAAAGTTTTTGAAAATTTTGCTCTACTTTTACCGCACATTTTTTATTGCGCTACTTTTTTTTTTTTTTTTTCTTTTTCTTCTTTATAAGACCATGGTTTTTCTATGAGACCCCCTTTTCACCTTTCAATTCCATTGGAATAGCACTTATATTAGAGATGAGAAGTATACATGGCATGAATGCATAAGTTACACCATTGCTAACACAATCTTCACAAGACGAAATAGCCTGAACAGTGCTCTAGCAGAAGTGTTTTTGCATGTTTTATTATATACACCTCTCTCTCTCTCTCTCACTCTCACACACACACACACACACTCACACACACACACACAAGCACACCACTTTCTTTCGCACATTGCAGCATAAGGCCAACAATAAGTTCATCAGTTTAATTAGCAAAGCTTAAATCTCATAACCAGGGTTCATTACACAGCGCACTCGAAGGTGTTTCCATGTATATATCTGGCTATTATCTCATCGAGTGCACTTTTAAATGATGGAAAAAAAAAAAAAAATCGATCACAATATCTACAAGCACGTATAGCCTGTCACCATAAATATCATAGCTATTTCAAACGACAATTGAACCAATTATTTCCACTGTCGAAAAGACGAAAATTTTGAATACAGGTAAAGAAATCGCTCCGTCGAACGCATTGATTTCCTCGTAACGACGATTTCTTAAAAGATTCTTTAATTCCATTGCAATAGCATGAAATTAACCATCCAATGGCTCAAATTTGTAAAATGTTGGACCAAAATTATGCAGTAAAAACACAAAAATTTTAAAATTAGGAATCAAAAAAGGGTTAAATAAAGAAAAGAAGATACTAACATAGATGATATCTTCAATACGGTCGTTGCATCTGTGAGCTTTTGGTTCGGGGTGAGGGCCACCAGTCACGCCCCATGGACTCTCCCTTCTCGGCACCGGCCTCTCGCTCATTTCTTCTTTCCTATTCCTTGATTTAGGGTTTGGGAATTTGGGGAAGCAGAGAGCACTATTGTTCTTAGTAAGTAAACATATAACTATTTCAGCAATAACTTCTTTTCGATTTAATGTGTAGTTATTAACAGAAATAGTTTACTGTTAAAAAAATTTTTAAAAAAAAATTTAAAAAAATGAATATTTTTTTTTTTTTTTTAATCATAAGAAATTTATTAGGAGATAGGATATGAATAATTCTTAAGCATAAGGTTTCTAATACAACTTGGAGCAACCAACACCATCCTAAAGCAAATAAATTGCAAAGTTGTTTTAACTAGAGTGTGTACAACATTATTTACATTTCTTTTTACGAAACATAACTTAACTAATGGAGACTCTCTAAGATACAATCGGCAAGTGGATACTAGACGGCCAAATTCTGTTGCATTGTAAGAATGTGAGTTAGTCGCATCAGTCGTCATTTTTTAATCTGATTTAATAATAACTTGTTGAAGCACTGTTGTGACAGAATAGGATTATAGAGCATAAACAAGAAACAAGAAACGTAAAGAAGACACAAGATTTACGTGGTTCACCAATAAATTGGCTACGTCCACGGGCAGAGAGGAGAACGGATTTTATTATGTGGTATGTGTGTTACAGATTACAGATCTCAAGGACCATATATATAGTACTGAGGAAAACCTAAAACACCGAAATTGGTGATATGCATATCTTTGTCCTGGATATGCCTATCTTATATCTTCATCATATCTTTCTAAGATTTGTTCCCAGGATATGCATATCTTATATCTTCATCATATCTTTCTAAGATTTGTTCCCAGATTTACTCTTGATTCTCCTTATTTTTAGCCATGCCTTTTCTTCCTTGATATATATAGCTCTGCGAAGTGTGTGATTCAAGACATATCAACAAATCTCCACCTTGACTTGAATCTTCCTTGCAGATGCATCATTACAATGCCAGATGAACAGACTCCTCCTTTCTGCCTCAGATTTGCCCTCCTTGGGCATCTAACAGCTTGTGACATTTAGCAAGTCCAAACAATGTCGAAACTTGCTATGCGGGACCGGCTTGGTGAACATGTTAGCAGGATTATCAGCGGTACCTACTTTCATCACCTTGATTCTCTGCTCACTCCTCAGAAAATGATACCTCACATCAATATGCTTGGTCCTCTCATGATGGACCTGATCCTTGGTCAAACAGATTGCACTCAGACTGTCACAGAATACAATAACTTGATCATGATGTAGACCAAGATCACCTACAAGCCCTTTCAACCAAACTCCCTCTTTAGCAGCTTCTGTCAGTGCCATATATTCTGCTTCAGTTGTAGACAAAGTAACTGTAGCCTGCAGAGTTGCCTTCCAACTAACAACAGAACCACCAAGAGTGAAAACATAACCAGTCATAGATCTTCTACCATCAACATCTCCAGCATAGTCAGAATCAGAATAACCAGTCACAGAAACGTGAGCATCACCTCCATAAATGAGACCAACATCAAACGTACCTCTGAGATAACGGAAAATCCTCTTCACAGCTTGCCAATGCTCCTTTCCAGGTTGTCCCATGAACTTGCTGACAACACTAACAGCATGTGCAAGATCTGGTCTAGTGCAGACCATAGCATACATCAAACTCCCTACTGCATTAGAGTATGGGACTCGAGACATGTACACCTGCTCAGCTACAGATTTCGGTGCATAATCAGTGGATAAATGAATATTTGTAGCACTTGGAGTATCAATAGGCTTTGCGGTAGACATACCAAATCTAGACAAGATCTTCTGAATGTAACTCTTCTGTGACAAGAAAAGCTTCTTCTTCTCTCTTTCCCTATATATCTCCATACCCAAAATTTTCTTAGCAGCACCCAAATCCTTCATATCGAACTCAGCACTGAGCAGATCCTTCAACTTCTGAATATCAGACTTGGACTTCGCAGCTATGAGCATATCATCCACATACAGGACGAGATAGATCATGGAACCATCATCAGCTTTGTTGTGATACACACAACAATCATACGGACTCCTGTTGTATCCCAACTGGATCATGTAACTGTCAAACCTCTTATACCACTGCCTTGGAGACTGCTTTAGCCCATATAAAGACCTCATCAACTTGCAAACATAATCTTCCTTCCCCAGAACCTGGAACCCCTCTGGCTGAGTCATGTAGATATCGTCTTCGAGCTTTCCATGTAGAAAAGCTGTCTTCACATCTAGTTGCTCAAGTTCTAAATCTTGATGTGCAACCATTGCTAGTAACACTCTGATGGAAGTGTGTCTTACCACTGGTGAGAATATCTCATTATAGTCAACCCCCTCCTTCTGTGTGAACCCTCTTGCAACTAGCCGAGCTTTGTATCTCACACCCTCACCAGGGATGGTTTCTTCCTTCTTCTTGAATATCCATTTGCAAGTAACAATCTTTCTCTCCTTAGGCCGTTTGACCAGCTCCCAAGTCTCATTATTGGCAAGTGATTCCATCTCTTCTCTCATTGCAGCGAGCCATTGGGCTGACTCACTACCTGAAACAGCCTCTCTGTATGTGAATGGTTCACCTGCAGATGGTTCTTCTTCTTCCACCTCGTCAGCGACTTGTAATGCGTAAGTCACCATATCCTCAAAACCATACCGCACAGGAGGCTTCACACCTGTTCTCCTAGCTCTATCAACCGCTATGCTTGTCTGGCGAGCTTCTGGATGAACATCTGAACTTGCACTTTCAGCTGTAGTATGTTGATCTTCTCCACCTTGGAGTTGTGATTTACACTCATCGAGAGTGACTTGCAGCTCCACCTGTTTATCAACACTACTACAATTTTCTGTACAAATGGACTTCACAGTGGAGTTAAGCATAGAATTCTCATCAAAAATCACATTCCTACTGAATATAACTCTATTTTCTGAAGGTGACCAGATTCTATATCCCTTAACTCCATCCCCGAAACCTACAAATATACCCTTCTTAGCTCTTGGCTCTAATTTACCCTCACTAACATGATAGTAAACATTACAACCAAAAACCTTTAATAGTGAATAATCTGCAAGTTTATTAGACCATACCTCATAAGGTGTCTTGCAATCAATGCCAGTGTGAGGACCACGGTTGATCAGATAGCACGCCGTGTTTACTGCTTCTGCCCAGAACTTTCTAGCCAAACCAGCATTCGAGAGCATGCATCTCGCTCTCTCCAGCAATGTCTGATTCATGTGCTCTGCCACACCATTCTGCTGCGGTGTATGTCGAATAGTGTGGTGTCGAGCAATCCCTGCATCCTTGCAGAACTCGTTGAACTCAGACGAACAGAACTCCAGGCCATTATCAGTTCGCAGTCGCTTGATCTTCTTCCCAGTCTGATTTTCTACCAATGCTTTCCACTGCTTGAATTTCTTGAAAGCTTCACTTTTGTGTTTCATCATAATTACCCAAGTCATCCTAGAGTAGTCATCAATCATAGACACAAAATATCTGTGGCCTCCAATAGACTCAACACGTGATGGACCCCAACAATCCATATGAATGTAGTCAAGAGTCCCCTTGGTCTGATGAACTGCCTTCTTTGGAAACTTACTGCGATGAAGCTTCCCAAAAACACAATGTTCGCAGAATTCAAGACTCTGCACTTTATGCCCAGAAAGAAGATCCCGCTTTGACAAAATCTGCATCCCTCTTTCTCCCATATGACCGAGCCTCATATGCCACAGCCTGGTCATATCCATGGTCTGAACCTCAGATGATGCAACATCAGCAGAACCTGTCACAGTGGAACCTCGCAGATAATATAAGGTACCACGTTTCAAGCCTGTCAGAACCACCTTTGAACCTTGACAGACATACATAACTCCACCTTCACCTTTGAAACTGAAACCCTTGCTGTCAAGGAGACTCAATGATATCAGATTTTTTGTCATCTGTGGAACATGCCTGACTTCATTCAAGGTGCAGAATACCCCATCATGTGTCCGTATCCTGACTGAGCCAATCCCAACCACTTTGCAGGCAGCACTGTTAGCCATGGTAACATTTCCTCCATCTATCTGCTCATAGGTCGAGAAGAACTCCCTGTTAGGACAAATATGATATGATGCCCCAGAATCAAGAACCCACACATCATTACGATGTGAATGTCCAGCTGCAACCAAGGCCAGATCATCTTCAGAATTTGTATCAGTTTCTGCAACAGCTGCAGAACCGCCGACACCCTCTTTCTTCTCCTGTTTCCTCTTCTTCCTAGGACAATCATTCTTCCAGTGCCCTGGTTCTTTACAGTAATTGCAGATGTCATCGGGTTTAGGACCTTTTGAACCTTTCTGAATTGGCTTCCCACTTTTCTTCCCAGATTTCTTTTGTCCCTTACCCGTGACAAGCAACCCCGATGCCTAATTTTCTGTGGCCGAGCCAGTTGCCTGTTGACGGTCTTCTCTGCTGTGGAGGGCAGATCGAACATCTTCCAGAGATAGAGTATCTTTCCCAGTAATAAACGATTCAACAAAATTCTCATACGATTCAGGCAAAGATACTAACAGAATTAAAGCAGCGTCCTCATCTTCTACTTTAACATCAATATTACGCAAATCTAGTAAAATTTTGTTTAATTTATCTAGATGATCCCGAAGAGGTGAACCTTCCTGCATGCGTAAACGAAACAGACGTTGCTTCAGAAGCAATTTGTTGGTTAGAGACTTCGTCATGTAGAGACTCTCTAACTTCTTCCAAAGACCATCGGCAGTTTCCTGATCCGCAACCTCGATAATAACATCGTCAGACAGACATAGCATGATAGTCGAGTGGGCCTTTTCTTCTAGGGTATTCCACTCTTCTTCATCTACATCCTCAGATTTAGGTTTTCCTGATAGCGGCGCCCACAAACCTTGCTGCTTCAGCAGAGATCGCATCTTGATCTGCCATAAGCCAAAACTATTTCTCCCGGTGAATTTGTCAACCTTTACGTTGAAAGCAGACATTCTTGATCGGCTCCAAAAACCCTAACAGTGAAGAAAATACCCTGATCGAAACGACCAGGCTCTGATACCAGTTTGTTGTGACAGAATAGGATTATAGAGCATAAACAAGAAACAAGAAACGTAAAGAAGACACAAGATTTACGTGGTTCACCAATAAATTGGCTACGTCCACGGGCAGAGAGGAGAACGGATTTTATTATGTGGTATGTGTGTTACAGATTACAGATCTCAAGGACCATATATATAGTACTGAGGAAAACCTAAAACACCGAAATTGGTGATATGCATATCTTTGTCCTGGATATGCATATCTTATATCTTCATCATATCTTTCTAAGATTTGTTCCCAGATTTACTCTTGATTCTCCTTATTTTTAGCCATGCCTTTTCTTCCTTGATATATATAGCTCTGCGAAGTGTGTGATTCAAGACATATCAACAAAAAAGATCCATTCAAAACTCGTAATTGTCCTTCTTGCACATCTCCATGTGTAGAAATACACCACCAATTTATGCTTTTCAACTATCTCTGAACTGAATCAAATGAGGATCACTTTTTAACAAATATTCTTTTTCCTTTTGATATAATTAAGCAATCCATAATTAAGCAAACAAACAATCGTCTCATCAAGAGTCGTTGACTTATTACAACTTTCATATTGTGCAAAATGCAGGATATTGCGGGATATTTTCATGGGACAGTATCACACAGTGTTTGATTATGGAAATATGAAGGTCGGGTTTGCTGAAGCTGCTTAAATGTACCCTTGGCCTTGCCATTTGCCACTTTCCATGAACAATTTAAGTTGTGCTTGTAATATTGAACAACTTTCTGTCATTCTCTAAATTGAATAACTTAAATCAAGTCTACATGCTTGATATGACTCTGTGGATGAGTTTTCATTTTAAGGAATATTTCATCTTATTAACTGTTACAATTACTATACAATTATGTGGCCTGCAGAATGTCTGTTTCTACGGAGGTTCAGTTCTCTTTGAAAGTTTTCATAAATGAAGGCAAAACTAAGGTGCTATTTGCAGAAGCTGACAACTATTTGACAGACGTGTTGTTAAGCTTCCTGTTATTGCCATTGGGAAAAATTGTCAAAGTTCTGAAGAAGCACTATAGTGATAAGGCACCAGTCATTGAAAGCTTGACCACTCTATACAATGGTTTATCAAATCCTGGCGTTGTCAATTTCTGGACAAATCTTGGTAGACACGTGCTTAGCCTTTCATATTAAGCAGCTATGAATGCTGTCGTCTGTAAGTCACTGTTTACGATACGGTATCAACTTCATATAAAATTGGGGATCCATACTATGAAGTTTTTACCCCAAATTCGACTGCTTTCATTATCTGTGATGATCTGCGGATGGTGCCGAATGTGACCGGATCTGTTATGCACACTCTCAGCAAAGTTGGCATTCATATGACCGATATTCACGGGGATGAGATGCAGAATGTGACTTTTGGATTGAAAGAGATGATTCTTGATCCTGTTTTGACAATCTTTCTTAAAACGTTCTCGACTTGATCTGATTCTTTTTCATGTTCTGTTTATGTAGATTATAGAGTTGCTCAAGGGGTCGTTAATTTCTCTTACTCCACTATCTGACCTCATACTCAATAAGAGACAGACAGAACAGATGTGGTTTGCCAGAGTAAAATCTCTGCCCGGAATCTTATCGCATGAAATTGAGAAAGTAGCTGCTTCTAACTCCAGAAAGATGATTTTGAATGCGATGTTTCAGAAATCTACCAAAAAGAATGTATATGGTGACCGTTGAATTAACTGTGACACGCTTGGTTTTATCCTCGAGCCTCTCTGTTCTCAATGAGATGGCAATCCCTTCATCTGATGGTGAAGAAGTTGAGCTCCATATTGGGTTGGAAGAGGTAAAAGATTTTCTCTTCTTCTGTTCTTTTTTCCTGTAAGAAGACTTTATATACTCTTCCACATGCTGAAAGCATCTCTGACTTCGTCTTGCACATTGACAGATGGCCTCATCAATCCCAGATTAAAGAAACAAGCAATGGAAGAACCCTCAGTCTGATCCCATTTGTTTTGAAGGAACAGTATCAGCCTGTGTTTGATTATGGAAATATGAATTCTGGGTTTGGTGATGCTACTTAAATTCAAAGTTGGGCTTCATGTTTCTGGTTTCTTTGAACAATTGTGTTTGGATGTTGCATGAAAGTTGGTTTCCCATGATTCTCGTTGCCCAATGCCCACCTCTATTATCCTCAATCAGATACCTCCTAAATTGTTTGTGATTTCTAAAAAAGTCCAAATCAGCAAGGATTAATATTACACAATCTCCAAATTAATATTGAAGCAAACTAAATCTTCATTCCAAAAAAAAAAAAAAAAAAACTTAATAATTCAATTTTAAAGAATAATTAGTTAATTTTTTCATTTATTAATCAAATTCGCCCCAAACAAAAGGTTATATATAAATATATATTGTAGAAATAATAATTTTCTTTTTTGATTTAAGGATTGCATTTAGGCAGACAAATTTAAGTCTTTTTAATTTGGCCACTTAATTACATGTATATTAGTATAGATATAGATAATATGTTGAATTAATAAATATTTTATAATTTTAATTGAAAATTTATTTTGCATATATTAAAATAAAAAATTAGACTCAATAAATATATTTTTTTGTCGAAGGATTATTTGAGCATAGATTTCTATATTTATTATAGATTGTATTATTTGTATAGATTTTAGTTTCATATAAAATTAAGTAAACAATTTAATTATAGAAAAAATATTAAATAATTTTAAATTTATTTTTAAAGAATGCCTTATCAAAATGTGCATGACACCTTAGAGAAGTTGGAATTGCAGATTCATTGTTTTCTTGAGATTCAACTTCAAATTTGAAATCTTTTACGCCAAACTTAATAAACAACACACACTTAACAATATTCTTTAAATATTATTTTTTCAAACTTGATTTGTTTATAATTTTGTGTACAAGACTGTATGTGGGCACGCAACTCTCCTTATTGTTTCAGATATAAGAAACAAATAAGATTTTATTTTTTCTTTGTTTGAGTTTCTGTGTAGAGGAGAGAGGAGGTGCAGGTTAAAAGATAGATAAATTTATGATTTATAGAGAAATTACAAAGAAAAATAAAAAATTAAAATTTTTTCGGAAAGGTAGTGTGTTGGAAATTATGGAACATTGGGCCGTTAGATTGGAATATTAATTTATTTTTTATGTTCTAGTTAGAAGGGTATAAGCAATACAAATAAAATGTATTTAATAAAAAGAAGATAATTATTAATTTGATATGAGGTTCTTTTCAATTATAACATTGTGTACCACAGAATTCCAAAAGTTTGGTGTCCCTTTTAAAAGACTACTTAAATGAATAAATACGGTCCAGTTATCAACATTTCTCTTCATGATCCATTTATATTATACCGCCATTAATTTCTTGTAAACTGTCGTTTTCTTTTTTCTTTCATAAATGGGCAAAACTGCTGCATATATATTGGAAAAGAATCATCTACATTTTCTTTCCAAAATTGTGGAAAATGACGGAACATTCGAAGCTGGTGAAGTAGATGATGCATGCATGCCTAGAATGGAGTTTTGGCTCCTCGTTTCCCACGACAGTTGTTAGTACCTAGGTTGTTGATGTGGGAATATCAAGCCAGGACTTTAACATCGAATTGAAAATGATAAAACTGCTAATGAGAGAGAAAGGGGGGTAGTTTCTCTCTTGACAGGCGAAATGCCCAAATTAAACAAGGAAGCCAAGTTCACTTTGCAAGTCATGATAAATAAAGAGAAATCCAGGGTACTATTTGCTGAGGCAGACAGTGATTTGGCTGAAGCTTTGTTAAGCTTTCTGGCGTTACCATTGGGAGAGATTGTGAAGGAACTGGAGAAGCACTATGGAGATAAGGCACCTCTCTTTGGAACCCTAACCACTTTGTACAAAGGCTTAGCAAATATGGACGATGAATATTTCTGGACAAAAGGTGCTAAGCAGATGCTGCTCCATCCGATAAGCTCATTTTTTAACGAGCCAATAAAATGCTTCCGATGCGTCGACAGAAATTGTAAGAGGAAGAGAACACCAAATGTAAGCATGTATCATGATACTAGTAAATGCGATTGCAGCGCTCTCCTGAGCAGACCGATGGGTGATTTTGAACCCAAAAGTGAAGCACCCCGTGATCGAATTTTTGCAGAAGAACGACTGGCTTTTATAGTGTCAGACGATCTGCAGATGGCCCCGAACGAGCCGGGATCCGTGATTCAAACTTTGATCAATCTTGGGATTACTGTCACAGAAGGCGCTGAATTGGGAACTGTGACTCTTGGATATAATGAGGTGAGTCTTGGTTTGTTTATTTAAGTTTTTAATCCTTTTGAAAATGCTTGATTTCTTTATGATGATCAGATAATGGATTTGCTGAAGGGATGTTTAACATCCAAGGCTCCATTAACGGACAGCTTTCTTCACAGTTCTTCACAGAACCTGTTGAGTAATATTTAGAGTGTATAACTCTAAACGTACTAATATTGGACCCAAACAAGTAAATAAATTACTTGTATTATACCCACAATAGAAGACACTACAACACTTTAAGAGAACTCTCACTATTTAAAGAGGAATACAAACACTCAATAGGAAGCTCACAACTCGCACTCAAGACACTACACTTCTTATAGGAATGGAAGATTTGGTTTTTGGTGGATGCATAACACAAATGCAAGGGAGGGTATTTATACTACTCTCCAAGCATTCTCCACCATACAATTATTATATTAAGAAAAAATCCTAACCACACATTAATACCACATTCTACATACTTCTTCTAAAATATCTCATTTCTACATACTTCCACCAAAATATCTCATTTCCACACTCTTCCACACAAATATCTTTCTTCCACAATCTTCTACTAAATGGATTGGACTTTTGTTTGTTCTTGGGCTCAACAAATAACTTGGGCTTGTGTTGATCTTCAACACTCCCCCTCAACACTAGCCCTTACTATTTGTACCACACCGAGTTGACGACGAAACGTTTCGAACTTGCCGGTGCTCAAGCCTTTGGTGAACAAGTCTGCAACTTGATCATCTGTCTTAATTTGCCTCATCTCAATTTGTTCCTGCAAAACCTTTTCTCTGATAAGATGGTAATGAACCTCAACATGTTTAGTTCTTGCATGAAAGATTGGATTCTCCGCCAAACGAATTGCCGACTGATTGTCACAGTACAACAGAACTGCATAATCTACTGGCTGGTGTAAATTATTCATCAGTTGTATTAACCATGTACTCTCTTGAGCTGCCATTGCTGCTGCTCGATACTCAGCTTCAGTGGTTGATAATGATACCGTCGGTTGTCTCTTGCTACACCAAGAAATTGTTTTGGAACCCAGCTTAAATGTGTACCCTGTTGTTGATCTTCGGGTGTCATGATCTCCTGCATAATCAGAATCACAGTGACCAACTAACTTGCAGTCCTCACTTTTCTTGTACGAAAGACCATTGTCAATTGTACTCTTCACATATCTCAATATTCGTCGAACTGCTTCCAAATGAGTCTTCTTTGGATTTTGCATGTATCGACACATCACACTAACTGCATAAGAAATGTTAGGTCGAGTTAAGGTTAAGTAGATTAGACTACCTACCAATTGTCGATACATCGTTGCATCTTCCAAATATTTTCCTTCATATGCACACATTTTGGCATTCGGTTCCATCGGCGTCGAAATTGGCTTGCATTCGAGCATTCCGAACCTCTTCAACAAGTCTTTGGAATATTTTTGCTGACAAAGAAATATTCCTTCTTGTGTGCGATCAACCTCTAAACCAAGGAAGTGCTTGAGCTGACCAAGTTCTTTCATCTGGAAACGAACCGATAAATTCTCCTTCGTGCGATGAATTTCCGTCTCATCATCACCGGTTATGATCAAGTCATCCACATATACTAGCGCGATAGCTAGCTTTCCTTCATTCACTTTAACAAACAAGCTGGAATATGCAGGTGTTACTGAATAACCACTTTGAGTTAGAAATTCAGCAATCTTACCATACCATGCCCTGGGTGCTTGTTTCAAGCCGTAGAGTGCTTTTCGCAGCTTACACACATATCCAGGATGAACTTGATTCTGAAAGCCCATTGGTTGGATCATGTAGATCTCTCGATCCAGCTCTCCATGAAGAAAAGCATTCTTCACATCCATCTGCCACAAACTCCAATCTTTGTTGGTTGCAAGTGCAAGCAGGACTCGAACAGTTGTAAGTTTTGCCACTGGACTAAACGTTTCATCATAGTCTAGTCCATACTGTTGAGAGAAACCTCGAGCTACCAATTGTGCCTTGTACCTCTCGATTGACCCATCTGGACGACGCTTTATCTTATAAACCCACTTGCAGGATATGGGTTTTACATCTTTTGGCTTTGGCACGAGATCCCAAGTTTGATTTTGCTGAAGTGCATCGATCTCTTCTTTCATAGCTATCATCCACTCAGACCTCCGCGATGCTTCTTCGAACGTCTCAGGCTCGGTTGCTTCTTCAATAATGGCTGCATTTGCGTACTTAGGATTTGGCCTTCGTGTTCTTGTTGACCTTCGAAGTTGAGACTGTGGAGTTGATTCTTCCGTTTCATTAAGCCCATCTTCTTCGTTTGGTTGTTGATACACTCCAGTTTGCCAAGGATTCTGAGATACCCTTGTTTCGACATTGTCGCCGTCTGGATGTCCTGGTTCATCTGAAGTTGGTTTGAGTTTGATAGTATGCTCCCCCATCTTCTGTTGCAGCTTTTCTCCAAATTCTATGGAGTCTGGTAGCACCTCCTTCTCTGAGGACCACCAAGAAGATGCTTCATCAAACACCACATTGCGTGAAGTGTAGCATCTTCCACTTGTTGGATCGCAACATTTCCACCCCTTTCTTTGGCTGTCATATCCCACAAAGATGCATCTAACAGCCTTCTTGTCGAACTTGCTTCGTAAATGATCAGGAACAAATACATAGCACACACAGCCAAATACTCGAAAGTAGCTAACTGTGGGTTTCATATTCCATAGTTTTTCAAAGGGTGAAATAAATTATAACCTTGGTTGAGGAAGTCTGTTGATCACAAAGGCTGCAGTCCTCATTGCTTCGGCCCAAAACCTTCCAGGTACGTTCTTTGCATGGAGCATACTTCGACAAATTTCTGCAAGGTGTCGGTTCTTTCTCTTGGCCACACCATTTTGTTGTGGTGTGTTGGCACAAGTGTAATAATGACATATTCGGCACTCCCTTAAGTATTGAGAAAACTTGATTGAGCTATATTCTCCCCCATTGTCTATGCGTGAGCAAATAATCTTCTTTCCTACTTCTCTTTCGACTGACTCTTTGAACTCTTTAAACTTTGAGAATGTGTCAGATTTTTCTTTCCTAAAGAAAACCCACACATACCTGGAGAAGTCATCCTGTACCGCAAACCGCCAATTGATGGTTGCTTCACTGGCCCGAATACATCAGAGTGAACTAACTCTAATGGTTCTTTGGACTTAAACTTCGATTCCTTGTATGGCAATTGGTGCGCTTTACCATATTGGCATCCTGCACATACTGTGTCTGTTCGCACCTCAAGTTGAGGAAGCCCCTTAAGCATTGACTTCTTCATCATCACACTTAACTTGGAGTAGCTAACGTGACCTAACCGCATGTGCCATAGATCTGCTGTCTCATTTTTTCTTGTCTTGTCTACATATGCAGACTCTGCTGACATCACGTAGACTGACTCCAATTGTCGTCCTTCCATTGTTGGTGTTTCTGAGATTTTAAGATCACGATAAACCTTTACATCTCGAGGACCGAATAAGACATAGTGGCCTGATGATGTTAATTGAGCCACATATAGCAAATTTTTCTTCATTCTTGGGACATGGTAAACATCTTGAAGTGGTACCTGGTTAGAATTATATCGGGGAGTAACTATCGTCTTACCGATGTGGGCTATCGGCAACCTTGAGTTGTCAGCTGTCACCACCACACGACCTCCCTTGTATTCAGACAAGTCCTGCAATTTCTCTTTATCACCCGTCATATGGTTTGAGCAGCCCGAGTCTATGATCCAATCATTCTTGTAGTCAATATGTTCTGGTGTTACCGTGAGAGCTAATTCTTCTTCCTCCATGGCGAATAATGCATCGGCATCCCAACCATCTTCACTATTCTCTTTAGAACTAGAGGTAGCAGCATTACCTTCAACCTGCTTTTTCCTACTCCAACAGTCTTTTGCCATGTGACCATTTTTCCCATAGTTGTAACATTCTCCATTGAACCTTTTGTTGTTACCGCGATTCCTCGAAGCTCCCCTGGACGAGAGCCTCCCTTTCCGTGGTGACTTTTTATAGTGTTACCATCCTTTTTAGATCCACCATCAGTGTGCTGCTTGAAACTGTCTTTGCTTTTATTGGTGTAGAGCACTTCCTCTTCACCCTTCAATGAGACTCCTCCCATTTGCTTGGCCATAGCTTCTTGACCTGCAAGAAAATTTTCAAACTCTACAAGCGATGGTTGTGTTGACCATCCTTGTACAGCGGCAACAAACCCTCGATACTCGGGTCTCAAACCATGGATAATTATTCTCTTTATCCTGGTTTCCCCAATAGGAGCTGTCGGATCTAAATCTGAGATTTTGCAGCATATCGACTTTACCTTATGAAAGTACTGGGCAATCGTCATGTCTCATTGCGCCATTGATAGAATCTCATTCTCCAGAAGTTGTCGCCTTGTATCATTCTTCCTTGAAAAAAGTTTAACGAAAGTGTCCCATGCTTCCTTTGGTGTTTTGGCATCCCAGATGTGTTCCAGCATTTCTTCTTCAACTGTAGTCTTTAAAGCAAACATCGCTTTGCCTGCTTTAATCTTCCATTTTCGTAAGACGCCGTTGGCATCTTTCGCCGCTGGTTGTGTAGCTTCACCGCCACCAACAACCTCCCAAAGGTCTTGACCTTGTAGGTAAGACTCCATGCATGTCGCCCAAGTATTGTAGTTTTTGTTGTTGAGCTTCTTGATTCCTCCAACAACTTGAAGGTCACCCATTGTGCCGGCAAGACTTCGACTATACCGAACAACCTTAACTCACAAACTTGCAGAGTACCAAACTCCTCACGACTCAAGATAGCTCCAACAAGAACGATCCCTGACCGTCCCGCTCTGATACCAATTGTTGAGTAATATTTAGAGTGTATAACTCTAAACGTACTAATATTGGACCCAAACAAGTAAATAAATTACTTGTATTATACCCACAATAGAAGACATTACAACACTTTAAGAGAACTCTCACTATTTGAAGAAAAATACAAACACTCAATAGGAAGCTCACAACTCGCACTCAAGACACTACACTTCTTATAGGAATGGAAGATTTGGTTTTTGGTGGATGCATAACACAAATGCAAGGGAGGGTATTTATACTACTCTCCAAGCATTCTCCACCATACAATTATTATATTAAGAAAAAATCCTAACCACACATTAATACCACATTCTACATACTTCTCCTAAAATATCTCATTTCTACATACTTCCACCATTTTATCTCATTTCCACACTCTTCCACACAAATATCTTTCTTCCACAATCTTCTACTAAATGGATTGGACTTTTGTTTGTTCTTGGGCTCAATAAATAACTTGCTCTTGTGTTGATCTTCAACAGAACCCACACAGTGAATTCATGTGTGAGAGAAGATTTACTGCATGAGATGGAGAAAGAGCCATCACCTGACTCCAAGAAGATTACAGTGAAAGCTGTGGTACAAGAGTCCACGAACAAGTTAGTGTTCGTTAAGGCGAAGGAAGATTTCGTGGATTTCCTATTTAGTTTCCTCACTTTCCCACTGGGTGGAGTTGAGTGCCTTCTGGGCAACAAAACTCCTCTCAGGAGCATATATAATTTGTACGGGAGCATACAAAATCTCATAGACAACAAGTATTTAAGCACCCCTGCTACGAAAATCAGGCTTATCAAACCCGATCTTCCACCTAATAATCTTTCCAAGAGCCAGATTTTCTCTCTGTCCGAACAAATGACCCCCGCTTTATATTTCCTAGAAAGCATTACAGACTCGTTTGATTACACTAAGGAAGTAGGTTCTTGGATGTGTTTTAAGGACCCAAAAGGCAATGAGGGAAGCTACGTTAAGGGACCAGGATGGTTTATGGTTTTTTTATGATTTAACTGTGAAGCCTTGGTCTGTGTCCTCGACTGCTTCTGTTTGCGATGAGCTGGAAATAACTTTACCATCCGAGGTCAAAGAGCTGGAGCTGCAGATTGGGGTGAGAGAGGTAATGTATATACATGTATATATATATATATTATCATATTCTGATAAGTACTTGGTAATGTATATATGTTTCTTTGTTTTGTATGTTGAAGACTAAATGTATGCATAAGTGCAGGGTTTAAACATACTGAAATCGTCTCTTGTATCAACTTCTGCGTTGACGGATGGCCTCATCGATCCGATTTTGAAGATATGAATCTGTTCCTTTTTTCTAGGTGCTTCATTGCTGCTTGGATTTGATTTTATAGCTCAAGAATTGATGATGGGGATGTGGTTCTTGTGTGATGCATTCTTTTGAACCTAGCTAATGCAAGTATGAAAGTATATAACTTTATATATAATTAGTGCGTATTGTAGTAGTTTAGGTGTTTGCATGTAAAATCAATGAATCAAGTGTTTTTTTTAGCACTATTTATTTTTAGGGTGGGGCTATTCATATCCCGAAATCTCTAAATATACCTCAAAGTCTAAATATATCAAATTCAAAAATTAATAATTGTCCTCTTTTTTACTAAATATACCCAATTTTTACCTCTTATACCATTCTCACTAAAAAATAAAATAAAAAACAAAAAATAAATCAGCATGCCAACCTGATTGTCAAACTCTCCGTAATTCCAAACAAATTGACAAAAACTTTTCTGCTTTCCCAGAAAAATTCTAATATTTTTTCTCTGCAATTTCTTTATCTACCATAAATTTCTGCACATCCTTTCTTCTCTACCTAGAAATGCAAAATAAAAGAAAAAAATCACTTTATTTCTCAAATCAGTAACAAATTTAGGTTCAACACCAAAATGTTGCGGCGTTTGGTGCCAATGGAATGACAGCGCCTCGCGAGCAACTACAGTGCAATAACTGACAACTTCCCTGTATGTGGGTGACTTAAATTTCAATATGTGTATGTGGGTGACTTAGATTTCAATATGACGGACTCCATTGAGTTGCTGATAAGACCATCAGACGTGCCCATATACAGCAAATATATATATAGATATATATACACTCTTATACATAAAGTTCTTAACAAAATCATCAAGTTTAGGGAAAAACCATCAATAGTGTTAAGTTATGTTCCTTATCAAGTTTGGCCTTCGTGGTAAAAGATTTCAGATTTAGAGCCGAATCACACATACAACAACTATATATATATATATATATATATGAACTCTTATGCACAAAGTTCTTAACAAAATCATCAAGTTTAGGAAAAAACCATCAATAGTATTAAGTGTATGTTCCTTATTAAGTTTGGCATTCGTGGTGAAAAGTTTCAGATTTGGAGCCAATCTCAAGAAAGCCATAAATCTATAATTTCAACTTCTCTGTATTGAAGAAACAAGGAGAAGAAAATGTTTCAAATTTGAGTCGAATCTCAGGAAAGTCATAAATCTGCAATTTCAACTTCTCTATATTGAAAAAACATGGAGAAGAAAATATTTTAGATTATGAGCCGAATCTTAAGAAAGCCATAAATCTGTAATTCCAACTTGTCTGTATTGAAGAAACATTAAGAAGAAGAAGAAGAAGATAACACGAATTTCTGCAATTGATGTCTAATTTTGGGGGTATGAATATCCCACCTTATTAGTAACTTCTTTTTACTTAGTTTTTAAAATTAAAAAGTAGAAGCATCTGCAAATACTCACTAAAATCGGGGTAGCCCTTATATCCAAATTCCTAATTCAGTTTTGCCTTACTTATCAATACAATTTTCTTGTATCTTTTAGTATCCATTTACTTCCCATCTTTCTTTCCCTTTCATAAATTCGGTCGTGCAACTTTCACCCTCATCCTTCCTTCTCCTCCTCTTTCTGCTCTCTCTCTCTCTCTCTCTCTTTCTCCTCACCTTTTATATCTCTCCTTTCTCATTAAAGTCATTACCAGACTCTCTTTCTTTCCCCCTCACCCAGTCATTTCGTAAATCTGTTTTTCATTGTGATTGTCCTTATAAAATTTGTCATATAAGCTTGCACGATGGGTTGTGTAAACTTACACGGCTGTAAAATTATACAGTTGCTTTTGAAAATTTTTATGATTTAACTTACACGTGTAAGCTTATATAATTAATCACGTAATTGAGCACTATATAAATATATCTATAGAACGAGTGAAATGAGGTGATGTGTAAGGCATGATTGATGTGATGGGTGGCAGATGAAAAGGATCCACCCTCATCATAGTCTTCATTCTCTGCCTTGATTCACACTATGGTGGTTTATATCTCTAAAAGATCTCCCTCTCCCAGCAATATTTATCGATTTAGCCAGAAGACTCCATTATTGGTTTCAACAATGATATATCTTTCCATTTTCTATCAACATGTCCCGCTTTAAGTCTAAATTTTCTTGGGTATTGGAAGTAATCTTGGATGCTCCGTGATAACTCTATATAATAGAGTTATTTTCATACCCTTTAATTTGAAATCATGTAGGAAAAAGTGATGAATTTGGTGAATTTTAATATAATGTGACATAATTAGATCTTTATTTTATTTTGTAGATCATGTAAATTAAATGTGTAATTTTTCTTTGATTTTGTGTAAAAAAATAGGAATGGAGCTGAAATTGAGGAATTAAAACTGAAAATGCAGAAAGTCTGGAAAGTCCCCAGTTGCTGTACGAGATGCTGCAGCATGCTGGAAGCTAAGTCCCCAGTTGCTGTATGAGATGCTGCAGCATGCTGGAAGCCAAGTTCCCTAACCAGAAAATGCGAAATTTGATTTGCTGACTGGACAACTTAAAATTATCCAGCTGGGAAGTCAACATGGACAAATTGACTGGGCTGCCAAAAGAAGAAGTGGGTCGTGGGCCTTGAGAAGGGGGCAGTCCCAAAAATAAAACAGAAACTAGGGCAAAGAAGGAAAGGGGGAAGAGAAATCAGCAGCAGCCCTGGAAGAAAAACACAGACTCCCAGCAGCAGAAAGGAGGGCACGCAGACAGCAAAGAGAAGAAGGAAATGGAGGACAGATTCCATCATTCTCACCAGTTTTTCACAGAGATTTCAAGGAGAGAAGGAAGGAATCATCTCAAAGGAAAAGAGGAGGAAAGGAGCTCGAAAAATCAGTCATCCGGACAGCTTATCCCTCCTCTCTTTAACTCCTTTTATTTCCTTGTTTCTCTTGAAATTTTATTTCGGATTTTTGTATGGATGATATGTTAGCTTTGTGGACTGTATTTCCAGAATTAAGCATGAGCTAAACATCATTTAGACTTGAATTGCTAATGGATTTTGAATCGTTTTATTGAGACTTTATTGCATTGTTGGGTGATTTGTGCTATTGTTCATTCAAGTAGGAATATGATTAATGTTTGTTGTTGTTTGGCCAGCAATAATGAATTTACAAGCTAGATTTAATACCGGAAGGGTTAGGTCTAGTGGAAATTGCTTGAATGATGCAAGTAATGACCGATTAAAGGTTGTTGTCGTGAATAGTATATGGATATATTATTCGCCTTGCATAACTGTATGAATTGATTTTTGCATCGATGTTCCAATTTGAATTAGGCATAGGAATATGTTTAATTAGAAAGAGGAATGTAAGACATAGTATTTGGAAAAATCCTATGTACCGAAAGAGAATTCATGTTAACTTTAGCACGTTTCACTTAAAAACAATGCCGTTTAACATTGATCAATAAACTCGATTCAAATGACAATTAGTAATTCAAGTCTAATACATCCATCTTGTGAATTTCGTGCTGCCATTTAGTGTGATTTTATCAACAAAGTGTTAGAAATAGTTTCGTTTATTCTTGTTTAATTTGTAGAAGTAGGACCAAACCATCCACTCCACTTATTATTCATTTTCTTTTATTACAAATTGTGAGTAATTGGTAGTTGCAAATTATTTTAATTTCAATCCCTGAGGAGACGATCTACTTATCATTGTATTACTTGTGGATTACGTACACTTGCGTATTTATCACCAACAAGTTTTTGGCGCCGTTGCCGGGGATTGTAAATTAAAATTTTTGTGATATCGATAACTTTGCAATTTATTTCTTTTATTTTGTCTAATCTTGATTGTTGTTCTTGTGCTTTAATAGGTTGATTTTGTGTATGAATGAGCAACAAGATTTTGTATTAGCTCCTTTTGACCCCGAGATTGAACGCACATTTAGAAGAGGAAGAAGGGAACAAAGAGGACAATGGACTCAACATCAAGGTAACATGGCCGAAGAGGAATTAAATGTGGTTGCTAATGCAATTGTGATGGCCGATGACCGAGAGAGAGCCATACAAGAGTATGCTGCCCCAATGTTCAATGACCTTAATCCGGGCATCATTCGGCCTGAAATTCAAGCACCTCAATTCGAGTTGAAGCCGGTGATGTTCCAAATGTTGCAAACTGTAGGTCAATTTAGCGGGCTAGCCACTGATGATCCTCACCTTCATCTTCGATCATTTTTAGAGGTGAGTGACTCTTTCAAGCTCCAAGGTGTCACGGAGGAGGCCTTGAGGCTGAAATTATTCCCTTTCTCATTGAGGGATCGAGCTAGAGCGTGGCTTAACACTCTTCCACCGGATTATATTGCTTCTTGGAATGATCTTGCCGAGAAATTCTTGATGAAGTACTTTCCTCCAACAAAAAATGCCAAGTACCGGAATGAGATTATTTCTTTCCAACAAACGGAGGATGAGTCCGTATGTGAAGCTTGGGAGAGATTCAAGGAGTTGTTGAGAAAGTTCCCCCACCATGGTATCATTGTATCCAAATGGAGACCTTCTACAATGGTCTTAATGCCTCTACTCGCATGGTGTTGGATGTTTCGGCAAATGGAGCTATTCTTTCTAAGTCATATAATGACGCCTATGAGATATTGGAGAGGATTGCCAACAACAATTACCAATGGTCCAATTCAAGGGCACCAACCGGTAAGAAAACAGCCGGAGTTTATGAAGTAGATGCATTGACAGCTTTGACAGCCCAAGTTTCTTCCATGAGCAACATTTTGAAGAATTTAAGTTTGGGGGGAATGGCACCAACAGCCCCTATGGAACAAGCAGCGGCTATTTCATGTGTTTATTGTGGAGATGGCCACACATTTGATTGTTGTCCTTCCAATCCAGCCTCGGTTTGTAATATGGGAAATCAAAACTCCAACCGCAACAATCCATATTCAAATTCTTACAATCCGGGGTGGAGGCAACATCCAAATTTCTCTTGGGGAAGTCAAGGCAACAACTCGAACAATGCACCATTGCAAAGCAAGCCTAACTTCCCACCGAGATTCTCCAATCAACAACAACAACAAAGATTTCCTCCACAAGCCACCCAAACTAACTCTCTTGAAAATTTGATGAAGGAGTACATGGCTAAGAGCGATGCAATGATTCAAAGTCAAGCGACTTCGTTGAGAGATCTTGAGGTTCAAGTGGGGCAATTAGCAAATGAGTTAAGAAATCGACCTCAAGGTGCCTTACCAAGTGACACCGAAAATCCAAGAAGAGAGGGCAAGGAACATTGCAAGGCCGTCACATTGAGGAATGGTAAGGATTTAGAGCTGAATACTGAGGAAGATAAGCAGAAGAAAAATAACCCCACTTCAATCCAAAGGAATGCTGAAACAGAAAAAGATGCTGGAAATTTGAATTTAATTTCCACAGGATCTGCCCAGAATGCTACAGCATCAATTCAGCAAACTGCAGAACAGAAAGTTGGCGAAAAACTGCCATCTCCATTTCCTCAACGTTTTCAAAAGCAGCAACAAGATGTCCAATTTCGGAGAATTTTAGATGTTTTAAAGCAGCTCCATATCAACATTCTATTGGTGGAGGCTTTGGAACAAATGCCCAATTACGTGAAATTCTTGAAGGACATTTTGAGAAAAAAGAGACGACTTGGAGAGTTTGAAACGGTTGCTTTGACCGCAGGATCCACTGCAATTTTCAAAAACAAAATTCCTCCTAAATTAAAGGATCCAGGGAGTTTTACTATCCCTTGTTCTATTGGTGGTAGAGATGTTGGTAGAGCTTTATGTGATTTAGGGGCAAGTATTAATTTGATGCCTATGTCTATTTTCAGGAAACTCGGAATTGGAGAAGCTAGACCAACCACCGTCACATTGCAATTGGCCGATCGATCCATGGCACATCCGGAGGGTAAGATTGAAGATGTCTTGGTGCAAGTAGACAAGTTTATCTTTCCGGCGGACTTTATTATTCTTGATTATGAAGCGGATCGTGAGGTTCCAATTATTTTGGGGAGACCATTTCTTGCCACCGGGAGAACGTTGATTGATGTTCAAAACGGGGAGCTTACAATGCGGGTGAATGATCAACAAGTGACCTTTAATGCATTCAATGTGCTGAGGTTCCCGGATGAAATTGAAGAATGCTCTATTTTGAATGTGATTGACATTACTATGGCTGAAAAAATTCAAAAAGAAACGTGCAAGGATCATTTCCTGCTGCCATTTATTGATAGGATGCTAGACGAATTAGCAGGGAAGGAGTGTTATTGTTTTCTTAATGGACATTTTGGTTGTAATCAAAGATCTATTGATCCTGCAGATCAAGAAAAGAGCACTTCTACTTGCCCCTATGATACATTCGATCTTTGGAAAATGCGGCCCGAACCAAAACCGCCCCCACAACCATCCTTATTCCCTACATCCTACAAGAGGAATCCGAAGAGCAGGACTCCGTCTAACCCACCAGGGAGTTCTTCAACCCCAACTTATGTGTCTCTTTTGTTCTAGTTTTGTGATAGGCTGTTTGTATTTGTGTCATAGTGGTAGTTATGTGTTCATCTTGTTAGTCGTAGTAGGAATGTGTGTGGCGTAGTGTCAAGTGATGTGTCTTTGTTGTTTTATGTGATGTTAAGAAGTCTATGTGTTTCCCTAACATGGCTAATCTATGTGTGTTGCTCGATGATGATGTTTGAAATATTTTGTGTTGTTTGCGAGAATTAGCCTAATATGCTTGCACTACACTTAGTTGTTTCTTGTGTTGTGGATTGAAAAGGATTGCAATAATAGTATCATTTCTATCATGTGTGCATAGCTTGACTAATGAAAACTTGAATCCCTATGAACCGGTTAGATCCTTTGGAGAGCCTAAGTCCTCAAAAAAAAAAAAAAATTGTTGCTTAGTGTTCCCTTCGAAACGAATTGTAGATGACACTTATTCGAGGATATGATTTAGGCCATCTTTGGATCGTTTGAGCCTTTCTAGCCTACCGTACATATTTTTCCCTAGTCACCCCATTTGAGCTTAATTGACAATTTTTCTTCTTAGCCACTAATTAGCTTTGCCCTTAAAAATAATCCTTCGATTTACCCCCTTCTGCATCTCGACTTTCTTTGGACTTATATTTAGGGCTGCATTCCGAGGGGAAGTGACACGTTCTCATGTTGTGGTATGCACTATATTTGGAAGAATAGCTTATATTCGACTACTTTTTATATACCACATTGGGGACAATGTGCTCCTAAATTTGGGGGTGAATGCATTACATTCGTAGAGCCAGTACAAAAAAAAAAAAAAATCGCCCAGTTTGCTGCAGCAATACGTGTAGCAACTGGGCACTCAAAAAAAAAAAAAAAAAGCTGGTCTCGAAATATTTTTTTGTGGCAAGAGTATACTTTAATAAATTGTGGGGTGCACGTGTAAAAATAAGGGGAGTGCTTGAAAGAGCTAGTGTGGGTCCTAGAAAGTCGAGATGTGAAGGTATTTTGAGCCAAAAATTTCCTCCATTACCCTACCCTCACCTAAGCCTAACATTACAAGCTTAATGAAGTCCTATTGATCCTCGTTTGGGTGTAATTCTACTTAAGTGGAAAAAGGTTCATCAAGTTGACTGAGGGAGACACAATATTAGGCTTTAGGATGGAGGTCCATCTTGTTCTAGAGAAATCGAGGCTATTTTGGGAAGAGCTATGAACATAATGTGGAGAGACACATGCATTGTGATTTTATCATTCCATTAGCACTTGAGGAACTAAGTTGACAGCAACCGCATGAAGGCATCATTCTCATCATTTTGAAATAAATTTCTGAAAGCATGCGCCATCGTCAAGCCATGATTTGGACTCACATATTTTCTTGTTGTGTAGTATTTGTAGATACTCAATATTTTTGTTTTTGTTTAGGTGTATCTAGATTCATCACTCGAGGACGAGCAATGACTTAAGTTTGGGGGTGTGATAACTCTATATAATAGAGTTATTTTCATACCCTTTAATTTGAAATCATGTAGGAAAAAGTGATGAATTTGGTGAATTTTAATATAATGTGACATAATTAGATCTTTATTTTATTTTGTAGATCATGTAAATTAAATGTGTAATTTTTCTTTGATTTTGTGTAAAAAAATAGGAATGGAGCTGAAATTGAGGAATTAAAACTGAAAATGCAGAAAGTCTGGAAAGTCCCCAGTTGCTGTACGAGATGCTGCAGCATGCTGGAAGCTAAGTCCCCAGTTGCTGTATGAGATGCTGCAGCATGCTGGAAGCCAAGTTCCCTAACCAGAAAATGCGAAATTTGATTTGCTGACTGGACAACTTAAAATTATCCAGCTGGGAAGTCAACATGGACAAATTGACTGGGCTGCCAAAAGAAGAAGTGGGTCGTGGGCCTTGAGAAGGGGGCAGTCCCAAAAATAAAACAGAAACTAGGGCAAAGAAGGAAAGGGGGAAGAGAAATCAGCAGCAGCCCTGGAAGAAAAACACAGACTCCCCGCAGCAGAAAGGAGGGCACGCAGACAGCAAAGAGAAGAAGGAAATGGAGGACAGATTCCATCATTCTCACCAGTTTTTCACAGAGATTTCAAGGAGAGAAGGAAGGAATCATCTCAAAGGAAAAGAGGAGGAAAGGAGCTCGAAAAATCAGTCATCCGGACAGCTTATCCCTCCTCTCTTTAACTCCTTTTATTTCCTTGTTTCTCTTGAAATTTTATTTCGGATTTTTGTATGGATGATATGTTAGCTTTGTGGACTGTATTTCCAGAATTAAGCATGAGCTAAACATCATTTAGACTTGAATTGCTAATGGATTTTGAATCGTTTTATTGAGACTTTATTGCATTGTTGGGTGATTTGTGCTATTGTTCATTCAAGTAGGAATATGATTAATGTTTGTTGTTGTTTGGCCAGCAATAATGAATTTACAAGCTAGATTTAATACCGGAAGGGTTAGGTCTAGTGGAAATTGCTTGAATGATGCAAGTAATGACCGATTAAAGGTTGTTGTCGTGAATAGTATATGGATATATTATTCGCCTTGCATAACTGTATGAATTGATTTTTGCATCGATGTTCCAATTTGAATTAGGCATAGGAATATGTTTAATTAGAAAGAGGAATGTAAGACATAGTATTTGGAAAAATCCTATGTACCGAAAGAGAATTCATGTTAACTTTAGCACGTTTCACTTAAAAACAATGCCGTTTAACATTGATCAATAAACTCGATTCAAATGACAATTAGTAATTCAAGTCTAATACATCCATCTTGTGAATTTCGTGCTGCCATTTAGTGTGATTTTATCAACAAAGTGTTAGAAATAGTTTCGTTTATTCTTGTTTAATTTGTAGAAGTAGGACCAAACCATCCACTCCACTTATTATTCATTTTCTTTTATTACAAATTGTGAGTAATTGGTAGTTGCAAATTATTTTAATTTAAATCCCTGAGGAGACGATCTACTTATCATTGTATTACTTGTGGATTACGTACACTTGCGTATTTATCACCAACACTCCGGAAGCAGCAGCAGCAGTGGTGAGCAATGACTGGTAATATTCTTTTCTCTATGTTTATTTATTTATTTATTGCTTTCTTTTTCCACTGTCCGCTACAAAACTTGGACGTTTTATATTGCATGCTGTAACTATCACTTGTTTCTCGTGTTTTAGTTGTTCACGAAGAATGTTTACTGTATGTAAACTGGTTCTGCATTTTGGCCCAAAAAAAGAAAAAAAGAAACTGTTCTGCATGAATTATCGAACTGTTTCTTGGCCAACGCAATGCAAGATCTTGTGGATGCAATGTCAGATAGTGATGATATTGGAAATCAGTATTGGAAATCAGTTAATGGATTTGCTCAGGGGGTATTTAGTCTCCGTATCTCCATTAACGAATATCATTCTCCATAAAAGAAGTTTAAGGAATTGTGTAGCACGAGATTTACAGCATCAGATGGAGAAAAACTTACCACCATCCAACTCTAAGATGATGTCTGTGAAAGCAATTGTACAGGAATCCACAAACAAGTTGTTGATTGCTCAAGCAGGGGAAGATTCCGTAGAGTTTCTTTTTAGTTTCCTTGTCATCCCCCTAGGATCAATCGAGTGTCTTTTGGGCAGTAACACTTAATAATGTAGACAATCTGTACATGAGTATAGCTACCATTAATGACAAATATATCTCAAGACAAAGGATGCAAGAGCCCTGCTACTTAAACCCAAGATATGTTCCCAATATATGCCCCAAAACCAGATTCTTCCTTTGGTTGAAGCAGGCCTTCATTCTCCCCATCAAATTGGGTTCACGAAATATGTAAAGCGACCAGCAATGTATAATGTAACTGATGATTTAATGGTGATGCCTTTTTGCTTTACCTCTACTGTTTCTGTTATCAGTGGGTTTAAAGTCGCTTTATCTGATGTCAAAGAAATGGAGCTTCAGATTGGAGTGGAAGAGGTATAATATAATTTCAATTTCATCTCATACTTAGTCTTGCATGTATGTTCCCGTGTTGAGAAGAAGTTGTATTTGGTGCAGGCTATGAACATATTGTCGTCTTCTGCCTTAACAGATGGCCTCATCAATCCATTGCAGAAGAAACAACCGAAGCAAGCACACTGAGTGTGATCTCGGAAATGCTACCAAGTGTGATCCAGTGTAATTTTTTTCTTGTGAACATCATAAAGGGAAGTTTTGCAGATTCAATGGTTAACAGAAATGAGTAAACTTGAGTCTTGATACATAGAACTCAATTAGGCTCATTTCTTCTAATATTTGTCCCTAAATAGTCCGATTTAATAAATAAGTGTGTTTAATTTTTGTTTCTTATAATAATCTTGATCAATTAATGCAAAAGAGCTTCTCATCCATGGTGATGCTTGACCTCAACTGTTCATTTGTATTGTCAACGATCCCAAATTAAGATTTATCCATTAAAGATGCCCATAAACGTGTATGAATTAATAATAATCTACCTGAATGTGAAGCATCCCCGGTTCCATTATACCCAAATTCAAATAATCCGACCTTTTAGGTTCCAAATTTAATTTTACTGGAATCTGTAACGTCATGGAATAGATTTTTAAAGATTTTGTGAATCCTGGAATTTAGTGGGACAACAGTGTCTTGGTTAACATTCTTGCCCTTAATAAAAAGGGGGCCTGCATAGACTTCTTCGTATCAGCAGTGTAAGAACTTCTACCCTTGCATAACCAACAAAATGTCTGATGCCAAGAATGTTACATTTTCCTTAAAAGTAATGATAAATAAAGAGAAATCTAAGGTGTTATATGCAGAAGCTGACAATGATTTTGTAGATGTTTTGTTGAGCTTCCTGATATTGCCACTGGGGAAGATTGTTCGAGTCCTGGAGAAGCACTATGGAGAAGAGGTCCCCCCTGCAATCGGAAGCTTGACCACTTTGTATGATAGCACTGACGCTTGCTGCAACCTGACCTCCTGCATGGAGGCTGGTATTTGGTTGTTGGACCATCCAAGGAGCGCATATGAAGAACAGTGCAGGGAACTGAAACTCAATCTGAACTGGCCTAAGCCCTCTGGTGATTTCGGTTCTGGAAAGTCAAAAAGTGGAGTTTTTATCACTTGTAAATCTTCGTTCGTGATCAGTGATGACCTCCGGGTAATGCCAAATGTGGAAGGATCCATCATGCAAACTCTCAGCTATCTTGGTCTTACCATTGCGGATATGGATGGGGCTACGACAAGGAATGTGACTTTTGGACTTGATCAGGTGATTCTTGATTCTGTTCTTACAAATATGTCTTAAAAGATCTCATTTTAATCTCTCTCTCTCTCTCTCTCTCTCTCAGACTGTTGATTTGCTGAAGGGGTCAATACTTTCCCCAACTCCACTGTCCGACATCATACTCAATAGCAAACGGATGAGCTCGGTTGCTGCTACAAAACCTAAACTTGATATTTTATTTCATCAGGTTCAGCAAGAAGAAAGCAACACGATCATCATGTTTCTGAAAGTCATGGTACAAAAATCTACCAAGAAGTTATTGTTCGCGCAGGCGGATGACGAATTCATAAATTTTCTTTTAAGTATGCTCACCATTCCCTTGGGAAGAGTTGAGTGGCTTTTGTGCAGAAAAACTGGTCTTCAAAATATAGACAATTTGTATAGTAGCATAACACATATTGATGAAGAAATGTATTTGAAGACCGCTATAAAAGGGATGCTAATCAATCCCGAGGTGCATAGTACTTTTGCGTCCCTCAAGACAAGGAAATTCAATGTTTTACCAGCTGGTGTGAGTTTTATTCAGCGACGAGGAATGTTTATGGTAACCGACGATCTATCAGTACGACCTATGGACTTAACTTCAAGTCTTTCTTTCATCAACAAGATGGGAGTTTCTATGTCTGATGTAGAAGAAGTCGATCTGCGCATTGGGTTGGAAGAGGCTGTAAGGATATTGAAAACATCTCTTTCATCGACTACTGTTTTGACTGATGCCCTCCTCAATCCTATACTGAAGAAAGAAGCAAAGTAAGATGAACATTGTCTCTGATCCCATAATCTTGTTCGATGGGCAGATTGTAATTGCAATGATATTCCTCTAATATTATCAATGAACTTGTTATTTCTTCCATCCAATTTCCAGTCACATTGGTGTAGTTTGCCTTGGGGGACGCGCGAGTAGGAGTGACAATACGTGGCAATTCACAAACACAACATGACATAATATCAGAACACAAAGATAAAATGACACGATAATTATGGCACGTATAATAAGCATTCATAATAACATCCTCACCTACGCTCTAACATATGGTCTGATGAATCAAATATTAGACAAATTGTTAAAGATAACATATTATTACGACATTTAACTTATATTTTTCTTATTACAAATGCAATTTTTTACATAATTGAAGCAAAAAATTTACTGCAGTGCTTGAATTTTACAAGTAACATGTATGTATTGTATATAATACGTGATATATTATACATGTTAGAGTAGAAACTATCATATGGAGTTTAATAATCTCTAAACTTATTGTGCATAGGCCTTATAAACATGCTGCAAGCTATAATCATTAGATTCCCAGCTACTTTTACAACATTGTGGTCAAATATTCTGACTAACCAACGCCAAACATTAAAGAGTTGTTTGTTTTGAGATATAGGTGTTCGTGGCACATTCGAATGAGTATATCAAAATTAATAGTAAAAAGTTACGTTTGTATTGAAATAAAGTAGGGTATAATGATAATTGTAGATGTCATATTGTAGAGAAAGAAAGAGACAGATGTAAAATGATGAGATGTTACATGAGTCAAATCAATAGAATTTAAATGATGGAGAATGTCCGATCCCCCATTTACAACTCAAAACAAATATATCGTTGTGTTGGACCCATCTCTCAATAATACAAACAACCATAAACAATTTAAAATTGAGAAAGATGAAAGGACATTCGAAGAGGGTGAAGTGGATAATGCATGCATGCCTAGAATGGAGTATTTGTTTCCACACAGTTGTTAGTACCTAGGTTGTTAATCTGAGAATACCAAGATTACTAAACTATATATAAAATACATTCTAGTTTAATTACAAACATTTGTGTTTTCATGTATACAAATCAAACAACGAGATATTGCTTATTTATTTAATTTGATTAAATACACTATTCATCTGATACACAAAATACTTATTTTTAAATTTATTATTCGATTATTAATTTTCTAGGGAATTGTCGTTTATCTTTTCATAGAAAATGGAGCAAAAATATACATTAGTATGCATTATAAATCCAAGCCCTTCTCCCATAGAAATGCAACGCGTGGGTTTAGTGCTAAAATTTTCAATTGAAATCATTCATAATTATACTATAATAAAGTATAAGCTTTTAAAGTAATTACATAATTAGAATTGAAAAAAAAAAGATTTTAAAGTAGTTATATAAACATAAATTTCAAATTATGGTATAAAGTACACCATAAGCTATAAATAATATATAAACTATATTATAGGTTAAATTACATGAAAATTTATTGTTCGCAACATCTTTTTTAAATATAACATAGAAATGTACCATATTTTTTTATTTTATTTCAATTGCGGTACACATAGGTCAATTTTAGACTCTAATTACCGACACAAAAAAACCCAAAATTTATATTTTAGCATGCATTATTATACATATGAAATAAATGTATGATAAAAAAATCAAAACTACCAAATAATATAGTTCATGATAGAGTGAAATATAAATTATATATATCATAATAAATGGTATATATTTTAAAATTAGAATAGATGATATAATATACACTATTTATGGCATGAAATAATAGATGTTATACTATAACCTGTATATATCATTGATTGTTGTAAAAATTCAAATATCTTTTTTTAATTTTGTTGGGAGTTGTACTAAATTTTAAAGCCACAGCATATTTATAAGAATATAAAAATAATTATAAAATTATATAATTAATATTTAAATTTATTATTTCTGAGCGACCAGAATCTGGGGATACTGTTACCATATGTCATTCTGCAACAATAACATGCCATAACAAGAAAACCTATGATCACCAATTCAGATTCCATTAAACCACCAAGAGAGAAAGAGGGGAGAGGGAGAAGACAAGAGATTAATAGCAATAACAATAACAGATGCTAATCGAACAACAAAAGAAACTGTAGTTTGCATACTGCTTAAACTTTGAAAAGAAGACAAAAGCCAAAGACAATAGCTATTATAATCTGTCAATAACACTTAATCCTCAGTTCACAAACAACACTGCTGATAAAATCAATTGGATGATAAAGAACTCAGGCCGACTCTTGCTTTGGTTTTTCCTTTGATACCAAGTTGATCTTGAGAGCGTCGTTCAAAACACAAGTCGATGAGAGCGCCGCGTGCAGTATCCGTAGAGCCTGCGCCAAATAAATTGTATCTCAACCTATGAACATACATACAAAGAAAATATCGCATAAAAAGATAAATTATATCACCTCTGGCTGTCCGATTTGCAGCTTCTCTTCTTTGATATCTGATAAAGGGATTTTGAGATCATTGAGTATGGAAATGGTTGAGGGAACGCAAAGAGACTTTACAGTAAAATCATTAGATACTGTATACGTTCTAAGTCCCTTCACATACTTCGCCTTCCCTTCCGGGAAGTTGACAGAAGAAAACGAAACGTCATCGACAGCAGGAAAGCTTTCTTCATTGAGAGGAAGAATCTGATTCTTGGAAACACTGCCATGTGGTAAAGCCAAGTTGATCAACCTGGTCTTCATATTTAGAGTCTTGAGAAACTTGCAGTCTGTAAGATCAACAATGCTCTTGTACAAATTGTCTATACCCACAAAACAGGTTCTCCTGCCCAAAAGAGACACAGTTCTTCCCAGAGGGATGGTGAGGAAACTAATTAGAAAATCTATGAAATCTTCCCCTGCTCGAGCGTACAGTATCTTATTGGTAGATTTTTGTACTATGACATTTAAAACCATATTCGTTGAGTTGGAAGTTGCCTTTGGATAAAGCGAAAAACTCCCCGGTTCAGATTTCACTATTGCGGGTGCCGGCGGCTGTCTTTTCTGGTTGAGTTTGATGTCGGACAATGGAGTCGGCGAAACTAAGGATGCCTTGAACAAATCCATAATCTATTAAGAGTGTAAAGTAAATCAAATGAAGTAGAAAACAAAAACTAAAGAAAAAATTCAGTATTAATATAGGTTCAAGACTCACCTCACTGAGTCCAAAAGGCACATTCATTAGCTCGGCTCCATCTGCATCT
Organism: Caryopteris x clandonensis; assembly: GCA_028749325.2. Taxonomy (NCBI): domain Eukaryota; kingdom Viridiplantae; phylum Streptophyta; class Magnoliopsida; order Lamiales; family Lamiaceae; genus Caryopteris; species Caryopteris x clandonensis. The sequence goes on from JAPYKT020000012.1 coordinate 1,608,621, forward strand.
GTAATGCCAAGAATGCTGATTATTGGAATTAGTTCCGTCACATCGGGATAGATGTGCAGATCATCAGAGATTATGAAAGACACCATATTTGCTGTAAAAACTCCACCATCCCCACCAGCAGCTGTAGACACTCCTTTGATCATTGTTCCATGCTTCTTTACTAAACATTTAGCAGCATCATAGTACATGCTTATAACATACTGTGAATTGTAGCACGACCCACAATAGAAGTATTCTGGGATCTGGGTATCAGTAAGATCGTGTTTGAGTCGACGGCATTCAGCTTCGAAAGAGCTTCTTGGATTAAGCATCACCTTATTTATCATAGCTTTCAAACTGAATGTGACACCCTCTGCAGCAGACATAGTGTCGATTATGTTAGAAGTTCCACGCTTACAAGATGAAGAATTCTCTGCAGTCGGGCACCCTTTCTATAGGGGCCAGAAAACTAAACAAGTAGACGACCTTCCATCGTCATAAAAATTACAACTTTATTACTGGGTTAGAAACCAACAGTCTCAAAATTTCAAGAGTGGTGTCCCACTAAATTCGAGGAAGTCGTTTCAACTTCACGAACTAGGTTTGATTGCAAATTAAAGAAATCTTGTCCAAAAATAATATACAAATCTTAGTAATATTAATTTTAGGATATCAAACTCTAAGAATTTTATACGGTTCACAAACCAGACAACTGGAAGAACCCAATACATTATGAAATTCAATCAAAGTTCCTGATCTAGATTCTATTTTTCTTAAAACAATTTTCTACAAATACTTATTACTAGAGTTTTCTTTTAGATACTTGCTGTCCACGAATGAGGATTTGGAGACAGCAAGCTTGTGAGTGCCCACCAGATGTTTGATCGAAATTTCAAGCAAACATCCAAGGAAATCATCGGCTGGGGACTGAGCAATAAAGAATCAATACCTCACGGCTTCAAGTTTGATAATTAAGAATTCAAGTATTTGCCCGTTTCAAGAGTAGACTTTAACAATGCTGCTATAAAGCCCAGTAAAATTTATAAAGTTTGGACTTTACAAGCTACTATATCAAGCAGGTAACTTGTGATAAGCTTTCATTTTATATTCCATATTAAATGATATTAAAGTAATTGAATAAAATGTGATTCCAATGTAATAATATAATATATTTTTTTTCACATTTCTTTTCATCTCATACTCATTTTAAAAGAGAAGGATGGTTGAAAGTTAAAATTTTAATTTCAAATCTGGAAATTTTAATTTTTGTCACAAATATTAGTATTAACATGAGAAAATGCTCACCGACACATAATTGATGAATCATGTGAGATTAACAAATCTCCGCATCATGAGTTGATGGATTCATTGCGTATAATTCTATGGGTTAATTATTTAAAAATCACAAACTATAAATTAATTTTTTAGACAGTATCTTTAAAACTCATTAATGTTTGTCATCAATAAAAAAAATTACTATATATACCATATGTTTTGACTTCCAATTACATTGTCACCATCATCAAGGGACACACACGAGACATTGTCACGACAGTAGTTATAATAGATTGTGAAATAAGTTATGAATTTGAAATGTCCTTATAATTGTTCATTTAATGTTGGTGGTAGCGATGCAATTAAGTGATATCATCAATATTGTAATTGAAAATTTTAATCCTTCATGACAAATAACGAAAGTTTTAAAGTTCATGTTGTAATATAAAATTGACCCATAGTTTATGTTTTATTAGCATAGTTTAAAGTTCATGTTGTAATATAGTTCATGTTGTAATCATTTGACTATATTATAATAGATCGCAAATATTTGTCTCACGCTAACATGCAACGATAGAGATGAATAAATATTTCATTTATAATTCAAATATAATAATTTTATATAAATGAGTTAAAAAGAAGATGAAACCCTATAATAGTACAAAAATATTTAAATATTTAGAGAATTTTTAGGATGGATGGATGAATGGTGTAATAATAAATGCATAGAGATTAGTAGTAGTCGTAGTAGTAGTAGTAGTAGTCGTGGTGGTGGTGGTGGTGGTGGTGGTCGTAGTAGTAGTAGTAGCAGCAGTAGTAGTAATAGTCGTGGTGGTGGTCGTAGTAGGAGTAGTAGTAGTAGCAGTAGTAGTAATAGTCGTGGTGGTGGTGGTGGTAGCAGCAGCAGCAGTAGTAGTAGTCGTGGTGGTGGTGGTGGTGGTGGCAGCAGCAGCAGCTGTAATAGTAGTAGTAGTACATCTAAAGGCCAAAAGCACTCCTGAAAAAGAAGTAGTACATCTAAAGGCAAAAAGCACTCCTGAAAAAGAAGTAGTACATCTAAAGGCAAAAAGCAGTCCTGAAAAAGATTCATGGAGTCATTCAAAATTCAAAGAATGTCAAGTGGGTAGAATAAAATTATTATATTTGCTGAGTAAACCGTTTCCGTTGATTCTTTCTTCTCAAAACTCGAATAGTTAGAAAAAAAGATTCATTTACCAGTAACTCTTCCTTCTCAATAGCCTTCTTATTTATCTGACCAGGAAAATACGATTTGTTGTGGACCCATTTCAGAGTCGGTGCTTCTCCAAGGCCTTCAAAAAATCTAATCCAGGTAACTGTTTGTTGATGGAGGTGGTACTGAATTTCGGTGGCCAATGAATTGTGTGTTTTTTGTATCTTTTTTTCCTGTAGTTGTGGTTTTCGATGAAATTGGAGTTTTATCACAACATCAATGGATGTTAATCTATGCTGTTTACTTTGTATGCCAGCTTCCAGAAACTTCCGCTTTGTTTGAACTTGTGATAAGTCTAAATCTAGAGAGAGGAAACTCAAGTTTTCAATATGAATTTTTTTGGAGGACTGTACCCTAAAGTTGACTTATAAGGCTTGCAAGCTCGATGCCCATGAGTTTTAACCTTACAGCTGTGCGAAAAATTGGCCTATTTTCACAGCGCAGAGAATTCTTCTACGATCTAATAAAGAGTGCAAAGAGCAAAACATTATAGAATCTGCATAGATAAGCTAAAAAAAGTAGCCTTTAACCAACTTAAGTTATGAACATATATTCATAGATGGCAGGTAATAGATCACACACCCTTGTGCATTACACCACCAAGTGTACATCAATGAGTCTTGTATGAATTATTGAATGAGTGATTATGGGTGTATGATCTAATGGATGTTGTTTGATCGGAAACTGCTATATACGAAGCAAAGAGTTGACTAGTTTTATAGCTAATCGTTAACGAGGACATCTTGGTCGTTTTTTTTTCTTTTTTTCCTCAAATTAGTTAGTGGTGAGTTGCTTTATGACAGTGTGACAGATGATTATGTAGTATGAATATTGTTAAGGGTTAGTTGATGCAATGATAATTTATTTGATTGAATGGTGCCCGCAGAATTTCTGTTGCTGAGGATGTCGCGTTCTCTTTGAAAGTTATGATAGATAAAAAAGAAGTCTAAGGTACTATTTGCAGAAGCTGACAGTGATTTCACAGACATTTTGTTAAGCTTCCAGACATTGCCATTAGGAAGGATTGTGAAAATCTTGGGGAAGCACTATGGAGATAAGGCACCTGTTTTTGGTAGCTTAACTACGTTGCACAAGGGGTTAGCAATTCTTGATAATGTGCATTTCTTGACCAGAGGTGCTAAGCTCATTCTGCTCAATCCAATAAGTTCATTCGTAGAAAACTCCTAAAGTTTCATCCTTAAACTTGATCACTTACACAGTCCCCATTAACAAGAATGTCTGATGCTAAGGACGTTACCTTCTCTTTGAAAGTAATGATAAACAAAGAGAGAACTAAGGTACTCTTTGCAGTAGCCGACGGCGATTTTGTGGATGTGTTGTTAAGCTTCCTGACGCTGCCATTGGGAAGAACTGTGAAAGCTCTGGAGAAGCAGTATGGAGATAAGGCACCCGTCATTGGAAGCTTAACCACCCTCTACAAGGGGTTAGCAGATCTTGATTCTGATCATTTCTGGACAGAAGGTTCTAAGCTTCTTCTGCTTGATCCGAAAAGTTCATTCGAATCAGATTGTAAAAGACTCAAACTCGATATTACTGATTCTCAGCCAGCTGAATATTTTGTTTGTCCATTATTAGGCTGTGGTCAGAGATTCTTGAGTGAAAGCATATATTATGACTGCATCGTAACATGCCCACAGTGTAATATAAAATCATTGAAGAAAGAAATAGCAAAAAAGGAGTCTGAAGCTACTGTTTGTGGGGGTGGAGTCTTTACAATGAATACAATGAATTTTGTAATCTCCGATGATCTGCAGATATTGCCAAATGCGGCCGGACTTTTACAGACCATCGCCATTCTCGGCATTACAGACACTTATGAGGCTGAGCTAATAAATGTGACGACTGGTTTGAGTGACGTGAGTCTTTTATTACATAAAAATCTCTAATTTTTTGAAGTGTCTTGATTAACTTTTACTGTTGTTAGATAATGGATTTGCTCAAGGCGTCGTTCGTGTCCCAAACTCCATTGTCGGACCTCATACTGAAGAAAACAACCCTCTTGAACTCTACCGTAGTGAAATCTGAACAAAGGACACCATCAAATCAGGTTGACAAGGTGACAACTTCCAACCCCAAGAATATGATTTTGAAAGTCATTTTCCAAAAATCGACAGGGAATTTATTGTTTGCTCAAGCAGACAAAGATTTCGTGGAGTTTCTATTCAGTTTCCTGACAATCCCACTAGGGGGAGTTGAGTGTCTTCTGGAGAATAAGTGTTCATTTAAGAGCATAGACAACTTATACAGGAGCGTAGCTGATCTTATAGACAACAAGTTTTTCATGACTTCAGATACAAAAGACAGACTAATAAAACCCAAACTACCTCATGGTTATATGTCACAAGACCACATTTTCCCTCTCATTGAGGAAACCTTGCCTCATTTCTACAGGAAGATCCGTTTGAATTCATCGTGCAATTTCCTGAAAGGCAAGGGAAATTATCTTAAGGGACTAAGAACTTATAAGGTTGCTGATGATTTAACTGTTACACCTTTCTGTTTTGCCTCAACTCTTTCCAGTCTCAATAGGCTTAAAATCCCAATATCAGATGTCGAAGAAGTGGATCTTTGTATTGGATTGGAAGAGGTGATCTTTTATGTCTTATCTCCTTGGAGTAATATGATATTTCCTGTCTGCATAATATATATGCTGAGATTAATCCTTTCGTTTGTGCAGGGTTTAAGCATACTAAAAGAATCTCTTACATCCACTTCTTCTTTAAGCAATGGTCTTATGAATCAGATATTGAAGAAAAAACCAAAGCAAGAACATTGAGTTTGATCCCAAGGTTTCAACCATGTTCTATATTGCTTGCTTCTTTAGCTGTTTTCTGTAATTTTGTCGTGGGCTTTTCATAAGCAGCTTCTTATATATCGAGTAGTTTTTTTTTTAAATTTCTTTTAGAATTTTATTGTTACGCAAGATTATTGTTTATTTTGTAGTATTATTATGTTGGATATGGTTAGTGATAATTAGTTCGTCATTGGTTTTTCATTATCTCTTGTTGGGTTAAGCTTGTTCAACAAGAAGTTATTTTATCATTTGGCGTCAGTTTTCACCTTCCAACAGTACTTTATTCTCTGCACCACTTTAAAGTTTTTGAAAATTTTGCACTACTTTTACCGCAGATTTTTTATTGCAGCTACTTTTTTTTTTCTTCTTTATATGATTATATCTTTTTTTAATATTTAATATTGTAACTTTTTTTTTATCTCAATTATCCAAATTAAAATTAAACCAAGTTTTTTGTTTTTTTAAAATCATATGATGTGTAATTTAAATAATAATAAAAATATAATTTAAATAAGTATATGGGATTTTAAATATTATATATAAATTTAAATAGAATTGTATAATATTATCTGATATTCAATTTTACATATATAATTTTTCAATATGATAGTTTAAGAATATAAGTAAAATAAATATATCTCAAAATTTAATGTTAAATAAAATTATATATATAATATTTTTATAAATATTTAGTAATAAAAATAAATATTAAAAATAAAGAAAATAAAATTATTGTATAATATTATTTTTTAAAGGAGAAAGAAGTGCAAACTGTCTGAGAGTGTGTAAATTTTACGTTATGCAGGCCGAAAGAGGCGTGTGGATAGATACCTACAAATCTGGACAATTATTTTATTTCTCGCTATAAATATTTTTTTATATAATTTTAACATATCTTAAAATCGATAGTGAAGAAAATCTATCTTAGAAATGAAATATGCATGTTTTGAACTTGAAGGACAGCATGGAAAGTAAGGGTAATAATAATAATAATAATAATAATAATAATAATAATAATAATAATAATAATAATAATTGTTTGAGGGGAGAGAGAGAGTCTAAAGGCAAAAAGCACTCCTGAAAAAGATTCATGGAGTCGTTCAAAATTCAAAGAATGTCAAGTGGGTAGAATAAAATTATTATATTTGCTGAGGAAACCGTTTCCGTTGATTCTTTCTTCTCAAAACTCGAATAGTTAGAAAAAAAAGATTCATTCACCAGTAACTCTTCCTTTTCGTTAGCCTTCTTATTTATCTGACCAGGAAAATGTGGACCCATTTCAGAGTCAGTGCTTCTCCAAGGCCTTCAAAAAATCTAATCCAGGTAACTGTTTGTAGGTGGAGGTGGTACTGAATTTCGGTGGCCAATGAATTGTGTGTTTTTGTATCTTTTTTTCCTGTAGTTGTGGTTTTCGATGAAATTGGTGGTTTATCACAACACCAATGGATGTTCTTGATGTTAATCTATGCTGTATACTTTGTATGCCAGCTTCCAGAAACTTCCGCTTTGTTTGAACTTGTGATAAGACTAAATCTAGAGAGAGGAAACTCAAGTTTTCAATATGAATTATTTTGGAGGAATGTACCCTAAAGTTGACTTATAAGGCTTGCAAGCTCGATGCCCATGAGTTTTTAACCTTACAGCTGTGTGAAAAATTGGCCAATTTTCACAGGCGCAGAGAATTCTTCTACAATCTAATAAACAGTGCAAAGAGCAAAACATTATGGAATCTGTATAGATAAAAAGAGTAGCCTTTAACTAACTTAAGTTATGAACATATATTCATAGATGGTGCAGGTAATAGATCATACACCCTTGTGCATTACACCACCAAGTGTACATCAATGAGTCTTGTATGAATTATTGAATGAGTGATTATGGGTGTATGATCTAATGGATGTTGTTTGATCGGAAACTGCTATATACGAAGCAAAGAGCTGACTAGTTTTATAGCTAGTCGTTAACGAGGACATCTTGGTCGTTTTTCTTTCTTTTTTTCCTCTAATTAGTTAGTGGGGAGTTGCTTTATGACAGTGTGACAGATGATTATGTTGTATGAAGGGTTAGTTGATGCAATGATAATTTATTTGATTGAATGGTGCCCGCAGAATGTCTGTTGCTGAGGATGTCGCGTTCCCTTTGAAAGTTTTGATAGATAAAAAAGAAGTCTAAGGTACTATTTGCAGAAGCTGACAGTGATTTCACAGACATTTTGTTAAGCTTCCAGACATTGCCATTAGGAAGGATTGTGAAAATCTTGGGGAAGCACTATGGTGGCACCTGTTTTTGGAAGCTTAACTACGTTGCACAAGGGGTTAGCAAATCTTGATAATGTGCATTTCTGGACCAGAGGTGCTAAGCTCATTCTGCTCAATCCAATAAGTTCATTCGAATCTGAATATAAAAAACTCAAACTCGATATTAGTGATTCTCAGCCTGCTGAAGACTTTGATTGTGAGGAATGCGATCATTATACATTCTCGAGTGTAAGCATGTATTATGGTAATATTGCTCGTTGCAAATACTGCAAGCGTAAGACAATGAGAAGGGGAGTAGCTCAAAAAAAGGCTCAACCTGCTGTTTGTCATGATGGAGTTTTTACAACGGGTACGTCATCATTTGTGATCTGTGATAATCTGCAGATTGTGTCTAACGGGACGGGACTTCTACAGACTATGAAAATTTTGGGCATTACAGACACTTACGAGGCTGAGCTAATGAATGTGATTTTGGGTTTAATGAGGTGAGCCTTGTCACTTCAACCACAATTTTCTCTATTTTTTGGTGTCTCTTGATATAATTTTACTGCTGTTAGATTATGGATTTGCTCAAGGCCTCGTTGATATCCCGAATTTCATTATCAGAGATTATATTCAATGAAACATGGCACAAGAACTCTGCAACACTTAAACCTACAGAGGTGACCGTATCAAATAAGGTTGACGAGGTACCCATTTCTAACTGCAAGAAGATGATTTTGAAAGTCATGGTCCAAAAAAACTATTGTATACGCAAGCAGAGGAAGATTTCGTTGAGTTTCTATTTAGTTTCCTGATAATCCCACTAGGAGGAGTTGAGTGTCTTCTGGGGAATAAGGGCTCAATTAAGAGCAAAGACAACTTACACAGGAGTGTAGCTGATCTTATCAATAACAAGTATTTCAAGACTCCAGATAAAAAAAAACAGACTAATAAAACCCAATCTGCCTCATGGTTATATCTCAAAAGACCACATCCTCCCTCTCACTGAAGAAACCTTGCCTCATTTCTACGAAAACCAGTGGTTTTCATCTGTTAAGTTCCCGGAAGGCTTGGGAAATTATCTCAAGGGACCACGACTGTATATTGTGACTGATGATTTAACCGTTACACCTTTTTTTATTACCTTGATTATTTCGACTCTGAATGGGCTTGAAATCCCTATATCAGATGTCCAAGAACTGGAGTTCCATATTGAATTGGAAGAGGTGACCTTTGATGTCATGTCTCCTCAGATAAATATGATATTTCCTGTCTGCATAATATATATGTTGAGATAAATTATTTCGTTGGTGCAGGGTTTAGGCATACTGAAAGCATATCTTACATCCACTTCTGCTTTAAGCAGTGTTCTTATAAATCAGATTTTGAAGACAGAACCAAAGCAAGAACATTGACTTTGATCCCAAGGTTTCAATCATGCTATATTTTGCTTGCTTGTTCAGCTGTCTTCTGTAATGGCCATTTCCCAAGCAGCTTGTAATAGATTCTTATTTATATGTTTTTCTTTTCAGTATTTTTAGACTTTGATTATTATGCAAATTTATTGTTTATTTTGCAATACTATGAGTAGGTTGGATATTGTTTTTTGTTATTTATATGCTGGTTTAATTGATTTTTTTATCTCTTAATTGTAGAGCATCATACGGACATTAATTTTATAACATTTAAAAGAAAAATGCGCATCCTTCATTCAAATTCTGGTGATTGTGACTAATGTGACATTCCATAATTTTACATATTTTTCTCTCTCTATACTGATATGACATCTATAGTTCTCATCCTACCCTACTTATCCCAATATAAAGATAATATTTTACTATTCCATGTAAAAAAAATTCATGTACTTCTTCGAATGTGCCATGAACACCTATATCGAAGAACAAACAATCTCTTGATTTTGAGTTATATTCAGTACTTCTCGAAGTTTTGAAATTCACGACCTTTAAAATATCTTTCTGTTTTTTCCACAAGGGCCTGAATACTATGTTAAGGGACTAACAACGAACAGGATGATTCATGACTAAATTATGACATGTTTGGTGCACTTTTTGTATCGCCTCGGTCTAGACTCGTACTACACCCTTGTAACTCCTCTATTAGCCATCTACAACTAGTAGTGCTGAGCCTTAGTCCTTTTAAAATACCTAGATACATCCACATACGGACCTTAACTGGTAGGCAACGAAACAAGACCTGAGTTTCTATTGAAGTTTTTATCATTCTATAGCTTAATGATATGTTTAAGAAGTTGAGTACATTATTTATTTTAAATAATGTCAATCTCTAGTTCCAACTTTATTAACACACATTTTATCTATATATATATACATATATATATCATTATAACATCACAAGAAGAATAATGGGATGTATCACCAATTATCTTTTTATCTTTAACTGCATCATCATAACCTAAAATTGGTTTAAACATGTAGAACTTCCAGATTAGAATTCCACATTAAGCCTAATATCTTAATCTCTAATGTCAGAGGCCATCCTGGGAAATTACAATTTCTTTTTAATGAAACCATCAAATATTTATCAACCCATGTCCAGTCTTACATGTCCAGGCTTATATAAGGCGGGCATGACACCATGCCCTTTCTGTTGTTCTTTGTTTCTTTTAATAAATTGTTTATTACATTAATATATTTTAATATTTATTATGTTTCACAACTAATATATATATATATATATATATTAAAAAGAAGAATTAAAAATTATTGTGGGCCCGGGTAGAGAAGGAATGAAGAGAAAAGGTGCAAGGAAAGATCACTTAACAATGGCAAAAAGTTGATCAATCATGGGCTCTCTTGAAAGCCACGCCATGCCCCCAACAATTATTCTGAATTAAATCTAATATTAATAAACTAATACAACTTTCGATTTGCATTTCACCCTCGCCTTTGTGAATTTGCTTCTGCGTCTCAACTAACAGCCACTTTATATGAAAATATTAATAAACACCCATGCTTTTCATCAAATAATAATATAAATTACGAATTCAGAATTCATTCAAATATTATATTTTACATATTCTTCAAGAACAAAAAAAAAAAAAAAAGGATGTTTTACATGGGTTCAACTAACTTATGATGTGAGCGCGTTTTCTCCAGACACGTATGTTTAAGACTTGCTATTTTTTTCAGCAAAAAGTAATATCAAGAAGTATTAATTAATATTTTTGTATTAAATCAAATAAAAACAACAATTTATGATGAGAAATAATATTTTTAATAGCAAAAAAATAAATTTAAACAAATTAAAAACTTTTTACTCAAAAAGTATTCAATTATATTTTTGATGAAAACGTATAATATTTATTTGCAGGAAGCAAATTTGGCGAGACAGCCCCTCATCGACATTATGAAGGATGCAGTATCTTTCGCAACCTTCACAACTATCTAGGCACCTAACTCCGCAAATTTGCAAAATCTGGCTATTCCAAAACTTGTTATCTACATTTTTAATGTTATAATTTCATTTATTATGTTTTTAATTACACTAATTTAATCATATTTTATGAAAATTGAATTTCGGGCATTTCTATTCACACCACAAAAAAGTCTATACACACTACATTTACTTTACATACGATATTTTAATTAAAAAATATAATATTTTTACTTTACACACCCACCCAATTTTACATTTATACTCTTATTCATTAATTAAATAAAAAAATTGAAGAAGAAATATTGAAAGAGAGAAAATGAAGCAAAGTAGAAACAGAAACAAAATAAGAGAAGGATGAGAACGGTCATTGATCTAACGTGTAAGAAATGAGAGAAGGATAGGAGAAGCAGAATTACTCTTTCATCTCTATCCTCTTACCATTAGTTGTGTCTATTTTTGTCAATATATATTTTGTGGTGTGGAGAGCAAGAAGTGTAGTGTTAATAGAAATTCCTTAAATTTTTAGTAGAATACTTTAGGATTTATTTCCAGCATTTTCACTTTCAATCAACAAAAAAGTCACTACAAAATATAGAGGTGCACATAGGAACAATTTCCAACTTAAAAACCTCAAATTTCATGCGAAAAATAACCAAGTTTGCGCTATAAAAAATATTGTTCTTCCTTTCGCTTTGGCTGCAGTTTCTTTAATATCAAGGTGCTGGTGAGTGCATCCCTCAAAACAGTAGTCGATGTCAGAGATGCTTTCAGTATGCGCAATGCCTGCACCCACCAAATTCGATCTCAACATGCACGCATGCAGTCCACGAAAAGATTTAAGAAAATTTTACATAAAAAGATAACATTTAATGAATACAAAATAAAACAAACTTAAGAAATAATAGATAACTTGATTATCAAAATAAATTAACTAAATTTGTTATTAATACAAAACAAAATTTTGAAAAAGAATTCGACAAATGAAAGGATTATTATTGTATAACCAACTTTAGAAATACTAAATAAACGTTAAATTACTAAACTACCCTTCAAACTTAAAACTTAATAAGGATGTTACGGACATATCATCTTTTGATTTATTAGATTTTCAGAATATCTTCCACATTTATTATAATTATTATTGATGTTGTTGTTGTTGGTATTATTATTATTATTATTATTATTATTATTATTATTATTATTATTATTATTATTATTATTATTATTATTATTATTATTATTATTTATTTTCTTTATTATAGTAAATTATAATTTTCATATTTATCTAAATGATTCCTTGATAATTACTAGTTTCTAGTTTGTAGGATTTTCAGATTATTTTATGTTAATTCTTGTATCAATTTGTAGTAATTTCAGCTTTTAATTATAATAACCAGTCTCATTTAATTAATTTATGTTATTTATGGTAATTTTGAGGTTTATTAATAATTTTTATATTATCTTACAAATATATATAAAAAAAAAAAGTGTGATTTTATTTTCTATGTGTAGTAGCACGCCACGTAGGCGCAGGTGTTGGAAAAAGTGCTTCGTAGCACTTCAAATCATCATAACGCCCATATTCAGGTGGTCATGTGCTGTACATGTCACACAAGTCGCTCGAAGTTACGAAATTTGGGTATAATTGTCCTCAACATGCAAAAAGTTTAAAATTAGTGAAATAAAGTACAAATATCCGAATTAAAGAGTAAATTGTAAAATTGGTCCCATAAATATATAACATTGTAATTTTAATCTTGTTTAAATATAAATTCGTAATTATGTTTCATAATAAGTTTAATTTACGAATTTATTCCTAATTTTTTGGGAGAAATTAGAAATTTTGTGGGAACTTGACATGTACGTGTACCTTTTATCTGGTGAAAATTTTCTGATACGATTTTTAAATTTTCACAGAACGTGCAAAAAAAAAAAAACACATAAACAAAAAATTTAAAATAATTTAAAACAAATTTTATATTCTTTTTGTTTATATGTCATTTTCTTTTATTTTGTGATATTTTTTTCTTTGTTTTTTGCAAGTTGCATAAAAATTTAAAAGTTATGTCAGAAAAGTTTAGCCGGAAAAAAGGCACATGAGACACATGCCAAATTCCAACAAAATTTTCAATTTCCACCAAAAGTAGAGCTAAATTAACAAAATTAAAATTATTATGAAACAACAAATTATTATTAAAATTAACAAAATTATTATTAAAAATAATCAGGATTTTCAATTGAATTTCAGCATGCATGGAATTCTCGCAGCCGTTGTCTGTTAACATCCCCTATACTTAACTGTTCCCATTTTCTAGAATCTGTGTTTCCTTCGAGACAAAATTCATTAAATTTGTTAATTAAACCTATTCTGAGGAGATGGAACGTTTACTTCCAAAGTAGATTGTTGGGTGGGAATTTGGTGGGATTACAGACTCTTGGTTAACTTTTCTGCTTCTATATAAAGGGTACCAAAGTGCAGAAAACCCCTAAAGTTTCATCCTTAAACTTGATCACTTACACAGTCACCATTAACAAGAATTTCTGACGCTAAGAGCATTACCTTCTCTTTGAAAGTGATGATAAACAAAGAGAGAACTAAGGTACTCTTTGCAGTAGCCGACGGCGATTTTGTGGATGTGTTGTTAAGCTTCCTGACGCTGCCATTGGGAAGAACTGTGAAAGCTCTGGAGAAGCAGTATGGAGATAAGGCACCCGTCATTGGAAGCTTAACCACCCTCTACAAGGGGTTAGCAGATCTTGATTCTGATCATTTCTGGACAGAAGGTGCTAAGCTTCTTCTGCTTGATCCGAAAAGTTCATTCGAATCAGATTGTAAAAGACTCAAACTCGATATTACTGATTCTCAGCCAGCTGAATATTTTGTTTGTTCACGCGGCTGTCGGAGATTCTTGAGTGAAAGCATATATTATGACTGCATCGTAAAATGCCCACAGTGTAATACGAATACAGTGAAGAAAGAAATAGCAAAAAAGGAGTCTGAAGCTACTGTTTGTGAGGGTGGAGTCTTTACAATGAATACAATGAATTTTGTAATCTCCGATGATCTGCAGATATTGCCAAATGCGGCCGGACTTTTACAGACCATCGCCATTCTCGGCATTACAGACACTTATGAGGCTGAGCTAATAAATGTGACGACTGGTTTGAGTGACGTGAGTCTTTTATTACATAAAAATCTCTAATTTTTTGAAGTGTCTTGATTAACTTTTACTGTTGTTAGATAATGGATTTGCTCAAGGCGTCGTTCATTTCCCAAACTCCATTGTCGGACCTCATACTGAAGAAAACAACCCTCTTGAACTCTACCGTAGTGAAATCTGAACAAAGGACACCATCAAATCAGGTTGACGAGGTGACAACTTCCAACCCCAAGAATATGATTTTGAAAGTCATTTTCCAAAAATCGACAGGGAATTTATTGTTTGCTCAAGCAGACAAAGATTTCGTGGAGTTTCTATTCAGTTTCCTGACAATCCCACTAGAGGGAGTTGAGTGTCTTCTGGAGAATAAGTGTTCAATTAAGATCATAGACAACTTATACAGGAGCGTAGCTGATCCTATAGACAACATGTTTTTCATGACTTCAGATACAAAAGACAGACTAATAAAACCCAAATTACCTCATGGTTATATGTCACAAGACCACATTTTCCCTCTCATTGAGGAAACCTTGCCTCATTTCTACAGGAAGATCCGTTTGAATTCATCGTGCAATTTCCTGAAAGGCAAGGGAAATTATCTTAAGGGACTAAGAACTTATAAGGTTGCTGATGATTTAACTGTTACACCTTTCTGTTTTGCCTCAACTCTTTCCAGTCTCAATAGGCTTAAAATCCCAATATCAGATGTCGAAGAAGTGGATCTTTGTATTGGATTGGAAGAGGTGATCTTTTATGTCTTATCTCCTTGGAGTAAGATGATATTTCCTGTCTGCATAATATATATGCTGAGATTAATCCTTTCGTTTGTGCAGGGTTTAAGCATACTAAAAGAATCTCTTACATCCACTTCTTCTTTAAGCAATGGTCTTATGAATCAGATATTGAAGAAAAAATCAAAGCAAGAACATTGAGTTTGATCCCAAGGTTTCAACCATGTTCTATATTGCTTGCTTCTTTAGCTGTTTTGTGTAATTTTGTCGTGGGAATTTCATAAGCAGCTTCTTATATATCGGGTAGTGTTTTTTTTTTTAAATTTCTTTCAGAATTTTATTGTTATGCAAGATTATTGTTTATTTTGTAGTATTATTATGTTGGATATGGTTAGTGATAATTAATTCGTCATTGGTTTTTCATTATCTCTTGTTGAGTTAAGCTTCTCCAACAAGAAGCTACTTTGTCATTTGGCGTCAGTTTTCACCCTCCAACAATACTTTATTCTCTGCACCACTTTAAAGTTTTTGAAAATTTTGCTCTACTTTTACCGCACATTTTTTATTGCGCTACTTTTTTTTTTTTTTTTTCTTTTTCTTCTTAATAAGACCATGGTTTTTCTATGAGACCCCCTTTTCACCTTTCAATTCCATTGGAATAGCACTTATATTAGAGATGAGAAGTATACATGGCATGAATGCATAAGTTACACCATTGCTAACACAATCTTCACAAGACGAAATAGCCTGAACAGTGCTCTAGCAGAAGTGTTTTTGCATGTTTTATTATATACACCTCTCTCTCTCTCTCTCACTCTCACACACACACACACACACTCACACACACACACACACAAGCACACCACATTCTTTCGCACATTGCAGCATAAGGCCAACAATAAGTTCATCAGTTTAATTAGCAAAGCTTAAATCTCATAACCAGGGTTCATTACACAGCGCACTCGAAGGTGTTTCCATGTATATATCTGGCTATTATCTCATCGAGTGCACTTTTAAATGATGGAAAAAAAAAAAAAAAAATCGATCACAATATCTACAAGCACGTATAGCCTGTCACCATAAATATCATAGCTATTTCAAACGACAATAGAACCAATTATTTCCACTGTCGAAAAGACGAAAATTTTGAATACAGGTAAAGAAATCGCTCCGTCGAACGCATTGATTTCCTCGTAACGACGATTTCTTAAAAGATTCTTTAATTCCATTGCAATAGCATGAAATTAACCATCCAATGGCTCAAATTTGTAAAATGTTGGACCAAAATTATGCAGTAAAAACACAAAAATTTTAAAATTAGGAATCAAAAAAGGGTTAAATAAAGAAAAGAAGATACTAACATAGATGATATCTTCAATACGGTCGTTGCATCTGTGAGCTTTTGGTTCGGGGTGAGGGCCACCAGTCACGCCCCATGGACTCTCCCTTCTCGGCACCGGCCTCTCGCTCATTTCTTCTTTCCTATTCCTTGATTTAGGGTTTGGGAATTTGGGGAAGCAGAGAGCACTATTGTTCTTAGTAAGTAAACATATAACTATTTCAGCAATAACTTCTTTTCGATTTAATGTGTAGTTATTAACAGAAATAGTTTACTGTTAAAAATTTTTTTAAAAAAAAATTTAAAAAAATGAATTTTTTTTTTTTTTTAATCATAAGAAATTTATTAGGAGATAGGATATGAATAATTCTTAAGCATAAGGTTTCTAATACAACTTGGAGCAACCAACACCATCCTAAAGCAAATAAATTGCAAAGTTGTTTTAACTAGAGTGTGTACAACATTATTTACATTTCTTTTTACGAAACATAACTTAACTAATGGAGACTCTCTAAGATACAATCGGCAAGTGGATACTAGACGGCCAAATTCTGTTGCATTGTAAGAATGTGAGTTAGTCGCATCAGTCGTCATTTTTTAATCTGATTTAATAATAACTTGTTGAAGCACTGTTGTGACAGAATAGGATTATAGAGCATAAACAAGAAACAAGAAACGTAAAGAAGACACAAGATTTACGTGGTTCACCAATAAATTGGCTACGTCCACGGGCAGAGAGGAGAACGGATTTTATTATGTGGTATGTGTGTTACAGATTACAGATCTCAAGGACCATATATATAGTACTGAGGAAAACCTAAAACACCGAAATTGGTGATATGCATATCTTTGTCCTGGATATGCATATCTTATATCTTCATCATATCTTTCTAAGATTTGTTCCCAGGATATGCATATCTTATATCTTCATCATATCTTTCTAAGATTTGTTCCCAGATTTACTCTTGATTCTCCTTATTTTTAGCCATGCCTTTTCTTCCTTGATATATATAGCTCTGCGAAGTGTGTGATTCAAGACATATCAACAAATCTCCACCTTGACTTGAATCTTCCTTGCAGATGCATCATTACAATGCCAGATGAACAGACTCCTCCTTTCTGCCTCAGATTTGCCCTCCTTGGGCATCTAACAGCTTGTGACATTTAGCAAGTCCAAACAATGTCGAAACTTGCTATGCGGGACCGGCTTGGTGAACATGTTAGCAGGATTATCAGCGGTACCTACTTTCATCACCTTGATTCTCTGCTCACTCCTCAGAAAATGATACCTCACATCAATATGCTTGGTCCTCTCATGATGGACCTGATCCTTGGTCAAACAGATTGCACTCAGACTGTCACAGAATACAATAACTTGATCATGATGTAGACCAAGATCACCTACAAGCCCTTTCAACCAAACTCCCTCTTTAGCAGCTTCTGTCAGTGCCATATATTCTGCTTCAGTTGTAGACAAAGTAACTGTAGCCTGCAGAGTTGCCTTCCAACTAACAACAGAACCACCAAGAGTGAAAACATAACCAGTCATAGATCTTCTACCATCAATATCTCCAGCATAGTCAGAATCAGAATAACCAGTCACAGAAAAGTGAGCATCACCTCCATAAATGAGACCAACATCAAACGTACCTCTGAGATAACTGAAAATCCTCTTCACAGCTTGCCAATGCTCCTTTCCAGGTTGTCCCATGAACTTGCTGACAACACTAACAGCATGTGCAAGATCTGGTCTAGTGCAGACCATAGCATACATCAAACTCCCTACTGCATTAGAGTATGGGACTCGAGACATGTACACCTGCTCAGCTACAGATTTCGGTGCATAATCAGTGGATAAATGAATATTTGTAGCACTTGGAGTATCAATAGGCTTTGCGGTAGACATACCAAATCTAGACAAGATCTTCTGAATGTAACTCTTCTGTGACAAGAAAAGCTTCTTCTTCTCTCTTTCCCTATATATCTTCATACCCAAAATTTTCTTAGCAGCACCCAAATCCTTCATATCGAACTCAGCACTGAGCAGATCCTTCAACTTCTGAATATCAGACTTGGACTTCGCAGCTATGAGCATATCATCCACATACAGGACGAGATAGATCATGGAACCATCATCAGCTTTGTTGTGATACACACAACAATCATACGGACTCCTGTTGTATCCCAACTGGATCATGTAACTGTCAAACCTCTTATACCACTGCCTTGGAGACTGCTTTAGCCCATATAAAGACCTCATCAACTTGCAAACATAATCTTCCTTCCCCAGAACCTGGAACCCCTCTGGCTGAGTCATGTAGATATCGTCTTCGAGCTTTCCATGTAGAAAAGCTGTCTTCACATCTAGTTGCTCAAGTTCTAAATCTTGATGTGCAACCATTGCTAGTAACACTCTGATGGAAGTGTGTCTTACCACTGGTGAGAATATCTCATTATAGTCAACCCCCTCCTTCTGTGTGAACCCTCTTGCAACTAGCCGAGCTTTGTATCTCACACCCTCACCAGGGATGGTTTCTTCCTTCTTCTTGAATATCCATTTGCAAGTAACAATCTTTCTCTCCTTAGGCCGTTTGACCAGCTCCCAAGTCTCATTCTTGGCAAGTGATTCCATCTCTTCTCTCATTGCAGCGAGCCATTGGGCTGACTCACTACCTGAAACAGCCTCTCTGTATGTGAATGGTTCACCTGCAGATGGTTCTTCTTCTTCCACCTCGTCAGCGACTTGTAATGCGTAAGTCACCATATCCTCAAAACCATACCGCACAGGAGGCTTCACACCTGTTCTCCTAGCTCTATCAACCGCTATGCTTGTCTGGCGAGCTTCTGGATGAACATCTGAACTTGCACTTTCAGCTGTAGTATGTTGATCTTCTCCACCTTGGAGTTGTGATTTACACTCATCGAGAGTGACTTGCAGCTCCACCTGTTTATCAACACTACTACAATTTTCTGTACAAATGGACTTCACAGTGGAGTTAAGCATAGAATTCTCATCAAAAATCACATTCCTACTGAATATAACTCTATTTTCTGAAGGTGACCAGATTCTATATCCCTTAACTCCATCCCCGAAACCTACAAATATACCCTTCTTAGCTCTTGGCTCTAATTTACCCTCACTAACATGATAGTAAACATTACAACCAAAAACCTTTAATAGTGAATAATCTGCAAGTTTATTAGACCATACCTCATAAGGTGTCTTGCAATCAATGCCAGTGTGAGGACCACGGTTGATCAGATAGCACGCCGTGTTTACTGCTTCTGCCCAGAACTTTCTAGCCAAACCAGCATTCGAGAGCATGCATCTCGCTCTCTCCAGCAATGTCTGATTCATGTGCTCTGCCACACCATTCTGCTGCGGTGTATGTCGAATAGTGTGGTGTCGAGCAATCCCTGCATCCTTGCAGAACTCGTTGAACTCAGACGAACAGAACTCCAGGCCATTATCAGTTCGCAGTCGCTTGATCTTCTTCCCAGTCTGATTTTCTACCAATGCTTTCCACTGCTTGAATTTCTTGAAAGCTTCACTTTTGTGTTTCATCATAATTACCCAAGTCATCCTAGAGTAGTCATCAATCATAGACACAAAATATCTGTGGCCTCCAATAGACTCAACACGTGATGGACCCCAACAATCCATATGAATGTAGTCAAGAGTCCCCTTGGTCTGATGAACTGCCTTCTTTGGAAACTTACTGCGATGAAGCTTCCCAAAAACACAATGTTCGCAGAATTCAAGACTCTGCACTTTATGCCCAGAAAGAAGATCCCGCTTTGACAAAATCTGCATCCCTCTTTCTCCCATATGACCGAGCCTCATATGCCACAGCCTGGTCATATCCATGGTCTGAACCTCAGATGATGCAACATCAGCAGAACCTGTCACAGTGGAACCTCGCAGATAATATAAGGTACCACGTTTCAAGCCTGTCAGAACCACCTTTGAACCTTGACAGACATACATAACTCCACCTTCACCTTTGAAACTGAAACCCTTGCTGTCAAGGAGACTCAATGATATCAGATTTTTTGTCATCTGTGGAACATGCCTGACTTCATTCAAGGTGCAGAATACCCCATCATGTGTCCGTATCCTGACTGAGCCAATCCCAACCACTTTGCAGGCAGCACTGTTAGCCATGGTAACATTTCCTCCATCTATCTGCTCATAGGTCGAGAAGAACTCCCTGTTAGGACAAATATGATATGATGCCCCAGAATCAAGAACCCACACATCATTACGATGTGAATGTCCAGCTGCAACCAAGGCCAGATCATCTTCAGAATTTGTATCAGTTTCTGCAACAGCTGCAGAACCGCCGACACCCTCTTTCTTCTCCTGTTTCCTCTTCTTCCTAGGACAATCATTCTTCCAGTGCCCTGGTTCTTTACAGTAATTGCAGATGTCATCGGGTTTAGGACCTTTTGAACCTTTCTGAATTGGCTTCCCACTTTTCTTCCCAGATTTCTTTTGTCCCTTACCCGTGACAAGCAACCCCGATGCCTGATTTTCTGTGGCCGAGCCAGTTGCCTGTTGACGGTCTTCTCTGCTGTGGAGGGCAGATCGAACATCTTCCAGAGACAGAGTATCTTTCCCAGTAATAAACGATTCAACAAAATTCTCATACGATTCAGGCAAAGATACTAACAGAATTAAAGCAGCGTCCTCATCTTCTACTTTAACATCAATATTACGCAAATCTAGTAAAATTTTGTTTAATTTATCTAGATGATCCCGAAGAGGTGAACCTTCCTGCATGCGTAAACGAAACAGACGTTGCTTCAGAAGCAATTTGTTGGTTAGAGACTTCGTCATGTAGAGACTCTCTAACTTCTTCCAAAGACCATCGGCAGTTTCCTGATCCGCAACCTCGATAATAACATCGTCAGACAGACATAGCATGATAGTCGAGTGGGCCTTTTCTTCTAGGGTATTCCACTCTTCTTCATCTACATCCTCAGATTTAGGTTTTCCTGATAGCGGCGCCCACAAACCTTGCTGCTTCAGCAGAGATCGCATCTTGATCTGCCATAAGCCAAAACTATTTCTCCCGGTGAATTTGTCAACCTTTACGTTGAAAGCAGACATTCTTGATCGGCTCCAAAAACCCTAACAGTGAAGAAAATACCCTGATCGAAACGACCAGGCTCTGATACCAGTTTGTTGTGACAGAATAGGATTATAGAGCATAAACAAGAAACAAGAAACGTAAAGAAGACACAAGATTTACGTGGTTCACCAATAAATTGGCTACGTCCACGGGCAGAGAGGAGAACGGATTTTATTATGTGGTATGTGTGTTACAGATTACAGATCTCAAGGACCATATATATAGTACTGAGGAAAACCTAAAACACCGAAATTGGTGATATGCATATCTTTGTCCTGGATATGCATATCTTATATCTTCATCATATCTTTCTAAGATTTGTTCCCAGATTTACTCTTGATTCTCCTTATTTTTAGCCATGCCTTTTCTTCCTTGATATATATAGCTCTGCGAAGTGTGTGATTCAAGACATATCAACAAAAAAGATCCATTCAAAACTCGTAATTGTCCTTCTTGCACATCTCCATGTGTAGAAATACACCACCAATTTATGCTTTTCAACTATCTCTGAACTGAATCAAATGAGGATCACTTTTTAACAAATATTCTTTTTCCTTTTGATATAATTAAGCAATCCATAATTAAGCAAACAAACAATCGTCTCATCAAGAGTCGTTGACTTATTACAACTTTCATATTGTGCAAAATGCAGGATATTGCGGGATATTTTCATGGGACAGTATCACACAGTGTTTGATTATGGAAATATGAAGGTCGGGTTTGCTGAAGCTGCTTAAATGTACCCTTGGCCTTGCCATTTGCCACTTTCCATGAACAATTTAAGTTGTGCTTGTAATATTGAACAACTTTCTGTCATTCTCTAAATTGAATAACTTAAATCAAGTCTACATGCTTGATATGACTCTGTGGATGAGTTTTCATTTTAAGGAATATTTCATCTTATTAACTGTTACAATTACTATACAATTATGTGGCCTGCAGAATGTCTGTTTCTACGGAGGTTCAGTTCTCTTTGAAAGTTTTCATAAATGAAGGCAAAACTAAGGTGCTATTTGCAGAAGCTGACAACTATTTGACAGACGTGTTGTTAAGCTTCCTGTTATTGCCATTGGGAAAAATTGTCAAAGTTCTGAAGAAGCACTATAGTGATAAGGCACCAGTCATTGAAAGCTTGACCACTCTATACAATGGTTTATCAAATCCTGGCGTTGTCAATTTCTGGACAAATCTTGGTAGACACGTGCTTAGCCTTTCATATTAAGCAGCTATGAATGCTGTCGTCTGTAAGTCACTGTTTACGATACGGTATCAACTTCATATAAAATTGGGGATCCATACTATGAAGTTTTTACCCCAAATTCGACTGCTTTCATTATCTGTGATGATCTGCGGATGGTGCCGAATGTGACCGGATCTGTTATGCACACTCTCAGCAAAGTTGGCATTCATATGACCGATATTCACGGGGATGAGATGCAGAATGTGACTTTTGGATTGAAAGAGATGATTCTTGATCCTGTTTTGACAATCTTTCTTAAAACGTTCTCGACTTGATCTGATTCTTTTTCATGTTCTGTTTATGTAGATTATAGAGTTGCTCAAGGGGTCGTTAATTTCTCTTACTCCACTATCTGACCTCATACTCAATAAGAGACAGACAGAACAGATGTGGTTTGCCAGAGTAAAATCTCTGCCCGGAATCTTATCGCATGAAATTGAGAAAGTAGCTGCTTCTAACTCCAGAAAGATGATTTTGAATGCGATGTTTCAGAAATCTACCAAAAAAGAATGTATATGGTGACCGTTGAATTAACTGTGACACGCTTGGTTTTATCCTCGAGCCTCTCTGTTCTCAATGAGATGGCAATCCCTTCATCTGATGGTGAAGAAGTTGAGCTCCATATTGGGTTGGAAGAGGTAAAAGATTTTCTCTTCTTCTGTTCTTTTTTCCTGTAAGAAGACTTTATATACTCTTCCACATGCTGAAAGCATCTCTGACTTCGTCTTGCACATTGACAGATGGCCTCATCAATCCCAGATTAAAGAAACAAGCAATGGAAGAACCCTCAGTCTGATCCCATTTGTTTTGAAGGAACAGTATCAGCCTGTGTTTGATTATGGAAATATGAATTCTGGGTTTGGTGATGCTACTTAAATTCAAAGTTGGGCTTCATGTTTCTGGTTTCTTTGAACAATTGTGTTTGGATGTTGCATGAAAGTTGGTTTCCCATGATTCTCGTTGCCCAATGCCCACCTCTATTATCCTCAATCAGATACCTCCTAAATTGTTTGTGATTTCTAAAAAAGTCCAAATCAGCAAGGATTAATATTACACAATCTCCAAATTAATATTGAAGCAAACTAAATCTTCATTCCAAAAAAAAAAAAAAAAAAACTTAATAATTCAATTTTAAAGAATAATTAGTTAATTTTTTCATTTATTAATCAAATTCGCCCCAAACAAAAGGTTATATATAAATATATATTGTAGAAATAATAATTTTCTTTTTTGATTTAAGGATTGCATTTAGGCAGACAAATTTAAGTCTTTTTAATTTGGCCACTTAATTACATGTATATTAGTATAGATATAGATAATATGTTGAATTAATAAATATTTTATAATTTTAATTGAAAATTTATTTTGCATATATTAAAATAAAAAATTAGACTCAATAAATATATTTTTTTGTCGAAGGATTATTTGAGCATAGATTTCTATATTTATTATAGATTGTATTATTTGTATAGATTTTAGTTTCATATAAAATTAAGTAAACAATTTAATTATAGAAAAAATATTAAATAATTTTAAATTTATTTTTAAAGAATGCCTTATCAAAATGTGCATGACACCTTAGAGAAGTTGGAATTGCAGATTCATTGTTTTCTTGAGATTCAACTTCAAATTTGAAATCTTTTACGCCAAACTTAATAAACAACACACACTTAACAATATTCTTTAAATGTTATTTTTTCAAACTTGATTTGTTTATAATTTTGTGTACAAGACTGTATGTGGGCACGCAACTCTCCTTATTGTTTCAGATATAAGAAACAAATAAGATTTTATTTTTTCTTTGTTTGAGTTTCTGTGTAGAGGAGAGAGGAGGTGCAGGTTAAAAGATAGATAAATTTATGATTTATAGAGAAATTACAAAGAAAAATAAAAAATTAAAATTTTTTCGGAAAGGTAGTGTGTTGGAAATTATGGAACATTGGGCCGTTAGATTGGAATATTAATTTATTTTTTATGTTCTAGTTAGAAGGGTATAAGCAATACAAATAAAATGTATTTAATAAAAAGAAGATAATTATTAATTTGATATGAGGTTCTTTTCAATTATAACATTGTGTACCACAGAATTCCAAAAGTTTGGTGTCCCTTTTAAAAGACTACTTAAATGAATAAATACGGTCCAGTTATCAACATTTCTCTTCATGATCCATTTATATTATACCGCCATTAATTTCTTGTAAACTGTCGTTTTCTTTTTTCTTTCATAAATGGGCAAAACTGCTGCATATATATTGGAAAAGAATCATCTACATTTTCTTTCCAAAATTGTGGAAAATGACGGAACATTCGAAGCTGGTGAAGTAGATGATGCATGCATGCCTAGAATGGAGTTTTGGCTCCTCGTTTCCCACGACAGTTGTTAGTACCTAGGTTGTTGATGTGGGAATATCAAGCCAGGACTTTAACATCGAATTGAAAATGATAAAACTGCTAATGAGAGAGAAAGGGGGGTAGTTTCTCTCTTGACAGGCGAAATGCCCAAATTAAACAAGGAAGCCAAGTTCACTTTGCAAGTCATGATAAATAAAGAGAAATCCAGGGTACTATTTGCTGAGGCAGACAGTGATTTGGCTGAAGCTTTGTTAAGCTTTCTGGCGTTACCATTGGGAGAGATTGTGAAGGAACTGGAGAAGCACTATGGAGATAAGGCACCTCTCTTTGGAACCCTAACCACTTTGTACAAAGGCTTAGCAAATATGGACGATGAATATTTCTGGACAAAAGGTGCTAAGCAGATGCTGCTCCATCCGATAAGCTCATTTTTTAACGAGCCAATAAAATGCTTCCGATGCGTCGACAGAAATTGTAAGAGGAAGAGAACACCAAATGTAAGCATGTATCATGATACTAGTAAATGCGATTGCAGCGCTCTCCTGAGCAGACCGATGGGTGATTTTGAACCCAAAAGTGAAGCACCCCGTGATCGAATTTTTGCAGAAGAACGACTGGCTTTTATAGTGTCAGACGATCTGCAGATGGCCCCGAACGAGCCGGGATCCGTGATTCAAACTTTGATCAATCTTGGGATTACTGTCACAGAAGGCGCTGAATTGGGAACTGTGACTCTTGGATATAATGAGGTGAGTCTTGGTTTGTTTATTTAAGTTTTTAATCCTTTTGAAAATGCTTGATTTCTTTATGATGATCAGATAATGGATTTGCTGAAGGGATGTTTAACATCCAAGGCTCCATTAACGGACAGCTTTCTTCACAGTTCTTCACAGAACCTGTTGAGTAATATTTAGAGTGTTACTAATATTGGACCCAAACAAGTAAATAAATTACTTGTATTATACCCACAATAGAAGACACTACAACACTTTAAGAGAACTCTCACTATTTGAAGAGAAATACAAACACTCAATAGGAAGCTCACAACTCGCACTCAAGACACTACACTTCTTATAGGAATGGAAGATTTGGTTTTTGGTGGATGCATAACACAAATGCAAGGGAGGGTATTTATACTACTCTCCAAGCATTCTCCACCATACAATTATTATATTAAGAAAAAATCCTAACCACACATTAATACCACATTCTACATACTTCTCCTAAAATATCTCATTTCTACATACTTCCACCAAAATATCTCATTTCCACACTCTTCCACACAAATATCTTTCTTCCACAATCTTCTACTAAATGGATTGGACTTTTGTTTGTTCTTGGGCTCAACAAATAACTTGGGCTTGTGTTGATCTTCAACACTCCCCCTCAACACTAGCCCTTACTATTTGTACCACACCGAGTTGACGACGAAACGTTTCGAACTTGCCGGTGCTCAAGCCTTTGGTGAACAAGTCTGCAACTTGATCATCTGTCTTAATTTGCCTCATCTCAATTTCTTCCTGCAAAACCTTTTCTCTGATAAAATGGTAATGAACCTCAACATGTTTAGTTCTTGCATGAAAGACTGGATTCTCCGCCAAACGAATTGCCGACTGATTGTCACAGTACAACGGAACTGCATAATCTACTGGCTGGTGTAAATTATTCATCAGTTGTATTAACCATGTACTCTCTTGAGCTGCCATTGCCGCTGCTCGATACTCAGCTTCAGTGGTTGATAATGATACCGTCGGTTGTCTCTTGCTACACCAAGAAATTGTTCCGGAACCCAGCTTAAATGCGTACCCTGTTGTTGATCTTCGGGTGTCATGATCTCCTGCATAATCAGCATCGCAGTGACCAACTAACTTGCAGTCCTCACTTTTCTTGTACAAAAGACCATAGTCAATTGTACTCTTCACATATCTCAATATTCGTCGAACTGCTTCCAAATGAGTCTTCTTTGGATTTTGCATGTATCGACTCATCACACTAACTGCATAAGAAATGTCAGGTCGAGTTAAGGTTAAGTAGATTAGACTACCTACCAATTGTCGATACATCGTTGCATCTTCCAAATCTTTTCCTTCATATGCACACATTTTGGCATTCGGTTCCATCGGCGTCGAAATTGGCTTGCATTCGAGCATTCCGAACCTCTTCAACAAGTCTTTGGAATATTTTTGCTGACAAAGAAATATTCCTTCTTGTGTGCGATCAACCTCTAAACCAAGGAAGTGCTTGAGCTGACCAAGTTCTTTCATCTGGAAACGAACCGATAAATTCTCCTTCGTGCGATGAATTTCCGTCTCATCATCACCGGTTATGATCAAGTCATCCACATATACTAGCACGATAGCTAGCTTTCCTTCATTCACTTTAACAAACAAGCTGGAATCTGCAGGTGTTACTGAATAACCACTTTGAGTTAGAAATTCAGCAATCTTACCATACCATGCCCTGGGTGCTTGTTTCAAGCCGTAGAGTGCCTTTCGCAGCTTACACACATATCCAGGATGAACTTGATTCTGAAAGCCCATTGGTTGGATCATGTAGATCTCTCGATCCAGCTCTCCATGAAGAAAAGCATTCTTCACATCCATCTGCCACAAACTCCAATCTTTGTTGGTTGCAAGTGCAAGCAGGACTCGAACAGTTGTAAGTTTTGCCACTGGACTAAACGTTTCATCATAGTCTAGTCCATACTGTTGAGAGAAACCTCGAGCTACCAATCGTGCCTTGTACCTCTCGATTGACCCATCTGGACGACGCTTTATCTTATAAACCCACTTGCAGGATATGGGTTTTACATCTTTTGGCTTTGGCACGAGATCCCAAGTTTGATTTTGCTGAAGTGCATCGATCTCTTCTTTCATAGCTATCATCCACTCAGACCTCCGCGATGCTTCTTCGAACGTCTCAGGCTCGGTTGCTTCTTCAATAATGGCTGCATTTGCGTACTTAGGATTTGGCCTTCGTGTTCTTGTTGACCTTCGAAGTTGAGACTGTGGAGTTGATTCTTCCGTTTCATTAAGCCCATCTTCTTCGTTTGGTTGTTGATACACTCCAGTTTGCCAAGGATTCTGAGGTACCCTTGTTTCGACATTGTCGCCGTCTGGATCTCCTGGTTCATCTGAAGTTGGTTTGAGTTTGATAGTATGCTCCCCCATCTTCTGTTGCAGCTTTTCTCCAAATTCTATGGAGTCTGGTAGCACCTCCTTCTCTGAGGACCACCAAGAAGATGCTTCATCAAACACCACATTGCGTGAAGTGTAGCATCTTCCACTTGTTGGATCGCAACATTTCCACCCCTTTCTTTGGCTGTCATATCCCACAAAGATGCATCTAACAGCCTTCTTGTCGAACTTGCTTCGTAAATGATCAGGAACAAATACATAGCACACACAGCCAAATACTCGAAAGTAGCTAACTGTGGGTTTCATATTCCATAGTTTTTCAAAGGGTGAAAAAAATTATAACCTTGGTTGAGGAAGTCTGTTGATCACAAAGGCTGCAGTCCTCATTGCTTCGGCCCAAAACCTTCCAGGTACGTTCTTTGCATGGAGCATACTTCGACAAATTTCTGCAAGGTGTCGGTTCTTTCTCTTGGCCACACCATTTTGTTGTGGTGTGTTGGCACAAGTGTAATAATGACATATTCGGCACTCCCTTAAGTATTGAGAAAACTCGATTGAGCTATATTCTCCCCCATTGTCTGTGCGTAAGCAAATAATCTTCTTTCCTACTTCTCTTTCGACTGACTCTTTGAACTCTTTAAACTTTGAGAATGTGTCAGATTTTTCTTTCCTAAAGAAAACCCACACATACCTGGAGAAGTCATCAATAAATGTCACCATGTACCGCAAACCGCCAATTGATGGTTGCTTCACTGGCCCGAATACATCAGAGTGAACTAACTCTAATGGTTCTTTGGACTTAAACTTCGATTCCTTGTATGGTAATTGGTGCGCTTTACCATACTGGCATCCTGCACATACTGTGTCTGTTCGCACCTCAAGTTGAGGAAGCCCCTTAAGCATTGACTTCTTCATCATCACACTTAGCTTGGAGTAGCTAACGTGACCTAACCGCATGTGCCATAGATCTGCTGTCTCATTTTTTCTTGTCTTGTCTACATATGCAGACTCTGCTGACATCACGTAGACTGACTCCAATTGTTGTCCTTCCATTGTTGGTGTTTCTGAGATTTTAAGATCACGATAAACCTTTACATCTCGAGGACCGAATAAGACATAGTGGCCTGATGATGTTAATTGAGCCACATATAGCAAATTTTTCTTCATTCTTGGGACATGGTAAACATCTTGAAGTGGTACCTGGTTAGAATTATATCGGGGAGTAACTATCGTCTTACCGAGGTGGGCTATCGGCAACCTTGAGTTGTCAGCTGTCACCACCACACGACCTCCCTTGTATTCAGACAAGTCCTGCAATTTCTCTTTATCACCCGTCATATGGTTTGAGCAGCCCGAGTCTATGATCCAATCATTCTTGTAGTCAATATGTTCTGGTGTTACCGTGAGAGCTAATTCTTCTTCCTCCATGGCGAATAATGCATCGGCATCCCAACCATCTTCACTATTCTCTTTAGAACTAGAGGTAGCAGCATTACCTTCAACCTGCTTTTTCCTACTCCAACAGTCTTTTGCCATGTGACCATTTTTCCCATAGTTGTAACATTCTCCATTGAACCTTTTGTTGTTACCGCGATTCCTCGAAGCTCCCCCTGGACGAGAGCCTCCCTTTCCGTGGTGGCTTTTTATAGTGTTACCATCCTTTTTAGATCCACCATCAGTGTGCTGCTTGAAACTGTCTTTGCTTTTATTGGTGTAGAGCACTTCCTCTTCACCCTTCAATGAGACTCCTCCCATTTGCTTGGACATAGCTTCTTGACCTGCAAGAAAATTTTCAAACTCTACAAGCGATGGTTGTGTTGACCATCCTTGTACAGCGGCAACAAACCCTCGATACTCGGGTCTCAAACCATGGATAATTATTCTCTTTATCCTGGTTTCCCCAATATGAGCTGTCGGATCTAAATCTGAGATTTTGCAGCATATCGACTTTACCTTATGAAAGTACTGGGCAATTGTCATGTCTCATTGCGCCATTGATAGAATCTCATTCTCCAGAAGTTGTAGCCTTGTATCATTCTTCCTTGAAAAAAGTTTAACGAAAGTGTCCCATGCTTCCTTTGGTGTTTTGGCATCCCGGATGTGTTCCAGCATTTCTTCTTCAACTGTAGTCTTTAAAGCAAACATCGCTTTGCCTGCTTTAATCTTCCATTTTCGTAAGACGCCGTTGGCATCTTTCGCCGCTGGTTGTGTAGCTTCACCGCCACCAACAACCTCCCAAAGGTCTTGACCTTGTAGGTAAGACTCCATGTATGTCGCCCAAGTATTGTAGTTTTTGTTGTTGAGCTTCTTGATTCCTCCAACAACTTGAAGGTCACCCATTGTGCCGGCAAGACTTCGACTATACCGAACAACCTTAACTCACAAACTTGCAGAGTACCAAACTCCTCACGACTCAAGATAGCTCCAACAAGAACGATCCCTGACCGTCCCGCTCTGATACCAATTGTTGAGTAATATTTAGAGTGTATAACTCTAAACGTACTAATATTGGACCCAAACAAGTAAATAAATTACTTGTATTATACCCACAATAGAAGACATTACAACACTTTAAGAGAACTCTCACTATTTGAAGAAAAATACAAACACTCAATAGGAAGCTCACAACTCGCACTCAAGACACTACACTTCTTATAGGAATGGAAGATTTGGTTTTTGGTGGATGCATAACACAAATGCAAGGGAGGGTATTTATACTACTCTCCAAGCATTCTCCACCATACAATTATTATATTAAGAAAAAATCCTAACCACACATTAATACCACATTCTACATACTTCTCCTAAAATATCTCATTTCTACATACTTCCACCATTTTATCTCATTTCCACACTCTTCCACACAAATATCTTTCTTCCACAATCTTCTACTAAATGGATTGGACTTTTGTTTGTTCTTGGGCTCAACAAATAACTTGGTCTTGTGTTGATCTTCAACAGAACCCACACAGTGAATTCATGTGTGAGAGAAGATTTACTGCATGAGATGGAGAAAGAGCCATCACCTGACTCCAAGAAGATTACTGTGAAAGCTGTGGTACAAGAGTCCACGAACAAGTTAGTGTTCGTTAAGGCGAAGGAAGATTTCGTGGATTTCCTATTTAGTTTCCTCACTTTCCCACTGGGTGGAGTTGAGTGCCTTCTGGGCAACAAAACTCCTCTCAAGAGCATATATAATTTGTACGGGAGCATACAAAATCTCATAGACAACAAGTATTTAAGCACCCCTGCTACGAAAATCAGGCTTATCAAACCCGATCTTCCACCTAATAATCTTTCCAAGAGCCAGATTTTCTCTCTGTCCGAACAAATGACCCCCGCTTTATATTTCCTAGAAAGCATTACAGACTCGTTTGATTACACAAAGGAAGTAGGTTCTTGGATGTGTTTTAAGGACCCAAAAGGCAATGAGGGAAGCTACGTTAAGGGACCAGGATGGTTTATGGTTTTTTTATGATTTAACTGTGAAGCCTTGGTCTGTGTCCTCGACTGCTTCTGTTTGCGATGAGCTGGAAATAACTTTACCATCCGAGGTCAAAGAGCTGGAGCTGCAGATTGGGGTGAGAGAGGTAATGTATATACATGTATATATATATATATTATCATATTCTGATAAGTACTTGGTAATGTATATATGTTTCTTTGTTTTGTATGTTGAAGACTAAATGTATGCATAAGTGCAGGGTTTAAACATACTGAAATCGTCTCTTGTATCAACTTCTGCGTTGACGGATGGCCTCATCGATCCGATTTTGAAGATATGAATCTGTTCCTTTTTTCTAGGTGCTTCATTGCTGCTTGGATTTGATTTTATAGCTCAAGAATTGATGATGGGGATGTGGTTCTTGTGTGATGCATTCTTTTGAACCTAGCTAATGCAAGTATGAAAGTATATAACTTTATATATAATTAGTGCGTATTGTAGTAGTTTAGGTGTTTGCATGTAAAATCAATGAATCAAGTGTTTTTTTTTAGCACTATTTATTTTTAGGGTGGGGCTATTCATATCCCGAAATCTCTAAATATACCTCAAAGTCTAAATATATCAAATTCAAAAATTAATAATTGTCCTCTTTTTTACTAAATATACCCAATTTTTACCTCTTATACCATTCTCACTAAAAAATAAAATAAAAAACAAAAAATAAATCAGCATGCCAACCTGATTGTCAAACTCTCCGTAATTCCAAACAAATTGACAAAAACTTTTCTGCTTTCCCAGAAAAATTCTAATATTTTTTCTCTGCAATTTCTTTATCTACCATAAATTTCTGCACATCCTTTCTTCTCTACCTAGAAATGCAAAATAAAAGAAAAAATCATTTTATTTCTCAAATCAGTAACAAATTTAGGTTCAA
Organism: Caryopteris x clandonensis; assembly: GCA_028749325.2. Classification (NCBI taxonomy): domain Eukaryota; kingdom Viridiplantae; phylum Streptophyta; class Magnoliopsida; order Lamiales; family Lamiaceae; genus Caryopteris; species Caryopteris x clandonensis. Next base: position 1,641,052 of record JAPYKT020000012.1, read on the forward strand.
CACCAAAATGTTGCGGCGTTTGGTGCCAATGGAATGACAGCGCCTCGCGAGCAACTACAGTGCAATAACTGACAACTTCCCTGTATGTGGGTGACTTAAATTTCAATATGTGTATGTGGGTGACTTAGATTTCAATATGACGGACTCCATTGAGTTGCTGATAAGACCATCAGACGTGCCCATATACAGCAAATATATATATAGATATATATACACTCTTATACATAAAGTTCTTAACAAAATCATCAAGTTTAGGGAAAAACCATCAATAGTGTTAAGTTATGTTCCTTATCAAGTTTGGCCTTCGTGGTAAAAGATTTCAGATTTAGAGCCGAATCACACATACAACAAGTATATATATATATATATGAACTCTTATGCACAAAGTTCTTAACAAAATCATCAAGTTTAGGAAAAACCCATCAATAGTGTTAAGTGTATGTTCCTTATTAAGTTTGGCATTCGTGGTGAAAAGTTTCAGATTTGGAGCCAATCTCAAGAAAGCCATAAATCTATAATTTCAACTTCTCTGTATTGAAGAAACAAGGAGAAGAAAATGTTTCAAATTTGAGTCGAATCTCAGGAAAGTCATAAATCTGCAATTTCAACTTCTCTATATTGAAAAAACATGGAGAAGCAAATATTTTAGATTATGAGCCGAATCTTAAGAAAGCCATAAATCTGTAATTCCAACTTGTCTGTATTGAAGAAACATTAAGAAGAAGAAGAAGATAACACGAATTTCTGCAATTGATGTCTAATTTTGGGGGTATGAATATCGCACCTTATTAGTAACTTCTTTTTACTTAGTTTTTAAAATTAAAAAGTAGAAGCATCTGCAAATACTCACTAAAATCGGGGTAGCCCTTATATCCAAATTCCTAATTCAGTTTTGCCTTACTTATCAATACAATTTTCTTGTATCTTTTAGTATCCATTTACTTCCCATCTTTCTTTCCCTTTCATAAATTCGGTCGTGCAACTTTCACCCTCATCCTTCCTTCTCCTCCTCTTTCTGCTCTCTCTCTCTCTCTCTCTTTCTCCTCACCTTTTATATCTCTCCTTTCTCATTAAAGTCATTACCAGACTCTCTTTCTTTCCCCCTCACCCAGTCATTTCGTAAATCTGTTTTTCATTGTGATTGTCCTTATAAAATTTGTCATATAAGCTTGCACGATGGGTTGTGTAAACTTACACGGCTGTAAAATTATACAGTTGCTTTTGAAAATTTTTATGATTTAACTTACACGTGTAAGCTTATATAATTAATCACGTAATTGAGCACTATATAAATATATCTATAGAACGAGTGAAATGAGGTGATGTGTAAGGCATGATTGATGTGATGGGTGGCAGATGAAAAGGATCCACCCTCATCATAGTCTTCATTCTCTGCCTTGATTCACACTATGGTGGTTTATATCTCTAAAAGATCTCCCTCTCCCAGCAATATTTATCGGTTTAGCCAGAAGACTCCATTATTGGTTTCAACAATGATATATCTCTCCATTTTCTATCAACATGTCCCGCTTTAAGTCTAAATTTTCTTGGGTATTGGAAGTAATCTTGGATGCTCCGTGATAACTCTATATAATAGAGTTATTTTCATACCCTTTAATTTGAAATCATGTAGGAAAAAGTGATGAATTCGGTGAATTTTAATATAATGTGACATAATTAGATCTTTATTTTATTTTGTATATCATGTAAATTAAATGTGTAATTTTTCTTTGATTTTGTGTAAAAAAATAGGAATGGAGCTTGAATTGAGGAATTAAAACTGAAAATGCAGAAAGTCTGGAAAGTCCCCAGTTGCTGTACGAGATGCTGCAGCATGCTGGAAGCTAAGTCCCCAGTTGCTGTATGAGATGCTGCAGCATGCTGGATGCCAAGTTCCCTAACCAGAAAATGCAAAATTTGATTTGCTGACTGGACAACTTAAAATTATCCAGCTGGGAAGTCAACATGGACAAATTGACTGGGCTGCCAAAAGAAGAAGTGGGTCGTGGGCCTTGAGAAGGGGGCAGTCCCAAAAATAAAACAGAAACTAGGGCAAAGAAGGAAAGGGGGAAGAGAAATCAGCAGCAGCCCTGGAAGAAAAACACAGACTCCCCGCAGCAGAAAGGAGGGCACGCAGACAGCAAAGAGAAGAAGGAAATGGAGGACAGATTCCATCATTCTCACCAGTTTTTCACAGAGATTTCAAGGAGAGAAGGAAGGAATCATCTCAAAGGAAAAGAGGAGGAAAGGAGCTCGAAAAATCAGTCATCCGGACAGCTTATCCCTCCTCTCTTTAACTCCTTTTATTTCCTTGTTTCTCTTGAAATTTTATTTCGGATTTTTGTATGGATGATATGTTAGCTTTGTGGACTGTATTTCCAGAATTAAGCATGAGCTAAACATCATTTAGACTTGAATTGCTAATGGATTTTGAATCGTTTTATTGAGACTTTATTGCATTGTTGGGTGATTTGTGCTATTGTTCATTCAAGTAGGAATATGATTAATGTTTGTTGTTGTTTGGCCAGTAATAATGAATTTACAAGCTAGATTTAATACCGGAAGGGTTAGGTCTAGTGGAAATTGCTTGAATGATGCAAGTAATGACCGATTAAAGGTTGTTGTCGTGAATAGTATATGGATATATTATTCGCCTTGCATAACTGTATGAATTGATTTTTGCATCGATGTTCCAATTTGAATTAGGCATAGGAATATGTTTAATTAGAAAGAGGAATGTAAGACATAGTATTTGGAAAAATCCTATGTACCGAAAGAGAATTCATGTTAACTTTAGCACGTTTCACTTAAAAACAATGCCGTTTAACATTGATCAATAAACTCGATTCAAATGACAATTAGTAATTCAAGTCTAATACATCCATCTTGTGAATTTCATGCTGCCATTTAGTGTGATTTTATCATCAAAGTGTTAGAAATAGTTTCGTTTATTCTTGTTTAATTTGTAGAAGTAGGACCAAACCATCCACTCCACTTATTATTCATTTTCTTTTATTACAAATTGTGAGTAATTGGTAGTTGCAAATTATTTTAATTTCAATCCCTGAGGAGACGATCTACTTATCATTGTATTACTTGTGGATTACGTACACTTGCGTATTTATCACCAACAAGTTTTTGGCGCCGTTGCCGGGGATTGTAAATTAAAATTTTTGTGATATCGATAACTTTGCAATTTATTTCTTTTATTTTGTCTAATCTTGATTGTTGTTCTTGTGCTTTAATAGGTTGATTTTGTGTATGAACGAGCAACAAGATTTTGTATTAGCTCCTTTTGACCCCGAGATTGAACGCACATTTAGAAGAGGAAGAAGGGAACAAAGAGGACAACGGACTCAACATCAAGGTAACATGGCCGAAGAGGAATTAAATGTGGTTGCTAATGCAATTGTGATGGCCGATGACCGAGAGAGAGCCATACAAGAGTATGCTGCCCCAATGTTCAATGACCTTAATCCGGGCATCATTCGGCCTGAAATTCAAGCACCTCAATTCGAGTTGAAGCCGGTGATGTTCCAAATGTTGCAAACTGTAGGTCAATTTAGCGGGCTAGCCACTGATGATCCTCACCTTCATCTTCGATCATTTTTAGAGGTGAGTGACTCTTTCAAGCTCCAAGGTGTCACGGAGGAGGCCTTGAGGCTGAAATTATTCCCTTTCTCATTGAGGGATCGAGCTAGAGCGTGGCTTAACACTCTTCCACCGGATTATATTGCTTCTTGGAATGATCTTGCCGAGAAATTCTTGATGAAGTACTTTCCTCCAACAAAAAATGCCAAGTACCGGAATGAGATTATTTCTTTCCAACAAACGGAGGATGAGTCCGTATGTGAAGCTTGGGAGAGATTCAAGGAGTTGTTGAGAAAGTTCCCCCACCATGGTATCCCTCATTGTATCCAAATGGAGACCTTCTACAATGGTCTTAATGCCTCTACTCGCATGGTGTTGGATGCTTCGGCAAATGGAGCTATTCTTTCTAAGTCATATAATGACGCCTATGAGATATTGGAGAGGATTGCCAACAACAATTACCAATGGTCCAATTCAAGGGCACCAACCGGTAAGAAAACAGCCGGAGTTTATGAAGTAGATGCATTGACAGCTTTGACAGCCCAAGTTTCTTCCATGAGCAACATTTTGAAGAATTTAAGTTTGGGGGGAATGGCACCAACAGCCCCTATGGAACAAGCAGCGGCTATTTCATGTGTTTATTGTGGAGATGGCCACACATTTGATTGTTGTCCTTCCAATCCAGCCTCGGTTTGTAATATGGGAAATCAAAACTCCAACCGCAACAATCCATATTCAAATTCTTACAATCCGGGGTGGAGGCAACATCCAAATTTCTCTTGGGGAAGTCAAGGCAACAACTCGAACAATGCACCATTGCAAAGCAAGCCTAACTTCCCACCGAGATTCTCCAATCAACAACAACAACAAAGATTTCCTCCACAAGCCACCCAAACTAACTCTCTTGAAAATTTGATGAAGGAGTACATGGCTAAGAGCGATGCAATGATTCAAAGTCAAGCGACTTCGTTGAGAGATCTTGAGGTTCAAGTGGGGCAATTAGCAAATGAGTTAAGAAATCGACCTCAAGGTGCCTTACCAAGTGACACCGAAAATCCAAGAAGAGAGGGCAAGGAACATTGCAAGGCCGTCACATTGAGGAATGGTAAGGATTTAGAGCTGAATACTGAGGAAGATAAGCAGAAGAAAAATAACCCCACTTCAATCCAAAGGAATGCTGAAACAGAAAAAGATGCTGGAAATTTGAATTTAATTTCCACAGGATCTGCCCAGAATGCTACAGCATCAATTCAGCAAACTGCAGAACAGAAAGTTGGCGAAAAACTGCCATCTCCATTTCCTCAACGTTTTCAAAAGCAGCAACAAGATGTCCAATTTCGGAGAATTTTAGATGTTTTAAAGCAGCTCCATATCAACATTCCATTGGTGGAGGCTTTGGAACAAATGCCCAATTACGTGAAATTCTTGAAGGACATTTTGAGAAAAAAGAGACGACTTGGAGAGTTTGAAACGGTTGCTTTGACCGCAGGATCCACTGCAATTTTCAAAAACAAAATTCCTCCTAAATTAAAGGATCCAGGGAGTTTTACTATCCCTTGTTCTATTGGTGGTAGAGATGTTGGTAGAGCTTTATGTGATTTAGGGGCAAGTATTAATTTGATGCCTATGTCTATTTTCAGGAAACTCGGAATTGGAGAAGCTAGACCAACCATCGTCACATTGCAATTGGCCGATCGATCCATGGCACATCCGGAGGGTAAGATTGAAGATGTCTTGGTGCAAGTAGACAAGTTTATCTTTCCGGCGGACTTTATTATTCTTGATTATGAAGCGGATCGTGAGGTTCCAATTATTTTGGGGAGACCATTTCTTGCCACCGGGAGAACGTTGATTGATGTTCAAAACGGGGAGCTTACAAAGCGGGTGAATGATCAACAAGTGACCTTTAATGCATTCAATGTGCTGAGGTTCCCGGATGAAATTGAAGAATGCTCTATTTTGAATGTGATTGACATTACTATGGCTGAAAAAATTCAAAAAGAAACGTGCAAGGATCATTTCCTGCTGCCATTTATTGATAGGATGCTAGACGAATTAGCAGGGAAGGAGTGTTATTGTTTTCTTGATGGACATTTTGGTTGTAATCAAAGATCTATTGATCCTGCAGATCAAGAAAAGAGCACTTCTACTTGCCCCTATGATACATTCGATCTTTGGAAAATGCGGCCCGAACCAAAACCGCCCCCACAACCATCCTTATTCCCTACATCCTACAAGAGGAATCCGAAGAGCAGGACTCCGTCTAACCCACCAGGGAGTTCTTCAACCCCAACTTATGTGTCTCTTTTGTTCTAGTTTTGTGATAGGCTGTTTGTATTTGTGTCATAGTGGTAGTTATGTGTTCATCTTGTTAGTCGTAGTAGGAATGTGTGTGGCGTAGTGTCAAGTGATGTGTCTTTGTTGTTTTATGTGATGTTAAGAAGTCTATGTGTTTCCCTAACATGGCTAATCTATGTGTGTTGCTCGATGATGATGTTTGAAATATTTTGTGTTGTTTGCGAGAATTAGCCTAATATGCTTGCACTACACTTAGTTGTTTCTTGTGTTGTGGATTGAAAAGGATTGCAATAATAGTATCATTTCTATCATGTGTGCATAGCTTGACTAATGAAAACTTGAATCCCTATGAACCGGTTAGATCCTTTGGAGAGCCTAAGTCCTCAAAAAAAAAAAAAATTGTTGCTTAGTGTTCCCTTTGAAACGAATTGTAAATGACACTTATTCGAGGATATGATTTAGGCCATCTTTGGATCGTTTGAGCCTTTCTAGCCTACCGTACATATTTTTCCCTAGTCACCCCATTTGAGCTTAATTGACAATTTTTCTTCTTAGCCACTAATTAGCTTTGCCCTTAAAAATAATCCTCCGATTTACCCCCTTCTGCATCTCGACTTTCTTTGGACTTATATTTAGGGCTGCATTCCGAGGGGAAGTGACACGTTCTCATGTTGTGGTATGCACTATATTTGGAAGAATAGCTTATATTCGACTACTTTTTATATACCACATTGGGGACAATGTGCTCCTAAATTTGGGGGTGAATGCATTACATTCGTAGAGCCAGTATAAAAAAAAAAAAAAAAAATCGCCCAGTTTGCTGCAGCAATACGTGTAGCAACTGGGCACTCAAAAAAAAAAAAAACAAGCTGGTCTCGAAATATTTTTTTGTGGCAAGAGTATACTTTAATAAATTGTGGGGTGCACGTGTAAAAATAAGGGGAGTGCTTGAAAGAGTTAGTGTGGGTCCTAGAAAGTCGAGATGTGAAGGTATTTTGAGCCAAAAATTTCCTCCATTACCCTACCCTCACCTAAGCCTAACATTACAAGCTTAATGAAGTCCTATTGATCCTCGTTTGGGTGTAATTCTACTTAAGTGGAAAAAGGTTCATCAAGTTGACTGAGGGAGACACAATATTAGGCTTTAGGATGGAGGTCCATCTTGTTCTAGAGAAATCGAGGCTATTTTGGGAAGAGCTATGAACATAATGTGGAGAGACACATGCATTGTGATTTTATCATTCCATTAGCACTTGAGGAACTAAGTTGACAGCAACCGCATGAAGGCATCATTCTCATCATTTTGAAATAAATTTCTGAAAGCATGCGCCATCGTCAAGCCATGATTTGGACTCACATATTTTCTTGTTGTGTAGTATTTGTAGATACTCAATATTTTTGTTTTTGTTTAGGTGTATCTAGATTCATCACTCGAGGACGAGCAATGACTTAAGTTTGGGGGTGTGATAACTCTATATAATAGAGTTATTTTCATACCCTTTAATTTGAAATCATGTAGGAAAAAGTGATGAATTTGGTGAATTTTAATATAATGTGACATAATTAGATCTTTATTTTATTTTGTAGATCATGTAAATTAAATGTGTAATTTTTCTTTGATTTTGTGTAAAAAAATAGGAATGGAGCTGAAATTGAGGAATTAAAACTGAAAATGCAGAAAGTCTGGAAAGTCCCCAGTTGCTGTACGAGATGCTGCAGCATGCTGGAAGCTAAGTCCCCAGTTGCTGTATGAGATGCTGCAGCATGCTGGAAGCCAAGTTCCCTAACCAGAAAATGCGAAATTTGATTTGCTGACTGGACAACTTAAAATTATCCAGCTGGGAAGTCAACATGGACAAATTGACTGGGCTGCCAAAAGAAGAAGTGGGTCGTGGGCCTTGAGAAGGGGGCAGTCCCAAAAATAAAACAGAAACTAGGGCAAAGAAGGAAAGGGGGAAGAGAAATCAGCAGCAGCCCTGGAAGAAAAACACAGACTCCCCGCAGCAGAAAGGAGGGCACGCAGACAGCAAAGAGAAGAAGGAAATGGAGGACAGATTCCATCATTCTCACCAGTTTTTCACAGAGATTTCAAGGAGAGAAGGAAGGAATCATCTCAAAGGAAAAGAGGAGGAAAGGAGCTCGAAAAATCAGTCATCCGGACAGCTTATCCCTCCTCTCTTTAACTCCTTTTATTTCCTTGTTTCTCTTGAAATTTTATTTCGGATTTTTGTATGGATGATATGTTAGCTTTGTGGACTGTATTTCCAGAATTAAGCATGAGCTAAACATCATTTAGACTTGAATTGCTAATGGATTTTGAATCGTTTTATTGAGACTTTATTGCATTGTTGGGTGATTTGTGCTATTGTTCATTCAAGTAGGAATATGATTAATGTTTGTTGTTGTTTGGCCAGCAATAATGAATTTACAAGCTAGATTTAATACCGGAAGGGTTAGGTCTAGTGGAAATTGCTTGAATGATGCAAGTAATGACCGATTAAAGGTTGTTGTCGTGAATAGTATATGGATATATTATTCGCCTTGCATAACTGTATGAATTGATTTTTGCATCGATGTTCCAATTTGAATTAGGCATAGGAATATGTTTAATTAGAAAGAGGAATGTAAGACATAGTATTTGGAAAAATCCTATGTACCGAAAGAGAATTCATGTTAACTTTAGCACGTTTCACTTAAAAACAATGCCGTTTAATATTGATCAATAAACTCGATTCAAATGACAATTAGTAATTCAAGTCTAATACATCCATCTTGTGAATTTCGTGCTGCCATTTAGTGTGATTTTATCAACAAAGTGTTAGAAATAGTTTCGTTTATTCTTGTTTAATTTGTAGAAGTAGGACCAAACCATCCACTCCACTTATTATTCATTTTCTTTTATTACAAATTGTGAGTAATTGGTAGTTGCAAATTATTTTAATTTCAATCCCTGAGGAGACGATCTACTTATCATTGTATTACTTGTGGATTACGTACACTTGCGTATTTATCACCAACACTCCGGAAGCAGCAGCAGCAGTGGTGAGCAATGACTGGTAATATTCTTTTCTCTATGTTTATTTATTTATTTATTGCTTTCTTTTTCCACTGTCCGCTACAAAACTTGGACGTTTTATATTGCATGCTGTAACTATCACTTGTTTCTCGTGTTTTAGTTGTTCACGAAGAATGTTTACTGTATGTAAACTGGTTCTGCATTTTGGCCCAAAAAAAGAAAAAAAGAAACTGTTCTGCATGAATTATCGAACTGTTTCTTGGCCAACGCAATGCAAGATCTTGTGGATGCAATGTCAGATAGTGATGATATTGGAAATCAGTATTGGAAATCAGTTAATGGATTTGCTCAGGGGGTATTTAGTCTCCGTATCTCCATTAACGAATATCATTCTCCATAAAAGAAGTTTAAGGAATTGTGTAGCACGAGATTTACAGCATCAGATGGAGAAAAACTTACCACCATCCAACTCTAAGATGATGTCTGTGAAAGCAATTGTACAGGAATCCACAAACAAGTTGTTGATTGCTCAAGCAGGGGAAGATTCCGTAGAGTTTCTTTTTAGTTTCCTTGTCATCCCCCTAGGATCAATCGAGTGTCTTTTGGGCAGTAACACTTAATAATGTAGACAATCTGTACATGAGTATAGCTACCATTAATGACAAATATATCTCAAGACAAAGGATGCAAGAGCCCTGCTACTTAAACCCAAGATATGTTCCCAATATATGCCCCAAAACCAGATTCTTCCTTTGGTTGAAGCAGGCCTTCATTCTCCCCATCAAATTGGGTTCACGAAATATGTAAAGCGACCAGCAATGTATAATGTAACTGATGATTTAATGGTGATGCCTTTTTGCTTTACCTCTACTGTTTCTGTTATCAGTGGGTTTAAAGTCGCTTTATCTGATGTCAAAGAAATGGAGCTTCAGATTGGAGTGGAAGAGGTATAATATAATTTCAATTTCATCTCATACTTAGTCTTGCATGTATGTTCCCGTGTTGAGAAGAAGTTGTATTTGGTGCAGGCTATGAACATATTGTCGTCTTCTGCCTTAACAGATGGCCTCATCAATCCATTGCAGAAGAAACAACCGAAGCAAGCACACTGAGTGTGATCTCGGAAATGCTACCAAGTGTGATCCAGTGTAATTTTTTTCTTGTGAACATCATAAAGGGAAGTTTTGCAGATTCAATGGTTAACAGAAATGAGTAAACTTGAGTCTTGATACATAGAACTCAATTAGGCTCATTTCTTCTAATATTTGTCCCTAAATAGTCCGATTTAATAAATAAGTGTGTTTAATTTTTGTTTCTTATAATAATCTTGATCAATTAATGCAAAAGAGCTTCTCATCCATGGTGATGCTTGACCTCAACTGTTCATTTGTATTGTCAACGATCCCAAATTAAGATTTATCCATTAAAGATGCCCATAAACGTGTATGAATTAATAATAATCTACCTGAATGTGAAGCATCCCCGGTTCCATTATACCCAAATTCAAATAATCCGACCTTTTAGGTTCCAAATTTAATTTTACTGGAATCTGTAACGTCATGGAATAGATTTTTAAAGATTTTGTGAATCCTGGAATTTAGTGGGACAACAGTGTCTTGGTTAACATTCTTGCCCTTAATAAAAAGGGGGCCTGCATAGACTTCTTCGTATCAGCAGTGTAAGAACTTCTACCCTTGCATAACCAACAAAATGTCTGATGCCAAGAATGTTACATTTTCCTTAAAAGTAATGATAAATAAAGAGAAATCTAAGGTGTTATATGCAGAAGCTGACAATGATTTTGTAGATGTTTTGTTGAGCTTCCTGATATTGCCACTGGGGAAGATTGTTCGAGTCCTGGAGAAGCACTATGGAGAAGAGGTCCCCCCTGCAATCGGAAGCTTGACCACTTTGTATGATAGCACTGACGCTTGCTGCAACCTGACCTCCTGCATGGAGGCTGGTATTTGGTTGTTGGACCATCCAAGGAGCGCATATGAAGAACAGTGCAGGGAACTGAAACTCAATCTGAACTGGCCTAAGCCCTCTGGTGATTTCGGTTCTGGAAAGTCAAAAAGTGGAGTTTTTATCACTTGTAAATCTTCGTTCGTGATCAGTGATGACCTCCGGGTAATGCCAAATGTGGAAGGATCCATCATGCAAACTCTCAGCTATCTTGGTCTTACCATTGCGGATATGGATGGGGCTACGACAAGGAATGTGACTTTTGGACTTGATCAGGTGATTCTTGATTCTGTTCTTACAAATATGTCTTAAAAGATCTCATTTTAATCTCTCTCTCTCTCTCTCTCTCTCTCTCTCAGACTGTTGATTTGCTGAAGGGGTCAATACTTTCCCCAACTCCACTGTCCGACATCATACTCAATAGCAAACGGATGAGCTCGGTTGCTGCTACAAAACCTAAACTTGATATTTTATTTCATCAGGTTCAGCAAGAAGAAAGCAACACGATCATCATGTTTCTGAAAGTCATGGTACAAAAATCTACCAAGAAGTTATTGTTCGCGCAGGCGGATGACGAATTCATAAATTTTCTTTTAAGTATGCTCACCATTCCCTTGGGAAGAGTTGAGTGGCTTTTGTGCAGAAAAACTGGTCTTCAAAATATAGACAATTTGTATAGTAGCATAACACATATTGATGAAGAAATGTATTTGAAGACCGCTACAAAAGGGATGCTAATCAATCCCGAGGTGCATAGTACTTTTGCGTCCCTCCAGACAAGGAAATTCAATGTTTTACCAGCTGGTGTGAGTTTTATTCAGCGACGAGGAATGTTTATGGTAACCGACGATCTATCAGTACAACCTATGGACTTAACTTCAAGTCTTTCTTTCATCAACAAGATGGGAGTTTCTATGTCTGATGTAGAAGAAGTCGATCTGCGCATTGGGTTGGAAGAGGCTGTAAGGATATTGAAAACATCTCTTTCATCGACTACTGTTTTGACTGATGCCCTCCTCAATCCTATACTGAAGAAAGAAGCAAAGTAAGATGAACATTGTCTCTGATCCCATAATCTTGTTCGATGGGCAGATTGTAATTGCAATGATATTCCTCTAATATTATCAATGAACTTGTTATTTCTTCCATCCAATTTCCAGTCACATTGGTGTAGTTTGCCTTGGGGGACGCGCGAGTAGGAGTGACAATACGTGGCAATTCACAAACACAACATGACATAATATCATAACACAAAGATAAAATGACACGATAATTATGGCACGTATAATAAGCATTCATAATAACATCCTCACCTACGCTCTAACATATGGTCTGATGAATCAAATATTAGACAAATTGTTAAAGATAACATATTATTACGACATTTAACTTATATTTTTCTTATTACAAATGCAATTTTTTACATAATTGAAGCAAAAAATTTACTGCAGTGCTTGAATTTTACAAGTAACATGTATGCATTGTATATAATACGTGATATATTATACATGTTAGAGTAGAAACTATCATATGGAGTTTAATAATCTCTAAACTTATTGTGCATAGGCCTTATAAACATGCTGCAAGCTATAATCATTAGATTCCCAGCTACTTTTACAACATTGTGGTCAAATATTCTGACTAACCAACGCCAAACATTAAAGAGTTGTTTGTTTTGAGATATAGGTGTTCGTGGCACATTCGAATGAGTATATCAAAATTAATAGTAAAAAGTTATGTTTGTATTGAAATAAAGTAGGGTATAATGATAATTGTAGATGTCATATTGTAGAGAAAGAAAGAGACAGATGTAAAATGATGAGATGTTAAATGAGTCAAATCAATAGAATTTAAATGATGGAGAATGTCCGATCCCCCATTTACAACTCAAAACAAATATATCGTTGTGTTGGACCCATCTCTCAATAATACAAACAACCATAAACAATTTAAAATTGAGAAAGATGAAAGGACATTCGAAGAGGGTGAAGTGGATAATGCATGCATGCCTAGAATGGAGTATTTGTTTCCACACAGTTGTTAGTACCTAGGTTGTTAATCTGAGAATACCAAGATTACTAAACTATATATAAAATACATTCTAGTTTAATTACAAACATTTGTGTTTTCATGTATACAAATCAAACAACGAGATATTGCTTATTTATTTAATTTGATTAAATACACTATTCATCTGATACACAAAATACTTATTTTTAAATTTATTATTCGATTATTAATTTTCTAGGGAATTGTCGTTTATCTTTTCTTAGAAAATGGAGCAAAAATATACATTAGTATGCATTATAAATCCAAGCCCTTCTCCCAAAGAAATGCAACGCATGGGTTTAGTGCTAAAATTTTCAATTGAAATCATTCATAATTATACTATAATAAAGTATAAGCTTTTAAAGTAATTACATAATTAGAATTGAAAAAAAAAGATTTTAAAGTAGTTATATAAACATAAATTTCAAATTATGGTATAAAGTACACCATAAGCTATAAATAATATATAAACTATATTATAGGTTAAATTACATGAAAATTTACTGTTCGCAACACATCTTTTTTAAATATAACATAGAAATGTACCATATTTTTTTATTTTATTTCAATTGCGGTACACATAGGTCAATTTTAGACTCTAATTACCGACACAAAAAACCCAAAATTTATATTTTAGCATGCATTATTATACATGTGAAATAAATGTATGATAAAAAAAATCAAAACTACCAAATAATATAGTTCATGATAGAGTGAAATATAAATTATATATATCATAATAAATGGTATATATTTTAAAATTAGAATAGATGATATAATATACAATATTTATGGCATGAAATAATAGATGTTATACTATAACCTGTATATATCATTTAATTTCACAATCTGATAAATTATAATTATAATATAAAAAAGTTAAAATTACGATCAGTTATAAGATATTGTTTGTTTTAACTTAACTTAAAAGTTGCTAAGGAAATATTATATTCATGTATATTAAAAATATTATTTTTAAAAAAAAAATCACATATTAGTTAATATTAAACAAAAAAAAAAAAATCAATTCTTAAACATACATTTTGATGAATGCATTTGGATTTTTTAGAGTTTAAAGAACCATATTTTTCTCATTGAAAGTTGTTGTAAAAATTCAAATATCTTTTTTAATTTTTTTGGGAGTTGTACTAAATTTTAAAGCCACAGCATATTTATAAGAATATAAAAATAATTATAAAATTATATAATTAATATTTAAATTTATTATTTCTGGGCGACCAGAATCTGGGGATATTGTTACCATATGTCATTCTGCAACAGTAACATGCCATAACAAGAAAACCTATGATCACCAATTCAGATTCCATTAAACAACCACCAAGAGAGAAAGAGGGGAGAGGGAGAAGACAAGAGATTAATAGCAATAACAATAACAGATACTAATAGAACAACAAAAGAAGACAATAGCTATTATAATCTGACATAACACTTAATCCTCAGTTCACAAACAACACTGCTGATAAAATCAATTGGATGATAAAGAACTCAGGCCGACTCTTGCTTTGGTTTTTCCTTTGATACCAAGTTGATCTTGAGAGCGTCATTCAAAACACAAGTCGATGAAAGCGCCGCATGCAATATCCGTAGAGCCTGCGCAAATAAATTGTATCTCAACCTATGAAAATGCATACAAAGAAAATATCGCATAAAAAGATAAATTATATCACCTCTGGCTGTCCGATTTGCAGCTTCTCTTCTTTGACATCTGATAAAGGGATTTTGAGATCATTGATTATGGAAATGGTTGAGGGAGCGCAAAGAGACTTTACAGTTAAATCATTAGATACTGTATACGTTCTAAGTCCCTTCACATACTTCGCCTTCCCTTTCGGGAAGTTGACAGAAGAAAACGAAACGTGGTCGACAGCAGGAAAGCTTTCTTCATTGAGAGGAAGAATCTGGTTATTGGAAACACTGCCATGTGGTGAAGCCAAGTTGATCAACCTGGTTTTCATATTTAGAGTCTTGAGAAACTTGCAGTCTTTGAGATCAACAATGCTCTTGTACAAATTGTCTATACCCACAAAACAGGTTCTCCTGCCCAAAAGAGACACAGTTCTTCCCAGAGGGATGGTGAGGAAACTAATTAGAAAATCTATGAAATCTTCCCCTGCTCGAGCATACAGTATCTTATTGGTAGATTTTTGTACTATGACATTTAAAACCATATTCATTGAGTTGGAAGTTGCCTTTGGATAAAGCGAAAAACTCCCCGGTTCAGATTTCACTATTGCAGGTGCCGGCTGTCTTTTCTGGTTGAGTATGATGTCGGACAATGGAGTCAGAGAAACTAAGGATGCCTTGAGCAAATCCATAATCTATTAAGAGTATAAAGTAAATCAAATGAAGTAGAAAACAAAAACTAAAGAAAAAATACTGTATTAATGTAGGTTTAAGACTGACCTCACTGAGTCCAAAAGTCACATTCATTAGCTCGGCTCCATCTGCATCTGTAATGCCAAGAATGCTGATTATTGGAATTAGTTCCGTGACATCGGGATAGATGTGCAGATCATCAGAGATTATGAAAAACACCATATTTGCTGTAAAAACTCCATCATCACCAGCAGCTGGAGACCTCCTTCCTTTGTTCATTGTTCCATGCCTCTTTTGTTCACATGTAGCAGCATCATAGTACATGCTTACACCATACTGTAGCTTGTCGCACCGGGTACAATAGAAGTATTCTGGGGTCGGAGTATCAGTTAGATCGTGTTTGAGTCGATGGCATTCAGCTTCGAAAGCGCTTCTTGGATTAAGCATCACCTGCTTACCACCTTGTGTCCAGAAATTAAAATCATCCAAATTAGCTAAACCCTTGTATAAAGAGTTTAAGCTGCCAATGGCGGGGGCCTTATCTCCATAGTGCTTCTCCAGGACTTTCACAACTTTCCCCAACGGCATGGTCAGGAAGCTCAGCAACACGTCCACAAAATCTGCATTGGCTTCTGCAAAGAGTACCTTAGTTTTCTCCTTATTTATCATAGCTTTCAAACTGAATGTGACACCCTTTGCAGCAGACATAGTGTCGATTATGTTAGAAGTTCCACGCTTACAAGATGAAGAATTTTCTGAAGTCGGGCACCCTTTCTATAGGGGCCAGAAAACTAAACAAGTAGACGACCTTCCATCGCCTCATGATAGGGTTTTTAAAATACAGAAAAATTACAAAATTATTACTGGGTTAGAAACCAACAGTCACAAAATTTCAAGATTGGTGTCCCACTAAATTCGAGGAAGTCGTTTCAACTTCACGAACTAGGTTTGATTGCAAATTAAAGAAATCTTGTCCAAAAAAAAATTAAATAAATAAAAATACACATTTTAGTAAAATTAATTTTAGGATATCAAACTCTAAGAAAATTTATACGGTTCACAAACCAGACAACTGAAAAAACTCAATACATTATGAAATTCAATCAAAGTTCCTGATCTATATTCTATTTTTCTTAAAACAAATTTCTACAAATACTTATTACTAGAGTTTTCTTTTATATACTTGCTGTCCACAATTGAGGTTTTGGAGACAGCAAGCTTGTGAGTGCCCACCAGATGTTTGATCGAAATTTCAAGCAAACATCCAAGGAAATTATGGGCTGGGGACTGAGCAATAAAGAATCAATACCTCACGGCTTCAAGTTTGATAATTCAGAATTCAAATATTTCCCCGTTTCAAGAGTAGACTTAACAATACTGCTATAAAGCCCAGTAAAATTTATAAAGTTTGGACTTTACAAGCTACTATATCAAGCAGGTAACTTGTGATAAGCTTTCATTTTATATTCCATATTAAATGATATTAAAGTAATTGAATAAAATGTGATTCCAATGTTGATTCCAATGTAATAAATAATAATTTTTTTTTTCACATTTCTTTTCATCTCATACTCATTTTAAAAGAGAAGGATGGTTGAAAGTTAAAATTTTAATTTCAAATCTTGAAATTTTAATTTTTGTCACAAATATTAGTATTAACATGAGAAAATGCTCACCGACACATAATTGATGAATCATGTGAGATTAACAAATCTCCGCATCATGAGTTGATGGATTCATTGCGTATAATTCTAAGGGTTAATTATTTTAAAATCACAAACTATAAATTAATTTTTTAGACAGTATCTTTAAAACTCATTAATGTTTGTCATCAATAAAAAAAATTACTATATATACCATATGTTTTGACTTCCAATCACATTGTCACCATCATCAAGGGATACACACGAGACATTGTCACGACAGTAGTTATAATAGATTGTGAAATAAGTTATGAATTTGAAATGTCCTTATAATTGTTCATTTAATGTTGGTGGTAGCGATGCAATTAAGTGATATCATCAATATTGTAATTGAAAATTTTAATCCTTCAGACAAATAACGAAAGTTTTAAAGTTCATGTTGTAATATAAAATTGACCCATAGTTTATGTTTTATTAGCATAGTTTAGTGGTGGTGGTGGTGGTGGTGGTGCTGGTGGTGGTGGTAGTCGTAGTAGTAGTCTTAGTGGTGGCGGTGGTGGTGGTGGTGGTAGCAGTAGTAGTAGTCTTAGTGGTAGTGGTGGTGGTGGTGGTGGTGGTGGTGGTAGTAGTAGTAGCAGCAGCAGTAGTATACGATATTTTAATTAAAAGTCTATTCACACCACAAAAAAGTTTATACACACTACATTTACTTTAGTAGTAGTAGCAGTAATAGTAGTAGTATAGGATATTTTAATTAAAAGTCTATTCACACCACAAAAAAATCTATACACACTACATTTACTTTACATACGATATTTTAATTAAAAAATGTAATAATTTTACTTTACGCACCCACCCAATTTTATATTTATACTCTTATTCAATAATTAAATAAAAAATTGAAGAAGAAATGTTGAAAGAGAGAAAATGAAGCAAAGTAAAAACAGAAACAATATAAAAGAAGGATGACAACGGTCATTGATCTAATGTGTAAGAAAATGAGAGAAGGATAGCAGAAGCAGAATTACTCTTTCATCTCTAGTAGAATACTTTAGGATCTATCCCTCTTACCATTAAACACCAAAAGCTGAAAGAAGAAAAAATAAAAATAAAATAAAATCAAAAATCAAATCAAAGGAAGATGACAAAAAATCAATTCAATGTGTTCGGCTAGATCTGGTAGCCGAACCAAAAACACAATGTTCGTTTTGCGGGCGCCCAACACTTTGTGAGGCATTTGGTTTTCACCGACATAAAATATTCTTGTGCGTTCATTTTCTTGGCATTGAATGCTAAGAAACTAGAATTTAATTTTTGAATGTTCAATTTTAATGAGGCTCAAGCAGCATGTGGTGGTTTATTCAGGTAGCATGTGAAGCCTCTTCATTTTTGAATGGAGATGGGTTGATTCTGGAGGTTCGTCGGTACGAAAAGAAGAAAGAGAGAAGGAGAGTTGCTGCTGAATTAAAAAAAAAAAAAATTAGGATTATGGATATTTTATAATTTTAGTTGTGTCTATTTTTGTCAATATATATTTTGTGATGTGGAGAGTAAAAAGTTTAGTGTTAATAGAAATTTCCTTAAATTTTTAGTAGAATAATTTACAATTTATTTCCAGCATTTTCACATTCAATCAACAAAAAAGTCACTACAAAATATAGAGGTGCACATAGGAACAATTTCCAACTTAAAAACCTCAAATTTCATGCGAAAAATAACCAAGTTTGCGCTATAAAAAATATTGTTCTTCCTTTCGCTTTGGCTGCAGTTTCTTTAATATCAAGGTGCTGGTGAGTGCATCCCTCAAAACAGTAGTCGATGTCAGAGATGCTTTCAGTATGCGCAATGCCTGCACCCACCAAATTTCATCTCAACATGCACGCATGCAGTCCACGAACAGATTTAAGAAAATTTAACATAAAAAGATAACATTATACAACCTCTTGTTGCCCGATTTTCAGGTCCACTTCTTTGATATAAGGTATGGGGATCTTCAGGCATTTGAGCATGGAAATGGTTGAGGAAATGCAGAAAGGTGTGACAGTCAAATCATCAGATATTGTATACATTCTTCCTCCCTTCACGTAGTTCCCCTCCCCATTTGGGAAGTTGACAGAAGTATGTAGGGTGCGATATTTGTATTCAACAGACAGGTACGGATTCCCTTCTGTGAGGGGAAGAATCCGGTTAATAGATAGAGTGCCATATAGCAGCTTCATATTGGTCAGTCTCTCTTTCATGTTTGGAGTCTGGAGAAACTTGTTGTCTATATGATCAGCAATGCTCCTGTATAAATTGTCTATACCCTTAAAACAGGTCCTGTGCAAAAGCGACACAATTACTCCCAAGGGGATGTTCAGGAAACTGATTAGAAAATCTATGAATTCTTTCCCAGCTCGAGCATACAGTATCTTATAGGTAGATTTCTGTATTATAACAGTCACAATCATAATCTTGGAGTTAGGAAGATGATGCAGCCATCTCAATCAGATCATAGGACAGCGGATTCCATGGTTCCGGTTTCAGTACTGTTGCAACGTTCATCTGACATCTAATTGGACTTGGTATGAGGTCCGACAATGGGGTGTAAGAAAACAACGATGCCTTGAACAAATCCACAACCTAATTACAGTAAAAGTAAATTGGGAGAAAACAAAAAGTAATAAAATGAAAATGTTAAAGTAGGTTCAAGACTGACCTCAGTAAATCCAAAAGTCACATTCATCAGCTCCATCTCTTCTGTGTCTTTAATGCCAAAAAAGTTGAAGATCTGTAGTGGTTCAGTCACATCAGGCAATACTAAAAGATCATCAGAGATTATGAAGGATGCAGTATTTTTTGACAAATACGCCGCCACCAGCTTCAGCAACATCCTTTTTACTATGTTGCATCATTCTTACGTTACAATTTCTGCATCGAGCATCATCATCATAAATGCTTAGAGTAGAGATTTGACAACTTGGACACTGCAAGAAAACGGGAGGCTTAGAATCTGAAATATGGAGTTTAAGTCGTGAACGTTCATCTTCAAAAGGGCTTCTTGGATTGAGCAGGATCTGCTTGCACCCTAGTGTCCAGAAATGATCGACATTCAAATTAGCTAAACCTTTGTACAGAGTTGTTAAGCTTCCAATAACAGGTGCCCCATCTCCATAGTTCCTCTGCAGAACATTCACAACTTTTCCCAACGGCATTGTCAGAAAACTCAACAGCAAGTCGACAAAATCTCCGTTGGCTTCAGCAAAGAGAATCTTATTTTTGTCTTTGTTTACCATAACTTTCAGACCCAACTTCACGTCCTTGTCCAATTTAGGCATTCTTGCCTTTTCAAGTATGTACTCTTCGGCATACACTAGGAAAAAAGATCAATCTTAGTCACTCAATTAAATCTGGATTTTATATTGTTGATTGCTCCTCATCAATTTTTTAAAATGTAATAATAATTATACATCAAACCCCCTTCCAAAAAAAATAAAATAAAAAAAATAATAATAATTCATAAATGTCATTTGCCTTATGCAAAATAAATTTTACAGTATGTACCAAATTAGAAAAAAATAACACAATCTAAAAGATATAAATGAATATGAAAACTACAAAAATAAACCTAAAACTAAAAAAAAAAAATAACTAACATTAGGTAATAAAAGCTGCGCATTGCAACATACTCTAATATTTCTTAAATAATTTTTGAGTTATTTTAATTTTAGCGATAATATTTTCATTATCATATGAAATATTTTTATATTTCATTTTTAATATTTATAATATTTCAATATTTTTTACAACGTTGAATTTGTTTATATGTAAACTTTTGAAATACTTTTCCAGATTTAATATCATTAGTAGACTATTTTATAAATTTATTTACTATTTTTATATTTTAAGAATATTTTTAGCTTTTTAATATTAATTTACAAATAAAATTTACTTTTAGATTTATTCAACAAACTTCTAATTTATTTTTTAAATATAAGAATTTCTCTTTTCCACTTATAGTTTTTCCTCACATATATTTTCTATTATTGATTTATGTTGACTAACAGTGATTAAAATAAATACTAAAACTGATGTGGAGCGGACACACTGCTCGTAGAAGAAGTTGGTTGTGTAAATCAAAATGAATAGTATAAATTTTATATTTGTTTTGAAGTTGAATAAAGTTGGATTTGTTTGCAATTATAATAATGAAACTCAATAAAAGTTTCTGATGTGATTCTAGCATTGTTTTCTACTTTTTAAACAATTTTCTACAAATACTTATTATTATTAGTTACTAGATCAACGGCCCACCAGGTATTTGATAAAAAATTCAAGCCAAACATCCAAGGAAATCAGAGGCGGGGTTCAACAGTAAGCTTATACCGAGTGCCCCATTAGATCAAATTTCCTAGCCAAACGTCCAAGGAAATAAGAGGCGGGGGGGCAACAACGAGCATTTAGCGAGAGTCTTATGAAATATTGAAGTTTCACATCTGAATTATTCCAAATCAAAAAGATGAAAGAAGGAAGATTAAGTTATATATGTGTGAGCCACTTTGTCCACAATATATTTGTAATATTAAATATAATGGAAAACTATATATATATATATATATATATATATATATATATATAGCTAATCAAAATATGACACATTATTTTATAAAAATGTTTTCCACTTCTGAAAACTAAAAAATAGACAAAAATTTAATATGCTTAGATCATATTGTTATTAAATTATTATAGAATTTAAAGCTAATAACATTTATTGAATACAAAATAAAACAAACTTAAGAAATAATAGATAACTTGATTATCAAAATAAATTAACTAAATTTGTTATTAATAAAAAACAAAATTTTGAAAAAGAATTCGACAAATGAAAGGATTATTATTGTATAACCAACTTTAGAAATACTAAATAAACGTTAAATTACTAAACTATCCTTCAAACTTAAAACTTAATAAGGATGTTACGGACATATCATATTTTGATTTATGAGATTTTTAAAATATCTTTCGGATTTATTATAATTATTATTGATGTTGTTGTTGTTGGTATTATTATTATTATTATTATTATTATTATTATTATTATTAGCCGCAGTAGCAGTAGTAATATTGTTGTTCTTGTTTAAACAAATTGAACTTTTTTTTGTTGATTTTTAAAATTTTCAATTAAGTTTCAGATTATTTATTTATTTTATTATAGTAAATTATAATTTTCATATTTATCTAAATGATTCCTTGATAATTACTAGTTTCTAGTTTGTAGAATTTTCATATTATTTTATGTTAATTCTTGTATCAATTTGTAGTAATTTCAGCTTTTAATTATAATAACCAGTCTCATTTAAATAATTTATGTTATTTATGGTAATTTTGAGGTTTATTAATAATTTTTATATTTATCTTAGAAAAAAAAAAGTGTGATTTTATTTTCTATGTGTAGTAAGCACGCCACGTAGGGCGCAGGTGTTGGAAAAAGTGCTTCGTGGCACATCAAATCATCAAAACGCCCATATTCAGGTGGTCATGTGCTGTACATATCACAATTCGCCCGAAGTTACCAAATTTGGGTCATAATTGTCCTCAATATGCCAAAAGTTTAAAATTAGTGAAATACAGTACAAATATCTGAATCAAAGCAAATTGTAAAATTAGTGTATGGCATTATAATTTTAATTTTATTTAAATATAAATTTGTAATTATATTTCATAATAATTTTAATTTTACGAATTTAGTCCTAATTTTTGGCATAAATTAAAAATTTTGTTGGAATTTGACATGTACGTGTATTTTTTATTTGGAGAAATTTTTCTGATATGACTTTCAAATTTTCACCGAACCTGCAAAAAAAAACCACATAAACAAAAAAAGTTTAAATAATTTAAAACAAATTTTAAATTATTTTTGTTTATGTGTCATTTTCTTTTATTTCGTAACTTTTTTTCTTTATTTTTTGTAAATTGTATGAAAATTTAAAAGTCACGTCAAAAAAGTTTGATAGGAAAAAAGTCACATGAAACACATATCATGTTCTTGCAAAATTTTCAATTTTCACCAAAAATAGAACTAAATTTACAAAATTAAAATTATTATAAATCATAATCATGAATTTACATTTGAATATGACTAATGTGACTAATTTTAAAATTTTGCTAAAAAGGAATGAATCAAGAACTTCTGAATAGGACAGTAAAATCGAGCTAACACCTAAAATTTAAATCTAGAATAAGGATATAAGAAAATTTCAAAAAGATAAAAAAACAATCAGGATTTTCAATTGAATTTCAGCATGCATGGAATTCTCGCAGCCGTTGTCTGTTAACATCCCCTATACTTAACTGTTCCCATTTTCTAGAATCTGTGTTTCCTTCGAGACAAAATTCATTAAATTTGTTAATTAAACCTATTCTGAGGAGATGGAACGTTTACTTCCAAAGTAGATTGTTGGGTGGGAATTTGGTGGGATTACAGACTCTTGGTTAACTTTTCTGCTTCTATATAAAGGGTACCAAAGTGCAGAAAACCCCTAAAGTTTCATCCTTAAACTTGATCACTTACACAGTCACCATTAACAAGAATTTCTGACGCTAAGAGCATTACCTTCTCTTTGAAAGTGATGATAAACAAAGAGAGAACTAAGGTACTCTTTGCAGTAGCCGACGGCGATTTTGTGGATGTGTTGTTAAGCTTCCTGACGCTGCCATTGGGAAGAACTGTGAAAGCTCTGGAGAAGCAGTATGGAGATAAGGCACCCGTCATTGGAAGCTTAACCACCCTCTACAAGGGGTTAGCAGATCTTGATTCTGATCATTTCTGGACAGAAGGTGCTAAGCTTCTTCTGCTTGATCCGAAAAGTTCATTCGAATCAGATTGTAAAAGACTCAAACTCGATATTACTGATTCTCAGCCAGCTGAATATTTTGTTTGTTCAGACGGCTGTGGTCCCAGATTCTTGAGTGTAAGCATGTATTATGACGCCATACTATGCCCACAGTGTTGTAAATGTTATTTGAAGAAAGAAATAGCAAAAAAGGAGTCTAAAGCTACTGTTTGTGGGGGTGGAGTCTTTACAATGAATACAATGAATTTTGTAATCTCCGATGATCTGCAGATATTGCCATATGGGGCCGGACTTTTACAGACCATCGCCATTCTCGGCATTACAGATACTTATGAGGCTGAGCTAATAAATGTGACGACTGGTTTGAGTGACGTGAGTCTTTTATTACATAAAAATCTCTAATTTTTTGAAGTGTCTTGATTTACTTTTACTGTTGTTAGATAATGGATTTGCTCAAGGCGTCGTTCATTTCCCAAACTCCATTGTCGGTTCTCATACTGAAGAAAACAACCCTCTTGAACTCTACCGTAGTGAAATCTGAACAAAGGACACCATCAAATCAGGTTGACGAGGTGACAACTTCCAACCCCAAGAATATGATTTTGAAAGTCATTTTCCAAAAATCGACAGGGAATTTATTGTTTGCTCAAGCAGACAAAGATTTCGTGGAGTTTCTATTCAGTTTCCTGACAATCCCAGTAGGGGGAGTTGAGTGTTTTCTGGAGAATAAGGGTTGAATTAAGAGCATAGACAACTTATACAGGAGCGTAGCTGATCTTACAGACAACAAGTTTTTCATGACTTCAGATACAAAAAACAGACTAATAAAACCCAAACTACCTCATGGTTATATCTCACAAGACCACATTTTCCCTTTCACTGAGGAAACCTTGTCTGATATCTACTGGAAGACCTCTTATCTTTTATAGCTCAAGTTCCCGAAAGGCCAGGGAAATTATCTTAAGGGACTAAGAACTTATAAGGTTGCCGATGATTTAACTGTTACACTTTTCTGTGTTGCCTCAACTCTTTCCAGTCTCAATAGGCTTAAAATCCCAATATCAGATGTGGAAGAAGTGGAGCTTTGTATTGGATTGGAAGAGGTGATCTTTAATGTCTTATCTCCTTGGAGTAAGAAGAGATTTCCTGTGCATAATATATATCCTAAGATTAATCCTTTCGTTTGTGCAGGGTTTAAGCATACTGAAAGCATCTCTTACATCCACTTCTGCTTTAAGTAATGGTCTTATGGATCAGATATTGAAGAAAAAACCAAAGCAAGAACATTGAGTTTGATCCCAAGGTTTCAACCATGTTTTATATTGCTTGCTTGTTTCAGCTGTCTTGTGTAATTTTGTCATGGGCATTTCCTAAGCAGATTCTTATATATTGGGTATTGCTTTTTTTTTGTTTTTTTTTAATTTTTTTTTAGAATTTTATTGTTATGCAAGATTATTGTTTATTTTGTAGTATTAATATGTTGGATATTGTTAGTGATAATTAGTGTGTCATTGGTTTTTCATTATCTCTTGTTGGGTTATTGAGACTGAGCAGCTAATCATTACAATAATAAATCGAGAAAGGAACAATTATGCTGGTCGAAAGAGCCGTGTGGATAGAAATCTGCAAATTAGGACAATTATTTTATTTCTTGCTATAAATATTTTTTTATATAATTTTACCATATCTTATAATCGATAGTGAAGAAAATCTATCTTAGAAATGAAATATGCATGTTTTGAACTTGAAGGACAGCATGGAAAGTAAGGGTAATAATAATAATTGTTTGAGGGGGGAGAGAGAATCTAAAGGCAAAAAGCACTCCTGAAAAAGATTCATGGAGTCGTTCAAAATTCAAAGAATGTGAAGTGGGTAGAATAAAATTATTATATTTGCTGAGGAAACCATTTCCGTTGATTCTTTCTTCTCAGAACTCGAATAGTTAGAAAAAAACAGATTCATTCACCAGTAACTCTTCCTTCTCATTAGCCTTCTTATTTATCTGACCAGGAAAATACGATTTGTTGTGGACCCATGAGTTTTTAACCTTACAGCTGTGTGAAAAATTGGCCAATTTTCACAGGCGCAGAGAATTCTTCTACAATCTAATAAACAGTGCAAAGAGCAAAACATTATGGAATCTGTATAGATAAAAAGAGTAGCCTTTAACTAACTTAAGTTATGAACATATATTCATAGATGGTGCAGGTAATAGATCATACACCCTTGTGCATTACACCACCAAGTGTACATCAATGAGTCTTGTATGAATTATTGAATGAGTGATTATGGGTGTATGATCTAATGGATGTTGTTTGATCGGAAACTGCTATATACGAAGCAAAGAGCTGACTAGTTTTATAGCTAGTCGTTAACGAGGACATCTTGGTCATTTTTCTTTCTTTTTTTCCTCTAGTTAGTGGGGAGTTGCTTTATGACAGTGTGACAGATGATTATGTTGTATGAAGGGTTAGTTGATGCAATGATAATTTATTTGATTGAATGGTGCCCGCAGAATGTCTGTTGCTGAGGATGTCGCGTTCCCTTTGAAAGTTTTGGTAGATAAAAAAGAAGTCTAAGGTACTATTTGCAGAAGCTGACAGTGATTTCACAGACATTTTGTTAAGCTTCCAGACATTGCCATTAGGAAGGATTGTGAAAATCTTGGGGAAGCACTATGGTGGCACCTGTTTTTGGAAGCTTAACTACGTTGCACAAGGGGTTAGCAAATCTTGATAATGTGCATTTCTGGACCAGAGGTGCTAAGCTCATTCTGCTCAATCCAATAAGTTCATTCGAATCTGAATATAAAAAACTCAAACTCGATATTAGTGATTCTCAGCCTGCTGAAGACTTTGATTGTGAGGAATGCGATCATTATACATTCTCGAGTGTAAGCATGTATTATGGTAATATTGCTCGTTGCAAATACTGCAAGCGTAAGACAATGAGAAGGGGAGTAGCTCAAAAAAAGGCTCAAGCTGCTGTTTGTCATGATGGAGTTTTTACAACGAGTACGTCATCATTTGTGATCTCTGATGATCTGCAGATTGTGTCTAACGGGATGGGACTTCTACAGACTATGAAAATTTTGGGCATTACAGACACTTACGAGGCTGAGCTAATGAATGTGACTTTTGGGTTTAATGAGGTGAGCCTTGTCACTTCAACCACAATTTTCTCTATTTTTTGGTGTCTCTTGATATAATTTTACTGCTGTTAGATTATGGATTTGCTCAAGGCCTCGTTGATATCCCGAACTTCATTATCGGACATTGTATTCAATGAAACATGGCACAAGAACTCTGCAACACTTAAACCTACAGAGGTGACCTTATCAAATAAGGTTGAAGAGGTACCCATTTCTAACTGCAAGAAGATGATTTTGAAAGTCATGGTCCAAAAAACTATTGTATGCGCAAGCAGAGGAAGATTTCGTATTTCGTTGAGTTTCTATTTAGTTTCCTGATAATCCCACTAGGAGGAGTTGAGTGTCTTCTGGGGAATAAGGGTTCAATTAAGAGCAAAGACAACTTACACAGGAGTGTAGCTGATCTTATCAATAACAAGTATTTCAAGACTCCAGATACAAAAAACAGACTAATAAAACCCAACAATCTGCCTCATGGTTATATCTCAAAAGACCACATCCTCCCTCTCACTGAAGAAACCTTGCCTCATTTCTACGAAAACCAGTGGTTTTCATCTGTTAAGTTCCCAGAAGGCTAGGGAAATTATCTCAAAGGACCACGACTGTATATGGTGACTGATGATTTAACCGTTACACCTTTTTTTATTACCTTGATTATTTTAACTCTGAATGGGCTTGAAATCCCTATATCAGATGTCGAAGAATTGGAGTTCCATATTGAATTGGAATAGGTGACCTTTTATGTCATGTCTCCTCAGATAAATATTACATTTCCTGTCTGCATAATATATATGTTGAGATAAATTATTTCGTTGGTGCAGGGTTTAGGCATACTGAAAGCATCTCTTACATCCACTTCTGCTTTAAGCAGTGTTCTTGTAAATCAGATTTTGAAGACAGAACCAAAGCAAGAACATTGAGTTTGATCCCAAGGTTTCAATCATGTTATATTTTGCTTGCTTGTTCAGCTGTCTTCTGTAATTGTGCTATGGCCATTTCCTAAGCAGCTTGTAATAGATTCTTATTTATATGTTTTTCTTTTCAGTTTTTTATGACTTTGATTATTATGCAAATTTATTGTTTATTTTGCAATACTATGAGTGGGTTGGATATTGTTTTTTGTTATTTATATGCTGGTTTAATTGATTTTTTTATCTCTTAATTGTAGAGCATCATACGGGCATTAATTTTATTACATTTAAAAGAAAATTGTGCATCCAACTCCATTTAAACTCTGGATATTGTGATTAATGTGACATCCCATAATTTTACATATTTTTCTCTTTCTATACTGATATGACATCTATAGTTCTCATCCTACCCTACTTTATTTCAATGCAAAAATAACATTTTACTATTCCATATAAAAAAAATTATGTACTTCTTCGAATGTACCATGAACACCTATATCGAAGAACAAACAATCCCTTGATTTTGAGTTATATTCAGTACTTCTCGAAGTTTTGAAATTCACGACCATTGAAACATCTTTCTTTTTTTTTTCTTTTTTTTTTTTTATATATTTTGTTAAGTTTCCACAAGGGCCCGAATACTTTGTTAAGGGACTAACAACGAACAGGATGATTCATGACTAAATTGTGACATCTTTGGTGCACTTTTTGTATCGCCTCGGTCTAGACTTGTACTACACCCTTGTAACTCCTCTATTAGCCATCTACAACTAGTAGTGCTGAGCCTTAGTCCTTTCAAAATACCTAGATACATCCACATACGGCCCTTAGCTGGTAGGCAAAGAAACAAGACCTGCGTTTCTATTGAAGTTTTTATCATTCTATAGCTTAATGATATGTTTAAGAAGTTGAGTATATTGTTTATTTTAAATAATGTCAATCTCTCGTTCCAACTTTATTAACACACATTTTATCTATATATATATATATCATTATAACATCACAATAAGAATAATGGGATGTATCACCAATTATCTTTTTTATCTTTAACTGCATCACCATAACCTAAAATTGGTTTAAACATGTAGAACTTCCAGATTAGAATTCCACATTAAGCCTAATATCTTAATCTCTAATGTCAAAGGCCATCCTGGGAAATTACAATTTTTTTTAATGAAACCATCAAATATTTTATTTTGAAAACATG
The DNA here is from genome assembly GCA_028749325.2 of Caryopteris x clandonensis. NCBI lineage: Eukaryota > Viridiplantae > Streptophyta > Magnoliopsida > Lamiales > Lamiaceae > Caryopteris > Caryopteris x clandonensis. Next base: position 1,670,053 of record JAPYKT020000012.1, read on the forward strand.
GTAAAATAAAAAAAAATAAAAAAGGAATTTTTCTACCTTTTTCATATCATATATTGTTCATTCAATAAGTACAAATTCTGCAAGCATTGAGGTCATAGACTTTCTAAATAAACTAGAGATGTCAATAGAGTAGGACATGGCAGATAATAGAATACCCAAACCCACTCTGCTCATTTTATATTCCGTTCCGCCTTGATCTGTGATCCGCTACGGGCCAGTAAATATCAATCCATGTCCAGTTTTATGTAGGGCGTGCATGCCACCATGCCCTTTCTGTTGTTCTTTGTTTTTTTTTAATAAATTGTTTATTACATTAATATATTTTAATATTTATTATGTTTCACAACTAATATATATATATATATATATTAAAAAGAAGAATTAAAAATTATTGTGGGCCTGAGTAGAGAAGGAATGAAGAGAAAAGGTAAAAGGGTGCAAGGAAAGATCACTTAACAATGGCAAAAAGTTGATCAATCATGGGCTCTCTTGAAAGCCACGCCATGCCCCCAACAATTATTCTGAATTAAATCAAATATTAATAAACTAATACAACTTTCGATTTGCATTTCACCCTCGAAAATATTAATAAACACCCATGCTTTTCATCAAATAATAATATAAATTACGAATTCAGAATTCATTCAAAAATTATATTTTACATATTCTTCAAGAAAAAAAAAAAAAAAAGATGTTTTACATGGGTTCAACTAACCCAATTTGTGGTCCTCTAATTGCAACTAAATTCCACCTATTGTTGCTTAGTGTTTGAATAAAGACTGGTTTGTGGATTCAATTGGTGCAATTTGTTGCAACTTCTTTTTAACCCCTTCTGCTCTTTTCTTGAATGCCTTTTGACTTCTATTCCAAAGTCCCCACACACAACACACACATATATATACACATATTTATTTATTTATTAAATATCTTTGATCTACACCATTATCTACTAAAACGACGTTATCAGATTAAAAAAAAATTGGCCATATTATTCTTTTTTTTTTTAATTCAAACAATTTTCATTAAATTTTATTGTCTTTCAATTAGCAATCTTGTTTAGTTTTTTCGCTAAATTTAGGTATTCATCATAAGTATCTTTCTAGAAGTAAACTTATATTTATTGTTGTATTTTTTATTTTGACGATGGATATTCAAGTCACATTATACACATCCTCATTCATTCGATCTGATCAAAAGTAATTAACTTAAGACACGCTGAATATATATGCACACATATTGACACAAGTTTACTTCATTTATACACTATTTATTTCTCTTTCCATTATGATTAGATTATACCCTAAGATTCTAAATCAATTATTAAATTATCCTAACTAATTTTCAATACTAATTAAGAAGTTTTATTATGACTTTAACCTTCATTTTGAAGGTATGGATACAAGCAATACTAATTGAAAGCATTCCATTAATTTTTATTTAAAAAAAAAAATATGGGATCACTGTCGATCCTTGGTACCGTTGGTAGATGACCAGTGATTTATTATGTGACATATGTCATTTCACATTATGAAAAGTAGCTCATCACTTTGCAATAACTTTGATTAGAAGTACTCACCAATTATATGTAATGATTTCTATTTATTTGATCTTGGAAATGATTAGAAACTTTATTTTATTTTATTTTTTGTTATTAAAATTTATAAAGTCTTGATTTCCAAGTTAGGAGCCACTACAAAACAGACAATACCTAGTGTTTCAGATGGTTTATGTCTTAAGATTCAAAAATATGATTATTTCTTGCTTGAGTTTCTTCTAGAAGGTCATTATGAAAAGAGCAAAATCGATTCTATCATAGCAAGAAATCTTAGTCCAAATTCATGAATATTTGGAGATTAAAGTTTTAGATGGGTAGCAACTTTTAACCCTTGAAGAGAGGGGCTGTTTGATGATGTCACAATATTTAATTGAATTTAATATAACATATATACTTTTAGTTAAAAGAAATGGAAGAAATTATAAAAACAGTCTTGTTATTGTTGGTCCTTAAATCAATTATTTATTTTGTAGTTTCACAATTTCGTTCTTTATTAATTTTGTTACTTAAATTTTGTATTTCTTTTAGCCGAAATTTAAATTTTTTGGATATTTGTATGTGCACCACACGTTGCTAAGTCAAATTGAGATTTTCATTTTTATGTCATAGTAAATAACGTGGAAGTGTCACCCTAATAAATAACATGATATCAAACACGCATCAAAATTGACTGTAGGGACCACACAATCACTAAAAATATATAAATCCCAAATATAATGCGATCATGTGGTGTATAAGTTAAATTATCATGCATAAATTTTGAATTTCAATTAAAAATAATCAAATTCGAACAATTAAGAAAAAAACCTAATTTAGAAATTACGCACAAGTCAAAAGACTAGTTTTACTATTTCACGAAAAAAAAAGCGGTTCAAGATATTTGTTAATTAAATTTATTGTTCTTTTAGAAAAAGGTAAAATAGGTGATTTAATAAGGATAGTATGCATACACACAGTTTCAATGTATAATGATTTAAAATTTTAAATAAAATAAGATGGAGAGCTATAAATATAAATATTGCATATCTTAAATACAAGTATTTTAAATTAATATAGTCTTGATTTACTATTCGTCCAGCGTCACAGTTAAATTAAAATTTCTAAAATAATAGAATTAGAGCGCACACAAGAGTAAAAGTGGTGGACACCTAACAAGTAGGATAAGTATGAAAGTTTTGGGATTAAATCTACCCATTAGTTTTGACTTGGTGGCTTCTTCTTTTTCCAATAATTTTGTGTTGACTCTTTATGTGGATTCAAGATATTAATGTTGAGAAACTCAAACTGTCAACCAAACAATTTATATGTAGTCTGTGTCCACACACACCCACACCTTTAGGAAATTAAAATAAAAAAGTTTGTTGGTTGGTTGAACCCACTTGAGCAAATTTAATTTTCAAAGTGACTTGCCACTCCAAAACAAAAGCAGGCATCATACCTAAGTTTTCTGGATCATCCAATCCAATATTTCCACCTACCCCTAAATATGCCTTTCCCTTTCTTTCACTCGCCACTTATTGTGTGTTCTCTATACCTTGACGTGGAGCAATACTATTTCACTATTTTTTTACATAATAGTGACATATCATCCATCTTATTTACTTTTTTTTAATATATTACGTCTCTCGTCTCAAAAAATAATGTAAATCTTAAAAAGTATTATCTTTTATTTTTTTTATTAATTCAATAAAGGTGTAACCTTTTAAAAATTTTATATTCACGCCTATACGACTTCTTTTATTTGTTCATATCATTTATTTTATTATATATAACGTATTTGTAAAAAAATTTAAAAAAATCAATTCTTAAATTTTACTAATTAAACTAGACATTAACTTTTGAGGAAAAGAATTCTTCTTTTCATACAAAATATTTTTGAAGCGTATTACTTTTTTTTTTTTTTTTGACAGATTGAGCATTTGAAATTAACTTCAAAAATAATCAACTTACAAAACTACGATGCATCCCAAAAATAGTCTATTTTTATAAGACAGAGAAAGTAATAATGAATCTTGAATATATCGTGATAATAAAACAAAATTTATCCCTCATTTTTAGTCCGGGCTATCTGATGCACATTTGCAAAGCGCCATAAATAAAAATTTGTTTAGTTCTAGAAAAGTATTAGCTTTTTTCTATTTTTTTGTTCTGTTTTTACAACTTAAAAGTTATGATACTTTTGATTTGATTTTACTACGTGTATGCCCTAAATTTATGAAACATTGCCTTTCGACACGTTTGAAATTGTTATTTTTTTTTCTTCCACTTTTCGACTCTGTTTATGTTTCCAAGTGTCATTTGATGAAAAAATTAAAATCGTGAAGTATTGTGTAGGCAATCACGCTCTGGACTCTTCATCCTTGTTCCTAAAGCCGCCACGTGGCGACAACCCGTTAGGCCAACTAATGACCCGTTTGGCCTACCTCCATTGGCGCCCGATTGGCCAATGACCATAACTATGTCGCCACGTTTTGAGTTCCCGTTAAAGCAACCCCTAACTCAACCGGTTCCCAACTAATTTGGACAACATACTCATTCTCATCATTACACACATACACACACACACACGTGTATGTATCTATATATATATATAGTACTATAGAATGCCACAACTAAATTTCAGAATACCAAACAAAATATCTGCATTCTTGAACTCACTACAAGAAAATGGACTGGACCAGGGGCCACACCATAGGCCATGGAGCGTCTGCCGCCGTTTCCACCGCCACTTCACGGCTGTCCGGCGACGTATTTGCCGTCAAATCCGCTGAGCTATGGCAATCCGAGTCACTTCAGAGAGAGCATAAAATTCTTTCCACCTTGAATTGCTCTAATATAGTTGGTTACAGGGGATGTGACATTAGCCTTGAGAGTGGCAAGGCTATGTTCAACCTTATGATGGATTACGCACCCGATGGAACAGTCGTCGATGCGATTCGTCGGCGGGGAGGCCGGCTCGATGAGCCGACGATGAGTTACTACACTAATGGAATAGTGAAGGGATTAGAGTATTTGCATTCAAGAGGCATTGTGCATTGCGATATTAAGGGGAGTAACGTACTGCTGAGCCATGGTGAGGCTAAAATCGCAGATTTTGGCTGCGCCAAGGCGGTGGAAGAGGCGGCGATTGGCGGCACGCCGATGTTTATGGCACCGGAAGTTGCTCGGGGGGAGGAGCAGGGGTTCCCAGCTGATATTTGGGCACTGGGTTGTACGATAATTGAAATGTCCACGGGAAACTCGCCGTGGCCGAATGAGACAACCACGCTTCACCGGATTGCGTTCTCCGGTGAGTCTCCCGAGTTTCCGGCGTCTTTATCGGATTCAGGTAAGGATTTCTTGAGCAAGTGTTTGAGAGTTGATCCGAGAGATAGATGGACAGCTAAAGAGCTCCTGCAACATTCTTTTCTCGACGAATTCCGACACGAAAAGCAGATCAAAGACGGCACGGATTCTCCGACAAGTACTTTGGATCAGGGGATTTGGAGTTCGATTGAGGAAGATTCTTCACATGATCAAAGTGAGCTTAGTCTTGGGGGGTTTACAAATTCTCCGACGCAGAGGATGAAAGAATTGTCGATGAATTCTGGAACGGAGAATTGGGATTGGAGAGAGAGGTGGATAACAATGAGAGATAGTAACAATGGCGATGTCAGAATTGATTGTAACGGTAGATGTAGAGAAAAGAGTTTGTACTTTGTAGGAATCCCATTTCCAGGAGATATACAGAGCAATTGTCAATATTAGATCAATTCAATTTTTATTTTTTTATTTTTTTAATTAATGAAGTCTCAGTTTTGCAGTTAATTTTGTTGTTTATTGGCCGGAAAATTGAATACAATCTGAGAAGTTGAGGCGCTGGGTAGAAGAGATTCAAGATTTGTTTCCCAGGATAATATTATTGGTGGAAATTTAAAATATATTATTGTTGGCAGGTAGATTAGGTGCTTAATGGAAAAAATTCCTTAGAAGTTGGCTTCTTTTATCGCAAGGCGCAACTTTTTTTCTTTTTTTTTTTTTTTTAAATAAAAATTCTAGCCAACTTTTTTTTACCCACTTTGTATTAAAAAAAAAACAAAAGAACTTTTTTTGTAGGTTTTACCAAAAAAGTATTGTTACTAAATAGTTCCCATGGCCACTTTTGAGTAAACTTGCTCCAACCTAATAAAATTAGGGGTGTTTATTTGCTAGACAACCTAATAATTTGAGGCAAGTCTGCATATAGTAAATTATGATTGACCTTTAATGAATTCAAATTGAAAATAGGTCAAACTTGAATTACACGAATATAAAATAAGTTACATCGAATCAACCCACATGTCAATTTGATAATCTGTATAATTATTATTTTAAAAAATATATTATAAATATAATATCTATAAAACAAATATGTATATATATAAAAAAATCTATCATGTATTATTATATATTATTAATTTCAATTATATGAACTTAATAGAATTATATGTTACAAATATCATAATTAATTTATTTTAATAATTTTTTTATAAAATTTTATATTATTTTATAATTATTCAAGTCTAATCAAGTAGGTTGAGTTAAAATAAATAAATTATATTTGAATTACAATTCTTGAGTTGACAATCTAAATAGTTAGATTTAGTACACGCAAAATTTATAGTTACTAACAAAATATAATATTATAAAACGAGACTTACTTATTTGATACAGCGGAGTAAACTGTAAATCCAATGGTCTTAAATCCTATGTAAGTGTCCAAAGCTGGAAGTGGACAGGTAATGGTGTTGGTTGAGTTGAGCTGCCTCTTAACATTGATTTCATTACATAGCTCCAAAACTAGGTCGGCTCAGCCAATGTGATAGTATAATATTTTATTATTATCTTCCTAAAAAATTAATTATTATTATTATATTCTCTTATATTTATATTTTTATGAGCTTAATTGATCAAATATGTAATATTCTTGATATGAATTGATCAATAAATAAATTAAATTGGACATGAAGGGAAATAACTATGAATTGGGATCATTTATTTTATTTGATATTTCATCTTTTGTTTTAAAATAATTATTATACAATACATGTATATAATGATATCACTAATTAATACATATTGTGTGTTAAATATTTTGAAATACAAAATAAAACACTAATGGTTCGTTTGCTTTACTTGATAGAATAAATATTAGGATTTGTTATCAAGTATTATATATCAATCTTATGTTTGTTTTGCAAAGTTGCAGTACTAATATTTTATATTAATATGTAATATAGTATTTTGTTCAATATATTAAAATTATGTAAAATGTATATTTTGACTGTATGTAAAATGTATATATTGACTGTAAACCCCGCTAATATTTTCAATAGTAGACACTTTACTTATATTTTTATTTTAATCAAAATAAAAGTCCAAGATTTGTCTCTACATATTTTTGCCCTTACAACATATTTTTAAGAACCCAACAAGCCCAACATAAATTCCAATATTTTCTTTACAAAACTTTACATTTGATAATTTGTAATATTATTTTTATAATGAAGTCCTTAATTTTAGATTTATTAGGACACCTTAAAGTAAACTTTAAATCACCAATGTAGATATAATATAAATTAGTACTTGATATGATTTAGGGTACACTTGTTGTGTTCTTGTGGGTTTTTTATTTTACTGAAAATTTGGTAAAGCTTTAACAAAGAGATTATTATTTTTTTAATTTATTAGCTTACCTTGAATCCAATATGTGTCTTCTAGTTTTACGATATTTTTGTTCTCTAACTTCAATTTTTGTTCGATTTTTACTAAAGTTTCAACTTTTTGCTGTGAATTCATAATATGACAGTCGAATTGATTATGTGGCTCACTATTGATTTTTTTTTTTAAATGTAAAAAGATGTGGGACAAAATTCAAACATCATTAAAGAAAATAATTGTTTTAAAATAAATTATTAAGGAATTTTTATTTTAAAATTAATAAAAAATAAAATTATAAATGCACATGTTACAAAACCAAATAGAAATCTGAAAATTATAATTTTCGTGTTCTCGAAATTTACTTTTAATGTATAATTTCTAGGAATATTTAAAAATAATTTCTCTTTTATTTTCAATTTCCAGTTTTTCAGATGATGAAATTGTTAATTTCCTAATTTTTTTATAATTTTTATATTTTACATTAATATTGTTTTATATATTTAAATTTAATTTTAAGAGTATCATGTTTTTTATAGTAAACTTTTATTTATTAAAAATGATTTAAAATTTAAAATTTTAATTTCTAGTTTTCCAATTTCTTTGTAAATTACCAAATTTTCATTTTTTTTCTTTCAAGTTTTTTGATTTTGTTATTTCATAATACAAATTTATTCTTTATAAGTTATCATATTTTGAGACTTTTTCGAATTGTTATTTTTATTTAAAAATATATTTATAATCAAAATAGTTTTAAGCTATTTATAAATTTGGACATGTCTTGCATACAAATTAATTTCATGTAGTTATTTGGTTAATATAATATGTAATTGGTCCATTTTTTATTTCATAATTTGAAATAATTAAGAGCAAATTTGAAAATGTTAAGTTAATCCATATGATGTTAATTGATGTGAAATATAATCCCATCTATGAGGTGAAATCCATAATCATGTGTTTTAAGAATAACAGATACTTGACCAACCCATTTGTGATTATTAATATTGTAAAGAGTGAGGCTATTCATATCCCCAAATCCACTAAATTCACCCCATAGACCAAATATACCCCGTTTAAAACTATTTTTTTATTTTTACTAAATACACCCTATTTATGAAATTTATATCCTTCTACTTAAAAAAAAAATAAAAGAAAAAAATACACTTTGAAATGGGTTTTTCGTCGGTGATTGGAAGGCTGCTTTATATCTGGTGTAGCTGACTCCTTTTATGGCACTTTTCCCCAAAAAGAGCTTGCACTTTGTTCACACTTCTTCCAATTTGCATTGGCTCTTTGAGGTAGTACCTAGACAACCGCATGTGAAGCCCGCACAACGAAACGTCCCTCTTGCTTCGAGTTGGAATGCACCGCCATACATATCATTACTTATGATATTAATGGGGTGGAATTTTCATCTATTGGGAGTAAAACCGACGAGCCAGAGCTCGGGTAGTTTCTTGAATCGCCTTTAGGGATGGTCGGAAATTTTCTGACAATACGGTTTTGCTTGTGGTTGAACAAAATGAATCTTCTATTAACAAAAATAAACAGATTCCCATTGAATAACAGGTGCAGAAATGGATATAAATTGTTCTCAAATCTATCTCTGGTCTCTCTGAGAAAATTAACTGCCACGCAACATCAAATTGATGAACTTTGCACAGAATGTTGATAACAATGTTGTAAGCCAGAGTGTCGAGAAGAAGAAGAGCAGGGGTAATAGGATAGATCATATTTGAAGAAGGTAAGAGCAAATCTTGGAATGATTATTCAAACTAAGGAGAGTCTGATGGATTAAAGCCAGGGAAAGGGAAATAAAAACCATGTAGCTGGAGAGCAGATTCCATGTGGTGGAATGGGTTGTGGTGCCGGATTACAATCTAGTCCTCCGATGAATGTTGCAGAGGGGGAAGAGATGGTTTTCCGACTACAGTGCATGCTGCGGGAGACGAATCATGTTCTTCAGAGTCAAAAAATGAGTGGAATAATTTGAGCTGGACTAACATTTTTTGTGGAAGAGAAACCAGAGCGGAGGAAATGAGCACCGTCACGCGGAGTCCCATGGGAAAATCTAAGCAAGAAACGCATCAATGTCAAATTGCTTCTTCTATAGCTCGATGAGGCGTAGCAGTGGAAGAGAGAGATTCAACCACCCAACAGCAATTTTAAATATATAAGAGTATTTTATAAATTTTAATTATATCTAATTTTGTCCAAATTTTTCTAAGGTATATTTAGAGGATTTCAGGGTACAAACAACCGGACTCTATTGTAAAACAAATATGAAATAAGGAGGAATGCCTCATCTACCAAACTCTTATCCCATAAAGCAAACAAGTCCTTAATGAATTAGATTACTCAAACACAACAAAATAGGCTTATTTTGAAAGGCGAGTTAGAAGTACAATAGGAGTATTTGTTTTTTTTTTCTTCTTATATTTAAATTTTTAGTATTTAAAAAATAATACTCAGAGTTTTAAAATAATTTTTAGTATTGAAATAATCTTCTAAACTTTATTTTTTAATTTTAAATAGTTTATATATTTTTAAGTTAGTTAATTTTTTTTAATTCAAATTTTTATTTCTTTAATAATGCGATTGTATTGTTTTTACAATTAGTACGATTCTCGCATAATTTACAGTTTGTAGTATATAAAAAATTTAAAATAAAATATATTTATAATATAATTTTGAGTAAATAAATACTAAAGAATGAATAAGGTATAATAAGTATTTTTTTCTTATTTTATTGATAATTATATGTAACAAATATAACTTAATGTGTTCTAAGAGTTACTAGTTAAGTTTCCGTACGATGCACAGACAATGTGTGAGTTATAATTTAATTTAGCTATATAATATTATTAAATTCAAGTATTATAAAACATTTATATATATTTCTTTCTTCCTCTCTTTTATTTTCTAATCAAAGTATGTTCAAAGTTAGCTTCAAATATATGAAGTGCAAATTACTATAATTATTAATATGCTAAAATAATTTTATTCACCTCGCCCCGCCCCGTCCCATCCAAAGTGAGTGGATATAATATTTTTAACACAACATAAATATGTATATTTATAGTAAGCATACAAAAATATTGCATAATAGTTTGAAAAAAATATTTTTTATGGTCGTAGTAAAACTTATATTTTTGACAATGTATATTATATATATTCACACACCTTAGAAGAATTTTTAGTGGAATATTTCTAAAAAGGTGTAGAATTTCTTTCAAAAATTCATTGATAAAATAAATTGTTTCAACGAAATATTTATATGTTGAAACAATATATCAATGACAAAATAAATAAATAAATATACATTAATATTATAATATTAAAAAAGAGCAAATATTGTCAAATAATTAGAAATTATCTTCGTATTCTTCAATTTCATTAAACACGCAAATCTTAAATTTTTTAACAAAAATTATTAGTAAAGAACAAAAAAATTACCATCATAGGATATTTATTTTTGTATTTTTTTATGTCTTTATATAGACAAATATCAAAAGATATATATAATCTTATAAGATTGATTTCTTGCTTCGATATTTAGAAAATGATTTGTTCATATCTATTTAATTATTTTAGTTAAATATAGAAATATATAACAATTAACTTAAGAAAAAATATTTTATATTTAATAATTAAGTTTATATATATATATATATATGCAATATGGATGTCTACTTAAAAATTGTTAAAATAGAATTACTACATATATTTTTCATAAAAAATAGAGTTGAAACAAAAAATTTATAAGCTTTTAATTTATTTAGTTAAAAATAAAAAATAATAATAAAAAAGATAATCAAATAAATTATTTTTATAGATAATAATAATACAACATAATTGTAGTATATCTTGAAAATGATAAGTGTACTTTCAACATTGTGGCTTTATTAATCAAATTGTAGTATTATATCTTATATATAAATAGATATTGATATAGATATATAGAAAAATAAATATCATAATTAGAAAGTAATTTATGTAAGAAAATATAATGTTTTCTAGGTGATACTTCTCTTTTATATATACTTACAAATAGTGATAGTCTGTAGGCTACTTAAAACTAATTATATCATTTATTCCACATAAAAAATAGAAATAACCAAATTTAATAAGAAAGGTACGACGGAAAAATGCTATAAATTTTATTTATATGGGTACTGATATATATATATATTAATCAATAGAAGTAATAAATACAGTGGTATCAAAGAAACATATGAAGATCATGATTCAAAGAAAATTAAATATTTTAATATAGAAATATTAAGGTTTAAATGTTTATATTGTAATCTTCATAATTTATTATTTATGGAAATATTTATTTAGTTTAATGAATGTAAAAGGAATATGATTTATAACATTATAATTGTGCTAATTTTTTTTTAATTAAGCATTTTTCAGATTTAGAAATCAATTTAAGCGGGAAAAATTGCTTCTACTATTTTTAGGGCGACTTATGTTTATATATATATATGTAGATTCCCACTGTTTCGAAAGGAGAATTATGTTTCCATAATAAATTGATTAATTTTATTAAAATTAAATTATTTGATATTTTCTTAAAATATTAATTAATGTTTATTTGCAGCCCCTATTCAATTCAATAATTCAATACATAATAAATATTCAAATATAATCGAATAATCATCCATAATATATAATTGTAATTTTTTCATCTAATATCTTATTTTAATATATACAATATGGGTGTAAAATTAAATATGGTTAAAAATAATTGTTGATTTGAATTAAGAAAAGTAGTGGTTCTTAATTATAAAACTATAATTGTGTGAAAATTCCAATTCTTAAATTAAATATTTCAGAAGATAATTTTAATTTTCTCTTAATTGAATAATTTATAATATCAGACTTTAGAGCTTTAAGCGAAATTATTAAAATATCACTTGTCCCGTCTTTAGTAATGGGCTTCAAGTTGTAGGAGTCACATTATTAAAATTTTATAAAAAATTATAATTATGCACTAAAATGCCAAAAAAAAATAAAAAAAAAATGTACATTAAATTATAATATTTAAAAATATGTATTAAATTTTAAGGAGAGACAAAAGCCATACATTTTTGAAAAATTCAATAAATTAAAGTAGTTTGGATTTGGAAGCTAAAGAATCCACATTTAAAACATAATAAAGTAATTAAGGTATGCAAGGATGGGTTATTAACATCTAGAATTTATATTGTATAATTCATGTGCTATATTTGAGGTTTAAATGTGAGGGTTAAGGATTTATATTATATGATTAAACTATATATTTATTCATCGACGTTCATGATTTGATTTAAGATTATCATTTCAGAAATAAAATCTTAAATGCTCGCTCTCTTCCAAATAAAAAAAAATATATATATATATATCTATATATATATTAACAATGTCACTCACTATAATTATTAACATGTATTTTAAGAATATTTGAATATTTATTTTTGTGGAACTTCAATAATAATGTAACATTTATTGATCATTGGATTTCCTTTTTTAAATCTCAACTGTTAAATTTATTTCATCTTTTGTACTTATTTAAACTTTTGAGTTAGTGTAGTTTTTGACTAACAACTTCGTATCAATTGTTCTTCCCTACTTCCTCATGTGGTCACACCAGCACCATTATTTCAGGTGCTACCGACGGCCGCCGCCGAACTAAAGTCAATGCAATATAATAGAGCTTATGTAACACTAAAAAATGTTACATAATAACATAAAAATGTTACTATAAATAATATGTAACACTTTTTTTGTGCCACATTTGCCTTGAGATTCTCAAATTAACAAGCAAACCATCTCATCCAACCCACTTTTTTTATAATTCTTAACATATATATATATACACACACACACACTAATTATAAATTGTTTGTACATGAATGTAATCTTTCACATAATTTTAAAAATATATAATTAAATAATTTTATTCAAGTTTTAAATATGTATATGATCTTTAACAAATAATCTTTTTATTTATATATACTTTTTAATTTAGATTATATTTAATATTTAATAATTATTTGATTAATATTTAATATAAATTATTTATGATATTTAAACAATCTTTTTTATCATAAGTTTCTCATACAAAAGAAATATTTTCATTAATTAATAAGTGAATAATCATAAAATGAAATGTCTAAAAAATATTACTTATTCAAAAGTGTTACATATTTAAAAATGTTACCTAAAAAGTGTTGCATATTTGAAAGTATTACATAAAGTTTTTCTCATGTAAAGGTGTTACATGTAAGTGTTACATATTCATAAAGTGTTACAGAAGTGATACCTAAAAACTGTTGGTGAATAAAAAAGTGTTACATATAAGTGTTACAAAAATGTTACATAAATATTAAAATTATAAATATATTCAAAAATATGCTACTTAAAGTAGTCTATGTAAAAAACGTTACAATTATGTGTTACGTAAAATCAAATATGTTGTAATGCAACAACTCACAATTTGTCGTCTTCACCACCTTCTTCCTCAACCACTTCATTTTCCACGACAGGTATTTTCATCATCCTGGATTTGCATCAAGATTTCTTCCATCAAAGGAATTATAATCTTTGATCCTTCTCATTAACACAATGGCCATATATACACAATATGAAGCGGCATAAATCTATATTAATAATTAGAAAACTAATTATTTACATTGACAACTAAATATATTGTATATATTTAACATGCTAATAATCAAGAAACTAATTATTTACATAGACCACTAAATATATACAATATATTTAATACATCCCACAGTCGAAGCGGGACGTTTATGGACGCTAAGACTGTTCCGAAAATCCTCAAACAATACTAGCCGAAGACCCTTGTTAAATATATCCGCAATCTGATATCATAATGGCACATGAAGAACCTGGACCTGTCCACGGACAAACTTATCTCTAACAAAATATATATCAATATCGATATATATGGTACGTTGATGTTAAACTGGATTTCCCGACAAATAAATAGCATTTACATTGTCATAATAAACAAGAGTAGCCTTTTTAATCGGACAATACAGCTCCAAGAGAAGATTTTGAAGCCAACACGACTTTGATACAACATTTGCTAGCCCATGATACTCGGCTTCAGCACTAGAACGAGACAAAGTAGGTTGTCGCTTAGACGACCATGAAACCAAGTTGTCTCCCAATAACACACAATAACCTAACGTAGATTGTCTGTGTCAAGGCACCCACCTCAATCTGCATCAGTATAAGAGACAAGTGTAGAGAAAAAAGATGGGTATAGATGAAGCCCGTGATCCAAAGTACCCATAACATACCAAATAGCCCGCTTGAGAGCAGAGATATAATCAACTATAGGATCATGCATATGTAAGCAAACCTATTGGATCGCATAAGAGATATCTGGTTGGGTGAAAGTGAGATACTGTAGAGCCCCTGCAAGACTCTAATAAAGAGTGGGATCGTCAAATGTAGAACCAGAAGTAGCACAAACCTTTGACTTGGTTTCAACTAGAGTGGCAGACAGTCTACAAGATGACATTCCGACACATTCAATTATTTCTTCGGTACATTTGAGTTGTGAAAGAAACATACCACCTTTATTTCGAGTCACAGCAATACCAAGAAAATAATTCAAAAGACCAAGATCCTTCATAGCAAATTCAGAACAAAGAAGATCAATAATAGAGCATCAGAGAGTATCAGAAGAGGCAGTGAGAATAATACCTGAATTCCCACGGTCACGCCAGCCTTGCCACCGCCGCCACCATTGTTGTTTCGGTTACCACCCCCGTTGTTCTTCCAGCCACCTGAATTCTTGCGTTGATTTTTACCCCTAATTCAGAAGACGAGGTGGCCACAAATAGCGAATTCCAATCCCATTGCCGCCTCCTTGGCCATTCCAACCTCTTCCAAAGTGAGCATGGAACAAGCTTGGTAGATGGAGGCAGTGAATTTCTTTGATGAATAAGCATACCCACACCCTTATAAGCACGGGTGAGAGTCGAAACTAATTGGAGAATAAGTTAGCTATCGGATACCGATGCACCTACAATATTCAACTTGTCAGCAAGAGACTTAAGCCTCTGACAATAAGTTGTTACGTTCGAAAAATTCTCCATTTTGAGAGTGGAGAAATCATGTTCAAGAGTAATGGCCCGAGAATGTTTGTTATCTTGAAAAATATCTCACAAACGATTCTAAGCCTCCATTGTCGTAGCATCAGGTTCAAGAATTGTGTGCAAAAGGTCATTACAAATGGTGGCATAAATCCACGAAATGACCATTGCATCAAGGGTCGACCATTGTTCGTCATCATCCTCGGTCGAAGAAGAGACCTTCTCCTTCCCTTTGGCAGAGGGAATAACATGGTGCAAGACCAAACGAGATCGTGCGGTAACCTTGAATAGTTCCACCCACATAAAATATTGAACATTCTCCATTTCAAAGGTAATAGAGATTTAATTCTTGATGTTAGATACTGCAAGAGAAGGGTGAAAAGAGTTTTCAGAAGCTGACATGATAGGGTTGCCGGAGGAAGAAAGAAAGAAGGAAAAATGAAGAAGAAAGTGGACGGCCGAGTGGTAGGGTGCAACGGAAGAAGAAGAACGTGAAACCCTTAACTTGTAATAATTAATACAATGCAGATATATACAAGATATGAAGCCTAAGTGTAGACATAAATCATTAGGAAACTAATTATATACATTGACCACTAAATATATTGTATATATTTAATATGTTAATAATTAGAAAACTAATTATTTACATTAACCACTAAATATATACAATATATTTAACAAAATATGTTGTAATGAAACAACTCACAATTCGTCATCTTCGCCACCTTCTTCCTCAACCATTTCATCTTCCACGACAGGTATTTCATCAGCTTGGATTTGCATCAAGAATATATTAACTAATCTATAAGAATCAATAAGATTCTGATATACAACAAATATAAAAAATATTATAACAAATGTGACAACAATTTCAACGACAATTTAACAAGTAAAACAGCTCACTACTCTCTTAGTAAATTTGAATCTTCAAGCTAGATGTTATGTCCCTTTTACAAATATTTGAATTCTCGGCAGAACATTCATTTAAGTCTCGCTTAGATCATTCTCTAGTTTTCTCTGCTCTTCAAAAACTGCACAAGGCCTGGTCTTTTCCAATTATTTAGGCTACAAAGTTAGTTCCTATATGTCACAAGTTTTTAACACAATTAATTAACTATAGTTTTATAAATCAAGAAAAAGTAGTAAGATGTAATTATTAAGAGTTTTAGGTATTACAAACTCTAACAAACACTTAAATATTTACTTCTTTGTTGAAGATCCAACTAAATTTTAGTGATCGAAACCCCTCTTTCTCTACTCTTACATCTGCCATTTCCGAATCCTAGATCCTAGATTGCATACGAACTCTTGCTCACACCTTCCATCATCTTTCAAGCCCTCGAGCTTCTCCATTCTCCATCTCCCCACCAAGAAGTCCAAAATATCTGCGTAGTCATTAGGTGTGTAAACTCCAATTCGGTGGGCCAAGAAGGTGAAATGCTCGAATAGATGAGGGTCCTGACCATCATACATTAAGTGAGCCGGCATTGTGATTCGTTTTCTTAGCATCTTCCCTACGGCAACTATAGTTTCATTCGGATCGACCTTGAGTAGTTTTTCTGTGATTTTTACGTATGCATTCTCGTGACGCTTTTCATCGTCGGCAATGGCTCCACATATTTTTGCAAGAGCCAGATCCCCACCTTCTGTTGCTAGTCGAGCTGTATTAGAGTGCGATTCAAACGTAGCGCGCTCTTGAAATGATGTATATACAAACGATAGATAGGGGTTGTTTTCCAATCCAGGGTCCTGCGATAATCCCAAAATAAAATTCTGGATTTATGGTACCATGTGTTTTAAGGTTAGTACCACAATATAACAAAGAAGATTACTATATATATATATATATAAACCTTCAATCTTATATATAGTTACTATAGAAACAATAGAAATCCAAATATATTTTATTTTAAGTATAATTATAAGTATAGAAATGCAATACAAAATATATAATCTAAATAGTACGGGCGTATTCCCCTCAAACATTTCCTAATTCTCTTAAAATAATATATTTTGTTCTATAAAATTATTCATTTTCACGAGCAATGTGTTATATATATATATATATATATATCAACTAACCCCCTCAAAGTTTACTACTTAGCTCCCTGATTTCGATTCTTCATTTTATTTTATATTTCATTTTATATTTCAACTTCATTAACACGTGTAGTATATTTAGTGATAATTTTGTTCTATACACATAACGTTTAATAATAAAGTTAAAATATGCATAACATGAAAATTAGGATTTTGTGTGCTAGCTCCCCTAGAAATAAAATATCTCCTCAGTCTCAAAAGAACAGTCATATTTCACATTATATAACTTTTTTACTTTTTATCTAGTTAAATAACTACAATTTTTTAAAAGTTATAAATTTACATTTATACTATCGCTTTGTTTGTTCGTATTATTCAATAATGTATAATTTATTCATAAAATTAAAAAAAAAAATTTTGACTTTAACTAATAAAACTAGATGATAATTTCTGAAACATAATTCAAGGTATTTTTGGATAGAAGTTATATTTGAAACAAAAGCTTTATTTTTAGGACGGATGGAGGGAGTATAAAACATCGAATACAGAGAGACTTACCATTCCAGCTCCAATCAAGTACTGCACCGTCCTCTCAATCATCTGCATATCAACCCGGCCCGATAGGTAGAGATATGTCCTAAGCAGATCGCCGTGTCTATTCTTCTCCGCAGTCCAAGCCCGAGTCCAAACGGCCCACGGGCATGCATGCAAGTGGTGAGATTGGTTGCTGCTAAGATTTGCATTGGCTGCCTCTGTTTGATGAGTGTTTATTTTCACTTGTATTCAGAGAATTATATAGATGAGGTTCCTGTCTAGTGCGGGTTCAACACGGGATCTTCTATATGATTTTTTATTTTAAATTAATTTATCATAAAATATTTATATATAATATTATTAATTAATGCACATTGTATATTAAATATTTTGCAATAAAATATTTGTTAGTATATATTAGAATTTTTAAAATAATTATATTTCCAGGATTCTGCTGGTAGGGTTAGCGGTTTGAAAAACAAAAAACGAATTTCTTGAAAATATAATAAAATTAAAAGTTATGACTAAATATGAACTTATTCTATGTTAAGTAGCTAAACTGACGCCAACCTATTTTTATTTTTCAACTAATTCTTGTTCTTTACCATAAATATCTTCACTTAGGCAAATGGGTAAGAGAAGTCCAAATAAAAATTGAACATAAAACTTAAATGCATGGGTGTACCGTACATTTCAATATAGAATATTACTTATTTAAATAAAAGTATATTTATTTACTTAAAAAATATTATTACTAATTTGTTATCTTGAAAAAAAATAATACTTTTTAAATAAATAAGTAATATTATTTAAACAAATAATAATGTGTATTGGGTGCTCAAAATTTAAATATATGACCTGATCATATTAAAAAATAGATATTAATTAGGGATAATTTCATTTTATATTTGTTAACTTTGACTCTGTTTAGCGTATGGCCTCTAATTATACGAATTTGTGCTAATGATCTCAAACCTGAAGGCCTTGTTTAAGCTGGGATGGGTCCAACTCAATAATTTGTTTGTTTTGGGTTACGAATTGGGGGTCATACATCTTTGTCATCCAAGCCCTACGACTTGTGACTAATGTGACATTTCATTTTTTACATATCTCTCGTTCTCTCTCTACTAATGTGACATTTTTCGTTCCAATCCTACTTTACTCAATTCCAATACAAATGTAACGTTTTACTATTCATCTATATGTAAACTACTTGGATGTACTCATCCGGATATACCAAGAACACCTACATTCCAAAACAAACAACCCTATAATTTATTCAATTTACACCTGATTTCATCATAACTTTGAGGTGAGATCAAACGACATTATTTTTGTAGTTTAAACAATTATTTATTTATTATTTTATAAGTATGACCCCCGAAGCCATCTTCTTCTAGTTGCAGGACGAAATCCGACAGCCAATTGCTGGCTCTGAATAACCATTTCAACTACATTAATATTTGAAACATAAATAAGTCAAAGGATAGGCCGAGTTTAGTATCTCCTAGATTGCCCCTAATATTCTAAGCCGCGCTAATTCAATAGCGCTCTTTTTTAGATTCATCGATATTGAATCAATCGAATGCACTTCTAACACCTGTTCTACTTTGGAAGACCCTGGGTTATATCACCCGATTGCCGTGCATGCACGGGTATGGAATTTGAAAGAATATGGAATCTCGGTCCAAAGTCAATGGCCGAAGAAGATCTCCTTGAAGTTTTGAGACAACACAATGTCTAAAAATTGGACGGAAAATTGACATTTTTTTGTAAATTTGGACCGTAATTCAAATTAAATTACAAAATTATATTGATTTCTTAATTTATTTTGCCACCAAATATAAAAAGGACACAAAATCTTTAATTAAATCATCTCTTGAAGGCGCCGATCACTATTTTGGATAAAAAAATTAATAGGGTGGTCAAATTCACTATTTTGGATAAAAAAAAATTAATAGTGTGGTCAAATTCACTATTTTGGATAAAAAAAGTTTAATAGGGTAGTCTGTTGTTTGGCAGTTGACGTAACAAATTAATAAATTAATGTTGGATTTAAATTAGCTTTCAATTTAATATCATCTATAATTTGGTGAAATTTTAAATTGCATGCAAGAAATTGCTCCTTTTTTTCTAAAATAAAATTGAATCTTTCTATTTATGTAGTATATTTAGTAATTACTTTTTATAATTATTATACTTACTTAATATTTAGTAAGATCGCTGAAAAGTAGAAATTGTCATGTGTCTTCTCTTGATATGTGTCTCCACAAATAATTAATACATATCTTCTATACACACATTATCTTTCTCTCTCTTTTTCTTTCTGTTTTCTACTTGTATTTTTCACTAAAATTAAAAAAAGTTCAAATATTTTTTCCGTACTATATATATTGAAATAAATAATTATATTTAAAATATGAAATATAATTTTTTGTGAATTGAATATTATGTCTTAAATTATATCATTTTATATATATGATGATTTGAATAAATAGTATGTCAAATTGTTAAATGGATTAGGCTAAAAGAAATATATATATTATTTTAATATAAAATAAAAATATTATAAAATTAAATTTATTTAATATTCTTATTTATTTATAATTTCATTATTTTTTAGTTTAAGTGATAATTCAAAATTTACTTTAAATTATCGTACAATTTATTATTTAATAAAATTAATTTTAAGAAAATAAAAATACAATGTAATATAACAAACTATATTTAAAATTGAATAATATTTATATAATTGATATAAATAACATGTTATATATTTTTATAATAATAAATATAATCTTACTATACATTTTTAATATAGTACATCATGTGCATTTGCAGGAACGTACATCTAATTCTCTATAAAAATGTATAACTTTATAAATGCTAGTTTTATGGATGCTACATTGAAATAAATAAACTAATATTTGTAAGATTATTCTACCCATATAACTAGACCTAGTGAAGCCTACTTAAACGCCTATCGTACACCTATAGTACAAGATAAATCAAATAATATTTTGAAATCTTTTTAGGGGGGGGGGGGAATATTTTATAAGAATATAGTGTCTTTTAAATTTATTTATAAAAAGACAAGATTTATCCAATTTCATTCGTTACCAAATTTGAAAGAAACAACACGATTAAATATAAATTTAAGAGACATATCTAATGTTAATATAACATTTATCTCTATCGATAATGAAAATTAATAGTAAAGACTATGATATAAGAAAAAATATGATTTCAAATTTCTTTCTATATAAAATAAAGTGTATCTTTTTTGAAATCTTTTATGAAAATTAATTTTTTTTGTTATACTTTAATTTATAGAAATTAATATATATATATATATATATATTCATAAATATCACAAGCAAGTAGGGATGTTAAAAGGGCCATGGCCCGACGGGCCGGCCCATTTAGCCCGAAAATTTTTAGGGTTAGGGCTTGATTTTATTAGCCCGTTTAAAAGTCAACCTGTTTAGCCCGAAGCCAATTAGCCCAAGCCCTATAGGGCTAGCTCGCTTAGGGTTAGGGCTAACCCAATAACCCGAACTTTTCTTCTTATTTGTCTATTTTTTAATATCGAATTTAATAATAACTATTTTTAATTATTTTTCATATACCATATTTGGTTTTTAGTAGAATATATTAAAATTTATATTTAATTACTAGAATATTTTAAATAATGTCATTTAAATTTAGAACTTAAATGTAACATGATTTCAAATTTTATGACAGTGAATGCTCTAAAAGCTATAATTATTGAGAGCATGAAATAGTGTATATGACTTAAATGTTTGAATCTTTAAATTTTATAGAGTGATATAAAAGTTCAAAAATATATTATCTTTTAATGTTATCTAAAATTGTATTTTAAATAAAGCATAATATGCATTTAATTAAAATTTTAAATTTAAATATATAATTTAACTATTTTGACTCATAACCCGATAGTGGCCCGATTAGCCCGAAAACCGCTAGGGTTAGGGTTAGGGTTAAGTTCACCATAATCAAGCCCGTTTAAATTGACCCGATTAAATTAAGACCCGATTAACCCGAAACCCGCTAGGGCTAGTTCGAAACCGACAGAACTGGCCCGTTTAACATCTATACAAGCAAGCATCCCCTATTATCACAAGTCCTCTCGAAAGCCACGCTATGCCCAATCATCACCTAAAATATCATAAAAGATTTTGTTAAACCAAACGACTTCGTTTAGGATTTAATTTCAAGATTAAATTAAAAATATTACGTTAATTATTATATAGATATACATATACATACAATTGAAAAATATAATATATTTACTTAATAGGCAATTTTCAGTTGAAATAAAAAAATATTGATAACATATTATGATTGGTTTTTAATTTTTATTTTTTTTACTTTGAATTTTAATATTTCGATTCAAATAAAATTTTGAGTATCGTTTAATCTTTTATGTAATATATATTAAATTAATTTCTCTTTTATAATTTTAAATTTAGTAGACATAATGCATATTTTAAAATGAATATTAGATTCAAAAAATGCAATTAAATTTTTATTGATTATTTGAATTATATTTATATATTTATTGTGGGTGGGGATTATTTGTATTGAATTTGGGTTGACAAAAAATTAAATATTTTTATAAAATTAAATAATTATAAAGTTTTATTTGTATACAGTATTCATTTTTTAAATCTTAATTTATTTATATTTTTATATAAACTAATATAATAACATAATAGTCTATAAATAGTAAAAATATATTTTTTTTAGTTTCATATTAAAACAAATGTTTGCAATTATCAATATATATATATATATATATTAAAGTAAAATGACTATTTTCTATAATATTTTTCCGCTCATGTAATTTCTAAAAATGTAATTAATAATAAGTATTTAAGTATAATTTTTCTAATTAATTTTCAAAATTATAAATAAAAATCAAAATTTGAATAAGATTTGGTAAGTTTATAAATTCAATCATCTTAACTTCGAAATAATTCCACTTAACGATGTTCAAATTCCACAGATATTGGAATGTAAAATATCAATATTTGTCCTTCCCAACGACCTCCTCTCTCTCTTATTCATTTTTTTTTTAAATCCTCAATCATCTTTTCTTAGTTTCTCGCACTAGACCACCATCACACACCATCGTCACTCTCCAACGCAACGTTTGTTGTTATCGCTTACTCGCACACACCAAATTCCACAATATATCATATAACTTAAGTATATAATTATATTACCAAATATAATTAAAAAAATATATTTTGTGCATCGCACAGATCCAACACTAATTTTTATTTAAAACATAACATAATAGATGAATAAAATACACACACCTACGTAATAGGCATGTGCTAGACATGCACATGTAAGGTCTAAAAAACCTTGAGATGAAATGTATTTTTGTAGCAATTTCTTTCTTTAAGTTTCTTCATTTTTTAAAAAACGTTTTTCAATTCCCTAAGACATTAATATTTAATTTATTTTTGAGTTATTGAATAAAACTTTATTGAAAGATGTACAACTTTTCAACTGTTTTGAAGAAAATATAATTATTCAATTTATTTATATGTAAATATTTAGTATAACTTTTTTATATAAAAATATAGGAGTCGGAAAATTTTAGTTTAGTTAAGAGGTAAATGAGTGGTTATGGGAGATATGATTGGATGTTTATAATTCCTTTACTTACAACTAAATTCCACCTACACTTTCTGCATTCAATTCCTAAAATTACTTCCAACATCTTTTCAACCATTTTTTAATCCAAACTTTTCCTTCCATAAGAAGCGTAGTATTTGTTTAACTATAAAATATTACTTATTTAATTATAAAGTATTTTTTTAAGTGTATTACTATTGATTAGTTATCTTAAAAAATAAAGATAATTTATATTTAAACAAGTAATACTTTATAGTTACATAAGTAATACCTTAAATCGTGTCACACGTGCAACCGTTTCACAGGAGACCTACTCAAGATACTAAAATAAAATTCAGATCACCTACGAATTTTGTCTTCTAGTAATGCCAATTTATTAATTTTACTATCTTCCTCTAAATATATATATATATATAATATGTCTTTAAAACTACTTCAAATGCATATTAGTTATTTTTTAACGTCAATATATATATATATGAATTGCATTATTATTATATAATGTATAGACATATATATATGAGTCTCGTTATTTTTAGATGATTCTAAAAGTAGTTGTGTACTTTTTTTCTTGTACAATTATATTATATATTTTTATATTATACAAATTTAATCAAAATTTTGTGAAAATTCAAATTTATTGTAAAAGGAATTGATGATTTTGAATTTTGAATGATTCAAGTGACACGACATTCGCTAGCTTGACACTTTTTGCTACCTTCATATTCCAAATCACTTAAATTTGTTGAAATTTAAAAATTTCCATTTTTAATGACATAACTTTAATTTCTGACAAAATTAGAACTAGAATTGCACATAGAAAACTTAATAATGTAATTATAAATATAAAACAATATAAAGTTAATTTAAAGATTGCCTAAAAATTGCATGAATAATCTAAGGGGATGTTTGAACTAGGCTGGAGGTCTCCGTAGCACAATCGATTATGGGTTGTGAGGTTGTGTCACAATCAATGCATGGTAAAATGTGGTGTTTGTTTTGGGTTGTGATAATGTAAGTTATTATTGATATGTCAAATCAATAGGTTTAGTAGAGTTTTATTTGTATTATTATACTATGAGAGATCAATTTGTGGATTTAATAATTGGTGATGGATTATTATTATTATTATTATTATTATTATTATTATTATTATGTTAAATGGATGTCAAAATAAAGATCTCAAGAAGAGAATTAATATGATAATTTTTATAAAAAATGAATTTGAAAAAAAAAAGTATAAGTATTTAAAAAATTTGGGTGAAAAATATATATTGAATAGTTTTCTTGGAAATGATGAGAGAAGAGGGGGGAAAAAGAGGTGTAGAGTGGGTAGAGTTGTGGATGGAACAATCACAACCCACAACCTCGTAAACAAACACGGGTTGGGTTGTGGCACAACCCACAACCGATCGTGTCCAATCCAGTTCAAACATACCCTCTTCCTCTCCAAAATAATAGCATAAATTTGAGACTCTACGCATGTATATGTAGGGCAAACCTAAATTAGTCTTTTAGTACCACAAAGGCTTATATGCATTGGGTACACCGTGCAATATGACCTACAGTATTAATTATTAAATTAAAAATATTATTTGTTTATTTAAAAAATATTATTATTAATTTATTATCTTAAAAAACAGTAATATTTTTCAAGTAAACGAACAATATTTTTAGTTATAAAATAATAAAGCAGATCGAATGCACGATGCACCCAATGCACAAAAACATCCACTGTTTTAGTATATCTTATTTAATTGTTAGATAATCTTTTAGAAGATATATTATGATGTTAACCTTCATTTTGAAGTTTAGCTTATAACTACAATTTAAAACTCTACGGGTGTTTCTTTTCAGCTTTATCAAAGTTGGACAAAATTCTGGTCATAAATTTTTTTATCGTAAAAATTATGGGAACGTATGTTTAATTTTTTCAGATTGTATAGAGTATAATTGTTAGTATTATATTAAATTAATATTTTAAATTATTATTAATATATTATTATAATATAAAAAAGTAATGTGTAATAATTAATGTTATAGAGTAATTGTGTTATAGTATCAGACTGATTATTTATTTATTTATTTAATATATTTTGCTTTTATGGAAACTTCTTTTCCAAGTTAGGAACCACAACAAAGAGATGATTCTGGTACCAGATGGTTTATGTCACATTTAAAAAAAAAAAAAAGTAAGTATATTATTTCTTGCTTGCGTTTCTTCTAGAAGGGCATTATGAAAAGAGGAAAAACTGAATCCGCCATTCGATCATAACGAGAAATCTTAGCCCAATGTAATTTCTGGAAATTAAAGTTTGATTACGGCTAATTATTGTTATTTATTTATTATTGCCACATGGATTAAACATAGCAAATTACAAAGTAGACTTTTCTCAATTGTCCATATTTAATTGTTATATAGAATTTAATAATATGAATAAACTTATATATCTAGTCATAATAAAGATCTTAAGAATCAATCATGATAGGGGCTAAACGAGTCGAGTTGAATCGAACGTATCATTGTTTAAGATTGTTTGAAATGTTATCGAGCTTCTAATATTTTTTTTGAAATTGGTTTGATTATTAATTGAATCGAGCTTGTACGAGCTTTAATCGAGCCGACATGAGTCGAACTCGAGTAGTTTGATATTTTATACTTGTTTTAACGAATTTTGCTTATCGAGCTCAAGGTTGAGTCGAGCTTTGGATTTAATCAAACGTGAAAGTGTGTTAAAACGTGTATGACATTATTATCAAACCGAGTTCAAACGAGCTTTTAACGAACAAACTTGAATCAAGTATCGAATAATTTTATTTGATTTTCAGCCCTAATTTTAAAGCAGATAAGGAGCAACTTCATATAAATTTTAACCTTAACGATGAAAATATTTTGCTTTATTAAATAAAAATAGAGATAATCAAAAGACGAAAAGAATCTAAAGTTAGGTGTAGGCTAATCTTATGCTTGACATTCTAGATTTTTAATCTTTTTTTAACTATTTATTATTATTAAATTACATTATTGACATAAATAAAATACGCATCAAGTAATTTTATTATAAAACTAGTTGCCTGTCCATGCAAAATGTAATATATTTTATTAAAAATGTACATAATCTATTATATTATATCAATTATATTTATATATATTAAATTTTATTTTAATTTGAAAATATAGTTTGTTATATTAAATTAAATTTTCTAAAATTAGCTTTATTAAATAATAAATTATAAGATATTTTGAAGTAAATTTCTTTATTGTTCCCAAACTAAATATAAATATTATAACTTACTAAAAACTATTGAGGTTAAACAAAAATTATAATATTATATACAGTATATTATTTATTCAAATCAAACACATATATCAAAATTAAAAATTATAATTCAATTCACACAAAATTATATTTCATCCATAAAAACTATATTACATGCTTCAAACATAATTATGTATTTCAATGTATATAATATTGATGTCAAATTATTGATTTAAAAAAGAATACTAAATTGATATATCATATGTGAAAAATAAATTTAAAATGAAAACGTCATTTAAATTTTAAATTTGAGTGAAAAATAAAAGGAGAGAAAAAAAATAAAAAACATGTGTCAATTAATTGTGAGTCACACGTCACGAGAAGAGAAAAAATTTCACTATTCTTCTCATAGAAAGTATAAATATAGATTTTATAGAATTGAATCGAACAAATTTTCTCATGTGAAATAATAGACTAATAAATAGCTCACCATGAGCGTCCAAATTTTATCCGCATCCAATTTAAAATATATTTAAAATAAGAAAATAAATATAATATTTTTAATACAAATAGGATATGGAACATATTTTACTCTATCCTATTATAACCCTGCCCTCAAATTCGAAGTGTCAGCACAAGGTAAAGTTTGTGTGTACCGACGCACAATTTAATTTTATATGTACACACAGTTTTCTTTTATTTTTTTAATTTTTATTTAATTTTTAATCAAAGTTTGTTGGTTGGGTGAAGCCACATCAACAGTTATCCTCAATAAAATCCACAGCAGCTATCACCTACCACCTACCTCCCAAATTTAATCTTCTCACTCCAATACAAATCCATTATCCAGGCATCATATTTTACTATTTTGGATTATGCTCTTCCTTTCTCTCACTAACTAATCATTCTACGTTGAATATAGCATAACGTGGAGCAATTGCTACTTTGAAATCAAAACAGACAATAATTCAATTATTGACTTGAGTTTAAATCAAAATTAAAATTGAAATAAAAGATTAACTAAGTCAGTTTCTGAAAAAAAAATAGCTACTTCAATTCATTTGTTCCAAAGCGTCGATTTTGATTTTTTTTTTGACATTTCTAAGCTAAAAATGTTAAATAAAAAAAAAACGTGAATTGGGAACCAAAATTAGGGAACGATGATTCCCAAAAAAACGGTCCTTATACCTGTACCACCTTTAACCATTATGAAAACTAACATTATGAAATTGAAAGCAAAATCGAGTGAACCATACCGATATCCAGGTATATGCTCTTTTACCGGGTGTTCATATAAAAAAGATAAAAGTAATTAGATTTTGTTTTGAGGTGTGTTATTTTTTAATTTCATGAAATGCTTTGCTATATGAATAAATTTAGTTCCCATTAGAAAAGTTGTGGCAGTTCACATTTCTCTACGTTTCTCTGGTCCTCACTATCCAACTCCCTCCATATCCACAATTAAATATTAGGTCTCTTTATTTTATTCATTATAATCTAATAACACGACAATATTCATTTCTTTCTAATATATTATATTAATACAACCACACTAAGTTTTTTTCAGACATGCAAATTCATTTATTCAAATTCTACAACAAACACAGGCTCTTAATATAATCGAGAATTCCTGAAAATAATTCTCAATTTTTAGATAGTAAAGTTGCAAGAAGTTCGTGTGCTAACAATACCGTTACAAAGCTCGTCTCATAAGTAAATAAACTTAATTAAATAAACAAGACTGAACATCGAGATTGAGATCTTTAAACAACATCTTTGAAAAAAAAAAGGTATTAATAAAATTTCAAAATCTCTACTTTTGTTCACATGTAAGAAATCCATGTTTGAAGTAGTTCCACAAAACCGTGAATTTTCTTTTCTACTGTTTATGTTTCCAAGTGTGATTGGACCGAAAATACATTGTGTAAGTAGAGCTCATGTTTCTTCATCCTTGTTCATAAGGCCGCCATGTGGCGACAATCATTTGGCCAAGTAATGACCCGTTTGCCTACCCTCATTGCTGCCCGATTGACCAACGACCATAGATTTGTCGCCACGCCTTGAGTTCTCGTTAAAGCAACCTCCAACTCAACCAGTTCCCAACTAATTTGGACATCAAACAAACATTTTTGAAATGCCAGCATGCTTACCCCATTCTCATCATTACACACTCTCTCTCTCACACACACACAAACACACACGCGCAATATGTGTATATATATATATATATATAGACACACACAGAGTAAGTACAACAGAAGGACAACCAAAGTAGAATATTGTACACAAGAGTTCCATTCTTGAACTAACAACAAAAAATGGACTGGAACAGAGGCCACACCATAGGCCATGGAGCTTCCGCCGCCGTTTCAATGGCCACTTCACGGTTGTCCGGCGATATATTTGCTGTAAAATCGGCTGAGCTGTCGCAATCGGAGTCCCTTCAGAGAGAGCATAAAATTCTTTCCACCTTGAATTGCTCTAATATAGTTGGTCACAGGGGATGTGACATTAGCCTAGAGAGCGGCAAGGCTCTGTTCAACCTTAAGATGGATTACGCACCCGACGGAACCCTTCTCGATGCAATTCGTCGGCGGGGAGGCCGACTCGATGAGCCGATGATCAGCCGCTATACGTGCGGAGTTCTGAAGGGGTTAGAGTATCTGCATTCAAGAGGCATAGTGCATTGTGATATTAAGGGGAGTAACATATTGTTGAGCCACGGTGAGGCCAAAATCGCGGATTTCGGCTGCGCTAAGGTGGCGGAAGAGGCGGCGATTGGCGGGACACCGATGTTTATGGCGCCGGAAGTTGCCCGGGGAGAGGAGCAGGGGTTCCCAGCTGATATTTGGGCACTGGGTTGTACGGTTATCGAAATGACCACCGGAATGTCGCCGTGGCCGAATGAGACAACCAGCCTTCACCGGATTGCATTCTCCGGTGAGTCGCCCGAGTTCCCGGCGTTGTTATCGGATTCAGGTAAGGATTTCTTGAGCAAGTGTTTGAGAGTTGATCCGAAAGAGAGATGGACAGCTAAAGAGCTCCTGCAACATCCTTTTCTCGACGAGTGCCGACACGAAAAGCAGATCAAAGACGGCACAGATTCTCCGACAAGTATTCTTGATCAGGGGATCTGGAGTTCGATTGAGGAAGATTCTTCACATGATCGAAGTGAGATTAATCTTGGGGAGGTTACGAATTGTCCGACGCAGAGGATGAAAGAATTGTCGGTGAATTCAGGAAAGGAGAATTGGGATTGGAGAGAGAAGTGGACAACAGTTAGAGATAGGAAACATGTCGACATTAGAATTATTGAATGGTAACAGCAGAGGTAGTCATGTAAAGAACATAATTTTTTACTCGGAATGTTTCCAATTCCAGGAGATATACAGAGGAATTATCAATTTTAGATCAATTTTTTTTAAATAAATATATTCCCAATTTTAGTACTAACAAATATCATTATAGAAGAGTTTCAAAAGCCCCAGCTTATAAGCCAATCGATGCCCATAAGAGATCTTTATCACAGGTGTAGGCTTTCTTAGTTTGAGGCACTTAACTTGTTTGGGGTATATTGGCACATGCCTTGATCTGTGGTAATTTTTTGTTAGTAGTATAATTTATTTTTTAAATCGAATAAATCTAACTCCACAATTTATTTTCTAAAAAGGTTGAAGCTTACTTATACACTTGCACAATCCAAGATTTTCAACAAAAAATTTGTCACAAGCTACTTCATACTTACCCTTCAGAATACTCGTTTTCTTACTGCTCAGATAGATTTTAAATGTCAAAATACTCGTTTGTTTTCAAATGTAAAATCAAAATTTTCAGTTCAATAAATTTTTAACCTATTAAAACTATATAGGTCAATTATTTCCCTATTGTTTATTTATGAATATCATCACTTATAACTTCTCTATTTTTTCATTTTTAACCATAACTAATCATATAAGCATGTTACATATTAATGTAATATGTACAATAAAATTTTATCACATACAATTCCAAAAAAAATATACAATTTCAGTAATAAATTTTATTTCAACGACTCTATCTTTCCGACTCACTTCAAGTTAATCCAAACAGCCCTTTAATGACTTAATTTGGTAGTCCTATTGTGGAATATTGATAGCCTAAATTATTTTGCATTTAATTAAATTGAATTGGGTTATACCCACATGAAACACAGTTTATGTTATTCTTGATATATATATATATATATATATATATATATGTGTGTGTGTGTGTGTGTGTGTGTGTGTGTAATTTGCAACATTCAAATGAAACAAATGATGGAATAAAAAAATAAAATAAAATCCTTTCCTAGAAGTATCTTACAATCCTATCCAATTGTCGCGGTTGCAAGTAGGCAGCTATTGGTTGAGCTCGAGATGGGCTGGGTCGGGTCTGTAGATGGACTTAATTACATAGGTCCAAAAAGAGCACCTTCTTTATTTATTTATTTATAATCTACTTATAAATATAATATTATTTTATTGTATTTCTATTTCGATTAAATAAATCTAGTAAAACATAATTAATGATTAAGAAATTTCTTATTTATAAACTTCAATTACAAAAAATTCATATCAATCTAATTATAAAGATTCTCAAGTTAGGGTTGTATTGAATTTTTATTAATGAAATTTATATTTTATATTGATATGATTTTTTGAAGATAATTCTTAAAATAAGTTTTTTAAATATTGTAGAAATGAATCATCTATAAAAATATAAAGCACAACCTTTGTATATATTAAATGTATAAAGATTTTTCCGCTTTATGTAAGCTGCAAAATCTAACAACTTACTGCATTTAATTTATGTATTGATAATTATTGCATTTATAAAAAAAAATAGATTTATTTAATACCAAAATATCAATTATGATACATCCATAAGAATTATGAATTCATACAAAATCTAATTATATTATAAGTACTAAAACTTCCTTAATATTTTTTTATCAAATTATTATTTTAACTAAATAGAAACTACGCTTTATAAGTTAAAAAATATATGAATAAATATAATTAATTTGAAGATGTTAAACTAATTAAGTAAATTAAAAAATTTGTTGTCAAAATTACATGTTATTTTTAGAAATTCTCACCACCCGTCATAATTTTTTGTTCTTTTCGTTTTTGTTTTTTGATACAATTTACAAAAGTTTATAACTTCTCATATCAACTCCATTTTTTTAATATATTTCTCTTTTTATTTATAACTATATACTAATTTTAAGAACAATTTATTATATTTATTATAATTATTATAAATTGTGCAACTGGAGAAATACAAATTACTTTTAAAGAGAGGGTTACATCTTCAGCATCAGAATTTATTCGGTTCAGTTTGGTGGTGAGAGTGATGCAAATGCAAACTAATGGTTCCTGTTAAGTAATTAAGAAAGAAAGAAAGAAAACCCTATTTGTAAGGCCAATGAATAATAGTGATAGCAGTGTCTGCCCCTCCATTTTCTTACTCTAAACCTTCCATCTCCTCCAAGAACCATTAATTACTCCACAAAATTTAAATTTTCTTGAGTAATATTTATATATGGTTCTTAATGATCTACTTAGAGGAGATGGAAGGTTTAAACCAGGAACATGGAGGGGCAGAGACCCCTAGCTATATAATTATTTGTCCTTGAACCATTGGTTTCAGTTTTTCTCACCCTGACTACATACCAAAGTGAACACAATGACTTCTGCTGCGAAGGATGTCACCTTCTCTTTGAAAGTGATGATAAAAAAAGAGAAAACTAAGGTGCTGTTTGCAGAGGCAAACAGTGATTTTGTAGATGTGTTGTTAAGCTTTGGTTGCGTCGTTTCTCCATCAAAAATAATCTGAGCAGCGGTCGGTATGCCGACACTGAAACAGAACAGTGGCAAGCAAGATCGTTTCCCAAAGGACAGACGAGGATTTTTCTAATCTTTTGATCTGCCAATTAACACGAAAATCATTAGCAAATATTTGTAGTTTCAGAAGGAAATTTAATAACAAAAATTAAGAAAAGGATTTTGTATCAGATATGTAAAATATTCCGGGTTCCAATTAATTCCACTATAGCTAATTATTTCAATCATCAATGCAAAATTGACTTTAATTCATGCAAATAAATCAGTTATAACCACCGAAAATGCTTCTGACGCGGTCTTATCTCTCCTTAATTTCTTGATAATGAGGAAGACGCTTCACCAATTATTTTCCTAATTGACTGACAACCCTAGAGATGCTCTATGGATTTAATGAGCTGACATTATTAATAATTAGAGAGACCCGATTCTAAACCAATAAACTCTGACGCAGGATTACCGAATTAAGACTGATCTTCCCTTGATTCTGAAAAATCAATATATCACTAATTAAATCTAAATCACAATTACGGATGACCGATTTAATTGACTACTTATTAATCCCGGTCTAATGAATATTTCGAACTACCCAATAAATCCGAACAAATTAACAACAATAAACGTAGAGAATCACAGATACTTGCATAAAATAAAGTATACAAACAGATTTGATCTCATAAAATAGAATAGCTAAAGTTTCCTTAATTGTACCCATAACACAATCAAGAAACCAAAATAAGAAGATAGAAAGATAGAACCGATCAGCTGCTTTGGAGAGGAAAAATGGCTGCCTCCTTGGTTTCTTGGAGTATGGCTAATGTGATGATGATTCTAATGAAACCCTAGTTCAACTATATATACAAATCCAAAACTAAAAAGGTCATATTTTGAATGTTAATGAAGCCCATAATTACAAGTTTAAACTGATATATGTTGTTCAATCCCGTATGAGCCCATATATGTAGTGGAATTGGACCTTTAAATTGATCTTGGGCTGCTGAAAAATACTCTGTTCAGGCCCGACTGGCCGGTATGGTCATACTGCCCGTCCACCATGTTAATCCCCTGCTCGATTCTTTTGGAAATTCTGCTCCTTTTCCTCCAAAATTGAGTATTCACCTACAATCATTTACCAACTGGAATTAGCTCGAAAATATATGTGTTGAAGGGATATTGATCATCAAAATTACAATAAAACTCTCCAAAAAAGATGTATCAAATAATCATCAATCAAATCCCCCCACACGTAGACAATGCTCGCCCTCAAGCATAACTCACCAAAAAAAAAAAGAAAAAAAAATGACTCGATACTCAAAAGACAAAACAATCATTGGCAACATTTCAACGGACAATAATCAAAGCATGATCATCCACAAACCACCAACCATTCTCTTGTGTAAAAAATGTGCATTAGCTCTCCATTCAAGTCAAGTTTATGCATAGTCAATCCTGCCCTTCCAAGTTTCACTCAAATTCCCTCAAATAAGAAATAAGGACAATTTTCATTCACTCAAATCACAACTTGACGTTGTCAACACATGTTTGCCCTTATGTCACTGTCTCTACCCGAAATATGAGATAAATGCACAAATCAAAAGGTTTTTGCAGGGTTCTAACGGGGCTAGGGGAAAAGGTAGGATGGAAGGATAGAACGGTTAAAATTATGGAAATATACGAGCTTATCAAAATATTCGAGCCACTCCCTAAAAACAAGCTGATTTTCAATAGAACAAGACATGACCGACATCAAACAATTAACATCCACAACCCCTTTATTTTGTTTTTTTAATGTTATTATTATATATTCTTTTTTTACCCGGGTTCGATCCCCGGCATTTTTTTCTTTTATTTTATATATTTTTTTTATACTTTTTTTTTGTTTTGCAGAACAATAACAGGAGTACTGTTACTCCAGAAACTGAACTCTTCACTTTTTCTTCGATTTTTTTTTCGACAGAATAGGGGATGGATGTCATAAATTTTTTTTTATCTCAGCAGGTCAGCATTTTGCTATTCACAAAACAGGAACATATATCCACAAGAATCAACATTTCGGCACAAACATCTTCTAAGAATAGGAGTTTTCATTTTCAGCACATGCTAACATACTAGCATACTTCCATGCGACAAAAGCAGACTAAAACAGGTTATGGATTAATGGTTTAGTGGCTGTAATCAATAAAGAACGGCTAAGGCACAACAGGCTCACTAGTGGATATGTAGGGTTCAGATAAAGAGGACATGGCATATCTCGTAGATATGAATCTATATTCAGGTCAAAACTGGGTTAATCCTAAATGCCTTAATCACTTTCATGTAAGAATCTCAAAAGGGTTTCAACTATGGCAACCGGGCAAACAGGAAATCCAGCATACTCATTCAAAAACAAATTGAGCAATTTTCAGATATAAAATCATGTTCATCAGGCTCAATTCTCACAATATATAAAGCTATAATCATGTGATCAACTATGCAAATTTTATCATCCTAGAATACATACGAGCATAGACACAATTTCACCACAAAAGAACAACAACCAAACAGTCTCACAACCAAACTTTTCATATCGACCATTTCCATGCTGCCAACGACTCAACTGAGACTCTTGTTTTTTTATATAGTCCAAATACGAATACTCCCTCCCCCTACACTTGGAAACTACAGTGTTCCCACTGTGGAAAAAGGGAAAGATACGACAAAAACTAAAAACAAACAAGAACTAACAAAAGGGAAAAGGAACAAAAATTCCCCTGGATAGGGTGCCAAGGCTTTGAAGAACGGGACATCCGGCAGACCGTTTGTTCCACAGCTGTAACTAATCTGCCAACAATACCAAAATGAAATGAAATTAACACTATAGGCTTATAACTTTGCACAACTTTTTTATTTTTTATTATTTTTTTTGAAATAGACTAACATAAAAAAAAAAAAAAACTAAGAAAATAAAATCAAAGAGCTTGGGTTGCCTCCCAAGAAGCGCCCTTGTTTAACGTCTTAGGCCCGACGTATCAAGTAATTGATCATGGAAGGATCTCGGGGGCTGCCAATGTCATTCCATCGATGGTGGCTATTTTCATTCCCCTGTAGTAAGGTTTCAACAATTGGCCATTCACCTTCAACACCTTGGAAGTACTCAAACTTTGAATCTTGACTGCTCCATGAGGACCTACATTTGTTACTTCAAAGGGTCCCATCCAACGGGATTTCAGTTTACCCAGCATGATTCGAAGTCGGGAATTGAACAAGAGAACTTTCTGTCCTACTTCAAAAGATTTTCTTCAAATATATTTGTCGTGGAGGAATTTTGTGCGTTCCTTGTAAAGGCTGACACTATCGTAGGCTTCCAACCGAATCTCCTCTAATTCTTTCAATTGAAGTTTCCTTTCTTGACCAACAAGCTCTTGGTCAAGACAACATTATTTTACTGCCCAGAATGCCTTATGCTGCAATTCGACTGGTAAATAGCACTGCTTCCCGAAAATCAGACGGTAAGGGGACATCCCGATGGGTGACTTGTAAGCCGTATGGTATGCCCATACTGCATCATCCAGTCGGAGACTCCAGTCTTTTCGGTTCTGGTTTACTGTTTTTTCCAGAATATTTTTTTATCTCCTGGTTGGACACCTCAGCTTGTCCATTCGATTGTGGGTGGAAGGCAGTAGCAACTCGATGGTGAACCCCGTATCTCTTAAAAAGAGCCTCTAAGGTTCGATTGCAAAAATGTATTCCTTGATCACTTATAATAGCATGTGGCACACCGAACCTGTTAAAGATGTTAGCCTTAAGAAAGCCTGCAACAACCTTAGAATCATTGGTGTGAGTACCCTTTACTTCAATCCACTTGGACACATAATCAACTGCCAATAAGATGTAAGAATTTCCAAACGAACTTGGGAATAGACCCATAAAGTCCATCCCCCACACATAAAAAATTTCACACACCAAAATAGGGGTTTGGTGCATTTCATTTCGAGATGAGATGTTACCTGTTCTTTGACAGCGATCACAATTTTTGCAGAAAAAGTAAACATCCTTAAAGATGGTTTTCCAATAAAAACCAGAATCAAGAACCTTACAGGCTGTCCTTCTTGGTCCAAAATGGCCACCACACGCATGGGCATGATAAAAATTCAGGATGGATGGAATGTCATTTTCAGGAACGCATCTCCATATCACTTGGTCGGCACAAGTCTTCCACAAATAGGGTCATCCCGTATGAAATATTTTGCTTGGCTCTTCAAGTTATTCTTTCTAACTGTTTCAGTCCCTTTTGGAAAAATTCCAGTGGTTAAATAATTAACTAAATCAGCGTACCAAGGGGATAATGTCCGACTCTGTTTTTAGTCTGCTCAAATGGTCAGCAACTTTATTCTTCGCCCCTTTTTTTTATCTTTGATCTCCAAGTCAAATTCTTGTAGCAGCAGTATCCATCGGATGAGACGTGGCTTGGATTTCTTCTTGGAGAGCAAATACTTTAAAGCTGCATAGTCGGAATGAACAACAACTTTAGAATTAATCAGATAAGATCTCATTTTTTCACAAGCAAAAACAACAGCAAGTAGCTCCTTTTCAGTCGTCGTGTAATTGCATTGGGTAGGGTTGAGTGTTTTTGAAGCATAATATATCACATGACTTTCTTTCTTGTTCTTTTGCCCAAGCACAGCTCCAACGGCGAAATCACTTGCATCACACATGATCTCAAATGACATTCCCAATTTCGGTGGTTGGATTATGGGAGTAGAAGTTAGCTTGCTCTTCAAGAGATCAAAAGCTTCGCTGCATTTTTCATCAAAGACGAATGACACCTCTTTTTGCAACAACTTTGTTAGGGGTTGTGCAATCTTCGAAAAATCTTGAATGAAACGTCTAGAGAAACCTGCATGACCTAAGAAAACTCGAATATCTTTTTCGTTAGAAGGGTAAGGTAATTTCATAATCATATCAACATTTTTCTTATCCACTTCTATTCCATTTTCAGATATAACATGTCCAAGTACTATACCTTGTTTTACCATGAAATGACATTTTTCAAAATTTAACACAAGGTTAGTTTCAACACAACTCTCCAAAACTTGTTCAAAATTACTCAAACAATGATCAAAATTGGCACCATGAATAGTAAAATCATCCATGAAAATCTCAATGCAATTTTCAATCAAATCAGAAAAAATACTAATCATACATCTTTGGAAAGTCCTAGGAGCATTACATAAACCAATAGGCATACGACGACAAGCAAATGTTTCCAATGGACAAGTGAAAGTTGTTTTTTATTGATCCTCTTGTGCCACATAAATTTGAAAATATCCCGAATAACCATAAAAAAAAATAAATTTCAAGTATCTCATCAATAAAAGACAATGGAAAATGATTTTTCCTAGTAGCATCATTCAATTTCCTAAAGTCTATGCACATACGCCAACCAGTTTGAAGTCTCATTGGGATCAATTTATTATTTTCATTTTTAACCAGCTGAAATCCAGACTTTTTAGGGACCACATGAACAGGACTAACCCAAACACTATCAGAAATTGGATAAATAATCTCTAATTCTAACAATTTAAGGATTTCCTTAAGCACAACCTCTTTCATGATATGATTCAATTTTCTTTGTGGGTCTCTAGAAGGTTTACAATTAGGTTCAAGTAAAATTTGATGTATGCATATAGAGGGGCTGATACCTTTTATGTCGGTTAAAGTCCACTCAATTGCCGTTTTATGCTTCTTTAAAAGCTCAACCAACATTTCCTCTTGCTCCTTGCAAAGCTAATTGCTTATGATGACGGGCAGCGACTCATTCTCACCCAAGAATGCATATTTTAGATGTTGGGGCAGTACCTTCAGTTCCAGCACTGGAACTTTCGCTACATATGGTAAAATAGGTTCTGAACTGGTCGGTACGGGCATTCTGCTCGACAGATGCCGAGTGGGGAATTTACTGGTGGAATACAGCTGCATCCTGGCATCGCGAATTTCTTCATCTTCATCAGCTGCTGATTCTGTTCCAACTGTCCCATTAAGTAGTACATGCTCCAGTTTGTCTTCCTTAAAATGATTTTCAACAAAATCGTCAATTAAGGAATCAACAACATCAACCATATACAAACCTTCGCGATCCTCAACATCCTTCATAGCTTCAAAAATATTAAATGTAACAGTATCACCATCAAATTCGAAGCTAAAAATACCTTTATCAACATCATTTTTTGTTCTTGCAGTTTTCATGAATGACCTTCCTAAAAGAAGTAAAGGCCTATGTGCAGAAAAAGTATCATTCATATCAATAATGTAAAAATCCACCGGAAAAATTAAATCATTTACTTTCACCAAAACATCTTCCACCACACCCTTGGGATATGTATTAGACATATCAGCTAATTGAATTATCACACAAGTTGCCTTCATACTTCCTAACTGTAGTTCCTTATACATAGAGAATGGCATAACATTGATGGAAGCACCTAAATCTAGTATAGCTCTCTCAACTTTCTTACTACCAATGATACAGGGAATAATAAACATGTCAGGATCCCTACCATTTTCTGGTAATTTTCTTTGAATAACAGCTGAAAGATTTTCACTAACCTTGATTTTTTGCATCTTTCCCATATCTCATCTTTTTAGCACATAATTCTTTCAAAAATTTTGCGTACCTGGGCACTTGCTTAACGGCATTAATCAAGGACAAATCAATTTCTACCTTTTTTGAACAACTCAAGAATTTCTTTCTCATCATCCTCTTTCTTGTTTCGAACCAACCTGGAAGGAAAAAAGGCTGCCATAATAGATTGAGAATTAGAAATTTTAGCATTCAAGATTATCTTAGGGGGAAGAGGTTGATCTGGTTGTTGTGCCTCCTCAACAACTTCCTTCGTTTGATCTTCATCCTTGTCTTTTGCCTGCTTCTCTTTCTTCCTAACCACTTGCTTGACCAGCTCCTTTCCACTCCTCAAAGTTACAGCACTAACATTCTCCTTAGGATTTATCTCAGGTTGAGATGGAAGTTTGTCTTGATTCGCTTGCATTTTGTTCATTTGAGTAGCGAGTTGGGTGATTTGTGTACCCATACTTCCCAAGGCAGCTTGTGTCTCCTGCTGGAAAGCTTGCTGACTCTGCACCATGCTTTTAACAATTTCGATGTTGTGCGCCAGAGTCTTTAGAATATCGTTCATGCTGGATTCTGAGCGGTCGGTATGGCCATACTGCCCGACCTGCGGCTGTCTAAATGGCAGATTCCCAGGTATTTTTGAATTTTGTTGTTTCCAGCTAAAACTGGGGTGATTTCTCCAGCCTGGATTATATGTGTTTGAGAATGGATCATTCCTCTTATTCCTTAGTGCATCGTATTGGGCATCCTCCGACCCATAGCATACTTGTTCGGGTTGAGAATTCTGCAAAATAGAACAAAGATCAGTAGTATGACCATTTTTCGAACAAATTTGACATATAATTTTTTTAGTTTGAGCAACAGCAAGTCCTCTAACTAAAGAGGTGAGAGCATCAATCCTATTATTGACACTTGAACTCTCTATTCCATCGGCTCTTTTCACAGGCCGATATCATCCATCATTCTCATCTCCATATTGTTGGCCATGGGAAACCATATCAACAATGAGTTGTTTTGCTTCAACCAATGTCTTGTTGGTTGAGGATCCTCCACAAGCAGCATCTTTTCCTGTCAAATGAATACATACCACGATAAAAATAATTAGTTAGCAATTGATATTCAGAAAATCCATGGTCGGGGCATTTACGACATAGCTGCTGATCTCCCAATAATCAGCTAGACTCTCTCTTGATTTTTGCTTAATGCTGCTGATAGTCATTCTTAAATTATCAGCCCTCGATTCTGGAACTAATTTTCACAAGAATTGCTCCTCCAAATCATTCCAATGGAAGGTCAAACAGCCAGTCTCTAGCCTTTTCTTGCAATGTATGAGAAAAAGTTAGTAATCTCAAATTATTTTCAGAAAAACCTTGAGGGCGTAGAGTGGAGCAAACTAAGTCAAATTCAGCAAGATATTTGTGTGCACTCTCTCCGGGTAGATCACCGAACTTGGGGAGCACTTAGATAAAACTAGGTCTAATTTCAGCGTTTTGTGCAATATATGGTAGCACAATGCAAATCGGTCGATTGTTGCGGTGACGACCCAATTCCTTTATAAGGGGTTCAACTTCTTCTCTTGGTAAAAGTCCACGTTCTTCATTGTCAGCCATATTTTCTGAAATAACAGCTTCCTTCAGTTCCTTGGCTCTTTTCCTCAAGTTCTTGGCAGTTTTCTCCACTTCCGGATCAAAAATCAATTTTCATGTACATGAAGAACGGGGCATAAAACTGAAAAAATAAAATTAAAAAAATTGTCAAACTAGTAGATCAAAATAATCACTACTTAAAACCAGTCCCTGGCAACGGTGCCAAAATTTGGTAGCGTCGTTTCTCCACCAAAAATAATTTAACCAGCGGTCGGTATGCCCACACTGAAACAGAACAGTGGCAAGCATGATCGTCTCCTGACCGTGCTGTCGGGGCACGTCAAAATTAATTATATTATTTTACCTCACTTTCCTCTACTATTTTGTAGTAGTGGGAAGTAAGGGACGATCCCACAGAGAACGGTTGAATTATTTGTATATCTTTTTATGCTAATTTACGAATGCAAATAAAAAGGGGGGATGTTGATGAATTTTGTCTACTAAACTAATAAAATAAAATCTACTCTAATAAATAAAAAATCAAGCAAATAAACTAAAGGCAGACAGTAATAGGAATCAATTCCGGTTCATGGTTCAGTTTTCCCCTTATTCCAAATCATATGATTATGTGACACATTATTAATTTAATTGTGGAATTCCTACCCCTAAACCAACAACAAGCTCTGTTGATTTGCTTTATCTCTTAAGTGTAATTAATTAGAATAAGCTCTCTAATTAACCT
Organism: Caryopteris x clandonensis; assembly: GCA_028749325.2. Classification (NCBI taxonomy): domain Eukaryota; kingdom Viridiplantae; phylum Streptophyta; class Magnoliopsida; order Lamiales; family Lamiaceae; genus Caryopteris; species Caryopteris x clandonensis. The sequence continues at coordinate 1,711,704 of JAPYKT020000012.1, forward strand.
ATTTAATCGAATAGTCCAAAATACGTCATTTGGATTTAATTCGTTAAATGCATTATCAATTAAGATAATAGGGTAGGCAGGTTATTGAACACACGCTCGATTCAATTAATCCTGAATTATGTTGATTATAATAATATAAATTATTAGTTGCTACAGACGGGTTCAAGATCACAACAATTACGTATTGCAATTTAAACCGTAGCCCTAAACATATAAACTATCTATTGGGATGATCAGTCACAATTAACAATATATATATTATAAATCAATTCAACCCATCAACATAATAAATTCGCACATATTAAATCAATATGGTGTCACGAAAATATAAATCACATAATATTGAAATAGGGTTCAAACATTCCCTAAACCGGAATATAAAATTTAGTTACACATCACGTGTCTAAAAATTAAAATCATCTAAATGAAAGACATTAAAACAAAGATAAGAAGGGAGGAATAAACCCAAATCCACAAAAGATGAGTTCCTCCGTGAATCTGTCCCTTGCGGCGTTCACACCATGGAGGCTTGATGTTGCTCTCTCTTCCTCTCTCCTGGCGTCTCTCTATTTCTTTCTTTGTTCACACCCTCAATCCTTGAATGAATCTGCTGCTTGATTTTAATCTCCCTTTTATCCTTGCCATTTTATCCTAATTCTCTTTATGGGCTTTAATTAAGTTTTAGGCTTAATTAATTAATTAAGTCCAAAACTATCTTAGCCCATAAACTTCTTTGTAATCAAGTGCTTATGTGGCTTATTGTATAAAATTATTCAAAAATGCTGCAAATATCCACAAAAACAAAAAGAAAGTAATTCTTGTTGAAACATTAAATAAGTATGAAATAGAGAGTGCACAAGAATTAATTGTATTAAAAATATAATTTTATCAATTAAAATTATGTACAATTTCCTATTATCATCTCCCAAAGGACCGGCGAGAATTTTTCTAATATTTTGATCTGTCAATTAATACGAAAATCAATAGCAAATATTTGTAGTTTGAGAAGAAAATTTAATAACGAAAATTAAGAAAAGGATTTTGTATCAAATATGTAAAATATTTTGGGTTCCAATTAATTCCACTATAGCTAACTATTTCAATCATCGATGCAAAATTAACTTTAATTCATGCAAATAAATAAGTTATAACCACTTAAGACGCTTCTGACGCGGTCTTATCTCTCCTTAATTTCTTGATAATCAGAAAGACGCTTCACCAATTATTTTTCTAATCGACTGACAACCCTAGAGACGCTCTATTGATTTAATGAGCCGACAACATTAATAATTAGAGAGATCCGATTCAAAACCAATAAACTCTGACGCATGATTACCAAATTAAGACTGATCTTCCCTTATTTATGAAGAATCAATGTATCACTAATTAAATCTAAACCACAATTACGGATGACCGATTTAATTGGCTACTAATTAATCCCGGACTGATGAATATTTCGAACTACCCAATTGATCCAAAACAATTAACAACAGTAAATGTAGAGAATCACAGATACTTGCATAAAATAAAGTATACGAACATATTTGATCTCATAAAATAGAATAGCTAAAGTTTCCTTAATTGTACCTAGAATAAAAGAGTTTAGCTACAACCCATAACACAACTCATAAGGCTGCCTCCTTGGTTTCTTGGAGTAGGGCTAATGTGATGATGATTCTAATGAAACCCTAGTTCAACTATATATACAAATTCAAAACTAAAATGGTCATGTTTTGAATGTTAATGAAGCCCATAATTACAAGTTTAAACTGATATCTGCTGTTCAATCCCGTAGAAGCCCATATATGTAGTGGAATTGGGACTTTAAATTGATCTTGGGCTGCTGAAAAATACTCTGTTCAGGTCCGACTAGCCGGTATGGTTATACTGCCCGTCCACCAAGTAAATCCCCTGCTCGATTCTTCCGGAAATTCTGCTCCTTTTCCTCTAAAATTGAGTATTCACCTACAATCATTTACCAACTGGAATTAGCTCGAAAATATATGTATTGAAGGGATATTGATTATCAAAATTACACCAAAACTCACCAAAAAGATGTATCAAATAATCACCAATCAAGCTTCTTCGCGATGCCGTTGGGAAGAATTGTGAAACTTCTGGAGAAGCACTATGGAGAGAAGGCACCTGTCCTTGGAAGCTTAACAAATTTGTACAACAGCGTAGCAAATCTTGAAACAGCCCATTTTTCTACAACAGATGCTAAGCTGATGGTGGTCAATCCCGTAGGTTCTTTGGATTCTGAATGCTGTAAACTAAAGCTTGATATTAGTGATAGTAGGCCCACCAGATACTTCATATGCGATAGCTTGCATGTCAATTGTCTGCACTGGAATTTAGGCATGTATTATGGTAGTTCTATATGCCTCTGCGGGAAAACATTGAAAGAAGAAGCAACTATGGCTGTGTATGAAGATACTTGCATTGGAGTTTTTACAGTAAGGTTGGCGTCTTTCTTGATCTGTGACGATCTGTGGATGGTGCCCATTGTGACAGGAGGAATTGTACACACACTGAACAATCTTGGCATCAATGACATTGATGGGGCTGAGCTAAGGAATGCCAGGTTCGGGTTCAATGAGGTTAGTGCTACTTCCATTTAATTCTACATGGACAGTCTTTTTTTCACCAATCTTTCTTAAATAGCGTCATTTTTATATATAGTTTACTGTGTTGTTACATTAGATTATGGATTTGCTCAAGGGATCTATGTTTTCCCGAACCCCACTGTCCGATATCATACTTGGTAACAGAGAAACAGGCGTAAAATCTGCTGCTGCAAAACCCAAGCCTGGATTTTCGTGGAAGCAGGTTAAGAAAGAAGGAAGAACTAGTAACTGCAAAAAGATTGCTTTGAAAGTGATGGTACAAAAATCAACCAACAAATTACTGTTTGCTCATGCTGAGGATGATTCCATAGAGCTACTCTTAAGTTTAATTTCCTTATCATCACCATAGGAGGAGCTGAATCCCTTCTGGGCAATAAGGCTTGTCTTAAGAGTTTAGACAATTTATTACAGGAGCATAAAAGATGACAGGTATTGGGCCAGCCTAGATATAAAAGAGGCTAATGGAGCCAATGGTACCTTATGGTTACATCTTCAAGAAGCCGTTGCTTCTGGTCCGTGAAGAAGATGCTCCTACACTCTACTACGTTCCTTCGCCGCACACTGGACAGCTCGGGAAATTTTCTCAAAACATAGTGGGTTATGGTGTAAGTACTCCCATATCGACAACATATATGGCGACAGATGATTTAACAGTAACACCACTCGGTATGATCTCGAGCCTTTCGATCCTCAGCCGGTTGAATATTCCTCTATCTGATGTTGATGAACTGGATGTGCACATTGAAGTGGCCGAGGTAAGCACATTTGTAATATTTGTAATAATATAATAGTAAATTATAATTAATAGTAATATAATTATTAAATACATATTATTAAATTATGTATTTTATTTTGTGTTGTATTATAGTTTTGTGTGAAAGTTTGTGTTACTTTTATGTAATAAATAAATAATTTTATAAAATAATAATATATTTTTCTAAAATAATTCATAATATATAAAATAAATTTTATTTTACATAAAAATATCTTGTAATTTTATTTTATTTTAAAATATTTTAAATATAAAAATATATTTTAATTAAAATAAAAATATTTAATATTTTTAAACAAGTATTTTTATACATAAAATATGGATATTAAATTAAAGATCTTGAAAAAAGAATTAATTTGATATATTTATAAGCATTTAAAATTTGAGGTGAAAAAGTAAAAAAAATAAAGAAGGTGATTGACCGGCTATTTTAGCCAAAATCTCACCTACCTCTTGGGCGCGTGCACTACACACGAATAACAGCGCGCGTGCACCAACTCTTTTTTTTTTCCCCACATTATTGTGTCATGTAAGATTCTGTTACTTTTATGTAGTAAATGAATAATTTTATAAAATAATAATATATTTTTCTAAAATAAAATTTATAATATATAAAATAGAATTTTATTTTACTTTATATAAAAATATCTCATAATTTTATTTTATATTAAAATATTTTAAATAAAAAATATACTTCAATTAAAATAAAAAAATTCAATATTTTTAAATAATTATTTTTATACATGCAATATGGATATCAAATTAAAAATCTTGAAAAATGATTAATTTGATATATTTTTCATGAAAAAATGAGTTGAAACATAAAAGTTATAAGCATTTAAAATTTGAGGTGAAAAAGTAAAAAAGAAAACAAAAAAAAAGGTGATTGGCCAGCTACATTTGGCCAGAATCTCACTCATCCTCCGACTCATGTACTGCATGCGACAATAACAGAGCCCGTGTTGTGCAAGCGCCTACTTTTTTTTTTTTTTTTTTTTCAATCAAATATTTTAGACAGAGAAATAACATTCATGTAAATTTTGCCTTACTGTCCTGCTTTTATATATATAAGAGATGTAAACTCGATGCTAATTACTAATGTTGGTGCAGGCACTAAGCATACTGAAAGCTTCTCTTACATCAACTTCTGCTCTATCCGATGGAGTGATGAATTGCTCGATGAAGAATCAACCGAAGCAAGAACACAACTGAGTAGATCTATCTGCTCCCTTTAATTCGTGCAAATTAAGGTTTTTAATTTTTCCGTTGCTTGTTTAAAGCAATCATTTCTTCGAAAGCAAAAACAATCCCACATACTCCTATTGCTTGTCTCTAGTATTATGCAGCTTGTGATAACATTACTCAATAGATATAGGCCTCAGTTCCCGGCTTGAATTAAACACCTTTTAGTTTTTTTGTTTGTCTTTTTTATTTTTTTAAAATTTTTTTATGATTGATCGAATTTGTTATGCTTGAAACGTTAACTTTAGTCGTTTGTTTTGAGCGCCTTGACCTACAATCTGTGTTGGGCCTTGGCGGGTTAGGTTGCCTCTTTTACTTTGTCTCGTCCTAATTTATTCAGTTTTAATTCATTTTATATTATATTATATTTTTAATATATATATATATATTGTATTTAACATATATGTATAGAAAAATATGATATGATTATTAAAATTTACTATATATAACACAATTCAACTTTACAATAATTTCAAGCCAACTTTTATTGTTAAACTAAATTATAAAAATACAATATCAAATAGTAATTAATAACGTTAGTTCATATTAATATTTATAAAGGTGAATATAAATTATAAATATGTTTCTTATATTATTTTATTATTTTTTAATTTTAATTTTATATTAAATATTAAAAAATATAACTATGTATTAATATTACAATAATAAAATTTTAATTCATAATAGGGGGTCTGCCAGACTGCCGTGACCTGTGACTTGTGGCAAGACGACCCATCCTGCCTTGCCCCATTGTCATTTTTTTTTTGACAATAGGAATATGACTTTTATACGAAGAAGTCTTTAGTTATAAAATTTATTTATTATATTTTATAATTTTATAATACTTTTTTCACCACATAAAAATAATAATAATAATTATTTGTTTATTTATTTATTTTCTTCTAATCCTCCTCTTATATCATTGAATAACAACCTGTAATGTTTACACAAATAACAAAACAAATCTAAGGAAAACTAAGCCCTATGAATTTAAACCTAAAAAACTCTCAATCTAAATTGTGAACAAAATTTTAGGCTGTGTTTTGTTTAGTTAAGCGAGGTGTGGGAAATTCTAACTTTAAAATTCTAGAACTCTCAGATAAAGTTGAATAATAATCTTTATTTGTTTTGTAATTAAGGTAGTATTGTACTGCAACCAATGCTATATTAAATTTTGTTTGTTATTTTAAATCGAATCAACATTAATTTCCAACCAAACATTTATCATTCCAAAACAAAAAACATAATTCCAATCCATCCACAACATGTACTTCAGGAAAAAAATATTTTATTATATGTCTAAAATATGTAGAAACCATAAACAAACAAAGAATAACTATTTCTAATTCCACCTTATGCCACTCGATGGGTTGAAATTAATTTCGTTTGATGATCATGTTGTCGTCGTTATCATCATCAAAAAATTATACATATAGTCAAATTATACATATTTGGCTAACTACTCATATTTGATACAATTAATATCGTGGTTTAGATATTATATAAAGCTAATTTACATGTATAATTAGTCCATAAAACTGTAAAATAAGTCTTGAAAAAAAGAGTTAAGTGTGAGATTTTAGGTAAAGAATAATAGATAGATGGTGAATTGTTCATAAACATAATATTAACACAGGAAAAATTGTCTTATATATTTGATTCAACCCCTTAATATATAAGAATTCGAACTTTAGAGTTCATCCCTTTGGTTGTAAATTGTATTTCTCATAATTAGGACTATATCTTAGAACCATTCTTAATTAAAGGGTTAAATGCAAATAAATGAATATTTTATTACTTTTTACAATTTAATTATTTTTTCAAATATTGTAATGTAATGCACATATTTTTTAATCTTGGAAATCGATGTATGATTGTAATAATTTGATAAAATTTTAATGACGTAACACATAAAACTCTACCAGAGACGAGCATAGGAGGTGATGGTAGGGCCAGCCTGTAATTTTAAAAATTTATATTTAAAAAAAAAAAAATATATATATATATATATATATATATACATATATATAATTTTTAAAAATACTACAATTTGTTCATTTTTGTTTTACTCAATTATCCTCTTAAAATCTGATAGTTTCATTTTTTTTAGAGATCAAAGGTTTAATTCTTTTTTCTTGTAGAATATCAAATGTATTTAGCTAAGTTAAAATACCTAATTCATATTTTTGTTTTGAAAAAAATTGTAAGAGAGAAATTTATATTCAATTTTTCTAGAAAAACAGATATGAAGTATATAATTTAATTCAACAAAAGATATTTAATCTTTTTTAAGAAAAAAATAGAATTTAAAACTTTAACAATTTGTTTGTAAGAAATGAAACTATCAATATCTTATTGGGACAATTGAGTAAATTAAAAAAAAAAAATTTATGTTCGATATATACACTGAAATATTATTTTTAAAATTGAGGGGCGGCTGCCCTTACCAATAACTCCCTCGATCCATCTTTAAACTTGGGTGTCGAGTTTAGAGTTTCACATCATCAAAATTCTATAAAAAATTATAACTATGCAATTGTCACAACTATGACCTTCATGAATTAAACAGCACTGTTTAACAATAAGTGATTAAAATGTAATAAGCGGTAAGTCATGCAATTTTTTGCAATTAACCCTTAATTAAATACCAATTAATAGGTAAATTAAATTAAACAACATATAAATTGGTAAGTAGGAATAGTTTATTAAAGCTAATGAGTTGGTAAGCGTTATAATACACCAAATGCGTACCGTTGTTCATTTTGGTTGTTTCATTTATAGTATAATATTTTTCAGTATAACAAAATATTTTATAGATTTTAAATAATAATTAGTCTTTAACTCTACAATTTTATAAATAAAAGCTTGTTTCGAAAGAGTATAATCTTTTATTTTTATTAATTAAACAAAAATATAATATTCTAAAAATTATAAGTTTTTATTTATACGATTTTCTTTATTTGTTGATTTGACTTATTCAATTATATATAATTTTTGTGTGAAATAAAATTGAATATTAATTTTCAAAATATAACTATTTTTAGATAAAAAATATTTTTTAAATAAACCTTTTTTGAACAAAGAATTGTTAATTGAAAGTAAAAAGCATACATAAGTAATATATATATATATAAGTAATTTATATACGTAGAAGAGGCATTTGTGGCGTTTAATAATAATAAGAGGGCTTATTTGATACCTATTCGAAAGTAGAGGGGTTTAAATGTGAATTGGATGCGAATCAAATTCGAAAGAGGCAATTTCGACATTTCACATTAGTAAATTCTGAGGCACACTTTATGGCTCCCACAACCGTTTATAAAAGGCAGGAATAGAGAAAACCTTTCCCGCCGCGAAATTTCTCGCTCCACCTCCCCCATGCCGACACCTACCCCCCCAACCTCAACCCAACCCCCACCCGCTTTTTATTTCTCTTGCTTTTTTATATGTCTCCCTGTTCCCTAATTAAACGGACTGAGAATCACATTCAGACACGACGACTCCAAGCGTTTCAACTTTCAACCAAACAAAGCATTAAATTAAGAAACCCTAATTTTTGTGTTCTTCTCTTTACTCTGCTTTGAAATCGCGAAATGAAGCTTCGTTCCCATGACGCTGGCCCTTCTTCTTCCAAAGGTTTGTTCTGGTTTTTTTTTTAGTCGTTTCTTTTATTTTTTGTTTTTAATGGAGTTAATCAGTCGGTTTCCTGCGGCACACACTTTGCGTGTGCCGATTTAGTTTGATGATAGTATGCATACTTTTGTGTGTTCTGTGAGTGGGTGGAATTGTGATATTTGTTACTGTGTATGGACTTCACTAACTAAATTTGGGCAGGGAAAGCGAAAAAGAAGTATCAGGAGATTTCTGATGATGAGGATTATTGTGAGGTGATATCCTCAGGTTGTGATGACAATGCGCTGAGTGATGAAGGTACGTGAGTGAATATGTAAGATAATGAAATCTAGTTTTTTTTTGTATAATTGCACATACTTATTTTTGCTGTGGTCTCATTGCTATGAAGGAATTTCACAAACGTACTGGTAAAGGTGCTAAATTTGTCAATGGCATAAGATAAGTGAATACATATAATGAGAAAGAAAACCTGGGAATAGTGAAATGATCTATTATTTTTCCTTAGGTTCGTCATTTATCCATAATTGATTGTGTAGGAATAGAAAATGAATGCTTGAATTTGGCTAATGAAATTTTAGATTGGCAATATCTCTTATGTTTAGTAAGTTAACTTGTGGATATTTACCATAGTTTTGCTATAATGTTGTATATTGGTAGGTCTTCCTAATTCTGATCTATAATTGTCAAACTAACTGCTAGAAGATCTGTTTACTTCACTTGAAGATGGAAGAGGGGAAGATGGAAGAGGGGAAGATGGTTTGGACTTCAATTTTGCTGCATTTGAAGTCAGTGATGGTGCTGCTCCTAAGAGGAGGAAAAGGAACTGCTGGGAGAAAAGGAGAGGGCAGTGTAGCAAGGTTCATGTCAATCAAGAAGAAGAGGGAGAGAGAGTTATGAATACAGATATTGATGCAGAAATTTTTATGGACCTAGGGGAATTTGATTTGACTGGAGTTATAGAGAAGTATGATAGAAAAAAGAAGAGTAAGAAGAAAAAAGGAGATAGACCTGTATTGATGTGGGAAGTATTAGAAGAGGAAAATGATAAGTGGGTTGAAGAGAATTTGAAAATGGATATGGACTTGATAAATCAGAATGAAATGGCGACTGAAACTGTTGAGCCTTCAGATGACTTGACAATACCGCTGCTGAGGTACCAGAAAGAGTGGTTAGCTTGGGCTTTGAAGCAAGAGGAATCTACTGTCAGAGGAGGCATCCTTGCAGACGAGATGGGGATGGGCAAGACTCTTCAGGCAATAGCACTTGTTCTTCTCAAAAGAAATATCCTTAAGGGAATTTCTGGCCAGCAATTACCCATGCCTTCAGCCAGTTCCTCAAAGGAGTTACCAATGATAAAAGTCACACTTGTTATATGCCCTTTGGTAGCTGTGAACCAATGGGAAAAAGAAATTGAACGGTTTACTTCCAAAGGAAGTACCAAGGTGCTTGTCTACCATGGTGCCAACCGAGCAAAAAATCTTTCTCAATTTTCGGATTATGATTTTGTTATAACAACTTATTCAATTGTTGAGGCGGAATTCAGAAAGTATGTGATGCCTCCTAAGGAGAAATGTCAGTACTGTGGTAAATTGTTCTATGAACATAAGTTGAAAATTCACTTGAATTTTTTTTGTGGACCTGGTGCCACTAGGACTGCTAAACAGTCAAAGCAGCAGAGAAAGAAACCAAAGTCCAAGAAAATGCCCAACCTTGAGGTTCAATTGAGGAATACAAGCCGTAATGGAAGAAAGAACCATGAAAGTGGTTGCATGGAAATGGAGGATGACTCTTCATTTGAGAATTTAACCATGAATGGTCTAGCCTCGTCTTCTGGAAAATCTCTTTTGCATGCTGTGGCATGGGAGCGTGTTATATTGGATGAGGTAAGCCTGATATGTTACTTTTTGTTATATGTCTATTTTACTTATGTTTTATGAGACTCCATCTTATTGGAAGAATCAAGGATTGGGTCATTCAATAACATCCTTTTGCTATGCTTCTCTACACTTTGGTGGACGCTGATGCCAGTGGTTTTATTTGTAATACATACCTTTTTTAAAATTTTTCAACAGATGAGTTCATTTACTTATTTAATGACCCGACTTACTATTTTTATTTAATGACTTGTTGGTAACAGAAGGGCTTAAACTGTTTAATCAATAAATAACAATGAAAACAGTGGTGAACATGGTGTAGCTCTTTTCTCTGTGTTTGTTTCTCTGTGTTTGTATAGAGTGCTATTTTCTATTTCTTTCTTGCTCACCTTACCGGTTGAACGTTGTTCTTATTCTCAGCTTCCACCTTGTAACTCATTTTCTTCAATCTCAGTATGATACATGATAGCACGATGATCATCCTGTCATCTTTCATTAAATTTCTGCCTTATAAACCGTTGCTTCCTTGTGGTCTTACATTTTGCACAGGCTCATTATATAAAAGGGAGAAACAGTAACACAACTAGAGCTGTTCTTGCTTTACAATCCTCATATAAATGGGCGTTAAGTGGTACACCCCTTCAGAATCGTGTGGGAGAACTCTATTCTCTTGTAAGTTATGGTTGAAGTGGATTAACCTGCATGAATTTCAGTTAGGCCTAAAACGTTTGTACTTCTTTTCAGGTTCGCTTTTTGCAGATAGTTCCTTACTCCTATTATTTCTGCAAGGACTGTGATTGTCGTACGCTTGATTACAGGTATACTTAAGCATATCCATGATGTTTTAGAGTTCAACACCCCTTCTGCCTCACTCCTCTACTTCTCACTTGAACCCCTCCTCACTCTTCTTGGAATGGGGTGAAGGTAAATTACAAAGTAACCAAAGAAATCAAGGAGAGTTCAGGATTAGCAGTATATATGTAAAGTTTCATCATTTAGAATATGTAATTTATCTATCTATTTTGTATCAGGTTAGACTTAAATTGGCCAACCCATTAATTTCTTTGGTGCAAAATCTGGGTCGTTGGTTCCATTATCTTTTTCTTTCCTTTGGACCAGTACTTGTTGCGTGAATGTTTCTGGCAGAATTTATTTCACTTTCCGGTACTCCGCAAAATCCCACACTCATCCTTTCTAATATATAATCCAATTCATTCTTTTGATATTCTATGGAATTTTCAGTATTTTTGATATACTTTCTGCATCCCAAAAAAAGAGAGTTAATATATGTGTTTGCATTTATACATCAGCATTTGCAACAGTCGAGTTGAGTAGTTATAGTATATCCCTGAAATTATTGTGAAAGAGATGTCTTAACTTCAGCAATCTCCTTTCTGTTACTTTTTACCCTCTCTTCTTCCTTTCGACATTGCATTTCCAAATTTGTTCAGAAGTGTAAAAATCTGAACCTTGTGTATTTTACAGTATCTCGGCCGAATGCCCAGGCTGTGACCATAAAAATGTCAGGCACTTTTGCTGGTGGAATAAAGTAAGTAGCTTAACAAAGACTATTTGGACTTATCTTTTCCAGCCATTTTGTATTTTAAACATGATGTGATGTTGAGACTGCAGCATTTTTCTTCTTTCAGTATGTTGCCTCACCAATGCAAGATTCTGGAAAGCATGGGGGTGGTAGAGGAGCTATGCTTTTGTTAAAGCACAAAATTCTGAAAAGCATAGTGTTAAGGCGTACCAAAAAGGGCAGAGCAGCAGATCTTGCACTTCCACCTAGAATTGTATGATTTTGATGCTAAATCACCATCCAAATACTCTTCAATTTGTTTCAGTAATTTTAGTATATTTGTACATCTTCTTTGATTCAGGTTACTTTGAGACGGGATTTACTGGATGTTGTTGAAGAGGACTATTATACAGCACTGTACAATGAGAGTCAGGCACAGTTTAACACGTATGTTATCTATTTCTTCATCTATCAACTTTGCTTAATTTAGGGATTATTCATCTATTTTGTATTGAAGCTAGTCACGTGGCTTATCATTCTACTTGACCTATTTTCATGGATTGCTCCCATGGCTCGTCAAACATCCATTGATTTTGTGATTGTTGATGTAGAAAGATTTATTGACGCTCTTATAGTCTTTTTTTTCGGTTCCCTTTATATGGCGTCCCTATGATATTAAAGGTCAACTTCTGTTATGCCATATTGTTGGCTTATCTGCAGGTACATTGAGGCAGGGACATTGATGAACAACTATGCCCACATATTTGATCTCCTGACACGCCTTCGACAGGTTATAGATCTCCGTTGTAATTACTTGAAGCTTTCAAAATTGACATATAATTATTATGCATATAATGTGCCTCAAAGATATAAAACAGAATTTTCTATCTAATTGTAGCATATAAATTATATATAATACCATAAAGTTAGTAATTTTATTATTCGTTTTATCTGTATAAGATTACCTTCTAAGGTAATGTATTGTGATAGAGTAGATAATTTGAATGCCAAATGAAAATAAGAAACTAAAAGAGAAGAAAACGGCAAGGGAAGTAGTTTTACCAGCACTAGGTTTTTTCATTATTTTTACTTATATTTTAATGAAATAAGAGTGTAGAAGAGAGTGAGTGAAGGCCAAAGAAATTTTCTTTCAGTCAGCGAGCTTAGAAGTGTCAGCTCTTTTAATGTATTACTTCACAGATATTTCCAATCTTGAATTTGTTGGTGCATCTGTTATTTGTGCGCTAGATGGTAAAACGGTAAAGTAATTTGGCATGGCAGCTTTGAAATCGTCCCATGATCTACATAGTAGTGTAATTTGTTTGCTGAATCTTTCCAACCATACTCATTCTGCTCGAATCTCAGTTCAAAATTGTCTCCGCAGGGAACTCTTTCTCTCTTCAATCCAAAAAAAAAAAAAAAAACTAATAAAAAGTATAGAGGAATAAGGAATTTTATAACAAATGGGGAGTCTAAAGCCCCCTTAGAGGAGGAATTGCCCCCGCCTGTGAGTAACTGTTGAAGTTGAAAATTTGATGACCTACTAGGGAGCTTCTTCACTTGTTCATACAGTCAATCATGTGAAGGCTTTGAGTTTGCCACACAATTATTTTATGTTTTATTTTATGATGAAAGCATGAATAAGACCTTCAACTATTGTTGCTTCATAAGATTATTTATGCTAAGGTGATTAAGGTCCTGCACGTGAAGAGATAATTATTATAAGCACATCAACCTAGTTTATATCTCAATATGCTAATATATGATTAGTTTATTGCAATGCAGGCAGTTGATCATCCTTACCTTGTGGAATATTCTCTTACTTCAATGGAAAGAAAGGGTAAAGCAGTCGATACTGGAGTTGATCAAAATTGTGGTAAATGTAATGATCCTGAAGAAGACACCGTGGTAAGTTGCTGCAATATAACTGTGTAATATAACTTGTTTTCAAAATACAGCTTAAGCTGAGCAATTGTTTTTATCATCTGTCTTGATGATTGAGAGGTTTCTGTATTTCTAAGATTCCATTTTTCATTCCCGGCATTATTATCTTCTAGGACTTAGGTGTCTACATATTCTTAGGTTATTGAATGTTGAAAAGTGAGATTTAATTACGTCACTTTTTAGAGAGGTGCAACTTTTGCCGCAAGCTTTAGAAAGTGGACTCTTTTTTTTTGGGGGCAGGAGTGTATAAGTTGGTATTTAACATCTTATTTTAATTCTACATATGTCGTTGTTATTATGCATGATCCATATGTTGTTTTGTATCCTTTGTCCACTCTTTTTGGTCTGAACTGCTGCTGATTATTCATGTTGCCGTCACTACAGGTCACATCATGTGGACATGTCTTCTGCAAGCCTTGTTTGATTGGTTTTAGTGCTAGCACGGGTCAAAACTTGTGCCCTTCTTGTTCAACGCCACTTACTGTCGATTTCACCGCTAACAAAGATGGGAAGGAGCAGAGTTCAAAGACAACCATTAAAGGATTCAGAGCATCGAGTATTTTGAATAGAATTCGGCTTGATGATTTTCAGACAAGCACAAAAATAGATGCTTTGGTATGTGAAATTTTGAAATATCCCCTTATCCTATTGATGAGTTTAAAACCGAGAAGGAAATGAGAAAAGATAATTAAATTTTGCAAAATGAGTGATGTTGTATTCAATTTTTCTTTTGTTTTTCGGTTTGCAGTTTTCTGATAGTTACTTATGTTTCTTCATTTTGCCTTTCCTTTTATGTTTCTCTTCTTTCTGTTGCAATTTATTATAGGGACAAACATGTCCTTCCCAAAAGTAGCCATTGATTGAAACTGTGAAATTCGAACTTAGCAGGATTGGGCTTCTGTTGCCCATTGGAAACTGATAATGAAGTTCTTTTAGTATGAAGCATAATCTAGGAAAAGCTTGCATAACTCCTTTTTTTTTTTTAGCAAGTTGTGCAAGGTACAATATCTGTTGCATTTTCTTAATTGTGTATTTTATCCTTTACAGAGGGAAGAAATTAGGTTTATGGTTGAAAGGGATGGTTCTGCCAAGGGAATTGTCTTTAGCCAGTTCTCGTCTTTTCTGGATCTTATACATTACGCCCTTCAAAAGGTATGTGGAGATTGGCATTGTTTATTAGTTTTTATGTGTATTAGTACAAGAACAAATTGTTTAATGGTGTTCTGTCCGCTTTTCAGTCTGGAGTTCCATGTGTACAGTTAGATGGGTCTATGTCAGTAGGAGCTAGAGATGCTGCTATTAAAAAATTTACCGAGGATCCTAGTTGCAGAATATTTCTAGTGAGCTTGAAAGCAGGGGGTGTTGCCCTCAATCTCACAGTAGCCTCCCATGTAAGATGATTTTTAGATGACAATGATTCTTCTCTTCTTATTATTATTTTTTTCTTTGTACTTTTGAGAGATGCATATTATACGCATGATTCTGAAATATTTTGGTTAAATTCTTCACGGATATCTGTAACTGATAATGGCAGCTATGCAGTGGACTATTGATAATCATTTGCATGTTTGCCAGGTTTTCTTGATGGATCCTTGGTGGAATCCTGCTGTAGAGCGGCAAGCCCAAGATAGAATTCATCGAATAGGCCAATATAAGCCAATTCGGTAATTTGGCAGTGTTATGCCTTTGCACCATTTCCCAATCATTTAATATGTCATGGATCATATATGTGTTTGCACAGAGATTAATTTGGTTGTGTATTTCTGCTTCTAGGATTGTGAGGTTTATTATTGAAAATACTATTGAAGAGAGGATCTTGAAGTTGCAGGAGAAGAAGGAACTAGTGTTTGAAGGGTAAGTTTCTATCTTTACATACATCTATATGTGTGTTTGTGCACTCACGTGTAGTAACATGTTATTGAAGCTGCTGTTTGAATTTCCTCACCTACAGCAACTGGCTTATTTGTACTGCAGGACTGTGGGTGGATGTTCAGAGGCTCTGGCAAAGCTTACGGAAGCTGATCTGAAATTCCTGTTTGTGACCTAAGCTGGATCAGCCTGTAGGAGAATTCCTGTATTTAGCTATTTTCAGTAGTTAATAGTGTTCTTTTGGTTGTCCAAATCACTATAATTGGGTTTGAATCTAATCCAGCTTCTTTTTTGGCCCTATAAAATTGTTGTTCAATGTAAAGGAATCTCTATTTTCACATCTCATCCATTTTGCAGATTAATGATTAATGACGTCATAGTGATGTTTTGGAGTTGAGCTGGCTGGGGGGATCAACTATAGGAAAATTCGCACTCTGACTTGGAATTAATCAGATTGAGCTTTAGCTCAAGCAATTAGATCTTGAGCTCTAACTCAATGTTATGACTTAATGGGCTCGAACTTAATCAGTTGTTTCAATGAGCTCAAGTAGATAGTGTCTTGGCTCGATTTGACTCCATTATGTTCCCTTGAGGATGTGAATAAGCTCCAAGATTTGGCAAAACTATTATTCTAAAACCATTTCACCCTTGGCGTGGTGCAGTTGGTTGGGGGTAGCAAAGGGATCTCAATCCCCATGTTCTGTAATCTGACTGCGACTAGTCTTGATGTTTCTTGGGCCCAGCCTTGATGTTTCCCAAGCCCAGACATTACTGCAGCATGGTTATTCTTGAGTTGGGGTAGGTAGCACCTATGGCTGACAAATGTGTTATTGTCATGACACGAGTTTTAGGCACATGACACAACAAATAGGGTATCTAAGCAACTTGAGATTTTCTAGGATATTTTGGCGAGTTAAGTGTCATAGGATTGGTGAGTGCGTGTTGTCCATAGGGAAACCAAGTTTAAGCATATGGAAACCAAGTTTAAGCATATTACAAGGGGTAATGATATTTGAAGTCCCATTCTCGCTGAGGTTCCTAAGTCTTTAGCCAAGGGTTGGTCGATGCTAATGCTACGTGAGCATGTTTGGGTTTGTGGGTTCGGTTGGGTTTGCATGGTTTGAGGTAGGATTCCAGTTGGGCTTACGTTCAAGGTTGGTTTGGGTGAGCAGATGAGGGTCGTGTGTCAAATCTGGGCATTGACGAGTAGATAAGCATGCGGTGAGCTTGGTGTGTCAAATCTGGGCATTGACGAGTAGGTAAGCATGCGGTGAGCTTGGCCTTGCATGCACTTGTCGGTGATTTTCCTTGCAAGTCGATGGATGGCAGAACTTTTGTGAATGAGCATTGACAACTTATTGATGCAGGACGTATGATGTTTGTGGAACGCATATGACAATTTTGCTGGGCATGGTGTTGAATGTGTGCATGTCCTTGGACACTTGCAAATGCTTGTTGAAGCTTGCACGTATACACCTACTTGAGCTACACATGTTGACGGGCGATTGTGAGCTGTTTATGCTGACGGGAGGTTGTGGCACGCAAGCTGCCTGCAGATAATTGGAGGAACGTTGAACAGAGCACACACATGACGGGTGTGGGAGCTTGGCACGCACTTAAACATGGCTGACGGAGGATTGGTGCCACACATGACGATGTTTGTTGGCTGGAACTTGCCCCTAGTGGGCGATGATGATAATTGCTCGACACAATGCTGGTGGAAGCTAGTCGCGGATGCTTGAGCTGGTTCCCCACACCAACTTGTAATGTGTTCTTTCCTACGTGGACAGAGATGTCAGGTTGGGTGAATAGGGATTGTGTGCAACCTTTACAATTTCCTGTAAGTGATACCAAGAGGAATTGAGTATGAGTTGGGAATTGGATCGTAATTGTGGTGTTGCTATACTTTCTTGCTTTGTGTTACTTGATCACGGCATACGTTCACTCAAGTCGGAGTAACATAGGGATGTGGAACTTAAGAATCAAACACATAGATTGTAAGAACTAATCTTGTGGGAAGATCTAGCCTCGCAATGGGCATGGTAAAAAATTAAGCATCATTTTACCCCTTATAAAAATGTTAAAACTTTCATTATAAAATTTAAAAATGCAATTTTATTGAGCATATATGTTTTTTTTTTTTTTGGAAATGATCTGGAGGACAATTGTATGTATGTGTAAATTGAGAAACTAATCTTTAATTAATAAATAAATAAATAAATAAATAAATTATTATTATTATTATTATTACTATTATTATTATTATTTTTAGTATTATTATTATTATTATTACTACTACTACTACTATTATTATTATTATTATTATTATTATTATTATTATTATTATTATTATTATTAGTAATGTTTTATTGCGTGTATGGTGAAAAAAAGGTGAGGGGACAAGGGGTCCTAAATTAAGTGAAGATGCTAATAGCGTGACGAGGTTGAAAGTGTTGTAGCAAGACCCTATCCTTGTTTTGATTCACGCACCTCATCCTACCCTTAAAATATGCTGCCCTTCAGATAACTCCTATATTTTCAATCAACCACGCCCATTTTCGTCATTAACCTTTTTTCTTTTTTATAAATTAAAATTTAACCATAAATGTAAATTTTCATATCACAAAAAAGTGAAGATAGATACATACAAAAATCATACTCAATGACTAGGCCTTTATGCAATGAATGTAGTGCCAAATGCCAATCAAATGAAGCTCCATCGAGCCAACTATTAATTCATGTTGATCGGTGGAAGGTCACCACACATTGGGGCGCGACTTCTTGTATCGAATGAATAAGTTTGCCTTCTCGTTGGTTTAAATCAAACTTGCATATAACCTAAAATTGATTCAATATGTACCACTAAAGCTGGATTAACATTTTTTATTTTTTTTTAAGGTTGAACCCCAACTCAGATGTAACATAAATTTTCTTGGTTTTGGCGTGTCGGATCCCCTTCCTTTTGGATAAGGTTATATTTATAAACTATTATTTCTTTTCCACTTGCTTCTTTCTTTTCTCTTCTTTAAAGTCATGCTAATTCTTCTATATTTCATTTTTAAATGTAAGAACATTAATCAATTACGAATAATTAAATAATAAATCATTACCACAAGTACCAATACTAATGTAGGTAGGGTTTTAATACACGATGTCATATTCCCTCCCAACATTTTATCCGTAGTTATATAGTTTTTGTTAGAAATTAAATAACATTAAAAATGACTAATATACTCTTAACATTAATTTTTAAAATAAATGTTTTAATCCAATGTCTATCTTTTTGGCAAAATATAGGAAAGACTGATTCGGAAAGTAGACGATCTTCCTAAGATAGAATCGAACAAGGATAGACTTAGAACAATGTTAAAATATATTCTAAAATAACAATTAATTTACGACAGGATTTAACCTCGATCTAAAATGAGATTTAACATTAAAAGGAGGGAGTAACTGAGAAGAATTAATTATGTAGATATTTGAATAAACTCTTGTATATATTCATGGCCTAAATATGGGGCATGATGTAATGTGGATGCTTTTTCTGAAACTTTGTAAATAGGAATGCACTAAAATACAAATGCATAGAACGTGAAATTCGCTTCATGAGTCACCCATTACATAAGGCACATCTTTTCTTTTATTTTTTATTTTATTGTATATAATAATAGAGAATAGAGAATAGAGAATGAGAAAGAAAAGTTGGGCACAGTATGGCCTGCGTGAACCCTCTTACAAGCTCATAATCAGGAAAAACTATCTAAATATTTAATTTATAATGTAAAATCTTATTGAAATTTCACGACTAAATTGTAGAGAATCATTATAAGGAGAAAGGCCTCAGAAGACTTGGGGGAAAGACTATTAGAAAGGAATTTTTTTTTTTTTTTTTTTGTTTAAATATAATCGAGAACATGTGTCTTGGTCGAGCATGACAAAAAATATAATCTATACAAACGACTCAACATTAATCGTGGATAAAAGCCTTTGTTGTTTGTTGTTGTGGTGGTATTATAACTTAATTTATTGAAAACCCTATTGATAATACGGCTGTAATTTTTTCCCATTGAAGGGCCTGTCTATTAAATACTATCTAATTTTACAGGGTTTTTATTATTACATCTAACTTATAATTTTGTTCAATTTATGCTCAATTTTATTGAAACTCTAAAAATTCATTGAAAATTGATAACGTGACTGTCGGACCACCTACATAGAAAGTGAAATTACTAAGTGTCACATCATTATTTTCAAAAGAATTTTTGAAATTCCGACCAGTTGAACATAAATTGGATAAAAAGTTAAAAAATTATTTAAAAAAAACCCATAAAATTAAAGATCATATGTTAGATACAACCGAAATTAAAGAAAATAAAATAATCCCTATATTAAGGATTTTCTTACAAAATTGATAAGTTTTAGGAAAAGATATTTTGTGCAATGGATAAATTTAATGATTAATGGAATAATAACAATTTAGAAATAAATGTATATTATATGCATGAAAAGGCCACCGGAAATGGGAATAATTTGGAAGCAAAGGCCTGAATAAAGCAGTTACTAAATATAGGAAAGACAAGGTGCTTTGCCTCTGCGAGATTGCGGATAAAAGTAGACAATATTGTGTGCTACTAACATCTATCATTTATATTATCCAACTCCAATTTTAACATTTTTTGGTGGCGTGACATACATTGAACCCATACCAAAAAAAAAAAAGAAGTAAACTTTCTGTATATCAGGTATACCGTATATTTAATTTATAATATTATTTGTTTAACTAAAATATATTACTTATTTAATTTAAAATTATTAATATTATTTTAAGATAACAAATTAATAATAATATTTTTTAAATAAACAAATAAGATTTGTTAGTCAAACAAGTAATACTATAGATCGGGTTGCATGGTGCACCCAATGCATATAAGATTTTGTGCACAAGAAAACCAACAACGAGTTTACGAACAAACGTGTACTTGAAAGAAAAAGATATAATCATTTGTTATATATTCTTCCATCCCAAAAAAAATAATCATGATTTTTAGAAGGTTATACCTTCATCTAATTGACAATATATATATATATATATATATATAATTCATGAGAAATATAATTTTTTTCTTTTTTTATGGACAAGAGAGACTTTTTTAATTTAATTTTAACAATATAGTCGTATCATTCATCTACACAATAACATAGGAATCTACTTTATAATTAATAGAGCCATCAAATGAGTCAAAAATTGGAGCTTCTTATCCTATAAACTCTTTTTTATTTGTAAGATTTATAATTAGTTATTATTATATATTACATGGTAAGTTTGTCATGAAACTTAACTAATAACTAAAATTGATTGAATAAAAAAAAAAGTTAATTATCATACATTTTATTAGTATATATAATAAAAAAATGTAGGAAGTATATTAAAAAAAATCTTGCATATTAGATATTAAGATATTGTAATTAATAGATTAATACATATTAATTCAAATGATATTTTTCTATTTTTTACAAAATATTTACAAGAAAGAATTCTAAATAGCATGTAAAGTTTGTTTATAATACCATACAACCCGTGAATTTTACGGGTTTTACACTAGCACAATACTATTTAGACATACGATGAATTACAAACCAAGTCATTCCAAAAATTCGTAATGGAGTTCACTATTTAGGTGTCAAATTAAATGTCTTTTTAGAATGTAATTTATACAAATATGTTCAAAGTTTATTCCATCCTTTATCCCAAAAAAATATTGACTTTCGAGAGTCGTTTTTAAGTGTTTCTTATTTTCTAGCAAAATATCTCAAACAAGACTCAAAGCGGAACGAAAGGAGTACTAAATAATCCAATTAGATTATGAGATCACATAGCGTTGCAGTGTGTTTTACATTAGGAGAATACCCACTATCGTAATTTACTTATAAATCACCATTTCTTTACTCAAACGTTGATGTTGCACAATAATGACTTTTTCCTTACTAGACCAATCGTTTTGTAAATAAAATATATTCAATTAATTACTTATTCCATCCACCACTATTTGCATATACCAAATCCTTACTAGACCAATCGTTTAAAAAAAAAAATTGAAAAAATTGGAAAGGAATAGCTAGTATTACTACAAAATTTGATAAACATAACACTTACCAAATAGTTCCCAAACACATTCACAAACCAAATAAGAAAACATTCTAGTTGGTTTGAATTCAACATTCCAAGTTCACCATGCTAGTAACTACACATAATGCCATGAAGGGGAAGTTCTCCATGAACTAAAACAACCACATATATTTGAGACTAGACAAGTCTATAGAACCATTTAAATAGAATGACTTAGAAGATAAGTTTTCAGTCAGTCTTCCTAGATCCCAATTCTTGAAAGATTCATAGTTGGTACCATCTTTTTAGTAAATGCTTGGCATGTTATTCCAAAGGCAAGAGGCATGGTTCCGGTCTGGATTCGCTGCTTTTGGGGAGGTTGCAACTGGATTGTACTCTAAAGCGCCAGCTTGACCTTCTATCACTCTGCTTGTACCATTGGTCAAGATAGGTGATTCATTGCCGTCTCCTCCATTCCAGTCCGGAATAGGCACCGATAATGGAAAATTGTCAAGAAGGTTCATCAAGTCATCATCCATAGCAGCAATGCTCTCTCTAGAAGCCCTAGCTTCCGGGTCTGTGCATATCAATATGATATAAACATGAGTAGCAAAGTAAAAGAATAAATCAATCAAATATAGCATAGGTTGTGTAGAAGACGTGTATAAATAATAGCGTTACATTTAATTTAACATCATACTTAAGTGTTGTTTTAGAGTTTATGTTTTATTTCAAATTAAATGTCTCTTTGTACAAATGTTTTCCAAGTTTATTCTTACTTCTGTCCCCAAAACAATTTACTTTCCAAAATGGATACAAATGGTGCTATTAGAATATCATGAGATGTTGCACCATTTGCCATGTAAGATCCTATTTGAGCTTATTTACAAAAATACAAGACAAATGATATGGTAGTATGATATTTGTAAGAGGGAGATGAGACGGGAGACTCAAATGGGGATATGGTAGGGTGAATTAGCTAGTTTATAGTGTTCCTTAATTTCTAGCAAAATCACCAAATAGACACTCAAAGCGGAATGAAAGGAGTACTAGATGGCCAATTAGGCAATGTCGTCAAATATATTTTAAATGGTGAATTATCGTGTGAGCAATGACGTATGGGATCACGTCAAATGACAATAATAAATTCTCAACGCTTTACAGTAGACAAATCATCACTGTCAAATAAACAATTCAATTTCACAATAAATTTGACCCTATCACCACCAATTATATTCCTTTACTCGAACCATATATTCCGGCTTTTCCATTAAATATGGACTTATCTGAGTGCGTTGGAGTGGACCCGACTTTGTCGGAATGCAATGTCATAATTATATACGTCATTAGCAGCGCACCTAACGCACACGTTGTACAACAATAAATTTTTTCTGACGAGACCAACTGTCTTATAAATGCACCCAGTAAAATAACCAGATAAATCAGCTGTACCATCCACCATCTATTTACGCATATCGACAAGTAGATATGTATTTGTACACGAAAAGAAGGTGAGCAATATATCTATTGTATTCTTATTAGGTGTCGCATTTGTAAAACTCCAAACTTACTTCATATAAGATTCTCCGATTGCCCGGCCGGCAGCCGTTGAATGACCCAAACCATATAATACCCTAGACACTAATTTTTTTCAAAGAAAATAATAATAATTTTATCAGTTCAAAATCAAAAGTTCAAAAAAAAAAAAAAAAACAAAAACTAGTTCAAAATTAAAACTAATGGAAAGAAGGTGAATAATACATCTACATTATTTTACTAGGTATAGCATTTATAAAACTCCAAACTTGCTTCACAATAAGATTCTCCGGCCGCCTGACCACCAAACGACGGCCCGGTGAAGACCTAAACCATATCATACCCCAGACACTACAAACATTTTTTAAAACAAAATAATAACAATTTTATCAGATCAAAACTAATAACAATTCTATCAGTTCATAACTCAAATTGAATGAATTGAAATTTTTAATATAATAAGAAAATATTTCGGAAAAGAAGAGTCATACCTTCATAGTTATCACTAGAGTTGGCAACGCCATGACCATAACGAAAAGCTGCCGCTTCTTCTTCATGCACACTTCCACCTGCTGCAACAATGGCCTCCTCTGGTTTTCCCTGACGTACCAAAGCTTGAGATTCCCCAAATAAATCCTCCAACAAACCGCTTTTATTACTTCTTCCAAATCCCAGTTCAACCTCATAATCCTCAGCTCCATCACTTGATGCCGTCGCCATCACAAATTCACTTGAAGAAGCCGCTGGAGTCACAGTCTCCGCCACCGGAGATTGGATTGAAGGCAGCCCTAAAACATCTATCTCAGGGCCTGTACTGATTCCATAGCTGAGAGAATTGTACTCAGTGAGTGGTGACACCGACAACTGATTGATCAATCCTTGATTGAAAAAAGGCGGTGCAGGCAAAGTAGACGAAGAAAAGAATGAATTCGAGGCGTCCAACGACAGCGCTAGACTGCCATTGTTATGGCGATAAAAGCTCAGCTGGTGGTTGATGTATGGAGTATTGGGCTGCCTCGCTTGAGGGCTCATCATGGGTGGGCTGAACCTAAACGGGTTCGGGTTTTGGGTGTTGGCTGAGGCTAGAAAAGACGAAAGTGAAGGTGCTTGTGAAGAAGAAGAAGAATTCAGTTGCAGGTGCTGTTCTTGCAGACCTAATTCTTGAGGGTAAATTGGTAACCCTGCACGTTGGCGTCGCTTCAGTCTGGTGTTCCAGTAGTTCTTGATTTCATTGTCTGTTCTTCCAGGAAGCTGTTGCAAAACATCAAAGTTTGTGAATATGACACAACCTTAATTTTTGCAAAGACGGGGAAAAGAAAAGAGAAAAAGCTGACGCAATTTAAAGAATCAATCTAAAAACAGGGTTTTATTCATATTGATGTTGACAGACCTAAGAAAAAATAATAATAATTAAGAACCCTTTACACACAGAAAGAGAGAGAGAGAGAGAGAGAGAGACCTGAGAAGCCATGCGAGCCCATTTGTTGCCGAGTTGAGCGTGAAGCTCGACGATGCGCTTTTCTTCATCAGGAGTGAAAGAACCTTTCTTTAGATTAGGCCTCAAATGGTTAGCC
Source organism: Caryopteris x clandonensis (assembly GCA_028749325.2). Taxonomy (NCBI): domain Eukaryota; kingdom Viridiplantae; phylum Streptophyta; class Magnoliopsida; order Lamiales; family Lamiaceae; genus Caryopteris; species Caryopteris x clandonensis. The sequence continues at coordinate 1,736,403 of JAPYKT020000012.1, forward strand.
CATCGGAGCCGACAGCTCTTGCCACATCTCATCAGACCAGAATTCCTCTGAACTGCATTCCAGTTCCCTTCGCCGTGCTTCTTAACGTATTCCAGCAACAGCATGTCCTCCGCCGTCGTCCACGGCCCTTTCTTTAGGACTTGCCTGCTGTTTCCCGGTGATCCAGAATTCCTTAAACCTCCACACACATCAGGGGCCATCAATCTTTTTCTTTTTCTCTCTTTTTTTTTTTTTTTCTTTTCTTTTCTTCTTTCTAATAATAAAATGGGCAAAATGTTGAAGGTATAAAGGTTGTATAGATATGGAGGTTTGGAGGGATGGAGAAAGAAGAAAGAAGAAAGAAGAGAGAGAGAGAGAGAGAGAGAGAGAGAGAGAGAGAGAGGGTGTGGGACCAAAGTTGAGTAAGGGGAAATGGGGGCTGCGTGAGAGTGAGAGAGGCCCCCCTCTCAATGGGGCTTGTGACAATTTATAGGTGAAACCTTACACTTCGGCCCCTGCTTGAATGCTCCTCCATCTACAGTTTATTTCAATTACAAAAAAAGCAACCTTTCAACAATGGGGGTGGGGGTGGGGGTGGGGGTGGGGGTGGGTGAGGTGGGATTAACTTTATAAGCATTTAAGGAAATTTATGTCCGTTAACTTTTGTCATATTCGATGTATAACCTCTACGTTTATAGATTTTTTATAATAATCTCAAATTCTTGATTTTGTTAAATTTATACTTGATTTTATTTAAAAACTAACTAAAAATTAAAGATTTAGCATTCAGATTGTTTGTGTGATACATGAAATTAAGAATATCATGTCGTCATTAATTCTTGAAATTCCAACAATTTGTGTTTATATTTAATAAAAATATATAAAATTAAAGATTATATATCAAACCTAACCAAAAAAATAATGGGCATGAAATGCAATTATTCGTAAGTATTAAACTTTGTCCTAATTCACACACCATTGTGTTTGCATGTTTTTCATGAACATGGTTTCCCTCCTCAAATTATGACAATTTTCTCAAGGTATTCGATGTATTTTCTTACAGTGCGATTCTAGCAATTCTTAACATTTTGACATGAATCGCACTTCATATATTCCAAATTCATGTCTCAAAAAGTAATATTGTAATCACTTACCTTCTATTGAATAATGAAATGATTTGATTTAGTGCAATTATTTTATGATAATATTTGGTTCTAAAAATCCATATTTTCATAATCGCATGCGAAATTGAATTTGAGCTATATAATGTATCGATTAGATTAGCAATTCAATAAAAAATATAACAATAGATTTTATATTTAGTGTTTCGACATCCATAATTTTTTTTTTAAAAATACATAACTTAAAATATGATTTTAAGATTCTATAAATTTGTTTTTTTTATCTACTTAAGTTTTAATTTTAATTTTTTTCAAATAAAAATAAAAATAACCAATTTGGTCGTACACTGATTTTGATTGGTTTTCATTGGTTTTAACTGGTTCAACCTCAAAAATGATTTTATGAATGTTTCGGATCAGTTTGGAAACACTAAACCGGTTCAACCAGTCAGTTTGATTCAATCATGAAAATAATGCTAAAAACTTACTAACTGGATTGCGCTCCTAGTTGTTATTGTTATTATTTTTTAAGAAATAAGTTTAGAAGTATGAAGAAATTTACAAGGACATCAATCAAAACTTTATCGAAATTTAGAGTAGAGATAACCTCAACTATCAATAGTGAGACGATCTACTAGATCATTACAATCTTGAACATTAGAAAAAAAAAACCCTTAATTGTACTGTTCTATTGGCTAAAAAATCAACCACGTTATTCCTTTCATGATAAATATGCAAAATTCCAGGTTTAAGGTTTTGTTCAACATGAAAAGTTCACCGATGAAGTCTCGTAGCAAATTGCAATTTAGTTTTATTACTGTAGGATATTTGTAATTTTAATTTTGTTTGAATTTAAATTTACAGTTATATTCCATACCAATTTTATATTTTGTGAATTAGTCCTAATTTTGGTGAAATTAAGAATTTTTTCAGAATTTGACATATATGTCTCAAGTAACTTTTTTCTAGTGAAACTTTTCTGATGTGGCTTATAAATTTGTACACAACCTGCAAAAATAAAAATTAAAGACACACAATAAAAGAAAATACCATATAAACAAAAGAAATTTAAAATAATTTCAAAGAAAATGATTGTCTTCTATAGAGGAACAACCCTTAAGTAATAAAAAATCTTAGCTCATTCACATTTGATTACTTAAGGGTTGTTCATTTAAGAAGACAACCATTTTGTTTTAAATTCTTTTTGTTTATATGGTATTTTCTTTTATTGTAATTTTTAATTTTATGTTGTGTGGGAATTTAAAAACCACATTATAAAATTTTCGCATGAAAAAGGCACGTGAAACGCACATTTTAAACTTTGATAAAAATTCTAAGTTTTACTAAAATTAAAATTAAATTCATAAAGTTAAAATATTATGGGATATAATTTCAAATTTACATTTAAAAATAACTAAAATTACAAATATCTTATAATTATAGAACTATTTTTGCAATTTGGTCTCAAGCCTTGAAACCTTCAGTTGCCAACATATTTGTGCGCCAAAATTATAATTAGCAAGAACATCTATTAATAAAATTCAAAGTTTTACTCAAATTTCAACCCTCAATAACAATAGCACCAATTTATAGTGTACTAGAACCAATTTATAAAACAATTTAACAAAAATATGTTTATTAAGAATAACACCCCGGCCCCTATCATCAGTATTTAATTTGACACAATAATCATATGAGAGAATCCACCTACCCATAAAATGAGCCCCACTGCCTATCCACATTCGAATATAAAATAGCTAAGATCAATTTAACTCTACTACTTATTAGTAGTTCAAATCTATAACAAATCTTCTCAAATTTACTTTCAATTCTAGCCTTTGAAATAAACCAACATATCATAATTGGGAGAATTGATTTTTATTTTATTTTTTTGTAATTTGTTTTTTGAGATAAATCGACTAATAATTCAACTAATAGAGCAATAAATAACTTAAAGAATACAATTATAATTGCGCATTTTATTCAAAAAATAGATAAATTCTTCCCTTTTTTATTTATTATATATTTTAAGATGGAGAAATTTCTTGATTGAGCATGGACATTTTCCAAGTGACTGAGACATTCTTATCAATCACCTCAACCATCATGCATCAATCGCAAAGATTCTAAAAATCAAGAATTCATGCATCCTAACCCAAAATTATATAATCTAAGCTCCAAAAAGGAAGACAAATTTTAAAATTTCATAGAACAGGTTAAGGTTCAACAAGGCTATCTAGGAAAGAATAAAGTATGTGAGTTGAATAAATTAAAAATTAAAATATTTTGGCAAGTAACTCGTTCAAGTAAGAACGGCCTTTAATCATTTTTTAAATTCACACAAAACATACGATCCAAAAAATATTAAAGCTATTTCTAGATTGAAGCAAATTAAAGTCCAATACACTAAATCATACAGGATTGCAAAAATAATTTTAATTACGACTCAAGTGTTCACATACTCGTTTCTATATACCAAAGTGTAACACCTTATTTCATATGTCATATTCAATAATATTCTTTTTTTTTTTTCTTTGTAAGTCTATTTGTCTATATTTATCGTTAATATCCTCAAATAAGATTAAAGAAAATTGGGATGTACTCGATCATAATATCAATGCACACAAACGTGCCAGTGTAGAGAGAGAACTTTGCGTACACATTTCACTTTATTCTATCAAAATTTGGGGTATTGGCAATTGATTATTTTTTAAAGAAGTAATTTATATAAAAATTAAAAGTTGTTAAGTATTTAAAAATATAAGTAATTTTGATAAAAATTAAAAAATTGAGTATTAATTAATTTTCACCAATTTATTACTAAATTGTCCTAGAAACACTTTCAATCAGTTTGACGCACACATTAGACTGTTTTTGAAAATCAATTTAAAACTAATTCTCCAAATTAATTTTTAAAATTTACAAAAATACATTGAAGCCATGTTCCATTCCTTCATAAGTCTAAATTGTTGGGTCGACAATATTTTTGAACTGCTGCACTATGGGCCTCTATTTTTTGATAGGCCCATCTTCAAAGCCCGCTTAAAAGAACACTCCTTCCGCCTATCGCATTTAAACCCATATGAAGCCCAATTTTTTTATTTTTTTTTTAAAACAAAAACAAAGAGGAAGAAGAAGCCTAACGCTTGTCTCTTTTCAATTTAATCACAACTTTCTACAAATTTGTAATTTAGTACATTAATTATAAATTTTTACTATCTTGACGTCCAAGATAACTAGGATCACAATTTTTTTCATGAGAAACTATCCCCGTTCAGAATTAGATTTTGAAATTTCTAAATAATTTGAAAATTCTACATATATAGAAGTAGAGACAGAACGAAGACTATTTAGTTAAAAGAGAAATTCTTTATTTTCTCTTGTTTTAATGATATTAATTTTATTTTTTGAAACTCTATTTAAATTATGATGCTATTTTATTAATATTTATACTATAAGATAATTTACAAAGTCAACAGTGACTTAAATATAAAATAAATGGGGGCTCAAATCTCTATGTAAATTTGTTCTTTGAGTGAGGAATCTCTAATTAGAAATAGTAGTACGACAAGAATTTGATAATATGATTCGACACCCCTGCCACCAAAAATTCCGCTAAAGTCAAAATTTTATATTTTACTTAAAATAAACATAATTATGAAATTTTAAAATTATATTTTTATCTGTTAATCATCATTTAAATAAAGATTACAGTCTTACTTTTTCTTAATTAAATAATATTGTATGCAACGTGGCAATGGGTGTAGATCTTCACAAGCCATGCCATCAAAATTATCTGGGAGATTTGATTACAAAAAACTAAAAGCTGTGTTTGGACAATGTTGAAGATCACCGTCCAACAATGTGTCACAACTAAATGTATAATAAAAAATTATGTTTATTTTTTGTTATAATAGAATAGGTTGTTACTGTACATGTTAAATTAATAGATTTAACATGATTTTATTTTTATTATTAAATTATAAGAAATACAAATTTATATATTTAATAATTGGTGTATTATTTATATATATTCCTAATATATAAAAAAATATATAATATTATATAAATAATATATAAATAATGCATAAAAATAAAGTAATATATAAATTTTAATAATAAATTCATTATTATTGAAAATAATAATAACTTCAGAAATGTACAAAATTTGATAAAATAATAATAATCAATTTAAAAATTAAAATTGAAAATGAAAATAATTTAAAAATTAATAAATAAGAATAATTTCTGAAAAAAAATTATATTATCAGAAAATAAAAAAATATTTTCTCTAAAATGTATATTTTTAAAAATAATATTAAAATTGAAATTATATAATTATTATAATATCTAAATAATCTTATTCTTTTCCAAAAATTATTTTTATCAATTAATGACATATTTTTTATATAAAAATATTTTAAGTAAAAAATAATAAGATTTGTATAAGAAATATTTTTTTAAAAAAAAAAAAGTATAAGAAATTAAAATTTTGGGAATTGTAAGAGAGTTGAGAGGAAAAAGAGGTGTAAAAGCCATTCATTTCTTGCAATCAAACCCAAAAAAAAAAAAAAAAGTAACATACAACCATCAACATTCATAAATAAGAAAATTACATTTTTTTTGTATTCAAAATAAATATCGTTTTAGAAATTCTCACATATTAAAGAATAAATCAAGTATCTATAATACTCTTATCCTGTATCCCCAGCGAGACGCACCACCAAGCACCTAAGAAATTCCACCACCATCTTTCAACCTCAAAAAACAGTCACCAAAAAATTAGGTGACAAAATAAAGTAGTTTTAACAAAAAGGGAAAAAAATCAGTACTTGGATGAAAATTAAAAATTCTTGGGAAGTATAAAAAAAGAATTAACTGTTAAATTCTAAACCTTAAAAATCAACATTGAATTTGGTGTGACGGTAGTGAGCGATGGTTTGCAGCTGAGAGTAGTAGCTGAGGTGCAAGAGAAAGATTACATGGAATTGAGGAGAGAGAACTATCCTACACTTTTCTCTTCTTCTTTTAATTTTTTTTTTTAATTGACTTGTTCAAAATTGATTAAAACAAGATAAAAATGTGGTAAATTCTTTTATATAATATATATAAGAGTATTTTAGTTAATTTAATTATATCAAATTTTGTGCTAATTATAAAGATTTCAAGGGTGTCAATAACAGCACTTTTATTAATAAATACTATGACAATTCTTGTATCCCCTTCGGCAGCCTCCTGGACTTCATATTCATCATTAAAGTATGGGGAAGGGATCTCTTTTCTGCAAAAGAAAACCTAAGGTTTTTGGGAAGGGATCTCTTTTCTGCAAAAGAAAACCTAAGTTTTTTGGCAAAAAAAGAAGATGCATTCAAACAGCAAGGAGGATCCACAACCCGTAGTTAATGCGTAATCTTTAGAAATGGAGTGGCCGGTGCACATAAGCTATTTTATTATATAATTCAAGAATCTTACCACTGTAGGTAGATTATTGGACAAGCCTAAAAGTAACTGAATATATTTACATATATATATATATATATATATAACTCAAAAATCATAGAAATACGATAACCCTTCCAAACACTATTTTACAGAGTTCATGTGGTACAACTACAACTAATCAGCAATGCTATAAGGAGCAAAATAGAAGGGAAACAAAGTTGCATTAATTCAGCTTCGCTTGAATTTGGTTAAAAGCATAGCTGAAGTCACGTACAACCACTGTCCAACTGCATCTAACAAGTTAAAATATGCATTCCTCCATGATCTCTTCAGTATTATAGAACCAACAACTCCCCAGAACCCAACAATGAAACCAAAGGCCATTGATATGAAGAATTCGAGCGGACTACTAAAACCACCATCTTCGTTCTTGATATTTTCTCCTTGATTAGTAATGGAAGTGTTGCGGCACACCGGGAGAGGTTGGCCGCACAATCCATTATTCCCAGCATAAGTGGATGCATTGAAGCCCTGCAGCTGAGTACTTGCTGGAATTTCGCCGGTCAAATTGTTGTTTGCCAAATCAAGAACAGCTAGATAATGGAGTTGTGCCAGGCTGGTGGGTATTTCACCGGAGAGTTGGTTTCTTGATAGATCAAGAGTTTCTAGTGCCACCATCTCCCCGATATCTGGAATTATATTACCTGTCAAACTATTTCTAGATAAGTTCAAAGAACTTAATTCTTTCAGATTGGAAAATGATTTAGGAATGCTTCCAACAAATCCATTGCTTGAAAGATCAATAAACTTGAGAAGACCCAATGTTTTCGTGTACTCCGATTTCTGACCTTTCCATTGAATTAATGCAAAGTCAATGTAGCCATTGGTAGCAATTTCAGGGATGAAGATCCTGGTGGTGGTCGTTCTGTTCTTTTCAACCAATGCAGTAAAATTATTGAAGCATTCTGGAATTTTTCCTGTAAAATTGTTTGCAGAGAGATCCAGAAGTTGGATCTGAGTGAGCTTGCATATTTCAGGAGGGATACCACCATAGAATCTATTCTGTCGTAAGCTCAGAAACGCCAGACTCGTATGGTTTTCACCTAACCATCGTGGGATGTTTCCTGTTAGCCTGTTTCCTCCAATATCAATCTGTTGCAGAACTCGGCAATTCCTCAAAGTTGAAGGTAGCTCCCCGAAGAAATTATTATATCGCAAGTGCAATGTCTGGAGGTTCCATAAGGAGCCCAAAGAAAGTGGAATTTCGCCAGAAAGATTATTGTAATTCACATTGAGAATTATCAACTCTTTCATGTTTTCCCAATCCTTTGGAAGTGCACCTGTCAACAGATTATTGGAGAGGTCAAGCCACGCGACCTTGCAGTAGGCATAACGACATATAGACGAAATGAATCCTGAGAACATATTGAAGGACAGCTGGAAAACCCGAGTTTCGGGATGAAGAGATGGTACAGGGCCTGATAAATTATTAAAACCAACATCCAGCATATAGATGATACTGGAACTGGATGACAAATCTGGGAGTGTGCCACTAATCTGATTGTGAGAGAGATTTAAGTACTGCATAAAAGTAGACAAATTCCACAACCAATTAGGCATTTCATCTGATATACCAGCAACGGAAATATCAAGATACCTCAAATTACTTTGAGTCCGCAGCCATGTCGGGAAAGACGGGCCCATTTTGCAGTTTACCAAATCTATTATGTCCAAATGAAAAGGTGGAATCCAATCAGGGCTAATGTTGATGATCAATGAATTGGAGGACAAAACCAGTGTCGTCAAACTGTGAAGTTCCATCAAGTGGGCTTCAGAGATCATGCCTTCCAATGAATTAAAAGAAATATCTAAATACTCGAGCTTGGAAAGCCGGCCAAGACTTGCAGGGACGGACCCTGCAAGTCTGTTAGATCCGAGATCCAAGCGCGTCAATTGCGAACACGCCCCAAGACCTGACACTGACCCTGTAAACTGATTGTGTTCTAACTGCAACACTTCCAGTGATTTGCATGTTAGGATCCCAACCGATCCTCCCAAGCTGTTTCGAGAGAGATCAAGCGTGCGCAGGTTTGTTAGGTTCCCAAACTGGGGAGGAATCATCCCCGAAAAGTTCGACATACTGAGATCCAGGTGTTCTAACGTTTTAATGGAACCGATAAAATCTGGAATCGGGACACCTCCAAAATCATTCCAACTCAAATCCAAGTAATTCAAATTCTGCAACGCAAGCAAAGCAGAGCTAATCTTACCACCGAACTTGTAGAAACCAGTAGGACTCGGAGACCTACCATTAAGTAGGAGGCCGGTGACGTGGCCGGTGGTGTTGCTACATCGAACACCCAGCCAGTTGCAGCACTCGCCGTCACTTCCCCACGATGAGAGAACACCGGACTCATCTGTGAGTTCTTGCTTGAACCTAAGAAGGGCTTCTCTCTCCCTCTCTATGCACCCGGTTTTTCCTGAAACTAATTGAATATCATACTTCGAGCATACTATGGCAAGAACAAGGAATTTAATCCAAATTTCTTTGTGATGAAACATTTTGTTTTCTCTTTGGAATCAATGTTACAGAGGAAAAAGAGTAATATGGTTCTGAAAGTTCATCATTTTAGCCCTCCGGCAGTTGGGCGGTAGCCGTTAAATTACAAATATTCATATTTGAATAAAATAATTTTTTTTTTTTAAATTTCTAATCAACCAAATAAAAGTATTTATAATTATGGTTTTTTTTATTAATTTGTTAGTTTTGTATTTTTTATTATTATTTATAAATAAGAAGAAAAAACTTTATTAAAAAATGGTATGTTTGGTTGTCTAATTTTTAGATATAAAAAAATGAATTCCTTTTTTTTTTTTTTTTTGGACAAAGAAAATAAAATATTATTGAATACGAGTTGCATTTATGAAGTCCATGGGCTTGTATTTTGCATGTACCATATCAATTCAAAGTCGCAAAAGACTTTTCTTCGTTTGAAATATTCAAAGTTTGTTGAATATTAGTATAACATCTTATGGGAATTATTTTATAAGATCTTAGTTTAAAGTAAACGCAACCCATAAGTGGTATCAGGTTCATGGTTCTAAATTATTTGTAAACTTTAAATAATAAAAAGACTTTGTAACCTTTCTTGATCCCACATGAAAACAAAGAAAAAATGTTGCTGGTGGTCAAAGACTTTTATGTGCGCACAAATGAATATCTTATATTTTGATTTATAAGGAGTGAAAAAGAATCTTGACCAAGATTTCAAATTATAGTTTAGTGATATCCACTTGTGTGAATGGAACCAATTTTATTTCAAATACTACTTTCTTTCGATTTAAAAAACGAGTCATGTTTTAATATTTATTTTACTATAAAAGGGAGTGTAATATTGTTGAAGACAAATCACTTTCATAAATGGGGAGAGATTGATGGAGACGGAAGCTATATAGAAAGTCAATTGGCTTGTAGTAGTGTGCATGTATCTTATCAATTCAAACTAGCAATAGACTATGTAGAAAAAATCAAAAGCTAAAGGTACAAGGGGTTACATAATAATATATTAGTGAGTATCCATCCGGGGCTAATGACACCTTACGACAAATAAATATGTACTAGTATCCCCCACGAACTATAATATAATAATATAATAAATTATTATAAAAATAATAATATAATTTTTTTAAATAAAATACATAATTATATCAAATATATTTTTAATAAAAGTAGTTTAAAATAAAAAATCTTACAATATTAAAAAATGTTAAATATTAAAATATACTACAATTAATTTATGAAAAAGTATTTTATATTTAAAAATTAATATATTATTTTTATATATGCAATATGGATAAAAAATTGAAGATCATAAAAAGATGATTACTTTGATATATTTTTCATAAAAAACGGAGTTGATGCGAAAAAGTTATAAGTCCTTCAAAATTAGAGCGAAAAAACAAAGAAAAAGAAAAAATATGATTGGATTCTTTTTTCCAACCGTCTTGATTTTATATAGTAATAGACTAGTATGAGACCAGTGCGATGCATGTAAATTATTTTTATATGCTTTTATTATTAAAATGTATGTTATTTACTACTAAAAATATTAGTTAAAAAAAATAATTATATGTAATATCTCTTAAAGATGGTAATCGAGAGAAGCGAGGTTGAGAAAGAATGACATGATAGAGAGTGAAGAGGGAATCGGTATTCTTTTTTATTTTCTTATATATCTTTCATATACATTACACCCCAATATATAGCACAAGAATACACTGTAAATAAGAAAAAAAATATATTCCTAATATGTGGTGATCTAATTCCCCTTGATTGTGTTTCTCTATATTTGGCTATGATATTCTTGACACTCCCCCTCAAGTTAAACAACGGCATTTTCGATACTTAACTTGTCTAGAACTTCTCTGAAGATTTTTGTGTTGACGGCCTTCGTTAATATGTCAGCCAACTGTTCTTCCGATCGTATGAAGGGAAGTTCAATGATCCCACTATCAAGCTTCTCCTTGATGAAATGTCGATCGACCTCCACGTGTTTGGTCCTGTCGTGTTGTACGGGATTTTCAGATATACTAATCGCAGCCTTGTTGTCACAAAAGAGCCGACTTCCCCTTTTTGGAGGAAAGCCAATTTCTGTGAGCAATCTCCGAAGCCACAGGATTTCAGTTATCCCATTTTTTACTCCTCTGAACTCTGCCTCTGCGCTTGATAGGGCCACTACTTTCTGTTTTTTGCTTCTCCATGTGACCAAGTTTCCTCCAACGAAGGTGAAATATCCGGCAGTAGATTTCCTATCATTTGGGTTACTGGCCCAATCTGCATCTGTATACCCGTCAACTTCCAAATCTTCTTTTTTTTCAAGCAAAATCCCATAATCAGTGGTTTCTTTCAGGTATCAGACAATTCTCAAAGCTACCTCCATATGCTCCTTCTGGGGTTTGTGCATAAACTGACTTACTATTCTAACTGCATACGTGATGTCAGGCTGTGTATGGAGAGATAGATGAGTTTCCCAACAAGGCGCTGGTATTTTTCTTGATCTGTCAAGTCAGCTCCTTCAACAATTGTTAATCCATGATTTATCACAATCGGTGTTTCTACAGGCTTACACTCGAGTAGCCCGGTTTCTGCAAGTAAGTCAAGGACATACTTTCTTTGTCTCAGGAAGATTCCCTTTTTGCACCTTAAAATCTCAATTCCAAGGAAGTACTTTAGAGATCCAAGGTCTTTCATTTCGAATTCCAGGAACAAGTTTCTCTTCAGACTTTCTATCTCTTCAACATCATCTCCTGTGATAATCATGTCATCAACATAAATGATTAAACATGTTACCTTCCCTTCTCTCCTTTTCACGAACAATGTATGATCAGAGTTACTCTGTTTATAGCCATTTTTTGCCATAGCTAGACAGAATCTCCCGAACCAGACTCTGGATGATTGTTTCAATCCATAGAGTGTCTTCTTTAGCCTGCACACTTGTCCTGCCTCGAACTCTTCGGAATAACCTGGGGGGACTTCCATATATATCTCTGCGTTTTCCTTCAATTCTCCATGTAGGAAGGCATTAGTTACATCCAACTGATGTAAAGGCCAATCCTTGCATGCTGCTACTGAGAGAAGTGTTCTTACTGTGCTCATCTTGGCCACTAGTGAGAATGTTTCTTCATAGTCTATCCCGTAGGTCTGAGTGTATCCTTTTGCAACCAACCTAGCTTTGTACCTCTCGATTGAACCATCTGCTCGCCTTTTGATTGTGAACACCCATCTGCATCCCACTGGCCTCTTTCCTTCTGGCAGCACACATCTTTCCCATGTCCCATTCTTAATTAGGGCATCCATTTCCTTCTTCATGGCCTCCCTCCAATGTTTATGTCTCCTTGCCTCTTCTACTGTCTGGGGTACATCCTCCTCTTCATAAAAAGCTGCTTCAAAGGCCCGTGCCATCTCTGTGAGTTGCCCTTGGGTAAGATTGGCAATCGAGTACCTAGTCTTCCGTCTCTGCCAGTCTGGAGAGTATCGCTTTGGTGGTTTCCCCCTTGTACTTCGGGGAGGCAATGTGTACTGATCTGTGGCACCTGCTAACTCAGTACGTTCATCATCTTCATTCGTATCCCCTCCAGTTTCTGTGTCAATGTCTCCATCCCTCTGTTCCTCAATGTTAGTATTAACTTGAGAACTATTGAGATTACTTACCTCAGGATTTGAAGATGGGGTTGACAGTGGGATCGAGTCGCTGGACATCTTGTACTGAACCTGTGCTGTAGGTATCTCTGCGGGTGCGCTAAACTTCTCTGTTGGACCAACGTCTGGCACAGAACCTGGCAATGACACTGAGCTAGTTTCCCCCGGATGAGAAGATAGAGAAGGAAGGGTTGTTTGGACAGTGGATGGCGTATGGAGCCAACTTAGGGAGTCGACAATCACCTTTTTCTCCCCCTGACTCCCTTGTTTGTGGAAAAAATATTTTGTTTCAACGAAGTCACAGTTTAAGGTAGTGTGTAGGTGATTAGCTACAGGGTCATAACATCTATACCCCTTCTGATTTTTGTCATACCCCAGGAAAACACACTTAACAGCATTTGGTGAGAACTTTGTACGATTTTGTTTAGGGATATGAACATACACGGTGCATCCAAAAACTCTGGGTTCAAGAGTGAGGGATGAGGGTATTTCAGAGTGGGTAGCTAGGAACTCAAGGGGTGGTTTAAAGTTTAGGATATGAGTTGGCAGTCGATTCAGGAGGTAAACAGAGGTAGCTACAGCTTCGGGCCAGTAAGATTTAGGGACTTAGGAGTCGATGATAAGGGCTCTGGTCATCTCTAAAATGATCATATTCTTTCGTTCAGCTACCCCATTATGTTCAGGTGTGTAAGGACAGGTTGTTTGGTGGACAAGACCTTTTTCAGTGAAGAAGTTTTGCATCTTGGAATTAACATACTCCCCCCATTATCAGATCTAAGGATTTGAATAGATTTTTTGTATTGTGCTTGTACTAGATTATAGAAATGGGTGAATATTTCAAAAACTTCGCTTTTGGATTTTAAGAAATATACCCACGTCATTCTAGAACAGTCATCAACAAATAGCAAAAAATATCTAAACCCATTATCACTAGTAACCGGAGCTGGACCCCAAACATCAGAGTGAAGTAAAGAAAAAACTGACCTCACACGAGTATTATTAAGTTTAAAAGAGTGACGATGGCTCTTAGCCAGAATACATGTCTCACAGTTCAAAGGGTGTGAAGTAACAAGGTTTGGATAAATTAACCGTAGATATCCTATGGATGGGTGTCCTAACCGCCGATGCCAAAGCCAAGTCTGTTCCTCTGTCAGTCCTTGAATCAGCATTGCAGCACCCTGTTGAGCTATCCCATCCACATAGTAGAGTCCTCGATGTTCAGTGCCACGCCCAACTATCTTCCCCGTCCTCGTATCCTGTAAAGTGCAGAAGCCAGGCTGCATTAGTAAGTTACAATGTAATTCTCTCGTTACGTGGCTAACAGACACCAATTTATGAGATAAAGACGGGATATATAAGTAGTTTGGGAGACATAATTCAGAGGATAATTTAATAGTTCCAGCTCCTTCCACAGATGTTAAATGGCCACTAGCAATTCTTATATATCTTTGCCGGGTAGGAAAAATCTCCATAAAATCCGAAGCATCAAAGGACATAGTATCTGTTGCTCCACAATAAAAAATCCAATGGTAATCTTTATCTGGTGTTTCAGAATTAGTGGAGGATAATGCTAAGGCCTGGAAAGAATAAGATTTATGAGTGAGTGAGGGGTTTAAAAAATATAACCCCTCATTACCTCCCCCTTCGTGAACCCGAGCCGCCAGAGCACCTCCTCTCTCCTGGTTGATGCGCGTCTGTGGCGATGGTGGTCCGACATTGCCCGCCGATGTTCCAGCGTTGGCGGCTCGTGTTTCACCGCCTGACCACGTCCCTCCAGTCGCTGTCGCTTGTCCATTTGGAATCCACGCCCCGCCAGTCGTCGCTCTGGCAGCCACGGTTGACGTGCCGCTGACTGCTACCGCCACTTATCCATTCGGGTTCCACGGTTGATTCCGATTTCTGGACGCAACCTTGATTTCTTCATTTCATCCCACCATTCGGGAAATCCGATGAGTAAGAAGCATCCCTCTTTGGTATGCTTTTTACCTCCACAGTGTGTGCATACGAGTTTGCTCTTGTCGATTTCCCTTTTCTGTGGTTCCAAGTTTGATTTCCTTGCTGTGGCCGATTGGAAGGCGGTGGTGGTCGGCTGTGGTTGACCGCGGTGAGTCCGGACCCGATTCATCCAGTCAGCGATTCAGAGGGTTTGAGGATACCCTCGTTTGTGGCCTGCCTTCGTACCAGTCCGTAGGCTCTTCGAACAGTTGGTAATGGATACTTGTCCATAATCTCCCTCTTGATATTTGCATATTTGTCATCCAATGCGCTTAGAAATTGATAGAGGCGATGGCGCTCCTCCTTTTTCTGGTATCCCTCTATGTCTGTCGGACTCGGATCTCGGGTATCAATCGAGATCCATAAGTCCTGCATTTTGGTCCACAACCCTTCTAGTGTCATAGATTCTTGTTTGATCGACATGGCTTTCTGGTGCAGATCATAGATTTGGAATGGATCAGATCCACTTCCATAAGTAATCGCCAATCCTTCCCATAGATCGACGGCGGTTCCGTACTGTGATACCTCGTTCACAAGTCCGGTTTCGATATTGTTGATCATCCAATTGAAAACGCAGTTATCCCGTTGCTCCCACCTTGTGCAGCTGGGATCGTCAATGGCGGGAGGTTTTGAAACTCCATTAATGTGAGATGTCAAACCCTTTCCCGCAATTGCTCGTTTCATGAGGTTAACCCATAAGGGGTAATTCTCCCCACTAAGTTTCGCCTTGATGGAAATCTCTCCAAAGGATTCAGGTTGGTCGTGGTTTGATGATTTATGGGCCGATGATGAATCTGAAATTCTGAGGCTTTGTTTGAGGAATTTTGCAAATTGTGCAGCAAATTCCATCGGAAAATTTGTTAGGGTAAGGCCAGTGTTTTCTGTGTTTGGAGTCTCTGAATCTGACATGGTTTGGATTGATTTTGGGCAGATTTGTAGAGTTTTTAGGGAATGGTTTTGCAAGTTTCAGCGGAAGGAATTACGATGAACTCAAATCTGAGCCCTCTTTTTTGGTGACTTGCCTGCTCTGATACCATCTTAAAGATGGTAATCGAGAGACGCGAGGTTGAGAAAGAATGATATGATAGAGAGTGAAGAGGGAATCGGTATTCTTTTTTATTTTCTTATATATCTTTCATATACATTACACCCCAATATATAGCACAAGAATACACTGTAAATAAGAAAAAAAATATATTCCTAATATGTGGTGATCTAATTCCCCTTGATTGTGTTTCTCTATTTTTGGCTATGATATTCTTGACAATATCTAAGTGTTGAAGTGTGGGGATTGTGTGCGTGGTGGGTATTAGAACTGTGAAAGCTATGTGAAGATTGTGAAGAAGGAGAGATTGGTTGTGTATTATTGTGATTAAGTGAGGGAATTATCAGTATGTGTTGGTGTGGGTCTGGGAAAGAAACTGTATGTGAAGGTGTAGAGAAAACAGAATGCATATTTTGATGTTTTGTCGTGTCTGGACCAGTACTCAATGTCGAATAAGGAAAGACTTTCTCATTAAACCTAACATGTCGACTAACAACTACATTTTCTGAGGGCAGCAACACTTTATATCCTTTATCTTGTGGGCAGTAACCTATAAAAACTCCAGGACTAGATCTAAACTCAAGTTTATGCTTATTGAAAGGTTTGAGAAATGGAAAACAAAGAGATCTGAAGCCTCGAAGTTTTAGAATAGTCTGGTTTTCTATGGTAAATGAGCTCAAAAGGTGATTTATATTGCAAGCCCTAAGTTGGGATTCTATTTATGAGATATGTTGTTGTGCTAAAGGCATCATCCCGAAATTCTAATGGTAAATGATATTGAGCTAAACGGAACAAACCCATTTCAAAAATATATCTATGTTTTCCTTCACTTGTCCCATTTTGTTGAGGTTTATATGGACAGGATACTCTACAATGGATTCCTTCTTGTTGGAATAGTTTAGTTAGGCTCCGGAATTCACCTCCCCAATCACTTTGGAATTGCTTTGGTGTTAAATTGTCTCTCAACAAGTGCCCTAAAGTGAACGAAGGCTTGATAGACATCAGATTTCAATTTTATGAAATGCAACCAAGTGAATTTACTGAAGGCATCAATAAAACGAACATAATATCCATACCCATTGGTGGATGTGATTGGAGAAGGTCCCCAAAGATCAGAATGTATTAGTTCAAGAGGTGTTCTATAATTGATTTCAGAATCAAGAAAAGAAAGTTCATGAGATTTAGCAAGCTCATAAGGTAGACACAAGGTGGAAATCTTTTTTATTGCAAAAGGATAATTACACTGAGTTAAGATTTTTCGAATAATATCATAGCTCACATGACCTAGCTCACATGACCTAGTCTATTGCGCCACAATTCTATGTCAGTTGTTGTAGTTAGGGAAGCAACATTAACACGAACATGATTCCTACTATTCGATTGGCCTTGAGCGAACTTGGATCTCTCAGCCTTAGGGAAAGAAAGTTGGTGCAACCTAATTTGATAAAGTCCATCTTTAAGCATCCCTTGAACTAGTAATGGTTTTATTTGGCTCACAGTTGAGAATTAATGCTACGAGATCTTCTATTGCATTATTATGTTAAGTTTTGTGTTTTACAATAATTATTATATATTATGTATATAAATAACATCACTAATTAATACATATTATGTATTAAAAAATATTAAATATAACAAGAACAAGAACTCAAATCAAACAAGCTAGAATTTCCCTGGTGAAAAGATGAAATGGACAGGTTAATATATGTAATGAAAGACCTTAAGTCAAGTCAAGTAAATTTAGAAGACAACTTTGACAAGTGTGCTGAAAAGCACAGTTGTGAAATGTGTTGCCCAATTATGCTCAGCTAGAAGTACGGTAAAAATGTGTAGTCAGAATCTGATCGGTTAAAAAAAATATTTTTTTACTTACTAGAGTATGGGAAACCCAATTATTGTCTTTGTTAGAAAAAAATGTTTACTGTACCCGTATAATGTTAATAAGTACAAATAATTGAAAATACTCCTATTTTATATAAATATTCCAAATTTATTAACAAATATGTGTATTTTATTAGGACACGTTAATATACAAATTATACTCATCGTGTATAATACTTTATGAATATTACCTTGTTTAGAAAAATATAATAAAATTGTAAAATATTCATAATTACAAGACATAAATTTGAAATAAATAAAATACTGTGAAATCATGAAAATAATACTTAATGTATTGAAATTTTGAAGTTATCTTATACAAATAGAAATTAAATGTTGTAATTGCTTACAGTTAAATACCCCTTATATATTTTATCGCCATAACTTATATTATTATTGTTATTTAAAAAATAAAACATTATAAAGCTTTCAACATAAACTAAATATTGTATTACTTTGTGTAAAAATATTACTAATATAAACCGTTTCGTGACTCTCCAATAATAAATTAGTTTTTGAATTACGGAAGACTTTATGTCCCACCTAGCCATAAAAGGACTATATCGAATTCTATGAAAAAAAAAAAAAAAAAAAAAAAAGGGATAAGTTCCCACATTCAAATATCCCTTTAAAATCCAATCGCCAACTCAGAAGAGCACCCTCTTATTTGTTTGAAGGTTTATGTTAATTAAGAGGATGTGCACCCCATTTTTGTATGTGTGAATCAACAATCATAAATTACTTTTCATTTTATTCTAATAAATGCCCTTGACGTCAAATTTGATTTTTTTTTTGTAATTTGTTTTTTTGAGATAAATCGACTAATAATTCAAGTAATAGAGCAATAAATAACTCAAAAGAATACAATTATAATTGCGTATTTTATTTGAAAATAAAAAATTTGAGTGTTAGCTAATAATTATTTTTCACCAAATTATTACTAAATTATCTAAGAAACATTTTAAATCAGTTTAACGCACACATTAGACTGATTACAGAACTAATTCTCAAAATTAATTTATAAAATTTACAAAATACATCGAAATCACTTTTCTTAGTCAGGTCTCGGTTGCCACCTGTCTAAAGTCCAGAAGCCATGTTCAATTCCTTCGTAGTCTAAATTGTTGGGTCGACAACATTTTTGAACTGCTGCATCTATGGGCCTCTATTTTTGATAGGCACATCTTCATATTTAAACCCATATGAAGCCCAATTTTATTTAAAGGCAGTCTTTGGGCGGCCCCTTATTTAAGCCCAACCAAAATTGAGAGGCGAGGGGTCAACCATCAAAAGAAGAAAGGGTACAAGCTAACTAGGATCACAGGAGGAACTATCCCCGTTGAGAATCATATTGAATTGATTGGTGAATTTTTAAAATAGAAGGGAAACAAAGTTACATTAATTCAGCTTCGCTTGAATTTGGTTAAAAGCATAGCTGAAGTCACGTACAACCACTGTCCAACTGCATCTAACAAGTTAAAATATGCATTCCTCCATGATCTCTTCAGTATTATAGAACCAACAACTCCCCAGAACCCAACAATGAAACCCAAGGCCATTGATGTGAAGAATTCAAGTGGACTACTAAAACCCCCCATCTTCGTTCTTGATATTTTCTCCATGATTAGTAATGGATGTGTTGGGGCACACCGGGAGAGGATGGCCGCACAATCCATTATTCCCAGCATAAGTGGATGCATTGAAGCCTAGCAGCTGAGTACTTGCTGGAATTTCGCCGCTCAAATTGTTGTTTGCCAAATCAAGAACAGCTAGATAATGGAGTTGTGCCAGGCTGGTGGGTATTTCACCGGAGAGTTGGTTTATTGATAGATCAAGATTTTCTAGTGCCACCATCTCCCCGATATCTGGAATTATATTACCTGTCAAACTATTTCTGGATAGGTTCAAAGAAATTAATTCTTTCAGATTGGAAAATGATTTAGGAATGCTTCCAACTAATCCATTGCTTGAAAGATCAATAAACTTGAGTAGACCCAATGTTCCCATGTACTCCGATTCCTGACCTTTCCATTGAACCAATGCAAAGTCAATGTAGCCATCGGTAGCAATTTCAGGGATGAAGATCCTGGTGGTGGTTGTTCTGTTCTTTTCAACCAATGAAGTAAATTTATCGAAGCATTCTGGAATTTTTCCTGTTAAATTGTTTGCAGAGAGATCCAGAAGTTGGATCTGAGTGAGCTTGCATATTTCAGGAGGGATACCACCATAGAATCTATTTTGTCGTAAGCTCAGAAACGCCAGACTCGTATGGTTTTCACCTAACCATCGTGGGATGTTTCCTGTTAGCCTGTTTCCTCCAATATCAATCTGTTGCAGAACTCGGCAATTCCTCAAAGTTGAAGGTAGCTCCCCGAAGAAATTATTATATCGCAAGTGCAATGTCTGGAGGTTCCATAAGGAGCCCAAAGAAGTGGAATTTCGCCAGAAAGATTATTGTAATTCACATTGAGAATTACAAACTCTTTCATGTTTTCCCAATCCTTTGGAAGTGCTCCTGTCAACAGATTATTGGAGAGGTCAAGCCACGCGATCTTGCAGCAGGCATAACGACATATAGACGAAATGGATCCTGAGAACATATTGAAGGAGAGCTGGAAAACCCGAATTTCGGGATGAAGAGATTGTACAGGGCCTGATAAATTATTAAAACCAACATCCAGCATATAGATGATACTGGAACTGGATGACAAATCTGGGAGTGTGCCACTAATCTGATTGTGAGAAAGATTTAAGTACTGCATGAAAGTAGACAAATTCCACAGCCAATTAGGCATTTCATCTGATATACCAGCATTGGAAATATCAAGATACCTCAAATTACTTTGAGTCCGCAGCCATGTTGGGAAAGACGGGCCCATTTTGCAGCTTACTAAATCTATTATGTCCAAATGAAAAGGTGGAATCCAATCAGGGCTAATGTTGATGATCAATGAATTGGAGGATAAAATCAGATTCGTCAAATTGTGAAATTCCATCAAGTGGGCTTCAGAGATCATGCCTTCCAATGAATTAAAAGAAATATCTAAATACTTGAGCTTGGAAAGCCGGCCAAGACTTGCAGGGAAGGACCCTGCAACTCTTTATATCCGAGATCCAAGTGCGTCAATTGCAAACATGCCCCAAGATCTGGCACTGACCCTGTAAATTGATTGTGTGCTAACTGCAACACTTCTAGTGCTTTGCAAGGTAGGATCCCAGATAAGTCCTCAAGCGATCCTCCCATAGCGTTTTGGGAGAGGTCTAAATTTTGCAAATGACTTAAATTCCCCAAAGATTGTGGAATCCCATGGGTGAGAGCATTATCACGAAGATGAATATATTCGAGAAAATTCAGTTTCGCAAAAGCATCCGGAATCGGGCCATCCAATTTATTATCGCCCAGGGATATACCAACAAGATTCGCACTTATGTTAAATAACCAGTCAAATGAAGAAGATGTGAGCTCATTAGAGACCAGATCAAGGAAAGAAAGGGACGAGGAAGAAGAGTTAACATAGAGATCTGCAGAGTTTGGAACATCGCTAAGCACACACTCCGTCATGCTCAACATCTGCAGCGAAGGAAGCTTCAATACATGCTGCAGCCAATTGACATCACTTATATTCGATCGATCCAAAATAAGTTCAGATAACAATGGTAGATAAGAAAGCCAAAAGAGGTCCTCAGACCAAACGTTGTAGTTATACGAGAGATCAATTTTGCACAAGTTGGTTAGGTTCCCAAACTGGGGAGGAATCATCCCCGAAAAGCTCGACTGACTGAGATCCAGGTATTCTAACATTTTAATGGAACCGATAAAATCTGGAATCGGGACACCTCCAAAATCATTCAAACTCAAATCCAAGTAGTTCAAATTCTGCAACTCAAGCAAAGCAGAGCTAATCTTACCTCCGAACTTGTAGAAAACAGTAGGGCTCGGAAACCTACCATGAAGTAGGAGGCCGGTGATGTGGCCGGTGGTGTTGCTACATCGAACACCCAGCCGGTTGCAGCACTCGCCGTCACTTCCCCACGATGAGAGAACACCGGACTCATCTGTGAGTTCTTGCTTGAACCTAAGAAGGGCTTCTCTCTCCCTCTCTATGCACCTTCCTGAAACTAATTGAATATCATACTTCGAGCATACTATGGCAAGAACAAGGAATTTAATCCAAATTTCTTGGTGATGGAACATTTTGTTTTCTCTTTGGAATCAATGTTACAGAGGAAAAAGAGTAATCTGGTTCTGAAAGTTCATCATTTTAGCTCTCCGGCAGTTGGGCCGGAAGCCGTTAAATTACGAGTGTTCATATTTGAATAAAATAATTTTCATTTTTTAATTTCTAATCAATCAAATAAAAAGTATAATTAATTATAGGGTGGAGGTGGTCGGAAGCCGTTAAATTACGAGTATTCACATTATAATAAAATTATATATATATATTTGTATTTTTTTTTTTTAAATTTCAAATCAATCAAATAAAAGTATAATTAATTATAGGGTGGGCTATTCACATGAAACCTCTAAATAAATTAAATATACCTCTTATAAAATTTATTTTTTTTATAAAAATATTTCATTTATATCAATTGTATTCTTTTAATTAAAAAACCAAAAACATGGAACAACCCTTCTAAATCTTATTATCATCATAATACCCTCTCTTGAAGATATGATACATTCTTCAAAGACTAGAGAAGCACAGGAACTTCGAACGAAGATTCTTACCATCCCCTGTCTCATTCGGCTTCTTCTTGGCTTTATTGTCCTATTTGGATGTCAAGATTTCTTCCATTTGCAAGTTTATATATTATGTTGTAATTCAATTGAATTTGTATGTCTTCAATTTGCAAGATTATATTTTTGCTGTAATTTAATTGAATTTGTATGTATTCATTATCTCATGACATTCTAATGAATGAGCCTTTGTTTATTTGAACAAGTTGACTGGAAAAATATGTATTAAAGGGTGTTCGAACTATTGAACCTAGATATTATTAAGAAGTTCTAAGGTATTGATATTGCTTTCATAGGAGTTTGAAAATAATATTGTTAGATCTTTTTTATTGTATTGTATCATGTTCGCTTCAAATTTAAATTGTATTGCACCTTGATAAGTTTTTCTTCATCAAAGAAGATTCTATGGGCTGCATGCTGAAGAAATAGTTAGAATTTGGTAAGAAAAGAGCAAAATGTGAAAAGAAATATTGAGTGGAGAGATAGAGAGAAAATAATAAAATTAAGTTAGCTTTAAATATATAGAAGTGTATTTTAGTTAATTTAATTTTGTCTTATTTTATTCTAATTATTTTGGGGTGTTTTAAATATTTTAGGGGTGCGACTATTATAAGGCAATAATTTATAATTATATTTATTTATTTATTTGCTAGTTTTTATTTTCTATTATCCTTCTCTATATAAAATAAAGATACTAAAAACTTAGTTTTTGCCCCGTGTCATTTGAGTAATCATTCTCAATATTTATCTGCAATATAGTGCATTAGAGAAAAAAACAGTTTAATGTAAAAAAAAAAAAAAGTATGTATTTTTTTAAACTAAATTTTTTTAATTCAAGTAACCTTTTTTTTACAAATTCATTTTTGACATGTAATATATCAAATTAATTGTCTTTTGAGGATCTTTAATTTGATATCAATATTGTATATATTAAAATAAAATATTATATTTAAAATATAGAATAATCTTTTTATGAGTTAAATTATTTAACTTTATTTGAAATATGTGTTAAGTTTGAATAAAAAAATTGGTTAAATTCTTACATGAATTTAAGACAAATAAAAAATAATAAATATTTTTATAGAATAATAATAATAATAATAATAATAAATATTTTTGTAAATTTAAATTATTATATTATTCAAATATATATTTAGTTATTTCAAAAAAAAATTCTAATTTAAAATATTAGTATTGTCTTTGATAATTATTGTAGGTTGGATTGAATTTGAATTCGTTATATATTTTTTTTATTAAAGTTAGAGAATTGTTTTTTAGAATGATAATGCGTTATACATATGAAACTATATTTAAATTGATTTGAGTAAAAATTAAAGATTTCTAATTTCGTATATCCATTGCATATTGCGAATATTATTAAATATATAATGTCAAGCCCACTTACGTTTTAAAAAAAATGTCAGTGGGCCTGACGTTTCTTTTAAGAAAGTTTTCAATTTCATATTATATATATTATTTATATTTAATATATATATTATATGTTATTAATTTAGTTTAAAATATATATAATTATCATATACATTTATTTTCTTATATAAATATTTATTTAGAATTATATGTATATAATGTTTTTCTATATAAATATATATTATATAAATGTAAAGCAATAAAATTTTATATTTTTATTTAAGTTAATTAAATCATATTATAAATAAATTTTAAAAAATTAATGAATATTTATTAATATTATGTATTTTATTATAGGTATTTATTGAATGTAATTTAATATAAATTATTTGCAAAAAATTTATAAATGAATTAATACATAATATAATTAAAAATAAAAAATGTTATAGATATATTGTTTTATATTTTGAATTTATATTTTAGATAAATATAATTATATCATATAAAGATCAAATATAGAATATACTACAGTGGTTGAAGAATTGCTACCTCTGTAAGAGGATGTGAGTTCTAGGGTTTTTTTTCAAAATAATGCAACAAAAAAAAAATTTACAAAATAGGTATATTTCCGAACAGTTTTTAAAAATAGGTAAAACGTCACCGCCGATGACGTTATTTCAAAAAAACGTCACCGGAGGTGACGATTTTAAATTAAAAGAAAGAACGTCACCTTAGGTGACGTTCTTTCTTTTATGATATAATTATATATGCACATACATCATATATATATCATATACATGCATATATATATATATATTATATATATAGATACTGCCGCCTATATATATATATACATATATATACATATATATATAGCCTGTATTATATATATATATATATATTTTAAATGTATATTCTTATTAATATATATATATATATATAATATATTTAATTTATTCAGTAAATATATAAGAATAAATATTACAATATAATTAATAGAATAAAAAAATTATAAATTTATTTAAGATAAAAGAAATATTTAAATTTATTTTTATAATATATATTATATATATATGTGTATTTATAAAATTATTATTTATAAATAAGAATATATATTTTGAATATGTATATATATATTTTTATTTATTAAGTAAATATATAAAAAAATTATATATATAGTAATAATAATATATGTAATAATAATAATATAAAAAATATTTATTATATTAAATAATAATTTTTTATTATTAATTAATATCTTTTATATTAAATAAAATATATATATAATAATAATATATAAATTTATATATATATATTCGGATATTATATATATTATTATTTATAAATATATATTTTATAAATATATATATATGTATATATAACCTATAATATATATAACTAAAAACGTCACCGTAGGTGACGTTTTTAAAAAACGTCACCTTAGGTGACGTTTATTGTTTTTTTTTTAATTTCGTTATTATATGTATATAATAGATTTTGAATATATATATATTTTTATTTATTAAGTAAGAACATATATTAAATTATAAATTTTAAAAGTAAATTATTTATTAAGTAAAAATATATATTAAATCATAATTTCGATTAAGTTAACAATTTTTTATTTTTTTTATTATATATAGATATATATTTATAAAATATATATATATTCTAAATATATTTATTGAATATTTATATATATATATATTATTTATTAAGTAAAAAAATAATTGAATAAACGTTAGATTTTAAGAAAACGGCAAGATGATGTTTTTTTATTTGTTTTATATATTATATATAGATATATATATATAATTTATTTATTAACTAAATATATAAAATATATATTAAGTAACATCATAATAATTTACTTTTGAAATTCATGATTTAAGATGAAAAAATTATAATTTAAAATAATATATAATTGAATTTTCGTTATTTCTTTATTTCAATGAATCAATTTTTTTTTCAGTTTTCAGACTCTCGTCAATTGTCAGTTTTTACAGAGTCTCGTGAATTGAATTCAGTCTTTTAGCGTGCACGTCTTCTGAAATTATATTAAAATTTGTATTGCAGAGTCTCGTAATTGTGTCGATGACAAATTTCCAATAAAGATTTATTGTTTTGTTTGTTGTGTTTTTTTAGGATATATTTATTTGGTATAATAGTTTGTTGTTGTGTTATATATATGTTATCTAATAATAATGAACTTTATTTATTAAATTATTTCATAATTTTTACAAACTTAAGATACCTATATATCACTCTATACAATAATTAATACAATAATACCATTACAATATTCATGAAAGTCCAATATTTGAAATAGCAATCATAGCTAAACCAATTCATTTTATTGCCTAGTTGAGGAAGATGGTCCACTGACGACATCATTATCTTCAAAATTGAAAAGCTTCTCAAGTTGGTCGAAGAATGGCTCATCATCCATTAGGTATGCAATTGTATTTGTCATTTTGGGATCACGATCCTATAAATGTAAGAATAAGTAATAGAAGCGTGAATTATATATTTACAATGAAGAAAATAAATGATTTCTTAAAGTATAGAGAAAATTACTCATAAACGCCAACAGTAGTCTTTATGGTTTATATACCGTCTTTCACCAACCATACAACTGTTGATGGGACGTTTGTATTAATTGCATAGTAACATATAAAGAAAAATGTAGAAAGCATACGTAAATGAAAGCAGGTAAATGATATTGACATATATATATATATATTTGATACTTCAATAATATATATATATATATATATATATATATATATTTGTTTCTTCTTGAGGTGACGTAAAAAAAATTCGAAATTAAATTACACATATATCAAACCATGAAACTCCACATATAACATGGTTTTTTCCCTTTAACATAATCACTTACATTACACAAATCTTCATAAGGTTTGTAGATGATATTAGAAATCTTCAGATGGTGAGCTTGCTTGTTGAGTTTCTTGTGTTTGCAATGTTTGAGAATGTCGAAGAGGTTGTTGACTGGTTCCTTCTCCTTGTCGACGAGCATGTCTTCTCCTAGCATGTTGTCTAGCTCGTGCTTGAGGCCAATCCATCTCATTCGGAATTCGCGTCCTTCGATTTCTTCCTCGGCGATAAATATTTCTTAAAGTGGTGTCATGAAATAACTGAAAATCAGGCTCATCCCAATATTCCTCCCCTAAATAGGGTTGGAATGCAGCAGCATATGTTCGCTTGTAGTTTACCAAGCAATAATACGGTTGCACAAATGAAGTAGCATTAATCCGTAAATCAGCGCATACACTCATCACATGAGAACATGGAATACCATATAAGGTCCACTTGCCGCAAGAGCAGTCTCTAGTAGAAAGCCTAACAGCATGCATGTGGCCCCCTTTGCCTGGTCTTGGTTTCGTGACCACCATAGCAGATTGCTCATGGTAATCGATCTGGGTAACCACATGACCCACAGACATATGAGACCAATACTGATATTTTGAATGAGCAAAATCAGTATATGATTGTGCATTACTCTGCATTCTCCTCACAGCTTTTTTTCGTTCTCTAAAATATGCAACGCATCGCTTGAACGTGATCTCCACTATAGCTGTTAGAGGAAGACGTCGAGCACCCTTTAAGACACCGTTAAACGATTCAGACACATTAGTGGTCAAAATACCATGTCGCCAGCCACCATCATGCGCGAAAGCCCATTGTTCTTTATTGATTTCATTGAGATACAAGAACGCAGCTGGATTCAGATTTCTGATTTCATTCATAACACTGTTATGCTTAATGATTTGGTGTTCAGATCCAGCACGCCAACACAGATCTTTCAATTGCACATCTTTAAAATGCGAATTGAAATTTGAACAAACATGTCTCAAACAAAAACGACTCACTCCATGTGGGGCATTAAATGTTGGTATTGACTCGATTGCACTTAAAAGACCTGCATTTCTATCTGAAATAATGCACATCTGAGCCCTCCCACGTATGACGTACTTGCAAATCAAATCCAAAAACCACTTCCAAGATTCAAAATTCTCCTCGTCTACAATAGCAAATGCTAGGGGAAATATCTGTTTGTTTCCGTCCACCGCAACGGCTATCAGCATTTTATGTTTGTATTTTGTGTATAGATGTGTCCCATCAACACTGATAATCGGTGGACAGTACTTGAACCCAGTATAACAAGGCTCGAACGCCCAAAAAACATATTTGATAATCTTTTTATGTGGGACGTTGGTGTCATGGTGTTTCCACTCTACAATGGTGCCCGAGTTCCACTTTTGCAATGCACCCAAAAACTTAGGCAGCTTTCTTACAGAGCTCTCCCATGTCCCGTAAGTGTTCTCAATCGCCCGTCTAATACCATGCCATGCCTTCTGATATGAAATCAAGTATCCGGTTGCATTTTTAACGTTTGCTTGTGCCTCAGACACGCTGATTGCAGGATTGACCCGAACATTTTCCTTAATCAAGAAAGCTACGAAATTTTTGTCCAGGTTGCGATGATCAGACGATATATCATTCATATAACATCTATGATCTCCACCATATTTGGTTATTTTGAACATCCCCAGTTTTTGCTTAAATAATGCCCTAACATACCAAGGACACTCTTGAGAAGGAGCACTGTGTTGACATTTGAGAACTAAAAGGAGGGGTTTACATTATTTGCATGCATTATTTGAAGAAGACAATGTTTGAAAAACAGCTTTCTCCTTTTTTCAAACTTGCATTAAATTTGGCGTGACTTTGCTCCGCACAAATTTGTCTTGAATACATTATTATTGCAGCCTTTGCAGAGGAGACATTTTTACATATGTATATTATATCTAATATATATATATATATATTTATTCATAATATATATATTCGAATATATATATATATATATATAAATATATAAATTCATATCTTTTTATTATATTTATATATATTATTAATTTAAAAATTATGAATTAATAATAAAAAATTATTATTAAATTTAACAAAGTTTTTTGAATTTATCTTAAATAAAATTAAATTATATCCATTTTTAAAATTATAATTTAATATATCATTTTATATATTTACTTATTAAATTAAAATATGTATACATATTCTAAATAAATAAGATATATATATATATATATGTAACAATAATACATAAATATATTATTAAAAAAAAAATGAAACATCGTCACCTAAGGTGACGTTTTTAAAATTATGTATATTATATCATATATATATATATATATTTATAATATACATATATATATATATATATTTGTAAATAATAATATATATATATTCGAATATATATATATATAAATATATAAATTCATAGCTTTTTATTATATTTATATATATTATTAATTTAAAAATTATGAATTAATAATAAAAAATTATTATTAAATTTAACAAAGTTTTTTTAATTTATTTTAAATAAAATTAAATTATATCCATATTTAAAATTATAATTTAATATATCATTTTATATAGTTACTTATTAAATTAAAATATGTATACATATTCTAAATAAATAAGATATATATATATATGTAATAATAATACATAAATATATTATTAAAAAAAAAAACGAAACATCGTCACCTAAGGTGACGTTTTTAAAATTATGTATATTATATCATATATATATATATATATATATATTTATAATATACATAAATATATATATATTTGTAAATAATAATATATATATATTCGAATATATATATATAAATATATAAATTCATATCTTTTTATTATATTTATATATATTATTAATTTAAAAATTATGAATTAATAATAAAAAATTATTATTAAATTTAACAAATTTTTTTAATTTATCTTAAATAAAATTAAATTATATCTATATTTAAAATTATAATTTAATATATCATTTTATATAGTTACTTATTAAATTAAAATATGTATACATATTCTAAATAAATAAGATATATATATATAATAATAATAATAATACATAAATATATTATTAAAAAAAAAACGAAACATCGTCACCAAAGGTGACGTTTTTAAAATTATGTATATTATATCATATATATATATATTTATAATATACATATATATATATATATTTGTAAATAATAATATATATATATATTCGAATATATATATATAAATATATAAATTCATATCTTTTTATTATATTTATAAATATTATTAATTTAAAAATTATGAATTAATAATCAAAAATTATTATTAAATTTAACAAAGTTTTTTAAATTTATCTTAAATAAAATTAAATTATATCCATTTTTAAAATTATAATTTAATATATCATTTTATATATTTACTTATTAAATTAAAATATGTATACATATTCTAAATAAATAAGATATATATATATATGTAATAATAATACATAAATATATTATTAAAAAAAAATGAAACATCGTCACCTAAGGTGACGTTTTTAAAATTATGTATATTATATCATATATATATATATTTATAATATACATATATATATATATATTTGTAAATAATAATATATGTAATATTCGAATATATATATATAAATATATAAATTCATATCTTTTTATTATATTTATATATATTATTAATTTAAAAATTATGAATTAATAATCAAAAATTATTATTAAATTTAACAATTTTTTTTTAATTTATCTTAAATAAAATTAAATTATGCCTATATTTAAAATTATAATTTAATATATCATTTTATATAGTTACTTATTAAATTAAAATATGTATACATATTCTAAATAAATAAGATATATATATATATATATATATATATATATATATATATATATAATAATACATAAATATATTATTAAAAAAAAAAACGAAACATCGTCACCTAAGGTGACGTTTTTAAAATTATGTATATTATATCATATATATATATTTATAATATACATATATATATATATATTTGTAAATAATAATATATATATATATTCGAATATATATATATAAATATATAAATTCATATCTTTTTATTATATTTATATATATTATTAATTTAAAAATTATGAATTAATAATAAAAAATTATTATTAAATTTAACAAAGTTTTTTAAATTTATCTTAAATAAAATTAAATTATATCCATTTTTAAAATTATAATTTAATATATCATGTTATATATTTACTTATTAAATTAAAATATGTATACATATTCTAAATAAATAAGATATATATATATATGTAATAATAATACATAAATATATTATTAAAAAAAAAATGAAACATCGTCACCTAAGGTGACGTTTTTAAAATTATGTATATTATATCATATATATATATATATTTATAATATACATATATATATATATATATATTTGTAAATAATAATATATGTAATATTCGAATATATATATAAATATATAAATTCATATCTTTTTATTATATTTATATATATTATTAATTTAAAATTTATGAATTAATAATAAAAAATTATTATTAAATTTAACAAAGTTTTTTAAATTTATCTTAAATAAAATTAAATTATATCCATTTTTATAATTATAATTTAATATATCAAAAAAGTTATATTTACTTATTAAATAAAAATATGTATACATATTCTAAACATATATTATTATTTATAAATATTTATTAGAAATATATATATATATCTATATATAATATATATAAAAAAAATCTATAAACATCACCTTCGCATTAATTGAGCATGCATTATTTGCATGCATTATTTGAGGAAGACAAAGTTACATCAACTTCTGCAGAAATTTGTCGTGAAAACTTTATCATTGCAGCCTTTGCAGAGGAGACCTTTTGACTCTATTGCAGGAGGTGGCGTGACTTTTTCTCCTCAGAAATTTGTCGTGAATACTTTATTATTGCAGGAATGCATTTATAAAAAGTTTAAGTAATTACGAAAGTCATTAAAGCATTTAATGAAAGTTTGAAAAGTCAGGAATGCATTTATAAAAAGTTTGCCATGAAGAAATAAATGAAGCATGCATATATCACATCAACAGTCTGTATTTTACACCTATATAATGACAACTTCATCTCCCTTCTATTCACGTTTCATTTCATTTTCCTTCTTCAACATTCTTCGTCCATTTTCCTCCTTCTTAATTCTCGTTCAACATTGATTGTGCTCACCTCATTTTTTGGAAGAATTTATTACTGCTGCAATCGCGTCTTTATTTTCTTTGTATAAAAAGGTATGTTTTATGGAGCCAAGTATCACATACTTGAATATATTTTTTTTCTACTTGTAACTTAATTTTTTTATTTATTATCAATAGATATATGTTATAAATTTTTTTAATGTTGTTCTTTCATTTGCAGTGATAATGGATATCAATTCACACAACCACTATGGCCCGAAGGAACCGACAGTTCTCACCCTTCAATCTCAGCACATTTCCGAGGGCCTACTGAAGCCCGACGGTGATTTGAACTTTTTCTTTCGCTTTAGGCGGTGCGATAATGATTTTTGGGAATTATTTGAACAGGAAGGGTCTGAGATCCACACACGCGTACTGGATTTGTTATTTCAAATGGGTCTCTATGGTGTGTATAGGTGCGGGAGGTTTTACCCGGACAACCACTTAATAACCGCTTTGGTGGAGAGGTGGCGGCCTGAAACCCATACATTTCACCTGCCTGTTGGTGAAGCAACGGTGACTTTAATGGATGTCGCCTTAATATGGGGTTTGCCGATTGAAGGGGATCCGGTGTGTGGACTTGATCCTACAATGTCTCCAAATGAGTGGGCTAATAACTGTCAGGCGATGTTAGGTTACACGCCAGACATATCCCACATAAAAAGTGGAAAGATTAGAGCTACCTCTTTAGCCGCTCATATGCGATCACATCCAGTGACGGATGATAGCACAATTGAACATGTCGAGCAATATGCTCGGGCATGTGCTTTATTCTTGATATGCGGTGTGATGTGCCCTGATGCCAGTGGGAATTTGTTACCACTAGTATATTTACAATGTCTGCAAGACATAAAGAAAGTTATTGAATTCAGCTGGGGCAGTGCCGTACTATCTTCTCTATACCGTCACTTGTGCGATGGCGCCTTGGAGTATAAAGAAAACCTCGGTGGCCCAGTTCAACTGTTACAGGTACTTATAATTTTTTTATGATATATTAATGAATCTACCATACGTAACCTTTGTAATTACTCTTTTTTTGTGTTTTCATAATATTTGATAGATTTGGGCATGGTCGTGCATATCTTCTATTGTACCTGTATATAAGAGGAGTAGATTAAATATGCAAGAAATTGAAAGACCTGATCATTTGGGTGGTGGTACACTCCCTGTCCCCCCTTTCGGTGCCCGGTAATATTTACAATGCAAGCCATGTTGTTTTGGTTATTTTATCGTTATTGGTAATATTTACAGTGCACACCCAAATGTAATACATCTACTGATTAACTAGTAAAATATATGTAACAGGTGGAATATTGATAGCAGTTTCGTGCACACTGGTAGGCGCCAGGTCAAGGTTTTTCGAGAAATATTAGATAAATTGACACATGACCAAGTTCGATTTATTACTTCATTTTACTTATTCTTATATGTATTAATTAAAAACACATGTATGTTTTTTGGTTTTTGGTTGTTGTGTGTCATCAGTTTACATGGGATCCATATGATTGGTCGCAACCGGAAGTACTCTATTTACCTTCGTGGTGCTTCTCGGACAATGTACGAGCTATATGTCCACTGATTTTCTTCTCATTTGTGGAGTTCCATCATCCAGAAAGAGTCTTACGTCAGTTCCGAATGTTGTAAGACATACCTAATCGGATCGACCCTCTTGATGACTGGAAGACGAACGTGCATCAGATTGATCGTAAAGGGCGAAAAAATGCCAACTGGATGGACATACACGCGAAGTATGTTCATCAGTGGAATCAAAGACATGAGTATCTCACGGGAACCCAATATGCAATTAACCCAACGACGACACCCGATTACTATGATTGGTATAACTCGATTACACGTCGTTTTATATCCCCTGTAGATACGCATGACATAATGGGAATAAAAACTGGAGATGCTTCACTGATGCACTACATGGTACGCAACATATATGTAGTTCTACAATTAATTTTATATCTATTCAACATGATTGGTGTTTTAATATACATCTTTTATCTTATTTGTAGATCGAACAGTTGGAACCCATGAAGAGAAATATACAGAATAGAAATAGGTTAGACATTGACCAACTTAATAGTTTGTTAGATGAACAGCTCTCATGGTATGAAAATATAGAGCGAACAATTGAGAGACTGTCCCCCGAGCCTCCACAAATGACGTATACCAAGCCTGTACATCAACAACAGACGCAAAGTCAAGCAGAAAATCAGATGAGAATTAGAAGGCGTCGTTCCCCTGAAGTTCGGATGCCACCACCTGCGAACTTTGCATCAACATCTTCGCGGCCCGAATACCAAACTGAAGGACATATGTCGGATGTATATAGGCCTTCAATGAGTACACCACCGTATACTCCGACACCCTACCATCCATTAATGTCCACTCACTCGCCATTTCCTGGTATGAACGTTGACCTTGGAGCAGGAGACACGAGCAATATGCCAAACTATGACTATGTCCGTCCTACTCCGATTCAATTCCAGTATTCAGATGTGGCTACTTTCCGGGATGTACCAGACCACTCTACGTCATCCTCCAGCAGAATGACAATTCATTTGACACCAACCTCGGAGGAAGATGACGTCGAAGAAGACATACAGTCACAACCACCCGTTGTCAACACAAGAGGTAGACGAGGTGGAACTCGAAGGAGACAACAAGAAATATCAGGAAATGTCGGGCAAGGTGAAGGAAGAGGTCGCCGAACTAGAAGAAATCGAGGTTGTGGTACAGGAGGTCATTTGTAATAGGTGTGAATATAGATCATAACAAACAAACAATTATTTTTATTTACTAATCTGAAAAAAAAAAGTGACTTTATACCCATGACACATTCATTACAATGAAATTTTAGTTGCAATTTTCATAATTTTGCATCTAATTTTGATATTCTTTTTCATATTTGTTTTCAAGTGAATTTGAATTTTCTTTATTTATGTATTATCTTCTATGTTTACTTATAATTTATAGTATATACATAACAAAAAGAAATTTTTCGCGAAGATGTACTTTTTTTAATTTCAATATTTTATTTTAGCATTTCATTTTCGCTCCAAATTAATTAACTGCATAATTGTTACACATTCTATACAAGTTGTCCATTAATAAAACAGCACACCACAATTAATTTAAAATCCAAACTATTTATTATTTTGTATCATTTACATCTACTAACCAAATTTTTTAAAAAATTAAATAAATTTGCATAATGAACATTCCAACCCAAAGTTTTGTGCCAATTAATAATAATACATAAATATATATATATGAAATTTTAAAAAAAATACAATAAACCTCACCTTTAAAAAACGTCATCTAAGGTTTTTAGTTATATATATATTATATATTATATATACACATATATATATTTATTTATAAAATATATATTTATAAATAATAATATATATAAATTTATATATATTATTAATTTAAAAGATATGAATTAATAAAAAAATTTATTATTTAATTTAATAAATATTTCTGTATATTATTATTACATATATTATTATTATTATATATATTTTTTTATATATTCACTTAATAAATTTAAAAAATATATATATATACATATTTGAAATATATATATATATATATTACAGGTTATATATATATATATGTATATACATATATATATATGTATATATATATGTCAGTATCTATATATATAATATATATATATATGCATGTATATGATATATATATGATGTATGTGCATATATAATTATATCATGAAAGAAAGAACGTCACCTAAGGTGACGTTCTTTCTTTTAATTTAAAATCGTCACCTCCGGTGACGTTTTTTTGAAATAACGTCACCGGCAGTGACGTTTTACCTATTTTTAAAAACTGTTCGGAAACATACCTATTTTGTAAATTTTTTTTTTTTTTTTTGCATTATTTTGAAAAAAAACCCGTGAGTTCTAATCTTGGCAACCTTAATTCATTTTGGGCCGAAAAAAAAATTGAAAAAATTGAATTATACTATATATAAATATTAATTTTATATAACGTATAATTGTATAGAGATATTTAGAGAATTTAATATTAAGATATATTGATTATTTTTTATTTTTAAAAAAATTATTTGTTGTATTTTTTATTTATGTAATATTTATGATATATATTTATATATACATATATATATATATTTAAACACTCTATATAAAATTCTTTTTTTATTTTTATGTATTAATTCATTTATTATATCTTAATAAATTTAATTTTAATATAAAATTCTTTTTTTTGAAAGTTGTAAACGTCACTTATTATAAAAAAAAGTTAAAACGTCTAAAAGATCACTCATTTGGAATGGAAGGAAGTAATAAATACTATGACAATTCCAAAAAAATCCTAAGTCTATGGGCAAAAAATATTTATTAGAAAAAAAAACAGATATAATCAAACAAGCTGACTAGAAAAAGAGAATTCACAACCCGTAGCGAATGCGCACATCTTTAGAATTCATGTGGTTAGTACACATAAGTTTTTTTTATATTATATAATCCAAGAACCCTAGGATAATAACCTTGTAGGTTGATTTTTTTTTTTTTTTTTTTTTTTTTTTTTTTTTTTTTGTTGTAGGTTGATTATTTGACAAGGCTAAAAGTAAATGAATGAATATATTTACATATATATGTAACTCAAAAATCATAGAAATACTATAACCCTTCCAAACACTATTTTACAGAGTTCATGTGGTACAACTACAACTAATCAGCAATGCTATAAGGAGCAAAATAGAAGGGAAACAAAGTTGCATTAATTCAGCTTCGCTTGAATTTGGTTAAAAGCATAGCTGAAGTCACGTACAACCACTGTCCAACTGCATCTAACAAGTTAAAATATGCATTCCTCCATGATCTCTTCAGTATTATAGAACCAACAACTCCCCAGAACCCAACAATGAAACCAAAGGCCATTGATATGAAGAATTCGAGAGGACTACTAAAACCACCATCTTCGTTCTTGATATTTTCTCCTTGATTAGTAATGGAAGTGTTGCGGCACACCGGGAGAGGTTGGCCGCACAATCCATTATTCCCAGCATAAGTGGATGCATTGAAGCCCTGCAGCTAAGTACTTGCTGGAATTTCGCCGTTCAAATTGTTGTTTGCCAAATCAAGAACAGCTAGATAATGGAGTTGTGCCAGGTTGGTGGGTATTTCACCGGAGAGTTGGTTTCTTGATAGATCAAGAGTTTCTAGTGCCACCATCTCCCCGATATCTGGAATTATATTACCTGTCAAACTATTTCTGGATAGGTTCAAAGAAATTAATTCTTTCAGATTGGAAAATGATTTAGGAATGCTTCCAACAAATCCATTGCTTGAAAGATCAATAAACTTGAGAAGACCCAATGTTTTCGTGTACTCCGATTTCTGACCTTTCCATTGAATTAATGCAAAGTCAATGTAGCCATTGGTAGCAATTTCAGGGATGAAGATCCTGGTGGTGGTTGTTCTGTTCTTTTCGACCAATGCAGTAAATTTATCGAAGCATTCTGGAATTTTTCCTGTTAAATTGTTTGCAGAGAGATCCAGAAGTTGGATCTGAGTGAGCTTGCATATTTCAGGAGGGATACCACCATAGAATCTATTTTGTCGTAAGCTCAGAAACGCCTGTTAGCCTGTTTCCTCCAATATCAATCTGTTGCAGAACTCGGCAATTCCTCAAAGTTGAAGGTAACTCCCCGAAGAAATTATTATATCGCAAGTGCAATGTCTTGAGGTTCCATAAGAAGCCCAAAGAATCTGGAATTTGGCTAGAAAGATTATTGTAATTCACATTGAGAATTACCAACTCTTTCATGTTTTCCCAATCATTTGGAAGTGCTCCTGCCAACAGATTATTGGAGAGGTCGAGCCACGCGACCTTGCAGTAGGCATAACGACATATAGACGAAATGGATCCTGAGAACATATTGAAGGAGAGCTGGAAAACCCGAGTTTCGGGATGAAGAGATGGTACAGGGCCTGATAAAATATTAAAACCAACATCCAGCATATAGATGATAATGGAACTGGATGACAAATCTGGGAGTGTGCCACTAATCTGATTGTGAGAGAGATTTAAGTACAGCATAGAAGTAGAAAAATTCCACAGCCAACTTGTAAGTTATTATTAATGGCCCATATTATTAATGGCCCATATTAATTGTGGCCCATATGTAAGATATTTATGGCCCATATCTTTTATATGGTTTAATATATATTTATTCCTCACACGTTGATAGACCGTGTGTATTACAATTTTTTACATGAGCAGTTTCTTGAGAAACAAGAAACTACTCCTTTCTCTGCCTATAAAAGTATCACAGATAATTCATTATCACTATCAAGAAAGAATACTATCTGGATATTACGTAAAGGGCTAAGGGAGAGAAGAAATCAAATAACTTCTTCATCAACAAATCAATGGCTGCACAAGGTTAGTATTTTACAATTAAGTTGTGTATGATTTTGAATGTGAGAAACATGTATTTTAAGATCCATGTATTATTTAGATTTAAGTTAAAAATCATGTTATTGTGTATGTAATGGATTTACATGTGGTATCAGAGCATGGTTATTAAATTCATGTTTTTTCGTTCAAACTTAATAATTCATGAACCCTAAATTTAATTGAGGGAACTGTTCACGGATCCTGTTCACGATACTGTTCATGGATCCTGTTCACGATAATGTTCATAAAATTACTGTTAACTGTTCACGGATCCTGTTCACGATACTGTTCACGGATCTTGTTCACGAACTGTTCACGGATTCTGTTCACGATACTGTTCACGGATCCTGTTCACGATACTGTTCATGAAATTACTGTTAACGAACTGTTCACGGATCCTGTTCACGATACTGTTCACGGATCCTGTTCACGATAATGTTCATAAAATTACTGTTAACTGTTCACGGATCCTGTTCACGATACTGTTCACGGATCTTGTTCACGGATTCTGTTCACGGATCCTGTTCACGATACTGTTCATGAAATTACTGTTAACGAACTGTTCACGGATCCTGTTCACGATACTGTTCACGGATCCTGTTCACGATAATGTTCGTAAAATTACTGTTAACTGTTCACGGATCCTATTCACGATACTGTTCACGGATCCTGTTCACGAACTGTTCACGATTGTTCACGGATCCTGTTCACGATACTGTTCACGGATCCTGTTCACGATACTGTTCATAAAATTACTGTTAACTGTTCACGGATCCTGTTCACGATACTGTTCACGGATCCTGTTCACGAACTGTTCACGACTGTTCACGGATCCTGTTCACGATACTGTTCACGGATCCTGTTCACGATACTGTTCATAAAATTACTGTTAACTGTTCACGGATCCTGTTCATGGATCCTGTTCAATATACTGTTCACGGATCTGTTCACGATACTGTTCATGGTCCTGTTCACGAAATTACTATTGACGGATAATGTTCTCAAATTACTGTTGTTCACGTATCCTGTTCACGAAATTACTGTTGACGGATACTGTTCACAAATTACTGTTGAGGATATTTAGTTTTCATTAACTATAAGGTAAATTATATAATTAGATTTATATAATGTTGGTCTGTTAATCACCAAAGTGGTCTGGCTATTAAGTTTAATAAATCAAAAATTATATGATTAATATTTTGATTACCCATATATGTGTGATGCTTGAGATTTGATTAGTCTTGATAATTATGGGTATTCAAAATTTCATGATTATAAGATATTTACAGATCACCCAAAGGTCGATCATTTAG
The DNA here is from genome assembly GCA_028749325.2 of Caryopteris x clandonensis. Lineage (NCBI taxonomy): Eukaryota > Viridiplantae > Streptophyta > Magnoliopsida > Lamiales > Lamiaceae > Caryopteris > Caryopteris x clandonensis. The sequence goes on from JAPYKT020000012.1 coordinate 1,776,053, forward strand.
TCTTATAAATTATGAAAATAATAGTAATAATTGATATTTTATTATGGGTTATTTTGTATATCCAAAGATAGCAAAATAATTTAGAAAGAAAAATATCAAATTATTAATTATTTGAATTTACAAAGCATCATTATGATTATGTTTGTATGTTAATGTATCACCCAAAGGAGATCATTAATATACACTTAATGTTTTTCGATCCTGAATCTCCTTTATTCAAAGTATTAATATGTATTAATTATATTGTTCCTGCAGTACCTGTTCCCGTCACTCTTCATTCGCTTGCTTCATCTGTTACGATATTTAATGGTCTAAACTTCGATAAATGGTCTGAACAGATCCATTTTCACCTTGGTGTTTTGGATCTTGATTCAGCACTTGAAGTTGACAAGCCTGTTATTAATGAAAATAGCAGCGATGATGAAAAATTTGCCCATGATGCTTGGGTAAAATCGAACAAATTGAGCCTTATGTTTATGCGAATGAGCGTAGCTGACAACATCAAGTCTACCATTCCTAAAACTGAAAGTGCTAAAGAATATTTAGCATCTGTGAAAGAATGTTCTCAAACTGCTGATAAGTCCGCTGCTGGGACATTGATGGCTACTTTAACCACCATAAAGTTTGATGGTTCTCGTAGCATGCATGAACATGTCATTGAAATGACAAACACTGCAGCAAGACTTAAGTCATTGGGAATGACAGTAGATGATAACTTTCTAGTGCAGTTTATCTTAAACTCACTACCCTCTGAGTATGGTCCTTTCCAAATGAACTATAATACCATGAAAGACAAATGGAATGTGAATGAACTTCACGGAATGTTAGTTCAGGAGGAAACGAGACTGAAGAATCAGGGAACTCATGCTGTTCATCTCGCAATGAATCAAGGGGCTAGAAAGAAAGCCGGAAAGAAGAAAGGAAAGAGCAAACAAGCACCAAATAATGTAAATGAGTCATCTACTCAAATCAAGAAAAAGGAACACGATAATCTAAAGTGCCGGTTTTGCAATAAGCCTGGACACTTTCAAAAGGATTGTCAGAAACGTAAAGATTGGTTCGAAAAGAGAGGTATACTTAATGTTTTAGTATGTCATGAATCAAACTTAGTTGAAGTTCCTTATAATACTTGGTGGCTTGATTCTGGATGTACCACTCATGTTTCCAATACGATGCAGGGATTCCTTACAACCCGAACCACAAACCCAAATGAAAACTTTGTTGTCATGGGGAATCGAGTCAAAGCACCAGTACAAGCTATGGGAACTTATCGTTTAATTTTAGATACTGGACATTATTTAGATTTGTTTGAAACTCTTTATGTACCTTCAGTTTCTCGCAATTTAGTTTCTCTTTCTAAACTTGATTCTGTTGGATATTGCTTTAAGTTTGGTAATGGATATTTTAGTTTGCTCAAACAAAATCGTCTTGTCGGTTCTGGTATTCTGTCTGATGGCTTGTATCGTTTTAAACTTGATCATCTTTTTGCTGAGACCCTTATGACTTTGCATCATAATGTTGGAACTAAACGTGGTTTAATCGATGAAAGTTCTGCTTACTTGTGGCATAAACGTTTGGGGCATATCTCCAAAGAAAGACTACAAAGATTAGTAAAGAATGAAATCCTTCATGAGTTGGATTTTACTGATCTTGGTATTTGTGTGGATTGTATTAAAGGAAAACAAACAAAACACACAAAGAAAGGAGCCACAAGAAGTACACAGCTTCTTGAAATAATACACACCGATATTTGTGGGCCTTTTGATGTGCCTTCCTTTGGGAAGGAAAGATACTTCATTACCTTTATCGATGATTTTTCACGTTATGGATATCTCTATCTATTACAAGAAAAATCTCATTCTGTAAATGCTTTAGAACTGTTTATAGAAGAGGTTGAAAGACAATTGGATAGAAAGGTGAAAATCATTAGGTCTGATAGAGGTGGTGAATTTTATGGAAAATATGATGAATCAGGGCAATGCCCAGGCCCATTCGCTAAATTCCTTGAAAAGCGTGGCATTTGTGCTCAATACACTATGCCAGGTACACCACAACAAAATGGTGTAGCAGAAAGACGTAATCGTACTCTAATGGATATGGTTAGGAGTTAAGTAATTCCTCTTTACCCACCTCATTGTGGATGTATGCACTGAAGACTACTGTATATGTGTTAAACAGGGTTCCTAGCAAAGCAGTTCCTAAGACACCTTTTGAACTGTGGACGGGTAGGAAGCCCAGTTTAAGACACCTGCATGTTTGGGGATGTCCAGCAGAATTAAGAATTTACAATCCACATGAAAAGAAACTGGATCCAAGAACCATAAGTGGTTTCTTTATTGGTTATCCAGAAAAATCTAAAGGGTATAGGTTTTACTGTCCTAATCATAGTACGAGGATTATGGAAACTGGTAATGCCAAGTTCATTGAAAATGGTGAAATCAGTGGGAGTGTAGAACCACGAAAAGTGGACATTGAAGAAGTTAGGGTTGAGTTTCCTCTACCTAGTACTTCTACTCACGTTGTTGTTCCTAATATTGTTGAATTGCCACACAATTTACAAGAACAACAAATAAATGATAACACTCTTGTTAATGAACCTGCCATTAATGAACCCGTCATTAATGAACCCATCTTTGATGACCATGTCGTTAATGAACCTATAGTAAATGAACCACAACAAGTAGCATTAAGAAGGTCTGAAAGACAAAGAAGACCTGCTATTTCTAATGAATACGTGGTTTATCTACAAGAGTCAGAATTTGATATTGGGATTGAAGATAATGATCCAGTTTCCTTTTCACAAGTCATAAAAAGCAATAATTCTATTAAATGGTTAGATGCCATGAAAGAAGAGTTAAAATCAATGGCTCATAACGAAGTTTGGGATCTAGTAGAATTGCCAGAAGGTTGTAAAAGAGTCGGGTGTAAATGGGTCTTCAAGACTAAACGTGACTCAAATGGCAATATCGAAAGATATAAAGCTAGACTTGTTGCCAAAGGTTTTACTCAGAAGAATGGTATTGATTACAAAGAAACATTTTCACCAGTGTCTCGGAAAGACTCTTTTAGAATTATTATGGCTTTAGTGGCTCATTATGACTTGGAGCTGCACCAAATGGATGTTAAAACAGCTTTTCTAAATGGGGATCTAGTGGAAGAAGTATATATGGATCAACCTGAAGGTTTTTCTATTGAAGGCAAAGAACATATGGTGTGTAAATTAAAGAAATCGATATACGGACTTAAGCAAGCTTCTCGACAATGGTATCTCAAGTTCAACAATACCATCACTTCTTTTGGATTTAAGGAAATCACCGTTGATCGGTGTATATATCTTAAAGTCAGTGGGAGTAAGCTTATTTTTTTGATTCTGTATGTTGATGATATCTTGCTTGCAACAAATGATCTTGGTATGATGTATGAAACCAAGAAGTATCTCTCTAAGAACTTTGAAATGAAAGACATGGGAGAGGCAACTTATGTGGTCGGAATAGAAATATTTCGTGATAGATCACAAGGATTGTTAGGGTTGTCTCAAAAGGCATACATAAATAAAGTTCTAGAGAGATTTAGGATGGAAAAGTGCTCATCAAGCATCGTTCCAATCCAGAAGGGAGATAAGTTCAGTCTTAAGCAATGTCCAAATAATGAATTGGAACGAGAACAAATGAAAGACATTCCTTATGCGTCAATTATTGGTAGCTTGATGTATGCACAAACTTGTACACGGCCAGATATCAGCTTTGCTGTTGGAATGCTTGGACGTTATCAAAGTAATCCAGGAATGGATCATTGGAAAGCTGCAAAGAAGGTACTGAGGTATTTGCAAGGAACAAAAGATCACATGCTTACTTATCGTAAGTCCGATCATCTTGAAGTGATTGGATATTCAGATTCAGATTATGCTGGATGTGTTGATACTCGAAAATCCACATTTGGATACTTGTTCCTATTAGCTGGAGGAGCAGTCTCATGGAAAAGTGCAAAGCAGTCTGTAATTGCTGCATCCACTATGGAAGCTGAATTTGTGGCATGTTTTGAGGCCACAGTTCAAGGGAATTGGTTGCGGAACTTTATTTCAGGGCTTGGAATAGTCGACAGTATTGCCAAGCCGCTGAAAATTTATTGTGATAATTCTGCAGCAGTATTCTTCTCTAAGAACGACAAGTATTCCAAAGGTGCTAAGCATATGGAATTAAAGTATTTTGCCGTTAAAGAAGAAGTTCAGAAACAAAAGGTGTCAATTGAACACATTAGCACAGATCTTATGATTGCTGACCCATTAACGAAAGGACTGCCTCCAAAGACATTTATTGGGCACGTCGAAAGAATGAGCATCATTAAAAATCTTGACAATATTTGACACTTTGAGCTCTTTAATGTTTTGTTTCTGATATTGAACAAAATCCTATTTTGTCATAATTGTATACATGAATGTTTGACTTGAAGTGTAATAGGATCCTGTCTCTAATCAAGACATTTAAGTAAAGTATTTATGAAGTTTTATTTATGAGTCATATTAAGTAGAAAACTAGCATTATGGTACATGGAAGGAACTATGTTGAATAAATAGTGTAGAACCGCCATGACTTGTGTTAGAATATACTTAGTATTGACATGATGATGAAGTCGGTTTATGATGCGCACATTATGTTAATTAAACCACTTAATTATATATATTACGCCACATGGGCCAAGTGGGAGAATGTAAGTTATTATTAATGGCCCATATTATTAATGGCCCATATTAATTGTGGCCCATATGTAAGATATTTATGGCCCATATCTTTTATATGGTTTAATATATATTTATTCCTCACACGTTGATAGACCGTGTGTATTACAGTTTTTTACATGAGCAGTTTCTTGAGAAACAAGAAACTACTCCTTTCTCTGCCTATAAAAGTATCACAGATAATTCATTATCACTATCAAGAAAGAATACTATCTGGATATTACGTAAAGGGCTAAGGGAGAGAAGAAATCAAATAACTTCTTCATCAACAAATCAATGGCTGCACAAGGTTAGTATTTTACAATTAAGTTGTGTATGATTTTGAATGTGAGAAACATGTATTTTAAGATCCATGTATTATTTAGATTTAAGTTAAAAATCATGTTATTGTGTATGTAATGGATTTACACAACTAGGCATTTCATCTGATATACCAGCAACGGAAATATCAAGATACGCCAAATTACTTTGAGTCCGCAGCCATGTCGGGAAAGACGGGCCCATTTTGCAACCTACTAAATCTATCTTGTTCAAATGAAAAGGTGGAATCCAATCAGGGCTAATGTTGATGATCAATGAATTGGGGGACAAAACCAGTGTTTTCAAATTGTGAAGTTCCATCAAGTGGGCTTCAGAGATCATGCCTTCCAATGAATTAAAAGAAATATCTAAATACTCGAGCTTGGAAAGCCGGCCAAAACTTGCAGGGACGGACCCTGCAAGTCTATTATATCCGAGATCCAAGCGCGTCAATTGCAAACATGCCCCAAGACCTGGCACTAACCCTGTAAATTGATTGTGTGCTAACTGCAACACTTCTAGTGCTTTGCAAGGTAGGATCCCAGATAAGTCCTCAAGCGATCCTCCCATAGCGTTTTGGGAGAGGTCTAAATCTTGCAAATGACTTAAATTCCCCAAAGATTTCGGAATCCCATGGGTGAGAGCATTATATGGAAGATGAATATATTCGAGAAAATTCAGTTTCGCAAAAGCATCCGGAATCGGGCCATCCAATTTATTATCGCCCAGGGATATACCAACAAGATTCGCACTTATGTTAAATAGCCAGTCAAATGAAGAAGATGTGAGCTCATTAGAGAGCAGATCAAGGAAAGAAAGAGACGAGGAAGAAGAGTTAACAAAGAGATCTGCAGAGGTTGGAACATCGGTAAGCATACACTCCCTCAAGCTCAACCTCTGCAGCGAAGGAAGCTTCAATACATGCTGCAGCCAATTGACATCACTTATATTCGATTGATCCAAAATAAGTTCAGATAACAATGGTAGATAAGAAAGCCAAAAGAGGTCCTCAGACCAAACGTTGTAGTTATACGAGAGATCAATTTTGCGCAAGTTGGTTAGGTTCCCAAACTGGGGAGGAATCATCCCCGAAAAGCTCGACTGACTGAGATCCAGGTATTCTAACGTTTTAATGGAACCGATAAAATCTGGAATCGGGACACCTCCAAAATCATTCAAACTCAAATCCAAGTAGTTCAAATTCTGCAACTCAAGTAAAGCAGAGCTTATCTTACCTCCGAACTTGTAGAAAGCAGTAGGACGCGGAGACCTACCATTAAGTAGGAGGCCGGTGACGTGGCCGGTGGTGTTGCTACATCGAACACCCAGCCAGTTGCAGCACTCGCCGTCACTTCCCCACGATGAGAGAACACCGGACTCATCTGTGAGTTCTTGCTTGAACCTAAGAAGGGCTTCTCTCTCCCTCTCTATGCACCTCGTTTTTCCTGAAACTAATTGAATATCATACTTCGAGCATACTATGGCAAGAACAAGGAATTTAATCCAAATTTCTTTGTGATGGAACATTTTGTTTTCTCTTTGGAATCAATGTTACAGAGGAAAAAGAGTAATCTGGTTCTGAAAGTTCATCATTTTAGCTCTCCGGCAGTTGGGCCGGAAGCCGTTTAATTACGAGTGTTCATATTTGAATAAAATAATTTTCATTTTTTAATTTATAATCAATCAAATAAAATTATAATTAATTATAGGGTGGGAGAAGGACCGGGAGCCGTCAAATTACGGGTGTTCATATTTGAATAAAATAATATTTTTTAAAATTTTTAATCAATTAAATAAAAGTATAATTAATTATAGGGTGGGCTATTCACATTAAACCTCTAAATAAATTAAATATACCTCGTATAAAATTAATATTTTTTATAAAAAGATTTCATATATATCAATTGTATTTTTTTAATTAAAAAAACAAAAACATGGAACAACCCTTTTAAATCTCATTATCATCATAATACCCTCCTTTGAAGATATGATACATTCTTCAAAGACCAGAGAAGCACATGAACTTCGAACGAAGATTCTTACCATCTCTATCCCATTCGGCTTCTTCTTGGCTTTTATTGTCCTATTCGGATGTCAAGATTCCTTTCAATTGCAAGTTTATATATTCTGTTGTAATTCAATTGAATTTATATGTCTTCAATTTGCAAGATTATATTTTTGCTGTGATTTAATTGAATTTATATGAAAAGAAATAAGATATATATAAGTGTATTTTGAGTGGAAAAAAGATAAGAGACAGCGAGAAAATAATAAAATTAAGTTAGCTTTAAATATATATATATAAGTGTATTTTAATCAATTTAATTTTGTCTTATTTTGTTCTAATTATTTTGGGGTGTTTTAAATATTTTAGGGGTGCAAATAGTCGCACTCTTAATTATAAGGTAGTAATTTATAATTATATTTATTTATTTATTTGTTAGTTTTTATTTTCTATTATCCTTCTTTATATAAAATAAGGATACTGAAAACTTAGTTTTTTTCCCGTGTTAATTGAGTAATCATTCTCAATATTTATCTGCAATATAGTGCATTAGAGAAAAAACAGTTTAATGTAAAAAAAAAAAAAAGAATTTTTTAAACTAAAATTTTAAAATTCAAATAACCTTTTTATTACAAATTCGTTTTTGACATGTAATATATCAAATTAATTGTCTTTTGAGGATCTTTAACTTGATATCAATATTATATATATTAAAATAAAATATTATATTTTTGAAATATGGAATAATCTTTTTATGAGTAAAATTATTTAACTTTATTTGAAATATGTGTTAAGTTTGAATAAAAAAATTGATTAAATTCTTATATGAATTTAAGAAAAATATAAAATAATAAATATTTTTATAGAATAATAATAATAAATATTTTCGTAAATTAAAATTATTATATTATTCAAGTATATATTTAGTTGTTTCAAATTTTTTTCTAATTTAAAATATTAGTATTGTCTTTGAAAATTATTGTAGGTTGGATTGAATTTGAATTATAAAATTGATTTTGTTATATATTTTTTTATTAAAGTTAGAGAATTGTTTTTTAGAATGATAATGCATTATACATATGAAACTACTTTATTCCCACTTTAAAAACGTGTCATGTTTTAATATTTTAGTCACGGGGAGAGTTTGATGGACATGGAAGCTATAAAGAAAGTGTATTGGCTTGTAGTAGCGTGCATGTATCTTATTATTTGTCAAATTGATTTATGAATCTTCACGCCGAATCGATTTATAGCTATATTATTTTAGCTATGTCTTAGATTATTTCAGTGTATTTGATGAAATGATTCTTGGAGCTTGACACTCCCAATGGACCTCACGTAAATCAAGATTTTGTATTTTATTAAAAATAGAGTATTTGTGAAGTTTTAAATTTATATTTTTACCTTTTAATTATTAATTTACGTACAGATTCAAGTTAAATTTTTTTTTATTCAAGTACTATGAAATGCAAAATGTCCCCAAGTGTTGAGCTCTACAAGCCATGCTATCAAAATTCAATTAGAAAATTATTTTATGTATTGAATAACGTAAAAAAAAAAATTACATTAAATTGTATTTCCTAAAAATATATGATTGAATGGTTAAAGTCATGCATTTCTTGCAATTTGAATGAACATATCGTATCATTTATTCTGTCACATGGACTAATGTAATTCTTTAGGGTTATTGACCAAAATAATGTGAAAAAAAATCGTAAAATGAGGTGGATTTAAAAATCGTTCCCAAAATAGGATAAAATGTCACGCTCGGTGACGATGTCACATTGAGGATGAAAAATATTATTGAAACCAATCTTATTAGCTATGCCCCCTTCTAAACTCTGTCAAAATTAAGACATGACCCCAAATCATGGTTGGAAACTATTGAACATGAACTCCATGGAGTTTTAGTACTTTATTCAAGTATATTTGAGCTAGCTTATCCATACTATAAGTCATCTTGATCGGGGAAAAAAAAAATGAGGTGAGTAGTCAAAAATAACCCAAATTACTTGGTTCCTAGGTGCTGATAATAAACTATATAATGATATTTTTCATTTTCATTCCAAAATCTGGAGTGGTTTAGGAGACTAATCATACTTCTCCACAAGAAAACTTCCTTAAAATCTCGGTAGAATTTGGTAAGTCCTAAGTGAGCTGAGTAGGGAGTATTTTATGCTTAATCAACAATCTCTCTTCTACTTTTTCATCATTTCGTATGCATAACCTCCTACTTTGGACTAGTAAAATTACAAAAAAGCATTTGACGGTGTAATATATGACTCTTTTACTTATCTTCACTATGAATAAATCTTAAGTTGCGCTTTAAAAATTGGTAAAAACATCACCAGATCTGACGTTTTACTTATTTATATATATAATAATTTGTCATATATAATACATATCAGAAATATATTTATATATATATATATATGCAAGTATATATATATATAAAGATATATAATTATATATTATATATTTTCATATATATGTACACGTATATATATATATATAATTTGTATTTATGAATTTTTTTATATATTTAATTAAAGTAAATAAAATATAATTTTAAATATATTTAAATAATTTTTATTATATAAATATATATTTATTTCAATAATATATAAATTAATAATATAACTATAAACATATAAAAATTATAACTTAAAAAATCATATTATAAAAAAATCATATTAAAAAAATTAAGGAATATTTATTAATATTTTAAATATTTATATTACTATTTATTTGAATGATTTAAATAAATATATATATATAATATATTAATTATTTAAAAAATAGAATATAACGTCAGGCCCACTGACGTTTTCTTTTAAATTTTATTTTAATTTTATATTATATATATTATTTATATTTAATATATATATATATATATTATATGCTATTAATTATGTTTAAAATATATATAATATCATATATATATATTTATCTTATATAAATATTTATTTAGAAATATATGTATATACATTTTTTCTATATAAATATATATTATATAATTGTAAAGAAAAAAAATTTAAATTTTTATTTAATATAATTAAATCATATAAATAAATTTCTAAAATTTAAAGAATATTTTTTAATTATTATAATATTTTATTTTAAGTATTATTTGAATATTTTAAATAAAAATTTTTTTTCATATATTTATAAACAATATATATTTATATATATATATATAACGTCAAGCCCACTGACATTTTTAAATAAATGTCAGTGGGGCCTCACGTTTCTTTTTAGAAAGTTTTTAATTTCGTATTATATATATTATTTATATTTAATATATATATATATATATATATATATATTATACGTTATTAATTTAGTTTAAAATATATATAATTATCGTATATATTTTTTTCTTATATAAATATTTATTTAGAAATATATGTATATAATGATTTTCTATATAAATATATATTATATAATTGTAAAGCAATAAAATTTTATATTTTTATTTGAATTAATTATATTATATTGTAAATAAATTTCAAAAAAATTAATGAATATTTATTAATATTATGTATTTTATTATAGGTATTTATTGAATGTAATTTAATATAAATGATTTGCAAAAGTTTATAAATGAATTAATACGTAATATAATTAAAAATAAAAAATGTTATAGATATATTATTTTATATTTTGAATTTATATTTTAGATATAATGATCAAACATAAAATCTACTATAGTTGTTAAAGAATTGCTACCTCTGTATGAGGATGTGAGTTCTAATCTTGGCAATCTCAATTCATTTTGGGCTGAAAAAAAATTGAAAAAATAGAATTATCCTATATATAAATATTAATTATATATAATGTATAATTGTATAGAGATATTTAGAGAATTTAATATTAAGATATATTGATTATTTTTTATTTAAAAAAATTGTTGTATTTTTTATTTATTTAATATTTATGATATATATATATATATATATATTTAAACACTCTATATAAAATTCTTTTTTTTATTTTTATGTATTAATTCATTTATAATAACTTAATAAATTTAATTTTAATATAACATACCCCTTTTATATAAAAATATTAATATAATTTATATATCTTTATGTGTGTATATATATATATTTATTTAAATTATTCAAATAATAAATAATATAAAATTTATAATTATTAATAAATATTTTATATAATTTAATTAGGTTGAATATAAATATTTATATTTTATTAGTTTGTAATTATATTATTAATTTATATATTATTGAAATAAATATATATTTATATAATAAAAATTATTTATATATTTAATATTATATTTAATTTATATAATTAAAAATACAAAATTTTTATTGATTTCTAATATATAAATATCATTTATTTAATAATATAAAAAAATTCAAAAATACAAATTATAAATATATATATATATATGTATGTACGTGTATATATATACACAAAAATATATAATATATATTTATATATCTTTATATATATATATATACTTTCACATCTATATATATATATATACACGGCCATATATTCATATATCATATGACATGAAAATGTATATATATATGTATCATTGTATAGCATGTAGCATATATATATATATATATATATATATTTTTTTTTTTTTTTTTTTTGAAAAATAAAAACGTCAGTAGGCCTCACGTTTTTATTTTTCAGTGACATTTTTACCAAACATCGTCACCAGGCGTGACGTTTTACTCTATTCATGGAAGAATTTTTAAATCCACCCTATTTTACAAAAAAAAAAAAATTCTATTTAAATTAATTAAATTAATTACATTGTATAGCATGTAGCATATATATATATATATATTGTTTTCTTATTTATTTATATTATTCAATAAATTATATTTATATTATTAAAAATCAATAAAAATATATTATTTTATTTAAATTAATTAAATCAAATCATTAAATATTTTTAAAAAATTTTATATAAATATATATTTATTTCTATTATATATAAATTAATACTATGACTATAAACCAATAAAAAAATATTTTTTTATTTAACCTAATTAAATTATATTATAAATAATTTTCAAAAAATTAAAGTATTATTTGAATAATTTAAATAAATATATAATATATTATATTTAAAAAATAAAAATTGAAATAATGTCAGGCACACTAACATTTTAAAAGAAACGTTAGTGGGCCTAACGTTTCTTTAATTTATTTTGTTTTCTAATTATGTATAATCTTTATATTTATATATATATATATATTAAAATATATGTAATTTTTAATTTGAAGATTCATTTATTTTTTTATTTTTTTATATAATACTTTTATTATATCATTAATAAATTTTAAAAAATTAAAGGATATTTATTAATAATTATATATTTTATTATAGGCATTATTTGAGTAATTTAAATAAATTTATTATTATATGTAAATCAGAGTATTTAAAAAAAATTAACAATATAACTTCATGCCCACTCACGTTTTAAAAAAACGTTAGTGGACCTGACGTTTTTTTATTCTTTTGTTTTTTATTTATATATGCGTGCATCCATTACACATATATACATACACAATATATATATATATATATGTATATTAACATACTACAATATATAAATATATATACATAAATTATTTATGTATTTTAATTTTTAAGTTGTTTCTAATTATGTATGCATATATATATATATAATTAATATTTATATATAATTCTACTATTTATTTATTTATACAAATTTTTACCACATATTATATTAAAAAGAAATTTATCAAAAATATTATAAAAGAATTAATACATATTATAATTTTAAATTTTTAATTATATACATAATTTTTATTAATAATTATATATTTTATTTATATATAATTAATATTTATATATAGAATTAATTTTATTTACTTTTAAAATTTAAATAAATAATTTAAATTAAAAAAATAAAAAATAAGACAAAACATAAAAAAGAAAACTTTGAAATATATCATTTATGTAGGCAAACGTCAGGTTTTTTTTTTTTTTCTGAGGGAATTTAACCACAAGAGTAAGTGTTACTTATTGACTTTCTTATTATACAATTATATTAATAGAGAAGAACATTTCAAAATATAGAATAATTCATTTATAATATTTTTTGAAATTTTTAAATTATATAATGTTTTAATTCATTTATAATATTTTTATACACTTACTTTTTACAAATAATTTATATTAAATTATAATTATTAAATATATATATATATATATTAAATTTAAAGAATATAAATAAAAATAAAAAATAAATATTATTTAATTTTTTGAAATTTATTTATGATATGATTTAATTAATTTAAATAAATATATATCATTTTTATTGGTTAATAATTATATAATTTATATTTATATAAGAAATATATATATATATATAAATATAAATATATACGTAAATATATGTTTTTTGAACAGATAAATAAATAAAAAAATAAATGAATCTTTAAATTAAAATATTACATATATTTTAATATATATAAATATAAAGAATATATATATATATATAACGAAATAAATTAAAGAAATGTCGCCTTATGTTTTTTTAAAGCATAAGGCCCACTGACGTTTCTTTTAAAACATTAGTGGGCTAACGTTATTTCTATTTTTCTATTTTTAAATATAATTTATGTATATATAAATTTATTTAAATTATTCAAATAATACTTAATATAAAATTTATAATTATTAATAAATATTAATTTATTTTTTTAAATTTATTTATAATATAATTTAATTAGGTTGAATGTATATATATATAATAGAAATAAATATATATTTATGTAAGAAAAATTATAAAAATATATTTTATATTTTTAATTAATTTAAATAAAAAATTATTTTTATTGATTTTTATTAATATAAATAAAATTATTGAATAATAAAAATAAATAATAAGTAAAAAATAGAAATATATATATATATATATATATATTATGAAAGTAAGTACAATTACATGATATATATATATACGTGCATATATATATATATATAAGTGCATATACATATATATAACACATGCATACATCAGTTTAGAATTACATGTAACATATATATAATCTGAAAATAAAAATGGTAGTGGGCCTAACAGTTTTTTTCAGATTAAAACGTCACGCCCAGTGATATTTTTTTCAAACGACGTCAGGTCCGCTGACGTTTCACCCTATTTTAGAAACACTTTTTAAAGCCACATCATTTCAAACCTAAATCCTACACTGCCACTACCCATTGTACTCCTACTATTAAACCTATCCATTACTGTACAGCAAACTTTACTGGACCCTAAGTGGTTAAAGGCAATGCAGGTTGAATTCAGTGTCCTTATGCAAAACAAAACTTGGACACTTGTTGTGACACCCCAACACTTATATAACCCACAAAACATAGATTACTTCTAACCTGGTTAAACATGTACGTTTTTTTCTCTCATTCAACATGTTTACGAGATATAATTCATCCCCTAAACAACGGTTCATTCATACCCAAGCAAAATCCACAATAGATGCAAACGTATTTACCACAACCACACCAATATTTACATGCACAAAAATTGATTAACATTATATATGCCCAAACTGAATAACATAAATGGAACGCTGGAAGCATAGTATGCTCATGGTTTAGCTACAAAGATCGTCATCCATGTGCACCGATCCCAAAAGCTTGTTGAAGCACGAACAGCATGTCCGGTAAGCCGTAAGCTTACACATCATCAACATGCTCACCTACAATGCACAAACTAGGTGAGCTACAGCCCAGTAAGCAGAAATCATGCATATACGATAAATTAAATGCTTACAAAAACTTTGAAAGAATGTGAAATGCATACTACTGAAACCCTAACCACTATTTTGGAATATTTTATCTTTATAGGGCCTGTGACCCACCTACTGTACACCGGAAAGAGCTAGCTCAATAAATAATCATAATCATAGAGTATATCCATGTCTCACAAGCCACCGGCCCGACAAATCGAGCCTATCCATGTCTCACATGCCACCGGCTCGAAAAATCGAGCCTATCCATGTCTCACATGCCACCTAATCAATATATCAAAAAGCCTATCCATGTCTCACATGCCACCAGCCTGACGAATCAAGCATATCCATGTCTCACATGCCACCGGGCTCGGTACACTGGTACTGGTCAACATTACATTTTTTGTTTCTTTTCATCACACAATGAATGCAAAGCAGGCTATATACGACCCATGCGTACACATGTCAATGCTCATGAATGTTATGTTTATACAATACCAAATCAATCAATCTTGCCTAGGCAGGCTATGTACAACTTATGGAATGCACATTCCCTTGCTCGTGAATATTATATTTATGCAATATTAAATCAATATCAAGAGGCACAAATCACAAATATTCCATAAGATAATATTCATCTCTATCAATATCAGGAGGCACAAGTAACAAATATTCCATAAGATAATACAAAACAAATATTGTGTCTATACATTGTAGGTGCAAATGAATTTATACTTAATATGTATCTGAGACCCCCTACACGTATGGTTAAGCTAGTAATTTTCCCAGAACCGAAGGCTTGCGTTCCCAAATTTCTCTCTCTCTCTCTCTCTCTCTCTCTCTCTCTCTCTCTCTCTCTCTCTCTCTCGCTGACTCTTCCCTCTTCTTCCCTCTCTTTTTTTTTCTTTCTTTCTTCGCTGGACTCCTTCCCCCGTCTTCCCGAAATGAAACTCTCCCCCTTTCCTTTTTTTTTTCCTTCCTTCATTTATAAGGAATAAGACAGCCGCCTCACTAATTATATATACACACACTCACCTAATTAAACTCACACATACACCTAATCATATATATATATAAGCACTTACTAATTATATATATATATAAACCTAATCAGCCTACTAATGTTATCACTATTATTATTATTATTAATATTATTATTATTATTATTATTATTATTATTATTATAAGCTTGCCACGTGTAATCATATTTTATTAGAATTTGACACCTTATCTTTTTCTTGACATTTGGCCTAAAGGGTTCCAACCTATAATGTAAACCCTACCAAATTTAACAGCAATATACCAAGAATAATTAAATACGAGCTGGCGATGCTAATAAAATGACATTTAAATAGCAAATAAAATTATAAAATGAATGCAATGCATGAACTATATTGGCCAGTGAGTAGTGAGAGGCTTGGGGTATCACATCCTCCCTTCCTTATAAAAATTTCGTCCTCGAAATTCACTTACTTGAAGAGTTCTGGATATTTCGACTTCATTTCATCTTTTCTTTCCCAAGTAGTTTCTTCTATCGACTGGTTTCTCCATAGAACTTTGACTAGTGGAATTTTCTTATTTCTTAGTTGCTTCACTTCTCGTAGTAAAATTTCCACAGACATTTCATCATAGCTTAAGTTTGTTTTTAACTCTGCGGGTTCATTGTTCAGAATATGAGATGGATTCGCTACATACTTTCTCAACACAGACAAATGGAACACATTGTGTATCTGAGTCATTGATCCAGGCAGGTCAAGTCTGTAGGCAACATCACCAGTTCTCTCAATGATAGGAAATGAACCAATATACCTCGGACTGAGTTTTCCCTTCTTACCAAACCGCATTATTCCTTTCATCGGAGAAACTTTCAAAAACATACTGCAAATTCCAATATTCTTCTTCTTTTATCAGCATAACTTTCTGTCGACTTTGAGCAGTTTTCATTCTCTCTCGAATCTGTGTTACAGCTTCTGACATTTCTATGATCATATCTGGACCCAAAAGCTTTCGCTCACCAACCTCATCCCAATGTACCAGTGATCGACATTTTCTACCATACAGTGTTTCATATGGAGCCATTCCAATAGTGGACTGATAGCTATTGTTATAAGAAAACTCTATCAAAGGCAAAAACTTACTCCATTGTCCCTGAAAATCTAACACACAAGCTCTGAGCATGTCCTCCAATGTTTGTATTGTCTGCTCCAACTGCCTATCTGACTGAGGATGATATGCAGTACTGAAGGATAACTGTGTCCCCAATGCCTTGTGTAGACTCTTCCAAAAGGTAGAAAAAATCTTGAATCCCTATAAAAAACAATGGAGAGTGGAACTCCATGAAGTCGGACTATCTCTTGTATATATAGTTGAGCATATCGATCCATTGAATAAGTAGAACAAATAGCAAGAAAATGAGCAAATTGTGTAAGTCGATCCACAATAACCCAGATAGCATCATGACCTTTGACTGTTTTTTGTAATCCTACGATAAAATCCATGGTAATGTTCTCCCATTTCCATTCCGGAATCAGTAAGGGCTGCAAGGTTCCTGCTGGCTTTTGATGTTGTACCTTTACCTATTGACATGTAAAATATTGTTCCACGTACTGAGCAACATCTCTCTTCATACCTGGCCACCAATAATGCAATTTCAAGTCTTTGTACATTTTAGTAGCTCCTGGATGTACTGAATATGGTGTCGAGTGTGCTTCTGCCATAATTTTTTCTCGTATATTATCCACATTAGGTACGCATAATCGATTTCTGAATTGAAGGATCCCTTCTTTTATTGTTCGAAAATCTAATGCTTTTCCGAAAGCAACATCTTCCTTTACTCTAGCCAAATATCCATCTGTGAGTTGTCCCTGCTCAATTCGATCAAGTAAAGTAGGTCGAAGAGTTAAAGTTGCTAATTTTGCTTCCATTGATCCATGCATTACAACTTCGATGATCATTCTCTGCAGGTCCAGCAACTCATGTCTCTAAATTATAGCCATCACAGTAGTGTTATGAGTTGACTTTCAACTTAATGCATCTACTACAACATTTATTTTACCAGGGTGATAGTTGATAACACAATCATAATCTTTCACTAGTTCCAACCATCTTCGTTGCCGCATGTTCAGCTCTTTTTGCGTGAAGAAATACTTTAAGCTTTTATGATCAGTATAGATCTCACATCGTTCTCCGTATAGATAATGTCTCCAAATTTTAAGTGCAAATACCACTGCAGCAAGCTCTAAATCATGAGTAGGGTAATTTTTTTCATATTCCTTTAGCTGTCTAGATGCATATGCTATTTCCTTTCCATTGTGCATTAATACACAACCCAAACCATTCTTCAAAGCATCGCTGTAAACCACAAAACCTTCCTTACCTAATGGAATTGCAAGGATGGGTGCTGAAGTCAACATCCTCTTTAGTTCTTGAAAACTTTGCTCACAGGCTTCTGTCCATCGGAAGGTTACATTCTTTCTAGTTAACTGTGTCAGTGGAGATGCAATTTTTGAAAATTCTTCTACAAATCTGCGATAATACCCTGCTAGACCCAGAAAGATACGTATCTCGGAAGGAGTAATAGGTTGTGGCCAATTGTTAATTACTTCAACTTTACTTGGGTCAACTGAAATTCCTTCTCCTTACACAACATGTCCCAGAAATACTACTCGATCTATCTTGAATTCACATTTCTTGAACTTAGCATACAATTGTTTCTCTTTCAAAATTTCTAACACTTTTCTCAAGTGGATATCATGCTCTTCTTTGGTCTTCAAATAGATCAAGATATCATCAATAAACACAACAACAAACTTATCCAGGAGATCTTTAAATACTCAATTCATTATATCCATAAAGGCAGATGGGGCATTTGTCAAACTAAATGGCATTACTAGAAACTCATAATGTCCATACCTGGTACTGAATGTTGTCTTTGGAATGTCCCCCTCTTTAATTATTAGCGGATGATAACCCGATTGCAAATCAATCTTTGAAAATATTGCTACACCCTAAAGTTGGTCAAGTAAATCATCGATTCTAAGCAAAGGATACTTATTCTTAATTGTAACTTTATTTAGTTCTCTGTAATCTATACACATTCTCATATTACCATCCTTCTTCCGAACAAACAAAATCTGTGCACCCCAAGGTGAAAAGCCGGGTCTGATAAAACCTTTGTCTAGTAAATCCTGCAGCTGTATCTTCAATTCTTTCAATTCAGTTGGTGCCATACGATAAGGGGATTTTGATATCGGGGCAGTCCCTAGGTGTGTATCAATTACAAATTATATTTCTCAATCAGGTGGTAAGCCTGGAAGATCATTTGGAAATACTTCAGGATATTCTTTAACTATCGGCACTTCATCCACAGATAGACAATGTTGTTCTTCAGTAGTCACAACACTCATCAAATAGCCCTCACAACTACTTTCTAACAACCGTTGTGCTCTAAATGCAGATATGAATGGGAATCTGAAGTTCTTCTTTACTCCAACAAAGATAAAAGGTTCCTCCCCAAGTGGCTGAAATGTAATTATCTTTTTCTGACAGTCTATGGATGCATAATAGTTTGATAGCCAGTCCATCCCCAAAATTACATCAGAATCATTCATGTCAAGTACAATCAAATTAGCATAAAGTTCTCTACCATCAATCGGGATAACACATGCTCGTAATATTTGATTTGTTTGTTTTGACTCTCCAGAGGGAATCACTACATTGTAACCATTCTCTACTATATCAGGCTCCCAACCTAGCCTTCTCACATACTCAGTGGATGCAAATGAATGCGTAACTCCAGAATCAAATAATACAAATGCTGAAGTACCAAAGATAGAAAATTTACCTATTACTACAGATGTGTTTGCCTCAGCATCTTCTCTGTTCATGGTAAAGACTCTAGCTAGTACTCTTCCTTATGTCATGGGGCTCGGTTTGTTTGGGCACGTAGTAGAGATATGTCCTGTTGTACACACGAATAGCAAGTTCTGTACCCACAAGACAGACACCACTGTGTTGTTTCCCACATTTAGAGCAAAGGGTAATGGTCCTGGTGATTTACCCTGAACAATTCTAAGACGCTTGCTTGAATCTCCTTGTTCCTGCCCATGTCCCTGTCTAACCTGGAAACTAGGTCTTGGGCCCTGAAATTGTTGTGGCCTCTTCCTTTGTTCAGCTTGTTCTGCTTCCAAGGCCCTCTCAGCAACCTGTGAGTAAGTAACTCCCTGCATACTAGCCATACAAACATCCCTATAAAGTTCTGGTCTCAGCCCTTTGACAAATCTTTCCACTTTCAGTGCATCTGTTCTAACCATGTGCTCAGCAAACATTGACAACTGCTCAAATTTGAAGATGTAGTCTGTAACTGTCATATGCCATTGTCTCAACTGTATAAACTCATTCATTTTCATCGCACGGACTGGAGCAGTGAAATATTTATTTCTGAAAAGTTCTTTAAACCTGTTCCAAGTCATAATGGCTACATTCTCGATGGCCTTCATTGTGTCCCACCAATATCCTGCACTCTCCCGTAACATAAAAGATGCACACAATACTTTTCCTCGTCTGGAACTTTGCTGTACAGAAACATGTTTTTTATGGTTCTCAGCCAATCCTCTGCAGATGTGGGATCCACTGCATTTTCAAATGTTGGCGGGTTGAGCTTTCTGAACATTTCCACAATCAGCTCAATTTGTTCTACTCGAGGCTGTGGCTGGTTCATCTTGTTCCTTTGTTGTCCACCAACATTTCTTTGTTCGATTAGCTGCTAAATTTGTTATGACTGTTGTTCCACTAATCATGTCAATCTTTCGATAAGCGCATCACGATCAGTACCTGCAGCTTGTTCATTTTGTTATGGAGCTCTATTTTCCACGTTACATTCACCTCTGGTTCTTAACATTGTATCACCGAATGTACTCGATCCTTGATCACAGGCCAATATAACTCATGAAATATATATAATGCATAACAAAGATAAATAAAACTTACCAGCATGGTTATGCTCCACAAGTTTTGAGCTCATGTACATGAACAGTCTACAGGACATAAATTGGGCTCTGATACCACTCTGTGACACCACCACACTTATATAACCCACAAAACATAGATTACTTCTAACCTGGTTAAACCTGTACATTTTTATTTTTTTCTCTCTCATTCACCTGTAACATGTTTACGATGTATAATTCATCCCCTAAACAATGGCTCATTCATACCCAAGCAAAATCCACAATAGATGCAAACGTATTTACCACAACCACACCAATATTTACATGCCCTAAAATTGATTGACATTATACAAGCCCAAACTGAATAACATAAATAGAACCTCGAAAGCATAGTACGCACATGATTTAGCCCCAAAGATCGTCATCTATGTACACCGATCCCAAAAGATTGTTGAAGCACAAACAGCATGTCCGGTAAGCCGTAAGCTTACACATCATCAACATGCTCACATAAAATGCACAAACTAAGTGAGCTACAGCCCAGTAACCAGAAATCATGCATGTACGATAAATTAAATGCTTGCAGAAACTTTGAAAGAAATGTGAAATGCATACTACTGAAACCCTGACAAATGTTTTGGAATATTTTATCTTTATAGGGCCCGTGACCCACCTACTGTGCACCGGAAAGAGCTAGCTCAATAAATAATCATAATCATAGAGTCTATCCATGTCTCACATGCCACCGGCCGACAAATCGAGCCTATCCATGTCTCTCATGCCACCGACTCAATATATCATAAAGCCTATCCATGTTCACATGCCACCGGCCTAACGAATCAAGCATATCCATGTCTCACATGCCACCGGCCTCGGTACACTAGTAGTAGTCAACATTACATTTTTCGTTTCTTTTCATCACACAATGAATGCAAAGCAAGCTATATACGACCCATGCGTACACATGCTAATGCTCGTGAATGTTATGTTTATACAATACCAAATCAATCAATCATGCCAAGACAGGCTATGTACAGCTTATGGAATGCACATTCCTGTGCTCGTGAATATTATATTTATGCAATATTAAATCAATCGTTTACACCACGTAATTCATATCAATCAATATCAAGAGGCACAAATCACAAATATTCCATAAAATAATATTCATCTCTATCAATATCATGAGGCACAAGTCACAAATATTCCATAAGATAATACAAACAAGTAATATGTCTATGCATTGTAGATGCAAATGGATTTCTACTTACCTCTTTTTTGATAATATGTATTTGAGACCCCCTACACGTATGGTTAAGCTAGTAATTTTCCCAAAATCGAAGGCTTGCGTTCCCAAATTTCTCTCTCTCTCTCTCTCTATCTCTCTCCTGACTCTTCCCTCTTTTTCTCTCTCTTTTTTTTCTTTCTTTCTTCGCTGGACTCCTTCCCCCGTCTTCCTGAAATGAAACTCTCCCCCTTTCCTTTTTTTTCTTCCTTCACTTATAAGGAATAAGACAGCTGCCTCACTAATTATATATATACACACACACACTTAATTAAACTCACGCATACACCTAATCATATATATATAAGCACTTACTAATTATAAATATATATATATATACATATAAACCTAATCAGCCTACTAATGGTATCATTATTATTATTATTATTATTATTATTATTATTATTATTATTATTATTATTATTATAAGCTCGCCACGTGTAATTATATTTTATTAGAACTTGACACCTTATCTCTTTCTTGACATTTGGCCTAAAGGGTTCCAACCTATAATGTAAACCCTCCCAAATTTAACAGCAATATACCAAGTATAGTTAAATACGAGCTGCGATGCCAATAAAATGCAATTTAAATAGCAAATAAAATTATAAAATGAATGCAATGCATGAACTATATATGTCAGTGAGTAGTGAGAGGCTTGGGGTGTCACACTTGTACCGACATCTCCCCATATGAATGTAATTGCTAACAAATGGGTCTTTCGAGTCAAACATAAGCCAGATGGTACGGTTGAGAGATTCAAAGCCAGGCTTGTTGCAAAAGGCTTCCAACAAAATCCAGGCATTGAATACTTTGAGACTTTCAGCCCTGTGATTAAAGCTTGCACTATCAGGTTGATTTTCAGTCTTGCAATAACTTTCAATTGGAAAATAGAGCAGATTACCATAATTAATGCTTTTCTTAATGGCACCTTAGCATAACAGGTTTATATGCAGCAGCCTGAGGGCTTTGTGGATTCCTCTTTTCCTAATCATGTCTGCAAATTGAACAAATCTCTCTTTGGGTTGAAACAATACTTGCTCTCTGTGGGTTTTCAACTGTCCAAGTCTGATAATTCTCTTTTCTTTAAGAAGGGGCTTGGAGTTTTATTTGTTATAGTGTATGTGGATGATATTCTTGTTACGAATGAAAAGAGCAAGGACATTTCTGAAGTCATTCGTTCTTTGGGGAATCAATTTGCCCTTAAGACTCTTGGAGAAGTCAACTATTTTTTGGGTATGGAGGCTTACAAGACTTTTACAGGATGCTTCTCTCTCAAAAGAAGTATATTCTGCATTTGCTTGCTAAAACAAACATGTTGAATTGCAAGCCTGCTTCTACTCCTCTTTGTGAAGGCACAAAGTTATATCTCAAAGATAGCAGCTCATTTTCTAATCAGACACTATATAGAAGCACTATTGGAGCATTACAGTATTTAACTGTCACAAGACCGGACATAAGCTTTGCGGTAAATAAACTCAATCAATTTCTTCATGCTCCCACAGAAAATCATTGGATAGCATGTAAACATCTCCTGAGATATCTCAAAGGAACACATCAGCTTGGCTTACATTTTGAACCTATTCGGCGGTTTCTTATTGAAGATTATTCAGATGGAAATTGGGCCAGTTGCCCGGATGATAGAAGATCTACAGGAGGTTATTGTATTTTCCTTAGTAAGAATCTCATTACTTGGAATTCAAAGAAGCAACAAGTAGTCTCTAGAAGCAGTGCAGAATCTGAATATAGGGCTCTTGCTGACACATCAGCTAATATCACTTGGTTATCTTCTATACTCATTGAAATTGGCTTCTCATTTGAGAAAACTTCCATAATTTGGTGTGATAGTGTTAGTGATGCTGCTTTTGCCTCTAATCAGATCTATCATGCTAGAACAAAACATATCAAAATCGATATTCATTTTGTAAGAGAAAAGGTGCTTTCAAAGATCTTGGATGTTAGATTCATTCCCTCAGAGCATCAAGTTGCTAATCTACTGACTAAGTCGTTGTCGATTGGAAGGTTCAGAATGCTAGCCTCTAAACTACCATTACGGTACAATCAAGCTCAGCTTAAAGGGGAAGTATTATAGCAGTAGTGCAAGTCAGCATTATCTGACTACTCACCCTTAAGCTAAGAAGCAGTTATTCTGTTAGAATAGGTAGTTAGTATGATTTTAGTTTGTTAATAGGCAGTTAGTTTGTTAAACCTCACAGCTATAAGAGTTGTTAAACACTTGTATAAATATGTGTGACTTGTTCATCAATAAATTGATGTTTCCTCTCTCCGCTACAATATCTCTTCTCTCTATCTCTCCTCTTTATACCTAATTCACAGCATGATGAGTTAAGTCCTACCATAAGAATCAATACACTCTCTGATAAGGAGGATAGAATCCATGAAGCAAGGATCTGATCTTGCCTTAACCATGCCATATATGCTGGATTTAATTGTTTACCTTCACCTTCATCACCTGCAATGTATTGAGATGGGCTGCTCTCCTTTCCAGTTATATATTCTTTTAAACCATACCCTTCGATGGCTATTAAGATCTATTGTTTCCAGATCAAAAAATTGTTCTTATCAAGTTTTGTAGTCACTAGTTGATTCTGAGGATAAATTACTAAAGTAAGAGTTTGTGTGGATATGGTTGGTGGTGGTGTAATAGATGAACAAACAAAAGAGAAATTAGAATAAAATGATAGCAAATGCAGGATCAACCTGCTCTGATACTATGAAAGAAACAATGCAAAAACATAAAGTAAAATAAGACAAAATGGGAAACAATAGCTTTGCTAAATCATCCAATATATACATAGTAAAAAGGGCACCTAGAGTTTCGACATAGTTCTCCTATTGGCTAACAAAGCATCTCATTTTTCTTACAACATAATACTTAGTACATTTAGGCAGTGTTTACTTTAGGGGATAAGGTTGGATAGGGATATATTATCCAACCTTATCCCTCATCTACTTGGAATGATAAAAAAGTTGTTTTATTCCGGATACTCGGGATAGACACGAATTTCAAAAAAATTGAGATCATAAGGGTGGATTATGTATCTTCCTATTTTTGGTTGGGATTAGTTATCCTTCCTTAGGATATGTTTGAAAATAACAAAAATACCCCTACTTAAACCTACTTCCTTTCTTCACCCTATTATTATTATTATTATTATTATTATTATTATTATTATTATTATTATTATTATTATTGTTATATTATTATTATTCATTATTATTATTCTTATTATTATTAATATTTTTATTATTATCGTTATTATTATTATTTAATATTATTCTTCTTTTTATTATTGTAATTATTATTAATATAAATATTTTTATTATTATCGTTACTATTATTATTATTTATTATTCTTCTTCTTATTATTATAATTATTTATTAATATTATTATTATTATCACTAATGTTATCATGACAATTATTATTAATATTTTTATTATTATCGTTATTATTATTATTATTTATTATTATTATTATTCTTATTATTATTATAATTATTATTTTTATTTTTATTATTATTGTATTATTATTATTCTTATTTATTATTTTTCTTATTATTATTATAATTATTATTAATATTTTTATTATTATCGTTATTATTATTATTATTCTGACGATTCTTATTAATAGTTTTATTATTTTAGTTATTATTATTATTTTTACTATTACTGTTATTATTCTTTCTATTATTATTATAAATTTTTACTATTACTATTATTATTTTTATTATTATAACTATTTTAATTATTACTGTTATTATTGTTGTTGTTGTTATTATTATTATTATTATTATTATTATTATTATTATCATTATCATTATCATTATCGTTATTATTATTATTATTAGGATTATTATTAATATTTTTATCGTTATCGTTATTATTATTATTACTACTACTACTACTATATTGTTATTGTAATTATTATTGTTATCTTTATTATTATTAATATTTTTATTATTATAGTTGTTGTTATTATTATTATTATTATTATTATTATTATTGTATTTTTTTATTTTTACTGTTATTATTCTTATTATTATAACTATATTAATTATTATTATTGTTGTTGTTATTATTATTATTATTTGGTGTGTGCAAGGGTATTTTAGTCATTTGTTGCAGCCTATGTATGTAATCCCATCAAGTATACAAAAAAACGGATAACTTGTCAAACGAATCACATGAAGTAAATGTGGAATAGAATAAATAATACACCCATTATAATACACCATTATCCTAACCACCCTAATCCATATTTATAAAAGTAAACCTTAGGATTCTAACATCTGTCACAATCTCAATGAATAGAGACAATTTACAGTTGCACATAAGTCCTAGAGTAGAGCAGCAAGTTCAACTCATCCAACTTCTAATTGAGTGATGACATGGCATGTTTAAGCTTGCATGACACTTGGCATGAAGAAGGAGGGAAGTGACGTGACTGTTGGTGTTGCGACACCCGACCCCCTTCCATTTGCAGCAGTCCTTTTTGTGGTCTTCACTTCCCCACGAGGAGAGAATACCATGGTCATCTGTAACGCTTTGCTTAAACCTCACACGAGCTTCTCTCTACCTCTCTCTACATTGTATATGCTAAGTATCCCACATCGGTTAAGGTAAGTGTCTTGGGTAGGCTTATAAGCATGGGCAATCATCTTACTTATAACCTGGTTTTTAAGTGTTGAGTGTTGAGTGTTGAGTTAGGCCTTGATGTTCAATAGTATACTTAATGTGTCTGCTGCAGAAACAAAGCATGCTAAAACCAGAGTAAACACTAATAAAGGAAGAAGCTTATCAGTAACTCCTTTATGATGAACCGCCATTAAACTTTATGATGAAGGACGTATTATGATATTTTGAAAGGTTCTTTGTTTAATATATTTAAAGACCTCATGTTTTTTTTTTTTTTTTGAGGGAAAAAGATTTGATGGTTAGTTGGTGACCCGTGCATGTTTGTGGAAAGAGCCCAGTTCAAGTACAAGATAAATTTGGGATAAAGTAAGAGTTTTATTTTAAAGTTAGAGTCACATGTTGTGCATTAGTCATGCCATTGACATTATTATTTGTTTAATTGGTATACTCATTTGGTAATATTACTTATTTAACTAATAAGTATTACTTGTTTACTTGAAAATTATTACTATTTTATTTAAGATAACAAATAATTAATAATATTTTTCAAGTGAACAAGTAATAGTTTTAATAAAACAATAATTAGTAGATCGTGTTGCATGGTGCAATCGATGTACATAATTTTTTACTTTTCAAAATGCATTTTAATCTAAGAGTTATATTCTCGACGCACGATTTATAAATTGAGTATACATATAAAATAAAAGTTAACAAAGATTTTATATGGCTAAAACCTTAATAACGAATATTTATTTTGTTTGGCTCACGTTGAGAATTAATGCTACGGGACCATCTGATGCATTATTGTGTTCAGTTTTGTGTTTTTACAATAATCATTATATATTATGTATCTAAATGATATCACTAGTAAACACATATTATGTATTAAAAAAATATTAAATATAACAAAATATAGAACCTAAATCACCTAGCCATAAAAGGATTCTATCGAATTCTATAAAAAACGGGAAGTGTCTAGCCACATTCAAATATCCCTTTAAATCCAATTGGCAACTTAGAAGAGCTAAGATAAATTTAACTTTACTAGTTATTAGTAGTTGATCTCTATAAGGATCGTAACAAATGTTCTTAAATTTACTTTCAATTTTGTGACTTCTATAGTCCTCTAAAACACAGAGCAAAATAAGTTTGATTAATATTATCCTACCTATTACTCAATCAATAGATCTAGATTTTGCGACAATATTAAATGAACAAGATCTTTTTTTTAAGCCCAACCAAAGTTGAGAGGCATCACAGGAGGAACTTTCCCCGTTGAGAATCATATTGAATTGATTGGTGAATTTTTAAAATAGAAGGGAAACAAAGTTACATTAATTCAGCTTCGCTTGAATTTGGTTAAAAGCATAGCTGAAGTCACGTACAACCACTGTCCAACTGCATCTAACAAGTTAAAATATGCATTCCTCCATGATCTCTTCAGTATTATAGAACCAACAACTCCCCAGAACCCAACAATGAAACCTAAGGCCATTGATGTGAAGAATTCGAGAGGTCTACTAAAACCACCATCTTCGTTCTTGATATTTTCTCCTTGATTAGTAATGGATGTGTTGGGGCACACCGGGAGAGGATGGCCGCACAATCCATTATTCCCAGCATAAGTGGATGCATTGAAGCCTTGCAGCTGAGTACTTGCTGGAATTTCGCCGCTCAAATTGTTGTTTGCCAAATCAAGAACAGCTAGATAATGGAGTTGTGCCAGGTTGGTGGGTATTTCACCGGAGAGTTGGTTTATTGATAGATCAAGATTTTCTAGTGCCACCATCTCCCCGATATCTGGAATTATATTACCTGTCAAACTATTTCTGGATAGGTTCAAAGAAATTAATTCTTTCAGATTGGAAAATGATTTAGGAATGCTTCCAACTAATCCATTGCTTGAAAGATCAATAAACTTGAGAAGACCCAATGTTCCCGTGTACTCCGATTCCTGACCTTTCCATTGAACTAATGCAAAGTCAATGTAGCCATCGGTAACAATTTCAAGGATGAAGATCCTGGTGGTGGTTGTTCTGTTCTTTTCGACCAATGCAGTAAATTTATCGAAGCATTCTGGAATTTTTCCTGTTAAATTGTTTGCAGAGAGATCCAGAAGTTGGATCTGAGTGAGCTTGCATATTTCAGGAGGGATACCACCATAGAATCTATTTTGTCGTAAGCTCAGAAACGCCTGTTAGCCTGTTTCCTCCAATATCAATCTGTTGCAGAACTCGGCAATTCCTCAAAGTTGAAGGTAACTCCCCGAAGAAATTATTATATCGCAAGTGCAATGTCTTGAGGTTCCATAAGAAGCCCAAAGAATCTGGAATTTGGCTAGAAAGATTATTGTAATTCACATTGAGAATTACCAACTCTTTCATGTTTTCCCAATCCTTTGGAAGTGCTCCTGTCAACAGATTATTGGAGAGGTCAAGCCACGCGACCTTGCAGTAGGCATAACGACATATAGACGAAATGGATCCTGAGAACATATTGAAGGAGAGCTGGAAAACCCGAGTTTCGGGATGAAGAGATGGTACAGGGCCTGATAAATTATTAAAACCAACATCCAGCATATAGATGATACTGGAACTGGATGACAAATCTGGGAGTGTGCCACTAATCTGATTGTGAGAGAGATTTAAGTACTGCATAAAAGTAGACAAATTCCACAGCCAATTAGGCATTTCATCTGATATACCAGCAACGGAAATATCAAGATACATCAAATTACTTTGAGTCCGCAGCCATGTCGGGAAAGACGGGCCCATTTTGCAGCTTACTAAATCTATTACTTTCAAATGAAAAGGTGGAATCCAATCAGGGCTAATGTGGATGATCAATGAATTGGAGGATAAAACCAGATTCGTCAAATTGTGAAGTTCCATCAAGTGGGCTTCAGAGATCATGCCTTCCAATGAATTAAAAGAAATATCTAAATACTCGAGCTTGGAAAGCCGGCCAAGACTTGCAGGGAAGGACCCTTCAAGTCCATTACATCCGAGATCCAAGTGCGTCAATTGCAAACATGCCCCAAGATCTGGCACTGACCCTGTAAATTGATTGTCTGATAACTGCAACCTTTCCAGTGATTTGCAAGGTAGGATCCCAATCGATCCTCCCAAGTTGTTTCCAGAGAGATCAAGGAAGCGCAGGTTGGTTAGATTCCCAAACTGGGGAGGAATCATCCCCGAAAAGCTCGACTCACTGAGATCCAGGTATTCTAACGTTTTAATGGAACCGATAAAATCTGGAATCGGGACACCTCCAAAATCATTCCAACTCAAATCCAAGTAATTCAAATTCTGCAACGCAAGCAAAGCAGAGCTAATCTTACCACCGAACTTGTAGAAACCAGTAGGACTCGGAGACCTACCATTAAGTAGGAGGCCGGTGACGTGGCCGGTGGTGTTGCTACATCGAACACCAAGCCAGTTGCAGCACTCGCCGTCACTTCCCCACGATGAGAGAACACCGGACTCATCTGTGAGTTCTTGCTTGAACCTAAGAAGGGCTTCTCTCTCTCTCTCTCTCTCTCTCTCTCTATGCACCCCGTTTTTCCTGAAACTAATTGAATATCATACTTCGAGCATACTATGGCAAGAACAAGGAATTTAATCCAAATTTCTTGGTGATGGAACATTTTGTTTTCTCTTTGGAATCAATGTTACAGAGGAAAAAGAGCAATCTGGTTCTGAAAGTTCATCATTTTAGCCCTCCGGCAGTTGCGCCGGAAGCCGTTAAATTACGAGTGTTCATATTTGAATAAAATAACGGGTGTTTCTGTTTACACCACAATAATCTCTTATCACACCACAAATATTTTTTAAATAAAAATAATTTTATATTAAATATCTAATTTATCCTTCTTCTCAAATCACTTTTTTACACAGGACTGTTGTATATTTGTTTTCTCAATCTTCTTCCGCACAAATTTGCGGCCAACATCACCTTCACCAAACATCACCTTCACCAATCCATGAATTTTCTGCGGTTCTTCTTCTTCCTTCTTTTTCTGCAAATTCAAAATTATTCAAAATCATATTTAAAATATATTTTCTGCAGTTCTTCTTTTTCGTTCTTTTATCTCAGGCTAAATATATGAATTTGAAAATTCTTAGAAACAAATAATAAAAGAAAAGAAATTCAGATTCACAAGTTAGGATTTGGGAGCAAATGAGTTTTTAATAGAAGAAATTATTTCGACTTTTGGTGTTTGTTCAAGGGTGAGATTTCGTAATTTCATGGATTGGTGAAGGTGATGTTAACAGCAAATTTGTGCGGAAGAAGATTGAGAAAACAAATGTAGAACAGTGGCTAGGTAAAGAAGAAGGTTAATGAAAAAAAGTCCATGGGTAAAGAAGAAGATTAATAAAAAAATGGAGAATTCTCCTGATTTGAGAAGAAGGATAAATTAGATATTTAATATAAAATTATTTTTATTTAAAAAATATTTGTGATGTGAAAAGAGGTTATTGTGGTGTAAATAGAAACATCCTAAAATAATTTTCATTTTTTAATTTTTAATAATCAAATAAAAAGTATAATTCATTATAGGATGGAGGATGGTCGGAAGCCGTTAAATTACGATTATTCACATTTTAATAAAATAATTTATTTTTTTTAAGTTTCAAATCAATCAAATAAAAGTAAAATTAATTATAGGGTGGGAGAAGGGCCGGGAGCCGACAAATTAGGGGTATTCATATTTGAATAAAGTAATATTCTTTTTAATTTCTAATCAATTAAATAAAGTATAATTAATTATAGGATGGGCTATTCACATGAAACTCTAAATAAATTAAATACACTTCGTATAAATTAATATTTTTTTCTTTTTGTAAAGATTTCCCATTTATACCAATTATACATTTTCAATTAAAAAATAAAAAAATAAAAACATTAAACAACCCTTTTAGATCTCATTATCATCATAATAGCCTCCCTTGAGATATGATACCTTCTTCAAAGACTAGAGAAGCACAGAAACTTCAAACGAAGATTCTTACCATCCTCTGTCCCATTCGGCTTCTTCTTTGCTTCCATTGTCCTATTTGGATGTCAAGATTCCTTCCATTTGTAATGTTATATATTATGTTGTATTTCAATTGAATTTATATATCTTCAATTTGCAAGATTATATAATCTACTGTGATTTAATTGAATTTGTATGTCTTCATTGTCTCATGACATTTTATTGAATGAACCTTTGTTTATTTGAACAAGTTAACTGAAAAAATATGTATTAAAAGGTGTTCAAACTATTGAACCTAAATATTATTAAGAAGTTCTACGGTATTGATATTGCTTTTTACGGAAGTTTAAAAGTAATATTGTTAGATCTTTCTGATTGTATTGTATCCTTTTCACGTGAAATTTAAATTGTAGTTGCACCTTGATAAGATTTTCTTCATCAAAGAAGGTTCTACGGGCTGCATGCTAAAGAAACAATTAGAATTTGGTAAGAGAAGAGAAAAATGTAAGAAAAAATATTGAGTGGACAAAAGATAAAGACACAGCCAAAGAAATAATAAAATTAAATTAGCTTTAAATAAACAAATATATATATATATATAAGTGGATTTTAGTTAATTTAATTTTATGTTATTTCGTTCTAATTATTTTTGGGGTGTATTTAATTTTGGGGTGTATTTAAATGTTTTGGTTCGCAACCTTAATTATAAGGCAGTAATTTATAATTATATTTTTTGTATTTAGTTGTTAGTTTTTATTTTCTTAAAATCTTGTGGTTGAACTTCATGATCGTGCACGAAAACAAAGAAAAAATAGACGGTGGTGAAGGAAGATGTTGGTGATGAAAGACTTTTGTGCAAAAATATGTCTCAATTGCTAAAAGACTTATGCTATATCTTATAATTTGATTTATAAGTAGTGAAATAAATTCGACCAAGACTTCAAAGTTATTTAATTGTGTGAACGTAATGAATTTTGTTTCAAATATTATTTTATTCCCACTTAAAAAACGTGTCATGTTTTAATATTTTAGTCATGGGGAGAGTTTTGATGGACATGGAAGCTATAAAGAAAAAGGTATTGGCTTGTTGTAGTAGCGTGCATGTATCTTATCAAGGCCTTTAAATTAAAATACATAATATTATATTAGTTAGTATCCATGAGGGCTAAGCACACCTTACTCTATACATATATATATATATATATATATATATATATATATAAAAGGGGGGCTCCTCCAAGATTGACGACAACTTTATTGTAAGTATATTTGTCAAATTGATTTATGAATCTTCACGCCGAATCGATTTATAGCTATATTATTTTAGCTATGTCTTAGATTACTTCAGTGTATTTGATGAAATGATTCTTGGAGCTTGACACTGCCCATGGACCTCACATAAATCAAGATTTTGTATTTTATTAAAAAATAGAGTATTTATGAAGTTTTAAATTTATATTTTTTACCTTTTAATTATTAATTTACGTATAGATTCAAGTTGAGTATTTTCTATTCAAGTACTATGAAATGCAAAATGTCCCCAAGTGTCGAGCTCTACAAGCCATGCTAACAAAATTCAATTAAAAAATTATTTTATGTATTGAATAACGTAATAAACTTTTACATTAAATCGTATTTCCTAAAAATATATGATTCAATGGTAAAAGTCATGCATTTCTTGCAATTTTGAACGAACATATCGTATCATTTATTCTGTCAAATGGACTAATGTAATTCTTTAGACAATCTCACAAAAAAGACCTAATAGTAATACAATATCTCCAACTAGATAGTCACCTTCAACTTATTAATCAAAGCCTTGTCTGAATTTTGAGAAAAATATAACAGTGTTCACATATAACCAATCTCCAACAGCATCTAACAAGTTAAAATATGCATATCTCCATGATTTCTTCAGTGCCAAAGTACCAACAACGCCCCAAAACCCAACAATAGAACCCAAGGCCAACGATATCCAAAATTCTCGCAGATTAGATAGGCCCATGAGGCCACCATCTTTGTTCTTGATATCTACATCTTGAGTATTAATGGAGGTGTTGAGGCACGACGGGAGAAGCCGCCCGCACAATCCATTATTCCCGGCATAAGCAGATGCATAGAAGCCCTGCAGTTGAGGACTTGATGGAATTTCGCCCGTCAAATTGTTGTTTCCCAAATCAAGAACAGCCAGAAAATTTAGTTGTGCCATGCCAACAGGTATTTCACCAGAGAGATGGTTTCTTGATAGGTCGAGAATTTCCAGCCTCTCCATCTCGCCGATGTCCGGAATTATGTTTCCTGTAAGACCATTTCTAGACAGGTTCAAGGAAATTAATCCCTTTAGACTGGAAAATGATCGGGGAATGCTTCCAACTAATCTGTTGCTTGAAAGATCAATAAGCTTAAGAAGTCCCAAAGTGTTTCTGTACTCTGATTCTTGACCTTTCCATTGAATTAATGCATAGTCAATGTAGCTGTCAAAACCGTCGGGGCCGAGAATTGAGCCGGTTTTGGTTCCATTATTGTTAATCAATGATGCAAAATGGTTGAAGCACAGAGGAATGTTTCCTGATATATGGTTTCTAGAGAAATCCAGTATTTGAATCCGAGTAAGATTGCATATTCCAGGAGGAATGCCACCATAAAATCTATTTTGATGTAAGCTCAGAATCATCATATTCGTGTAGTTTTCATTACCTAACCATGGTGGGATCATTCCTGCCAATTTGTTCCCCCCGACATCTAACATTTGCAGAGTCCGACAATTCTTCAAAGTTTACGGCAACTCCCCCAAAAAATCATTACCCCGCAAGTGCAATGTCTCGAGCTGCTGTAAATATCCCAAAGAAAGTGGAATTTCGCCCGAAAGAGAATTGTTACTCAAATTGAGAACCACCAACCGTGACATGTTCTGCCAACAGTTGGGAAGTGCTCCGGATATTAGGTTACTTGAGAGGTCAAGCAAGGTGAGTCTGCTGTAGGAAGTGCATATGGATGAAAGGGATCCTGAAAACATATTATGGCTGAGCTGGAAAATATCAGACAAGTTATGGCGCAATGGTACAGGGCCTGAAAATCTATTAAAACTAACATCTAATATCTGAATGAAATGGGGTGGTAGATCAGGAATGGGGCCACTAATCTGGTTATGAGAGAGGTTAAACAATTCAACTTGGGAAGACAGATTCCACAACCATTTAGGTGCTTCATCTGATATACTAGCATTTGAAATATCCAGATAAATGAAGTTGGTCTGAGTTTGGAGCCACGACGGGAATGACGGGCCCAATTTGCAGTTTGATAAGTCTATAGCTGTCAAATGAAATGGGGCAACCCAATCAGGGCCTAGCTCCAATGTCAATGAATTGAAGGACAAAGCTAGCGAACCTAAATTGTGAAGTCTCATAAGGTGGGCTTCAGAGATGGTGCCTTCCAAAGAATTATAATTAATATATAAACCTTCAAGCCTGGAAAGCCGACCCAGGCTCGCAGGCACTGACCCTGTAAGATGATTATCCGAGAGATTGAGATCCTCGAGAAACGTTAAATTTCCAAGGGCGTCAGGAATTGGACCATTTAATCGATTACTTGAAAGATCGAGATTCTCGAGCAACGTTAAATTCTGAAGGGCGTTAGGAATCGGACCATCTAATAGATTATTTGAGAGATCAAGAGTGCGCAAGTTGGTAAGGTTCCCTAATTGGGGAGGAATCCTTCCTGAAAAGGAAGATCCAAGGAGATTTAGGTATTCTAACGTCTTAATGCAACCGATGAATTCTGGAATTTTGATGCCTCCAAAATCGTTCGAGCTCAGATCCAAATGATTCAAACGATGTAACTCAAGCAAGGCAGAGCTAATCTTACCTCCAAAGACGGAAGAACCATTGTTAGCGGACCACTCAGCATGAAGAAGGAGGGTAGTGACGTGACCGGTGGTGTTGCTACACCCGACGCCCTTCCATTTGCAGCAGTCCTTTTTGTGGTCTTCACTCCCCCACGAGGAGAGAATACCATGGTCATCTGTAAGGCTTTGCTTAAACCTCAGAAGAGCTTCTCTCTCCCTCTCTCTACACTGTATACTTAACGTGTCTCCTGCAGAAACAAAGCATGCTAAAACCAGAGTAAACACTAATAAGGGAAGAAACTTATCAGTAACTCCTTTATGATGAACCATCATTAAACTTTATATATATATATATATATGTTCGATGTATATGGACACACCTGATGGTTTTAATCAGCAACTCAATGAAGTCCGTCACATTGAAATTTAAGTAGTCTGTCACATTAAAATCTAAATCACTCACATACAGCGAAATTGTATATGATTGTGTTGTCGTTGCTCTACCAGGCATAATCATTCCACTCAACCTAAATTTATGCCATTTTTGCAAGAATTTTTTCCTCCCTTCTTGTTGTTACTGATCTGAGAAACAAAGATGATTCTTTTTTCTTTTTTTGGTTTCTTGGTAGAGAAGGGAGGAGGTGCAGAAATTTATGGTAGATAAAGAAATTATAGAGAGAAAAAAAAATTAGAAATTTTTTTCTGGAAAAGCAGAACACTTTTTAACTTTAATTTATCAATTTGTGTTGGGAATTATGGAGGTTGGGCAGTCAGATTGAGATGTTGATTTATTTTTTATTTTTTTATTTTTTATTGAGAAGGATA
This sequence comes from Caryopteris x clandonensis, assembly GCA_028749325.2. Lineage (NCBI taxonomy): Eukaryota > Viridiplantae > Streptophyta > Magnoliopsida > Lamiales > Lamiaceae > Caryopteris > Caryopteris x clandonensis. The sequence continues at coordinate 1,812,392 of JAPYKT020000012.1, forward strand.
TAATGGATAAAAATGGAGTATATTTAATAAAAAAAAGATAATTATTAATTTTTAATGAGAGTATATTTAAACTTGGGGTATGTTTAAAATTTTCGAGGTATGAATAGCAGCACCCTATATTTAAAGACTTGTGTTTTATTTTTATTTTTATTTTTGTTTTGAAGAGAAAAATATTTGATGGTTAGTTTTTTTTTTTTTTTTTTTTTTTCTCTTTGAGATAGAAGACTCAAGTGGTGACCGGTACATGTTTGTGGAAAGACCCAGTCAAGTCAACTAAGACCCTGTTTACTTCGGATGATAAACCTGGATTTGGATAAATAGTTCACAGTTATACAGCGTTTACTTCGTTGGATAATTTCTCGGGTCAATCCAGCTAACTCGGGATAAAAGACAAAATTCGGGATAATTCAGCGGATACTAATCCGACCTAAACCCTTGGGATAAGAATTATCCGATGGGATAAGAAATAGAAATTTATTGTTTTACCCTTATGCACAAACTTAATTATAAAAATGTTCTCATATATAAATCATGTATTAAGGGCAATTTTGTAATTTCCGCATTATCATGTCCAATCCCACGAAGTAAACGTTGGATAGTATAAAATTATCTTTCTCTATCCTAATGTTATCCTACGAAGTAAACGTAAGATAAAAATTTCGAACTTATCCCTATCCCGATTTTAATCCCAATTTCTGTCATATCCTGTCCAATCCTGACTAGGAAAGTAAACACAGCCTAACAAGACAAATTTGCCATAAAGTAAGAGTATTATTTTAAAGTTATAGTCCATTTGTATCGGATATATCATCGACCTGATTGACATTATTACTTGTTCAACTAATACTCAATTGATAATATTATTTATTTAATTAAAAAGTATTATTTGTTTATTTGAAAAATATTATTATTTTCTTTAAGATAATAAATTATTAGAATTATTTGTTTATTTGAAAAATATTACTATTTTCTTTAAGGTAATAAATTATTAATAATATTTTTCGAGTAAACAAATAATGTTTTTAGTTAAACAAATAATATTGTAGATCGTGTTGCATTGTACAACCGATGTACATAAATTTTTGTGTACTTTAAAAATACATTTTAATATACAGTTTCTACTCTCACGTGACACACAATTTATAAATTGAGTATGCATATAAAATTAAACTGCAATATTAATGAAGGGGCAAAAGTTGATAGTAATGATTCTTTTATAATAAACATCTATTTTGTTTGGCGCGTAGTCGAGAATTAATGCTATGAATTTTCTGTTGTATCATTGTGTTAAGTTTTATGTTTTCCAATAATTATTGTATATTATGTGTATGAATAATATCATAAATTAATGTATATTATGTCTTAAAAATATATCAAAAGTAACCAAAAATACAAACCAAAATCAAACAAGCTAGAATTTCCCCTGTTTTGAAAAGATGTAATGGACAGGTTAATCAATATAATGAAAGACCTTAAGTCAACTTAGAAGACAACTTTGACAAGTTTTCTGGAAAGCACAGGTGAGAAACGTGTTGCCCCATTATGCATTTATGCTTAGTTAGAAACATGATAACGATGTGTAGTCGGAATCTATTGGCCAGAAAGAAATATTTTTATTATTAATTAAAAAGTAGATTTGGCCAGCAAGAATCTGACCATTTAGCGTGGTTCTTGTAAAAAACATGGAAAATGAGTTTAGGGATGGAGAGCGGCAAGTAGAGGGGGGCACGGTTTTGGTTTTGAACCGGAACTGTCGGATAACAGTTTGGTTCAACTGTTGACCCAGTTTCAATTTTGAATTGAAACCAAAATATACACGGTTCAGTTTCGATTCCTACCTTGCCGGTTCCAGAAATTGTCGGTTCGGAACTATTTGGAAACGCCAGTTCTACCCATTTTTTAAAAAATATAGCCGATGAAGATTGTTGGATTCGTAGCTATGATTTTGCAAGCAATTGAAGATAAGAACACAAGAATATAACGTGGTTCGATCACAAATGATCTACATCCACGGCCAAGAGAGAAAACTTCTTATTACTGCAGTTTGCAATCGCAATTACAAACTCACTCAATCACTAACTCAAAACTAAGAACAAACTACCCAGAAAATAAAAAAGAAAACTAGCACTCTAGAATTCTAATTGATATGTATTTTTTGCTCTCTAACTTCTCTGCATTCTTTCTCTCTCGACTTCTCTGATTTCTAGCTGCAAATCACAACTTATGCTCCAAGCTTCATGCACGCAATAACCGCATCAACCGATCAGTTAATCCACGTGGCATAAAGCAATTGAAAGACTCAACTAACTCCAGCTCCCCTTCAACTGAAACATAGAGCTTTCTATCTGCTGAGATGCGGCTGCATGGACCAAGATGCTAACTCTCAATCTTGACCACAAACAACTATTAACCTTCATCTGATGGCTGAGAATCATGAGCTCAAACTGAAGCTCCAGATTCCATCAAATCTCCACCTTGAGCTCACTGATGAACTTAATCAGTAACTCAAGATTACAAGGCTTCAAACTGCAACTTCTGTTTTCCTCACCACTTCTGAGAATAGCTCCACCTTGAGCTAAACTCCTTCACTTGTGTGCCATTCAAGTCATCACAATTAGTCCCAAGCTCAAATTGAACTTAGGGGCTGGCAAAGCTTTTGTAAATCACTCTTCTGGATTGACAGAAGTGTCAATCTTCTTTACAACTACAGAACCCTTCTCCACCATATCTCTAATATAATAAAGCTTCACATCAATGTGCTTGGTGCGTTCATGATACCCTTGATGCCTTGTCAAGTGAATGGCACTCTGATTATCACTGTGGACAATCAACTGCTTTTGTTCAAAACTAAACTCTGACAGAATGCCTCTGAGCCAAATACCATCCTTAATTGCATCAGTTAGTGCCACAAACTCTGATTCTGTGGTTGAAAGTGCCACAACTGACTGGTGAGAAGCTCTCCAGTTGACTGCTATTCCAAAGAGAGTGTAGACATAGCCACTCAAAGATTTCCTTGTGTCTACATTTGCAGCATAATTTGCATCAGCATATACCTGTAGGGCTTCCTCATCTCCTGTACCTTGTTGAAACAGTAATCCTCTGCAAGTTGTTCCATTCAAGTGCCTCATTGCCCACTTAACTAATTCCCAATGTGTTTTACCAGGTTCACGCATAAAACTACTGACAACACTCATCACATATGCTAGATCAGGTCTGCAGCAAACCATTGCATACATTAAACTTCCAACCGAGCTAGCATATGGCTTCAAAGCCATGTCCTTCCTAGCTGCATAATTCTAGGGACTTTGGCTCTTACTCAACTTCAATCCTTGCTTGATAGGTGTTGATACAGATTTAGATAAGTTCATGTTGTATCTGCACAACACCTTCTCAATATATGACTGATGAGTTAGAGTCATCTTCTTCTCAAGCCTGCTTCTCTTAATTTCCATCCCCAGTATGACTCTTGCTTCACCAAGATCCTTCATAACAAACTCAGCATTCAGCATCTTCTTAGTGCTTATAATGCCTGCTACAGAGCTGCTAGCTATCAGCATATCATCCACATAGAGCAGTAGATATACATTGTAGCTCTTTCCAACTCTGAAGTAAACACAGTTGTCATATTCACTTCTGCTGAATCCATTTGAAACTATGTAGTCATCAAAGCAAAGTTACCACTGTCTGGGACTTTGCTTCAGCCCATACAGTGACCTCTCAAGCTTACAAGCCTTGCTCCCTGCATTTTCAACATGAACTCCTTCTGGAATTTGCATATAAATGTTCTCTATCAGTTTCTCATGTAAGAATGCAATTGTTACATCCATTTGATGCAACTCCCAATCAAACTGATTCACCAATGCAAGCATCAATCTTATTGAACAATGTTTAACTATAGGAGAGAATATCTCATTGTAGTCAATACCTTCTTTCTGTGAATACCCTTTCGCCATGAGTCTGGCTTTATACCTTATTCCAGCTCCTTCTGTGCCACCAGGTTTCTTTTTGAATAGCCACTTGCATCCCACTAGCTTCTGAACTTTAGGTCTTGCTACTATCTTCCATGTATTATTCTTACTCAGTGACTGCAGCTCTTCTTCTATTGCAACAATCCACCTATCACACTCTGAGCTAGCTATAGCTTCTGCATAACTTCTTGCTCACTTGACTCCACCTCGAGTGCAGTGTATAGAGCAAATGAAACCGAGTCAGTGTTCCTGTATCTTATAGGTTGTCTGATTTCTCTTCTCTGTCTATCCCTAGCTAGTTGATAGGAGCTCATTTGTTGCTTTCCCTTATCAGTTGGATCATTTGGTGGTTCCTGTCTGTGCTCATCATCATCACCATCATCATCACTGTCTTCATGGTGGTGATAAGTTATCTCCACTAAAGTGCTTGTTCCCTCACCTGTTTGTTTCAAAGGGAATTGAGATTCATCAAAAGTTACATCTCTACTCACTATGAATTTCTGAGTTTCCAAGCACTACAGTTTATACCCCTTGACTCCATGAGGGTAACCAATAAAAACACACTTTAGTGCCCTTGGTTCAAGCTTGTCTAGCTTGACATGGGCATATGCTAGACAACCAACAATCCTTAGTGAGATGTACAGTGCTGGAGTTCCACACTACATTTCTTGTGGAGTTTTATAGTTGATGGCAGATCTGGGGTTGCGATTGATTAGGTAAGCTATTGTTGTGACAAACTCACCCCAGAAGCTTTTCTCCAGCCCAGAGCTGCTCAACATACACCTCACTCTCTTTAAGAGTGTTTGATTCATCCTTTCTGCAATGCCATTCTGCTGGGGAGTTCCTGGCACAGTCATGTGTCTAGTAATCCCTCTCTTTCTGCAGAATGTTAAGAACTCATCTGACAGGTATTCTAGCCCGTTGTCAGTTCTGAAGTTCTTAAGCTTCTTTCCTGTCTTGTTCTCCACCACAGCTAGCCACTCTTTAAACTTCTGGAATGCCTCATCCTTGCTCTTCAGAATATAGATCCAAACCCTTCTTGAATAGTCATCTATTATGGTCATGAAATATTTTCCACCTCCTTTAGTAATCACTTTAGATGGACCCCATAAATCTGAATGAGCATATTCAAGAATTCCTGTTGAGCTGTGAGTTCCAGTAGTGAACGTCTTCCTCTTAGCTTTACCAAAAATACAGTGTTCACAAACCTCTAGCTTAGAGATTTTGGAACCAACCAATAAGCCCTGCTTTTCCAACTCTTGTAAACCTTTCTCACCAATGTGAACAAGTCTACTGTGTCACATATATGTGTTGACATCACCTGCTGCTGTGTCAACTCTCCCAACTACAGTTTTGCCAACAAGGTAGTATAAATCATTCAATCTTCTACCCTTCATGACCACTGTGTCTCCCTTATAAATTCTCATACTGCCAGCTCGAGATTCAAACCTGAAACCCATGTGATAGGATATATTTTATCTATATTTCTTTATCTTATTTCCCTTGGTTTTGGTTTATAATCATGCTTAGTTCTTGAGTTTTGATTAAAGATTGTGTTTTGTAGGGCAATTGGATGGATTGATGCATTTTGGATATAAAATGGTGGATTTGAAGATGTCAAAGGACCAGCCAAAGTTTTTCCTTAAGGCGTGGGCACGCCTTACCGTCGGATTTGAAGATGTGCTGGTGCCAGCCAAAGTTTTTGCATAAGGCGTGGGCACGCCTTAGCTCGAAACGTCCACTAACGGAAATGAACATAACTGCCCACTCTTAATTCCCCACTAAGTGATGGCAGTTACGCCTGATTTATGATGATAATTATTATTAGAATTAGTGGGTGGTAGGAGAGGTTATATATAGAGGGGAGTTATGGAGAGAAAGGGGGGACCTAGAATTGGATACACTCTTTTGACTTTTATTTTGGCTGCAATTCTCCATGGAAGGCCAAGCTTCATCTTTTCATCCAAGGGAATTACAGAAGACTATGTTCATCCAAATTGTGAGATCTAATTAGTTTTTATTTGTTCTTTCATTTTCGTTATTCATATATCTTCCGTGTGCGATAAATCTTATTGTTTTGACGATTGAATGAGTGGCCAATATTTTGATTGTTGAAACAATATGTTGCCAATTAGATTGTTAAACCCGTAATTGTTTAACCATTCTAATATAAGTGGTACAATAACATGATTATTTGAACCAATCTGTTATGGAGATATATGATCTAGCTTAAATAAACCTACATGTGTGTTTGTTGGCTAGAATTGGTGGTCTCTCTCTACCTAATGCTATTGGTAAATTAAATTCTATGATCGTATCTAGAATTGTTTATTGATAAGGGAAATAATTAGAGGTCGTACCCTGATTATCGAACAACTAAGGAGAGATAGGTTGTTTTGGTTGTACCAGCAACTATAACCAATTTAATGATTGAATGAAAGAACCATATTTGCATCCATGATCAATTCTACGAACATATTCTGAAGTTAACCCTTGGTTGAATTTGTTTAAACTGAATTTTACTCACATTACATATTGTTCTTACTCAATTGAATATTGCTATTCACCAAACCTCAAAACCCCCTTGATTTTATTTACAACAAAAGAATAAAAAATTACCAATCTCTGTGGATACGATCCTTGTTCATCACTATCACAAATCTTTAAGAACAAGTGTTTTATTATTTGTTGGTCTCGACAGCTAACAAATTGTTGGCGCCGTTGCCGGGGATTGGTATCAAGTTGATTTATTCTTTTATTTATTTTTATTTTGTTATTTGTTCGTTTTTATGGCCCGTTCTTCTCGTGCAGGTGAACTCCAATTTGATCCTGAAATTGAAAAGACTGCTAGAAGATTGAGGAGAGAAACAAAATTGAGAAAGCAAGCATTATCACCATTTTCTCCTGGACTGAATTTGGCAGTATCGTTGGCTGACTCTTCAAGTGATTCTGAAACAGAAATAGAGCCAACCATGGCTAATGCAGAAAGAACTTTGAGGGAATTGGCTGCACCACCAAATGTAAATCAGCAACCACTTTGCATTCAATTCCCAGCTGTGGAGGGTAATTTTGAGTTGAAGTCCGGATTAATCCATCTTCTTCCAAGATTCCATGGATTAGAAAATGAAGACCCCCACAAACATTAAAAGAGTTCCATGTAGTTTGTTCTAGCATGAAACCACAGGGTGTTACGGAGGAACAAATTAAGCTACGTGCTTTTCCATTTTCCCTAGCCGATAAAGCAAAGGATTGGCTATTTTATTTGTCATCTGGTTCTGTGACTACATGGTCGGAAATGGTTTTGTTAATCCTTGACAAATTTTTTCCCGCTTCGAAAGCTGCAAGTATTAGAAGGGAAATTTGTGGAATTAAGCAAAAAGATTCAGAAGGGCTTCACGAGTATTGGGAAAGATTTAAACAACTTAGTGCAAGTTGCCCTCAACATGGAATATCAGAGCAGCTTCTCATACAATATTTTTATGAAGGATTGCTTCCCATAGAGAGAAAGATGATGGATGCTGCCAGTGGAGGTGCTATAGTGAACAAAACGCCTACCGAGGCTAGAGACTTAATTACCACCATGGCTGCTAATTCTCAGCAGTTTGGAGTTAGGCATGATATGTCTTACAGAAAAGTGAATGAGGTAAGTTCTTCTTCCATTGAAAGTCAAATTGCTAATCTAACTACACTTGTTCAGAAAATGGTTGCAGGAAATGTTCAACAAGTTAAGGCATGTGGGATTTGTGCTTCCATAGAACATCCAACTGACATGTGCCCAACGCTTCAAGATGAGCCCCATGAGCAAGCTAATATAGTTGGAGGATTTTCAGGACCGACACAAAGGAAGTATGATCCGTACTCCAACACATACAATCCCGGTTGGAGAGATCATCCAAACTTCAATTATGGTCCAAGGCCCCAATTCCAAAACTTTCAGCCTAAGCAACTTCTTCCTCATCAACAACAGTCTTCTTCGAATTCAGGTATGTCTCTTGAAGAAATTGTTAAAAATCTTGCACTTAACACACAACAATTTCAACAGAAAACGAGGACAAGTATGAAGAAGCTAGAAGACCAAGTGGGCCAACTGGCTTCATCTATGAGCCAAATGGAGTCTCAAGGTAAATTACCATCTCAAACGATTGTGAATCCAAAGCAAAATGCAAATGCAATCACTTTGAGAAGTGGAAAAAGACTAGAGGATGTTCCCGAGTCGTCTCATGGAAGGAACTTGGTGGAAGAAGTGGAAAAGGAAGTTGAAGTTCCTCGAACTCAAAGCGATCTACCCAAAGAACTTCATTCCGAGCCACTACCAAAGGTTATCACACCGAGACCTCCTTTCCCTACTAGATTATCTAAATCTAAGAAGGAGGAAGAGGAAAAAGAAATCTTGGATACCTTTCGTAAGGTCGAGGTAAACATCCCTTTACTCGATGCAATAAAACAGGTACCACGGTATGCCAAATTTCTGAAGGAATTATGCACAAACAAGAGAAAGCTGAAAGGTAATGAATTTGTAAGTATGGGTGAAAATGTTTCAGCTGTTCTCCAGAAAAAGTTACCTCCTAAATGCAAGGATCCGGGTATGTTTTCCATTCCTTGTAAAGTTGGTAATGTGAGAGTTGAAAGAACAATGTTAGATCTTGGAGCTTCAATTAATGTCATGCCATTATCTATTTATTCATCTTTGAATATTGGTCCTTTAAAAGAAATTGGTGTGATTATTCAATTGGCTAATAGGTCTAATGTTTATCCTGAAGGTGTATTGGAAGATGTGTTAGTTCAAGTGAATGAATTAATATTTCCTGCTGATTTTTATGTGTTAAATATGGAAGAGGATGAATCATCTCGTTCTTTGATTTTGTTAGGGAGACCTTTTTTGAAAACATCTAGAACAAAAATCGATGTGTTTAATGGTTCACTTACTATGGAATTTGATGGTGAGATTATTAAGTTTAATATCTATGAGGCCATGAGATATCCAAGTGATGTGTCTTCTGTTTTTGTTGTGGATATCATTGATTCTCTAGCACAAAATATCTTTGATATGAGTGATGATGATGAGTTGAAAGTTGTACTTAGTAGGAACTTAACTCTTGAAAGTTCACAAGAGTACATGAGGAAGTTTGATGTCGACTCTAAATTGTATGAAACAGTTTGTGAGCTAGAATCATTAACACCTTGGAGGTTTAATGTTTCTTATGTTGAATTACCTGTTTCTCATACTAAACTTCTTCCTTCTCTTGTTCAGGCACCTAAGTTGGAGTTAAAACTTCTTCCCGAACATTTAAAGTATATTTTCTTGGGAGAAGGAGAAACTCTACCGGCGATCATTTCTAGCAAGCTCTCCATCTTGGAAGAGGAGAAGTTAATTCGAGTGCTCAAAGAGTTCAAAGAAGCCATTGGGTGGACGATTGCGGACATAAAGGGATTGAGTCCTCATTTATGCATGCATCGCATATTGTTGGAAGAAGGATACAAGCCTTCTAGAGAAGCTCAACGTAGATTGAATCCACCTATGATGGAAGTAGTGAAGACAGAAATTTTGAAACTCCTTGATGCAACTATGATCTATCCGATTTCCGACAGCAAATGGGTACGTCCGGTCCAAGTCGTCCCAAAGAAAACAGGTATTACTGTAGTAGAAATTTGTGAAGGTGAGTTGGTGGCTACTAGAGTTCAAAATGGATGGAGAGTGTGTATCGATTATAGGAAGTTGAATGCTTTAACTAGAAAAGATCATTTTCCTCTTCCTTTTATTGATCAAATGCTTGAACGTTTAGCCGGTCGAACTCATTATTGTTGCCTTGATGGCTATTCAGGTTTCCACCAAATTCCAATTGCATTGGAAGATCAGGAAAAAATGACGTTCACATGTCCTTTTGGCACATTTGCATACCGACATATGCCTTTCGGACTTTGTAATGCTCCAGCCACATTTCAGAGATGTATGGTTAGTATTTTCTCGGATTATGTAGAGAACATCATAGATGTATTTATGGATGACTTTACAGTCTATGGTGATTCTTTTGACTCATGTCTTGCTAACCTTTCAAAAATCCTTCGACGATGCATAGAAAAAAACCTTATTTTGAACTATGAAAAATGTCATTTCATGGTTGATCAAGGTATTATTTTAGGACATGTTGTTTCAGCAAGGGGAATTGAAGTTGATAAAGTTAAGATAGATGTTATAAAATCTTTGACTTACCCCGTAAGTGTGCGGGATGTTCGTTCCTTTCTTGGTCATGCAGGTTTTTATCGTCGCTTTATCAAGGATTTTTCCAAGATTACCCATCCCCTAACTACGCTGTTACAGAAGGATGTAAATTTTGAATTCAATGATGCATGCAAGGATGCATTTGATTGTCTGAAGGAAAAGTTAACATCAACACCAATTATCCAACCACCAAATTGGAAATTCCCTTTTGAAATCATGTGTGATGCGAGTAATTATGCGGTTGGAGCTGTCCTGGGACAAAGAATTGATCGATCTCCACATGTCATTTATTACGCATCAAGAACACTTGATAGTGCACAGAGCAATTACTCTACAACGGAAAAAGAACTTCTAGCCATTGTATTTGCTTTAGAGAAATTCCGTTCATATTTACTTGGAGCTAAAGTAATTATTTTTTCTGATCATGCAGCTTTGAAGTACTTGCTCAAGAAAAAGGAATCCAAGCCGAGACTTATTCGTTGGATACTTTTGTTGCAAGAGTTTGACTTGGAGATACGTGATAAGAAGAGGATAGAAAACTTGGAAGCAGATCATCTCAGCAGATTGATCACGAGTGAAAATGCATCGCCACTGAAAGATGAATTTCCAGATGAGTATCTCTTCTCTATTTAAAATAGTAATCCTTGGTATGCTGACATTGCTAATTATTTAGTAACTAGAACTTTACCAAGTAATTTGTCTAGAGCCCAAAGAAATAAAATCAAAAGTGATGCCAAATATTATACTTGGGATGATCCTTATCTGTGGAAATATTGCTCAGACCAAATTATTCGAAGATGTGTGCCCGAACATGAAACTCATTCCATCTTACAATTTTGTCATTCTTATGCATGTGGAGGACATTTTGGTCCAAAAAGAACAGCTCGTAAGGTGTTAGAAAGTGGATTGTTTTGGCCTACTTTGTTTCGTGATTCATATTTGTTTTGTAAGACTTATGAGCAATGCCAAAAAAACTGGAAGCTTAGGACATAGAGATCAAATGCCACTTAACCCCATTCTTATTTGTGAAATATTTGATGTCTGGGGGATTGACTTTATGGGTCCTTTTCCTTCTTCTTTCGGTAATGTTTACATTCTTCTTGTTGTGGATTATGTATCGAAATGGGTAGAAGCTAAGGCTACTCGTACTAACGATGCTAAGGTTGTTGTAGATTTTGTCAAATCTCATATTTTTGCTAGGTACGGGACTCCAAGGGCAATAGTGAGTGATCGTGGCACTCATTTCTGCAACAAAGTGTTTGAAGCCTTATTGAAAAAGTATAATGTTACCCATCGAGTTTCAACTACATATCATCCACAAACGAGTGGGCAGGCTGAAATATCCAATAGAGAAGTCAAGTCTATACTTGAGAAGACTGTTAATCCAAACCGAAAAGATTGGAGTATACGACTTGATGATGCACTTTGGGCTTACCGAACTGCATATAAGACTCCTATTGGTATGTCTCCTTACCGTTTGGTATATGGTAAACCCTGTCACTTACCGGTAGAGCTGGAACATCGAGCATATTGGGCTATCAAACAATGCAATATGAAAATGGATGAAGCGGGTAAAGAGAGAAAATTACAATTACAAGAGCTAGAGGAAATTCGTCATGAAGCTTACGAGAGCTCCAGGATTTACAAAGAAAAAACGAAAGCATTCCATGATCGTATGATTTCCAGGAAAGAATTTTTTGTTGGTCAGAAAGTCTTACTTTTTCATTCTAAATTGAAATTATTTCCTGGTAAATTGCGTTCCAAATGGATTGGGCCTTTTATTGTAACTAACGTATTTCCTTATGGCGCAGTTGAGATACAGAATCCAGATACTAACCGAATTTTCAAGGTCAATGGTCATCGTTTGAAAATCTTTCATGAAAATTATTTAGTTCAAAACGTTGACGATATAGACTTGGAAATTCCGGTTTATCACGGATGATGAATAGTGATGTCTAGTTAAAGACTGTAAAGAAAGGCGCTTTTGGGAGGCAGCCCAAATTTTATGTTTTCTAGTGTAAAAAAAAAAAAAAAAAAAACGGGAGTTTGAATTTGTTCATTGATACAGCGAAAATTTTTACGTAAAGCGTGGGCACGCTCTAAATTGAGATACTCAATTTTCGAGCATACCAGAAATTACATAAGGCGTGCCCACGCCTTATTGAAATAGTTTCGCTGATCCACAATCCTTGGATTCTTCCTTAGTTGACGATTTTGGGTAAGGCGTGGGCACGCCTTATTTGCCCTCAACTGCTGGAGACATCCTTGGCTCCCAATTTTTTTTTTCCTTTTTCTTTTTCTTTTTATTTTATTTTATTTATTTTGAAAACCCTAGTATCTTATTTTCTTTTACAAGAAAAGAGAGCAGCCGCATTCAGCCCAGCAGCAACCCACCTTCACCCGTCTCTCAGTCACACAGCTACAGCCCAGCCACGCTGTCGTTCGCATCCAGTCACACAGCAGCAGCCCAGCCACGCCGTCGTTCGCATTCAGCCCCGCAGCAGCCGCCGTCCCGTTCTTTCCTTTCGAGCCCAGTCGCACAGCAGCAGCCCGCCTTTGCCCCGTCTCTCCTTCGCATTCAGCCCAGCTGCGACACCATAACCATAGCTCATTGCCACAATTCCATCAACAATTGACTGTGATGAGTAGAGCATTCCGAGCCCAGAAAGGCAAAGCCGTAGCTAGCGGTTCTCCGAGCCCAATCCCGAACTCTGATTCGTCCGACGCTGATTCGGATACAATCCCCATTCGGAAAAGAGCACGAGTAAGGAAGAAGTTGCACATTCTTCCACCCTCGGAGTCAGATTTGAACGGCAGACTGACCTTCACAAAGAAAAAAGATAAAGAACGATACCGGGACGTCTGTAAACGAAATATCATCCCTTGTAAGTGTCTCGACTTCCCTACTATGGAGCTCTTGCATATAAAAGATGAAGTGATGCAGTTAATTGAAAATATAGGATGGCAGTCTTATTTTTCGATTAATTATCCTGCTTATATTGAGCTTGTTCGAGAATTTTACACTACTTTCGAATTTAAAAAGTCTGTTGATTTAAGTTTGAATGATCCGAAGGTGATTATCTTTAGGTTAATGGGGAAAGAGTTCAAGTTTTCACTTACTCAATTCAATATTGCATTTGGTTTTGTAACAGAAGAGTATGTGAAAATTGATGAGTATTTTGAGAATGCCTGTGATTATGCTACACAATTTGGTCCGATTAGTGCTTATGAGTCCATGTCTAATAATCCTGTTTCTTATGATCCAAAGAAATCTACCGATACATATCTTCACAAGCCTGCACTTAGGTACATCCATAGATTTCTTGCATTTTCCTTTTCGGGACGTAAGGATAATTCTGCATTGTTGAATAAGGCTGAGCTTTATTTTCTATTTTGCATGGAGAACAAATTTAAAGTGAACCTTGGGTTTTGGCTTGCTTCACAATTTGTTCATGTCTTATCTGACAAAAGGAATTTGATTTTGGGCTCTTTGATAACTCAATTGGCTATGAACTTGCAATTGATTGATCCTGATAACAATGATCTCCATGTTGCATGCGAAATGTTTCCTTTAGACTTAACTTGTTTGGAGAATATGTTGTTAGTGGAAACAGTAGGTGGTTTGTGTCGGTTTCGTGCACCTGGACCTACTGAAATGCCGAAGCAACGAAGGGTCTCTCATCTAAGATCACGTACTTCACGTGATCTCCATGACGATGAGGAGACTACCACACCTAACCCCTCTTTTCAGGATTATTGCCACACACAGTTTGAGCTTTTGCAGGCACAATTGGCTAGAATGGAGTTGAATCAAATGGCTTACTTCAAGCACCATGGCTTTGATCCGCCGTTTCCCCCTCCACAATAGAAGACATGACGTTTGCACGTCCTAGACTATCCAGGGAAGTCCTTCACTTTGCCTTTATACTTACTTTACATTGAGGACAATGTTAGTCTAGGTGTGAGGGAGGGGGAATTGATTGTTATGTTTGTTGACTTGCTATTTTGGTTTTGGCCTATTCTGATATCTAGTTCATTTTTGTGATTCTTGTTATCTGAGCTCTGATTCTTCTATTGCTATCCATGTTCTGATGTGTTCTTTCAAAAAAAAAAATCACTTTTGTTACACTTTGTTTAATTATTATTGGTGATTGATTGGAAACAAAAATGCATGGATTTTACACACATACAACCTTATGTTGTGAGCTTTTGGGCTGATGAGCATTCCTATAGTATGCTCCATTTCTTTCTTGGTGTGATTGTCATGTATAGTTGATTTTTCTAGAACTTGCATTGTTATTCGTATCTCTGTCAAACCATTGATGAATTGGATGTTCTGAATCGAAATATGGGTAATTAGGTTTAAGCCACTTTCTTTAACATGATTAATCATTTGCTTCAAGCCTACCCTATATATATTACCCGTAGTGAGCCATCTTTGTGCCTTGGCCTTTTCATTGAAAATTTTTTGCCACACTACAAGCCATGCTCGTTGATACACTCCATTGAATTTTGAGTCGAAGATCATATAAACTTGTCCCACTTAGCTCTTACTCACGTCATTGGAATAGATTGCCTAAATTTGAACTTTTGTAAAGCTTGTGTGTTTTATTCCTCCTCTTCCATAAAATAAAAAAAAATATGAAAAAAAAAAGTGAGGAATACAAGCTTTTGTATATATTCGTGAAATAAATATTTGAGGCAATCTTGAGTTATTAGTTGATTGAGCTAAGTGTGAAGATTTGACTCTGAAAACCAATATATCCCTTTTGTCATACCTTACCTCAGTCGGCTACATATTCTCAATTACACACCCTCTCATGATCCTTACATTCAATTTTATTCATTGGTAATAGAGATATGATATATTTGCAAGCCTATGGTAAAAGTCTTATTTGCATTGACACGAGAGTTCACTTATATATGTTTATAGCTTATACACTTTCGAGTGACATGAGTGAACCATTTGTGAGGGTGTATGATCTTATGCATGTTGGATTCAATTCAATCGTTGGTGTGATTAACTATGTGTTGCTAAGAGTGATTTTACTGAAGAAAAAAAAACAAAAATTGACACTCTTAATGTGGATGAGCAAATGAGGAAGTGGATGTTTGATTACATGGGATCATGAATATGAGCTTGGATATATGATTGAGGACAAGCATTGTTTAGGTGTGGGGGAATTTGATAGGATATATTTTATCTATATTTCTTTATCTTATTTCCCTTGGTTTTGGTTTATAATCATGCTTAGTTCTTGAGTTTTGATTAAAGATAGTGTTTTGTAGGGCAATTGGATGGATTGATGCATTTTGGATATAAAATGGTGGATTTGAAGATGTCAAAGGACCAGCCAAAGTTTTTCTGTAAGGCGTGGGCACGCCTTACCGTCGGATTTGAAGATGTGCTGGTGCCAGCCAAAGTTTTTGCATAAGGCGTGGGCACGCCTTAGCTCGAAACGCCCACTAACGGAAATGAACATAACTGCCCACTCTTAATTCCCCACTAAGTGATGGCAGTTACGCCTGATTTATGATGATAATTATTATTAGAATTAGTGGGTGGTAGGAGAGGTTATATATAGAGGGGAGTTATGGAGAGAAAGGGGGGACCTAGAATTGGATACACTCTTTTAACTTTTATTTTGGCTGCAATTCTCCATGGAAGGCTAAGCTTCATCTTTTCATCCAAGGGAATTACAGAAGACTATGTTCATCCAAATTGTGAGATCTAATTAGTTTTTATTTGTTCTTTCATTTTCGTTATTCATATATCTTCCGTGTGCGATAAATCTTATTGTTTTGACGATTGAATGAGTGGCCAATCTTTTGATTGTTGAAACAATATGTTGCCAATCAGATTGTTAAACCCGTAATTGTTTAACCATTCTAATATAAGTGGTACAATAACATGATTATTTGAACCAATCTGTTATGGAGATATATGATCTAGCTTAAATAAACCTACATGTGTGTCTGTTGGCTAGAATTGGTGGTCTCTCTCTACCTAATGCTATTGGTAAATTAAATTCTATGATCGTATCTAGAATTGTTTATTGATAAGGGAAATAATTAGAGGTCGTACCCTGATTATCGAACAACTAAGGAGAGATAGGTTGTTTTGGTCGTACCAGCAACTATAACCAATTTAATGATTGAATGAAAGAACCATATTTGCATCCATGATCAATTCTACGAACATATTCTGAAGTTAACCCTTGGTTGAATTTGTTTAAACTGAATTTTACTCACATTACATATTGTTATTACTCAATTGAATATTGCTATTCACCAAACCTCAAAACCCCCCTGATTTTATTTACAACAAAAGAATAAAAAACTACCAATCTCTGTGGATACGATCCTTGTTCATCACTATCACAAATCTTTAAGAACAAGTGTTTTATTATTTGTTGGTCTCGACAGCCAACAAATTTTTGGCGCCGTTGCCGGGGATTGGTATCAAGTTGATTTATTCTTTTATTTATTTTATTTTGTTATTTGAAACAATATGTTGCCAATTAGATTGTTAAACCCGTAATTGTTTAACCATTCTAATATAAGTGGTACAATAACATGATTATTTGAACCAATCTGTTATGGAGATATATGATCTAGCTTAAATAAACCTACATGTGTGTTTGTTGGCTAGAATTGGTGGTCTCTCTCTACCTAATGCTATTGGTAAATTAAATTCTATGATCGTATCTAGAATTGTTTATTGATAAGGGAAATAATTAGAGGTCGTACCCTGATTATCGAACAACTAAGGAGAGATAGGTTGTTTTGGTCGTACCAGCAACTATAACCAATTTAATGATTGAATGAAAGAACTATATTTGCATCCATGATCAATTCTACGAACATATTCTGAAGTTAACCCTTGGTTGAATTTGTTTAAACTGAATTTTACTCACATTACATATTGTTCTTACTCAATTGAATATTGCTATTCACCAAACCTCAAAACCCCCCTGATTTTATTTACAACAAAAGAATAAAAAACTACCAATCTCTGTGGATACGATCCTTGTTCATCACTATCACAAATCTTTAAGAACAAGTGTTTTATTATTTGTTGGTCTCGACAGCCAACAAATTTTGATTCCTCTTCAAATCTGGTACATATCTGACATTGTTGACAACTCTAACAACACCATCATGCATTCTAAATCTCACTGCTCCTTGGCCTTCAATTCTATAGGTGTGATCATTCCCAAGCAATACAGTACCACTTCTCTTTAAGATCAAGCTGGAGAACCAGTCCTTTCTAGGTGTCATATGATAAGTGCATCCAGAATCTAGCACCCAATCCTTGCTAATCTCCTCATCTACTACACTTAGGGCCTCAAGAGCTACTGCTTCCTCTTCTTGATGTTCTTCTTCTCTTATAGTAATGCACAAAGATTCACAGGGATCATAGCTAGTTTCAGGTAAAATTGTGGTTTGATTTACCCGATTTCTTCCTGCCTTCTTAGCATCTTCTTGAGCATACTTGGCCATCATCTGTTGCCACTTAATGCATTGTTTCTTGAAGTGACCAGGTTCTTGATAGTGGAAACACTTCAAGTCTGGGTTGCTTAGCCCTTCACCACTCTTCTTTTCATACTTCTTGTTTCCATTTGGTTAGGATTTCTTCAGCTGCTTCTTTTGGTTATTGCCTTTCTTGATGTGTAGGCCTTCACCATCTTTGGAAGGCAGCCCTGCTTCTGCATTCTTTTGCAATTCCTTGCACTTCAAAGCCATACGAACATCTTCAAGGCTTATAGTTTCCCAACTACCAAATAGCAGGGTGTCCTTGAAATTCTCCATGGATTTTGGTAGGGCTGCGAGCAAGATTAGAGCCCTATCCTCTTCTGATAATTCCACTTCAATATTTTCAAGGTCATCAATTATTTTGTTGTAATCATCCAGCTGCATCAGAATTGACTTGTCTTCACTCATCTTAAATGAGTAAAGCTTTTTCTTCATATACAGCCGATTAGCCAATGTCTTGACTGCATACAAGCTGTCCAATTTCTCCCAGACTTCAATGGATGTGGTTTCTTATGAAACCTCTCTCAATGCTTTGTCACCAAGGCATAAGATGATCATTGAGTGTGCCTTCTCATTGATCGATGTTTGTTCTTCAATTTTTTCTTCCTTCTCCTTCCCTGTCTTCTTCACCAATGCAAAGCCCAGACCTTGTTGGATTAACTAGGCTTTCATTTTCACTTTCCATAGCCCAAAATCGATTTTCTCAGTGAGTTTTTCCAGATCGAATCGGGCAGATCCCATCTTGATTGATTGCTCTTCCCACAGACGGCGCCACTTGTTGGATTCGTAGCTATGATTTTGCAAGCAATCGAAGATAAGAACACAATAATATAACGTGGTTCGATCACAAAGGATCTACATCCACGGCCAAGAGAGAAAACTTCTTATTACTGCAGTTTGCAATCGCAATTACAAACTCACTCAATCACTAACTCAAAACCAAGAACAAACTACCCAGAAAATCAAGAAGAAAACTAGCACTCAAGAATTCTAATTGATATGTATTTTTTTCTCTCTAACTTCTCTGCATTCTTTCTCTCTCGACTGTTCTGATTTCTAGCTGCAAATCAAAACTTATGCTCCAAGCTTCATGCACGCAATAACCGCATCAACCGATCAGTTAATCCACGTGGCACAAAGTAACTGAAAGACTCAACTAACTCCAGCTCTCCTTCAACTGAAACATAGAGCTTTCTATCTGCTGAGATGCGGCTGCATGGACCAAGATGCAAACTCTCAATCTTGCCCACAAACAACTATTAACCTTCATCTGATGGTTGAGAATCATGAGCTCAAATTGAAGCTCCAGATTCCATCAAAGATCAATGGCTGGGATGTTGATCTCCGACGACTGAGATTATATAACCGTTGGGAACCGGCGGTTCAAACCGGAACTAGAAACCGCCGATTGCAATGGATACTCTTTTTTTCCTATAAATACCCCCTCTCCCTACCCATTTTCTTTCACTAAAACTGATTTTTCTCAATTATCTTATGATCTCTCTCAATCTCTCTCAATTATCTTGTGATCTCTCAATCTCCCTCAATCTCTCTCAATATCTCTCGATTATCTTTTCATCTCTCACAATTATCTTGCTATTTCTCTCAATCTCTCTCAATTAATCACTCTCAAACTCTCTCAAAATGTCGAGCTCGAGCCAAAGAGGACGAGAAGGTAGAGGATCATCTTCTTCATCTCGACAAGCAAAAGGAAAATCACATATGCCGACGAGTACAAGTGCCGGAGTCGGATTACCACCACCATCACCTTTGGTTCCAAGATATCTTCATCTTGATGATGAAGATATTAAAATTTCGATCAAGTGGCAAGAAGATTTTCAAGCTCAATTAGGTATGTGTTTATTTTATAAAATATCTCTCTTAAATATTATCATATATATATATATATATATCTCAAATATATATATATATATATATCTTTTTTTTTTAAATATAACTCTCAATCATCTATGATTAATAATTTTTATGATTATCAATGTAGGTGCACAAGGACAAACACAACACTATGATCCTCAAATCGAATCAACCGATGAAGAACGTCTTCTAACTCAAGAGAGTCAAAGTCAAAGTACGCGACAAACTCAAAGTCACGAGGCACTTAGATCGGATATCTTTGTCGTTCACTTCAAAAGAGATTTACAAAATAGTAAAGAAATTTGCAACTATTTCGGGGTAGAATATGTTTTTAAAAAGGGAGGAGGTTATGGCTCGTTGAAGAAACATTTGCAACGTCACCATCCGAACAAAGTAGGAAACAATCTGCGTCAAATGCAAACACCTCGTGGAGGATTCATCAATGAATCACAAGGTACGACTTCTTTATTTAAATATTTCGATCCAACAATGAGAAAATATTTATCAAAAATGGTTTGTGGCATGTCTTTTCCTTTTAATATTGTTGAAAATAATTTGTTTAAAAATTATATTCAACTTACACTAAACCCTCAAGCATCCGGTGTTTCGATAGAATATTAGTTCCAGATATTGAGAAAATTGTAGGTGAATTTAAGTTATCTTTAATTGATATATTTAATTCCTTACAACAAAAAAGTTTTAATTTGTGCAAATATATGGAGTGATCATTGGCAAGGACATAGTTTTTTAGGACTTACTTGTCATTAGATAAATAATTCATGGACAATGCAAAAAAAATTACTTGCATGTAGAGAATTTGATCAAACGCACACGGTCGCAAATATTTCTTATAAAATTCATACTATTTTGCAAGAATATAATTTAGTTACAAATTTTTTTCAATTTCATTTGACAATGCTAGTGCTATTACTGCTAGTTTGTCATTATTAATTCAAATTTGTCAACTATCATTTAAGGTTAGATTTTTCGTATTAGATGCATGTGTCGTGTTTTCAATTTGTGTGTACAAGATGGCATGGAACATTTCAAAATACATATAGGTGCTATTAGATTAGCAATTGATGTAGCTAGACATACAACTTTATGCAAAAAAATGGAGAAGATTTTGTAAAGCATTTGATATGAGTGCACCTAAAAAAATCACTAAAGATGTGCCTAATTATTGGAATTCAACATATAAAATGTTGAATGATTCTTATGAGGTTAGAAATGAATTATGTATGTTTTTTTCACAAGAAAAATTAGACATTCCTTTATTTTCAAGTTCATGGGATACATGTGTTGAATTAATTTCTCTTTTGAAAGTTTTTAAAGTTGCAACTGAAGAATTATCCGATTGTTACTATCCCACTTCTCCTTTAGTTATAGATCATTGTGTTAAAATTGCACTTATTTTACAATCATATTATTCTCATGATACCTTACAAAATTGCATTGCAAGCATGAGAAGTAAATGTTAAAGTATTATCAAGGAATTCCCGATTTATTTTTAATCGCAAAACTTTAGATCCTAGAATTAGAGAAGATGGTTTAGAAGAATTACTAAGAATGTATTATGATGCATTATTTCCGGTTAAGGATGACGACACTTCTAATCTACATATAATTGTAGGTAAAACAAAACAATTTCTTTATGATATTTTTAAAGAATATAAAATTTATTATGGTGATAATTTAAATAGTGAAAGCAGTCATGGAAATGAAGATATGGGTGGAGGTAGTTCGGTTTCAGATCAACCCGAACATTATCAAGATCCAAACTTTTAACACCTTAATCAATATTATAAGTTTTATGATATTAGAAAATTAAAAAAGCCTAGGAGCAATAGTCTTTATCAAGAATTAGATAATTATCTATCTACTACTTTTGAGGAACTTGGGTTTGACACACCCAACGAGCTTTCGAGATGGTGGTCCCGAAGAACAAAAAACTTTCTTATTTTATCACTAATTGCAAAGGAAATATTTGCGTGTCCGGCTTCCACCGTCTCGGTTGAACAAGCATTTAGCACCGGCGGTTACATTTTGGATCTTTGAGGATCCAATTTAAAGGTGTAAAATGTAAAAAATTAAGCATTACTTAATGATTGGTCAAACGCCGAGGTAAGAAAACAAGAAGTAAATTTTGATGAAGAGGATGAGGATGAAGATGGAAACGAATATTCGACCACATCCGGGAGTGATTGAGTCACGCCACTTCTCAAGCATCAAGGTACGTTACAAGGTAAGAGAACTATGTCGACTTTGATTCCTCAACTATAAGGATACGTAATCAACTTAATTTTAAATTAGAAATTAAATTTCAATTTCTAATTTATAATTATGCTCAAGTCTTTTTTTTCTTTCTCTTCTATTTATTTTGTTTAATAAGTTGTAATTGAAAACTTGTAAAGTTGTAATCTCTTCTTAAAAGAAGTAAATATTTTTAGGTAAGTTAATTTTTTTTGTAACTTTTTTTTTTGTAATTTTTTTATAAGTTGTAAAGTTAAGTTTTGATTATTGTAATTATTATTATTATTATTATTATTATTATTATTATTATTATTATTACTATTATTATTATTATTATTATTATTATGTAAAATATAATTGTTGTGTTAAGTTAACTATACTCAATTCAATCTCTTGTGATAATCAAATTCATAAGACCAAGAATTATTTTTGAAAGTTGTTAATTAAAAAAAAAAGAACTGGGAAACCGGAACATAAATGGGGAACTGCATGTTCCGAAATCGGAACCAAAACCGTATAAATGGCGGTTCGATTTTGGTTCCCCTCGTGATTCCAAGAACCGCCGGTTCCGAAATCAAAATCGGAACCAGGGAACAGTGCTCATGTCTATGGGAAAGTGACTGTGCTGTTAGGGCACGTCAAAATTAATTATATTATTTTACTTTGCTTTCCTCCATTATTTTGTAGTAGTGGAAAGTAAGGGTCGATCTCACAGAGAATGGTTGAATTATTTGTATATTTTTTTATGTCAATTTACGAATGTAAATAAGAGGGGGTTGTTGACGGATTTTGTTTACTAAACTAATAAAATCAAATCCACTCTAATAAAAATCAAGCAAATAAATAGATGGCAAACTTCAATTCCGATTACTGATTCAGTTTTCCCTCTATTCTAAATTATATGATTATGCGACACCTTATCAATTTAATTGTGAAATTCCTAACCCTAAACCAACAACAAGCTTTGTTGATTCGTTTTATCCCTCAAGTGTGATTAATTATAATAAGATCTCTAATTAACCTATTTAATCGAATAGTCCAAAATACGTTTTTTGGATTTAATTCCTTAAACGCATTATCAATTAGGATAATAGGGTAGGCAGGTTATCGAATTCACATGTTCGATTCAATTAATCATGAATAATGTTGATTCTAATAATAAATATTATTAGTCTCTACAAACGGGTTCAACAATCACGGATTGCAATTTAAACATTAGCCATATATATATAAACTATCAATTAAGTTGATCAATCACAATTAAATATATATATATATATTATAAATCAATTCAAACAATCAACACATTAAATTCACATATATTAAATAAATACGATATCACAAAAATATAAATCACATAATATTGAAATAGAATTCAAACATTCCCTAAATCAAAATATAAAATTATGTTTAATAATCAACATCAGCAAAACAAAAGACAACAAGATCAAAATAAAAGGGAAATAACTCCCCTCCAATATTTTCTCTCTCCAGCAATTACCAAATTAAGGAATGAGTATGCATCAATTCCTTCTTTCCATCTTCCTGCTGCCGCGGGAAGATGAATATGGTAAGTGAGAGAAAAATTTAGTCTCCCAATTGATATGCCTCTCCCTTGCGTTAATGAATGCTGCTATGTGGGTGAAATTTTGATAGATGTGCCCTCTGTTAATGATTTTTTTATTGTTATCAATTTGCCTAAATTCAATTTGTAGGCTTAATTAATTAATTAACTTCTTAACTTTTTTAGCTCATAAACTTCTTTGTAATCTTTCTTTTTTGGATGGGCTAAGAATGACCAACTATTTATGTGAATTATTGTATGAAATTGTCCAAAATAATACTGCAAATAAGCACAAACATAAAAAATAAATAGTTCTCGTTGAAACATTAAATAAGTAGAAAATAAAGAATACACAAAAATTAATTATATTAAAAATAAAATTTTACCAATTAAAAATACGAACAATTTCCTACTTATACGCAAGAAACAAATAATGTGACACACTTAATATGTTGGAATAATTTTGATATGGTAATCGAATGGAAACCCAATTATTGTCTTTGTTAGAGAAAATGTCTACAATACCTGTATTAACATTAATACGTACAAATAATTCAAAAATACTTCTATTTTACACAATTCAAAACTTTTCAAAAATATGTATTTTATTGACACGTTTAATATACAAATTATACTCATCGTGTATAATACTTTATGAATATTATTCTGTTTAGATAAATATTTTTAAATTGTAAAATAGTCATAATTACATGGCATAAATTTTGAAATAAGTATTGTGAAAATCATAAAAATAATAATTAATGTATTTAAAATTTGAAGTCATCTTAAATAGATATTATACCAATAGAAATTAAATATTGTAATTGCTTATACTTAAATGCCCCCTCATATAATTTATCGTCATAACTTATATTTTTTTCTTATATAAAACTTTCAACAGAAACTAAATATTGTATTACTTCGTATAAAAATATTACTAATATAAATCATATGGTGACTCTCCAATAATAAATTGGTATTTGAATTATAGCCCATATATTATTTATTTTCATAATTTTAAGGATATTTTGACTGTAATTTTGTCCCCACTTACAAAATGTTGAATTATTCTCATCCCATGTCATGCTTATTGCTATTTTTCCCTCGGACTTTTCCACACCATTGTGCCAATAGCAAACTATGGAAAGTGTACGGCTATTTATATATTCGAAATCTCTAAATATACCCTAAAGGCTAAATATATTCTAGTTAAAATTAATAATTTTTTTTTATTAAATATACTCCATTTATACATATTATACCTTTTTTATTAAAAAAATTAAAAAACAAATCATAATTCCAAACTTGACTGCTCAACCCGCAATTTCATGCCTTCCCCAAAAAAAATTCAAAAAAAGTTTCTATTTGCAATTTCTTTATGCTTTAATCTACGATAAATGTATCTCTCTTTTAACCTACACCTCTTCTTTTCAAATCAGTATTTTGTAGAAAATATTATTATCACAAGAAGATTAGAAGGAAAAATAAGGTTTCTTATAAAATAATTTCATCACATTATGGCACTATGATATATATATATATATATATATATATATATATATATGCTTCTGAGATATTCTGGCTATTTTGTTGCAGAACAGTGGCAAATCAGAAGATGTTGGTTGACACTTTGTTGCAGGATATGACCATGTATACGTTTAAGAACCCAAAGACCGGCGATGAAGAGGAAATGGTGGAAAAGTTGTTCAGACTTGTGTTACTTGAAGGGAGAAGGAGCGGAGTTGATGATTATTATGAACCCAAAGTTATATATTTATAGATATATATATGAATAATTTTGTATTTTTATATTCAAAAAATGTGAAGAAGAAGAAGAAGACAGTATATATATATGTATATATATATAAACCTTGTACATACAATTCTTAACAAATTCATGAATAAATTTGCAAAGCTTTGCATTTTTATATTCAAGAAACATGGAAAAGAAGAAAAAGACAATAAAAATAAAACTAACAAGTATAAATATGCAATTCCAATTTTGTATTTCTATATTAAAAAGAATATGAAGAAGAAGAAGACAAAATACATCACACATATAAATAGTCTAAATAATGAAATAGTCTAAATATACTTTTTTCGTCCATTTTTAGTTTTTAAAATAAAAATATTTTTGAAAAATTATATGTCAACCTTTTGTGTAGTTGACTTTTATTTTTCTTCTTTCTCAGAAATATTTTTTTAATTTATTGAAATACAAAAAATAATTCTATATATAGTATATTAAAATACTTATTTGGTCACAGTCTTTAATTTTATACCCACATCACATATATTAAAATAGATAATAGATTCAAAAATTATAATATTTTTTTTATTATTTGAGTTAAATTTTAATATATATTTTGTGTATTTTATTATTTGTATTGAATTTGAACTGCAAATTAATATTAACTAATATTTAAAGAAAAAATTGATTAATATTTAATTATATACAATTAATTAATTTATTATAGAAAAAAAATGTTTATTTTTTATTAAAGTATAAATAAAACTGTTATTATAGAAACAAAACTTTTATGGTAGATGAAAATGATTGCCGTTGAAATCCAAATAATTCAAATGATGCAGCTCAAGTAAGGCAGGACTGATCTCACCTCCCTGAGTTTGACGACGCGCCCAGTGGGATTGCTGCACACAACACCCCCTCAACTGCAGCATTCCTCAGTCACTCCCCACCATAGGGAGAGACAACCATAGTAATCTACAAGACCTAGCTTGAACTTTAGAAGATCCTCTCTCTCTCTCTCTCTCTCTCTCTCTCTCTCTCTCTCTCCTCTCTCTCTTGTGCACATTATCCTGAAACAAATATGAAATTATATTCCATTGCAAAGCAAAACAAGAACAGGATGGGATCCTCTCATACAACATTATATGTTGACACCAGTGAAGTTATTACTGTACATGAAGTCATATTTTACAATTCTCAAATAATATTAAACAATGTCCGTAATCAAGATTTGTATAAGCTCTTTAACTTATTTATGATTCAAACCACCTTGATGCCCCCACCTTAATAGCCTAGTTACATAGCCTCATCGTTATCTGACATTTCTTATTATTGACCAAGTGATGTGTCTACATTAGCTTTATTAGTCTTACCCAATTTCAATCATTAGACGAGTATCAGTTTGGGCCTTGCCAGTTGCCACCAACAATTAGCTATAAAGTTTTGGAGTGACTTTTACGTTTATTGGATGAAATCATTTTGATTAACTAAAACATATTATTTATTTACTTAAATAATATTACTGCTTTTCAAGATAATAAATTAAAAATAATATTTTTTAAATAAATAAATATATTTTTTTAGTTAAACAAGTAATATTATAGATCGGGTTGTATGGTGCAAATGATGTAGAAACAAACATTTACTCTTGTAGATGCATGATAATATTCACATCAATATATATATATATATATATTAAAAATTATCAATTATAAATAATTGCAACACAATGCACATAGTCTAAAAAAGTAAAACACAAATGGCTTAAAACTAAATTAAGAGAAAAATGTTCAAATAAGACTTTGAACCAAAAATTGAGTTTAAATTAGATCTAAACTATTTTTTTTTCAAATACCTCATTAATCTTTCAAAATGGACCAAATAAAATCTTGAATTTCTAAATATGAAACATATTAAATAAGAAATTTTTAAATATCAAAGTAACTAAATAAGTCTGATATAAATTTAAAAATTAACAAATCAAATCATAAATTTACTTAAATAAATTAAGAAATTAACAAAATAGAATTTCAAATTTATATTTAGATCTATTACATGACTTCTAATTTTTTTTTATAAGTTGTTTTTAGAAAAGTGAGGTGATCCAACTGTTTTACTAAACATCAATAGAGACAATTGATATAAATATATATATATATATATATATATATTTTGTAAATAGAAAAATAATTTATTCCTTGACAAAATTGAAAGCTATTCTCATGCTTGATGCCACCTAGAAATACAGCACATATGCTTATTCCTTCTTTCATCATTCTCCATAAACTAAAGCAAAAGATCCAAAGGCACAATGTGACAATCTTAGTGGGGTATGAAAAAACCTAACAAAAAACCCTTTTTCTGTACGAAAAATACATACGAGTACAAGAACATGCATGTCTGAAATTCGGACCAGGTTCAATGAACCTAGAACAACTTCCTCAATATCTCTGGTTATTATTGCTGCAGACAGAGAGAGGGCTTCAAGAACTGCTCATCTTCCAAATAATGGCTCCTAAATTCCTTGAGCTGAAGAGGAGATCTACAAGGTACCCTATATTTTCCTCTTATACATGATTTTGATCATGCGCTGATGCTACTTGTACATCATGCTACACTGATTTTCACTTATTTTTTTAGCTTGTTTTTATAATATATAATTTGGTTTTCCATGAAAGTTTGTTTGTGTTTCACGATCTTGTTTTTCAGACAAGATTATCTATTAAATTTTATATTTATCTTATTTTTTATTTTATTAATACACGTAATGTATATTAGATTACGTTAATAACAAACAATAGAAAAATCGAAGTGCTTGTTTTTTGGTTTGGATGAGAGATTTAATAATTATTGGATTTTCTTTTAGAAAAGAAGAAATAAAAATCCAATCACATTATGAGAATGCAGAAGCAAACATAAGACATTCAGATTTTTGACACATTAAGATGAGTATTTGATTATTTTTATTATTTCTTTAATTCAGATTTATTACAATAATGAAGAAATGCGTGATCTTATATAGAATTGCCAATTTTTTTTTTTTCGGCATTTTTTTTTTTTTTTTGGCCTGAAATTTGCAGTAATTTTGCATGAATAGGGGCGATGAATCCAGTGAAGGGAAGGAATATTATTATTGGGTGAATTATTATATGGAGTGAAATTGGGAAAAAAAGAAAAGGAAAAAGGAAAATGGTGGCAGCCAAAGGGTTGAAGAGCCAAGTTTCGAGAATTCCTGCCTTTGGAGAATTGAGAGACACTTTTCATATGGATTGAGTTCCCCTTTTTAAACTTCACTTTTCATATATATATATATATATATGGATTGAGTTCCCCTTTTTAAACTTCACTTTTCATAAATATATATATATATATATATATAGATAATTTCATTTTGTATGTTGCTGTGTGAGTTGTAATTTTCATATTCAATTATTTGAGTTGGTGCGATGTGTTAGCCATTGTGAAGTTGTCCGTGTTTCTTTTTCAAGAAAATGATGATTATATTCTTAATTATGATCATCCAATTAACAAATAACTAATTTTCATCTATATTTAATATTTTCTTGAATAATCAATCAACAAATAGCTAAATAATTAAGATTCTTAAGTTTACAACAAAGTTGAATTGGGCGCATGGTAAAACAGTCGGTTCAGTCGATCATGTTCCTATAGATATTGTTTTAATATAATAGAAATTTAACACATGTGCACTTTTTCACTTTTTTATTAAAAAATAAAAGTTAAAGTGTACATATGTGTTATATTTCTAATTGAATTAAAAAAAATCAATTAAAAGTACTGAACTCTTGATATAAAATTACAAGTTACTAATAATATACATAAAGTCAATTCATTGTTTCAGTTACATTTTTAATATTAAAATGATTAATTAAATTACAATTACATAATAGTGTTTCTATTCAATTCTTTATATTTTTTTGAAACTTTTGTATATTAGTTTTATTTTTGTAAAATACTTAAAAATATAATAATAGATTATTAGATAATTATTCAAGTAGGACACTATGATTATTTCTTTTATTTAATTAAATTGAATTAAAATTAAAAAATACCATTATGTAATACTAAAATGTCATGGGGGCTTGGGGGCCAATGTTCCCTTGATCCCACATAGCTGCATCCCCATCTCGTCTTAGCTTCATCCCTATCTCGTCTTGTTGGATAATGTCGTGTATATATATATGTGTGTGTATGTATGATAAGTGATTATAAATTTGAATCATTTCCAATAATTAGTTTGCTAATTGACAGTTAATTTTTTATGGTTAGAAATAATCATTTTTGGTATTTTTTAATAATACACTAACCTAAAGATTACAATATTTATAACCTAGTCATTTGACGTGTATCTTTATAATGTCCTAATCTGAGGTGGGTGGCCAACCTGGTCCCTGTCAAGGAGCCTACTAGGACCTGGAGAGTGTGTTGTCTATATTGACTTGAATAAAACGTGTCAAAAAGACAATTTTTTTTTACTGTATATTGAAAAAATGGTGGAAGCTACAGCGGGCCACGAGCTTCATGAACGCATACTCAGGTTATAATAAAATTCTAATGTATCCCGGCGATGAAGAAAACATGACGTTCACGATAGACCGAAACCTCTACTGTTATAAGATGATGTCACTCGGTTTAAAGAATACCAGTGCAACTTATTAAATGCTAGTAAACAAAATGTTTGCACCACTAATTGGTCATCCCATGAAAGTGTACATTGATGATTTGCTAGTGAAAATTTAAAGTGCTCTAAACCATATTTTCATGGTACATTGATGATTTGCTAATGAAAATTTAAAGTGCTCTAAATCATATTCAATATATATTCGACATCTTTGAGAGTATTGTATGAGGTGGAACCTGAAAAATGTGTATTCATGGTTCCATTAAGTAAGACAAACTCCTTTCTAGGAGTACAAAAGAAAGACTACTGCATAGTGAACTACCAGACAACTAACCTGTTAATATGTGTCTTCTATATTTTCTCTCTTTTATTTCTTTTATTACAATTTAAAAATTCAAATATTTTTTTGTTTCGAATTTGTATTTAACACATTAATTTTATATTAAAATAAATAAATTATTTTTAAAGTATAAAATATTATTTTTTATGGATGTAATACTATTTTATGAAATAAATTGTTTATTATTGATTTATATAAAATTATAATATATTATTTCACCTTAATAGTTTTTAGTGAGTTGAAATATTTATATCGAATTCAAAGACATTTAAAGATTTACTTTAAAATATCGTGCATTAATAAAGATTAACTATTAAGAAAATATCAATGCAATATTTCATGAAGCTATATTTTAAATCGAATAATATCCATATAAATATAATTGATACAAATATAACGTATTTATATTTTATAATAATAGTTATATCATATATTATTAATAAACTATGACCTCAAGAAGGTTGTTTTAACTTTTTTCTTTTCCTTTAATTTTTGGAAATGAAAAGGCGATTTAACTATTAAACCAACCAAAAAAACAAAGAACAAAACAAAAAAAATTACTGTTAGAGCAGCTAATACAAATTAGACAAGAAGTAAATTGAAAAGGAAATGTTACAGTTGTTCCCATTTTTAATAAAGCCCTACAATCAGATGTTGTAGGCAGCCATGATTTCTTATGGTTCTAGACTTTTCACAAAAACCCTCTCCAACAGACCTCAGTCCACTTCTTCCATAGCTTTCTCTCTTCTACGAACACGTTTCTCCAGTTCTTTTCCTCAGGTTCGTGCGATGTCGACTGATTCTGCTGCCTCTTCACCGTTCAAGAAAGTTCAGATTCAAAGAGAGAACACGGTTAGGCCGCTTCTCATTTGGGTTCCCACTTGTTTGGTTGCATAATAAGTCAGACTGAGCACTACCTCCGTTTCATCGTTTGTGGGTTTTTTTCTATTCATGATTGTTGCAAAATTGGATGGAGAAAGATGATTTTTTTTGTGAATTCTGCATTATGGGTATAATTAGTATGTTGGCGATATTCGATGAGTGTATGAAAATGTATGGATTTTGTTCTAAACCTGTAGACTTATTACGCCGCGACGGAAAGTGATAAAGATTCGTTTCTTTAATTAATATCAAGAATATTAGGCCCTGAATTGTGCTCACGATAAAGTAATTATTGGTGCAATTTCTTTTCCAATGTCAAAATTAATATGTTTCGCACTTGCACTGTCAATATTGATTAGCTTGTTCTATTTTTTAATTTTATTATTTATCCATAATCATTGGGGAAATCTATCGGGTAGACATTTGATGCTTATGTGATCGGGAAAGATGATGCTCCTGGGATAGTTGTGCTTCAAGAATGGTGGGGTGTTGATTATGAGATCAAGAATCACGCTCAGAAGATCTCCCAGTTTGATTCAGGCTACAAGGCATTAATCCCAGAGTATGAAAAAATAAATTGTCGAGCGAATTCAGTTTGATCTCTCTCTCTCTCTCTCTCTCTATATATATATATATATATATATTATTCTGATCCTTATGCCTTCTGTTGTCATGAATTTGTCCTATATGAGTATTGATATTTATTTCTTATCTGTGTTTTTCTTGCAATTTAGTTTGTACAGAGGGAAGGTTGGTTTGGACGCAGCAGAAGCTCAGCATTTGATGGATGGACTTGATTGGCAAGGTGCTGTGAAGGATATTGAGGCATCAGTCAACTGGTTGAAGGCAAATGGTTCTAAGAAGGTGTGCGACTTCTTTGAATCTCTCTGTTTAGTTGTCGAATTTTCAATTGGTAGTGATTAAATAAAGATTAACTGGGGCAGGAAACTAGTACGCAGTTCATGGTTGATTGCTAACAATTACTGTTTGAATTTCTGCTTTATGCTCCTGATCAAATTACAAGAGTTTCTCTAGCTGTATATTTTTTAGGTTGATATTGTTCGGGTATTGACACATAAGAGGGGAGTCCACTTCTGAGTGTCTAAAATTCAGCTCAATTTTATTTTCGAGTCCACTTAAATGAAAACTCTTCCTGTGATCGTTGACCAAAAAACAAAAATTCCTATTAATATGCTCAATTTATTTATTAGAGAGCTATACTAATAAGATTTGGTGAAATAGGTTGGTGCAACTGGATACTGCATGGGTGGTGCTCTTGCTATCGCAAGTTCTGTCTTGGTCCCTGGGGTTGATGCTGTTGTTGGTTTCTATGGAGTGCCTTCGCCTGAGCTTGCAGATCCTATCAATGCCAAGGCACCAGTGCAGGCTCATTTTGGTGAACTCGATAACTTTGCTGGCTTTTCAGATGTCAAGGTATGAGCTTGAGATTCTTAATATACTTGTATCCTTGTACTTAAATTTATCTTTTGTTACTCTCTTTGTGTTTCCGGAACATTGTATTGTTCTTGCTTGAGAAGTTCCCATATCCAGTTTAACTTTTATGAACTGGAAGAAGATTCTGCAAATGCTTTATTTGAAAGTCCTCTGTAATTCCTGTGTTTTGATAGCAGATAAGGGGCTTAAATTTCTATCCAACTCTTGGTGACAATGTATGTCATGATAATGATTTTCAATGAAGATTTATCACAAACATTATCGCATAATAGAGTGGCTGAGTATCCAGAAAGTCTAATTTAAAAATTTATTCGTACAATGTTTTCTATTCCACCTTTGGAATTAGACAAATAATAGGTGGGTTTCTCTATTAGTGTCGAGACCTGGATAGGAAGAGGACGCCACATCTTGTGATACATTTAGTTCTTATCTGCGTTAATGAAGCCTTTGTTTTGCTTTCAGAATGTTCTAGGTTTCATGGGAGAACTGTCAAGACCTCTCTTTTTTCTTTTTTATGTATAAGGAAACTACATAGACGCGAATAAGATGGTTTGGTCATATGCATATGAAACCTCTCGATGCCCCATCAGGGCATATCGATAGTGGAGAATCATTAATTCAAATTAAATGCGGAAGGGAAGACCTAAAAAGTATTAGAAAGAAGCTATTAATAATGACTATGTTAGGCATAAATAAGAATATGTCTGAAGAGAATACAATGGCGAGACATAATTCATATAGCCGACTCCACATAGTGGAATAGCATCTTAGTTTTTTTGCTGATGTACACATACATCCTTCATGGAAGTATGTAGCTTGTGACATTTGTGTGTTACAAAGCTACCACTTCGATGAAGGCATATTATTTGGGCAACCTTTGAGACATATGTGCCCGAATCAATTTTGTGCAATGTCTAATGTTTTGTTACACGAAACTTTTATCCAGACCGCCAAAGCTTTAGAAGAGAAGCTGAAAGCATCAGGAGTGCCACATGAGGTGTACATTTATCCAGGAGTTTCCCATGCCTTTATGAACAGTTCCCCTGATGCTAAACAAAGAAGAAAGAATATGGGACTGAACGACGAAGATGCTGCTGCAGTCGAGCTAGCTTGGACTCGCTTCCGTGCATGGATGGGACGTTTCTTGTCTCACTGAACTCTGGTATCCTCTCTAGCTAATACCGAATGTAAGAATAAGAATGCACAACTTTCTCCAGGTCTTTGCGAGTGTTGCAAACCAGCGATGGTAGAGTGCTGAATGCATTATGAGGTCTTGTAATCGCCTCTTGCTGGTGTTTGTGGGCTTAGAGCTTGTGTAGTAGTCGGATGGTTGTCTTGTGCTGTCTTTTTTATGGCATCATGAATAAAGGCTTGTTTTAGTTATTAGATTTGTAATTTAGTTTAATGCGAGTTATTTTAAGTATGGAGAAAATTAAATTATAAGATAATTGGATAATTAAATGGGATGTAGATCTATCTTTCCAGCGATCTCATCTTCTTCGCTCTGTTCCGGTAATGGAGTTTTGGAAACAAGAGTAGAATAGGGATTCTTCACCCAATCCGGTGAAATTGTGTGACCATGCTATTAGATTTGCTCAAATTGTGGCTTTCAAAATGGGATGGCTAGACATATATATGAGGATTGATGTTTAGAATATTGCAAAAAGACTATTGTCGAATGAGTCATTCGATGTTAGAAGTGGTACAATAGCTAACTAGATCAAACTTCTTTGTAATCTATTTTTGGTTCCGTCAATATGGATTTAATGCCCTATGTTGCTTCGAGCCTTTCTTCCCTAGATTGAGGCTCCTGTTTCTTGTCATGAATCTTTCCTGTGGCTATGGAAACAAATAGTCAGTAAACCTTTGAATATACTTAATTTTTTTTTTTAGTTTATGTAGAAATGTGGTTGGGGGGGGGGGGGGGGGATCCCCCATGGAAGTAAAATATTGAAGCACCAAAAATTTAAAAGTATTTTTGAAAGTTCAGTAGGAGCTTCAGCCTTTAGTGGTCCCTAATCTATATAAACCCTTTGGAATTGGAAATGAGTCAACTTGAGCTTAATACATTATTGTTCAAGTTTATTTAATTATTAATGAGTTGAGTTTGAATGACTTTCAATATTGTTTACTTTGTTTGATCATAAAGAGATGATTCCTTCCTTCTTTTATATACATATATATATATATACATACATACATATTGTTTTTTTAATTTAATTTTATTTTTTCATTTCATATTAAATTAAAAGAAAATCAATTTGTAAATTAGTGAATAAATCAAAGAAATCCCAAAGTCATTCCTCAAATTAGTTGCTGAAAAGTATTAGTGGATATTACTTTTTTCTGAAAAAATATCAGCTCAAAATATACGTGGATGTTCACACAATAGATACTGAATTTATATGTTTTTGTGTGAATTCAAATTGAATTAACTAAAATTCTTGTATTTTTATTATTTTAAATTAAAATTCAACTCAATATAAAATAAAATAATGTATATAATGCACACGAACTTTTACTCCGGGTTAGTAAAATGAAATAGCAAACCTACTTTATTTGAAGTTGAATAATAAAAAGTGGATAAGCTTAATGTCAAAAGGGCAGAATAATGGAATTAATAATAAGTGAATTATGAGGATGAAACATAATTAATTAATAATACGAATAGACCTTTTGCTACCATCATGCTTCAAACATTAATTTATTATTGTCCTACCCCACATCCACCAACATATATATTCTTTTTATGATTTACATATTCTTTATAAGTTTGTCATTAACTAAAAAACATTAAACGTCATAGCCACTTAAGTTACGAATGATGCATGTGTCCGACTCATCAATGTCTATATTTATTTACGTAAAAATTCTGTAAAATAGTTACATGT
Source organism: Caryopteris x clandonensis (assembly GCA_028749325.2). Lineage (NCBI taxonomy): Eukaryota > Viridiplantae > Streptophyta > Magnoliopsida > Lamiales > Lamiaceae > Caryopteris > Caryopteris x clandonensis. Next base: position 1,847,768 of record JAPYKT020000012.1, read on the forward strand.
GTGACATAATTTAAAATATTATTTATTTAATTATAAAGTATTACTTGTTTAAATATAAAGTATCATTAATTTTTAAGTGTATTACTGCAGATTAATTACTTTAAAAAATAGTGATACTTTATAATAAAATAAATAATATTTTATAGTTACACAAATAATACCTTAAATCATGTCACACATGCAACCGTTTCACAAAAGAGTCACACATTTATTTATATACATATATAATAAAAGCACCATCATAAACATAACAAATATGTTTTTTTTTTAACTATTTTTAGGAAATTGATCATTATGACCCAATGTTGTCCATTCATCAATCATGTAGTTTCTGATTTATACTTTTTCCCAAAAAAAAAAAAAAAAAAAAACTCACTTAAAATTTAAAAGAATAAAAACTAATTCGACTCAACTCCACTATTTTATAAAAATTATATCAAATGAATCATCTTTATACAAATTTCAATTGATATCCATATGACATATATATAAATAAAATATCTCTTTTTATAATATAAAATACTTTTTTTAAATAATTGTAATGTATAATGAAATTTAAAATATTTTTTATTTAAAATAAAATATATTACAAAATTTTTGATATTATTTTTCTGTTTAAAATTTTTATATTATTATTTTTATAAAATTATAACTTATTAGACAGATAATAAGTACCTCTCGTTGACACAACATGAAAGGATAAGCTACGTTGCATCTCTTCTGTTACGGTCTGGTCTATGTTGGAGACCATTATGGGACAATATTGAATATTCTATATTAATAAGTGTGTATAAATTATTACATTATTACAACAACACCGGGAGAATGGTCGGACTTTCTCAACATTCATTGTGAAATTTTGAAGACCTAAATTATTATTATTATTATTATTGTTGTTGTTGTTGTTGTTGTTGTTATTATTAATTATTATTTAATTACTAGTATTGCTTTATTGCAATGGATAGTTTTTAATATATTTAAGAATAAAAAAATATTTATAATAAAAAATTAAATTAATTAATATTCAAAATATTTTATTAAAAACATGTAAAAATATAATTTTATATTAAAATATATTTCCCTCCAATTAAAATTTAAATTATTTAATAAAAAATATAAAAATAATTAATATTTATTTTACCGTTCAAATTTAGTACAAATATTTAAATACACAAAAAATATTAAAATTTAATCCAAATAATCAATGAAAATAATTATATTCTTTTGTATCTAATATCCTCTTTATTATATAAAATATAATTTCAAAATTAAAAACTATAAAAAGATGATTAATTTAACATATTATACGTAACAATATAATAGAACAAAAAAATTATTTGAATGTCATAAATTAAAAAAATATTTCTAAAAAAGAAGAAAAATGAAATTAAAAACAAATAAAAAGCTAACAGATCGTTTTTCAAATATATTTATATTTTTTTCAAAATTAGAAATAGGTTATTATTTATTATTATATTAATTTAGATAAAAAGGAAAAAATGGGCAATAAAAATAGCTGCCCTATTCCGAATGGGCCGGGCCGTGTTCAAATTGGCCATCGATACTATTAAAATAGAAAGAAAAAATCAAAGTCGCCAACTCCATGTGCCCCCCACAAGCACAGAAGAGCTGCCTTTCCCAGAAAATCTCATCGGCATCAATTCCGAAAAATTACTCTCCATTTCTTCTCCCGCAAACAATATATGATATATATATATATATATATACATTCGTCATCTTCAGGCACACACCCCGAAGAAACCCGTTTCCGTTTCTCTCACTAAACGCCACACTCGTCACCCTGCAATCAATTCCATAATCTTATCTCTGCACTGATTGTTTGGATTGAATGTGATTGTCGCCGTTTGATTCATTTCTCATCATGCATATAACAAGTGGCACCTCCGCGCTTCTCAGAAGAGCGTCTCACTCTTCTTCTTCGCGTGCTGGGAAAAGGGCCTTCTCTTCTTCTTTCTCTAGAAAACTAGCCTCCTCGCCTTCGCCTTCACCTTCTTCTGTTGGGCAACAGCATCACCGATCTCTCAGCTTTCTGTCTGCGGCGCGGTGGAGCCACGGTGTTGATTGGAAATCGCCCACCAGTCTCGCGGCACAGATCAGAATAGCCTCTGCTTTTACTGATACTTTATTGCATCGCAAGATCGCTACGATGGGTGGGTGGTCTTGTTCTTTCTGATTTTCGATATTTGAGTAAATTCATTGTCCCATTTTTTTTGTTTTAGTTTATACTATTTAATCAGCTCAATTTGATTTTTGTTTCAAGTGCTTGGGTTTCTTGACCTTTTTTTTATGAAATCTGGGAGATTGATCACTAGTTTCTTTCATGGTATAATGCTTGTAAGATTCGATTTTCATGTTATGCATCCAACAACAAAAGTCAGTAGCTGTAACTATTGCGCTATAATAGTATGTGAAATTGACGTGTTTCTGTTCTGCGTTCTGAGATGGAATTGAAGTTGACTTCCTAAAGTCTTTTTCTAATTGTTTATTTTAGATATGTAAATTAAATTTGTCTTTACTTTTTTCTTTTGCTGTTTCGCCTTTTGTTTGGTGGAACCTATATGAAAAGTCTGAAAATGAAAATTGGCAAATTATTTTTAGTCACTTTAAACGACATATCAGAACCATTTGTAGTGGAAGATTGGGTAGCGGAAAAATATGAGCCTGTTTAATTATATCATGCAGATAGTATGATAGTATATTTATTTTAGTACTGAATAGATTTATTTATTTTTGTAACTTGACTGTTGCAAGGCAATATATTTTTATTTTTGTTTTTTATACTTTTGTCATATGTAAGTGTTTTGACTGATAACAATGGCGAGATATATGTTCTATACAGCCGACCCCACATAGTGTATAAAAGCTTAGTTTGACATGCTTTGTGTTTTATTTATTTTCGCAAAATAAAGTTTTTGCGGAGAGATTTAATCTTTCTTTTATATGATATTTATTTTCTGAAGGATACTTTTATTTGCTTATGTTGAGTGAACTTACTCCTCATGATGTGGTTTCAGCTTCTGAGAATGCCTTCAAGGGAATCTTCACTAGTCTCCCCAAGCCTGGTGGCGGTGAATTTGGAAAGTTTTACAGTCTGCCTGCTCTAAATGATCCAAGGATAGGTAACTATTCTTAATATTGTGGGGATCTCCCATTTGATAAAAGATGCTTGCATTTTGATGTTTTATCTTGTAACTTGCCCAAAGTTTGTTATCTTCATGAAATATCAGTGGCATACTTTTTATAGTATTTACTGTACTGCCTATATTATCTTTAGTTATTTGATATCATATTTTCTACGTTATAATGAGGTTTAATTTGCCTGTACTGGAATTACAGATAAGCTGCCATACTCTATTAGAATCCTTCTTGAATCCGCTATACGCAATTGTGATGGTTTCCAAGTAAAGAAGGAAGATGTTGAGAAGATCATTGACTGGGAAAAGACTTCTCCAAAGCAAGTTGAGATTCCCTTCAAGCCTGCCCGTGTACTTCTCCAGGTACTGGTCTCCGTCTTTATTTACTTTGCTACCTCTGTTATAACAGATCAACAGATTTTATATGGAAATGAACAATTTTATTTTAGGATTTTACTGGCGTGCCTGCTGTGGTTGACCTAGCTTGCATGCGTGATGCTATGAACAATCTTGGCAGTGATTCCAACAAGATCAATCCATTGGTATGCACCATGTTTTTTCGTTTTATATTCTTTTAGTAACTAGATATTTGCTGAAACATGAAACCAGCAAATTAATAAAGTTCAAAAGATCATTTTGCATTGTTGCTTATCAAGATTATGAGCTATGATAATTGGGTAAAGTGACAAACATCTAGCTTCAAATAGTGGCAATACTGAGTCCTGGGACATGAATATCCAGTCAATAAAACTCTACTGTTAGAACCCTGCATGTAATATGGAGTATGGCAAGTCTGCCCCTGTGTTGTTCATATAGTAAAATCTTTCCCTAACCAACCTAGTTCTATTTTCGCCACAATTTTTCAAAACAAATTTTGTCCATTAGCTTTATCCAAACCACCCCTCCCTGCCATGGGCTCTCCTAATGCCAAGTGTTCTTGAAGAGATGCAGCGGTGAGCATGCAATATAAAAAAATAAAAAATCCAAACACAAATAACAAAGATCCAACATTAACGATTTTGAATTATTTTGAGTAAATTTAATTAGCATGTAGGATGCGAGTAAGGATAGTTTACTCAATAAAAAAAGGTAGAGTATGGAAGGAGTAATGTAAATAATTTTTATATGATTTTAATACAATACGATGGTTGGATTGCAGGTTCCTGTGGATCTAGTTATTGATCATTCAGTTCAAGTTGATGTTGCAAGATCTGAAAATGCCGTCCAAGCTAATATGGAGCTTGAATTCCAGAGGAACAAGGAGAGATTTGCTTTCCTTAAGTGGGGTTCTAATGCTTTCCATAACATGCTTGTTGTACCTCCAGGTTCGGGTATTGTGCACCAGGTACTGGAGCATATAAATAATGGCATCAATTCAATTCCTGTGCATGAAATTCCTTGGAGTGTACCACTTGTTCAAGTGCTAATGTTTGATGATTTTGCATTTATCTTTGATCGCATTTGATATAAAAATAAATCATATCATGAATGTTTTATTCTTTAACATCTAACAGTGAGTTGTTCGCTATTCTATATTTTTAGGTCAATCTTGAATATCTTGGGCGTGTTGTCTTCAATACCAATGGAGTACTCTATCCAGATAGTGTGGTTGGGACTGACTCTCATACTACCATGATTGATGGGTTGGGAGTTGCTGGTTGGGGAGTAGGAGGTATTGAAGCAGAGGCAGCAATGCTTGGTCAGGTAGTAGCTGTAAACACTGCAGAGCTTTTGGAAGGGCTTGGCTGTGTGTTTCGGTTTTTCTTTTCTGTTTCAATTTCATGAATTATGAAAACTTTTTACGACTATATGTTTGTTGTTGTGAAATATTCTATTTCAGGAGAATTAGATTATCCTGTGCTTTCAATCCCTTGTTCAAGTGTGTGTCAAGGTCTAGAAAGTTGCTGCATGTGACCAAAATTTAATATTGAAATTCATTTTTATTTTTTCTGAAAATTTGTATTAATATGCCTGTGCACTATTAGACTAATGCTATTATCTATCTGTCAGCCAATGAGTATGGTGTTGCCGGGGGTTGTTGGATTCAAGTTATCAGGGAAACTACGGGATGGTGTCACTGCTACTGACTTGGTTTTGACTGTGACACAAATGCTAAGGAAGCATGGAGTTGTTGGAAAATTTGTTGAGTTTTATGGTAATGTTGCTCAACATTTTAGTGCCCCAAAACACATTTTCTATATAAATTTATTAGAAGGGCTAATGCATATCTAGTTCTTTTCAGGTCAAGGTGTGGGTAAAATCTCATTAGCTGACAGAGCCACTATTGCAAACATGTCTCCCGAGTATGGCGCCACTATGGGGTTCTTCCCTGTCGATCATGTCACATTACAATATCTGAAATTAACAGGCAGAAGTGATGAGACTGTATGTACATTTACTTCATGTGCTAGAATAAAAGAAAATATTAATCCCATTATATTCTCTATATTTGCAAATCAAGTAACTTATGATTTAGTGATGTACCAATATTAAGGTGGCAATGATAGAGGCTTATCTGCGTGCAAACAACATGTTCGTAGACTACAGTGTGGTAGGACTCTATTTTTTGGCTGTGATATATTTTTCTTGAATATGTTTGCTTTTGGTTCTGAATATTTCATTTTCATTTTTATACAAACGCCAGCCTGAACAAGAACGAGTGTACTCATCTTACTTGCACCTTGACCTGGCAGATGTTGAACCATGTATTTCTGGTCCCAAAAGGTTTGTCCCAAAGATTCCACTGAAAATCATTGTTAGCTGTATCTTTTTGTGATGTCTAATCATACATACTTTCTTGATAGGCCTCATGATAGAGTCCCTCTGAAAGAAATGAAGGCTGATTGGCACTCTTGCCTTGATAACAAGGTTGGGTTCAAGGTGAGGATTTAACTTTTTAATATAAGTTTGTTAGTGATTTTTAGTCCATTGCATCTAGTTTGACTTTCTAAAGGCCTAATCCGTCTTCTATTTCTTAATTTTGACCTTTTTATGTTATTGTTGCTTAAGGCTGGATGTGGAGTAGGGAGTTTTTGGGGATCGGTGTGTGTGTGTTTCCCTTTCTTGCTTTAAATTAATTTAAGTGTATGTTAATCAAAATGTCATGTAAAGTTTCATTGCAGCTGTCGTCCTCATATTCTAATAAATCACTATCTTACTGCATTTTAGGGCTTTGCTGTACCAAAGGAAGCACAGGAAAAAGTAGCTAAGTTTTCATTTCATGGACAACCTGCAGAGCTTAAGCATGGCAGTGTAGTGATTGCCGCAATCACGAGTTGTACAAACACATCAAACCCCAGTGTTATGCTTGGTGCTGGCCTCGTAGCCAAGAAAGCCTGTGAGCTTGGTCTTCAGGTTTGATGTTTTTAAACTGAGCCAGTTGTTTCATATGGAGCCTCGTCTTGTACGTTAAGCTGATCTTGATAATCTATCAGGTAAAACCATGGATAAAAACAAGCCTTGCTCCTGGCTCCGGAGTTGTTACAAAATACTTGCAGAAGAGGTATTGCCTGGGATTTTATTTTTAGGCATAATATTTTGCCATTTGCACAATATTTTTGAGATATGATTTTGATTTCATGATATGTGATGCAGTGGGCTACAGGAATACTTAAATCAGCAAGGTTTCAATATTGTGGGGTATGGTTGTACAACATGCATTGGAAATTCTGGGGATCTGGATGAAACAGTTGGTGCCACTATATCAGAAAATGGTATTTTGAAGTTGAATTGTGCTCTATTGTCAATTTTTTGTTGCATCTCTGTGAGTTGAGTGTTATTAATTACATTGTGGTTTTTTATCCTGCAGACATCGTCGCAGCTGCTGTACTTTCCGGAAACCGTAACTTTGAGGGTCGTGTCCATCCCTTGACAAGAGCAAACTATCTTGCTTCACCACCTCTAGTTGTTGCTTATGCCCTTGCTGGAACGGTTGGTCATTTATTCTTGTTTACAGTTTCGATTTCCGAGTAATCAAATGAATTTTCTTTAGAACTAATTATAAAAATTGCCCTTCTGTTTGAACCTAATTACAAAAAAATTCCTGTGAAATTTGTTTTCTCACTAATACCCTTAAGAGTATTACAAACATTTCCTCTTGAGGTTTGTATTTTTCTTACGAACACCCCCCTCAGTGCAATTTGTAAGGAACAAGCTATATTTTTGTTGTTTTCCCTTTTCTTTATTTGTCTCTTCTTTTCTTCTTTTAATATTTTGAGGGGCTCGTGTCTCTTCTTTTCTTCTTTAGAAGTTTTGGAGGGGCTCATTAGGTCCTTAGAGGAGTATATGATTAGATTGCATATTGATCTTAAAAGTCAGCTTTCTATGTCCTACCCCAAAATATGATTCAATCTTTCCTGTTCCCAGTGAAGCCATCTTTCATAATATTTAGCTTACTTACTTTTGACAGGTGGATATTGATTTTGAGAAAGAACCAATTGGTGTTGGCAAGGATGGTAAAGACGTATATTTCAGGGATATCTGGCCGACAACTGCAGAAGTAGCTGAGGTATGTATAAGTATCTGTATTGCTTGCTCCCTTGCAACATTAGAAAACATGATCAAGTAAATGACAAAGTATCATTTAGGTGGTTCAATCTAGTGTGTTGCCCGATATGTTCAAGAGCACATACGAGGCCATCACCCAGGGTAACCCCATGTGGAACCAGTTATCAGTACCCACCTCTAAGCTGTACTCTTGGGACCCCAAGTCCACTTACATCCACGAGCCTCCATACTTCAAGAATATGACGATGGATCCTCCGGGCTCACACGGTGTGAAAGACGCATACTGCTTGCTAAACTTTGGCGATAGTATTACAACCGACCACATATCGCCAGCTGGAAGCATTCATAAAGATAGTCCTGCTGCCAAATTTCTCATGGAACATGGAGTCGATCGCAAGGATTTCAATTCCTATGGAAGTCGGCGTGGTAATGATGAAATAATGGCGAGAGGGACTTTTGCTAACATCCGGCTTGTGAATAAGTTGTTGAATGGGGAAGTTGGTGCGAAGACTGTCCACATTCCCACGGGAGAGAAACTTTATGTGTTTGATGCTGCTATGGTGATCTCCTTAAACTCTCCTCTCCATTTATTCATCATAAAAAAGTTTTGAGTAATTACATAACTATCCTTGAGGTTTAGCCTAATTTTCCAATTATTAAAAAAAAATAAAAAATGTTGGAGTTTGTTTCTTACAAATACCCCCTGATAATTGCGAACACCCCCTTGAGGTTGTACTCTTCTCACCAACACCCTTCAAATGTTACAATTTGCAAAGAAATAAACCTCAAGGGTAACTTTAGTAAATATACAAAATTATTATCTTCTTGAAGCTGTACCCATTTCTCTTTGCTGTTTAGTTTTGACACGATACTTGTTTTGACCAAAATGCATCTTTCAGAAATACAAGAATGCGGGGCAGGACACTATTATCCTGGCTGGAGCCGAGTACGGAAGTGGAAGCTCCAGAGATTGGGCTGCCAAAGGGCCAATGTTATTGGTAAGTATTTTAGTTATTGCCTACAGCTCGTCCTTTTCAATTGACTGTTTCTATTGTGTCACACTCGAGATATCAAAAAGATAAGAAAATAAAAAAAAATTAACTTGCTTGCTTTACTGTATGGCAGGGTGTTAAAGCAGTGATTGCCAAAAGCTTTGAAAGGATCCATCGCAGTAATCTTGTGGGGATGGGCATTATTCCTCTGTGTTTCAAGGCTGGTGAGGATGCCGATACATTAGGTTTGACGGGCCATGAGCGTTACAATATTGATCTTCCAAGCAATATATCTGATATCCGCCCTGGCCAAGATGTTGCTGTTCATACCGACAGCGGGAAGCAGTTCATTTGCACTGTCCGCTTTGATACTGAGGTAAATAACTCGTCCATTGCTCTCTAAATGTCTTTTCTTTCTATGAATGAGGTGCATGGTGACTGTTTTCTCTACACTAGAAATCAATATTTGTGGTGAGATATGTCAGAGATAATGAAGATGCGTACTCTTTATTAGCTACTAGCCAAAAGAGAAAAAAAAAAAAAAAAAAAAAACTCTTTATTAGGCAAGGGGAGAGATTTTTTTAAAAAAATAATTATTTTGTGGCGACATGTACCCATATTGCCCATAAAACAGAAGTCCCACTCTGTTCCACCTACGCCAATCTGTACAAACTATATCCCAGACTATTAAGCCTTTACCAGACCATAGTATCAAGACCTGAATCTTCCCACCAGCCCATTACGCCTACCCTAGCCCAGGACCACGTAAACCTAGACATATTTGGTAAAAAGTTTATTTCCCTTGGCTAAAAAAAAGCGTGAAACTAAAGAAGTGGCTAAACCATTGTTTTTCCTTCTATAAGTGGCTAACTTTGGGTGATCCTGTCAAAAGAACGAACAAGAAATAAAAGAAACTAATATATTCCATGTTTGTACTTGTATTCTGTCTTTTAGGTTGAGCTGGCTTACTTCAACCATGGTGGTATTCTTCCATACGTAATTCGACAGCTGACTCAGCAGTAAGGAAGCGTGCTGATCAGCAATCAACACATTTCTTCAATTGTAAAATGTGAGAATAAAATTTCCATTAATTTTCATCCTGCAATGGGGATGTACAATTTTAAATCTTCCTTGAGGCTAAGCAATTGCCTTAGGCATGAAATCAGTATTTCTTCTTATTGTAATAAATTCGGCATTACTTTCAATAGATTGTTATCACAGTGAGAACTATTAGATTGTATCCGGCTTTTGTCTATTGGTGCACTTGTGTAGTAGAGATGATGGAGATGAATTTCCATCGGTTAAGATTGATGTCTCTTTGAAGAGAGTTATAATTTGTAAGGCCATGTTTGATTTAGAAGGTCAAGCATTCAGACTGTGTTATGCTTCTGTTGTGTACTTAGATAAAGGTACAGCCTATGTTGCTGTGTAAGACAAACATGTCACAAAGAGCTTTAATCGTTCCAAGATTTGAACTTTATTTGTAATGGAAAAGATACCTAAAGTATGTTAAATAAAGAAAGGAAACTTATGTGGTACGGATACTAGCGGTGTTGGCATTCGTTGAATATGCAATGTGTGATATGGAAGAAAGAATAGAACATAAAATAAAAATAAAAAATCAATCTTTTTGAATATACAACTAGTTGTATGGAAGAAAGAATATAACATAAGAGAAAAATAATAAAATTTTATTTATTTTTTATCGTTATGTGTCCCGCATCCGATTAGTGCAGTCTGTTGTGATGTAATAACAAATAGCAAGATGTTGATTTTTGATTGGAATGTAATGTTGACGCCACTCTAAACAAGAATCCAATCATTTGTAAAAAAATATCAGTGATTTCATATTTTTAAGTGGTTAAAATATCCACATGTTTCACGACGAGACATGTGGTCCCCTGGGAAAAGGTGTTCCCTGTCTGCAATTACCCTGTAATAATGAAGCTCAATATAAAATTTTACTCTTTAACTTGACTTTTCAAGAGTACTGCTATTTTTATTCATAGATGATGCAACTTAATAATTGATTTAAAGAAAGCATGAATTACCATGATTTGGCAAAATTACTGTTTGGAGAGAGAGAGAGAGAGTATATTGCAAGCAAATCTCACTTTAACCTGTTAAAGTGAAAATTTGACAGCTAGTTGGTGAATTTAGTAAAAACAGGAAAGAAAGAATAAATCTTTTCCTAGCTTGCAAGAACACTATTTCTAGGCTTTTCAGTTCCTCTTACTGCCTACTTCTTGTCCTATAAATTATTTTGTTTGTACTTTGTAATGTTACCATACTAACTGTCCTTTTGGACTGTTCAAATTTGAGGTAACATTACTGGCCAAGTTACTACCTGCCACTAAAAACCTGCTTATCTATAATGGTGTTTATACTGTAGTTTACTGATGTTTAAATTTACTCCACAAATCAATTTATTTTATTTCATTATTCATGCTGCCTTAATAACAAGTTCTTGAAATGATTAGCTAATAATTTGTTGTTATGTGCTGAAGCTTAAGTCAGCATTGTACTTGGAACAAAGTTTGAGCATATATGTATCTATGTTACATGTTTTAGTCAAAGTTATCATTGTGGTTATGTGCATTATATGCTATTATGTTTTTTGTCTGTATCTATTTTTTAAATTGTTATTCTTCCACATTCCTTATCCTCCGCCAAAAACAAAAAGCCCACTCTCCCCCCTTGAGAGTAAATTTTCTAGCATTTTATGACATGTTAGTTCAAAATTCTCTGACTCCAAAAAATTCTGGGTTTTTGAGCTTTGTTCAGCAGGTGTTTTATTTTTTTGCCAAAAGGGTGGTGTAAACATCAGGATTTTGAACTGCTAAATCATGAGCTTTGCTGCAAAAATGGACAGCGTGCGTATGAAGAGGGCTTTGATATTCTTGATTTCTTGTATGAGTTTTTCCATGGAAGTCAGTGGCAAGACAAGAAATTACAGGGCTGTTTTTGATGGAGCAAGAGTGATAAATGTTGGGGCTTTCTTCACTTTTAATTCAACTATAGGAAGGTCTGCAGGGCCAGCACTTGTTGCTGCAATTCAAGATGTGAATTCTGATACGATCATTCTCAATGGTACAAAACTCAACCTTATTTTGCAGGACACCAATTGCAGTGGTTTTCTTGGAATGGTTGAAGGTAAAAATATTTAGTAACGAATAGCCCGCCCTCTTGCATGTAAATTTTTAAGACTGAAAAATAAGTGTCTTACGTGTATTTAGTTTCTCAACTTTCTCTTGCTCTTTTTGTTAGCTGCATTGCCTCTGGATAAAGTTTTACCCTTCATATGAGATGATTGGCATCAACTATTTTGACTGATCATTTCTGCTTTACTAAGAATGTTACTCAGAAGTTGAAGTATTTCTAGCCTTCTCTTACATAGCATTGTTTCGACTTAGAGTGCTCGATTTCCTCGTCATTCTCTTGTCATTACAATGTTTATATCTGCAAAATTTGATCTTTTATGCTTCCTAGAAGATCACGAGCATTATCGTCGCTATTTTGAGGTCTCTTATGCTCGATTATCATCCCAACTTTTCTTGCAAAAGCATTTGTAAATAACCTGCACATCGTTAATTTTGACATGAATATTTTTATCCAGTTCATCTTAGGAAAGGACCTTGTTGTGATATATGTTTTTATACGAACAAATACTTCCATTACATAGCTGATGTTAAACATCAATGCTCTGAATTTGCAACGTTCTCGTGCCTTGCTAACCATCGGAAAGTTAAATCATGGGCCTCCATAGAGTAACTGAAGACAACCTCAGCGTGCTGCAATGTTCTTTGAATCTGTTGATCTCTAAAGAACCATATTACTGTAATCAATTTAGCATATTTTGAAGCATACAACCTTTCAGATTTGTCATCCTTTGCCTACAACTTCTTGCATCCACGATTTGAGTATGAAAAATAAGGAACATGAGGGATTTTGACAGGGCCTCCTTACTCATGTAGCTATGCAGTTCATGGGAAAAGACGTCGTTGCTGTACTCGGTCCACAGACCTCCGGGATAGCGCACGCAATCTCCTACCTTATGAATGAACTTCATGTGCCCCTTTTGTCCTTCGCTGCTACAGATCCCACTCTTTTAGCTCTACAGTTCCCTTATTTCTTTCAGACAACCATGAATGATTATTTCCAGATGCATGCAATTGCTGATCTCATAGAATATTTCGGATACAGAGAGATAGTTGCCATTTTTACTGATGATGATTATGGTAGAAACGGAGTTTCTGCATTGGGAGATGCCCTTGCAAAGAAACGTGCCAAGATTTCTTACAAGGCAGCCTTAACACCTGGAGCTTCAAGAACTGACATTGACAGCCTCTTAGTAGGAGTGAACCTGATGGAGTCCCGAGTTTTTGTTGTACACGTCAATCCTGATTCTGGTCTGGATGTCTTTTCAGTGGCAAAGAGGCTGGGCATGATGAGCATTGGCTATGTTTGGATAGCTACAGATTGGCTTTCTTCTGTTCTAGATTCCTTAGACACAATTGATTCAGACACAACCGATCTTATACAAGGAGTAGTTGCACTTAGACATCACACTCCAGATTCTAATCTTAAAACGAGGTTTACTTCTAGATGGAGAAGCTTGAGGAATAAAGAAACATCAAAATTCAATTCCTATGCCCTATATGCTTATGATTCTGTGTGGCTACTAGCTAGAGCACTAGATGAGTTCTTGAAAGGTGGCAAAACTATCAGCTTCTCCAGAAATTCAAGATTACGTTTTCCATCCCTACGAGTCTTCAACCAAGGCCAAAGATTGCTTCAGATTCTTACAGCGACGAACTTCACTGGTCTTACAGGACAAATTCAGTTTGATTCAGACAAAAACCTAATTCATCCAGCTTTTGATGTTCTAAATTTTGGCGGGACAGGTTCTCGAAGGCTTGGTTATTGGTCAAACTACTCAGGTCTATCAATTGTTCCTCCTGAAACTCTATACAGAAAGCCAGCAAATAATTCGATCGATAGTCAACATCTCTACAGCGTTATATGGCCTGGAGAAACTACGAAAAGGCCTCGAGGATGGGTGTTTCCTAGCAATGGGAAGCCTTTACAAGTTATAGTGCCTTATAGAGTTACTTTTCCCAATTTTGTTACGAAAGATAAAGGGCCATTAGGGGCTAAAGGATTTTGCATTGATGTATTTGAAGCTGCAGTTGACTTATTGCCTTACCCTGTTCCTCACCAATATATCTTGTATGGAGACGGTCGAAGAAACCCTTCTTACGACAATCTTGTCAATGCCGTTGCACAAAATGTAAGCATTCTCTTTCCAGTTTTATTGACAGCATAAACTTGTTTATCTAAATTTTGTTCAGGAAATTTATTTGGTTTGCTTTTCACAGAAATATGATGTAGCTGTAGGTGATGTGACTATCACAACTAACAGAACAAGGATTGTAGACTTCACACAACCTTACATGGAATCCGGGCTTGTTGTAGTTGCTACTGTCAAGGAGATTAAATCAAGCCCGTGGGCTTTCCTCAAGCCCTTCACATGGCAAATGTGGGCTGTAACAGGGATCTTCTTTCTGTTCGTCGGAGCTGTTGTTTGGATTCTTGAGCATCGGATAAACACTGACTTCCGTGGCCCTCCAAGTCAACAACTTGTAACAGTCTTCTGGTCAGCATTTCTTAAATCTTTTCAATCTCAAACTTGTACAATGTACATGATGCCTAGTAGGATAGGAATCACTTGTCTTTATGTTCTCATGGAATCTGTTGCAATGTTTCAGGTTTAGTTTCTCAACGATGTTCTTCTCCCACAGTAAGTGTGTTCTACTGAGCTGTTTTTTGTACTAGTTTACTCAAGCTTTACCATAGATGAAATACACATGTTTTTTTGCAGGAGAAAACACGGTGAGCACATTGGGAAGACTAGTGCTGATATTGTGGCTTTTTGTAGTGTTGATTATCAATTCGAGCTACACAGCCAGTTTGACATCAATCCTCACAGTGCAGCAACTTTCTTCAAGAATTCAAGGAATCGATACTTTGATCTCGAGTACAGAACCTATAGGTATCCAGGATGGGTCGTTTGCGTATAGGTATCTTATTGATGATCTAAACATAGCAGAATCAAGGCTCCGAGTATTGAAAAGCCAAGAAGAATACGTAAGGGTGTTGGAACAAGGTCCAACTGGTGGTGGGGTTGCTGCCATTGTAGATGAGCTTCCTTATGTCGAGCTGTTCTTATCCAACGTGCAATGCACGTTCAGTGTTGTGGGACCGGAGTTCACGAAGAAAGGATGGGGATTCGTAAGTACCCTTTCAAAGTTATAATTTATACTCCAACAAGGGTTGTTCTATAATCTCTATGGGAATATAGAATTCTAGCACAATCCTTGAGTTTCATAGCTCTCGTGGAGTTGTATCATTGTTGCTTGATAAAACTTTGGAACCTGGCAATTCTAACTTCCTCTGCACTTTTCATGACATTTAGGCATTTCAACGAGACTCTCCTTTGGCGATAGATTTGTCGACAGCTATCCTCCAACTATCAGAAAATGGGGAACTTCAAAGGATCCATGACAAATGGCTACCACGCGATGGATGCTCTAGTGGGGGCAACCCAGTTGTTGAAGCCCGGCTTTCTCTCAAGAGCTTCTGGGGCCTGTTTCTTATATGTGGCATTGCCTGCTTCACTGCTTTATCAGTCTTTTTCTGTAGGGTTGTTTTGCAATTTAAAAGATACAGTCCCGTGGGAGAGCAACCGAGGGCCGAGCAACCAGCCGCACCTGCTTGTTCCGCCATCTTCAAGGATCTACTTGATTTCATTGACAAGAAAGAAGAAGAAATCAAAGAGATGATTAGGGGGAAGAGCAGTGAGTCGAAGGAGCAACGGACCAGCCAAGGTTCAGATGAACAGAACTAAAACGAATTTGTTTTTGGGTTTTCCGAGGTATATCGTGACTTACTTTGAGACTATTGTGTATAATGTAATAACCCCTAGCGTTACAGGGGCCACACGGAGGGAGATTTGTCCTGAGAAACATTTTGTAGAAATTGATAGGAAAACATTTGAGAAAATCATTCTTTGTATGATTTGGACGCAATTTTCAGAATCTGGATTTTCTATCGGGTTTTGCAAGAATTTCTACTGGTTATGACTTGTTTGTGGAGAGATCACAGGATTCAGAAGTTCAAACAAATCACATGTTTATATAATCTTCAACAAATTTCCAGCAGCTCACAGCTAATGACTTTTTTGCTTAGAAGTGTTTTAAGTTAATTAGGTCATATGAAATAATGAAGGTTTAAATTCCTACCATATTGATTCCCAGTTCGAATGAAATGTTTCGTTACCAGAACATTTCGATGTTTTGGATTTTTATCTAAAAATATATTTATGGTATTGTGTAAATTGTAAAATACCTTATATAACAAAATTCCAACAGTAATTGATACAAATCAGAGAATTTTCAACGTATTTTTGTCCATTACATCTGGATCCAAGGGAAAAAGAATAGGAAGTTTTTTTCCACACCACTTCGGCCATCCTGACTCAAGATGACTGAAATATTGACCGATATGAAATCAAGACCAATCTGTTCCGTTTGCCTAATGGAAAACATTTCAGCCGTTGCACGGAACAGAATTGATAACATTCAATGAATCACCACAAAAACAATATTAAAACTTGAAGATTACCTTTTGTATTATATTCCCTCGGGAGTATGAAAAATAAATATCTATGATGAAATGAGTGAATTGCAATATTTTTCAGAAAGTTGTTGAATCCCAAAGGAAATGCTCATATTTATTCCAGACAGAAGTACTGAACATGAGCATAAGCAACATCATAACATTGTCAGGACAACTAAAGTATTTTCAAATTATTCGGTTGACTCGGGTTGTACATGTCGTTTGGGGGGTTCCAGATCCAAGTAGAAGAAAGGTTCAGTAGGCTCTTCCCTGCATAACAATTTTACAATTAAAACTCTGCAAATGATGTTCAAAACACATTGAATAAATGCAAAAAACAGAACTAAATGAGCACATGAAGGATGGCATTCTTGATCATTTCTAAAACAAGTGAATAAAACCAGAGGATTTCTATTCTCAAACCTCATTTTGATGTATTTAATTAATCGATAAGTAAGCAAGCTTGGTATACCTCATAGACAATAATTTTATTTCAGCATGCCACAGGGCAGACTTAAAATGATTTAGGAGGCAATGCTTCATGACAAGGGTTCAGGTTATTTACAATATTGCGAGAAAAGAGAATGTTGAATAATGTAATGAAAAGACAAGGTTAAAGGCAATGTGTTTGGGAAGACGTACCCAGGTTTTGAACGCATGCACTCCATAAATAGCTTGAAAGGCCCTGGAATTGTTTTGAATGGGTTGCCTTCAAACAATGCCTTTGAAATACAAAAATAGACAAACTCAGATATGAAACATTGGAACTGTTAATATGCTCCTTGAAGCCAGCGAACAAATAACTTCTGACTCAAGTGTAGTCAGAAGTAAAACAAGATATTGACCAATGATTTCATGTTTCATAACACACATAATTAACAAATAAAAAACAGCATTCTCAAGTGAAAAAGGCAAACAGCTTAGAGGTTAGATTACACTGTTCTTTAGTTATTGTGATTCATACAAAAGACAGATCAAAATTTTCAGTAACTGAATGGTTTTTCTATGAGACCCCCTTTTCACCTTTCAATTCCATTGGAATAGCACTTATATTAGAGATGAGAAGTATACATGGCATGAATGCATAAGTTACACCATTGCTAACACAATCTTCACAAGACGAAATAGCCTGAACAGTGCTCTAGCAGAAGTGTTTTTGCATGTTTTATTATATACACCTCTCTCTCTCTCTCTCTCTCTCTCTCTCTCTCTCTCTCTCTCTCTCTCTCTCACACACACACACACACACTCACACACACACACACAAGCACAACCACATTCTTTCGCACATTGCAGCATAAGGCCAACAATAAGTTCATCAGTTTAATTAGCAAAGCTTAAATCTCATAACCAGGGTCCATTACACAGCGCACTCGAAGGTGTTTCCATGTATATATCTGGCTATTATCTCATCGAGTGCACTTTTAAATGATGGAAAAAAAAAAAAAATCGATCACAATATCTACAAGCACGTATAGCCTGTCACCATAAATACCATAGTTATTTCAAACGACAATAGAACCAATTATTTCCACTGTCGAAAAGACGAAAATTTTGAATACAGGTAAAGAAATCGCTCCGTCGAACGCATTGATTTCCTCGTAACGACGATTTCTTAAAAGATTCTTTAATTCCATTGCAATAGCAGGAAATTAACCATCCAATGGCTCAAATTTTTAAAATGTTGGACCAAAATTATGCAGTAAAAACACAAAAAGTTTAAAATTAGGAATCAACAAAGGGTTAAATAAAGAAAATAAGATACTAACATAGATGATATCTTCAATACGGTCGTTGCATCTGTGAGCTTTTGGTTCGGGGTGAGGGCCACCAGTCACGCCCCATGGACTCTCCCTTCTCGGCACCGGCCTCTCGGTCATTTCTTCTTTCCTATTCCTTGATTTAGGGTTTGGGAATTTGGGGAAGCAGAGAGCACTATTGTTCTTAGTAAGTAAACATATAACTATTTCAGCAATAACTTCTTTTCGATTTAATGTGTAGTTATTAACAGAAATAGTTTACTGTTAAAATTTTTTTAAAAAAAAAATTAAATAAAATGAATTTTTTTTTTTTTTGAATCATAAGAAATTTATTAGGAGATAGGATATGAATAATTCTTAAGCATAAGGTTTCTAATACAACTTGGAGCAACCAACACCATCCTAAAGCAAATAAATTGCAAAGTTGTTTTAATTAGAGTGTGTGCAACATTATTTATATTTCTTTTTACGAAATATAGCTTAACTGATGGAGACTCTCTAAGATACAATCGGCAAGTGGATACCAGACGGCCAAATTCTGTTGCATTGTAAGAATGTGAGTTAGTTGTATCAGTCGTTATTTTTTAATCTGATTTAATAATAACTTGTTGAAACACCATACCTTTCATCCAGCTGAACACTTCACGGATTGCTATTGCTTCCGCCTCCTTAACTGTTGCCTCTTCTTGAAAGAATTCTGTGCGCAACGCCACAAACATCCCCATCAAGTTTCTTATTACCATTGTGATCCCAAAGGAGTTCTTGTCAGCATTGAAGCCCACATCAACATTGCATTTTGTATAACCATCTAATGGAGGTATTCAATACTGTTGAACTTCAGAAGCATTCAACATAATGTGTGCATGGGAAGGGTTCCAAACAACCGGCTACTCTTGCAAAACCTCATGAGCATGAGAGATTGTTTTTTGTAGCAGACCAAGAAACACCCTCCCACAGCCGCAAGTTACGTGCCTGCCATATCGCCCATAAAATACAAATAAAATTACTTTGCTTAGTTGAATCTAACCTTGTCAGCACATGAAAAATTCAATCCGCATCCATTGCAAAAATATTTGGAGTTGAGGAAATCACATCTGCAATTGATGAAAGCTCCCACGAGTCCTTGGCGAAAGGGCAAACCATGAACACATGACAGCAATGTTCTGAGCCAGCACAGCAATTAACACAAGAGTAGGGAACATCACTATTCTTACTATTAAGGTTCACTCTGGTTGGCAGTACTCTTCTTGTAAGTCTCCATCCAAATAATTTAATTTTCGGAGGCACATGAATTTTCCATAGAGTGCTCCATTTGCCTTTAGCCCTTGAGCCATCATCTGCGTGAACCAGGTCCATACCGTATCTATAGCCAGATTTCACTGTGTAATGGCTATCCTTTTAAACCTCCAGATGCGAGTATCATGGCCCTAAACAAGAATTAGTGAATTTTTTTATTATCTCCACAGCATCACGATCGCAAAAAATATCCTCAATGAACCCCGAATCCCAAAGACGGGTGTTGGGAATAATTACCTTGAGATCCTCTAGCCCCTTGATAATAGGAGATTCAATTCTCGGACGGGATCTTAGCACACCATATACGTCACTTTATTAAAATTTGGAATAGGATCACAAGAGGTTTTATATGTTCTTTCTTTTTCTTTTTGGCTCTAAATGTTTATTAAGAGAGCAATTCACATGATTCTACTGTTTTGAAATGAATTCTTATTTACAGTGATTAACGCAAGCCAGAAGAACTTGATTCTCATTGTTCGATCTTGGATCTTCTAATAAAATATCAATATTCAACTTTATTTAATTGTACCATTGAGTTGTTAGGTTAAGAGTAAATTTTACAAATTGGAAGTTAGAAGTTGGTCAAACACATTTATAACAATATTTTTATAACGTTTATACAAATGATATTCTAATGAAATATGTGTTTAAATACTTTATAGTTTCAAATTACAATAATTACATAAATGCTAAGTATATAAACCAAATAAATATGTAGATTTTTGGTAATTATAAATCGAACAATCTTTGATTGGATTAGTAGTTGACAATCAACACTATTTTTGTGTGGTGCTAGCATTTGGCTTGTTGGTCAGATGTAATCTCGATTTTGTTTTGTCGGAGTGACATAATTGACGCAAATTTTATTTGTTTGTATCTTATATATTTTTGTTGTCTATTTTTTTTTTCTTTAAAAGAATAACATGTTTTATATTGTATTTGTATATATAGAGTTTGTATGCTGAGGAAGAGAGACTCAGTAATTGTTCAGGGGTCAACTGGTTTGGAATCGAAATTTACGATTTTGAACCAAAATCAAAATTGTCAATTTCTGCAATTGGCTATTTTAAAATTGAAACCGCACCAAGTAAAGGATCAAACTGAATTGTAGACCCGCAGTTCAAATTGCCGAATCTGATTCAAATCGAAACTATACCCACGTTTATGTTAGAAATGAGAATATAGAGAGGCAGTGAGGAGGGAAATTAGTTGGTTTTTTAAAAATTATTTTAAATCATGTTTATTATAAAATAAAATAAAAAATCCAATAATGTTTAGGTATAATTTCAGGAGTTTAAATTGGAGGGTTCAAGACTCCAATCTCTATTTTAGTATAATATTATTCAATTTGAAGAAGTTATAAATTGACAATCATAAGATAATTTTTATTTTAATGAAACTCAGATGAGATTTGGGTAGAACAGGTAGAATGAGTCCTGCAACAAATATAGGGGTTTCTAATGGTTGGTATTTTCAAGTGGCTGCGAGTGTTCTCTGCACTAGATTTTGAAAGAATTGCTTTTTGATTTGAAGTTGGTTACTATGAGTCATGCTGCAAGCTGCTAGCAATTGCTGAAACCAAGTTCCATCATTTTCGGAAATTCTCATTTGTCGTATGATGCGCTCTTATGCACACCCGTTCCTATTGTCCCTACAACATTCATTGTATCCACGTTCCTTGATTGAGGCTATATGATCATGCATTTGCAGAACCTCGTAATTTAGATTTCATCAGAAGATGACTCTGGAAACAGGGTTAACTTGTCAGTTTACTATGAATCCCTCTGCCCCTATTCTGCAAACTTCTTCGTCAAAAAATTCCAGGCGTATCTTGTCAACATTGTCATTCTCAGGCTTGTCCCTTGGGACAACATGCAAATTCAACCCAATCATACCTCCCTCTCTCTCTCTCTCACACACACACACACACGCACGCACAGCATGGTGTAGAATGTAGATGAGTGTCAACTGGACTTTAAAGATGCTTGCGCCATAAATGCATGGCGTTAGAGAGAGAGAGAGAGAGTAGAAACGCTATATATGCTGACAGCTTCACCAAGTCTAGCATATCGGTGAAACTATAAGTCAAATATGTTTAGTGCAACAGGCCCCTGCTGAGTGCAGGCTCAAAATAACTGTTTTTGACAAATAAATAACTAAAACATTCTGGGAGCCATTCAGAAATTCAATATGCATTCAATATTCGTGATTTTCCATATTGCAATAAACCTACAGTTCCTGCGCATTTTCACACGAGTTATATGTGAATCTGCATACAGAGCATAAACGATATCATGACAAGTTTATCATCTTCCAAATATTGTTACAAGTATCAAACGAAGCAACCTTTGATGGATAAAACTCAAACTTCTCAACCACTTTTGTATCTCTATCCACGATATCTAGGATATTGTAGTCAAAGGAAAACGCATTGGATAAGGGATGTGGACCGGGTGAAGTAAAATCTAGATGCACAAGCAATAATAAGACGTAAATGTTATGCTATGACTACTCAAACAAAGAAGGATACGGCCTGAAATTATGGATGGATCATCCAGGAATGGTATTATTTTTGTGACGGATGCGCACATTGAAAGCTTCATCCTACAAAGGCAAATAAGATTATATGAGCTGCTGTGCCAAGAAAGAAACCCATAAACAGTGTTTTCACCATTATAAAACCAGGAAATAAATGGAAAGCAACATTATAAAATTAAATAGCTAGAGATAAACAACAAACAAAGTGCATTCACAAAGTGTTGTTTTGTAGAGTATTGTAGTAGATCTTTTAATCAAGTTAAGATCTTCCATGGGTTTTTGAGAATGACATCACACATGAAATCGGGCCAAAAGGCATAAATATCTTCTAGGAGGAGAAAAAAAAAAATTGATGAGACAATTTAAATCACATGGCACCTAGAAGTGATTCTTGAACTACTTATATCTCTAATTCAATTAGCATCATGCAAACTACAGGATAGTGGTTCTTATGACTGCCTCTAAGTTTTACATGACAAAGAGTTACTGGGTCTTATTGCCACCTATGCATGTGAATGTCTCTTTGTGGTGTAGTTTCTTGACAAGCTGTGTGGGAGCCCTTCATAAACATCCCTGCCAAGACACACTATTAAATCAGGGAAGAACAAACAAATAGCAATATGTTTGGAGGACCCTATAATCAATTATTGTCTTATTACTGCTAAATGTTCACTATTAATCAGATTTAACAGCATGAGCAAGATACCACAAGATACAGAAGAAAAGGCTTCAGTAGACTTACTGAACTCTCAGTACATCTTGCTCGAATTCCTTGATGCTCTGCATTTGTTCTTCAACATATTCCCTCTTTTCCTCTATGTCATCAATTTCATTGATAATTTCTGTGTTAATCACAATAGAAGCTGTTAACAACTAACCATTGCTACTGGAACAAGAGTCGGAAGATACACAGCAGAACAATATACTTATCTGAGCTCCTCTCTAAGCATTCGTTCTAGATTATTTTCCTCTTCCAACTCTTTCTGCAGTAAGTCTAGTTTGGAATCAGCAGCACTCTCAGATTCTGCAGCTGCTGCTTTGAGCTTACATTCATTAATCTTCTTCTCATAGTCTGGAACAAGTATCAACCATCAGGGACAGTGAAAACTAACTGATTCCCAATACCTACCTCTTTGAAACAAACTCTGCTTCCAAATTAAATATGTTACCCTGTCTAACAAGATGGGTGCAGTTATAAAGCAAGTAAACTGCATTTGAAGGAGGATGGCATAGAGTACATACAAATTCCAGGAATCCAAGGAGTTAATATAAAAGTTAAGAGAAGTTACTAAATAGTAACAAAGGCATTCATTCACATCCAATTACAGTGCCATTGTTAGATGCAGTTCCAAAATGGTAGATGTCCCAGGCCATGGATTTTACATCTCTATTTTTTAATCACCTTCACTTCATAACACAGAAAGACTCCAGCTTTAAGCCAAAAGTTGAGGAAAATAAACCCATATGGAAAACATGACTCAGTTTTGCCATTATGATTATCCAGAAAATAAAACTTACAAAACTGACACAATTAGAAGCATCTCGTCTACTATTTTTGTTTGGGACGGAGGCAATATGACAAGAATATTTTAATAATCAAATAGAAAAAACATGCCAAATCCTTAGTGATGATTAGTACGGAAACAAACTGCAGCATAAGGAAACCCAACAAATGGTCGATTAAAACCATTTCCACCAACACTAAAATGGTTAATGTAAAACATTTTAAAAGGGGGAAAATAAAGAACAAATGTTAAAGAAAAAAATTGAACCTTCAATGGATTTCTGGATTTCAGTGAAGTCTTTGTCACACTGGGATCGAAGGGCATTAGCTTGGTGGAGGAAATGCTTGAGATTGATGACATCCTTCCCATCTTTCAAAATTTCCGTCAAATTGTCGCTGTAGATCATCAATTCCTCCATGCTGAGTGTTCGTGACGCCTCCCCCATTTTTGCGTCAGTTACTTTACCTTTTTACTAGTGAATTATGGATGTACAAACTGGGGGAAAGGGATTTAACATTTGCCTGTGAGTTTGATTTTACGAAAAAATGAGAAATGTACACGATTACGAAGATTCGGAGGTGTAATTTTTGTGTGTTTATGATATGAATTTATAGACCTGAACGGCAACGAAGTAGAGAAACATTGAGAATGTGAGAGGGAAAGGCCGGAGAACTTCGAAGTTAGTCCAAATTAATAGAACAAGTTTGAAAGTTCATATTTTTAAATCAACACTCATGTATAGGTTAAGAAATTTGTTTATATATTATAAAATTTTAATCAATTTTTTTGTATCTTTTATAAATGTTTAAGATGAAAATATAAATTAGGGGAAGAATTTGATTTAAAACATTTGTGTTTGATTTGTTTTTTGTTTTTTTATTGTTATCTTAACCCTAAACTGCTTGCCCTTATTTGAGTTTGGTCGTATGTCATATTAGTTTGTGTTCGATAGGTCAGGTCACATAATAAATATTCGATGCAAACAAAATCTCGTTCGAAATATAGAGTTGAACATGTGAATGACTGTTTAGTAGATAATGTCGAACACATGCTAAATTGTTTGACTGTAACTTTTTCAAAGAGAACTTTAGATTGAACAACTTTTTGTTGTTCAGTTGTTACTTTTGAACCGTCACAAAGATGTCCGAAAGTTAGAATGAAACAAATATTAGTAAAGTATGTCAATCATTTTAATATGGTACAATTTTATTCATTTTTTACAAGGTGCATTTAGATTACTTGAAATGCAAATAGTCTCACTCTTTATTTAAATATTTTATATTTAAACGTTATTATTATTATTATTATTATTATTATTATTAGTATTTACCGACTAATGTGAGCTGGAAGTATTAAAGCCCATGTTAATTTGGATCTTTTTCCATGAGTTTGTAATCAGCCGCAATCCGAGAAACCAGTCAACCGTTGAACGATCAAACAACATCAATAGATCCCCTTTACATTGTCCCTGGAACAATCGGAACCTTGATATTTCCGAATCTGAAATTCAGTACCAAAATATCAGTAATCCCTTGTTGAAAAAATGAGCATGCTCTGCAAGCTGGTTGATGCCGTCCTCCTCGTCTTCTTCCTCATCATCGCCGTTGCAGCGCCACTCCTAGACGCCCAAACTTGCTTTCCGCAGCACTTCTTTCCGTCGTTTCTGGTAGATCTTAAGAGCTGGTATACGCAAGGTTATGGAGACTATTTGTTCACCGAGAAGCCGCATTTCTTTGTTGGGCTTGTCTGGCTCGAGCTTATTTTCCAGTGGCCACTCGCTCTTGCATGTATCTACGGAATAATTGCAGGGAAGTCTTGGTTTAGCACCACCTGTTTGATTTATGGCGCTTCCGTTGTGACTACCATGGTAAAAGATTTTCCTTTCTTCCTCTTTTTAATTTTGTTTTTTTGGGGTTTTAATCGGTGATTTACTTATATATATCTTATCTGTTTCTGATGGTGGTCTGTGGAAGATTCATTTGAATTCTGAATCTCATTTCTCTGTAAAAGCGACGTGGATCATACTTATCGTATAGTAGGATTGTTTAGTTATGGTAGTTGAATTGGTTAAATAATGATCCTTTTTATTTTGTAATTACGATGATTACATTGTCTTCCCGACTAATGCTTAGATTATCACATAAACTCTTTCTGTATTATATTTATTCATTGAATAAGTCGGGCGCTTGTTTGTTTAATCTATAATCAATAATTAGTTCAAGGTCGTCTTTACCAGACACCTCATTTCACTTCTTGTTGGAATGCCCTTGCAGTTCACTTAATTTATCATTAGATGTTTAGCTTGTCTTTTGAAATGTTTAAAATAATATTATTCTTCATACTAGGAGTTTAAACTGCTAAAGTGCTTAGTTTGAGGAAGTTACAAATCGATAATCATAGGGGTGGGGGGTGCTTTTTATTTGGATGAAGCTGAGATGGGATTTGTGTAGTAAGTGTAGAATGATTCATGCATAAAAGATAGAAATTTCTAAGGGTTGGTTATTAGTGTGAAATTGGTGGTGTAATTTCGGAAAACGGGGATGGTCTATCTGTACTTGGGATCAAACTTCAAGGGGAGGTTACTTGACTGCACTGTTGCCACCCAAAAATAAAAAATATTAAAAAAATTCCGTAATGAAAAGAAGAACAATTTGGACAGGGCTCGTTCACTCCCATACCCATCTAACCATTTAAATTACCTATATAAACATTCTTGTTTACATGCAGATATTTATATGTGGATGTAATATTTTGCTATAACTGTCTTTGTTGTTTTCAGTTTTGACTTTTTACGAAAATTAGCTGCCTAAATTCTCATGTAATTAGTTTATTGAAAAGTCCTTTACGTTTGACCTTACATCTGGTCACTGAATACCCATGGAGAAACGAGTTTCTTTTGCATTAATTACTAAGTGAAATATAATGTTCTCCTTGAGTTGCTTGAATGAGATTTGTCACATGTTCATGAGGACAACCTTTTTTGAAACCTTATTTTGCTAGACTAACTGATGAAGATCAGTTGAGGTCAGCACTATATGAACCCCTCTGAATACTGATGATGGGACATGATTTTGCTGTTTGGTATTTTCATATGGAATGGATGACCAAGAAGCCATAGCAAAGTGCAAAGTGTATATGAACACACATCAGAAGGCTTATGACCAAATTGTTAAGAAAGCATATATTACATCTTCATTCGAATTTGTAGAAGCAAAATATGCTGTATACCATGGTGACTAATATAAGAGACACCGTGTGAAGAACTTCCCCATCACAATTTTCACATTGTTGGAGATTCATATGTTTTTGATTGCTTTATTTCCAATGTGTGTGGAGCTTCGTCATTGATACCCCTCTATATCAGATGCCAGTGCCTCTTCTGGTTTTAAATCTATTAAAAAAGCCTCTAATTTGTGTTTGGTGCAAAGTGTAAATGTCCTTTTTTTTCTAGCATCAAGCACATATTTTAGCATATTTTAGCATTTTCGACCTCTCCCATTAATTTTTTTTTTCCCAGTACTTACGGAACTTGCAATTATAAGTTAGGTCTTTTAATATCTACCGTTGAAGAAGTCAAGCTTGATTACATTGGTAGTTTAACTAGCAGCTCAAGGAAATGATTGAATTCAGCTTTACGGGATAAACATTGAATGCAGAGGCTATGATTGTAAAAACTTCAGGTTCAGGTTTCTTTCAAGTTCTTTTTGTCCTGGGAAACTCGGGCTTGTTCTTGGAATTAGGCTGGAAAAAACAAATATAAACAATTAATAGCCTTTTGATCACTGTAGTTGATTGGGAAATGCTAGAAATCTCCAGTCAGGTTGCATAGCCACTGAGGTTTGATAGAAAATGGCCCTCCAATAGCTTGAGTGCAGGTTGAGTCACCAAAAAGTTTTGCAGTTTGGTGAACTTTTATAACCTCATGTTGCTGATTCAAATTCATCAATCTTATGATTATGTTCTTTTCTGATAAATATATGCAGTCCGTGTAGTGATTTCTCTCAGTAGTTTGTATGTGTGCGATTTGCTTGAAGCTTATACAGCCTTGGTATCTCTATCGCATGTTTTAATTGATACTATGGAGGGATGCATTTTAGGATTTGATTAACATGTAACTCGGGAACATTTGGTAAAATGGTCTGTATCATACAACAGCTTCACTTCGTTTCTGTTTTACAACCCACAAGCACTTTTTGTTGTATACAGAGGGTACTTTTTTCTATTTACATCCCAAAACGGTCTTCTCCTTTTTCTGGTGTTTTTTTTGTTTGGGGGTAGGGGGCGGCTATATCCCATTTAATTTTTTCTGCTAGAAACAAATTAATAGTCTATTGCTAGCTCAGCCTGCAAAAAAATTTACTCAAGAATAAATGACAGTAATGAGAATGGCATATCGATGCATAGTATGAAGGAATCAGTCCTCTTTCTTCTCATCTGAATATGGCTCGATTTCAGGCTGCCGTACTAGCTGAGCTGAAATTATCCAACAAAGCCTCTGATCAGCTGCTAATGGTGTACTTCCCGTTTCTGGGTTTCGGAATTCTAGCACTGTTGCGTGGTTTGTTCAGAGATTCAGGCAAGAGCATAACTATCGGGAAGCGACCTGTTCTACAAAGGAAAAAGAGAGCTTGAAATCAAGTTGCACTCCACTCTAAGGGGATATGTATGCTCTCTACACAAGGTTTTTGAAAGAACTGCTTCTTGTTTCTTGATTTTGCAGTTGGTTATGGACTAGGATTCATGTTGTAAGCAATTGCTGAAACTTGAGTTTTGTATTTTATCACATAAAATGGCTTGGTGCTCAAATCATTATCAGGGATTCTCAATTAGAGGGGGACCAAATTGATGTTATATTTTGATTATGATTTCGCTTTCATGATGCTCATAGGACCATGGGATCAATTTCAATCCTTAATATCGCAGACAATCTTACATATCGACATGCATGATGCTAGAGTATCGTAGTGGTTAGAGGTACATCCAGTGTAGTTGTCCAGGTATAGCACTCACTCGTTATTTGTTTATATGCGTACACTCATCTAGTAAGGTAGGTGCTAAGAGTGGGTGCTACACTCAGTGTACGGTGCTGGATATAGCATCTAATGGAACATGTAGTATGGATAGAGACAAGTTGGGATTGACATCATAAAAAGAGTGAACAATAAAGAGAAAGATTAGATATAGTTAAATACGCGCACATATATTATATACCTACGTTTAAAAGAGAGTACGTGATAGTTGTATTAAAGATTTACGAGTTAACATCATAAATGAGCTTCCGATGCATTAAAGTTTATCTTAACCTTCTTCATAAAATGGTTAATCTAAAATTGTTAGAAAAACATAACCTTCTTCTTATGATGGTTAATCTAAATTTTTTAGGAAAACTATTTTACTCATTTACAAAGTAATTTAATCTTTTGGAGGTATCATTTCTTTCTCATTTACAAGTTGATTCATTCTGACATGATATTTTTCATCGTTATATGTTGAACATTCGATCATTCACACATATTGTGAAAAAAAAAAAAAAAAAAACTGACATGAGATAGTGATTTTTGTCTGAAGATTTGATGAAGCTGACATCAAGTACAATTATTGTGGGTTTGGGCCACATAAATATCTTCTACAAAATTTTGAGCCACAAATGCAAACTTGGTTGAAGAATAGTAACAGTTATGTCTGTGGCACTGTGCTATACTTTTCATCAGATTGTGGCATGTGAGATGTAAATAAATTTTATGATATATTGAGCTAGTAGTACGTAATATATAGATAAAATTTGATGAAATGAGTCGGTGGTTTATGAGACATAAATAAATTTTATGATTATTTATTGAATTGTATTTATCTTCACAATAGGTGGTTAAGGGTCCAATAAATATATATGATTTTTATGAACACGTTATATATATATAAGATTTTTATGAACACGTTATAGTTTTATTGACATGCCCTCTATATGATTATACATGAATAAATTAACAAGATTTTCTAGTCTAATGTCTAGTGAAACCACAACCAAGGGCACGAGCTTGACATATTTAGCGAGAAAATAAGACCCTGAAATATATTATAAGAGATACTTTTTACCAAAGATATTATTTCTTTTATTTTAGAATAACATTATTTTAAATTTTTTACAAATATTAAAAAATAAATCAAATATCTAATATATCATTCAGTAATAATAATGAGCATTAATGATTAGTAAAAAAATGAAACATTTAGATAAATATAAATTTTAATGATAAATTGCAAAAAACATATTTATTTTGTTAAAATTATAAAATATTAATTACTGTGCAAAAAATTATAATTTATAAAACGTCATTTATTATGAATAAAAGAAGGAGCAGAAGGTGTATTGTATTATTCATGCGCTGGATGTAGAACGAAAGAGAGCCGTAATGACAACACATAATTACTCGTATCATATTTTTCACGAATAAAAATTACTGATATTTTATTCTTTTTGAAAAATACTGTCTATATCAAATAATTTCGACCTCAATAACCTCAGGACCAATAATATAAATTGTTGATCATTCCCAATCTTGAGCCAATATTTTACAATTGGTTAAAAAATAACCAAAATTTTCAATAAAATAATTGATTATGTGGTGAGTCTCTTATACATTGGGGTGTACATCGTGCGACCTAGTGAATAATATTTATAAACAAATAATTAATACACTATAGGTAAACATGTAATACGGTTAAAAAGTTAACTGTAATACTTTTTAGAGTAACAACTAATAACTTTTAAAGGTAACAAATAATGTTTTATTAATAATATTTTTTAAATAAAAAAAATATTATTTTTTAATTAAATAAATAATACTATTAAATTGAATTGTACGCTACACCTCCTAATGCACATAAATTTTTGCATAATTATTGAATAAAAGTTGGACAAATATTTTCCTTTCCGAAATTTCTCCACCTAACTCGTTCAAAATGCTCTCAAATAGCATATAAAAATCCAACCAGATATTTTGGTGTCAAATAATACTGCAAGGAAAAGAAAAAAAAAAAAAAAAAAACTTGACAAGTATTTTAATTAGAACCGTCAGCTGAAGACTTACTTGCATTTGTCACATCACCCAACCAAAGGCAAGGGTACAAATACAATTCACCAAAAAACCATTGAAAGCGCCAAACAAAAGAGTAGCGATTTTGCACTTCTCTTTCGTGGAACAGTCTCAGAAATTTTGCTTTGGAAAATAAGTTGCAAGTTGCACACCTCAAAGGGACGACCCTCCAACGTTGATCACACAAACAATTAGGAGCCACAAATTCAAATGGTGGATCCAGGGAGACATGGAATCGTTCCAGCTCTAAATCGAAACCCGCAATCAACGATTTGGTCTAATCGATAATTTATTTTTGAATTTGAATTGAAATCGAAATAAAAAATTGTTCGATTTGATTTTAATTTCAGGATAATCAATTTCGTGAACCGGCAATTTCCAGATCAAACTTTAATTTCCATTACAAATTGCTGGTTCCAGTCGAGTTCTAGTTCTGATTTCGAGCTACTAGTGTGAAGTTTGATTTTTATTTATTTATTATTTAAAAATTAAAAAAAAAAAAAAAAAACTAGATCCAAGATTATTCTAAAAAGTGGAATGATTGTAGTGAAACTCATTGTGAACGGTATTCATAAAGGAAATGCATTAAGCACGCGGGATTTAGAAATAATATATTTATTTAATTTTTATATATTTTGGTATACACGGACTCAAGGTGGATGAAAATGACATCAACGGAGCAGCCAAAGATCTTCTCTATTCTTCAGACACTGACAGTAAATTCAACGGCTATTATGCAATATCAAAGCTGTCTCCCCAACTAAACTCCAATTATGATTTGTTTATTTATTTATTTATTTTATTTTCCAACTTGTCACTCTAATTCCTAATTTCTTACTGTCGGTCATTTGTTCAATTATATCCGTACGATCAATATTGTGTTCGACTCTTCTCCATCGTTGTTTTCTTCCTACTTCTTCTTTTTTTTTTAATTATTTTTTTATTTTAACCAAAATAGTTCAACCTTATAGTGTTCTTGTTTTGACCATTTCACTAGTCAGTGATGGAGACATAATTTTATGTAGTGTAGCTCAATTAACATGAATATAAAAATAAAATAATATCCCTTGTTTCATATAATTATATTTTTAAAAGGATGTTTGTTTTGGGATGTGTTGTTCGTCGCACGTTTATATAGGTACGTCTAAAAAAATTTACATTTAAATTATATTAAAAATATTATATTTGTATTGAGTTACAATCGGTAGAGTTTGAATGAGGAGGATGTTCGTTCTTCTCCATCTGCATCCAAAAATAAATATTTATTTGGATTGAGTCTAACACAGAACAAATAATCCTTAAAAATTTATTTATATTATATATTCAATATTATTTTAAAATTTTATACCACTTTACTTCAATTTTATTATGTTTCAATTTTACCAAAATCTACTTTCGAAAAACAACATTCCCTACATTTTGGATATAAAAATAATGATTTAAAAAAAAAAAGTATTTATGGTATTTTGACAATTTCGAGGAAAAGAGGGCGTGAGAGTAACAAGGAATATTATTAGTAAACTTTTAATATTCCATTTTTAATACAAACATCACGAAGACGGAATAAGTGGATACGATCCTAGGTCATTGACATGCCAAACTGGAGCTAAGGGTTCTATACCTTAATAACATCACTTTTCGACTATAATCAAAATTAGATGTGATAATGGTTCTAGTTCAAAATTAAAAATACTTTGTTCGAATTGATAATCAACAGTTTAGTTTAATCATTGATTGAAACCAACGAATAGCCAATAATTTAATTATTGATTCAAAATCAATACCGGCTCAATTTTTGTTTCAATCTTCATAGTTTTGAATATCAATATCAATAGTTTTAAAATTACAATTAGAACCTGCAGAATCGTACTCACATTAAGCAAGAGGTTTAGGGTTCTAAACTCAATCCGACTGTCCTAAAAATGAAATTAAAAAAAATAAATAAAAAATATATATATATATATACACACACACATACACACAGTCAGATACTCTCAGCCGTCTGCATACAATACCTCATCCCTGTTGCAGCTGCCTTTTCCGACTTGCTGATGGGCAGCATATACACTCAAATATCCAGTCCAACCCTAACCCGGCTCGAGAGGTCGACCACATCAGTGGGCCCCACCCCATCTCCCTATATATATACACACAAACATTTTCTAACATAAAAAACTCACAGATTCCCCTCCCAAACCAACTCTTCAATCCAGCACTTTTAACAAAACCTCTCCCACTAGTGCTGCTACATTCCAAGCACAGACATCAATGGCTTCTTTCTCAGCAAGCCATTCCTACACAACAGCTGCAACATTCTCCGACAACCTGCCCAGAAAACCTCAAACTCTCCGGACCTTTTACCCTTGCAAGAAAAATGTAGTATCTCACAAGCCACTCTACATTTCTGCTGTCACCGGATTCGGCTTCATCGAGCCAGAGGGCTCAAAAACCGCCCGAGAGCCGTCTGTCCAATGCAACGCCTACGAAGCTCGATCCGGGTCGATTCCGATCAGCATCGATTTCGACCAGGAGGCTGCTCAGAAGCTCAAGATTGGCGTTTACTTCGCCACTTGGTGGGCTCTGAATGTGGTCTTCAATATTTACAACAAGAAAGTCCTCAATGCCTTTCCATTCCCTTGGCTTACTTCTACTCTCTCTCTTGCTGCTGGCTCTCTCCTTATGCTCGTTTCGTGGGCTACGAGGATTGCTGAATTCCCCGACACTGATCTTCAGTTCTGGAAAAACCTGCTTCCTGTAAGAATCACTTTCCTTTTTTCCTTTTGTTTAATTTGTTTTGAAATTGTTTGATGAAATGTGAGACTGAGTTGAAAAATGGTGGTGTTGCCACAGGTTGCGGTGGCGCATACAATCGGGCATGTGGCGGCGACAGTTAGCATGTCGAAAGTTGCAGTTTCTTTCACTCACATTATAAAGAGCGGCGAACCGGCGTTCAGCGTATTGGTGTCGAGGTTTTTGCTCGGAGAAAGTTTTCCGGTGCCGGTCTACCTTTCTCTGCTGCCTATAATTGGAGGCTGCGCTCTTTCTGCTGTTACTGAGCTCAATTTCAATCTTACTGGTAAGACTGAAATTCTAGACATTGGTTATATAATCTCTATCTTGGTTTATCTCTCTAATTATGCGAATTTAGTTTTATTTACTTCAAAATATTAAATTAATTATTGCGGAAAAATCCACATGCATTGTCTTAAATTATTGTAAATTATCTGACAAGAAATTCAATTTTTGATTAAAATATGATTAACTTTTTGTAATCAAAAAGATAAAAAAAAAAATTATAAAAAAACAGGAGATATAAAACAACTTTTGGAACAACCCTAAAGTTACATACATATTTTGTAATTTCTCTTAATTATGTTATATGTTATATTGTTTAACTTTATTATGACATTGTTATGTGCGATGATGAAATGAAATACGAGATTGGAATACAGTAAATAAAGTAAATAATTATGTTCTTATGCTGTGCTCTTCTTAAATAGTAAATGGTGTTTCATCTGATGTAATAATGCTACTAATTAGATTTTTATATGAATGGAGACTAAGGTAGCATTGGTAAATTGGTGCAGGTTTCATGGGGGCAATGGTGTCAAATTTGGCATTTGTGTTTAGGAACATATTTTCGAAGAGAGGAATGAAGGGGAAATCAGTTGGTGGGATGAATTACTATGCTTGTCTCTCAATGTTGTCTCTTTTGATACTTGCTCCTTTTGCCATAGCTGTGGAGGGTCCCCAGTTGTGGGCTGTTGGTTGGCAAAAAGCAATCTCTCAAATTGGACCTAATTTCATATGGTACTTCTTACCCTTTTTACCCTTTTTTTTTTATTTCTTATATATCCTTTTTTTAAGATCGGATCTTTTATTACAATTACTATTTCATCTTATATTATACATATTTTAATAGTATCATCAAATACGCAAGATATACATAAAACATAAGGTGCAGTCCATTTAAAACAATAGATCCATCTTATTTACTGACGTTAAAGACATTTTCATAAATATAGTATTTATAGACCTGGGTTATAAATGCCACATTGAGTAAAATTAGATGTGTCAATTTGGGCTGCCCGTTTTGAGTTCAACAGGCCAACAACGAAAGTTAGATTAGATCGGGCCGGTCCAAAATTCCATTAGTTTTTATTTGTTGAGTTTAGCCTAATCCAACTCCTAAGTTATACTAAAATTTATTAAGTTGGTCCATACTTCGGACTATTGGCTCATTGATTCGGGCTAGATATTACCCATAATATTTCAAATCTCGATACCTATAGTCCAATTTAATTAAAATATCATATTAACTTATTTTTGCCTCATTCTAAATAAAATGTACTAAATATGGTATCTATTGTCTAAATATGCACATATTGTCTGTTGGCTGTGGCATGGATGGGTGTCAGTGATGAAGATGGCAATATCAAGTTATTTTGTCACCATCTCATTGTTACATACATATAGATACATATAAATGTCTATATCCTTGTATTATTTTTTGACATAATTAATTTGTGGTTTGGATGTAAAAAAAAACAGGTGGGTGGTGGCCCAGAGTGTGTTCTACCATCTATACAATCAAGTATCGTATATGTCTCTGAATGAGATATCTCCATTGACATTTAGCGTTGGGAATACAATGAAGAGAATATCTGTAATTGTAGCCTCCATCATAATCTTCAACACCCCTCTTCAGCCAATCAATGCCCTTGGTGCTGCCATTGCAATCTCTGGCACTTTCCTCTATTCTCAGGTACTTTTTCCATTTTCTTTTTCTTAAACCTTTTTCATTTTTGTAATTTTTAATAATTTGGCATTTTCAGTTTACAACAAAATTATCTTTGTACTTTGGTTCCTAACATGTGAGTAGTGCAACTTGTCACATGTTTGTCATTATTTACTGTTTATCTGACAGAGTTTGAAATATTATACCTAATCCACTTTTGATTCATATATTTATACATATTCATATAGAAATGTGTGTGAATATATGTGGATGTATGACTAAAAGCACCCAGTGCACGACTGATCATGTGTAGCATTTTAAACACCCTATTTAACTCTATATTAATAATTTCGACCAAAAGTGATTTGAGTAGAAATATATCTCGGAAACTATGTCGAAAATGTTAGAATCTTGAAATTAAAACTTAAACGAAAACCAAACATCTCCTTAATTTTTTGACATATAGTACTAACTCCAAGCTTTTTTTAATTTTTAATTTTTATTTTTTTTTCTATGCCCTGTAATTATCTAACCAAATGTTTTGTGCTTTTCTAAATCTTTGTGTGCAGGCTAAGCAGTGAGTAAGAAGGAAGATTTTTGAGAGGGAGAAAAGGCTATAAGCATATTCTGGCATATTTAACGGTGGACTAACATTAAGATTATCAATTAAGTGGAATGTGGGAAAATATTCAGCATTTGTTGGAGATGGAAAATGCTACTTCACTCGGATTGGGCTTTCATAGATTTTATGGCTCGTAGATGCTCGGATGTTCTTAACGGCGTTATCTTGTTAGCATCAGTAGGAATTTTAGCACTAATGTACATGAAATTATGCTTATTATGTATGAATAAATAATTCTTTATTGACCTATTTTTTATACTAGCAAAGAATACATGCATTGCACTCATTCTTAAATTTTTATTGAAATGTTATATTAGTTGACTGATTTTATTAAAAAAGTTATTTAAAATAATAATTAAGTGAGTCTTTTGTGCTTTGATTGCACGTCTTGCAACCCAAAAAGTAACTGTTTTTCAATATATGAGCAATACATTATACATAAATAAGTAATACCATTAAAATTTTGACAATAATACTTTTTATAATAACAAGTAATACCATTTAAAAGTAATAAATAATGTGTTATAATAGTAATATTTTCCAAGCATAAAAGTAAGATTTTTTAGTTAAATAAATAATACTATTATATCGGGTTGTATGATACACCGATGCTCAATAATTTTTGCCTTTATTAAGAAGAATATTTTTTT
Source organism: Caryopteris x clandonensis (assembly GCA_028749325.2). Taxonomy (NCBI): domain Eukaryota; kingdom Viridiplantae; phylum Streptophyta; class Magnoliopsida; order Lamiales; family Lamiaceae; genus Caryopteris; species Caryopteris x clandonensis. The sequence goes on from JAPYKT020000012.1 coordinate 1,884,301, forward strand.
TTTTTATTACTTAATTTTTATTTGTTTCAATCAACATTCATCTGCATCATATGACCTTGCGAATGTGTTAACCCATGCTAATATGCAACAACTTAAGATCTGGTTTTAAGAATAAGATATGGAAATGGACAATTTCATTCTATTCATAATTCAAAGAAAATTAATTTCAACCTCTTCATATTGTGGTGTTAATCTTGTAATATAGACATTTTTGTATTGTTATTAAACTAGTATTCTTCTCGATCAATAAATTAAATAAAATAACATATATTTACAATATTTTTTAGTAACTTAATATTTAAGAATATTCAAAGTATTTTATTATACTATTAATAAAGTTATGTAAAAATGATAGTTTTGCATAAAAAAACCTATTTTAATTTATAATAAGAGTCTTGTTTCTATAAGAAATAGAATAATTGTATTAAAAATAAAATTATTTTATAAGTTTAATAAAAAATATTAGTTAATATTTATTTACTATCCAAATTCAATACATAATAAATATTAAGTCTAACCAAATAATCAATCAAAAAATAATTGTATCTTTTAATTTAATATTTTATTTTAATATATGTGACATGTTTGTTAAATTTAAGATCATAAAAAATGATTAATCTGATAAATTATACATAAAAACAGAGTATGAACAAAAATGTTTGTATTTTAACAAATTAGAAATTCTATTTTTTTTAAAGTATTAAAAATAAAATATAACTAAACAAAAGTAAACATATCATTTATTTTTATAAATTTTAAAATGAGCTATTTTAAGACCACCTTCATATTATATTAGTATAGGTAAATTAAGCCATATAAATATTTATCTATATCTATATAGAAAACAGAAGAATAGTTTGGCAGAATTACACAAATGCCATTTCCCGCCTAAAATTTCTTGCCAAAACAAGAAAAAAAAAAAAGGTTTCGCGCATGCACATCACACGCACCTGTTATTAGCACGTGGAGTGCACGTGCCCGGAGGAGAGTGGAGGATAGTGGGATTATGTTGTAGTTTTCAAGCCAATCAATTATTTTGTAATTTGTTTTTCTTTATTTTTATTCACTTTTTCAACTCAAATTTCAAATACTTATAACTTTTTCGTCTCAACTCATCATTCATGAAAAATATATCAAACTAATTCTTTTTTCAAGATCTTTAATTTGATATTCATATTGTATATATAAAAAGCATTGTTTTTCAATATAAATATTTTTAGGTTGACTGTAAATATTTTGATATAAAATAAGAAAGATATTTTTATGCAAAATAAAATTATATTGAAAATATATTTTATATATTATGAATTTTATTCCTAATATATTTTTTAAAATTATTTATTTATTAAATAATTTTAACAAAAATTTATACGATACGTTAATGTGACACGATACAAAATATATAATTTAATACTTATATTATTATAATTATAATTTTATAAATATTACAATTACAGTAATATCATTTTCCCGCCTAAATCACTTTCTATTTTTAGAAGCTATCCTATCCAATAAGATTTTACTATCCTATTCAATTAGATTTTATATTTCTTTGGTGTTTTTTCACTCTAATTTTTAAAGGTTTAAAACTTTTTCATCTCAACTTAAGTTTTTATGAAAAATATATAAAATTAATCATCTTTTCATGATCGTCAATTTGATATCCATATTGCATATATAAAAATAAAATATTAATTTTTAAATATAAAATATTTTTTCATAGATTAATTGTGGTATATTTTAATATTTAATATATTTTTATATTGTGATATATATATTTATTTTAAAAAATTATTACTATATTTATAATAATTTATTACACAATCATATTATAATCGTGCAACATACGAGAGAAATATTAGTTATTTATTATAATAAATAGTATACTAAGCGATATAGTTTACATTGTATTATATGTTATATATAAATTGTTGATTATATTATACCATCTATTATAATAAATTGCAACATACTAAGTGTTAGGAGTTTATTATACATTATTCATGCACTCAAAAATAATAAATGAAAAATTACTTGACACACTAATTTTTAAGAATGTTTATTGGGCGAGAAAACAAAGCTAATTTTTTTTCACATTTTAACTTTTATATGAAATAATACAGATGCTCATTTAACATAAATAAATTGTTGAAATCGAGGAACTATTAATATAATCATACATATGCAGACATAATTATGGAAAGATATATGGGTGGAAAATATTGTTCTTGAAATAATTTTTTTTTTTCACAAATTATTTTTTAATACCATAGCCTACTGTTCTTATTGTTATCGAGGGAGTAGAGTGAGGGTGATACTTGCGGATATACGGGTTCCGATGGGTAAAGTGTTGGAATATTTACGTAATAGATCATATGAATTATGCAAACAAAAGTAATAATTAAAATTATATTTTGGATTTATGTTTAAACTTACACGTTTTTTACGTAATTTACATTGTAGTTTAGCAAGATACACTATTTTCGATTCACGTTCTTAATAAGAATTCATGAATCTTTAAGTTGCATGTTGGCAAGGATGTTTGAAACGTTCTCTCTAAGTATATGTACGCTCAGCCTTGATGCGTAGACACATGATGCAACTTAATTTTCATATATTCTGTTGAGATCGAGATGAATAATCTATACTAAAAATATAATTGTGAATCTCAACATATGAAAAATGAGGGAGAAGAGCACACAAAGGAGTTTGAAATCTCCTTATGGTCGTGTATGCGTGTGGTTGAAAATTCCATGGGGGATCATCTTATATTCATCTTCTATGTTAATCCTATCTCCAATATTAGGTATTTAAATGTTTTTTTAGATTTCAATTAATTTGTAGAATTAATTTATGTGTCCAAGAGACTACTATTAATTAATTATTTAATTATTTGGACCTAATTAATTATCTGTGCAACAAATAAAATTAGCCTAATAGTTAATTCTCTCCATGATCATTATTACTCGGACTTAATAATTAATTTGTCCAACAAATATTATTTGCATATTAATTAATTAGGAAATTAATTAATTATTTATCTCTGTTCCAACGCACAAGAATCTAGTTAAGCATGTGACATCGTCACTTCACCTAGTTCAAGAGCAAACAATCCAATTGCTAGATTAATTATTTCAATTAATTAATTACCTTTGGATTTCTCCAATCCTTAGGTACTTAAAGATATGTATTCATTAATGTTCAACAAACACTACTAGAGGGAATAGACAAAAGATGAATTCGGTGTATGAACATTTCATTTGTAGTTATCGTGTAGATACAGTCTCTTCACTTGATTCTCCAATTAATATCTAGAACATGGTCATTTTGTACAGACCTATACTTGATATTAATAATTATAGTGATTCTTACATACTTTGATCCGTTGGCCCAAAATGAAATTTCATCTCTTTTATTCTGGCCGGTATCTTGCACAAGATCTTCATTAAATACGACGAGTGTAAGTAATATAAAAATACAATCTCAACAAATTACTCTGAGGGCCAATAAAATTTGTCTTGACAATACACTGATCTTAAATATAGTTCCACCGTAACAAACAAGCCCCCGTTTGGCCTCTCAAGAGTGGTTTAAGAGACTAGTCAAGTATACGGCTTCCCTCATACAACACTACATGCATGCCTAAAGTTTAAGAACTAATTGAAGCACCTATATAAATCAAAACCTCAATTTTTCCGTTGCCACTACGGCTACCAAATAGTTTAACTTTTGACTCGGATAAATTCAATATAATCATTTGGGATGAACATCACATCCACTAGCTTATGCGGTGTCTCTGCACTGATATCCATGAAACGAGATATCCACTTCTTGAGTGACGTATCGCTCATTGCAAACATATCTGAATCCTACGATAACCATTCTCGTAAGTTTTATGACTTAGAACATTTATGATCTCAACCACTGAGACTTATTCTATGTCCACCAACTCGTTCATGGCCAAGTCTCATAGTTACCCAGATCATAAAATTTCAATATCAGATAACTTATAACAAAAATGAATACGATAAAGAAGAAATGTCTCTATACTTTAATTTATATTCATAAGCTCGTACTTGAAATATGTTTTTTCAATCAGCCTAACAGTTGGCTGGCACGACACATATTCTTGCATGAACGAATACCCACGGATAAATATGTTATCTGGACTAATCACATAAAAAGCCTGCCCGACCCTATCTTATCTGATATGATTCCAAGAAAAAGGCACTTTTAAAATAAAAAATGCACTTCATTGATATTCACAGATTAAAAAAATAACATTACTAATGAGAAACAAAAAACAAAAAATAAAAATACAAATATGCTATAAAATTAATATTAATAACATCAACTAATAATCATATGTTAAGATACATAACATAATGTCTTATTCAAGTCAGAACTTGATTTAATTTTTGTTGGGCTAAGTATTTAAGTTTAGCTATTTAAGTTTGAAAACAAGTAAAACGAACAAATATATATAATGAGTAATTGAGTAGGATAGATAGATGAGTTAGACGAATATAATGCCAAACTCATACCCTACATTTTTTTTTTTTTAAACTCATACCCTACATTATCCTAATATAATTTAATTGGTGCGGATATTACCCTACCTGTTACCCATACCCCTCTATCCTTCTCGGTTCATTTATTCGATTAATCATGATAACCCTATTCGATGAATAAAATTGACATGCCTAATTCTATATATGTACAATATGCGTAAATTATACGTACAATATGCGTAAAATATCGTTAAATGGTAATAATATTACAAGTTAAATCTTGAAAATCTGGTTGGCGCAAATCTAATTTATTATTTACTGCTTAAAAAAAGTCTTGGATTTTCACAATTTATGTAATCACAAACATTTTATTACAAAAAATATTTTTCGCTCTATTTTCCTAAGGTAAGTGCATTATTAAGACGCACCATTATAAAAGCAATGTTGTCACTGCCTCTGCATACTACATTCTGCATTGTGTATTTTTTATCTTTTGCAAAAACAACAACAAAAAAAAAAAAGTATGTATTTCTTTGTGTTATTTGATTTTTTGCTTTCATTTTAGAATAAATATATTATTTTTATATATATGCATCAAAGTGTTGTATAGTTCTGTTGCCTGAGAAATGAAAAGTTGGATTTGTCTAAGAATTAAACTTTTTTGCCAACTTATTTTAATTTTTCATTAACATGCGCCCTGATTTATTTATATATTTTTATTAGAAGAAAGATGCAGAGAAATTTGTTTAAAGTTACACTACAGAAATTACATGAGAGCCAACAAAAGAGCTTTCACAAGAAAATTAAATGGGCGCTAATTTTCTTTCAAGAAAAAAGTTCTTGAGGAACATTGTAAGAAATTAATAATGGAAGAAATTGTAAAAAAATTGTTTAGAGTTTTTCCAAAAAAATGTTGTTAAGTTGATATTTATTTTTCCAATAGCTATTTGTAAATGTATGCATCTGTTTTGATTTTTCAGAGAGTAGGATGGAGACTGAGAGGAAAATGATCGACTTAAACTTGAGTGTATTTGATGATGAAATGCATGAAGATGGAGAGGGAGAAAACAACAACAACGAAAGCGACAACGACAACGAATCTTCTCCAGAAAATGTTGAAAGTAGTTCTGTCCGAAATCAGCAACAAAAGAGGAGACGATGCCATCGTCACACCCCACATCAAATCCAAAAATTGGAAGCGTAATCTTCAATAAACGCAACTTTTTTATAAAATTGATTGCATGTTTATTTATGATATTACTTATCGGTATACTTTTTATTTCATTTAGATTTTTCAGAGAGTGTCGTCTACCTAACAAGAAGCAGAGAATGGAACTCGGAGAGGAATTGGGGTTGGAACCATTGAAGGTTAAGTTTTGGTTCCAAAATAAAAGAACACAAATAAAGGTACTTATGGATCCATCGTTCTCTCTTTTATATTGATTCTTCTTTTCTTGAGAATGTTTGTTAAGTACTTTGGATCTAATAAGTTAAAATTCATATTATTAACCACTTTCAAAGAAAAAGAGAGAGTTATTTTCTATCCACAACTTAAGTTTCATCATTTTTAAATTAGTTTTTCTAATTAAACCATCTGCTAGAATGGAAAAATGTGGTGCGAACTAGCCAGATCTTGTTCGTACAAACTGGTGTAGAAAGCACGGACAGAAGGATAAAAATATTAAAACTGATTTGTAGCTAAGAAATAATTAATTATTTTGTTTCGTTTTTATTCATAAATTGCTAAAAATAAAAGTTCGGTAAATAATGATGAATTTTCATTATTTTGTAGTCAAAGCAGGAGCAGCAGGAAAATTCAAAGTTGCTGAGGGAGAATGAGAGATTAGGAATTGAGAACATGCAGTTTAGGGAAGCGTTGAGCAATGCACGTTGCCCTACTTGTAATGGCAGCACTCTTGCACCTGGGGATGCCTCCATTGATGCTTTGACAATGGAAAATGCCCGACTTAAGGGAGAGGTAATTGCCGGCACAAATTATTTCTATTTCCGTAGAGTAAAATCGTAAAATCATGTTTTTCACTTTTTATTTGTGGTTAATTAGATGAAAGTACAATTTTTTAAAAATCATAAATTTGTACTTTAACTTTTTTGATTTAATTTAGTATTCAAATATAAATAACTTGTTTGTGAAAAAAAAAAAATAGTTTTTTTTTTTTACTTATTATTATTATTGAATTTTTTTTCTTGGTTGATGTAGATTGATCGCATTGCAGCAATAGCGGCGACGTATGTTGGGAAGCCTGTTACTGGTGCTCTTGATATCCAGAAGAGAAAATAAGCAGAGTGAACGGGAGGAGTTGTAGGAATAATGAGGTTGTGTTGAATCATTTCATTTTTGAATTGTATCCATTCTATGGAAATTTTTATTTTATTTTTTGTTTTGTATTTGGTCGAGACATATGGCACAATCAATTGAACATCTTTGAAAGTTATGCATTTTATTGAAATTATTTAAGGAGCTTGGGAGATACCATTGTTCTAAAAATTGTTGTGAGCAGGAATAGGCGTTAGGCGGTATCCGTCGACTCATTTTGGTCTCGGCAACATTAGCGATTTTTAGGTTATGGAGACCAACACGCCTCCTGCAGATTTTAACATTTTTGTTTTTAAACTCTTTCGAGCATTTTAACATAATGGCGTTGTTCTAATTTTTTGGATTTATCTAAAACCACGATGAAATCATTTTCCAACTTGATTTAGTGAATAATATTTGGCGACTACAATCAGATTTTATCAAGATATTAAAGACAATCTATGTAAAATCTCAATGATTTGATTCTCTACAATCAATCGTTGACCAACTAGTATTTATGTTGGCACGATCTGACATGGATAGTCAACGCAGAAGAAGGTCAAAGAAATCGCCATGTGGATTTGAAATTATGATGAATTGGTGATGAGATGTTTGATTAAGTATTATGTTATATTATTAGATTAAATGTCACATTTCTTTTCTAATTATTTTGCTTCACATTATTTTATTATATCGTATCAAAGATTTTACACCTTAATCTAACAAGTTGATATTTTTTAAAAAGTAGTATCATAAGAAATATTTAAATTAAGAGGCAGTCTTCTATAAAGTAGTTGCGTTAGGATCCACGCAACCACAACCCTCTCCAAATCCAAGACTCATGAACATGATTATAAACTTTTTTGAGGTCGTACCTCAAAAGTGCGCCATATTGCATCTAGGACATGCGCAACTTGCGCCCATTAATTTTGGGTATCTCGTTGGGCGTATAATAATATCTTTCAGTGATACATGATACTTTTTAATTGAACTAATAATACTTATTAGATAAATAAATAATACCTTTAGTTAAAAAAATAAATCTTGAGTAATTATTGGATTCAATATATTTTATACATGTATATATATTATTGTTTAATCGTGAATGTTTTTTTTTTCTTTTTACAAGTTATTATTCTTTATGTTGAAAATATTACCGCTTAATCCTAATAATATTACTTTTTTATGTTGAAAAGTATTACCCTATGAACTGCAAAAAATAAAAAAAAAATGTATTGAAAAATATTACCTATGGACTCTTCGTATTGAAAATTATTATTCTTTGTGTTGAAATATATTATTGTTTAACTATAAAAGTATTACTACTTAAACCGTAAGGGTATTACTGCTTCATTGTGAACGTACTACATGTTTATTAAAAATATAATAATATTTCTTGTTTAATTGAAATATAGTTGTCAAATTTACCTTAGGTTGTAAAATGTTGTAATTCCAATGTTCAAAATATAAATTGTGCCAATTTTGTGTCATTTTCAACAAAAAATAAATAAATGTCTTGATACTATTGATTAGTGGTAGGCATTTGTGTGGAGACAATTTTATGTGCAAAAGGTCCTTGGTAGGTCACATTTTATAGTTTGAGGAATAACACAAAATTATAGTTTGACCTATTGGTTAGCTGTGCATTTCTTAGGCACCTTTCTTACAGAGGTATGTGGATGAACCTAGATGCTGGTGTGTAAGTTGTTTTGGTGCATTTTTTTTGCTGAACTAAAAATGAGTTCGGTGAATGCATTTGTAGGGTTTTAATCCCGCATTGAATCGACTGAAGAAGGAAGCTAAATCAATCGGTCAACAAGGTCACTAGGTTTGGAACCTTTTTATTTAAATACGATCAATTAGTGAAAAAAAAAGGACCTATGACCTGGTGGCACAAAGATCGTAAAAATACGATTAATTTGATATTTAAAAAAAAAAAATTGAGTGAAAAAATTATGAACATTTAAATTTTGGATGAAAATACAAAACAATTTACTGGCTAGTATCGACCCACATGTCAATCAAACTCGCCTTCAACATACGTGCACTATGCACACCAATTTCAGGCGTGCATGTTGTGCACGCACAATCACTTTTATGTTTTCAATCATAATTATATTTAGGCGGAATTTTTTATTTATTTATAAATTTCTCCAACTATCTTACCTTTACATATATTTATTTATTTATTCATCACTTTACTTTGGATTTCATTTAGATTTTTTAGTAACTCATTCCAGAAGGTGGTTTCATTTACTTTTGTGACTTCAATTTTATTTTTAGTACTAACTTTTAACTCAAATAAGATTTTTGGTTTTTGAGAGTAGGTGAGGAATTAGGATTGGAACCATTACAGGTTAAATGAAGGTAAGGATCCATCCTCTAATTTTCTATCCTAATCTTTGTTTATATTTTATTTTCTCACTATCCCGTAAATCTAATATAGTTTCTGGGATAGAAGGATTAATTACTTTATAAATTTTTGAAAAAAGAAGTCCTTAGATACTTGAACCGAATCACGCCCCACATCTAAAGAGCATGAATGCCAAGAAAACAAACATTTGTGAGCAAAATATTATAAATATGTGAATTATAAAATATAGAGAAGCTCGTAGAAGATCGATCACATTTCAACAATAGCAACAAAATATGCCGGAAAGCCATTTGAAAACTCTATTGAGGCTCCCTCTTCTTCAATTCCATGTTCATCTAATGTTGTAGTTGTCATAGTTTCTATAGGAATATCCAACAATGGCAATGAATGATTTTGGGATGCTAAAATATAACCAACATGGACCAAGAGCCATACATATTGTAGACGAACGAAATGATGCGGTGTTGACTAAGTCAAAGATGATGATTTGGTGCCTGACATGGTGTTGATGCAAAGTCAAATTGATTACATGATGACGACCTAATGTCTTCCACGAATTGATCAAATATCGAGTTGACTGAAGCAACTTTAAGACATCGGTTTCCCACCCCCTAAAGCGGTGTAATGTAACCTCGATTTACAACCTCATGAACCCAAGTCCGCCTACATGAATAATAGGTGGAGATTATGCAAAAAGACAAATTTAAAGTATGAGGTGAGATCCTAAGTCATTATAAACTAAGAAAATTAGTTATAAATAAAAAAAAACTTAATTATACAAAAATCTTTTGTTAGAGTAGAGGAAGAGAAAGGAGGATGAAAGATTGTGCTATCTCTTTAATTTTTCAATATTATGACCACATAATCATTTCAATAAGTTATCTTTAAAATTAAAAAATTGAAGGACATTACACACACACATATATATATATATATATGAATATATTTACATATAATCTCTTTTTTTTCTTTTTTCTTGTCAGCTATATATGAAGAGTTAACACTTGTTATGTTATAGAGAGTTTATATACACTAAATTTTGTATTAATTAAAATGATAATTTTTCTAGAATTATTTTTTCAGATTATACCTAATTTATAATATTATTTTGTCTTTATGTACAAGGATGTCGTAAATCCCATAATTTATTGTATGGATTACTAAAGCGCACGTTTATTGCACGTGCAATTATATATTAATATGTGCACATTTGTTACACGATGCAGTTATATATTAATGTACGCACATTTGTTGCACGTGCACTTATATGGTAATGCATGAGCATTTTGAAAATGTTTAAAAACCAATCCTCATCCTTATATTTTATTATATTTTGCATTTTTTGACATTTGTGGCTATACTTAAGTGAAATCAAAATGTTTGAATTAACATTTTATAAGAAAGAAATGGTAGGTCCTTGTAAGGAATCTCGTTTTTATTATATTAGATGGCGGCTCATTCAATACATGGTTCATAATATATTTTATTATATAAATAATATATAATAAAATTATATGATTATTATTGTTATAAATATTTATATAATAATTATTTATATTCATAATATTTATATAAATATTATGCAATTTTTTCATGTTATATTGCATTGTCTCTTAAGAGTTATTTTTGATAAATAATAAATTGTATGACTTGTTAAAGTTAATTTTAGAGTGTTTCCAACACAATAGAAAATATTCAACTCGTTAAAACCTATTAAGGTGGAATAATAAATTATATTATTATATAAATTAAATTACATAATATTTTATTTAAAAACATATTTATATTTTATGATCAAATCCATATAAAAAATTAATATATTATTTATTCAAATTCAATACATATATTAAAATAAGAAATAATTAATTTCATAAAAGTGTATTATATCCATAAAACATTATATAGCATATTTTAAATATAATTATATATTTTAAAATATGTAATATTGGTGTCAAAATTGGGTTTAAAAAGACAAATTTTATTTGAGTTTTTAAATCTTAGTAAAAAATAAAAAATGGAAGAGAGGAGAATACACACATGTCAATTACTAATGGAAACACGTGTCAAGAAAGGAGAAAGTTGAAGGCTTATAACATGGGGCAAATTTGTTCCACCTACGAAGAACATGATATTTTTTAACAAAAAATAATATATTTTTAAATCTAACGTAAGAAGATTCATGTATTATATATATAAAAATATTTGTTTATTGTAAAAATTAGATCTAATACATTATGTCAGTCACATAAATGACAAAAACAAAATTAAGATTTTTCTTTTATCTTTCATACAAATCTGCGGAGGGATTCGATCCCTGGTGGGTGGTCTAGATTATTAGTAGCTCAACCAACTAAATTTTACTCGATTCCCTAATTAAGAACAATTACCAATTGGTCAATCAAATGATTTGCCTTCACTACATATATGGTATGACAAGATTCAGAAAACAATCTCAATAATGAATTAAAACTAAAATCATTTGTAGATATTAGTTAACAGTGGCATGTGTTTAGTTACATGAACAACAAATAAAAAAAATAAAAATAAAAAGAATGAATGAATGAATAAAGCAGGAGTGGCAAGAGGATAATGAATCAGAAAATGAAACTGCTTCTCTACATGGATGCAAGTATATCTCTCATTTCTGAGATGGCTGGAATGCTCTCAGCAGGGTATACCTTTGCTACTAATTGGACAAAGCTGCTATAATTGTCAAGAAACTCCGTCTGCCAGAGCATCGGTTAGACATTAGAGAAAACAATAAATTTCAGAATGAAATATGACATTAGATACATAAATTACGATCTTCATTGAAAGAGATATATGTCATAAACATGTATAATGTCATTGGTGATTAGCTACAAGTGATGAATTTGCATTATTTTGTAGTCAAAGCAGGAGCAGCAAGAAAACTCAAAGTTGTTGAGGGAGAATGAAAGACTTGGAATTGAAAACATGCAATTTCGAGAAGCTCTGTGCAATGCACTTTGCGCTTCTTGTGGTGGCAGCACCCTTGCACCTGGGGCTGGGGATGCCTCCATTGATGCTTTAACAATGAAAAATGCCCGAATTAAGGGAGAGGTAACTGCCTGCACAAATTATTTCTATTTCTTTAGTGTAGAATCGCTAAAAAATAATAATGTTTTTCACTTTTTATTTTTTGTTCATTAGATGAAAGAACCAGTTTTCAAAAAAAAAAAAAAAAAAAAAAACAATTGAACATAACTTTTTTTATTTGTTGATTTGACTTAGTTTTCAAAATCTATAGCTTTGTTTACTTTGAGTAATAAAAATGAGACATTAACTTTTACTACATGACTTTTTTAGTCATAAAATATTTTTTGAAACAACACTTTTTTATTGAAACGAAATCTTTTTTTTTTTTGTAATAATAATAATAATAATAATAATAATAATTATTATTATTATTATTATTACTACTACTATTATTATTACTATTGTTATTATTATTATTATTATTATTATTATTACTATTATTACTACTACTACTACAGCAAAAGCGGCAAGGTATGCTGGGAAGCCTGTTACATGTGCTCTTGATATTCAGAAGAGAAAATAAGCAGAGTGAATGGGAGGAGTTTTGTGAATAAAGAGGTTGTGTTGAATCATTTCTTATTGAATTGTATCCATTCTATGGAAATTTTTATTTTACTTTTTGTTTTGTATTTGGTCTAGACATATGGGACAATCACTTGGACGTCTTGAAATTTATGCATTTTTAATGTATTATTGAAATTATTTAAGGAGCATGGGAGATGCGTTCTGAAAATTGTTCTGAGCAGGAATAAGTGTTAGTTGGTATCCGTCGACCCATTTTGGTCTAAGCGGTCACATTAAGCAATTTTTAGGTTGCGGGAACTTAAACACCTCCTACGAATTTTATACATTTTCATTTTTTAACGTTTTTGAGCATTTTACCATAATGACATTGTTCTAATTCTTTGAATATACCTAAATTATGATGAAATCATTTCTGAACTTGATTTAGTGAATAAAATTTTGCAACTGCAATGAGATTTTGAAGATCAAGATATCAAAAACAATCAATGTAAAATCTTAGTGACTTGATTCCAAATCTTCATAAGCAATTGTTGACTGACTAGTATTTATATTGGCATGATCTGACATCAATAGTCAACGCAAAAGAAGGTCAAAGAAATCTATCATGTTGATTTGAAATTATGGTGAAATGGTGATTAGATGTTTGATTGAGTATTATTTTATTTTATTAGATTAAATGTCACAATTCTTTTGTAACTAATTTGTAATTTTTATTATTTTATTTCACATTATTTTATCTTATGTTATAGAGATTTTACTTCTTAATATAACAATTAGACATTTAAACAAAATAGTATTATAAGAAGTATTTAAATAAAGAGGCAGTCTCCTGTAAATTAGTTGCGTGGATTCTAGGATCCATGCAACCACAATCCTCTCCAAATTTGAAATAATTATAAAAATAGATCTGTAACTTATGGGTGGTACTAAAATTAATCATTTGTTTTATTAATTTTACAATTTTGGTCATTTTCCAATTTAAATCTTCAATTTACACATTTTTTTAGACGAAATTTGAAATTCTTGTTGGATATTTGCACATGCACACCACATTGCCCTGTTAAATAAGGATTTTCATTTTTTGTGGCATAATAAGTGAAATGGACATGTCGTTCGTAATAAACAATATGACATCAGATACATCAAAATTAACCATATAAGCCACATATTTGCAAGAAAAATGTGAATTTTTAATGTTACGTGATTATGCAGTATATAAGTGTAATTATAGGCATTTATTTTAATTTTGATTAAAAGAAGACGAAATTGAGCAACTAAAAAGATGAATGTCTGATTTTGGGACCGCCCACAAGTTAGAGGACTAATTTTGCAATTTCCCCACAAGTGAACATGCTTTGAAACTTTTTTGAGGTGAGACATCAAAAGTGCGCTAAATTGCGTTTAGGACATGCGCAACTTGCACTCATAAACTTTGGGTAACTCGTTGGGCATGTATTACTTTTTAGTTAAACTGATACTTTTTACATAAACAAGTAAATATTGAGTAATTTATGGGTTCAATTTATTGATATATATATATATATATTATTTTTTTATCGTGATTGTATTCTTATTTTTATTTTTTTTGCAGTTTGTGTTGAAAGATATTATTGCTTAATCGTAATAGTATTACATTTATGTTGAAAAGTATAACACTATTAACCACAAAAAAAAAAAAATTACCTATTGACCATAAATGTATTACTCTTCGAATTGAAAGTTATTATTCTTTGTGTTGAAAAATATGATTGCTTAACTATGAAAGTATTGTTACTTGAACTGTAAATATGTATTACTGCTTAATTGTAAACGTATTATATGTTTACCTAAAATATAATAAAATTTATCATTTAATTAAAATATAGTTGTCAAATTTTACCATAGGTTGTAAAATTATGTAATTCCAATGATTCAAATTATAAATCATGCTGATTTTGTAGCATTTTCAACAAAAACAAAATAAAAATAAATGGCTTGATACAATTGATTATTTGTAGGCATTTATTTGGAGACAATTTATGCCCAAAAGGTCCTTGGTAGGCCACATTTTATTGTTTAAGGAATGCACAAATTATAGATTGACCTATTGGTTAGTTGTGCTTTTTTAAGGTACCTTTCTTATAGAGGAATGTGGTTGAACTTGGACGTTGGTGTGCAAGTTGTTTTGGAGTATTTCTTTGTCTTAAAAAATAGATTAAATCAAAAAAAATATTAATATTTGAATTTTGAATGCAAATACAAAATATTTTCCAATGTTGAACCACATGTCAATCCAACTCACGCACGTGTACTACACGTGCCAATTGCAAGCGTGCGTGTTGTGCACGCGCCATCACTTTTATTTTTCATTCATAATTATATTTAGACGGAAAAATATATTTTTGTAAATTTCTCCAACTATCTTGTCTTTAGATATATTTATTTATTTACACCCCATTTTACTTTGGATTTCATTTAGTTTATTTAATAACTCATTTCACGAAGGTGGTTTCTTTTACTATTATGACTTTAATTTTATTTTTAGTGTTAACTTTTAACTCAAATAAGATTTTTGGTTTTCCAGAGTTTATTTGTTTTTTGATTTTCTAGAGTTGGTGAGGAATTAGGGTTGGAAGCATTAGAGGTCAAATGAAGGTAAGGATTTATCCTCTAATTTTCGATGGTAGTCGTTGAATATATATTATTTTCTCACATTCCCATAAAAATAATATAATTTTTGGGATAGAAGGAAGAATTACTTTATAAGTTATTTAAGAAAGAAGTCCTTAGATACTTGAAATAAATCACTCCCCACAACCAAAGAGCACGAATGCAGAAAACAAACATTTGCGAGCTAAAAATTATAAACATGTGAAGAAATTATAAAATATAGAGAAGTTCTTAGTAGATCCATAATTTCAACAATAACAGCAAATTATGCTGCGAATCCCTTTGAAAACTCTATTGAAGCTCCATGTTCTTCAGTTCCATGTTCATCTAATTTTGTAGTTGTCATACTTTCTATATGAATATCCAACAATGGAAATGAATGATTTTGGGACGCTAAAATATAACCAACATGGACCAAGAGCCATACATATTGTAGACGAATGAAATGATGTGGCATTGACAAAGTCAAAGATGATGATTTGGTGGCTGACATGTTATAAATGCAAAATCAAACCGATTACATGATGAGGAACTTGTGTCTTCCTCGAACTGATTAGATATCGAGTTGACCGAAGCAACTTTAAGATATCAGTTCCCCACCCCCTAAAAGCGGTGTCATGGAACCTTGATGTACGATCTCATGACCCATGACCGCCTGCTTGAACAACAGGTGGTGGTTATGCAAGAAGACAAATTTAAAGTATGAGGTGACAACCTAACTGTCATCATATAACAAGAAAATTAGTTAAAAAAAAAAAGAATTCAATTGCACGAAAAATATTTTTTAGAGGAGAGGAAGAGAAAGGAGGATGAAAAATTAATACTTTGTGTCTCTCTTTCATTTTTCAATATTTTGACCATATAATCATTTCAATAAGTTATATTTAAGATTAACAAATTAATGGCATTACACATATATATGAATACATTTACATATGCTGTTTTTATTTTCTCTTTTTTCTTATTAGCTATATATGAAGAGTTATCACTTGTTACGTTATGAAGAAAAATTTAAAGCATGAGATGACAACCTAACTGTCACCATAAAACAAGAAAGTTATAAATTGAAAAAAAATATCAATTGTATGAAATACATTTTTTAGAGGAGAGGAAGAAAAATGAGAATGAATGATTAATACTTTGTGTTTCTCTTTAAAATTTTCATATTCTAACCACATAGTTATTTCAATAAGTTATTTTTAAATTAAAAAATTAAAGAACATTACACATATATATGAATATATTTACATATGGTGTTTTTTTGTTTCTTTGTTTTTCTTGTCAGCCATATAAGAAGAGTTATCATTTGTTGCGTTATAGAAAATATATATATATATATATATTAAATTTTGTATGAATTAAAATAGTAATTTTTTCGGAACTATCTTTTTAGATTATACCTAATTCATAATATTATTTTGTCCTTCTGTACCAGAATGTAGTCAATCCTTATAATTTATTGTAACTTCGGAATTAGGTAATCACAAACTAAATAAGTAGTGATCTTATTGCATTGCATCTCAATTTATTAAACCACATGTTTATTGCACGCGCAATTATATATTAATGTGTGCACATTTGTTGCACTTGTATATTAATGTGCACACATTTGCTGCACGTGCACTTATATGGTCATGTATGGACATTTTGAAAATATTTAAAGACCAATCCACGTGCTTATATTTTATAATATTTTGTATTTTCTGACATTTGTGCCATAGTTAAGTGAAATAAAAATGTTTGAATTAATATTTTATTAGAAAGAAATGCAATTTTGTTTTCCATGCACATGATGAACATTGTGAAATTATATCAATTCGTATTCTTACTTAATATAAATTTAAGAATGTTGAAAAGTAGACATATGTCATGTGTCATTACCACATAATTTTTATACTAAATATAAATAAAAAAGATATAAAAAAATATGGTAAAAAGACACATGTCACGGGCGAACATCTAGTGGTTTAAATGGTAGGTCATTCTAAAGAATTGTCTCATGTTTATCATACTAAATGATCGTCCGTTCGATGCACATGACATAATATATTTTATAATATTAATAATATATAATAAAATTATACTATTATTATTATTATTGTAAAAAATTATATAATAATTATTTATGTTAATTATATTTATATACATATTATGTAATTTTTTATATTATATGGCATTGTCATTCTCTTAAAAGTTATTTTTATTAAATAATAAATTGCATGACTTTTCAAAGTCAATTTTAAACTGTTTATAGCTCCACAAAAAAATCAACTTACTAAAACTTATTAAGGTGGAACAATAAATTACAATATTATATAAATTAAATTACATAGTATTCTATTTTTAATAAAGAATTATATTTTTTTTATCAAATCCATATAAAAAAATAATATATTATTTATTCAAATTCAATACATATATCAAATAAAGATAAATAATTAAATTCTTAAGAAAATTTATTCCATCCATAAAACATTATATATCATATTTTAAATATAATTATACATTTTAAAATATACAATATTGGTGTCAAAAACAGATTTAAAATGAAAAGTTTATTTGACTTTTTAAATCTTAGTAAAAAATAAAATATGGAAGAGAGAGGAGAATGCACACATGTTAATAACTAATGGAAGCATGTGTCAAGAAAGGAGAAAAATTGAAGGCAAACATGGGGCAAATTTGTCCGAAGAACATGATTTTTTTAACAAAAAATAATATATATATATATATTTATTTAGATCCAACTTGTTATGCTGTAAGAATATACATATATTATATATATAAAATTATTTGTATATTGTAAAAATTAGATCCAATACATTATATCAGTCACATAAATGACCAAAACAAAATTAAGATTCCCGAATTAAGAACAATTACCAAATGGTCAATCAAATGATTTGCCTTCACTACATATATGGTATGACAAGATTCAGAAAACAATCTCAATAATGAGTTAAAACTAAGATCATTTGTAGATATCAGTTAACAGTGGCATGTGGTTAGTTACATGAACAACAAATAAAAAAACATAAAAAATGAATGAATAAAGAAGGAGTGGCAAGTGGATAATGAATCAGAAAATGAAACTGCTTCTCTACATGGATGCAAGTATATCCCTCATTTCTGAGATGGCTGGAATGCTCTCAGCAGGGTATACCTTAGCTACTAATTGGAAAAAGCTACTATAATTGTCAAGAAACTCCGTCTGCCAAAGCATCGGTTAGACATTAGAGAAAACAATATTTTTCATAATGAAATATGACATTAGATACATTAATTACAATCTTCATTGAAAGAGATATATGTCGTAAACATGTATAATGTCATTGGTGATTAGTTAAAAGTGATGAATTTGCATTATTTTGTAGTCAAAGCAGGAGCAGCAAGAAAACTCTAAGTTGCTGAGTGAGAATGAAAGACTTGGAATTGAAAACATGCAATTTCGAGAAGCTCTGTGCAATGCACGTTGCCCTTTTGTGGTGGCAGCACCCTTGCACCTGGTGATGCCTCCGTTGATGCTTTAAGAATGGAATTGAGAACATGCAGTTTCGAGACGCTCTGAGCAATGCACGTTGCGCTTCTTGTGGTGGCAGCACCCTTGCACCTGGGGCTGGGGATGCCTCCATTGATGCTTTAACAATGGAAAATGCCCGACTTAAGGGAGAGGTAACTGCCTGCACAAATTATTTCTATTTCTTTAGTGTAGAATCGTTAAAAAATAATAATGTTTTTCACTTTTTATTTTTTGTTCATTAGATGAAACTACCAGTTAAAAAAAAAAAAAAATTGATCTTAACTTCTTTTGTTTGTTGATTTGACTTGGTCTTCAAAATCTATAGCTTTGTTTACTTTTGAGTAATAAAATGAGACATTAACTTTTACAACATAACTTTTTTAGACATAAAATATTTTTGAAACAACACTTTTTTATGGAAACGAAATCTTTTCTTTTGTAATTATGATGATGATGATGATGATGATGATTATTATTATTATTATTATTATTATTATTATTATGATGATGATGATGATGATGATGATGATGATGATGATGATGATTGTTGTTGTTGTTGTTGTTGTTATTATTATTTCAGCAAAAGCGGCAAGGTATGCTAGGAAGCCTGTAACAGGTGCTCTTGATATTCAGAAGAGAAAATAAGCAGAGTGAATGGGAGGAGTTTTGGGAATAATGAGGTTGTGTTGAATCATTTCATATTGAATTGTATCCATTCTATGGATTTTTTTTATTTCTTTTTAGATGTTGTATTTGGCCTAGACATATGGGAAATCACTTGGACATCTTGAAATTTCTGCATTTTTAATGTATTATTGAAATTATTTAAGGAGCATGGGAGATGCTACTGTTCCAAAAATTGTTCCGAGCAGGAATAAGTGTTAGGTTATATTCGTCGACTCATTTTTGTCTAAGCGGCCACATTAAGCAATTTTTAGGTTGCGGGTACTAAAATGCTTCTACGAATTTTTTACTTTTTCATTTTTGAACCTTTTCGAGCATTTTACCATAATGGCATTGTTCTAATTCTTCAGATATACCTAAAATTATGATGAAATTATTTCTGAACTTGATTTAGTGAATAAAATTTTGCGGTTGCACTGAGATTTTGAAGATCAAGATATCAAAGACAATCAATGTAAAATTTTAGTGACTTGATTCAAAATCTCCATAATCAATTGTTGACCAACTAGTATTTATATTGGCATGATCTGACATCAATAGTCAACGCAGAAGAAGGTCAAAGAAATCTGTCATGCAACCACAACCCTCTCCAAAAGTGCGCTAAATTGTGTTTAGGACATGCCAACTCGCACCCATTTTTATATAAACAAGTAATACCTTTCAGTGATACATAATACTTTTCAATTAAACGTGTAATACTTATTAGATAAAGAAGTAATACCTTTTAGTTAAACAAGTAGATATTGAGTAATTGATGGATCAATTTTTTGATATATATATATATATATATTAATTTTTAATCATTTTTTTTTTGCAAGTTAATACTCTTTATGTTAAAAGGTATTACTACTTAATCATAACATTATTACTTTTTATATTGAAAAGCATCATCTTATTAACCGTAAAAAAAATAAAAATAAAAAATAAAACCTATTGACCATAAATGTATTACTCTTCGTATTGAAAGTTATTATTCTTTGTGTTGAAAAATATGATTGTTTAACTATGAAACTATTGTTACTTGAATTGTAAAAGTATTACTGCTTAATTGTGAACGCATTATATGTTTATCTAAAATATAATAAAATTTATTATTTAATTAAAATATAAATGTCAAATTTACCATAGGTTGTAAAATGATGTAATTCCAACGATTCAAAATATAAATCATGCTGATTTTCTAACATTTTCAACAACAAAAAATAAATGGCTGGATACTATTGATTATTTGTAGGCATTTATTTAGAGACAATTTTAAGCCCAAAAGGTCCTTGGTAGGTCACATTTTATTGTTTAAGGAATGCACAAATTATAGATTGACCTATTGGTTAGTTGTGCTTTTTTAAAGCACCTTTCTTATAGAGGAATGTGGTTGAACTTAGACGCTGGTGTGCAAGTTGTTTTGGCGTATTTTTTGTATTAAAAAATAGATTAAAACGAAAAAATTATGAACATTTGAATTTTGAATGCAAATACAAAAAAAAAAAAAAAAATCCGGTGTTGAACCACATGTCAATCCAACTCATGCACGTGCACTATACATGCCAATTGCAAGTGTGCGTGTTATGCTAGCGCCAACACTTTTATTTTTCATTCATTTTTATATTTAGGTGGAAAAATATATTTTTGTAAATTTCTCCAACTATCTTGTCTTTAGATATATTTGTTTCTTTACACACCACTTTACTTTGGATTTCATTTAGTTTATTTAATAACTCATTTCACGAATGTGGTTTCTTTTACTATTATGACTGTAATTTTATTTTTAGTGTTAACTTTTAACTCAAATAAGATTTTTGGTTTTCCAGAGTTTATTTGATTCTTGGTTTTCCAGAGTTGGTGAGGACTTAGGGTTGGAACCATTACTAGTCAAATGAAGGTAAGGATTCATCCTGTAATTTTTTATGGTAGTCTTTTTTTATATATTATTTCTCACTATCCCATAAAAATAATATAATTTTTGGGATAGAAGGACGAATTACTTTATAAGTTTTTTAAGATAGAAGTCCATAGATACTTGAAACGAATCACTCCCCACATCCAAAGAGCACGAATGCCAAGAAAACAAACATTTCAGAGTTAAATATTATAAACACGTGAAGAAATTATAAAATATAGAGAAGTTCTTAGTAGATTGATGCATTTCAACAATAGCAAAGAAATATGCCGAGAATCCCTTTGAAAACTCTATTGAGGCTCCGTGTTCTTCAATTCCATGTTCATCTAATTTTGTAGTTGTAATAGTTTCTATATGAATATCCTACAATGGCAATGAATGATTTTGGGACGCTAAAATATAACTAACATGGACCAAGAGCCATACATATTGTAGATGAACGAAATGATGTAGCATTGACAAAGTCAAAGATGATGATTTGGTGGCTAACATGTCATTAATGCAAAATCAAACTGATTACATGATGACGAATTGGTGTCTTCCTCGAATTGATTAGATATTGAGTTGATCGAAGCAACTTTAAGACATCAGTTCCTCCCACCTAATGCGGTGTCAAGGAACATCGATGTACGATCTCATGACCCAAGACTGCCTGCTTGAACAACAGGTGGAGGTCATGCAAGAAGACAAATTTAAAGCATGAGGTAATAGCCTAGATGTCATCATAAAACAAGAACAAATAGAAAAAAATAAAAATCAATTGCACGAGAAATATTTTTAAGAGGAGAGGAAGAGAAAGGAGGATGAGAGATTAATACTTTGTGTTTCTCTTTAATTTTTCAATATTTTGAGACATAATCATTGCAATAATTTATTTTTAAATAAAAAATTTAAAGAACATTATATATATATATATATATATGAATATATTTACATATGGTGTTTTTTTTTTCTTGTCAACCATATAGAAATGATAATTTTTTCCGAAACTATCTTTTTAGATTATACCTAATATTCATAATATTATTTTGTCCTTCTGTAGAAGAATGTAGTAAATCCTTATAATTTATTGTAACTTCTGAATTAGCCACCCTCAAACTAAATAAGTAGTGATCTTATTGCATTACGTGCGATTGTATATTAATGTGTGCACATTTGTTGCACTTGTATATTAATGTGCACACATTTGTTGCACTTGTATATTAATAAAGATGAATCCACGTGCTTATATTTTATTATATTTTGCATTTTCTGACATTTGTGGCTATAGTTAAGTGAAATCAAAATGTTTGAATTAATATTTTATTAGAAAGAAATGCAATTTTGTTTTCCATGCACATGATGAACATTGTGAAATTATATCAATTTGTATTCTTACTTTCTTACTTAATATAAAAGTAAGAATGTTGAAAAGTAGGCATGTGTCATGTGTCATTACGACGATAATTTTATATTTAATATAATCTAAAAAATATGTTAAAAAGACACATATCACTTTTAGAAAAATTTCTGTAATTTTTACTTAATAAATATAGCAAGAAAAATTATATGTTAAAAAAAAATTAGTTTTATGTAAATAAAAGTGGTTTTTATTTTTATAACTAAAATTTTAAATTCAAATAACCTTTTTGTTACAAATCTCTTTTTGACGTGTGATACATCAAATTAATCATCTTTTACAATCTTTAATTTGATACCATTAGTGTATATATTAAAATAATATATTATATTTAAATTATGAAATAATGTATTTATTAGTTAAATGATCTGATTTTATTTGAAATATGTGTTAAGTTTGAATAAAAAATAGGTTAAATTTTTTTATATGAATTTGAGACAAATAAAACATCTGTTTATATTTATTAGAATACAAATATTATATTATACAAGTATATATTTAGTTGTTTCATTTTAATATTTTTTTACTAGTTTTAAGCAGTTTTATTGGCTTTGAGAAATTAAAATAGGTTGGATTGAGTGTGAATTCTAAAATTCCCTTATATATATGTATGTATTTATAAATTTTTTTATTTATAAGAGAAACTTTTGGAGAGAATGACAATGAACAATACACATAAAATTATACTTTAAATTGTTTTGAGT
Source organism: Caryopteris x clandonensis (assembly GCA_028749325.2). Lineage (NCBI taxonomy): Eukaryota > Viridiplantae > Streptophyta > Magnoliopsida > Lamiales > Lamiaceae > Caryopteris > Caryopteris x clandonensis. The sequence continues at coordinate 1,907,935 of JAPYKT020000012.1, forward strand.
GAAATTTTAAGATTTTCAATTTCTTATATCTACTCCATATTGCGAATGATATTTAATATTTGATTTTATTAGCAGATAAAATTTAAATTATAATGTTTTTTTTGTGTGTGTTTCATGATCTCATGCTTCGTTATATAATTATATGTTTTAATTTTTTTATATTATTTATACATTTTATAAATTTATATAAATTAATATAATTTTATAATATATTATCAATATAATAAAATATATTTTAGCCCATGTATCGCACGAGCGAACATCTAGTATTTTAAATCGTAGGTCATTGTAAAGAATTGTCTCATGTTTATCATACTACATGACCGTCCGTTCAATGCACATGACATAATATATTTTATAATAGTAATAATATATAATAAAATTATATTATTATTATTATTATCATTATTATTATTATTGTTATTATTATTATTATTGTTATTGTAATTGTCAATTATATTTATATAAATATTATGCAATTTTTATTTTATATGGCATTGTCATTCTCTTAAAAGTTATTTTTATTAAATAATAAATTGCATGACTTTTCGAAATCAATTTTAGAGTGTTTCCAGCGCTACAAAAAAATCAACTCAGTACACTTATGAAGGTGGAACACTAAATTATAATATTATATAAATTAAATTATATAGTTTTATTTAAAAAAATTAGATTTTTTATCAAATTAATATAAAAATTAATATATTATTTATTCAAATTTAATACATATATCAAATAAAGATAAATAATTAAATTCTTAAGAAATTTATTCCATCCAGAAAACATTATATATCATATTTGAAATATAATTATATATTTTAAAATATGCAATATTGGTGTCAAAAAGGGATTTAAAATGAAAATTTCATTTGAGTTTTTTAATCTTAGTAAAAAAAATGGGAGTGACCATGCTTTCGGGGCACGTCAAAATTAATTAATTTATTTTACTCACTTTTCTCTACTATTTTGTAGTAGTGGGAAGTAAGGGCCGATCCCACATAGAACGGTTGAATTATTTGTAGGGGTTGTTGGTGGATTTTGTCTACTAAACTAATAAAACTAATTCTACTCTAATAAATAAAAATCAAGCAAATAAATAAATGGCAAACAACAATATATAAGATTTTGGCTCACGGTTCAATTTTCCCCCTATTCCAAATTATAAGATTATGTGACACGTTATCAATTCAATCATGGAATTCCTACCCCTAAACCAACAACATGCTCTGTTGATTCATTTTATCCCTTAAGTGTAATTAATTAGAATAAGCTCTCTAATTAACCTATTTAATCGAACAGTTCAAAATACGCTCTTTGGATTTAATTCGTTAAACGAATTATCAATTAGGATAATAGGGTAGGCAGGTTATTGAATTCACACGCTACAAACGGGTTCAATATCACAACAATTACGGATTGCAATTTAAACCCTAACCCTAAATATATAAATTATCAATTGAGTTGATCAATCACAATTAACAATATATATATATATATATATTATAAATCAATTCAAACAATCAACATAATAAATTCACACATATTAAATCAATACAATATCACGAAAATATAAATCACATAATATTGAAATAAAACATTCTCTAAACCGGATTATAAAATTTAGTTACACATATCATGTCTAATAGTTGAAATTATCTAAATAAAAAATATCAAAATCTAAATAAAAAGGAAAGAATAAACTAAGGATTCCTCTCTCTCTCTCTCTCTCTCCTTCGCCAGAATCTCTTTCCTTCTCCCTTTTGATTGAATAATTGTTGATGCTTCCTTTTTTTCCTTCCAGAATGAATGCTTCTCCTGTGTTGAAGTAGTGGTGCTATATGGTGAAAGAATGATGGCTGCCCTTCAACGGTTTCCACCTTTTATTGTTGTCAATTTGTCCTAATTCATCTTATAGGCTTAATTAAGTTTTGATTTAATTAATTAATTAATTAAGCCCTTATCAGTCCATAAACTTTTGTGTATTCTTCCTTTTTCGGATGGGCTAAGGATGACCAACTGTTTATGTGGATAATTGTATGAAATTATCCAAAAAATGATGCAAATAACCATAAAAACAAAAAGAAAGTAGTAGTTGACAACCTAGCTGTCATTATAAACTAAGAAAATTAGTTATAAATAAAAAAAAATTCAATTATACGAAAAACTTTTGTTAAGAGTAGAGGAAGAGAAAGGAGGATGAAAGAAATAGTTTGTGCATCTCTTTAATTTTTCAATATTCTGACCACATAATCATTTGAATAAGTTATTTTTAAAATTAAAAAATTGAAGGACATTACACATATACATGAATATATTTACATATGATTTTTTTTTCTTTTTTCTTGTCAGCTATATATGAAGAGTTATCACTTGTTATATTATAGAGAGTTTGTATACACTAAATTTTTTATTAATTAAAATGGTAATTTTTCTAGAGTTATTTTGTCATATTATACCTAATTCATAATATTATTTTGTCTTTATGTACAAGTATGTAGTAAATCCCATAATTTATTGTATGGATTATTAAAGTGCACATTTATTGCATGTGCAGTATATATTAATGTATGCACATTTGTTGCACGATGCAGTTATATATTAATGTACGCACATTTGTTGCACGTGCACTTATATGGTCATGCATCAACATTTTGAAAATGTTTAAAGACCAATCCTTGTACTTATATTTTATTATATTTTGCATTTTATGACATTTGTGGTTACAGTTCACTGAAATCAAAATGTTTGAGCTAACATTTCATAAGAAAGAAATGCAATTTTGTTTTCCATGCACATGATGAACATTGTGATATTATATCATACCATATGTTTTAAATGGTAGGTCCTTGTAAGGAATCTCCTTTTTATTATATTAGATGGCCGCCCATTCAATACATGGTTCATAATATATTATATTATATAAATAATATATAATAAAATTATATTATTATTATTGTTACAAATACTTATATAATAATTATTTATGTTCATTATGTTTATATAAATATTATGTAGATTTTTCATGTTATATTGTATTGTCTCTTAAAAGTTATTTTTAATAAAATAATAAATTGTATGGCTTGTTAAAGTCAATTTTAGAGTGTTTCCAACTCCATAGAAAATATTCAACTCGCTAAAACATATTAAGGTGGAACAATATATTATATTATTATATAAATTAAATTTTATAATATTTTATTTAAAAACATATTTATAGTTTATGATCAAATTCATATAATATATTATTTATTCAAATTCAATATATATACATATTAAAATAAGAAGTAATTAAATTCATAAAAATCATATCCGCAAAATATTATATATCATATTTTAAATATAATTATATATTTTAAAATATGCAATATTGGTGTAAAAAAAAACTAAAAATGTAAAAAATATTTGAGTTTTTTAATTTTAGTGAAAAAAATGCAAGAGAGAGGGGAATACACACATGTCAATTAATAATAAAAGCACGTGTCAAGAAAGGAGAAAAATTGAAGGCTTATTACATGGGGAAATTTGTCCCACATACGAAGAACATGATATTTTTTAACAACAAATAATATATTTTTAGATCCAACCTATTATGCTATAAAAAATTCAATTATTATATATATATAAATATTTGTATGTTGTAAAAATTAATCCAATACATTATATCATTCACATAAATGACAAAACAAAATTGAGATTTTTCTTTTATTTTTCATACAAATCTTCGGAGGGATTCGATCCCTGGAGACTGGCCTAGATTATTAGTAGTTCAACCAACTAAACTTTACTCGATTCCCGTATTTAGGACAACTACCAAATGGTCAATCAAATAATTTTTACATCTATGGTATGACAAGATTCAGAAAACAATCTCAATAATGAATTAAAACTAAGATCATTTATAGATATCAGTTAACAGTGGCATGCGGTTAGTTACATGAACAACAAATAAAAAAAAAAAAAAATTGAATGAATGAATGAATAAAGCAGGAGTGGCAAGTGGATAATGAATCAGAAAATGAAACTGCTTCTCTACATGGATGCAAGTATATCTCTCATTTCTGAGATGGCTGGAATGCTCTCAGCAGGGTATACCTTTGCTACTAATTGGACAAAGCAGCTATAATTGTCAAGAAACTCCGTCTGCCAGAGCCTCGGTTAGACATTAGAGAAAACAATAAATTTCAAAATGAAATATGACATTAGATACATAAATTACAATCCTCATTGAAAGAGATATATGTCGTAAACATGTATAATGTCATTGGTGATTAGTTAAAAGTGATGAATTTGCATTATTTTGTAGTCAAAGCAGGAGCAGCAAGAAAACTCAAAGTTGCTGAGGGAGAATGAAAGACTTGGAATTGAAAACATGCAATTTCGAGAAGCTCTGTGCAATGCACTTTGCGCTTCTTGTGGTGGCAGCACCCTTGCACCTGGGGCTGGGGATGCCTCCATTGATGCTTTAACAATGGAAAATGCCCGACTTAAGGGAGAGGTAACTGCCTGCTCAAATTATTTCTATTTCTTTAGTGTAGAATCGTTAAAAAAATAATAATGTTTTTCACTTTTTATTTTTGTTCATTAGACGAAGGTACAATTTTCTAAAAAAAATAAAAATTGGACTTTAACTTTTTTTATTTGTTGATTTGACTTAGTTTTCAAAAATTAATAACTTGTTTATGAAATAAATAAAGTTAGCTTAGTTTACATTGACTAATAAAATTAGACATTAACTTCTAAAACATGACTTTTTTGAACAAAAAGTATTTTTGAAACAACACTTTTTTATTGAAACGAAATATTTTCTTTTGTAATTATTATTATTATTATTATTATGATGATTATTATTATTATTATTATTATTATTATTATTATTATTATGATTATTATTATTATTATTATTATTATTAGTATTATTATTATTATTATTATTATTATTATTATTATTATTATTATTATTAGTACTACTACTATTTTTTTTTTTATTTCAGCAAAGGTGGCAAGGTATGCTGGGAAGCCTGTTACAGGTGCTCTTGATATTCAGAAGAGAAAATAAGCAGAGTGAATGGGAGGAGTTTTGGGAATAATGAGGTTGTGTTGAATCATTTCATATTGAATTGCATCCATTCTATGGATTTTTTTTTCTTTTTTTTTTTTGTATTTAGCCTAGACATATGGGAAATCACTTGGACATCTTGAAATTTATGTATTTTTAATGTATTATTGAAATTATTTAAGGAGCATGGGAGATGCCAGTGTTCCAAAAATTTCCAAAAATTGTTCTGAGCAGGAATAAGTGTTAGTTACTCATTTTGGTCTAAGCGGCTACATTAAGCAATTTTTAGGTTGTGGGTACTAAAATGCGTCCTACAAATTTTTTACTTTTTCGTTTTTGAACCTTTTCGAGTATTTTACTATAATGGCATTGTTCTAATTCTTCGGATATACCAAAAATTACGATAAAATCATTTCTGAACTTGATTTAGTGAATAAAATTTTGCGGCTGCAATGAGATTTTGAAGATAAAGATATCAAAGACAATCACTGTAAGATTCCAAATCTCCATAATCAATTGTTGACCGACTAGTATTTATATTGGCACGATCTGGCATCAATAATCAACGCAGAAGAAGGTCAAAGAAATCTGTCATGTTGATTTGAAATTATGATGAATTGGTGATTAGATGTTTGATTGAGTATTATTTTATTTTATTTTTTGGATTAAATGTCACATTTCTTTTATAATTATTTTTTAGTCTTTATTATTTTGTTTCACATTATTTTATCTTTCATATCAGAGATTTTACATCTTAATATAACAAGTTGACCTTTATGAAAAATAGTATTATAAGAAATATTTAAATAAAGATGCAATCTCCTATAAATTGGTTGCGTTCCTAGGATCCATGCAACGACAACCCTCTCCAAAAGCGCGATAAATTGTATTTAGGACATGCCCAACTCGCACCCATTTTTATATAAATTAGTAAAACCTTTCAGTGATACATAATACTTTTCAATTAAACGTGTAATACTTATTAGATAAAGAAGTAATACCTTTTAGTTAAACAAATAGATATTGAGTAATTGATAGGTCAATTTATTGATATATATATATATATATGTATATATTATTTTTTAATCAAGATTCTTTTTTTTTATTCTTGTTTTTTTTGCAAGTTAATACTCTTTATGTTGAAAGGTATTACTACTTAATCATAATAGTATTACTTTTTTATATTGAAAATTATGATCCTATGAACCGCAAAAAAAAAAAAAAAAAAAAAAAAAAACCTATTGACCATAAATGTATTACTCTTTGTATTGAAAGTTATTATTCTTTGTGTTGAAAAATATGATTGTTTAACTATGAAACTATTGTTACTTGAACTGTAAATGTATTACTGCTTAATTGTGAACATATTATATTTTCATCTAAATTATAATTAAATTTATTATTTAATTAAAATATAGTTGTCAAATTTACTTGTAAAATGATGTAATTCCAACGATTCAAAATATAAATCATGCTGATTTTCTAGCATTTTCAACAACCAAAAATAAATGGCTTGATACTATTGATTATTTGTAGGCATTTATTTGGAGACAATTTTATGCCTAAAAGGTCCTGCCACATTTTATTGTTTAAGGAATGCACAAATTATAGATTGACCTATTGGTTAGTTGTGCTTTTCTAAAGCACCTTTCTTATAGAGGAATTTGGTAGAACTTAGACGCTGGTGTGCAAGTTGTTTTGGCGTATTTTTTGTCTTAAAAATTAGATTAAAACGAAAAAATTATGAACATTTGAATTTTGAATGCAAATACAAAAAAAATTCCGGTGTTGAACCACATGTCAATCCAACTCATGCACGTGCACTACACGTGCCAATTGCAGGCATGCGTGTTGTGCACGCACCATCACTTTTATTTTTCATTCATTATTATATTTAGGCGGAAAAATATATTTTTGTAAATTTCTCCAACTATCTTGTCTTTAGATATATTTATTTATTTACACACCACTTTACTTTGGATTTCATTTAGTTTATTTAATAACTCATTTCACAAAAGTGGTTTCTTTTCCTATTGGTGAGGACTTAGGGTTGGAACCATTATAGGTAAAATGAATGTAAGGATTCATCCTCTAAGTTTTGATGGTAGTTTTTGTTTATATATTATTTTCTCACTATTCCATAAAAATAATATAATTTTTGGGATAGAAGGAAGAATTACTTTATAAGTTTTTTTAAGATAGAAGTCCTTACATACTTGAAACGAATCACTCCCCAGATCCAAAGATTACAAATGCCAAGAAAACAAACATTTGAGAGCTAAACATTATAAACTCATGAAGAAATTATAAAATATAGAGAAGTTCTTAGTAGATCAATGTATTTCAACAATAGCAGCAAAATATGCCGAGAATCCCTTTGAAAACTCTATTGAGGCTCCGTGTTCTTCAATTCCATGTTCATCTAATTTTGTAGTTGTAATAGTTTCTATATGAATATCCTACAATGGCAATGAATGATTTTGGGATGCTAAAATATAACCAACATGGACCAAGAGCCATACATATTGTAGATGAACAAAATGATGTGGCATTGACAAAGTCAAAGATGATGATTTGGTTGCTGACATGTCATTAATGCAAAATCAAACCGATTACATGATGACAAACTGGTGTCCTCCTCGAACTGATTAGATATTGAGTTGATCGAAGCATCTTTAAGACATCAGTTCCTCCCGCCTAAAGCGATGTCATGGAACCTCGATGTACGATCTCATGACCCAAGACTGTCTGCTTGAACAACAGGTGGAGGTCATGCAAGAAGACAAATTTAAAGCATGAGGTAATAGCCTAACTGTCATCATAAAACAAGAAAAAATAGAAAAAAAATAAAAAACAATTGCACGACAAAAAATTTTTAGAGGAGAGGAAGAGAAAGGAGGATGAGAGATTAATACTTTGTGTTTCTCTTTAATTTTTCAATATTTTGAGACATAATCATTTCAATAATATATTTTTAAATTAAAATTTTAAAGAACATTACATATATATATATATATATATGAATATATTTACATATGGTGTTTTTTTTTATTTCTTGTCAACCATATAAGAAGAGTTATCACTTGTTACGTTATAGAAAATATATATACACTAAATTTTGTATGAATTAAAATGATAAATTTTCCAAAACTATCTTTTTAGATTATACCTAATATTCATAATATTATTTTGTCCTTCTGTACAAGGATGAAGTAAATCCTTATAATTTATTGTAACTTCTGAATTAGCCACCCTCAAACTAAATAAGTAGTGATCTTATTGCATTACGTGCGGTTGTATATTAATTTGTGCAGATTTGTTGCACTTGTATATTAATAAAGACGAATCCACGTGCTTATATTTTATTATATTTTGCATTTTCTGACATTTGTGGCTATAGTTAAGTGACATCAAAATGTTTGAATTAATATTTTATTAGAAAGAAATGCAATTTTATTTTCCATGCGCATGATGAACATTGTGAAATTATATTAATTCGTATTCTTACTTTCTTACTTAATATAAAAGTAAGAATGTTGAAAAGTAGGCATGTGTCATGTGTAATTACGACAACAGTTTTATACTTAATATAAATAAACAAGATCTAAAAAATATGCTAAAAAGACACATGTCACTTTTAGAAAAATTTCTGTAATTTTTACTTAATAAATATAGTAAGAAAAATTACATGTTAAAAAAAATTTATTTTTATGTAAATAAAAGTATTTTTATTTTTATAACTAAAATTTTAAATTCAAATAACCTTTTGTTACAAATCTCTTTTTGACATGTGATACATCAAATTAATCGTCTTTTACATTCTTTAATGTGATACAATTAGAGTAAATTAAAATAATATATTATATTTAAATTATGAAGTAATGTATATTTGAGACAAATAAAGCATCTGTTTATATTTATTAGAATAAAAATATTATATTATACAAGTATATATTTATAAAGAGACAATCTCCAATAAATTTGTTGCGTTCCTAGGATCCATGCAACCACAACCCTCTCCAAAAGCGCGCTAAATTGTGTTTTGGACATGCGCAACTCGCACCCATTTTTATATAAACAAGTAATACCTTACAGTGATACATGTTTCGTCTTTAGATATGTTTATTTATTTATTCACCACTTTACTTTGAATTTCATTTAGTTTTTTAATTACTCATTTCACGAAGATGGTTTCTTTTACTATTATGACTTCAGTTTTATTTTTAGTATTAACTTTTAACTCAAATAAGATTTTTTCAAGAGTAGGTGAGGAATTAGGGTTGGAACCATTACAGGTCAAATGAAGGTAAGGATTCATTCTTTAATTTTCGATGGTAGTCTTTGTTTATATATTATTTTCTCACTATCCCATAAAAATAATATAATTTTTGGGATAGAAGGAAGAATTACTTTATAAGTTTTTTAAGATAGAAGTCCTTACTGTTAAGATTTGAATTTCTCAAATCTTTTAAATAAATATATTTTGCCGATTTCTTCCTCAATAAAAGATCAGATAAGATTCTCTAAACTTGGTCATCAAGAAACATTCCCTCAGAATAGGAAAGCTGGTGTAGACCAAGTCAATATTCTATCTTGAAGATGAGACGGTTGAGGAAAAGAGGGAGAAGTGGATATCACCACTTCTTGAACGTGATAAAGAGGAAGAGGAAGAATAGAAGGCTGAAGTTCTCCTTAAATAGACGGAAGAAGGAAGAGAAAAGGTACAAAAAATTATGAGCCAAATATTCTGAAAGCAGCAGACTGATGTCGCTAAGAAAGCTGTCGTCACTCTGACTCCAACATCCTGCACTGTTCATCGAGCGGATTTTCCAAATCTGTTTCTATCGAATCATACACTGAGAGTTTGAGTGATACACTGTTTTTCCTTGTTTGCTTTCTTAGTTAGTTTGGTTAACTTGAAATCCATATTGGATTTCAAGTACTTGAGGATCGTAGGAAACATTGTTCGATCCTTTTTGTAATTCACAATCATTAGTGGATAATTTTCGCCCTGTTGGCTTCACAAGTCATTCTTGACTTGTGAATATTTTTAATTTCGTGGTTCTTTATTTATTTCCATCTGGTACCGTACTTTCAAGTGGTATCAGAGCAGTCACTTGACATACTAAGTGAGGTTCTGGATTTGTACCATACCAAATGGATATTTTCAATCAACCACGACCTATTCTCCTCTCAAAAGACAACTACGACTACTGGAAGTACCGAACCAGACAAACTATAAAATCAGTAGATTTTCGAGCATGGAATGTGGTCACCGAAGGCTGGACTCCTCCAAAGAAAATCGATCAAGATGGGGACACCGTAATCAAGCCTCAGACAGAATGGACGATGGAAGAAATCGCCCAGAAAAACTATCATGAGAAGGCGTTGAACATCATCATGGGCAATGTTGATCTCCATATTTATAGACTGATCAAAAACTGCACTACTGCCAAGGAAGCCTGGGATACACTGGAACGACACTGTGAAGGAAGCGACGCCGTAAGAGAAAGAAAATTGCGGATGGTCCATGATAAATTCGAAAGTTTGAAGATGGAGGAAAACGAAACGATTTCCACCTACTATGATCGTGTCATAGACCTATCAAATGAAGCAGCTTCCCTTGGAGGTCAAATCGGCAACAGGACGTTGGTAAGTAAGGTGATACGCACTCTTCCTTCCAGGTATAATCCTAAAGTCTGTGCAGTAGAAGAATCTCATAATCTGAATACCTTAGAATTAGACACTTTAATTGGTATTCTGAGAACATATGAGATGAACATGGAGAATCAAGAGAAACTGTATAACAAAGGACAAAGAACTACAGCGTTTATCTCTAAGTCCAAGGAGGAGGAAGTCGAAGATGAAGATGAGGAAGAAGACGTGGAACTTATTGGTCCAGAAGAAAATTTGAGCGTTGCCCTTCTTACCAGACGGTACAACAATCTTACCAAGAAGTTCAACAATAAAAAGAAAAATGCAAAGGTAAAAGTTGAAGAAACAACGGAATCCTCCTCCCGAAAGACGTTTGATCCAGCTGGTCCAAAAGGGAATTATGGACGAAAAGCAGCCCCTGAACAATACAGAAATCAGACCCGAAATCTTGATGACGTTAAATGCCGTGCCTGCAGAGGATTCGGTCATTACGCTAATGAATGTGCCAACGTTCTTCGGAAACATGGAAAATCAATGTGGATAACACTTAGTGAAGAAGAAATCGATGAAATGCATCCAATAGAAGAAGAAATCAAAGCCGATGCGTTGCTAACATCAATCCACGATTTTACCGAAGACGAGGAGATACTTACCCCTTCAAGTTCAACAACATCCAACAGGTATAATATCTTTTCAGATTCTGATTTAAACTATTTTAATGGGTGTACGAGTGATGCAGAATTATTAGAGGAAGAAGAAGATAATCGTATTCTCAAGGAAATCCAAGCCGTACAAACTAAATTACTCAAAAATCTGGATTTACGACAAAAAGAAGCTGAAAACCTGATGAAAGAAAATGAAGAATTGAAAAAGATTGTCTCCAGATTAGAATCTACGCTCACAAAGAAGGATGTCCAAATAAGCAAGCTAGAAATTGATCTCGAAATTGCAAATGAAACGTTCAGGAAACTGAATACAGGTACCTCTAGACTTGACGAAATATTAACTGTTGGTAATATAGGACATTCTGGAATTGGATATCTTGAAAATTTTGCTGTGGTAAATGCATGTACTCGAACTCAAAATGAAAACCCCATTGTATTTGTTAGAGAAAATAACAATGTTAAAAAACCAGTAGTCAAAAGAAAAAGAAAGTATATTTGTCATTACTGTTACAGACCAGGCCATATACGACCATACTGTCAAAAACTGAAAACTGATCTTTCGTCAAATCACATGTCGCCACAAATGTTGCACAACATTCATCACAACATTGTGAAATCAAAAAATGCAGCCGTCTGTCAGAATCTAAAATGGGTCCGTAAAAATAGTGTTTCATGTCATGTTGTCTTTACTGCTTTTAAAACTAATCATTCTGAATCTTGGTATTTCGATAGTGGATGTTCAAGACATATGACAGGATCAAAACAATTTCTCACCAACTATGAATCATTCCAAGGAGGAACAGTAAGGTATGGTGGAGGAGCACAAGGAAAAATCATAGGAAAAGGAACCCTCTCGGTTGATGGTTTTCCCAATCTTCGAAATGTTTTGCATGTGGACGGTTTAATGGCAAATCTGATAAGCATAAGTCAACTGTGTGATGATAACCTACAGGTAAAATTTAACAAAGACAAATGTGAAGTGTTTAACTCAACAAATGTTTGTATTATGACAGGTAAAAGGTCAAGCGACAATTGCTACTTGGTTGGGAAAAGCCTAACGTGTAACACCTCACAAACAGACGATACAACCCTATGGCACCAAAAGTTAGGGCATGCAAACCTCAGAAATATTGAAAGGCTGATAAGATTAGATGCTGTAAAAGGTTTGCCCAAACTAGAGAAAGGTAAGCAGATTGTGTGTGGGGAATGTCAAAAAGGTAAACAAACTCGAACTTCTCATGATCCCCTTAAGTTTATAGGCACTACTCGAATTTTTGAACTAATCCATATGGATCTCATGGGTCCAATCGAAATTGAAAGTCTAGGAGGTAAAAGGTATTCATATGTTTTAGTTGATGATTTTTCCCGATATACTTGGATAAATTTTCTTAGAGAAAAATCTGAAACGTTTGATGTGTTTAGAAAATTGAATGCTAGATTCAAAAATGTGAATGGAACTTGCATATCACGCATAAGGTCAGATCATGGTCGAGAATTTGAAAACTCATTATTTTCAAATTTTTGTGATAATCTAGGCATCATACATGAATTTTCTGCACCTAAGACTCCCCAACAGAACGGTGTAGCTGAAAGGAAAAATAGAACCTTACTAGAAATGGCCCGAGTTATGATTAGCTCCAAAAATCTCTCTAAAAGATTTTGGGCTGAAGCCCTTAACACTGCTTGTCATATTTCAAATCGAGTATTCTTAAGAGCTGGCACACACATGACACCGTATGAAATCTTTAATGGGCGAAAACCAAACCTGAAATACTTTCATGTTTTTGGATGTTTATGCTATGTTCTGAATGATCGGGATAAACTCACAAAATTTGATTCTAAAAGTGACAAAGGAATTTTCCTTGGATATGGTGTTAATAGTCAATCCTATCGGGTTTTCAACCTCAGATTAAAGACCATTCAAGAATCTGTAAATGTGGTATTTGACGATTTTAGTGATCTTACAGGAAAATCAGAAGAAGACAATGTCAGTATATATCTGGAACTCAGGCACGATGAAGAAACTCCAGAAACGCCAGATCAAGATGTTGAACAGAATGTTGAACTCGACACAGAACCAACATCATCCTCCGTTCCAGAAATCAAAAACGAAACAGAAAATCCAGACAACTCGTCTATCCAACAGAATGAACGAAGAGACCCACCGGGCAGAATACGAAAGAATCACCCAATAACTCAAGTAATTGGGGATGTTCAAGAAGGAATCACCACACGACGAAAGGATCCCGTAAATTACAGAGATATGGTAAAATTTGTTTGTCTTTCATCCATTTTTAATGAAGTGAACTCGTCGTGTTTTGTGTCTCAAATTGAACCTAAGAATATTTCTGAAGCTTTAGGAGATAGTTTTTGGATAAACGCCATGCATGAAGAATTAAATCAATTCATAAGGAATGATGTTTGGTATTTGGTTCCCCGACCTAAAGGAATTAATGTAATTGGAACAAAATGGATATTTAAAAATAAATCTGATGAATCTGGAAATATTGTAAGAAATAAAACAAGATTAGTAGCACAGGGATATACACAAGTGGAAGGGATCGATTTTGATGAAACTTTTGCCCCTGTTGCTAGAATAGAATCCATCAGATTACTCTTAGCCCTTGCATGCTTCATGAGAATAACTCTTCATCAAATGGACGTTAAAGCTGCATTTCTAAATGGAAATTTGAAAGAGGAAGTTTATGTCGAACAACCTAAAGGGAAGTAGACCGTACACTATTTTTGTTGAACTTTTGTTATGGTAGGGAAGTAGACCCTAGGGCTTGGTATGGAAGATTAACTGAATTTTTGTTGAACTTTTGTTTTTCAAGAGGAGAAGTAGACCGTACACTATTTATAAAAAGATCAAATCGTGATATATGTGTAGCTCAAATCTATGTTGATGACATAGTCTTCGGTTCTACATCGAAATCAATGCTTAATGAGTTTGTGGAAGCTATGTCATCAACATTTGAGATGAGTATGGTTGGAGAATTGTGCTATTTTTTAGGTTTGCAGGTGAAACAAAGTTCCGACGGCATTTTTATATCACAAAGCAAATATGCTCGCAACCTTGTTCAAAGATTTAATCTGGAAAATGCTAAACACATGAAAACACCCATGGGATCGACATAGAAGCTCTGCACCGACGATGTTGGACAAAATGTTGATCCAACATTTTACAGATCAATGATCGGGAGTCTACTGTATTTGACAGCAAGTCGCCCAGACATCATGTACAGTACGTGTATCTGTGCTCGATATCAAGCATGTCTCAAAGAGAGCCATCTGAAAGCTGTCAAAAGAATAATCAGGTACGTTGCTGGAACTTCTAATCTTGGTATCTGGTATTCCAAACATACAAACACGAATTTGGTAGGATTTAGTGACTCTGATTGGGCAGGGGACATTGATGACAGGAAAAGCACTATTGGGGGATGCTTCTATCTAGAGAATAACCTAGTCTCCTGGCATAGCAGTAAACAGAACTGTGTCTCTCTCTCTACTGCTGAATCTGAATATGTAGCAGTGGGAGGGTGTTGCACACAATTATTGTGGTTCAAGCAAATGCTAGAAGACTACGGTTATCCTAGTGATACTCTTGTAGTTTTCTGTGACAACTCTAGCGCAATAAATATCTCAAAAAATCCTGTTCAACACTCACGCACGAAACACATAGATATTCATCATCATTTTATTCGAGACTTGGTGGAAAAAGATCTTATTCGACTAGAATACGTTAATACTGAAAATCAAATAGCTGATATATTCACCAAAGCTCTTGATTACGAGAGATTCTCCAACCTTAGGAAATCTCTTGGTCTATGTGTCATGTAAAATAATCCCTGTTCGAATCTGTACATATATGTGTAAACTTTTGTATATTCTACCTCTGTAACACCTTTGGCAATTTAAAAAAAAAAAAATGGGAATCTTAGGCTAAGGATACTCATCAACTAGAGTAACTTGGGGGGCACGGCGCTCGCTACGACGATGCTACCTTGTAAAATACTGATGAGTTGAATAATTCATGAAATGCTTCAGTAACTAGGGGCACGGCGTTCGCTGCGACGATGTTCTCTACGTAAAAAGGGTGTTTCCGAATTATTCTTCCAACCTCACATCATAAAGTACCTTGGGGGGCACGGCGCTCGCTACGACGATGCTACCTTGAAAAATATGATGAGAACCTGGAATTCTTACCTGAATTTCGTAAAAAAAAAAAAAAAAAAAAAAAAAAATATTGCCAAAGTTCCTGTCGAAAATATTACCCAAACACATATACTATTGTTTGAAATTTGTCTGTTACTCAATACCATAAAATCCTCAAACACATCCTCTGAAATATACAATATTTTGTTGTTTGAAAATTGGTATTTTTGTATTTTGTTTGAAAAAGATCTGCTTTCTTAAAAATCCTTGGAAAAGTGCTCGTGTGTCCCTGTGTTAGTGGGGGAGGTTGAATTTGATTACAGTTGAGATTTTCGCGCCCTAACATATCACCAGGCATTCCCCACTTCTCTCTTCCTTCCCGGATGAATAACGGCCCAGGAGATTAGTACTAAAGAAATAAGTTCACTGTACATATTTCTTTCCTCCTCCTTCATCTCACATAACTGCATCTCCTTCCCAAAACTGAATTTCTCTCTCATCTAACCCATTTCATTTTTCTGAGGAAACAAGCAACTCATGGCCGACGAAAACTCCTGAAGGATTCTCGCCTACATCGTCGAGCTGCTGTCCCAAGTCACCGCCGCCACGGTCGGCGCCGTTCCACCACAGATCTCGACGCCTCCTACCGAAACCCCAGCCGCAGCGTCTCGCATCTCCGCCGTCGACGCGTTTCCTCTCTACACGGCGCCTTCGAAGCCCACTCCGCCGACGCCGCCTGAAGCTCCGACCTCTGAACCCTCGCTGCCATCGCAGCCGCCCGACTCAACCACTCTCACTCCCGTCTCGACTACCGCACCTGCGCCGTTGCCAGGCAGTCCCGTGCCGACGCCTCCACCGCCGCTCGCTCCTGTCTCGGCGACAGAGCCTGCGGCGTCGCCAGTCGCTCCCACACCAACTCCATTGCAGCCGCTCACTTCAGCCTCTCCTGCGCCTGCCTCGGCGACCGCGCCTGCGGCGTCGCCCGAGAAATCTTTGCGCCCCGTGCCCGAAAAGCCTGCACGTCCGTTGCTCAAAAATGTGGCTCAACCTTCGCCCGATTTCGACGCGGTACACTCATCTCCATTTTCATCTCCTTCGAGCCCTAGCCGCGTCTCATCTCCGCTCCCTTCGGCGGTCAACGTCGTTTTTCCTCCACCGTTGATGCAAGTTTTTCCCGGAGACCCAGGCTATCCTATTGATGTCAATGACCTTCCCGATGTCTCCGCTGTTGGTATGTCTAAACGAAAGTTGGGTGAACCAGCTTTCCCCAGCCGTCGCTCTGCACGATTATCTACCCGGAAAATGAGCACTCCGTCCCGAAAAGTGCCGCACACAGAGTCCTCTTCACGTCCATCCGGATTGCACTCTTTTCCAGATTCTGATTCAGACGGAAGTGACAAGGAGTTTGTACCCCCGAAGTCACCTGCTGATAAATCTCCTTCTGATTCCGTCAGTCCTGAGCCTATTCCGGAGCCGTCCACCAAGTCTCACAGAAAGAAACAACCCATTCGTCGTTCTACAGCTCAACTGTCGCCGTCGCCTGATCCCATTTATTCACCGCAGAGTCCAGTACCTGCTTCCTCACCAAATGCTGCCAGCCCAGAGCCCGTTGAATCAAATTCATCGTCTCCTGACCGGTCACCCACTCACTCTCACTCTCACTCTCGAGAGACAGAATCTTCGTCTCCCGGATCAAGCCCTGATCCCCGGCAATGGGATACCTTCAAGACTCGACCGTGTTTACCTGAGAGGCACATCGACCTCAAAAACTTTCGTAAGTATAATCTTGACAAATTCTTTGAAAGTTGAAATTTGCTATCTGCTGTTCGCTATGCCTCCAGTTACGTCCAAGAAGTTGTTCATTGCTGTTATTTCTCTATTTTCTCACATTTTGATGATGCTTTCCATCCGAATTTTGGCCGAGTAATGGTACGAGGGAACCCGTACCACATCACTCCTGAGATTATTAATCTGGAATTGGGAGGTATTCCCATGGCTTCTCCCAGCTGGTCCGGTGATCTTGACGATGTGGCCCAGGCAATTACCCTCAACATGGTGAAAAAATGGAAGACGCCATTCCCGGCATCCCGTCTATCTTTCCTGTACTCTGTTCTGCACAAACTGGCCGTCTACAATTGGTACCCCTCGCGCAACACCTCCTTGGTCACAATCGAGCAGGGAATTTTATTGTATCATCTTGGCATGAAGAATCAAGTCAATCTGGGCCACATTATTTTTGAACAGATCACTGCAGCAGGCCGTAAGACAGGTGGATTCCTTCCATTTCCATCCCTTATTTACAACATTTTAAGTCAGCAGGGATTTAGACCAGCTATCACTGACGTGTTCTCAAAAGCCCCGAGATTTCTTACTGTCTTTCCAGGATTTCTGCAAGGGGACCGACGCTGTGACCTTCCTTGGATTTCTGACACTCCCTCCAGTTCTACCGCAGCTGTCTCTCCCTCAGATGATACCATCCCTATTTCCCGTTCTTTTTTTGCTCGCCAAATTCGAGCCTTGGACGACCAGATTCAGCACCTACTCGCCATACGGGATGCCCTTTCTTCCCAATTAGGGGGAGATGCTGATGACAATGCTGCTGCTGATGCTGATGCTGCTGCCGGTGCTGATGACAATGCTGCTGGAGATTCAGATCTCGGTTGAAGGAACACTACACTGATAAGTTTGTTGGTTTATTGGATACATTTTTAATTTCAAACTGCTCGCTGGTAATGATGAATAGTCTGCTGGTAAAACTGTTGCTGAAGACTGCTGAATATTTTGCTCAAACTACTGCTGGATATTTTACTATGTCATGAATGTTTGAATGCTGAATATTCTTGCTTTTCGATATGTCGTCTGCTGTGCTGCTATTTGCTGAGATGCTGAATGCTTACTGCTAAAGGATATTATTGATACTATTGTGTAGGTTGATGCTGAATGTTTATTCTGGGATATATGCATGACATTTTGAAAGAATTGTAGTACTAAAAATTGTGATGTGTCTCGATGCATTTGAATTAACATGGACCATGTAAGTATTCTTTCAATTAAGGGGGAGATTGGATTTAGGGGGAGATATTGCCATATTTGATATTTTGGCTTATTCATCTGTACACATGAATTAAGGGGGAGATTACTCTCAGGGGGAGATAACTCATTACTTTATTTGATCTTGGAAATTTTGTAGTCATTTTGGTGGAATTGGGAAGAAAGGCAAAAAGGGGGAGATTGTTAAGATTTGAATTTCTCAAATCTTTTAAATAAATATATTTTGCCGATTTCTTCCTCAATAAAAGATCAGATAAGATTCTCTAAACTTGGTCATCAAGAAACATTCCCTCAGAATAGGAAAGCTGGTGTAGACCAAGTCAATATTCTATCTTGAAGATGAGACGGTTGAGGAAAAGAGGGAGAAGTGGATATCACCACTTCTTGAACGTGATAAAGAGGAAGAGGAAGAATAGAAGGCTGAAGTTCTCCTTAAATAGACGGAAGAAGGAAGAGAAAAGGTACAAAAAATTACGAGCCAAATATTCTGAAAGCAGCAGACTGATGTCGCTAAGAAAGCTGTCGTCACTCTGACTCCAACATCCTGCACTGTTCATCGAGCGGATTTTCCAAATCTGCTTCTATCGAATCATACACTGAGAGTTTGAGTGATACACTATTTTTTCTTGTTTGCTTTCTTATTTAGTTTGGTTAACTTGAAATCCATATTGGATTTCAAGTACTTGAGGATCGTAGGAAACATTGTTCGATCCTTTTTGTAATTCACAATCATTAGTGGATAATTTTCGCCCTGTTGGCTTCACAAGTCATTCTTGACTTGTGAATATTTTTAATTTCGTGGTTCTTTATTTATTTCCATCTGGTACCGTACTTTCACTTACATACTCACACGAATCATTCCCCATATCCAAAGAGCACGAATGCCAAGAAAACAAACTTTTGAGAGCTAAAAATCATAAACACGTGAAGAAATTATAAAATATAGAGAAGTTCTTAGTAGATCGATGCATTTCAATAATAGCAACGAAATATGCCGAGAATCCCTTTGAAAACACTATTGAGGCTCCGTGTTCTTCAATTCTATGTTCATCTAATTTTGTAGTTGCAATAGTTTCTATATGAATATCCTACAATGGCAATGAATGATTTTGGGACGCTAAAATATAACCAATATGGACCAAGAGCCATACATATTGTAGACGAATGAAATGATGTGGCATTGACAAAGTCAAAGATGATGATGTGGTGGCTGACATGTCATTAATGCACAATCAAACCGATTACATGATGACGAATTGGTGTCTTCCTCGAACTGATTAGATATCGAGTTGATCGAAGGAACTTTAAGACATCGGTTCCCCATCTCCTAAAGAGGTGTCATGGAACCTCGATGTACAATCTCATGACTCAAGACTGCCTGCATGAACAACAGGTGGAGGTCATGCAAGCAGAAAAATTTAAAGCATGAGATGACAACCTAACTGTCATCATAAAACAAGCAAATTACTTATAAATAGAAAAAAAATCATTTGCACGAAAAACATTTTATAGAGGAGAGGAAGAGAAAGGAGGATGAAAGATTAATACTTTGTGTTTTTCTTTAATTTTTCAATATTTTGACACATAATCATTCCAATAAGTTTTCTTTAAGATTAACAAATTAAAGGACATTGCACATATATATGACAATATTTACATATGTTGTTTTTTTCCCCTTTTTCTTATTGTAAGCTATATAAGAAGAGTTATCACTTGTAATGTTATGAAGATAAATTTAAAGCATGAGGTGACAGTTAGTAAACAGAAAAATTATAAATAAATAAAAAATCAATTCTACAAAAAACATATTTTAGAGAAGGGGAAGAGAAATGAGGATGAAATATTAATACTTTGTGTTTCTCTTTAAATTTTCAATATTCTGACCATATAGTTATTTCAATAAGTTATTTTTAAATTAAAAAATTAAAGAAAATTACATATATATAAATATATGAATATATTTACATATGGTGTTTTTTTTTTGTTTTGTTTTTTCTTGTCAGCCATATATGAAGAGTTATCACTTGTTACGTTATAGAAAATATAAATATACACTAAATTTTGTATGATTTTAAAAGGTATTTTTTTCCGGAACTATCTTTTTAAATTATACATAATTCATAATATTATTTTGTCCTTCTGTACAAGAATGTAGTAGGTCCTTATAATTTATTGTAACTTCTGAATTAGTCAATCACAAACTAAATAAGTAGTGATCTTATTGCATTGCATCTCAATTTATTAAACCACATGTTTATTCCACGTGCAGTTATATATATTAATGTGTGCACATTTGTTGCACTTGTATATTAATGTGCACACATTTGTTGCACGTGCTCTTATATGGTCATGTAGGGACATTTTGAAAATATTTGAAGACCAATCTATGTGCTTATATTTTATTATATTTTACATTTTCGGATATTGAGGCTATAGTTAAGTAAAATCAAAATGTTTGAATTAATATTTTATTAGAAAAAAATGCAATTTTGTTTTCCATGCACATGATGAACATTGTGAAATTATATCAGTTCGTATTCTTACTTTCTTACTTCATATAAAAGAAAGAATATTGAAAAGTAAGCATGTGTTATGTGTCATTACCACAAAAATTTTATACTTAATATAAATAAAAAAGGATCTTAAAAATATGCTAAAAAGACAAATGTCACTTTTAGGAAAATTTCTGTAATTTTTACTTAAAAAATATAGTAAGGAAATTTACATGTTGAAAAAGAAAATTAGTTTTATGTAAATAAAAAGTAGTTTTTTTTTTATAACTAAAATTTTAAAATTCAAATAACCTTTTTTGTTAGAAATCTCTTTTTAACGTGTGATACATCAAATTAATTATTTTTTTACGATCTTTAATTTGGTACCATTAGTGTATATATTAAAATAATATATTTATGAGTTAAATTATTTGATTTTATTTGAAATATGTGTTAAGTTTGAATAAAAAATAGGTTAAATTCTTATATGAATTTGAGACAAACAAAACATATTTTTATAGCTTTTTAGAATAAAAATATTATTTTGTACAAGTATATATATTTAATTGTTTCATTTTAATATTTTTTTACTAATTTTAAATATTTTTATTGGCTTTGAGAAATTATAATAGGTTGGATTGAGTTTGAATTCTAATTTTTTTTTGTTATATATATATATATATTACATATAAGAGAAACTTTTTGAGAGAATGACAATGAACTATACACATAAAACTATACTTCAAATTAATTTGAATGAAAATATAAGATTTTAAATTTCTTATATCTACTTCATATTGAGAATGCTATTTAATATTTGATTTTATTAGCAGATAAAATTTAAATTATAACGATTTTTTTTTTGTGTATCATGATCTCATGTTTTATTATATAATTATATGTTTTAATTTTTTTTACAAAATACTTATACATTTTATAATTTAATATAAATAAATATAATTTTATAGCATATTATTAATATAATAAAATATATTTTATCTCGTGCATCGCACGGGCGAACATCTAGTGCTTTAAATGGTAGGTCATTGTAAAGAATTGTATCATGTTTTTAATACTACATGATCGTCCATTCAATGGACATGACATAATATATTTTATAATATTAATAATATATAAAATTATATTATTATGATTATTATTATTGGAAAAAATTATAATATAATTATTTATGTCAATTATATTTAAATATATATTTTGCATTTTTTATGTTATATTGCATTGTCATTCTCTTAAAAGTTATTTTTATTAAATAATAAATTGCATGACTTTTCGAAGTCAATTTTGGAGTGTTTCTTGCTCTACAAAAAATTCAACTCATTAAAACTTATTAAGGTGGAACAATAAGTTATAATATTATATAAATTAAATTATCTAGTATTTAATTTTTTGTAAAAAAATTATATTTTTATCAAATTCATATAAAATTTATATATTATTTATTCAAATTCAATACATATATCAAATAAAGATAAATAATTAAATTCTTAATAAAATTTATTTCATCCATAAAACATTATATATTATATTTTAAATATAATTATATATTTTTGTAATTTGGTGTCAAAAACGGATTTAAAACAAAAATTTTATTTGAGTTTTTAAATCTTAGTAAAAAATAAAAAATTGAAAGAGAGAGGAGAATACACACATGTCAATTACTAATGGAAACTTGTGTCAGGGGCAAATTTGTCCCATATACGAAAGAACATGATATTTTTTATCAAAAATAATATATTTTTAGATCCAACCTGTTATGCTGTAAGAATATTCTTAAATTATATATATATAAATATTTGTATATTGTTAAAATTATATCCAATACATTATATAAGTCACATAAATGACAAACAAAATTAAGATCTTTCTTTTTTTTTTTTTTTTTTTTTTTTTTTTTGTCATACAAACCTTTGGAGGGATTCGATCACGGCCACTGGTCTAGATTATTAGTAGCTCAACCAACTAAACTTTACTGGATTCCCGTATTAAGAACAGCTACCAAATGGTCAATCAATTGATTTTTACATATATGGTATGACAAGATTCAGAAAACAATCCCAATAATGAATTAAAACTAAGATCATTTGTGGATATCACTTGACAGTGGCAAGTGGTTAGTTACATGAACAACAAATAAAAAAAATAAAAATAAAAAGAATGAATGAATGAATAAAGCAGGAGTGGCAAGAGGATAATGAATCAGAAAATGAAACTGCTTCTCTACATGGATGCAAGTATATCTCTCATTTCTGAGATGGCTGGAATGCTCTCAACAGGGTATACCTTAGCTACTAATTGGACAAAGCTGCTATAATTGTCAAGAAACTCCGCCTTCCAGAGCATCGGTTAGACATTAGAGAAAACAATAATTCTCAGAATGAAATATGACATTAGATACATAAATTACAATCTTCATTGAAAGAGATATATGTCGTAAACATGTATAATGTCATTGGTGATTAGTTAAAAGTGATGAATTTGCATTATTTTGTAGTCAAAGCAGGAGCAGCAAGAAAACTCTAAGTTGCTGAGTGAGAATGAAAGACTTGGAATTGAAAACATGCAATTTCGAGAAGCTCTGTGCAATGCACGTTGCCCTTTTGTGGTGGCAGCACCCTTGCACCTGGTGATGCCTCCGTTGATGCTTTAAGAATGGAATTGAGAACATGCAGTTTCGAGACGCTCTGAGCAATGCACGTTGCGCTTCTTGTGGTGGCAGCACCCTTGCACCTGGGGCTGGGGATGCCTCCATTGATGCTTTAACAATGGAAAATGCCCGACTTAAGGGAGAGGTAACTGCCTGCACAAATTATTTCTATTTCTTTAGTGTAGAATCGTTAAAAAATAAAAATGTTTTTCATTTTTTCTTTTTTTGTTATTAGATGAAGGTACATTTTTTTTTTTATTTAAAAAATTGAACTTTAACTTTTTTTATTTGTTGATTTGACTTAGTTTTCGAAAATCAATAATTTGTTTATGAAATAAATAAAGTTAGCTTTGTTTACCTTGACTAATAAATTAGACATTAACTTCTAAAACATGATTTTTTTAACAAAAAATATTTTTGAAGCAACACTTTTTGTTGAAATGAAATCTTTTCTTTTGTAATTATTATTATTATTATTATTATTATTATTATGATGATGATGATGATGATGATGATGATGATGATGATGATGATGATGATGGTTGTTGTTGTTGTTGTTGTTGTTGTTGTTGTTGTTATTATTATTATTTCAGCAAAAGCGGCAAGGTATGCTGGGAAGCCTGTAACAGGTGCTCTTGATATTCAGAAGAGAAAATAAGCAGAGTGAATGGGAGGAGTTTTGGGAATAATGAGGTTGTGTTGAATCATTTCATATTGAATTGTCACCATTCTTTGGATTTTTTTTTTCTTTGGCCTAGACATATGGGAAATCACTTGGACATCTTGAAATTTATGCATTTTTAATGTATTATTGAAATTATTTAAGGAGTACACGAGATGCCAGTGTTCCAAAAATTGTTCTGAGCGGCCACCTCATTTTGGTCTAAGCGGCCACCTCAAGCAATTTTTAGGTTGCGGGGACTAAAATGCCTCCTATGAATTTTTTACTTTTTCGTTTTTGAACCTTTTCGAACATTTTACCATAATGACATTGTTCTAATTCTTCGAATATACCTAAAATTACGATGAAATCATTTATGAACTTGATTTAGTGAATAATTTTTTACGACTGCAATGAGATTTTGAAGATCAAGATATTAAAGACAATCAATGTAAAATCTTAGTGACTTGATTCCAAATCTCCATAATCAATTGTTGACCGACTAGTATTTATATTGGCACGATCTGACATCAATAGTCAACGCAGAAGAAGGTCAAAGAAATATGTCATGTTGATTTGAAATTATGATGAATTGGTGATTAGATGTTTGATTGAGTATTATTTTATTTTATTTTTTTTGGATTAAATGTCACATTTCTTTTGTAATTATTTATTAGTCTTTATTATTTGTTTCTCATTATTTTATCTTATCGTATCAGAGATTTTACATCTTAATATAACAAGTTGACCTTTATGAAAAATAGTATTATAAGAAATATTTAAACAAAGAGGCAATCTCATATAAATTGGTTGTGTTCCTAGTATCCATGCAACCACAACTCTCTCCAAAAGCACGCTAAATTGTGTTTAGGACATGCGCAACTCGCACCCATTTTTATATAAACAAATAATACCTTTCAGTGATACATTATACTTTTTAATTAAACGTGTAATACTTATTAAATAAAAAAGTAATACCATTTAGTTAAACAAGTAGCTATTGAGTAATTGATGGGTTCAATTTATTGATATATATATATGTATATATTATTTTTTAATCATGATTCTTTTTTTTTTTCTTTTGCAAGTTAGTACTCTTTATGTTGAAAGGATTACTACTTAATCATAATAGTATTATTTTTTATATTGAAAAGTATGATCATATTAACCGCAAAAAAAAAAAAAAAAAAAGAACTATTGACCATAAATGTATTACTCTTCGTATTGAAAGTTATTATTCTTTATGTTGAAATATATGATTGTTTAACTATGAAAGTATTGCTACTTGAACCGTAAAGGTATAACTGGTTAATTGTGAACGCATTATATGTTTACCTAAAATGTAATAAAATTTATTATATAATTGAAATATAGTTGTCAAATTTACCATAGGTAGTAAAATGATGTAATTCCAATGATTCAAAATATAAATCTAGCAAATTTTGTGTCATTTTCAACAACAAAAAATAAATGGCTTGGTACTATTGTTTATTTGTAGGCATTTATATGGAGACAATTTTATGCGCAAAAGGTCCTTGGTAGGCCAGATTTTATTGTTTAAGGAAGAACACAAATTATAGATTGACCCATTGCTTAGTTGTGCTTTCTTAAGACACCTTTTTACAGAGGTTTGTGGTTGAACCATGTGCAAGTTGTTTTGAAGTATTTCTTGTGCTGAACTACAAAATAAATTCGATGAATGCATTTCTAGGGTTTTAAACCAACATTAAATAGACTATAGAAGGAAGCTAAATCTATCGGTCAACAAGGTCACTTGGTTTAATTTTAGAATCTTTTTATATAAATGCAATCAACTACTACCAAAACAAGAAAAACAAACATCGAGAAAATATGATTAATTTAATATAATTATCTTAAAAATAGATTGAACGAGAAAATTATGAACAATTGAATTTTGGATGCAAATACAAAAAAATTGCCGGTGTTGTGCACGCATGGACTTCTATTTTTCATTCATAATTATATTTAGGAAAAAAATATTTTTTTTGTAAATTTCTCCAACTGTTTCGTCTTTAGATATGTTAATTTATTTATTCACCACTTTACTTTGAATTTCATTTAGTTTTTTAATTTCTCATTTCACGAAGGTGGTTTCTTTTACTATTATGACTTCAATATTATTTTAGTGTTAACTTTTAACTCAAATAAGATTTTTGGTTTTCCAAGAGTTGGTGAGGAATTAGGGTTGGAACCATTACAGGTGAAATGAAGGTAAGGATTCATCCTCTAATTTCTGATGGTAGTCTTTGGTTCCGATGGTAGTCTTTGTTTATATATTATTTTCTCACTATCCCGTAAAAATAATATAATTTTTGGGATAGAAGGAAGAATTACTTTATAAGTTTTTTAAGATAGAAGTCCTCGGATACTTGAAACGAATCACTCCCCACATCCAAAGAGCACGAATGCCAAGAAAACAAACATTTGAGAGCTAAAAATTATAAATACGTGAAGAAATTGTAAAATATAGAGAAGTTCTTATTAGACGAAATAGCAATGCATTTCAACAATAGCAGCGAAATATGCCGAGAATCCCTATGAAAACTCTATTGAGGCTCCCTGTTCTTCAATTCCTTGTTCATGTAATTTTGTAGTTGTCATAGTTTCTATATGAATATCCAACAATGAAAATGAATGATTTTGGGACGCTAAAATATAACCAATATGGACCAAGAGCCATACATTTTGTAGACGAACGAAATGATGTGGCATTGACAAAGTCAAAGATGATGATTTGGTGGTGACATGTCATTGATGCAAAATCAAACCGATTGCATGATTATGAACTCGTGTCTTCCACAAACTGATGCAAGATATCGAGTTGACCGAAGCAACTTTAAGACATCGGTTCCCCATCCCCTAAAGTGGTGTCATGGAACATCGATGTACGATCTCATGACTCAAGACCGCCTGCATGAACAACAGGTGGAGGTCATGCAAGAAGACAAATTTAAAGCATGAGGTGACAACTTAATTGTCATCATAAAACAAGCAAATAACTTATAAATAGAAAGAAAAAAAATCATCTGCATGAAAAATATTTTTTAGAGAAGAGGAAGAGAAAGGAGCATAAAAGATTAATACTTTGTGTTTCTCTTTAATTTTTCAATATTTTGACACATAATCATTTCAATAAGTTATCTTTAAGATTAACAAATTAAAGGACATTACACATATATTTGACAATATTTACATATGTTGTTTTTTTCTTTTTCTCTTTTTTCTTGTTAGCTATATATGAAGAGTTATCACTCGTTACATTATGAAGACAAATTTAAAACATTAGGTGACAGTTAGAAAACAAAAAAGTTATAAATTAAAAAAAAAAAATTCAATTCTACAAAAAACATATTTTAGTGAAGAGGAAGAGAAATGAGGATGAAATATTAATACTTTGTGTTTCTCTTTAAGTTTTCAATATTCTGACCATATAGTTATTTCAATAAGTTATTTTTAAATTAAAAAATTAAAGAACATTACTCACACACACACACACACACACATATATATATATGAATATATTTACATAAGGTGTTTTTTTTTCTTGTCAGCCATATATGAAGAGTTATCACTTGTTACGTTATAGAAAATATAAATATACACTAAATTTTGTATGATTTTAAAAGGTATTTTTTTCCGGAACTATCTTTTTAAATTATACATAATTCATAATATTATTTTGTCCTTCTGTACAAGAATGTAGTAGGTCCTTATAATTTATTGTAACTTCTGAATTAGTCAATCACAAACTAAATAAGTAGTGATCTTATTGCATTGCATCTCAATTTATTAAACCACATGTTTATTCCACGTGCAGTTATATATTAATGTGTGCACATTTGTTGCACTTGTGTATCAATGTGCACACATTTGTTGCACGTGCACTTATATGATCATGTAGGGACATTTTGAAAATATTTAAAGACCAATCTATGTGCTTATATTTTATTATATTTTACATTTTCTCATATTTGAGGCTATAGTTAAGTGAAATCAAAATGTTTGAATTAATATTTTATTAGAAAGAAATGCAATTTTGTTTTCCATGCACATGATGAACATTGTGAAATTATATCAGTTCGTATTCTTACTTTCTTACTTAATATAAAAGAAAGAATATTGAAAAGTAAGCATGTGTTATGTGTCATTACCACAAAAAATTTAAACTTAATATAAATAAAGAAAGATCTCAAAAATATGATAAAAAGACAAATGTCACTTTTAGGAAAATTTATGTAATTTTTACTTAAAAAATATAGTATGAAAAATTATATGTTAAAAAAAATAGTTTTATGTAAATAAAAAGTAGTTTTTTTTATAACTATTATTTTAAAATTCAAATAACCTTTTTCGTTGAAATATCTTTTTAATGTGTGATATATCAAATTAATTATCTTTTTACGATCTTTAATTTGATACCAATAATGTATATATTAAAATAATATATTATATTTAAATTATGAAATAATGTATTTATGAGTTAAATTATTTGATTTTATTTGAAATATGTGTTAAGTCTGAATAAAAAATAGGTTAAATTCTTATATGAATTTGAGACAAACAAAACATATTTTTATAGTTTTTTACAATAAAAATATTATATTACACAAGTATATATATTTAGTTGTTTCATTTTCATATTTTTTTACTAATTTTAAATATTTTTATTGGCTTTGAGAAATCATAATAGGTTGTATTGAGTTTGAATTCTAAATTTTTTTTGTTATATATATATATAAATAAATATTTTACTTATAAGAGAAACTTTTTGAGAGAATGACAATAAACTATACACATAAAACTATACTTCAAATTAATTTGAGTGAAAATTTAAGATTTTCAATTTCTTATATCTACTCCATATTGAAAATGCTATTTAATATTTGATTTTATTAGCAGATAAAATTTAAATTATAACGATTTTTTATTGTGTATCATGATCTCATGGTTTATTATATAATTATATGTTTTAATATTTTTCAAATTACTTATACATTTGATAATTTTATATAAATTAATATAATTTTATAAAATATTTTAATATAATAAAATATATTTTATCCCGTACATCGCACGAGCGAACATCTAGTGTTTTAAATGGTAGGTCATTGTAAAGAATTGTCTCATGTTTTTCATACTACATGATCGTCCATTCAATGGACAGGACATAATATATTTTATAGTATTAATAATATATAAAATTATATTATTATTATTATTGTAAGAAAGTATATAATAATTATTTATCTCAATTATATTTATATAACTATTATGCAATTTTTATGTTATATTGCATTGTCATTCTCTTAAAAGTTATTTTTATTAAATAATAAATTGCATGACTTTTCGAAGTCAATTTTAGAGTGTTTCTAGCTCTATAAAAAAATCAACTCACTAAACTTATTAAGGTGGAACAATAAGTTATAACATTATATAAATTAAATTATCTAGTATTTAATTTTTTGTAAAAAAATTAAATTTTTTGTAAAAAAATTATATTTTTTAACAAATTCATATAAAAATTAATATATTATTTATTCAAATTCAATACATATATCAAATAAAGATAAATAATTAAATTCTTAAGAAAAATTATTCCATCCATAGAACATTATATATCATATTTTAAATATGTAGTATTGGTGTCAAAAATGGATTTAAACCGAAAAATATGTAGTAAAAAATAATACACACATGTCAATTACTAATGGAAACACGTGTCAAGAAAGGAGAAAAATTCAAGACTTATTACATTGGGTAAATTTGTCCCATATACGAAGAACATGATATTTTTTAACAAAAAATAATATATTTTTAGATCCAACCTGTTATGCTGTAAGAATATTCATATATTATATATATATATATATAAATATTTGTATATTGTAAAAATTAGATCCAATACATTATATCAATCATATAAATGACAAACAAAATTAAGATCTTTTTTTTTTTTCATACAAACCTTTGGAGGGATTCGATCAGGGCGACTGGTCTAGATTATTAGTTGCTCAACCAACTAAACTTCACTCAG
Organism: Caryopteris x clandonensis; assembly: GCA_028749325.2. Taxonomy (NCBI): domain Eukaryota; kingdom Viridiplantae; phylum Streptophyta; class Magnoliopsida; order Lamiales; family Lamiaceae; genus Caryopteris; species Caryopteris x clandonensis. The sequence goes on from JAPYKT020000012.1 coordinate 1,938,390, forward strand.
ATTCCCATATTAAGAACAACTACCAAATGGTCAATGAAATGATTGTTACATATATGGTATGACAAGATTCAGAAAACAATCTCAATAATGAATTAAAACTAAGATCATTTGTAGATATCAGTTAACAGTGGCATGTGGTTAGTTACATGAACAACAAATAAAAAATAAAATAAAAAATGAATGAATGAATGAATAGAGCAGGAGTGGCAAGAGGATAATGAATCAGAAAATGAAACTGCTTCTCTACATGGATGCAAGTATATCTCTCATTTCTGAGATGGCTGGAATGCTCTCAGCAGGGTATACCTTAGCTACTAATTGGACAAAGCTGCTATAATTGTGAAACTCCGTCTGCCAAAGCATCGGTTAGACATTAGAGAAAACAATATTTTTCATAATGAAATATGACATTAGATACATTAATTACAATCTTCATTGAAAGAGATATATGTCGTAAACATGTATAATGTCATTGGTGATTAGTTAAAAGTGATGAATTTGCATTATTTTGTAGTCAAAGCAGGAGCAGCAAGAAAACTCAAAGTTGCTGAGGGAGAATGAAAGACTTGGAATTGAAAACATGCAATTTCGAGAAGCTCTGAGCAATGCACGTTGCGCTTCTTGTGGTGGCAGCACCCTTGCACCTGGGGCTGGGGATGCCTCCACTGATGCTTTAACAATGAAAAATGCCCGAATTAAGGGAGAGGTAACTGCCTGCTCAAATTATTTCTATTTCTTTAGAGTAGAATCGTTAAAAAATAATAATGTTTTTCACTTTTTATTTTTGTTCATTAGATGAAAGGTACAGTTTTTTAAAATAAAAAAAATTGCACTTAACTTTTACAACATGACTTTTTTAGACAAAAATATATTTTTTAAACAAAACCTTTTTATTGAAACGAAATCTTTTCATTTGTAATTTATATTATTATCATTATAATTATAATTATAATTATAATTATTTTATTGTTATTATTTATTTATTTATTTATTAATTAATTAATTTATTATTATTATTATTATTATTATTACTACTATGGGTTGATGTTGATCGCATTTCAGCAATAGCGGCAAGGTATGCTGGGAAGCGTGTTACAGGTGCTACTGACTTTCAGAAGAGAAAATAAGCAGGTGAATTGGGAGGAGTTTTGTATTTGGTCGAGACACATGGCAGAATCAATTGGACATCTTTGAAATTTATGCATTTTAATGTATTTTTAAATTATTTAAGGAGCATGGAAGATACCAGTGTTCTAAAAATTGTTCTGAGCAGAAATAGGCATTAGCTGGTATCCGTCGACTCATTTTGGTCTAAGCGGCCACATTAAGCGATTTTTAGGTTGCGGTGACCAACAGACCTCCTACGATTTTTTTACAATTCTGTTTTTTAACCTTTTCAAGCATTTTACCATAATGGCGTTGTTCTATTTCTTCGGATATATCTAAAATTACAATGAAATTTTTTTGAACTTGATTTAGTGAATAAAATAGCAAATCTTTGAACTTGATTTAGTGAATAAAATTTTTCTATTGCAATGAGATTTCAAAGATCAAGATATGAAAGACAATTAATGTAAACTCTCTATAGCCAATCGTTGACCAACTAATATTTATTTTGGCACGATCTGGCATCAATAGTCAATGCTAAAGAAGGTCAAAGCAATCTGTCATGTTGATTAAAAATTTGATGAATTGGTGATTAGATGTTTGATAGAGTATTATTTTATTTTACTAGATTAAATGTCACATTTCTTTTGTAATTATTTTTTAGTCTTTATTATTTTGTTTCACATTATTTTATTTATCGTATAAGAGATTTTACATCTTAATATAACAAGTTAGACATTTAAAAAAATAGTATTATAAGAAGTATTTGAATAAACAGGCAATCTCCTATAAATGAAAGCTAAAGCTATCGGTCAACAAGGTCGCTATGTTTAATTTTGTAGTCTTTTTATATAAATGCGATCAACTACTGCCAAAAGAAAACAAAGAACAAAGGTTGTGAAAATGTGATTAAGTTAATATATTTATCTTAAAAAATAGATTGAGACGAAATAATTATGAATATTGAATTTTGGATGTAAATACAAAAAAAAAAAAAAAAAAAAAAATTGCCAGTGTTGAACCACATGTCACTCCATCTCACACACGTGCACTACACGCGCCAATTGTAGGTGTGCATGTTGTGCACATGCCGTCACTTTTATTTTTCATTCATAATTATATTTAAGCGAAAAAATATTTTTTTGTAAATTTCTCCAACTATCTTGTCTTTAGATATATTTATTTATTTACACACCACTTTACTTTGGATTTCATTTAGCTTATTTAATAACTCATTTCATGAAGGTGGTTTCTTTTACTATTATGACTTCAATTTTATTTTTAGTGCTAACTTTTAACTCAAATAAGATTTGTGGTTTTCCAAAGTTGGTTCAATAGTAGTCTTTGTTTATATATTATTTTCTCACTATCACATAAATATAATATAATTTGGGATAGAAGGAAGATTTACTTTATAAGTTTTTGAAGAAAGAAGTCCTTAGATACTTGAAACGAATCACTCCCCACATCCAAAGAGCATGAATGTCAAGAAAAACAAGCATTTGCGAGCTAAAAATTATAAACATGTGAAGAAATTATAAAATATAGAAAAACTCTAAGTAGATGGATCACATTTCAACAATAGTAGCAAAATATGCCGAGAATCCCTTCAAAAACTCTATTGAGGCTCTCCATTCTTCAATTCCATGTTCATCTAATTATGTAGGTCATAGTTTCTATAGGAATATCAAACATTAATGGCAATGAATGATTTTGGGACGCTAAAATATAACCAACATGGACCAAGAGCCATACATACTGTAGATAAACGAAATGATGTGGCATTGACAAAGTCAAAGATGATGATTTAGGGGCTGACATGCCATTGATGCAAAGTCAAACCGATTACATGATGACGAATTGGTGTCTTCCATGAACTGATCAGATATTGAGTTGATCGAAGCAACATTAAGACATCGGTTACCCATCCCCTAAAGCGATGTTATAACAATCGAAATTGTTCCGTAGGACTCATGACACAAGACTGCCTGCATAAACAACAGGTGGATTTCATACAAGAGGACAAATTAAAACCATGAGATGACGGCCTCATTGTCATCATAAAAAAAAAAAAATAGTTATAAATAGAAAAAAAAATCAATTGCACGAAAAAAAATTTTATAGGGGAGGAAGAGAAAGGAGGATGAAATATTAATGCTTTTTGTTTCTCTTTAATTTTTCAATATTTTGACCACACAATCATTTGAATAAGTTATCTTTAAGATTAACAAATTAAAGGACATTACACACACACACACATATATATATATATATGAATATATTTACATATGTTGTTTTTTTTTTTTTTTTATCTTTTTTCTTGTTAGCTATATATGAAGAGTTAACACTTGTTACGAACATATGTTGTTTTCTTTTTTCTCTTTTTTCTTATTAGCTATATATGATGAGTTATCACTTGTTACGTTATGAAGAAAAATTTAAAGTATGAGTATATATATATATATATATTTATTTACATACGGTGTTTTTTTTTTCTAATCAGCTATATATGAAGAGTTATCACTTATTACGTTATAGAAAATTTATATACACTGAATTTTGTATTAATTAAAATGGTAATTTTTCCAGAGCTATCTTTTCTGATTATAGCTAATTCATAATATTATTTTGTCCTTATGTACAAGGATGTAGTAAATCCTTATAATTTATTGTAACTTCTGAATTAGTCAATCACAAACTAAATAAGTAATGATCTTATTGCATTGAATCTCAATTTTATTAAACCACTAGTTTATTGCACGTGCAGTTATATATTAATGTGTGCACATTTGTTGCATTTGTATATTAATATGCACACATTTGTTGCACGTGTACTTATATGGTCATCTATGGACATTCTGAAAATATTTAAAGACCAATCCACATGACATGCTTATTATATTTTATTATATTTTGCAATTTCTGACATTTGTGGCTATAGTTAAGTGAAATCAAAATTTTATTAGAAAGAAATGCAATTCCGGGGGTTATAGTTATCCTATACACTTTAGCCAAATACCAATGCTTACTAAAATAAACACCAATGAAAAAAAAAAAAAAAAAAAAAAAGGAGTTGCGCCAGACTTTTTTAGTGGTCCTTCAACTTCAATAATTCCAAGGGATCTCTTTAGTGGCAGTGGCCGAGCATGATGAAAATAGTGAAATTATATCAATTCGTATTCTTATTTCTTACTTAATATAAAAGTAAGAATGCTGAAAAATAGATATGTGTCATGTATTATTGCCACAAAAAATTGATACTTAATATAAACAAAAAAAGATCCCTAAAAATATGCTAAAAAGACACGTATCACTTTTAGAAAAATTTATGTAATTTTTACTTAAAAAATATAGTAAGAAAAATTACATGTTAAAAAAATAGTTTTATGTAAATAAAAAGTAGTTTTTTTTTTTTAACTAAAATTTTAAAATTCAAATAATTTTTTTGTTACAAATCTGTTTTTGACATGTGATACATCAAATTAATCATTTTTTTACGATCTTTAATTTGATACCATTAGTGTATATATTAAAATAATATATTATATTTAAATTATGAAATAATTTATTTATGAGTTAAATTATTTGATTTTATTTGAAATATGAGTTAAGTTTGAATAAAAAATAGGTAAAATTCTTATATGAATTTGAGACAAATAAAACTTATTTTTATATTTTTTAGAATAAAAATATTATATTATTCAAGTATATAGTTAGTTGTTTCATTTTAATATTTTTTACTACTTTTAAATATTTTCATTGGCTTTAAGAAATTATAATACGTTTGATAGAGTTTGAATTCTAAAATTCACTTTGTTATATATATATATATATATATATATATATATTAATTATTTATAAGAGAAACTTTTTGAGAGAGTGACAATGAACTATATACATAAAACTATACTTCAAATTGATTTGACCGAAAATTTAAAATTTTCAAGTTCTTATATCTACTCTATATTGCGAATGCTATTTAATATTTAATTTTATTAGTAGATAAAATTTAAATTATAATGAAATTTTTTTATGTGTATCATGATCTCATGCTTCATTATATAATTTTATGTTTTAATTTTTTTCATATTACTTATACATATTATAATTTTATATAAAATAATATAAATTTATAACATATTATTAATATAATAAAATATATTTTATCTGCACGGGCGAACATCTAGTGTTTTAAATGGTAGGTCGTTGTCAAGAATTGTCTCATGTTTATCATACTACATGATCGTCCGTTCAATGCACAGTACATAATATATGTTATAATATTAATAATATATCATAAAATTATATTATTATTATTATTATTATTATTGTAAGAAATTATATAATAATAATTTATGTCAATTATATTTATATAAATATTATGTAATTTTTTATGTTATATTGCATTGTTATTCTCTTAAAAGTTATTTTTATTAAATAAATTACATAAATTTTTGAAGTCAATTTTAGAGTGTTTCCAACTCTACAAAAAAATCAACTCACTAAAACTTATTAAGGTGGAACAATAAATTATAATATTATAAATTAAATTATATAGTATTTTATTTTTAAAAAAATATTTATATTTTTTGATCGAATCCATATAAAAAATTAATATATTATTTATTCAAATCAATACAAATATCAAAATAAAGATAAATAATTAAATTCTTAAGAAAATATATTCCATCCATAAAACATTATATATCATATTTTAAATATAATTATATATTTTAAAATATGTAATATTGGTGTCAAGCACGGATTTAAAATGAAAAAATTATTTGAGTTTTTAAATCTAAGTAAAAAATGAAAAATGGAAGAGAGAGAAAAAATACACACATGTCAATTAATAATAGTTACATGTGTCAAGAAAGGAGAATTTGATGGCTTATTACTCTAAATAAATGTGGTAATGATAGATGACAATAGACTTCTTTTATATAGAGAAAGATGTATGAATTTATGTACATAATAGATTTGTCCCGAAGAACATGATATTTTTGAACAAAAAATAATTTATTTTTAGATTCTTAAAAAATTATTTATTCCATCATAAAAATATTATTTTCACCATAAAACTATCCTTTTTATTTGACTAATTACAAAAATATTTAGTTACAACCATATTTTTTCAATGAAAATTAATAATTTTGGAATAATCTAAAAAATATACTTTTTTCAAAAAAAGTAAATAAATCACAGCCTTCGCGTAAAACATGCTCTACATTCATGTGTTTTTGTCATTTTTTTAGTGTGATCCAACCTGATGCATGTAAGAAGATTCATATATATTTTCAAATTAAGAACGATTACCAAATGGTCAATCAAATGGTTTGCCTTTCACCATATACGGTATGACAAGATTTGGAAAACAATGTCAATAATGAATTAAAACTAAGATCATTTGTAGGTACGACTTAACAGTGGCATGTGTTTAGTTATATCAACAACAAATAAAAAAATAAATGAATGAATGAATAAAGCAGGAGTGGCAAGAGGATAATGAATCAGAAAATGAAACTGCTTCTCTACATGGATGCAAGTATATCTCTCATTTCTGAGATGGTTGGAATGCTCTCAGCAGGGTATACCTTAGCTACTAATTGGACAAAACTGCTATACTTGTCAAGAAACTCCGTCTGCCAAAGCATCGGTTAGACATTAGGGAAAACAGTATTTCAGAATGAAATATGACATTAGATACATAAATTACAATCTTCATTGAAAGAGATATAAGTCGAAATTTGACCCAAAATATACGAGTAAAGCAAGAGATCATTTTCAAAATACGAGCGTTATAACAAGGTGCGATCAAGACTAGTCCATGCACACACTTCAGTAACTCGGCAGAGGCATAAACATGTGTAATGTTTTTTGTGCTGAGTTTAGAGTGGAAGGCATATTGGATTATCTCATGTTTATCTTCATAGTTTCTAGGTTTACCTCCATGTCAGCATTTAGTTTTTTGAAATGACAGAGGAAGGCGCATTATCGTGAAAAATATGACTGACAAATAGCAGTAAAAAACCTACAATCTTAAATGAGGCGCAAATTTCATAATCTATAAAAATAATACCTTGCACTTGTCCCATAATGAAGGCAACAGCTCCTCACTGGTTAAATTTTTTTGTAGTTTCTTGTACATTGCACTGATGGACTTGTCAACCTAAAACAGAAAATGGATTCAGAAAATATTGACTGAGTCAGGTGCGATATACTCGAAGTTAGCAGCATGATGTACCCCTGATAAACTTGATTTTATGACCTTCCGGAGATCTCCTTTGGATAATCCAAGCTGGTATGGTATCTGCAATGTTGCAGTTCTTTAATATAATTCCCGATAACGTAATTAAACTCTTCAAAGAAGAAAATGAAAACATAAGCCCACATAACATCAGTTAAAACTTAAAAAGATACGTGCTCACCAAGTTAATATATAACACGAGCAAATGAGAGAAAGAGATTGCTTTCTTATTACTTATATGTAGTGCATTTACTCATGCCAGGAGTATGCATGGGAGTTAAAACCATTTTTAGAAGTACTACGAACAAGAGTAATATTCCTCAAAGAAACAAAATCATTGAAATGTCGAACCATTACTCATTAGAATCTAAGGTAATTATGGCTGGATAACCATATTAAATCAAAAGAAAGAGCAAAGGATGTTGAAAAGATGGGCAAATCTAAAGACTTTTGTGGGAAAAATGCCAAGGATCAGATATTTAAAATAACATGTTGGGGCCATGCAGACATGAAGCAGCAACAAAATGCACCATACCTTGTGGTCGGGGAAGCTGTAAGAAAATCAAGAGACTACGTAACATGAATAAATGGTTTATCCTAAGGGAAACCAACCTCTTCTGGTGCGATTGTGGATATCAAATCCTCTATTCTGCGAGCAAACTGGAAAAGCCGTTCAAATTGCTGCATTTAAGAAAATAATCTACACGCTCATTTGGTGAAATGAAATGATGAACTCGAAAGGAAATTAAATAAATTTTAAAAAATTTCGGAAGAAAATATAGTTAAAAGTGCTGCAAGGGGTGTGATCACTATGACAAGGTTTTTGTTTGCTGCTGCCAAATGTTTGGGTTTCGATTTTTCACTTGGTAACCAACACCATATTCGCAAGGGCTAGAAATTTCAGGTGGAGGATGGGTTCTTTTTTTTTTTTTTTTTTTTTTTGGTTGAAATTGATCCCTTGTTGGTTCTGGAACTCTTCCAGGAGAAAGGGTTTGAACTATATGGAGATTACACAACACAGTAAAAAGGATCATATATCTTGGGACTCTGCTTGGCACTCATATTGAGGAAGAAAGAAAGCCAATTTACTATAGTTGGGTTGTATGAGAATGCAAAGTGTTTTCGACACATTTATACATCAAAGGACGGAGTGGGATTCCTTAGATGTGGTTCATGCTCTTATCCAAATGTCATAAGTTCCTTAATCTTCCCAGACCATTTCCCCTCTTCTTTATTCTCTTTTCTAAAACTCATAGAGAAGTGTCGGTCAACCCCAAACCCAGGTGGCCTTGGTGGTTAGCGTACAACGAACGAAACAGAACCATAATGGTAAAGTATGACAGAGAGTACTTACATAGTATATGATTGTGTTTATAAAGCGTGTGCAGGATATATCATAAGCTTCACTTGCTTGGTGATAAAATTTTGCTAGAGTCGGCACAACATTGGCCAGGTCATATAGACTGCATAATCCAACCAGCCCATGAATATAATAATAATCAGGAAAGGGTACAATACCCAAAAAAAAAAAAAAAAGTTAAGGGTTAATAAGGCAAAGAAATAGAAAATATAAATCAAGTGAATTGGTCCATCGGAAGTTGGTAGTACCTGTTTTGAAATGCTGCATAATTTTCTAAGAGCAAAATATCTGTATATTTGGTGTCTGCTTGAGCAATTTTATCCAATGTCACAAACATTATGGTGACCTGCCAAATTATGTTTTCAACCATATTAGGGAAACCAATATCATACAGTAAAGAAACAGAAAATATTATATCATAGAACATACAGTTGGAACTAGCAAGTAACATGAGCTAGTCAAAGTCTGTGCAGCCTGAAGCAGATTTTTTTTTTTTTCCCTTTTTCTTTCTTGGGCTAGGAGGAAAAAGTGACTCCTTTTTGGCAACACGCACACACATATATGAAAATCTAAACAAGATATAATTTTAAAGATAAAGCGCATATGATGGTAAATATTTCATATGATATGGACTGATACGAGTTCAGACTACACTGAGCACGGTCAAACAGTTACAGAAAGAAAATTAAACATTACAAACCAGATAGATATTACATGATTGCAGATATGGTAAAGAGTATTGCAGGCACAGGAATTAACAAATAAATGTCAGAAAAGAGGTAATTATTGCAAACATATTTGTTTAATAATGTTAAAAAGCACCCACAAATTTTGTGTAAGCCTGATCGACCAAATCCCTGGACTGTCCCTGGATGTACTGCTCCATACGAGTGGCAAGAGTAGCAAACCTATCCAAAAGCAAGACAGGATAAGTTTGTCTACATAAAATGGAGCACTGAATCAGAAGGACATCAAATCAGAATACATGGAAGAACTTGTTGAATGCTAAGACAAACTTGTTGAATACATAAGTTTGTCTACATAAAATGCAGTTAACAAGAAAAACTTGTTGAATACAAAGACAAATCCCTGAATCCAGACAATTTAAGGACATGGAAGAAATATTATTCCACATAAAGTCAAATTTGGGATTACCAAAGGAACTCCCTACAGATTTTCCGAAAAAAAAAAAAACAATGCAACATAATAGGCAATCGGCGAAACAGTTGCACCATTCGATTATCATACAGCAAATAGGTATCCCCTCCCTCCTTGCTAAGAGCTTATTTTCTAGAAAGGTGATAGGAGTAAAGAATCCATTAGCTGAGAGCACCTACATCCTAAATCCACAGAAAAGTCACAGCTCACTTCAACAATTCAAAAGTTTCATGTGTTATGTGCACTTGAACTATTTTTGTTGGTGAACACTAGTATATGGCCACCGCCATTACAGTGAGCTGTGAGCCTGTTCAATAGCTGCACTGGAACCATTATCTTTACATGGGATCAAGTTTAGAAAATCACTCCTTAAGATCAGTATATTATCTTTGAGATTGTAATCAAGTGGACTAGGCACCATTTTTTACCATAACAGACAACTATGCGGTGAAACTTCTATAGTATTATTAGAACTAGGAAAAATAAATTATATTTTATAGGTTTTTTTTTTCTTTTTTGCTAAAAATGCATCAAGTTCTATTTTATATATATATATATATATACTTTCAATATATTAATTAATGACACTTCCAAATATTTAAGAGGCTAAACGCGGCATTTTTTCATAATTATGGCAAAACTAATGTTTTAGATTGTTTATATTTTTTATGTAATTTCAAACTAACTGATTCAAAAAATAGAAACCAATCGATCAGCAAAGAATAGGAAGCAAACAAATAGTTTTCTAATATTGTTGTTTCTTGTCTTTTCTGGTCACATTATGGCATTTTTGGTTATTATGTCAGATATGTTGGTAAAAGAGTTGAGTTGAGAAAATAGAAGCCAGCAAATGAACTCTTCAATAATGAATTCTATACTCTTTCAACCAATTAATAATTTATTTTCTTTTTGGACCGGGTTTGAAAAGGTATTATCTTACCACTATTTAGAGGATTAATTTAGTACATTGGTCCACCAAGCCCTCACCAAAAGTTATTATATCTTAGGCAATATTATAGTACCTGTTATACATAATAATGTCCTCAATACCTTCAGAAGAACCTCTAAATGAAATCAAATCATAAGAACCATCTGTACGTCATGGAACAATTATCTCGTAAGTCGAGGCACATTAGATAAACAAATTTATGCAGGTTCCACAACATATCCTAGTTGTTAGCAAGCATTTTAAATTCCCTACCCCCCCCCCCCCCCAAAAAAAATATATAAATAAAAGAATAATAGTCACCATTAGAAGAATGGCAGAGTAAACATTTTAATTCTTCTTTACCTTGGTATATATTGCAGGACTCCCACCTGCCGCACATTTCGTTCATTTCTTTCAATCTGATGGCAAGCTTCGTCAACAAACTGCAATATGATATATCAGTAGATTATTATGTTATCAATACGAGCACTCAAAATAGGAAAATGATCTTAATAAATTTAGAGGCATATAGAGATGTAATTGTTGCTCATTTCTTATTAGTAATCTTCCCTGTGTATTTTCTACGGATTCCTTATTCATCTATATTAACTTATTATTAGATGCCCCTTGTTATTATACTCACAGCAATGGGACAATGGAAGGTAACATCAATTATCTTAAAACAAGTACTTCAAAATAGCTCAATTGCATCTGATTTGTCTAGCTCTCTTCCCTATGGAGAGAAGCTAATCATCCACAGTTTACTTCATGTTAAGGTCACTCCAGCAGTTTCCAATGCCAGCTATTCAAAGATTGACAGAAAGCATTATAGGACCCCTTTTACATTATCCCACAAATAATTTCAAAAATAGATGAATAGAGATTATTATTATTAGTTTTTTCAAATTTCCTGTTGTTCAGGATACTTTGTCTGACTAGAGGTCGATAACTTACACGAGTAAACTGCATAGAAATTCTGTTTTCCAGGTCATCAAGTAATACATGCACAAACCCTGCTTCTTCAGCTTTCTGATCAGAAATAGCACGTTCAGTAATTCCGTGCATTGATATGCAACGAAGAGGGTCAATCTTATGTGCCCAATCCACCACAGCATAGAACTCTTCCTAAAAAATTTACCAGGAAGAAGAATAGGAGTTAATTTGCTTATGAAAAGATATAGCAAGTCATGTAACAAACAGATAATAGCTACAGATTTCATATCCAACATACCTCTATGCCATCAAGCAAATCTCGAAGCGATTCATTTAGTGCCTCTAGGTCCATTGCTTGTTTATCTACAAACTGATAGTTACTGACTGTCATCCAATTGGCTAAAGCAAGCATTGAAAACCCATAATAGTTACCAGCTTTTTTGTTGTCATCAATGTCCATGATACCCAAATCATCATTATCATCATTGTTGGGCACAGATTCTTCGTCGTTGGAACGACCTCCTGGTGGATCAGAAGCTGGAACTCCAAAGCACATGAAGTGTGCAAAAAAAGAGCACTGAAAAAAATTCCAAAAGAGAAAGACTCATTTTTTAGGAGAGAGGAAGAAATAAATGGTGACCGCACACAAACACAGAGTCTCAACAACCCAACCATAACCTCATCTATGAGGTGTGGAATAAAAACGTTGAGCATTTTGGTGTATGCCTCAGAAAGCGTAGAAGTGTCTGCATTATTTGCACTTTGATTAGAGCCCGTAAAATCAAGCCATACAGTTGGATTCTTTGGTGCTTTTGAACTGACACGAAGTTCGTTGGCAAACTCACGAGCCTGGCATGGAAATGTAAAATCATTAAAATATTTTGTCACTTCTCTTCTCCAAAATCTTTATGTTTTCATCTCAAGCTTCGTCAAGATTTAAGAAGAGTATTTGTTCTCTTCTAAGCTAGTTATGAGTGTAGTTTGTGTTAGCATTTTTTTCCCCTTAATTCTAGACTTGTATTCTCAATAAAATAATTAGTACAACCAATTCCTTAGAAACCATTTATTTCTTATTTTGTTATTAGGAGGCTAATTCAATACTATTTTCCCATCATCTCAGGAGCTACAAGTTTCTGTCAACATTCACATTCTAGAATCTCACTAAATTCAATTTATATTTACAAACTACCTTTTTACTACTTCTCTAATATGGTCTTTACTTACAAAAAAATAAAAAATCAATATGAAGATTTATGTAGCATAAGTACCACGTCTTGGGCCTGTGGAACATCTCAGAAAATGCGACCCCCCCCCCTGATATACTACTAAAAAACTATTAGAGAAAGCTTGGAAGGCTTTTAGTTCTGCTAGTATTATGCTTAAAATAAATATGGGGAATTTATTTATGGTGTCCATACATCTCACTGAATATTAAACATCAATAACCTTCCCTAAGTATCATAACATAGAACCTAGTTACAAGATCATATGTGACTAGGTACCAAAATAGAATATGACAAAGATAATCAACTGCAAAACTTTTGCCAAAAACAATTATTCTCTCACCTCACGGCGTAAAAGCAAATTCAGAGAGGTGCAATAAGCTTTCCGTAAAGGGCCCAAACAATGCTTATCAAGACTCTACAGTTACACAATACAAGGAAAGGATATCAAAAGCAAAGAAGAAAACAAGAACACAAAATGACATCAAATTTCCATTACCATGGAGATAAACTTTCATCTCACCTTCAAGTGCTGCAAAAGGCGAGCATATGTCCTGCACTTGTACCGTAAGTCAGCATGATCAGGCTTCTTCAATTGTCCACGCTGTTATATCCAAGTGTCACCCAACAAAAGTACAATTCCCTTAACAAACTACCAAAATATTCATTGTCAATAGGGATGCATTTTTCACAACAGTACCTGAGAGAAATAGTTCTTATCACTTATCATGAAATCCACCAAACCAGTAAAATAATTCCTGAGGAACTCAGATGCTCTTCTAGCATAAGTGCTTTTCAACTTTTCAAGTTCTGCGCACTTCTCTCTAACCTGTAAGCATTTTCCCCACCAGCATCAATAAAATTAACTATCGCAACATTATGAAATACTATTATTGCAAATCGTGCAATCTGTGAGTGTGAGTTCTTTTCATGGCTTAACAAGTTCAAAATTCATATTTAACAAATCTAATTACTTTATCTTTGTCCCTTTACGAAGTGACTGCAGGGATCTAGCTATATGATTTAACCTCTTATTTCTTTCTATCTTCAACACTGATTCTTAAATTTGAATCCTATGAAAACATACAATACATATATCTGAATTTAGATGAACATAAGAAATAATATTTATGTGATTTGGGGGGGGGGGTCTGATTATATGTAATTATACATGTATTTTTGGAGCAAGGAATTATCAAAAGAATTCTTAATCTCAACATTCTACATTGTAGCACAGCCCTTTCTCTTCTTCTTTATAATAATTTAATATTTGTACCACTGTTTTGAAACCTGGACCAGCCGGTTCAACCTGTCGAATCAAGACCCATGAACTAGCCAAAACCAGTTCAACCAGATTTAATTTAGACCAGTCAAAACCTATTTGGTCGAGTTTCACCATTCAACTTTTGATTTTAATTTATTATTTTCAAAGGTTGTGCAAACAAAAAATGTAGAGGTAAGTGAAATGGTCAACATACAGATCTCATTTTTGCAAAGCTGCGATCCAAGTTGGGCACTTCGAGACGCCATAAAGCATTGGCTAGCCACTCACACGATTCCATGTTATCAAACATGTGTGCCTCATCAAATGATCCCCCAGTAAGACATGCAGCATACTGCATTTAAGAGGAAATTAACAAATAAAAGAATCAAAACTGCTTATATGGAGAAATATGTAAGACTTAACAAAGGGATTTTTAAGAGTGTGTTATGTATCACAAAGTGCACAATTTCTTTCACAAAACCAAGAAGACAATGTGGATGGACCTCAGAAGGTATACGCATCCTTTCAAGAAGTTTATCGAGTTCCTCAATTAAGCATTTGTTGTTTACTGACTGCATTTCCAGCTTGTTGTTCCCAGTTTCAATCTGCACAAGGAAACCACAGGAAAGTAATTAAATAACTTAATGGACATTTAACAAGCAACAAACATATGGATCACATTCATGTTGGCTCGGAAGTTCCATTGTAGAATAGAACATAAGCAGAAAACGAGCACAGAGAAAATGCAGCTTATATCATAAGATCAAATCATATAAAATGGTCTAGGATCTATACCGACTCTATGTCCTCTCTCATGTGCCGTAGTTTTACGTTGAAAATGCCTAACCATTCATCCATGTCCTCAACACAATTACTAGCAATCTCAAGTCCTTGTAATACCTGCATTCCCAGCAAATGAGATTAATGTATATATAAATGGAAAAAAAAAAATAGTAACCCAGCTGTCAACTAGAAAGGTTAAAATAAAACTTCAAATGCAATTTAAATTCCATCAGGATGTGTTCCGGAGAAACAAAATATTGAAAGGGGAGGATGACCCTGTAAACTGCTCATATCATTAAGAGAGTACATCCTCAGCTTTTTTTATGGAAAGGACTCAAAGTTCAAATAAAATTAATGTGAAAGATTTGACTGAATTACGTGTCCATCACCCTCCACCATAAGAAGTAAAACAAAACTTTTTTTGTTTTGGGTTTCTGTGGAAATTTCACTTTTCCTCCTCTTCCACAGCACATTACTTCACAAGTTATTATTTTTAAACATTTTTAAAAAATGATCACTTTATCTTTATGGCAAATGACAAGTAAAGACTGAATACAAAGATGCGTTTCAGGTAGGTCGCCACTAAGCAGCATTGCAGCACCTCGTAACGATTATCTTAAAACAAGAAGACAATCAGGATTTATGGAGGAAGGGGAAGGTCTTTTTGGAAAATAAAATATAACAAGGAGAAATGCACAAAATAATACACATTGAAAGCCTACATGAACTTGCAAACCCCCCTGAAAAGATCCATCACAGAGAAAACCAAAAACTACCTCATGTATCAAAGGTTCGTTCTCCAAAATTGCATGGACATTTGCGGCTTCTAAAGCTTGAAGCTCCCGCTTACACCGTTCAGAAAAGGCCTCTGCTTCACCAATACCCATGACATACCTGCAACTTATCCGATTCTCAGGCACCAGGTTCAAAAACACAACGGAGTGGTAACAAAGCTTAATGGGATTATAAGGTACCTCACATAGCTTATTAATATAAAAGGGGGAAGAGAAACCGAACAAAGTAACACACTCCTGTCCAACTCTTGGCAGATAAGTAGGCAATAGTTAACTCCACATTATACAAATGGCTAACAGAATTTTAATTCAAGGACAAAACAAAGTGAATGAAATGGGGTATTTCTTATATGAACCATCCGCTATCTCATACTAATTCTTTTGGGTTGAACTAATATGATCAGCAAATACTAGGAGACAAGGAAGACAAGATTCTCAGGCACAAAAACTTATCAACAGTGTCTAGCAGCCCAAGCTCTTCGAAATTGTCCTACTTCTGACCAGCAATCCACCACACCTAAAAAACTACTATCCTAAATACAACCAAATTCATGGGCAAAAAGGATACTTTTCCATTCCAAATATTGTATTGATAGATAAGAAACTCCATATCACATTTAGCCTTCAATTGTAAGTTTCCCACTTGATGTGATAGCAATGTCAATCCAAATATAATGTATGTTGTTCAATTTTTTCTGGACCTGAATAGCAAAACCTTGTCTTTTTTCTTCATGTCCCAAATCAATACCTTTGTATCTCTTCTTTCTTAGGCTAATCTGTGATTAGTTATCCATCTCATCCATTTTAGAGAACGAAGTTGGCTAGATTTAACTCAGTCCATTTATCAACCCAACATCCACTCTTTAGTTTAGCAAAATATTATCAAAAGCAACATAATCATAATGCAACTTCACTACTCAGTTAAACAGAATTTATACAAACGTAAGAAGATAAACTCTAAAATTACAAGCCTTAAGACACTTGAAATAAGAAGGGGAAAGTATAAAAAATAGCATTTACCATGACAAGAAATATACCCAGAATTGAGGGCTTATTGAAGGACGGATATTGGCATTAAAGACTTAACATTGTTGAGTGTTCCTTGAGAAATTTAATTGACCCTTATCTTGCAGTCAATACTCAGTTAATGCAAAGTTATCCACGCAATCTTTTGTATCACATGCGGCTGATTTAGATAGACACACATACACACAGCCCTTAAAGAGAGATTTATTGAACCATGCAATAAACAAATAAGGTTAATAACAAGAAGAGACTCTGAGATGATTCCTTTCGTTTGGTGAACGAACCAGTTGTACAGATCCACTTTGTGATATTTAAAAAGGAACTAGTTACAGCTAACAATCAGTTCAATCTCCAGAATGAGTACTAGTAGTTAAAAACTTCAGAAGAAAACAATAATTAAATTTTCACTATACTATATGACATAATCCTTAAACCATTTCCTGACTACCCTGTTCAGAAAACCCTCTGACTTTTAACCTAGATTAGCATTCCTATATTTTATCTTTAAGCATCAATCTAGGAGCTTGTGCACTTGAGCGCTTTCAAGTTTTTTAACACAATTGTATGAAAAAGAACTTTCTGCCTAACTTCTTCCCAACGACTCATATTTTCATTTAAACAAAATAAGTTTTATGTTGTAACTTCCTCCTAATTTGGACTTTCTAGCACTGCACAATAGGAGACATTTCACAGTCCAATTAAGTAAAATTCTACAAATTCATCACAAAGGAGTATGGCTTTCAAATTTCTAAATTGAAGTACGTACGTGCCTAAAAGAGCTTCCATGTCCTCTTCTTCGGCTTGAGAGACAAGTTCCCTTTCTACTGTCAGTTTCATGTCACCTTCTGTAAAGACAGCTGTATCAAATACATCGGGAAGGTTTACCTGAGGCTTAGTAATTGCTTGTGTATTTTCCTGAAGAACATATAAAACAGTCTCCAACTTTAGAACATAGGTGCAGAATGTTCTAACAATTGGCATATAAAAAATTATGAAAATATACCTTTTCCCAAATACCCAAATAATTTTGAGTATTGAAGAATTCATCCAAACTAATGTAGATGAACAGGAAACTATATGAACATAAAATTAAGAAAATCTAATAGTTTATTAGTTTAAACAAGTGATCCTAGAAACTCCATTGTTCAAATAATTACAATATGGTTTCTCAAATTAAGCAGATGCAGAATTGGTACCAGTTGATGGAAATAAAGGAATGCTTCTATTAAAACAGAAACTTCTATAAAGAAGAATATATCGTATTTGGAATCTTAATTAACTATACATCACTAAAAATATGGATTCAAAATAATAGAAACATTACTAGAACACCTACTTGGAGCTCGTGCCCCTAAGAATTCAGCAACCGTAATCATCAGAAGTAAAACATATAAAATGCGAGGTGCAGAGTGTGAAGCAATAAAGATTATATGATTATGCACCTTAGCCCAAAGAGCCAACTCAACAATATCAATGCCAACAACTTTAGGAAGATGCCCCAAATAATCCCTGCAAATATTTAAAATGCAAAGCAGAACCCGATTCCTACAAAAAACAAGAAATCATCATGCGATCAATAAAATAAAGGACCCCATGACAAGTTTTATGAATAAAGGCTGGATTTGCATAACCAGGATCTGTAGTATACCTGTCATCAACATTGCGCATCATCCACTGAGGTGGGGCAACACTCTGATTTCTTAGGTTATCAAAGCCCTTCATTAATTAAATCAGCATGAATCATATAAGAAACATGTACAGAATATAGGAAAGTATTCTAAGTATTACTACTTCAGCGAGAAATAATAGAGATAGTAATGAGTACCAGCATGAAAGTACATCCACTTGGGTCATTGCTTACAACTTCCACTTTTGAAAGATGCTTCAACTTGTACAATTTTGCAGCCTATATGTAGAAGAAACATACATATAAACCACTAGTATCAACTTCTAAAGAGCTTTAAAACTAGACACTTCGGTAAAATAAGAGAGATCTCAAAAGTTGCATAAGTTGCTGCATGGTTTACTATCATTTGCTTCAATCTATTTTTTTTTTTTTTTTTATCACAGATGTGTTTTTTATTCTTCGTGTCTAATTTTGATGTAACGTACCATTGTTAAAACATCATTTTCCATACACGAACAAATTCTCCAGAGAGGAATCAAGTTTAGTCATCTAAAAATTTGAGGGTGGGATCTCCACCAGAGGAAACCTTAACACAACGTTTCAAGCTCACCTCAAGTTCACCTCCAGTGGAGTATTTCATGACACGGAGAAAAGCTTTAGTCCTTTTAGCTTTTGCCTTAGCTGTGGGAAATCATGTAAAAGTATTAACCAAAACAATCAATAGCTTGCTAGGATATCAATACTACATTGCATTATGGATAAAAAAATTACATATGCGGTTGTTGAATATAGTTACTTCCTGCAACTATTAGCAATATGCAGGGGTCAAAACAAAAGAAAGCAGCAACTCTTTAGTAAAATTGACGAACTGAGTGGATGAGAACTATCAAACATCATCTAAACTACTCTTGCACAACAAATGTATTCCTTTCTGAATTTTCAACCTCCTTAATGTCCTGGAGAAGTGAGAAAGGAATGTTCGAATTGTCTGAAACTGACGAGGTGGAATGGTTAACAGAGTGACTGGACTCCAACAACATCAAACACATTATAAATTTGAGAACTAAGAGAAAGAACCAATCAATATGCCACTATACCCCTGATGAATCCTTCCAGGATAGACACCCTTGAAAGATGTCATTTGGCGAGTGAGTGAATTGATAGATGATTGCTAGCCTCACCTGAGGAATCCATTCAGCTATCTATGCGAATGATATATATTGGCATGTCACTTCAATCAATGGCCGAGAACACCAAATGTCGATTAAGTCATGGCCTTCAATGCTTGAAGTCAATAAAAAGCAATTCAGTTGATTGCTTTCCATAATTATCCTATCTTATATAAAGGTGCAGCCTGGTTTCTTTTCAATTCATCTTGAACCCTCAATAAAACAAGGAATGAGAAATTTTGGTAGGCAGTTGACTTGGCGAGACAGCTTTTGAAAGCTTCCTCATATCCTGTCATAGTTGAGACTTGCCCTACTCAAGTTAGAGCTTCTCATGATCTTTATAATCGGACCAAAATGGAGATTGATGGTATCAGTAAACTTCTCCCATGAAAACACCTATTGTAAGGTAACCTTCTTGAAGAATGCATGTTATTTGAATACATTGTTCTGATGCATATATTTTGAAATTATGTTATTATTCTGCCTTGTAGACCTGACTAGCTGGGTCCTCACTATTGAATTTTGGGAATGAAATAAGAGGTGTTGATGAGGCACTCATCTCTGCTATTGAAACAAATACCATATGGCTATTGGGAGGATTTCCAGTTCATACTGACAATTTAGTGTGTACTATTTGGAGGGTTCATAGAACTTGAACCTCAGTTAACGCCAATCGAGTAAAGCTTTGACTATGTCAGGAATTTGGAAGCCCACCCACAAACCCTACATGCCTGCTTGGCTGTCTACCAGCTGTACCTCTAGCCACCAATCTACATATCAACATTCCATAGCTCATTAAAGAGAACAAACTACCCAGTAAGCTAAGACTAATATCATATCAATATAGTCGCTGTGTCACAGATTTGAGCAATCAGTTTTCCAGCTCAAGTTATGCCACTAATAGCTATAAGGTTGTAAATGATCCTCTCTTAACTACTTCCAACTTCCAATTACAATTACGAATAAAACCCTCGTCGTTTGCTTGTGCACTATACAATTTAAGCTATGACTGAATATAGCTAATTAAACTGCATACAAATATCAAAGCCTATTAATCATCTCTATGAAATGAGCCAATCAGGACTCCCAAATTCTCAGAAACATCAAACAATAGGCTTAATCTGGAAATTCAACATAATCGAAGTGTGAATTAAATGCATCCGATTAGTTTTCTATATCATCACTAACACACAAAACACATACTTTCACGTAGAATGTATGCTACTGCGGGCAAATCCAAACAGTTGTCCATCTGTACCCAATCACACGTTCAGTGGTCCTCTATGTATAGAATCTACAAGACCTACTCTACATGTAAAGCGACATACAACTTTAAAACATAAACGGATTTACATACTTGAGATGGCGAGAACACGAGGCTTTGCCATGCTACCACGGCCCAATTTGCCCGTTTTCCCCCACATTCCATGGCACTTGGCCACTCTGATCGACATTACGACCTCCTGCTTGGTACCCTCGATCGCCGCCTCGCAAGCACGGCGGAGCTCCTCGTCATCGGCGCTCGATTTCGCCATTTTTGTTCAAGCAGTTAGGAGAAAATGAGTTGGTTGGCTTTTCGCGGTTTCAAGTCTGAACTTAAGGTGAAATAATGTTCTCAATCACACTTCTCCTATACTTACGTACTTTTTAATGTACTATATACAAGTGAGGTAATATAATATATTTTATTATATAAATAATATATACTTTATTATATAATAATTATAATTATATAAATATTATTTGATTGATTTTTTTATATTATATTGCATTGTTATTTTATTAAAAGTTGTTTTATTAGGTAATAAATTACACAATTCTTCAAAGTAAATTTTAGAGCATTCCTATCTTAATACAAAATTTCAACTCACTAAGATGAAATAATAAATTATAATATTTTATAAATTAATAGTATAATATTTTTATTTTTATAATAATTATAGTTTTAGATCTAATTCATAAAAAAAAATTAATATACTATTTATTCAAACTCAACACATATATTAAAATAAAAATTATTTTAAAATAGATAATATTTGTGTAAATATCACAAAAAAGAGGATTAATTTGACATATGATATCCTAAAAATAAATTTAAAACAAAAAAAATCATTTGAATTTTTAAAATTTTGTAAAAAATAAAAATTAGAAGGGAAAAAAGAATTCACATGTCAAATAAATACCGGTGACATGTCAATAAATAAGAAGAATTCTCGCAATTTTTTTAAATATTTTAAAAGAAAATAAAAATTATTACTATAAATAAATATGGTGGTGACATGTATGAGTAACATAATCTCCGCTATCCTTCTTTTATAAAATAAAACCACAATTTTCCTCACAATTAATTCTATATTATTAGTTTAAATTGCCAAAAAAAAATGTTCTAACCTACATATTTTTTGTTAATTTTATTTTCCTTTTTCCTTTTTTATATTATCAATGCAAGCATAATTTTCTCAATTTAATAAAATTTCAACAAATTTGTGAAATATGCCAAGCTAAATAATATTTACAATAATAAGGAAGAATATAAATTAAAATTCGACTAGATTTTGAGTGTGTTTTAGATTGAGAATTGCACTTTATCTCATAAATTGGTCAAAATTACCTATTCTGATTAATTGATTTTTTAAATAATTATAAAAATGGCAAATTCTTTCAAATATTTCATTTTTTAAGCCATTGAATGTGTCATTCATACCCTTTCTTTTTCTTCATTTATTAAGAAGAATCAATTAATCATTTTCCTTTTATGTCTATTTTACTTATTTTTTAAGTAATACTTCATCAATTTGCTTAATTTTATCACTTAGCATCTGTCTTGTGTGAACTTCTTGTGCATTAAATATACCATACGTTCAATTTATCATATCATTTACATGATAAAAACAAATATTTATTTATTTATTTATTATAACTTATTTAAACTAACATATTAATAGTAATATTTTTAAGTAAATAAATAATATTTTTTTATTTAAATAAATTATATTATAAATTAAATTATATAGTACATCCAATGCAATACTATTATAAATTAAATTATATGGTACACCCAACCCAATGCACATGTAAATTGTTCCACCATAATTAGAAGGCCAAAAACTTGAAAGATCAAGCAACCTTCGTATAACCTTCTCAATAGATTGTGTTCTTATTCTTTGATCTCTTCTATATGATATGTCTTTCCATTACTTAGATTATTATTAACCCAACCTGTCTGAATTATTCCGAAAATAGAAATATACGTTAATCACAAACAAAATTCAATTATTTTGATTTATGAAGATGGATCAAATTATATGAAATTTATAAAATTAAGCAAAGAAACCATGCAAACCATGACGTAGAAAGGAAACCAATTCTCGCTTACGAAATCTTGACACGCATAATACAAATATTATATATTGGGATGGCCCAAAGATTGCCCACTGGCCCACCTACAAATATTATATATGGAGCCCAAGGATTGCCCACAGGCCCACTTACAAACAATAGATTTATCACCAAATAAAAGAGTGAAAATGTTTTATTTTACTCAAAATCTCACATGAACTAAGCAGAAAATGCTTCTTCAATCTTTCCCTTACATTCTTGATTTCGCTATCACCACACTCCCATCAGTTGCCACATTCGTTGCCCCCTGCCTGGTCCATGTCTCCTTGAACTGCTCCTCAGTCACCCCTAAAGAGAGAAAGAGAACATTCTTTTTAAAAAAAGCAAAAAATCACAAAAAAGAAACATAATTCTTTTGTAGCATAATAATACAGGGCTAGTTTGATTTTTTACCTTTGCCCATAGCAGCAGTAGAAGTAATCCCTCCTTGCACAGTCCTGAGGACCCTATCGTAGTAATTAGCACCGGACCATTTCTGATGAGCCAATGTATCAACTCCATGCTTCCTCTCCTCCCTCTGGATTTTCTCGACATACGCAAGCATTCCCCGCTGGGCGAAATCCTTAGCGAAGGTGTCGATGATTAGAGCATCGGCATGGAAGCCCGCCAGGGTAATGAACTGCCAGCAGTACCCAAGCTTGGCTATCCTCGGGATGAAGTCCATCATCTGCTGGTCATTCATCCCGGAGGCGTCCCAGTTGAAGGACGGGGACAGATTGTAGGCCAGCATTGTCTCCGGATGCAAGGACTTAACTCCCTGTGAAAAGTGCGTGCACTCTTTAAAATCAGGGCTCCCCGTCTCCATCCAGATCACATCGGCATGTGGCGCGAAAGCCCAACCCCGAACGATTGCTGCGTTCACGGACCCCTTAAACCTGTCGACGTGAAACACAGAAATTTAAAACAAATCTTTATAACTTAGACCAAATCTTTACAATTTTGGATCCTCGACTATTACATTCTTACGCCATGAGTTTATTGATGATAATAATCTACAAACATTGCATTTATTAATAAAACTAAAATACAAAATAAAATAAAACATGAATAATAGTATGGAAGGTTAGTTTTTTTAGACAAACATTGATTAAAGAAAACATCTATATAACTGAGTTCCAATAAAGATTTAGTTTGTTGTTATTTATACCTGTAGAATCCTTCTCGGGTTCTGGGCAGGTCCCAGTCCCAGAAAAGATTAGCCAGGCCGAGCCGGTAGGCGATTTCGCGCCCTTGCTCATTGGAAAGGCACTTCTCATAGTTAGAAAGATTCATCCACTCATTCAACTTCCTCTGTTTCTCAGCTTCTGGAATATTCATACTATTGATACCATCAACCACGCAGTCAGAAAACGTCCTCAGCTTCGCCATGGCCAGCCAATTGTCCTCAATAGCTTGCAGCGCCGGCCCTGTTTTTCCGGCGGCCATAGCCTCCGACAAGATCGAGGCCAGGGGCTTACCCCTGAGGTTGGGGTTGGTGACTCCCAAGATGAACTGATGATCCCTCGAGTCCACATTGGTCTGAATCAGGGTAGCAGCTTCTGCATCAGTTCGGGCCACGAGAACTGTCTCCACCCCCATTATATCGAACTGCAACCGTGCCGCAACCAGCCTGTTAATATGTTCGCTGACGGCGACAAGCACCTTTCCTGCCATGTGGCCGCATTTCTTGGTCACCGACGACTGGTCCTCGATGTGGACCCCAGCGGCGCCGCGCTCGACGAACAGCTTGCAGAGCTTCACGGTGGCGGTGGCGCCGCCGAACCCGGTGTCTCCGTCGGCGATGATGGGCTTCAAGTAGTCCACATACGGAGTTCGGGCCCTCTCCTCCCGGCCCATGCTCATCCTCGCCTCCCTCTGCTTCCTGTCGTGATACTGCTGCGCGAAGAAGAGGTGCTCGACTTTGTTCGGGACGGTGTCGTACGGGTAGTCAGCAAGGTCCGGGCCGGGCTCGTTGGTGGAGGTGTGGGTGGAGGAGCACTGCCAGCCGGAGACGTAAATGGTGTCCAAGTGTTTAGCCATCATGGTCACCTGGACCGGGTCCAGTGAACCGAAGGTTCTCGAAGCGGTGCCATTAGCCTGGTGGGACTTGAGGGTACGCCAGAGCTTCTTTGCCATGTCGTTGGAGGCGTAGCTCTGGTTGATGTTGCCGCGGAGCGCCACCACATCACGGGCGGAGTAGGGGCGGCGCGTCAGCTTGAATCTCTCAGAGTTCCACCATGCTTGCACCTCAGCTACTTCACCTTCAAATCTCCCTTCTTCCTCCATTATCTGTTCACAGGAAAAACAAAATCAGTATAAAAATAAACAGGCAAACTGCACACACACACACATTAGGAGAAAGGGAAGAAGATGACCATGGAAGGCACCGAGAAATTGGATGCAGCCATGGATAGAACTCAAGACAAATCTGTGCTTAAAAAATGTTGTTTTTCTTTTTTTGCTTTTTTCACTATACAGTAGATGTACTGAAACAAATTGATGCAAAGAGTGAGGGGAAGTGCTTGAATTTATAGCAGGTGAAGGGATAAGAGAAAATTGCAAAACCCAAGGAAAGTAGAAAACAATGGTTTCTTTAATCTTATCTCTGCATATTTAGGAGTATTCTATTTATGGTATACGCAGGCATGCACGTAGGCAGAGTGGCGGTCTGATAACCCCCATTTTTGTCCTGTGCCACCATTTCTTTTATTCTAAGTTACAGATTCTGTTGTTTGCTAAACTTTTTTTTTTTTTTTAAATAACAACGAGGTTTGAGAAGGGGAAATCCTAATTCACTCCCTTTTCCAGTTCAAATATAATCGTTTGCTTTATTTAATGTAGGGTTCTTCATTTAAATTTTAATAAATTTAAAAATATTCCTAAAACTATAATCCAAAAGAATAAAAAATTGAAACATCACTTTTTAATTTTATTTTTCAAAAACTGAAAATAGACTTAAAAATATATTCAATTATTTTATTATTATATTAGTATAAATTTGAGAAATTCTTAAAGTATGCATTTTTTAAGAAAAAATAGACAATTATTAATAAATTTATATTAATATAATAACGATATATCTATGGTGAATTTCTGTCTTATTCGATTTCTAACCTATGAAATAATTTTTGCTATAAACTTTTGTAAAAAAATAAAAATCAGGTGTGTATACAGCACGCGCACAAATGTGTTGTGGTGCCTCAAATTTGCAACTTAAAAAAAAAAAGAAATTTAAAAAAAATTCGAATTTTAAAATATAAATAACTCCATCGTTTTAATTTTTTTGATGTATAATTTATTAAATTAATAATCTTCTTATAATTTTTAATTTAACGCATTTATTATATTTATAGAATTTGAGTTACATATAAAAATTAAGTAAATAATTTTTAATTAAAAAAATAATATTTAACAATTCTTTATTTTTATAGTATTATTTTATTTAATTACTTAAATATAACATACAAAAAATTCCAGTACTACGAAGTAAAGGGAAATCTGAAAGTATACATAAATCATTATGTACAATCTATAAGAAAAATAAAAAAATTTAAATGCTTCTATGACTCGTTATCAATATGTATAGTGGCATTACTCGTTGTCAACTTATTTTCGTAATACACTTCACCTACTTAAGTAATTAAAAAATAATTGTTAAATAATTTTTCTTATTAATATTAAATATAACTAATTAATATAGAATAAAAAATTCTTAAATTCAAAAAATTCAAAAATTAATTGATTACTTATTTAGTCAACTTATTTGCCCCTCTCGTCGTTTATCATCTTGTAATGTGAAAAAGAGTACAATGAAAATAGTGTAATTGAAATTATGTGGGGTGTGTTAAGATATTTAGAGATATACTATTTACAAAATCTCTATTTTTCGAATTATGTTACATTTACAAAACTTGGTTGTTATGCTATTTTTAATAGTATATATATATTTTGAATTATTCATTATATCTAAATTTAAATATTTAAAATGAGTATGTCACTATAATATAAGAAATTACATACATTATCATTAAAAAAAAAAAAAAAAAAAAAAACTCATCACTTTGTACTGAAATTTGCTTTGTGAATGGGATCGATGAATTCAATAATTCAATTTCTCTTCTAAAAAACTCATCTATAGCTCTTTCTCGCTCATTTTATAAATTTCAATAATTATCTAATGATTACTTAATTATTTAATTATTAATAAAATTATTTTTAATATTTATAATTAATTTTTCATCATGATTTAACTCATACTTTACAACTATTACCTCTTAAGTTTCAAAACAAACATAAAGTTTATATTATCCTTTTCGACTTATACATTCATAAACATTTTTTGTCATACGCCGCCTGTGTGAACATATGGTAACATATTATTCTAATGTTGTATTTAACTATCAAAATATGAGTCTCACTATTATTAACAAATTTCATATAATATAATATAATTCATCACTTAATAATTAAATAATGTAATTATATTTAACTGTAATATTTAAAATATGATTCTACCTATTTAATTTCTAAATACAATAAGAATATGAATATAATCCTGTTTATATAGTGTATGAACCTTTTACAATAATTTTCAGCATTTACCCTTAATGAAATTATTAAAACCATCGTCGTAATTTGTCCACTTGTCCATTCGTGCAAACGCTTTTATAGGTCATCATATACTATTGATTTTTCCGACTATTGGATTACATTCATTGTAAACTATCTAAACTTACCAATGCTAATATAATAAGACATAGACGAATAAATATTATAAAAGTATACAATAATAAGTTTCATGTACTGTATTGTACAAGGTCCCACATTAATTTATATTCTCAATTGTTAATTAAAATTGGAAGAAATTATTATACCAAATAAATATAAAAAATATGACAATTAATTTTTTTTATTTTTGTTAAGTTTGACCCCTTAGAATCAAAATTTTGAGAACATCTCTTAAGTTGAAAAAAAAAAAAAACAAACAAACAAACCAAAAGAAATTGAATCTTAAATTGAGAAATTTTAAATTTTTGTATAATATTGAAAAAGTTTATAAAGATGAGCCCTATATTAAAGAACTTCACATAACTCTATTTTTTTATAATTCAAACATTCTTGAATACTTTAATGATCATAAGAGCTATGTTGTCAAAATAAAATTTTGTTAAAAATACTATCCCACCATAAAAATAATATATTTTTATTAAAAAAATATTATTTTTTATTGATTAATAATGGCAAATTCACAAATTATTTAGTGAATAGAGATCCAACCAACATGATATATATATATATATATATATTATGTCAAATCCAATCTATTATACGAAACAAGAGCGTCTCATCTAGACGTGGGCACGGTTCCGATTCCAAACCGAAACCGGCGGTTCGAACCGGCGGTCAACGGTCCGGTTCGAACCGTTGACCGCTTCCGGTTCCGGTTTGGAACCGAAACCGTGGTACATCCGGTTCGGTTCTGGTTATGTTATTTTTGGAACCGGAACCGTCGGTTCGAACCGCCGGTTAGAATCGCCGGTTCGGAACCAGCGGTTCCGGTTCCCGGTTCTGTAATTTAAAAAATATAGCCGTTGAAGATCAACGGCTGAGATTAAATAGCCATTGATCTTCAACGGCCAAGATCATGTGTCCGTTGGGAACCGAGAACCGGCGGTTCCCAACGGCTATTTTGTATTTTTTTTTCTTTTCCTATAAATACCCCTTCCATCTCATTTCAATTCACAACATCTCTCAATCTCTCTCAATCTCTCTCAATCTCTCTTACATCTCTCTCAATCTCTCTCGATCTCTCTCACATCTCTCTCAAGCTCTCTCACATTTCTCTCACATCTCTCTCAATCTCTCTCGATCTCTCTCACATCTCTCAAGCTCTCTCACATATCTCTCTCAATCTCTCTCAATCTCTCTCTCTCTCTCAATCATCTTTATATTCTTTATCTTTATTAATCTCTCTCAAAATGTCGAGCTCAAGCCAAAGAGGACGTGGAGGTAGAGGATCATCTTCTTTATCTCGACAAGCAAAAGAGAAATCGGTTATGCCGACGAGTACAAGTGCCGGAACCGGAATGCCACCACCATCTCCTTTGGTTCCAAGATATCTCAATCTTGACGGTGAAGATATTGAAATTCCGGTCGAATGGCAAGAAGATTTTGAAGCTCAATTAGGTTTGTATTTATTTTATAAAATATCCCTCTTAAATATTATTTTATACTTTTTTTTAAATATCTCTCTCAACTATCTATTAATTTATTTTGATTATCAATTTAGGTGCACAAAACGAATCTAACGAAGAAGAAGTGCATCCAACTCAAGAGAGTCAAAGTCAAAGTACGCGACAAACTCAAAGTGGACGAGATGAGACATTAATATCAGATATCTTTGCCGTCCACTTCAAAAGAGATATCTAAAATAATAAAGCAATTTGCAACTATTGCGGGGTGGAATATGTGTTTCAAAAAGGAGGAGGTTATGGCACGCTCAAAAAACATTTGCAACGTGTCCATCCGGACAAAGTCGGAATCGATCGACGTCAAACACAACTACCTCATGGAGGTCCTGGAGGATTCACCGGATCCACTGATGAATCACAAGGTACGGCTTCTTTATTTAAATTTTTGTTGTAACTATTCTATTTTGTTTTTTATTTTATTATAAGTTGTAAATGTTAAATTTTGATTGTTGTAATTATTTTTTTGTAAAATGTAATTGTTTTAGTTAAGTTAACTATATATTCAATTCAATCTCTTGTGATAATCAAATTCAAAAGACAAAAAATTAATTTTCAAAGTTATTGATTATTAAAAAAAAAAAAAAAAAGAACCGGCGGAACCGAGAACCGGAACCGGAACCGTGTATATGGCGGTTCGATTCCGGTTCCACTCTTCCCGGTCCCAAAAACCGGCGGTTCCGGAACCGCTGAACCGTGCCCATGTCTCTCATCGGACAAAGTCTTTTTATGTATGTATAATATGAATATATCATTAGTATCTATAGTTCCATTGCTGAAAAAGTATTAATGTTTGAGTCAATAATATCATTTATTGATGATGTGAGTATAGAGATATAAATATTACAATGTATTAATTTCCAAGAAAACATTCTTCGCTGGTATGCGTATACATATTTACAGCTCTCGTCAATCTTCACATTTATACAAATATTATTGATAGATCAGAATTTGTGCGCGTGTGTATTAGTTCAGTAGTAGTTCGAATTATAATTTAACGGAAGCTATAAAGAACTTTGTGATTTTTATGAGGAAGAATCCCTTCTTCATCTCAAGTATTTTTATTAGAAGAACAATTTGTTCCCACAAATGTTACAAATAGAACTTACACGTATTATGCTCCCCCTAAATATTAGTCTACTCGTGTAACTATTTCTTCTAATACCTTACTTGACCATTTAATACTCTAGATGGATTTTGATGCAAACTCCCGTTTGCAAGTCGTTGAACTCTCCCGATTGCAACCAGTGGTGGATCAATGATGGTGTACGGACTCTGCTAATTTACAGTATGTTCGCCTTTGAGTACTTTGTTGAGCTATCGTATTCTCCCGAATCTGATATCTTCTCCACCAGCCTCTCTACTGCACTCTGCTCGTATGAAGGTAATAAAATATAAGAGAGCTGCCCTTCATCTTCTGCCCGTGGTCTTATTTATATTCGTGTATCTTGCAACTCAAGAGTCCTCCGGTATCTTTAACGTATCAGCCTTGATATCCGTATCTTTCTCCGGTATCTCCATCAAATCAGCCTTGATATGCATATCTTGAGTCCTCCGGTATCTTCATCATATCAGCCTTGATATGCTTCACAAATCTCCTTCAAGGATCAGAATATCTTCTCTTGTTCCTAGCCATGCCCTTGCTTCCTTAAATATCTCTAGATGGTTGATATTTGAATCTTTTATATCTTGTGTGTATCTTTGCATATCTTGTCCTTTGTTTGTTTTCCTTCCTTTCAATATCTTTGATTTATGACCTGCACATAAATATAGATGGATTAAGATTTTTGAATAATTGACAATATCTTTACCTTATCAATCTCCCATTTTATCAATTTGTTCGAAAATCTTAAGATCAGAGTCATCCTGCAGTCTGCAAGAAGAAACATATACCATAGGGAGACCTATACAACATGAATCGTAATATGCTTAATCAAACACAAGCATTCAACAACATGATTCGAAAATTATTCACAGGATAGAAATGAACCAATAACATTATCTTAATCCACTTGACAAACAAACAAATCATCAAAGTAATTGTTCAACAGAGATTTAATAAAACAGGCCAACATCAGTCAGAGCTGCTCCCACTGTCCCATTCATTTTCCTCAGCCTCCTTGGATTCCTCCTGCTCAGTTTCCACCACCCTTTTCCTTTTGCGCTGTTTTGGTCCCATTTTCTTCTTTCCTTTACCAACAACAGCTGTGGATCTTCTGGCCGATGTCTTTCCCTTTTTAGAACCGGTTGCCAAAGGATGCGAGGTCCAGTACGGTCCGCCCTACAGGGGAACATCTAAAGATTTAAGAATGTTAGTAAGGTACAATTTCTGTGCTGCCACTTCGGCAGCAAGGGTGTCCAAAATTTCAAGTTGCTGATGGAGGAAAAGAGGAAATTTTTCAGCCACTTCGGAGGGCTTGAGTGTAGGTTCGATGGCTCGGGGTCTGGTGTAGACATTGGCTTCTCTCTGGAGGCCATGTTCAACGAAGGTGAAGATTTGAGGAGGACATCAGATGATTGAGCATGAATCCCCTGATGGGAGAGCAAGCCCTAAATAAGAATGGGGGAGGGTAGCTTCTTTCGGGGGTCTGGTTGTTCAGCAAATCCCATGATAACCTCAAAGGCTATCCTTCCGAAGTCGATAGGAATGGCTTTCAGCACCTTATAGTTGAACATGCACTGTACTGCATTTAGATGTGACTTATTGGACGTAGGAGTCCAATTTTGTTGTCCGATCTTGTGCAGCCAGTTAGCATCATGAGTTAAGATCGAAGGAGAGATCCCGGGCTTGGTCCAGCATGTGAGCTTTCCATCACTAAGGCATTCAACGACCTCACCTAGGTCGAACTCATGTTCATTCTCTTCCTCCATACCATTCAATTCCAAAAAGTCATTTATGGCATCAACACTGAAGTTTATTATCTTGTTACGGACATAAATTTTCCCAAACCTCGGGGGGTCAGGATCTTGTTTCCCCGTGCAAGATTAGAGTAAAATTCGTACACAATTGAACCATAAAACCTTCCTAAATTGGTCACAGTGGCCTCTAGTCCAGAATTCCTAATGTATGTCATGATGGGAGTTTTATCAAATTGTTTCAAATCTAGGTTTCTTTCAGGCCAAAAGTCCATAGCCAAAAACAGTTTAAACCTATCAGATGCAGCTTTGGTATAAAAGGTTTTGGAAAATGTTTTACCTCTCACCATTGTGTCATTTTCATCAGTGAGTCAACCCTAAGATGATGTAGTGTGAGTAACAGGAGAGGGTCCCCGGTTGCGGTGTGAATGTCATGGAGGAGATTCAGGTATTTCCTCATCGGAGGTTGATTCAACTGTCAAATGTCTTCTCTTAGCTTGTAGAGTTGAAGATTTACCGGTGGATTTGGCGTCTGGCTGTGTTTTGGGTTTAGTGCTAGGTTTCTGAGGAGGTTTGGTCGCTGGTATGTCTACTGGATTTGGGGATTGAGCCAACGGTGAGGGTTCAGCCTCCTTTGTTTCCGAGGGTTTCGGTGGAGGTGTGGTTGCTGTGATATTTGGCTGTGGTTCGCTCAGGGAGAGGAACCAGATGGTGGTGGTACATCGTGTACCGGCGAGGAGGGAACCGGTGAAGGTTGTTCAATATCATGTGCGACCGGTGAATGTCCGTGAGGCTCTGTCTCAGGAACTGGAGGAGGCAATATCTCCAATGGTTCGGGGTCGAGAAAATGCACTATTGCCCAGGTCGGTCGTTGCCCATGCAAGTCATTGCCAAAGTTTGCCATGGAATTTCTGCAGAGAAAAAAATGCAAGAGAAGGGGACTTTGGAGAGCAGGAAGAGTACTGTCAGTGTCAAATGTCACTCGAGAAAAGTAGTAAGAGGACTAACGCTTCGAGTCCTTGTTAATGCATGAGAATCTAGGTAGGGCCCATTTAATACCATTAATACCCAATTTAGCAACCATCCAGATTAAACATGCGCATGAGCCCACGTCCGAAAATGGGAAGAGAGGAAAGCCACGTCTTCTTTTCCACGTTCCATTTCCGCATTGTTGACTAGAGGATAGAGATCAACAAGGCATTTCTTTATCTAAAAATTCATATATACCCGAAAAGGAAAAAATTAGAGAAGCAGTTTTTTTTTTTTTTTTTTTTTTTTTTTTTTTTTTGGTGTAGATAAAGTCACAAACCATCTTTATACATTGGTCTCTGTCAGGAAATTCAATTTGAAGATTCACTAAGCCAAATCCGCAAACCTTCTCTCATGTATATGTTCACTGTTTTGCACTAACAGAATTATATGATTTATCCTTATAACTCCTTCTGCTGATCCCTTGTGTAGTAGCTCACAAACCACACAATAGAAGACTACACTGGGAAAACCCTGTGTGACAAGCTCAAGACCTTGTAAACCCTACTTTTGTGCAACCCTTAAGTGAACATGAGAAGGTAGCTGTTACAGACCTGTCATTTTATGTGCTTGGTGCTCAATCATATGGCTGACAGCTTACCACAGTATCATTTCTAGGTCGTAGCACTTTCCTTATACAAGAGAGAGGTATAATAGATTCAAAGTTCAAGACAAACCAAATTTAAAACATGTGCGAGACTTTCTGTTATTAGAATGGTTTGGAACATCTATCCCTTTTTAAACATTCATTTATTTAGACAGCACTACAGATCCCTAGAGATTTCCTTAGGGATATGAATTTTTTAGAATCTAAGGCCTTTGTGAAAATATCCGCTAGCTGACTTACGATAGGAACATGTTCAAGAGTGATGACTCCATCTTAAACCAACTCCCAGATGTAGTGGTACCTGATGTCTATATGTTTAGTTCTGAAGTGTTGTACAGGGTTTTTAGACATGTTGATAGCACTAAGATTATCACAGAATAAAGTCATGGAAGTCAAGTTCATACCATAGTCGCACAACATATGCATCATCCACACTAGTAGGGAGCATGAGCTGCTAGCAGCTATGTATTCTGCTTCTACTGTTGATAAAGAGATGTTGTTTTGCTTCTTGCTGAGCCATGAGACGAGATTGTTTCCGATGAAGAAACACCCTCCAGATGTACTTTTTCTATCATCCACATCACCTACACAGTCAGCATCACAATACCCTACAAGAAAAGGTTTAGTATCAAAGGAGTATTTTAAGCCATAGTCGGTGGTACCTGTCACATAGCGTATGATCCTTTTTACTGCCTTGAGATATGATTCTTTTGCATTTGACTGATATCTAGCGCATAGTCCCACACTGAAACTAATGTCGGGTCGACTAGCCATGAGGTACAGGAGACTTCCAATCATGATTTTGTACAGAGTTGGGTCAACGCTTGTTCCATTTTCATCTTTTGACAATTTAGTATTTGTTCCCATGGGCGTGTGTGCAACTTTGCACCCTTCAAGTCTAAATTTCTTTACCAAGTTTCTGGCATATTTTTCTTGATGTATCATAATTCCGCTTTTGCTTTGTTTAACCTGCAAGCCAAGAAAATATGATAGTTCACCAACCATACTCATTTCAAATTATTGTGACATTACCTTGACAAAGTCATTTACTTTGTGTTTGGATATGGATCCAAACACAATGTCATCTACATAAATCTGTGCAATGATAATGTCATTGATCAACCATTGGATGAATAGGGTCTGGTCAACTCCTCCCCGTTTGTATCCTTGGGTGACTAGGAACTTTTTTAGTCTCTCATACCAGGCTCTTGGAGCTTGTTTAAGTCCATACAATGCATTTTTTAGTTTGTAGACATGATTTGGGTAATGTGGATCTTCAAACCCTTTGGGTTGTTCAACATACGCTTCATCTTTTAAGAAACCATTTAAAAATGGACTTTTTACATCCATTTGATAAAGAATAAACTTCTTAAGACATGCAAAGGAAAGAAGGATTCTTACAGACTCCAGT
Source organism: Caryopteris x clandonensis (assembly GCA_028749325.2). Classification (NCBI taxonomy): domain Eukaryota; kingdom Viridiplantae; phylum Streptophyta; class Magnoliopsida; order Lamiales; family Lamiaceae; genus Caryopteris; species Caryopteris x clandonensis. The sequence continues at coordinate 1,973,538 of JAPYKT020000012.1, forward strand.
CGTGCAACAGGAGCAAATGTTTCTTCAAAGTCAATCGCTTCTACCTGCGTGTATCCTTGGGCCACCAGTCGTGCTTTATTTCTGGTGATGTTTCCTTGTTCATCAATTTTGTTTTTGAATATCCACTTGGGTCCAATGATGTTTGCATTGTTTGGTCGTGGCACAAGTGTCCATACATCATTTCTGGCAAATTGTTCCAATTCTTCTTGCATTGCTAGGATCCAGTTGTCATCCTTGAGAGTCTCCTTAACATTTTTAGGTTCGATTGCAGAGGTGTAACAGGCATGATGAATTAGTCCCTCTATTTTCCTGTAATCTGGTTTAGGCTTACAACGTGTCTTTACTCCTTCGTTGAGATCTCCAATGATAAGTTCTTTGGGATATTCTTTCTGAACCCTGGTCGAAAGTTCACCTTTGTCTGAGTCGTTCCTTGATGATTCCTGTTCAATTTCTGTGAAATCCTCACACTCCTGGTTGCCTGTAGGGCGTACAGCAGATGAACCTGATTCTTCTAAATATGTGTCCTGTCTTATTAGGGAGTCATCAAATACAACATTAAAACTTTCAATAAGTGTTTGAGTTCTATGATTGAAGATATGATAGGTTCTACTATTAGGTGAATATCCTAAGAACATACCAGTATCACTTTTGGCATCAAATTTGCCTAATTGTTTTCTATCATTGTATACATAACACATGCAACCAAATACGTGGATATGACTTAGATTAGGAGTTTTGCCTTTCCAAATTTGGTATGAGGTCATCCCTACTCCTTTCCTCAGATACACCCTATTTGAGACATAACATGCAATATGTATTGCTTCGGCCCACCATTTTTGAGCTACTTCACTACTAATCATCATGGCTCTAGCCATTTCCTGCAAGGTATGATTTCTCCTTTCTACTACTCCATTTTTTTGTGTTATTTTAGGCGCTGAAAATTCATGAACAATACCTCGAGAGGTACAAAAGTCAGTGAAAGCAGTGTTTTCAAATTCTCTACCACGGTCACTCCGTATTCGAACAACGGAGTCCTGTTTCTTGTTTTCTAGTAGTCGTGTCAATTTTTCAAATTCATCAAAAGTTTCTGATTTTTCGCGAAGTAATCTTACCCAGGTATATCTTGAAAAATCATCAACAACCACAAAAATATATCTCTTACCTCCAGCGCTTTCAGTTTGAACTTGACGCATCAAGTTCATGTGCAATAAGGCCATAATATGTTTCGTGCATATGTCTTGTGTTACCTTATGTGAACTTTTTACCTGTTTGCCGAGTTGACATGGTCCACAGATTCCTTGATTTCTGTTTGGAAGTTTAGGCAGTCCTCATACGCATTGTGACTTCGACAAGGCAATGAGGTGATTGTATCCTATATGTCCTAATTTTTTATGTCATATTTCTGTTGCCCTTGTACTGCCATTATGACACACGTGACTCATGTCAAGAAGGTAACAGTTGTTAGTGGATCGAGTCTCAGTAAGTATGCATTGATCATTTCTATCAACAACTATGCATTTATCATGAGTGAAGTTCACTTGTAGACCTTGATCACAGATTTGACTAATGCTTAACAGACTTGCCTTAAAATTCTCAACAAGAAACACATTAGATAATTTAGGCAGGCCATGTATATTGAGAGTTCTTTGTCCAATGACACGCTCACTCTTACCATCACCGAAGGTCACTGATTCCCCATTTATTGGAGTGATATCAGTGAGATATATAGCATTACCGGTTATATGGCGAGAGCACCCGCTGTAAAAAAACCATGTTCCGGTGTTGTTCGCCCTGAGTGAGACTATTGAAGAGGTAAGACACATGCTGTTCTTAGAAACCCATATTTTTTTATTGTGATATTCTGTTTTTTCCAGTTCTTGCTTTCATAGTTTTTGTTGAGGTAGGCACTCTTTCAGGGACACCATACATATTCCAATTAAAGATGTTACCTGATCGGATGTCGTGTTTCATTCTGTAACACTTTGGTCGAATGTGTCCGGGAGCTCCACAATAGTGACAAGTAGGAATGAATTTTCCTATACCTTGTGTGTCTTGTTTCCTTGACTCACTTGCAGTATTTGAGTTTTCCTGTTCAGCTGTTGAGACCGAGGCTGGTACAAAGGTTATTGATCCAGATGGTCTTTTTTCAATGTATCCAATTCCGGTTTTGTTGCTCTGAAACCTTCCATATGCTAGAATCTCATCAAATTTAGTCTTTCCTTTGTTCAGTCCTTGTATGGTTCGCACCGCTTTATCCAGCTCAGTCCGTAGTTCAGTTATCTCATAGTCTTTATCCTGCAATTTATACACAGCCTCTGTTAGTTTATCAGCTAATGATGTGCTTACCTGATGTTTGTTGTGAAAAGATTTTTGTGTTGCCTCCAGATTGTTTTTTAGATACTCAATTTCCATCTCTTGAAGCTGAACCTGGTGTTCCAGATTTCTCATATTTCTTTGGGACACAGTCAGTTCATCACTTAACCTTTCGTTGATCTCCCTTGTGATTTGCAGTTCACGTTTCACCTGACTTAGGTCTTGATTGTCCATGGTAACTGCACCTCTACTTTTTTATTCTTTCACTTGATTCTCAAGTCTTTGAATAACCTCAGTGGCTGCGGTACATCTAGCGGTTACGTCCAGGTACATTCTTTCCAAATCCTCCAGAGTCGGATCATCAAAGCAGGTTCTTCTGTGCTTTCCAGTTCCTCTTTAGTTCGTACAACTGAGGCGAGACATACCAGATCTTTTGATTATGTATATGTAGCAAGGTTACTGGGGTATGTTGTTTCCTTTTCGTCAGGTCCTTCTTCTCCTTCAGATTCATATTCACTCCAAGTGGCTTTCAATGCTTTGTTTTTTCTTAGAAAATTTGGGCATTCAGCTTGATAGTGTCCATATCATATGCATTCCCTGCATTGATCAGTGTCTTTTTTATTAATTTGTTTGGAGTTTGGTGTTCTGGTTCCTCATTTTCTGATATTCTCACCAATGTTCGAATTTTTGGTGAACTGCTGCCTCTGATTGTATTTTTTTACGAACTTGCTGTAATTCTTTGTTAGTAGTGCCATTTTTTCAGCAATTTATGTTACATCATTCTCGATTAGTTTAGTGGTTGACTCCGACTTCAGTGCCATTCATTTGTTCTTCAGTGCATCCATTTGATTATTTATCTCAAAAGTCCTTAGCTCTCCATCAGGTCATCCAATGTCATTGGTGTGACTCTCATGAAAGACTCCAGAACTGTAATTTTTTCACTGAATCTAGGCGCTAAGGTTCTCATGATTTGAACATCTTCTTTGATTGCGTCCCCAAGGATGTAACATTGGTTCACTATGTCACTGAACCTACCAAAGTACATCTCAATGTTCTCTTCTTCAGACATTTGTATTTCATCAAATAATGTGGCCAATCTCTGCAGTTTTGATTTTCTTACGGACTCATTCCCTTCAAATTATTTTTGTAGTGCATCACATGCGTCTTTAGCGGTTTGACAGTGTATGATTAGTTTGTGCCTCATTGCATCAACCGAAGCTAGGATTGCATATAATGCTATGTAATTTGCATCTTCAGCACACTTCTCGTCCTCCGTCCATAATGTCCTTGGTTTGTCAATAGCCTTCGTTATGTCCTTCCCATCCTGCATTCTCAGCCACGTCCACTTTGTTTGGATTGCTTCTCCACATCGTTTGGATCTCAAATATATGATCATCATGGATTTTCAAAATGGATAGTTTTGTCCATCTAGCGAGGGTGGACGCAGTGACGTCCCTTTATATGATCCCATGTGTCTGTCCTTGGATCTACCTATTTAAAAAAAAAAAAAAAAAACTGGAACCTGCTCTGGTGCCAATTGATGGATCAGAATTTGTGTGCGTATGTATTAGTTCAGCAGTAGTTCGAACTATAATTGAAATTCTGGAAGCTATAAAGAACTTTGTAATTTTAAGAGGAAGAATCCATTCTTCCTATCAAGTATTTTTATTAGAAGAACAATTTGTTCCTACAAATGTTACAAATAGAACTTACACGTATTAGGCTCCCCCTAAATACTAATCTACTCATGTAACTACTTCTTCTGATACCTTACTTGATCATCTAGTCCCCTAGATGGATTTTGACTCCCGTTTGCAAGTCGTTGAACTCTCCCGAATTCAACCAGTGGTGGATCAATGATGTTGTACGGACTCTGTGTAGTTCACAGTCTGTTCGCCTTTGAGTACTTTGTTGAGCTATCGTATTCTTCCGAATCTGATAGCTTCTCCACCAGCCTCTCTACTGTACTCTGCTCGTATGAAGGTAATAAATTATAACAGAGTTGCCCTTCATCTTCTTCCTGTGGTCTTATTTATATTCGTATATCTTGCAACTCAAGAGTCCTTCGGTATCTTTAATGTATCAGTCTTGATATGCATATCTTCCTCCGGTATCTCCATCAAATCAGCCTTGATATGCATATCTTGAGTCCTCCGGTATCTTCATCATATCAGCCTCGATATGCTTCACAAATCTCCTTCAAGGATCAGAATCTCTTCTCTTGTTCCCAGCCGTGCCCTTGCTTCCTTAAATATCTCTAGATGGTTGATATTTGAATCTTTTATATTTTGTGTGTATCTTTGCATATTTTGTCATTTGTTTATTTTCCTTCCTTTCAATATCTTTGATTTATGACCCGTACATAAATATAGATAAATTAAAATTTTTGAATAATTAACTAATATCTTTACCATATCAATTATATATATATATATATATATATCCTCTCTTTTTGACTCAATTAAATTTTATTTTAATATAAATTGTGATCGTCTTCTTTTTTCTTTTTCTTTCTTTTTGTTTTAGTATGTTCAATATATAACAATTTAACCTTCCAGATAAGCAAAACGGTAACTAAAAGGGTGCCTAAGCTTCAGACAGACAAAATTAGAGTCAAAGGTTGCAGCTCAATCTGATCCATAAGGGATTGCCTCTGAGGATGCAGAAGCCATTAATGGCAACTGGTAACAGCCAAACTGTTTCACGACACATGTAATCCTTAACAATTACTTACTTCCCAGTGGTGCTCTTGTTTTAACACGTGGGTCCAACACAAGATTACGTGTCAACAATATGTTTGCCTCTAATCCCTCTTATATTACTATATGGACGGCTATGACTCGATTTGGATTCATATTCCTGTAGCCCACCACAACATGTGTTATTTTTTATGATATTATTTGGAAATTGTGTTTATACTGTATTTTTAAAATAATGTTATTTATAATATATTTTTATTGAAATTTGTTGTATTTCAAAAGAGTGAGTATATGGTGATAAGCTACAAAGAAATTATTACACATATTTTATAAAAATAAAATTTAAAAAATGTAGGATTAAATTGAGGTAAGACAATTTTTCTCCGGAAGATAAACATATATTACATTAATATTCATGGTACTTGACATGACATTCTTCAAAATACAATAATCACATCTTCAAGATAGCAACATTTTATATTTTAAATCTCCGACGACCTGGACGAGACAAAGAATTATGCAATGAAAATTTTCTAGCTTCGGAGAACATGCAATTTCGAATAACTAAAATAAAGTCCTTCCATTTTTCTTGTGCGAATTCGGACATTTATGTGTCCAGATGCACTCATGGATTCCAAAAACCTGGATTGACCAAACTAAATTCACACTCACCAAAAAATAATTTTAGGAAATTCAAATATTACGCTAATCTACAAAAGACTTAAATTAATAATTCGATACTTAATTCATTTAGAATTAAATTTCTAACTCACACAAAACTGATTTTCCAAAAATTATTTGATTTATTTTTAAAATCAATTCATTTTATTTGTAGCTAAAACATCATTTATTAGAATGGCGTATTTTATTTTATTAAAACATCATTTTAGATGAAAATTGTTTAAATTTGTAGCGCCCATAGAACTAGATTCAAGTAGCTTAGGTCCCATAAAATTATTGTATTAAAAAATGTAATAAAATATTTTTTATGCTAAAGTAATTAAATTAATACACATAGTAACTCATTAGCTACAAGTTCAATTATATGAAAATATAGTTTTAGTTATAATTAAATACATATTTTTTGTTAGTTGTTTTTATTCAAATAAAACCGGAACATATATAAAGGAAAAAAAAAAAAGGAATTACAATAATCTAAAAATATTCAATGGCATAAAAGGAGACCCCATTTATCCACTTCAAGAATGAAATTCCATGACATTTAGCTAAATTTAGAAAACATAGTGACCTCTCGAGCTCTATTGTGTTCTTTGCTAAAAAACTAGCAACATTTCATATTGTTTATTACGAAAAACATGTCTATTTCATTTATTATGCCACAAAAATGAAAATTCTTATTTAATAGGGTAATGTATGGTGCATGTACAAATATCCAACAAGAATTTCAAATTTCGGCTAAAAAAATATAAATTGAAGAAATTAAGTAGGAAAATGACTAAAATTGCAAAACTAAAAAGAAAAAAAAAACTAATTTTGGGACCAATCATAAGTTACGGGACTACTTTTATAATTTTTCTTGTTCCGCCACCTTCTCATTTCAAAATTATAAATAAATATAACTATGATAACCCGAATTTTTATTGCATTATTAAAATTGCTTCTATGAAAAATACTAGTGATCATGATTTCATAATTCATAATATAAAAGTTTTTCTAAGATTTCATGTGAGAATTCTTATGACTTAATTATGAAGTATTCTAATTAATATCGTTATGATTTTTTTTGTAGAATTGAAATTAGAGTATGATTAAGTGATTCAATAGAAATTCCATGATTATATGTACAATTATAAGATTTTGATTTTCATGGTTTATGTATAATTAATTGACTTAAATTAATAAAATGATAATTGAGATTATGAAAGGTTATTATATATTAAACTTTATGATTTCAGGATTTTATAAAATCATTCTATGATTTAATTTGCAATTTATGAAAATATTGCAATTAGATTATTTTTTATGATTGTATAATTTTTATGTGGAATGAAATTGAGAAAGGGTGCCGAATCTCCATAGATACCCCAAAGTGTAAATACACCCCATGTAAAATTAATAATTCTTTCTTTTTACTAAGTATATTCCAACTTGAGTGCCCAACCCTCCGTAATTTCCAACACAAATTCACAAATCAAAGTTGAAAAATTATCTACCTTCCTAGAAAAAAATTTCAAGTTTTTATTTCTCTCTGCAATTTTTTTATTTACCATAAATTTATCTCCTTTAACCTGTACCTCCTTTCTTCTCTACCCAAAACCAAAAAAAAAAAAAAACAAAAAAAAAATTATCTTTGCTTCTCAGATTAGTAACAACAAGGAGAGAAAAAAGAATTCTTGCTGAAATTAAAAAATGGCACAAATTTAGATTCAACACCAAAATGTGATTCACTGTATGTGGGTGACTTAGATTTCAATGTGATGGACAAACTTTGAGATCAAAATATGGTTAAGTTTAAAAGAAGCTCGTTTTCACAACCTTTATAAATATTAGTCCCCGCTTATACTTCCTAAAATGTTTTAATTCAATTTGTACAGTTTCCGGTCCGTAGCATGTTAGTATTTCATAAATTAAGATTGCATTTAGTTAAGGGGTTAATAGTAAATAATGCATCCGTGTTGTAGGAGCTCCGAAGACCTCGGGTTTAGGACAATGCATAATTGAAGATATCATCCGTGCTATTTTAAGAGGTGGGTGATAGTCTCACACTAATTGTGTGTTGTGGTTTGTTTAATTATCCTCTAGAGAAGTATTCATGATTATATGGCAATTATTTATGATATACTATGGTATTGTGAAAGTTAAATGTGACATGATGATGGCTTGATGACATGATTCTATGAAGAGAATGTTTGACATACATATGTGATGTCTTATTTGCAAGATTCATAGTAAAGTCGCACAATGTATAAGGTATACAGATAATACCGCACATAGATATGGCTAAGGTTTGCGGGTATGACCCGTACAAGATTCTAATCAAAAGATCACTTTGGGTAGCTCTCGAACTCATGATGCTCGAGAGGGACAAAACGGTCCTAAGCAAGATTGATGTGCTCTTATGTGTACTATAATAAGTAAATAGTATACATATTACAGGATTTTCATAATTTATGGTCATGTGTAAGTGCTTCAATATACAATGTGCTTATATACAATGATCATTTTTATGTTTTCATGTGTATGTGCTCTTGTGGGTAAAAAAGTTAACCCACGGAGTGTTTTCCAACACTCATCCCCCTAACCTTTTCAGGTAAAGAGGTCAGGAAGGTTGAGTTTGGTCGTGGTTTCGACTCCAAATATGTAGACTTCTCAAATTAATTAAGTGTATTAAAATTTAATTATTTGATCAAAATTGTTTATAGTGTCTAATGAAAAAATTGCATGAGCTATATTATGTTTATTTCTGCCATATGATTTCGCAATTAAACTTCTTTCTTTTAAAGTACCATCTTTTGGAACATTGAAAAATATTTAAATTAAATATGAAGAAGTAATGTTCCAAATGTGAATTTGGGACGTTACAATAACATTGAGTTAAATTACAAAAAAAAAAAATTAAAAAAATTAGACAAGTGTGTGGATTATGAGACTATATAATATACCTTATTTATAATAAAAATAAACCAAATAAATATATGAGGATTAACAAAATAGAAAATATATTTGAGTATGAATGAGTAATCTAACATAAATAATTGTATATTTTTTATATTTTTAAATATGATAATTATTACATATTATTTTGTTATTCACATCAATTTTAAAAATTAATTAAGTCTTAATAAATTACATAATAAACTTACCATGTTATACATATTAATTACTAATTATCAATCTTTTGAAAAAAACTACATACCAAAATTATAAAATTTTATTTACCATATATTAATAAGATAACAATTATTAATATGGATTAATGTTTCCATATGTAATATTAAATTAATTATTTTTTATATAAATAATGACATGAAAATAAAAGATGATATATAATTTTTTTTTTTAATTGAGCAATAAAATTGTTCACATTTGGTGGCCCCATCAATTATACAGGTAGATGAACATGTGTGATGTACAATATATATATATATATATATATATATATATGTTTGTGTAAATAAATAGTTATTAATTGATAAAAAATAATTTATATAAAATTTATTTGTTTTAACCAACAATAATACATATGATACAATTTATTAAAATTTACATTTCAAAAATTAGGAAAAAATACTATTGATTATGCTATTTTGATATGTGTTATTATGTTTTGATAAGTTATTAAGAATCTTTCATAAGTACTTATGAATCAAGCATGAACTACTCACAAGACTAATGCAGAATTTGTAAAATTCACAAAATATTCAATTTTATTTTATAAAAATATATTTAATATTATAATAATCAAATTAATCGACCTACTAACTACCTTTAAAATTTTCAAAGCCTACAAATAAATAAATACAAAAAATTATGATTTAAAAAAGAAAATAGGTAACTTATTATTATTTATTTTTTTAAATGTCAACACAGATTAACTACTACAATGGACCATTACTTTAGTTTCACACTATTAATTTAAAAGTGATTAAAATGTTAGTCGACCTCATTCATGTAAATCCTGTACAAATTTTTTTTTTTTATAATCCCAATTTATATTAAACATAAAATTAAAAAAACATGAGAAAATATTATTATTTTATGTTCATATCTTTCAGGATATATGGTGCATATAATTCAAAATTATATTGAAATGGGGGATGGGAAATATTTGGACGAGACGTGGTCAGGATAAAATATGACTGCCCATGGTTTTTCGTCCATTGTTAATTAGATTTTCTGGTTTTGTATAATTTTCGGGCAACTTTTTATTTTTAATTTATTTAAAATCATTATTTTAAGATACAGTTTTTATTTTAATAAATTAATTTTAGATTTTATCTCACAATATTTTTATATTTTAAATACTTTATTAATCTTATTTTATATTTCTCATATTATAAAAATTATATTTTACTGTTCATATTTGATTTATAATATTTAATTAAGTTATGCTTTGATATTTTATGAACCAACGCATGGAAACATTTTGATTCGAGATAAAATTAAAAAAAATATAATCACTAATAATTTTTTATTTAATTTGTTATAAATATATATATATTTAAATACTCTTATTTAATATTGGTTAGAATTTCAGAGGTGGAGTATATTGAGTAGCACTTGTTAGTTAGTACTGTTTTTCCGAAGTAAATAAATAAGGTATTAGAAAACTTTTATGGCTTGAATTTTTTAAAGTTTATTAAAGAGATTTTATTAATTTATATAAAAATAATAACTATCTTTATAGGACCAAGAAAATATATATTTTTAAAAATTGAAATTGCGCTGTAAAATTCCCTAAAGGCTTTGAACTAATATTTCTTTTCATGACATCGATTTTCAGACTCTCCATTAATATTTTCTACCACCTTAATAATCACAAAATGATTAATTTTAAATGAATAATAAATAGAGGGTTAGAAATAATTTTTATAAAAATTATAATTTAATTACAATTATTTAAAAAGTCTTAAAATATTAAAATTTTATCGTCCAATTATTTAAACATTAAACTGAAACTAAAATGGGGAAAAGTATTATTATAAAAAAAGAAAGAGAGGTCAGAAAGTCGTAGATGAATATTAAATGATATATATATATATATATATATATATGTGTGTGTGTGTGTGTGTGAGTGCAGTATAGGGGTGTCGAGCAACTAGGAATTGTTATGCAATTATTATTAGGTGTATTGGGATTTGCAACATCAGCATGGCTCAACCATCGAGGTATTTTGGATTATTTTTCCATCCTCTTTTTATTTCTTCAAGGAAAATTCTACTTTGTCTTGTTATACATGCATGTTCTCAAATTATATATATATATATATATATATATATAATTGTAAATTTTGGTAAAATTATTGTACGTGTGTGATATAATTTAAAATATTATTTATTTAAGTGTTATTTATTTAATTATAAAATATTATTATTTTTTAAATATATTAATATTATTAATTATCTTATAAAATAGTAATACAAAAAAATAATATATGTAGTTATGCACCTACCTTAAATCATGACAACTTTTCACAAGAGGATATATATATATATATATATATATATATATATAATGAGAAGACATCAAGAATGTAACAAAATTAGATTATGACCTTAAAATTTTAGGAAATTTTTTAAATCAATTTGTTACTATCATTTTAAAATGTTATGAAATTATGTCTTATATGTAACGGAATTGCAAACAACTATGGTTGAAAATGTTTTTTTATTCACTATTTCGTAACCCATAAATATAACATTTATAAACATTATTTTATTCATCAAATCATAAATATATTTCAAAATTTGAAGGATTGATTGAACTAAAATTTCAATTTCTTCTAAAAATTTGTTTGTACATTCATCTCATCGTAATCAAGGTGAATATGCACTATATATATGTATGACTATTTTCTACTAGTTATGATTTTAGATAATCCATACAAAAATATACTAATCACTCTATGAATAATGAATCAACAAAAATACACATTGTTATTAGTTTAGTACATTGAATTATGTTATCATTTTACAGATAAAAATTAAGTAAAATATTCGTCACATGTATCATATTTTAAAAGGATATTAAAGATTTGTTGTAAAAATAAATTTAGAAAAAAAATTATGTTTGTCTAACCACTGAACATGTAATTGCAACAATTTTGTTGGAAATTCATAATAATTCTAAAAGTATATTGTATAATATTATCAATAATTTAAGAAAATGAAGAATATTCAACATTTTGCATAGTACCTTACTTTAAATAACTAAAATTATCTTGTAATATTTACTCATGTATATTATCACAAATTTAATTGGTAAAGAAGACACAATGCAAAATTCAGATGTAGATAAAATGCAAAAGTCAGAAGGTATTTGATTATAAGACATTTTTATAACTTATTAGATTTTTTATTTAATTATTTTAGAAAATGTTTGGATAATTAAGATTACCAAATTTTTAAAATATTAGTAATAATAAATTTGTAACTAAAATGAGAAGCTTGGGAGAAACTGTGAAAATGAGATCTTGTTTAAGAAATCCCTTAGTTTCTTTAAAGAAACAAGTTTATAAATTACTAACATCTTATTTTATAATAAAAATAAGATGCTTTTTTTAAGAATTGTTTTAACTAGCACCCTTTTCTTACAATAATAGTAAGGTATTGTTTTTAAAGAATTGTTTTAACGAGCATAAGTTTAGCCATATACCCTCCTCGAAGAAAACTCAGGATAGGCAGACAGCTCCATAATTCTTGCTCTGTTAAAGGTTGCCAACAAGTATTGTCTTGGTACTAAAATTATATTTCTTTATTATTTAATTTATTTTATTATTGGTACACAGATTCGTAGGCATAACAAGCTGTACTATTGTTCATGAAAATGGGTATACTTGAATGCAAGGTTGACGCACAAGTCTGAGGTCATTGTTGATCCCATTGGGTCTACCTGCTGTGTTAATTAAGGAAACCAATATCCTCCCTTTGTTCCCTCTTCATTTTGCCAAAATTTTGTTGATTTTCAAGTGAAATGTGGTTAAACTAGATGATGTCTTTTACATATTTCTCATCATGGTTGAATTGATCTTTGTATGGATAAGAGATTGAAATATAATTTGACTAGAACGATATTTGTTTGCAGAAAGCTTTCACTTCTTTTGTATTTTTCCAGAAAAACCAAATGTAGACACTAAAAAACTGTCTTCATACGTAATCTAAATACAATTTCTAACTGTAATGTGACATTCTTCGAATTATATAGTAAATTAATCAGTTTTTCATGTGAGTTCGAATTATTTATTTTTTACCTCGAAGACTAAGAACCTGGATCGCTAATTTAGGCAGCAGCACTAATTGAAATTTGAATACTTTTAGAGAGAGAGAGAGAGATATTATTTTATACGTCAATTTTAAGAAGTTCAACTTAATTTTTGTTTCTATGTACGAGTGATCGATATTTGGCCATCTTAGTTCTTTTTCTTATTCCCTTTGTCACATTGTGTACACTTTTCTATTTTTTGTTTGTTTTTTATAATGATTATCTTAAGAAAAAAAGAAAACAGAACCGAAATTTTATAGAATCTAAGTAAACATTATACTGCATACAATTTCAATTTACCTCTAATATTTGTTTGTTGCGCAACTTTGTTTCTAGTTTTATAAAAGGGTAGATTTGTAAGAAAATTGGAATTTAAAAAGGTGTTTGTAGTATCTCGAAACTGTATTTATCATTTCTAAACATGATAGGATTTTTTTCTTTTTTGAAAATTGGTGAAACTCTGGGGTAATTTTTTGATTCAAAAAAAACAATAAAACAAACTTTTTAAAATATTTTTATTAATAAAATAATAAAATATTTTAAATACTTATTATGAAATATCAATTAACTTAAACTTATATTATATATATATTTTTAAATATATTGTAAAGTGTAATGAATTTGGGTGTCAATATTTTACAGTAGGAAGGGTGTTTCTGGCTGGTGCGGTGACCAGCCTCTCCATACCCACCTTCTTACCAGTCACAAGTTTGTTTGGAAATCCTCCAAAATGTTGCGTCACTCATCTTATTGGGACATGTATATTTTGATACTAAAACTCTGACCAAATTTCCTACTGCTTCGGATAGTGGGGTTATTCATCCCTTACAAATTCTCAACTCCCAAAGTAAACACTTAACATGGGGCCATTTTATAATCTTCTTGTTAGTTTTTGCACTATGGACCAACTGCAGACTTTCCTTTTTTTTTTTTTTTTTACCGAAATGATGAACAACCACAACCTAAAAACAAAAATTGCACCATGCCTTGTTTGGTTCTATAATTATGCACAAGGTTTTTACGTGTTGCTGCACTTCATCGATTGGGGGCAATTTGGCTCTATCGAACATACAAGGAATTGGAGGTAACATTATGCCGATGTCAAGTCATGGACTGGTTTCTTCTGCCTTCTTTTTTATATGTTGGTGTTCTATATAATCGACATAAACTCCCTTGTTAGATATCACAGAGGTTCGGTGAACACCTTACCGAATCTCCTTACCATTTTCCTCTATTCCACTTTGCTAATATGATTGAAAGAAAGAATATGGTATATAGAAATACAAGCACGAAATCTAAAGTCTTCAAAATACAAAGAAACAATTAAATCATACAATTGATAATATTTTTCTCATTTATAGGGTTAATAATTCCACACTAGAAAGCAATTGTTTTCAACATAAAGTTTCATATAGTAAACTTCACAAATTTCTTTCTTTAAGTATTATTAATATTTTTTTTTTAATATACATTTCAAACTAAATTAGAGGAATATGAGGTTCTTTATTATATCATTGTGTTACATTTCATATTTTATGATAATTATTATATGCCACGTGAATAGATGATATTATTAAAATATATATATATATATATATTTAAAAATAATAAAATATGAGGTGAAACATCAATACAATAGATAATTCAAACTAAATTAGGAGGGAAGAACTAAAACCGCATCTCACAAAGTAAGAGCAATAGGTATATTCAAATATACCCTTTATTGCATTTCATATATATATATATATATATATATATACACACGTGTGTGCTATAATAATGAAATCAAGAGATGTCTTGTGCATATGAAATAAAATACAACATGAATTACTATTTTTCAATAAAGAGTCTGGTATCTGGTATCGTAGACAAGCCAGAGTAAGTGGTTGAATATTTAATTTTGGAGAAATTAAATGATATATAATTAATCTACATTGTGAGTAGACAATTGTAGTGGTTGAACTTTTTTAAAACTAATTTTTGGTGATTAAGAAATTAATACTCAAAAATTTACCACTTATAAGTTTTGTGACGTGGGAATGTGAAGAAATTTAATAAAAATTGATCCCAAATTAAGTTAATTTTGATATTAATTCTAGTATAAAAATACTAGAATACTTATGATATAATTAAATAATTTTTACCTAAGGATGATCAAGTAGGGCCACACTCGCACGCTCAGTTCGATCTCAGTCGTGGCCTGTGGTCCTTGGGCCTTAGGTATTCGAACCGAGTCCAAGATATTGTAACCTTTGGATACCCGCATGTACTCGGATAAGTATATGTCCAGATTCATTATAATTGTTAGGAGTTAATCTCCGGGGCTTGAATGGCCACTAACATCATTAAGTTCGAAGACGTAAATCCCACCGTTGAACTTGATCTCCTCTTTTTTTGTAATAAAAACACTGTGTACAATTGACAAATACCCGTACACACAATTTCATAATAAAGTAAAATGTAGGATAAAACATATTTTCTGCGATAAAACATCAAATACCGTATACATGCCGTTCGGATATTCTTTGTTTACATACTTTCGTAAAGATGATTTTACACTTGTTAATAGATTTGCTTACAAGAACTAGCAAAATCCAAAAGAAATTTCATTCCTGGCTGTGATCTGATGGTCCAGGAAACAAGATCAAGATTTCAGGTTTTTGCTCACTAGTAGACTGTCTGGAATTCCAATACCTCTCAATTTCCTCAGCACTTCTTCCAGGGATTCTTCCAGCAATGAGAGACCACCTAAAATATTCATGAATTATAAATATATTCCAGAAGAGAAAAAAAAAATATTAAAGAAAAACAAGGAAATTTTCATTTTAGGCCATTTAACTTTGATTTTATTCAATATATGACCTCTAATTTACGGGTTATGAACTATAATATCCGATTTTTATCAATTTATGCCCGATTTGTCAGAATTTCAAAAATTCGCTGCAAAATGCTAACGTAACACTCATAATATCACTAACTACGTAGGCAGCCCGACCTCAACATCATCAATGTCGATGAGATTTTGGAACTCCAGGTGAAATTGGACATAAATTAAACAAAATCAAAAGTTTGAAGTTATTATAAAAAGTTTCATTAATTAAAGGTCATATATTGGACGAAACCAATGTTAATAGAAATAAATTGAAAATTTCCCAAAAAGAAAATATTAAAGAAAAACAATTATAAAATAAGTAACATTGAAAAAATTTGGTAAGGCAAACTGCATGCCTTTCTCCAACCAAATTGTGCATCCTGATAATTAGGGTTTCCTCATCTTCTGAAAACTGAAGGTTCTTCTTGGATTCTTGGCTGCTGGGATTTGGATCAGCTGCTACTACTACACCCAACATGTTCCCGAAACCATAGTTGATAAGCATAATTCACGTATATGATTTAAAAAAAAAAAAATTAATTTATTAATGAAATAATTCATTCCCCCCCCCCCCCCCCCCCCCCCCCCCCCAAAAAAAATTTAAAAAATAAAAAAATCCACCCACATACATCATTAAGAGAAGACAACAAATCAGCACCAAAATTCATATGTAACTTGAGATAGTTTATATCACCTTCAGAGCCACCCGAAGCATCTTCAACGGCACTAGGATTCTGCAACTGATCATCAGACATTAGGGTTTTCAAGAAATTAGGGATGAATGTTTGTGGATATGTAATGATGCAATCATATACATATACGTATAGGTATAGGTATGTGTATAAGTGCTGGTGTGTGTGTGCAGAATTCCAGCAAAGATTTTTGGAGATGAGTAATGGGTAGTTGACGAGAAGAAAAAGCATGGAAATGGAGAAGGGTAGTTGATGAGGATGGGAACGAGGTTAGAGTTTGATAGGTAGTTGAACTCTAAAAAATATAGTTCTTATTATGGTGTTCAATTCAACAAAGCATTGGGAAACGTGGTAACATTAATAAATTATTACCTAAGACCGTATTTAATTACATGAGATAACCTGATTTTTCTTTTTCTTTTTTATTTTTAGGCAGCTGAAATGCCTTTTACTGGGTCAATAATGATTCTTATTATAATATCGTTAACACACGCACACGCGCGTGTGTGTGTATATATAGCCAATGCAAAGAATCTACAATCTATAATCTAAAACAATATACTAATGAAATAGCCTAAAAGTAGTCATTTTTAATCTATTTTTCAGTTTCTAAACATAGAAATATTTTTAAAAAATATTATGTCATTGTTTAATTAGTTGATTTTGTTATTTAAAAAATAATAATTTTCTAGTTTGTAAAAATAAAAGTAATATTTTGTTTCTAGTTCATTTTTATAGTATAAATATCAAACTAATTATTATTTTTTTTACTATCTTTAATTTGACACTCATATGACATATATTAAAATGAGATATTATATTCAAATTATATTTTATTTATTACTAGTATTGCCCTAATGCGATATACAAGTTTTTAATATATTTAAAAAACAAAATATATTTATAATATAATTTTGAGTTAATAAATACTTAAGGATAAATATTTTAAAATATGCAAAATATTTTATTATTTTACAAATAAAAACATGTAAATAATAGGGGGATTTGACTAAATGTAGTGTTTTAAATTTTTTTTAAGTAAATCTAGTATTGTTCCACGAAATCAGAAATTTTAGTGAAGTTACCGGTGGCGTAGGCGATATACAATTTTTTTACCTTTTTTTTTAATAGCATATAGCATAGGCGACACATTTTTTTTTAACTCGACTATAGCATATGCGACTTTGAGACTTGTAATGTTTTTTTTTTTTAATGTAATGAATGTTCATGTGTGTGCGGTGTGTGTATTCTGTGTGTTGAATAATAATATTAATAATAGTAAATACTTGAAATCAAGTAATTTGTTTAATTACATAAAGAACAAATTAATAATCATAATGTGATCCAGTAAAACAACAACGCCTGGTTTTTTTTCTTTTGCCTCTACCTCGATATTCTTGTGTATCAGGTTCACCATCTAATTCAGTATCATCTGTCGTAATATTCAAACTAAAGGTTGGACGACCTAATGATGATGATGTAAGCCTCAAAGTTACATTATCATGCATTATGCTTGAAGTGGTGCCAAATTGAGGAAATGAAATCGGGGATGAGTTTAATTGTGGTCGATAACTTCCATAAGTGCATGATACGGGAGGTGGAGATGTATACTACCCCGACTCTAAAAGGAAAGTGAACGACTGACCATATGCTGTGAAATCCCATTTAGGAGTCGTGAAATTTTGTTGAATTTCTTGTGGGGCACATAGTAGCCAATCTGCATGTCCACACCATAACGTCGTGAAAATTAAGATGTTGATGGACCTATCATGCTGCATATAGTATAAACAAATGGTTATGGATTATTGTGCGATGTAGGTTGTGGTTTAGGATCATGTTGTGGATCAGGACATGTTGTTATTGATGTTGATAGAATGATGGTCAACGATCATGGATGTAAGCTCTAGCTTGTGCATATAAGTCTTATATGGATCGTCTAAAGGGCTCCCTGAGATACGGTTGCTCGTCAATGAAGAGTTGATTCATATTTTTCCATAATTCTTCTTGTAATTAATTGTCAATATAAATCATATGATTAAATAAATAAATGCGTAGTAAAAGTGTAAATAATGAAATATAGACAGACAAAATTATGTTCATATACCAAAGTTTCTGTGGATATATTTGCTTGCGGTTGGTATCCTACATGCATATTTAACCCTGGAGTTATTATACTTTGTGTTATTCTTTCATACCAACTCATATATCTACTATCTACTTCTAACTCTTGCCAACCAATAACAGGAGCTGAAACAATATGGCCACCTTTGTTGAGCCACCATTCTACAAATGAAATAAGAGTTCTAGCCTAATTTGTAGTGTTGCACCCTCTAATCATATATTATGCAATGTATCATGCACATCAGGAATCATTTATGGAATTCGTTATCTCGTGCCAAACTGTCTCAATACCCGATCTGGGGTAATATAACTCAACAATGAATAATGAATCAGAGGACATTTTGACATCCATATATTAGTCACTATGATAATTTTAAGGTCAATATATGATCTCACAACAATTAGGTGTGGCTGATAATGTTGCTAATTAAACTGCATAAATAATAAGTTCATTTACATTTAAAGAAAAAATAGTTAAATTTTAATAATTAGTTATCATTTCTCTTGTGGAGTTTGTCTATCAAGACTTTTCCGTATAGTCCTTAGGTTGTTGGTCAAACTACTTGTAAAGTTGTGGTATTGCAACCACTCAGCATCATATGACGCATTAGGAAGAACTTGATTCACACCCACAATTGTCGCTGTATTAAGTCGTCTACGTCCCGATATTTGTGGCGTGAGAAAAGTAATTATTGACCAAGCTCATATCTGTTATGAGAAAAAACTATAAGACTATGTTTCGCTTTGATTAATAGAAAAAAATTGAGATAGTGTAATAAAGAGACAAATTTACCTGCAATGTAAGTGATGCATAGCACAGTTGATAGCTGAACCCCAACTAAATTTACAATATTCATCAATATTTTTTAGCTGAGTCAAATATAACAATGATCCCATGTTACCAATGTATCGGGGCATATTATGGATCTTTACAAATCAAGGCACATCCACGTGCATATTGCACAACATGTTGTGGGGTATTATATGTCACAGTGTACATGCTTAGATGTCTATCTAATGCTAAAAGTTCAAATCTTGACCCTTTTAAGTCTTGTACTTTTGGAACCCATCCGAGAAGCACCCGACAACGTGTGGTCCAATATGATCTTTTAGATGTAGTATTGTGACTTATAACAACCTCATCATCAATTGGTAGGCTCCAAATATATGTGACATCTTGTAATGTCATGATCGCGTCTTCATATCTAAAATGAAATGTATGGGTCTCGGGCCACCACCTCTTAAGCAATGCATTGATTAATGAGTTATTAAGTGTAAAATCACCAAATCTGTAAATAGATTCCCATATGATATGACCATGTAATGCAACCTCTGTGTACGTCTGAGTAGTTGTCCGCTATCCTCATCATGGTCTTCCTCATGAGGATCAAGATCATCTAGTCTTTAAAAGATCCCACTTCCATGTCTACACCTTAATTTTGTGTCAACTTGTCCTAAAACAACATCCTCAGATCGGTGTAGTTGTTGTCCTGTTAAGATCTCACTACTAAGATTAAAGACACGAAAAAAAATTCACAAATATATTGAGTTCATCATATAATGAAAATACAATTTACAACATTTAAGTTATAAAATTTAATAAGTGATAATTAAAACTCACAAAATTAATTACTTTTATTAGAACATCAAAATATAGTTTTAACTAAACTAAATCAACATTACAACAATCTACAATGGTTGGGTGATACACAACAAACTTATATAATAGTTGAAGTTCCCGTCTGGGTAGCAGTTAGATATTCTGCACAATATTGTTGCCCGTGTTTGTGCCCAATCCATTTTATTTTCAATTCTCATAGTTTTTGCCTCTTCCTTTACGTCTCTTCTCACACAATGTTGGATTATAACACAAATGAAAGGAAGGTTCATCCCAATAATATTCATCTGAAAATGGCTCGACCTTACCACTCTAAGTGTCCACGTATGAACTTGCATTGTAATGAGTTCAAGTAAACCCCTCGGTTTACTCCAAAATATCGACAAGTTTGCATTACATGTGAACATGGTATGCCATTTTACTTTCATTATCCACAACTACACTCTTTGAGCATCAACTTTACAGTGTGTGTGTAACATCTTATTGTTCTTGGCACCAATGTTTTCACGGAAGCTGTTTGACCAGTAAAATCAACCTTATATACTTGATGATCCATCGCCTTTTGTTACCACTAATCATAATTCTTGTACACCTCATCAGGTTATGGTTGGTTCATTTGTTGCATTTCACAGGCCAATGTCAATTAATCAAAAAAATATTTAATAGATCATAAAATGTAGCCTATACAATCTAACAAAATTGGGAGCCGTCGTGCACCTTTCAACATTCCATTCATGCATTCAGATAAGTTTGTTGTCAATATTTCATTTCTTTATCCTCCGTTATGTGCAAGTGTCCACTGATCTTTTTCGATCTTTGCAAGGTAATCATATGCTCCCTCATTTTACGTCTTTTCTTCTTCCATAACAGTTTCAAACTCTCTTATTATAAAAGATGATCCAGCATTCCAACACATTGCTTTTAACTTAACATTCTTCACCTTGCTATTGAAATTCGAACGAACATGCCTCAAACAAAACGTTGGACTCCACTGGGGGCTGAAAATTTGAAATTCTTTTCGTTGCAAACACACACACACACACAACAAACACACACACATAAACACAAAAAAACACCCACATGCACGCACCCACAACACACAATCCGCCCACACACAAAGCAAACACACACACGCACACACACAACACACGCACAAAACACACTCACATACACACCCTAAACATACACACAGACACACACACACACACACAAGAAGACTGAAAAATATTTACCTGAAAAAAATGCACTCAAATTGCTGGAAATGATAGATGAAATAAACTCAAATTATTAGAATGGACACTTACATTTATTTTTGCCATCTATTTTTATATTTATTTGAATATGAGTTTTGTTGGTAACATTTAACATGATTTATTGTTATTGAGACAACTATTTTTACTATAGCATTTGACTGCATTTACTTGTATTTATTTTTATTAGCAGTATGGCAGCTTTGGTGTAAGTTACTTAGCATGGCAGTTGGACCATGAAAGCTGGCAACTGAGAAACATTTTCCATGCGGCTAGGAACCATGAAGGCTGGCAATTGGGAAGCAGTTTTAATTAAAAAACAATATTACATAATTAAAAAAAAAATTGTCGCCTATGGTACAGGCGACCTCTTTAAAAAAAATATTTTTTGATGTTGCTTGCAACAGAGGCGACTTTACTCGACTAAAAATAAAATTGTCGCCTATGGTATAGGCAACCTCTTTTTTCGTGAGTCGCTTGCGCCGAAGATGACTTACTCCTTTTTTAAAACAAACACCGCCAATATATTTTGTTAAAAAAATTATAAAACTATAGTACTATGTCAAATTTGCATAAAAATATATATTTCCTCAGTCCCAAAATAAATGTCTTGTTTCTATAATAGATTAATTGTTTGTATAAAAATAAATTATTTAATAAATTGTATAGAAAATATTAATTTGTATTAAGTTGCAGTCTAAATATGTTACAAATAATCTAATACACAACAAACATTAATTTGGAAAGTTGTGTTAATATTTTCATATAATCTAATTTTTTTTATATTTTTTAAAAAAATTATTTGATTATTATTTATATTTGAAGCATGATCAAATTACAAATAATACAATCTACTACAAAACTTCAAAGTCATCACAAATACCTTAGTCAAACATAATTACTCCAGTCAGCCAAAAATATTTAATACAATCACTAAATAAAAAAACAAAATAATCCTAATTCTTTAAAGAAAAAAAAAAGATTTTGTTTATATGACTATTTTATCTTGTATTTCCAGCATGCTACAAATAACTCAATTTATAATATAAAAAAAAACTCAAATTCAATACAAATACCTAAATAGGACATAAAACTGTCGACACACCAAGACTATTAGATAATACTAAATAAAATAATTGGAATTAAAGCCCCCCCCCCCCCCCCCCCAAAAAAAAATATTGATTTGCAAAAACAATTTTTGTTCCAAAAAAAAGAGACATGCTATTAGTTAAAGTCCTTTTTTTCTTAACTTCACAATTTATATATAATTGAAATATTACAAATCAACAACTAAACAAAATTATATGAGTACGAATTATATACGCACACATAAAAGAAGAACTCCTATAATTACGTTAAAAAGACACATCCACATTTATTGCATAAAAATATAAAAATTAATTTATATGTAAAAAAAAAAAAAAAAGGGTTGCATGGAGATGGAAGAGCGGAGTTAATTAACCTCTGTTTTTTTTTAAACTAAAATTATATAATTCAAATATTTTTTCATTTTAAATTCATTTTTAACATGTTACATATCAAATTATTATTATTTTGTATTGAGTTTGAGAAATTATCATGGGTTAGATAATTTATATTGAGTTTGTAATTTGTAATTCACTTTAAAATATTGTATACTTTATTATTTAATAGAGAAACTTTTGAGAGAAGTACATGTAGTATAACATTACAAAACTATATTTTAAATTTCAGTGAAACACTATGTACATATAGAAATGCTTTATAACAATAACTTATTTCATAAAATATTATTAATATAATAGAATATAGGTTTAATTACAATATATATATATATATATATCACGACCTTTGGTCCAATTTTTAATTACAACATAATTTAAAAAATTTATCAATGTTTGTTATATTTTTTTAATTTATTTTAAGTACAAAATAACCGCTTCATTTTGCGTCCAAACGACGTTGTTTATTTAAGTAATAATGTCTAAAGTCATGTTGTAATTGAAAATTGGAGCAAAGGTTTTGAAATTTTTATAATTAACTTTTTATTTTTGGTCAATTATCTAGATTAGACGATGGCGTTTAGGTCTCTTCACTATCCATGTTAGTAGTTGAGCGTCGAAATGAGACGATAATATTATAATTGAAAAAAATTAAAAGAACGTAAAAAACATTAATAAAGTTTAAAAATAATATTGTAATTAAAAATTAAACCAAAGAAAATGATTTGTTTGATAAGTAACCCTAGAATATATATTCTATGATGGCAACGCAGATGAACATCTAGTTATATCTAATAGTTTCAATGTTTAACAAAAAACTAATTAAATAATTATTACATTTGTAAATAAAAAAAAAAAAAAAAAAAACTCCAAATCATACACACAAATATTCTAACAGCCTAAAACATATTAAGATAAAGATAAATAAAATAACCCTATCTTAAATATATTCATATTTTAATTTTTTTTAAATAAAATTAATGTTTTAATTATTGATTAATTTTAATGTATATAACTAAGCTAATATAAATAGTATAATACCAAATCCAACCAAATATATTGATTAAGATAAAATAATCAATATAATTATATTATTTAATCGGATGGTTATAATAAGACTTGATGCCTGATGAATGTCATAGGTGAAGTTTTTGATTTGAGATGATCTCTTAACTTGTTTGTTATGGTTGAATTGTTAAAAGTGTTCCCTGGATCAGCCCATTAGCCATTTTTATGTATTCCCACAATATGGCCATCACAAAATATTTGTCATTTATAATTATGGGCCACTACTGGATAAATATTTGCAAAATCTTCCAAACGGCCCAATTTCAAACATGCAATAAGCCCAATCTATATACATAAGGCTATAATTATAAGCGGTCTAATGTAGTACCAAAAACAAAAACAAGACCAAGAAAATTAACCATAAAACTTCAAATAAAATTCTACAATTAATTATTCAACATCAAAAAATAATGATCGCAGTAGCAGAGTATTTATAAGCTAATAAAACCCTAAATCGCCTTACTTTTATGACAAAAACTTGTGTGAATTGGATGTAGGGTGCAACCCGATTTACAATATTACTTGTTTAATTAAAAAATATTACTTGTTAATTTGAAAATTATTAATACTGATTTTTTATCAAATTATAATATTTTTAAATAAATAAATATTATTTTTAATTGAATTAAATACACAATATACTCCATATATAAGAGACTGGCTTTTATATTTATTTGTAATATATGGGCCTCGCGGGCCCGTCGTATACAAAGTAATAAAATCTAGGAGCATTAGTAATTTATAAGCCCATCCATTATCCCCCAACCCAATATAAGAGCAGTATAGATAGGAAAAGCATGTAAATTAGTTCATAGAGCTTATATTGGACTTTAAATTAATTTTTTGTATAAATAAAATATTTAACTTTTAAAATGTATTAAATAAGCCCTCAAACTACTTATTACTAGATAAATAAGTCCTTCAAAAATTTAAAATAATAAAATGAATCTAAAAATATTTAACAAATTATAAATATATTTAATAAATAAAAAAATTATTTAAAAGTTACTTAGTTAATTTAATATTTGGGAGGATCCTATTTGTGATGTATTTATAATTTCATGAGCTTATTTAGTGGATTTTAAAAGTTCAATAATCTAATTAAATGAAAAAGTAGTATAATTCGAGCCTATGACATTTTTTCTAAGAACTAATTTGTATATTTTTTCTAATATATATATATATATATATATCGACACACTTAGTTATTTAAGCCCAGAGCGATATGCAAGCTCATATTTTATAATATACATAGTGCATCTAATAATAAAGAGAAGCAATGGAAATCATGTCGTAGTTGACTTCTCTAATTAAATAATTAATAACGAACAACTATGCCTTGATAGAGATCTGGGGCTGTTAGCCTGTTAATTATCACTTTAAATATAACTAAACTATTTTAATAGAAATTAAAAATCCCACAAAAACATTTCAAGGAAAAAAAGTAATTTATTGAATTCATTTTGTTATTGATTAGAGGTTCTCCAACAAGAAACTATTTTGGTATTTGACGTCACTCTTCACCCTCCAGCATTACTTTATTCTCTGCACCAGTTTGAAGTTTTTGAAATTTTTACACTACTTTTAGTGCAGATTTTTTATTGTGCTATTTTTTTCCTTTTCTTTTTTATATAATTATATTTTTTTAATATTTAATATTGTAATTTTTTTATCTCAATTATCCAAACTAAAATTAAATCAATTTTTTTTAAAATTATATGATGTGTAATTTAAATAATAATAAAAATGTAATTTAAATAAGTATATGATATTTTAAATTTTATATACAAATTTAAATAGAATTGCATAACAATACCCGACATTCAATTTTACATATATATTTTTTGAATATGATAGTTTAAGACTATAAGTAAAATAAATATTATCTCAAAATTTAATGTTAAATAAAATTACATATATAGTATTTTTAACAAATATTTAGCAATAAAAATAAATATTAAAAATAAAGAAAATAAAGATTATTGTGTAATATTATTTTTTAGTGGAGAAAGTAGTGCAAACTGTTGGAGAGAGAGTGTAAATTTTACGATAAAGTAGTGCATAATTTGCACTGGATCACTAGAGTAATGAACATTGCAGGAGATGGTGTTAGGAGTTAGCGGGTCAGTCATCTTATGGGGAATTCAAACCCCTAAGAAAAAAAAATAATGGAAATGAAAATTAAGCAAATAACAACTTTATAAATCCTAGATAGCAAAATTGCAAAAATAGTTAAATATTAATTGAAAAATGACTAATTAAAATTGACTTTTGATTGGTTTAAATTTAGACCTGGTTGGAATATTTATTTTGTAGTCAATCTTAATCATGAACCATCACTTCTTATAAAATAGTTTGTCCATCTTAAAGAATTTCTTTTATCTTTGAAATATAATATATATAATATATAAAAGGTACAATTTAAAGTTATTACATTCATCCCAGATAAGTAATATATTTCATAATAGGAATTTTATTTATAATTATTTTATATGCATATACTTATGTGTGCGTCTATTGCATCATACATACATAAACTATAAAATGAATTAACACAACGGACATATGAATTAGGTTAAATCTCTTGATTATATAATCAAGATACATGGGTTAAATTAGTTGAAATATCACATCACCATTCATATAATTTGAGAGGGTCCTCACAACTTACTCATTAAATCAATTTTGGGCAGTTTGAGTTTTTCATTTTTTTATTTCTTATTTAATTTAATCAATATAATATGAATTAATAATATTATCAATACATATATTACATCCATTAGTAAAATAAAACATCAATTTATTAAAAATATAAGAATATATATATATATATATATGTACAGCCCCAACCCCAGATCTGCCCTTTGAGATGTCGTTGAAGGATTACAACATCGATTAACCTTAATACATAATATTATCCTTAATGATGCACCACTAATACAGATGAATCACATATAAAATCCAAGAGCGCATATACTAATTCAACATTTAGTGATGTAAAATACTATAAGAAATATTTTTATTGAGCGAGCCCAACACACTCTATTGTGCATCCGATGACTCGTGCGTCCGATTTGTAATATTATTCATTTAAATATTTATTTACTTAAAAAATATTAACATTCTTGTAAGACAACAAATTAGAAGTAATAATAGTTTTTAGTTAAACAGTAATATTTATAAATCGGATTGTATGGTGTACCAAGTGCACATAAGTTTTTGTGATGTTTATTTTTATATTATCAGGTTTATCTAAATCGTGCTTGGTTATAAATTATTATTATTATTATTTTTATAAACAATTACATGATTTGAACAAACCATTACTTGGTTATAAATTATTATTATTATTTTTAATTAAGGAGTAGGAAACAAGTAATGGTTTGTTCAACTCATGCACTTGTTTATTGAGAAGAGTCATGCAGAATAATGCCTCATAACATGGGATGACTGCCCTGTTTCACCGAATGTATGGTTTCTATCCGCCGTGTTCTATGCTGCAAGCATGAATTTGAGAGAAGTTTTAATATTATCTTTTTTCATAACCAAAAAAATAAAAAAATAAAATAAATAAATCAATAAATAAAATTATAATTTTATTTCAAGAATATTGAAATGGAATACTTTTATCTTTATTATCGTCGTCTTGTTAAGTTATGAGAATAATTGCAAAATCGGAACAATAATTTTAGGAGTCTGGTAAAAATAAAATAGTATGTGTTTGGCCTTGCAAATCAGGACAATAAATGTTTTATTGTTTGCAATTTTAGGACAAACTGACCAATAATCGGTTTTTTTTTTTGTTGATTTTGAAGATCTTTTTGCCTACCATGAGTTCAACCATGAAAACAATTTCGACGAACAAAAAAGTAGTTGAGATATAACTCTTGTAAAAATATTTCTTAACTTTATTGTGAAAGATGTCATTGAATGTTGTGTTCAATTAAAAACTAAAATAAAATATTTGTTCGACATATGCTTATTCATCTTAAATCAATATGTAAACTTACATATTGATGTTATTAGTTGTAAGAAAGATTGAATTTGGTTACTATATATTTTTCATAATTATATTACTAGCTCATATTAAAAAACTAAATAGAGTTTATTTGCCACATCATTTAAATTGAATTAAATATGAACTAGCATTAATGTCTATTGGTTAATACAAAATTAGTTTAGTTTTAGGTGTTTTAAACTCTTTGAAAAAATATTTTTGTGTATATTTTTCAGGTATCCTTTCTTTAGGTTTCTTAAATAATTTATTTTAACCTAAAAAATGGTTGTAGAAAGCAATTTAAGAAAATGGGTGAAATTTTCCTCAAAAATATTAATTATGTTTAAAATATTATTGAATTATTTTGTATGAACTTGTGACGTCAAATGAAAATGTGGAAAAACAAATTCTATTTAGCAATCAAAATCAGAAAAAAAAAAAGTCCGAATTTAATAGGTATGAGATACTTTTTTTAAAATTACAAAAATAAAAAATTTATTATTCTAAAATATAATGTTTTATTCTTACGAGATTCCTAAAATTTATAGTCCTAATTTTATAAATTTTCGTTCATTTACATTGCATATTGTTTATAGTTAACCTATAAATACCCCCCTTGATGAATGATCATTTTTCTCAACTTCCATAGTTTTGGTTAAATAATATTTATTTTTGTTCAATTAAAGATTATCATTTTTCTTGTCTGATTTTTCACAAGTGGAATGATAATGTGTATGAGTGGCATTACAGTAATTGTTGTAGATATGATTGAGAAAATGCAAAAATAAAAAAATCTAGAGATCATGTTAGCGGCGGCCCAGTTTTTATTTAGTGCTAACATGCTCAGGAGTCAGGACATTAATTATATTTACATATGTGGCCACCTGCTTTCCAATTATTTTGAACGTATTAGGTACATTAATGCATTTTATTTGGTAAATTAGGTAAATTAATGTATTTATTGGGGCCAAAATGAAACTTTTTGGTCCTTCTTTATTATTATTATTATTATTATTTTTTTTTTTTAATGTCATTTGCCATACAACCAATATATTTTGTGATTACCATCCAAATTACTCAGCTTTTGTTATTTGCCATTTGGCAGTCGCCGGCAACGGAATAGTCCTCTTTTATTTCATAACGTGCTTTGCATATGACATATTTAAGGATAAAATCATCAGTTCAAGTGACAATTGGAATTCTGAGCATGATCATTCTCGGAGTAAATCACTTTTAACTTTTCATTATGTCCGATTTATGTAAGATTTTGTTAAATTTCAGAAATTTACTAATAATTGTTGATGTGGTGGTTCATCTGTCCACATGGCAGGTTAAATTATAATTTTTCAGGTTATCAAGTTTTGTCGAATTTTTTAAATTTTAACAAAATTGGATATAAATTGAAAAAATTCATAAATTAAAAATTATTATAAAAAATATTGCTCTATTACACGCCTCTCACCTGATCAATGCTTAGCATTGGAGGTGAAAACAATAATAATTACAATATCAAAACTAAATTTGTGATCGGGCAAAAGAGATTGTATGAAATAATATATAGAAAGGCATGTGCAGAACCTTATAATTAGTCTAAGTCAACCCTAACTAAGATCTTAATAAATCAACTTGACACCTATCTCAAGTGACAACTATTGTACAACAAACCATATTAGAGACGTCTCTACTAAACCATCTATATATACTCCCTCATTACATGCCAATCAGACAACAACTAAAGTACAATTCAGTTTAAGAACATCATCTCCTTTGAGATTAAAAAAATGGCTTCAACCAAGCCTGTTCTTGCCATTCTCCTCTTTCTGGGCATTTTCACAATATGCAATTCTCAAGGATTGACGCTTGATTACTACAAGAACACGTGTCCATCTGTCGAGGCCATCGTGAAGGCAGAAACGGCTCGCATTATGTCGGCTGCCCCAACTCTTGCCGCTCCTCTTCTCAGGATGCATTTCCATGATTGTTTTGTTAGGGTATGCCAATTTCTTTTTTTTTTTTTTTTGTATATTTTTCCTTTGTTTTTTACTAGTGTATGTTATAGACGACTATAATTTGAATTTAGTGTTTGTAGGTATTTACAAGAAGAGATGCTAGTACTTAATTAATGTTAAGTGATTCAATAAACGATTTTGTTGTATTTTATAACGTGAAGTACCTGTACTTTTTGTAAAAGAAGATCCAAAACCAAGAGAGAGAGAGAGAGAGAGAGGCAGCAACCTTTATTGGATATGTCAAAAAACAATTTTCATGACATCAAACCTAAGACCATACATATGCATGCATGCATGTTTTTCCCAATTTCCTCAAAGAGTACCATGTTATAATGTGTTATATTTGCAGGGTTGTGATGGTTCTATCCTACTAAACTCGACAAGAAACAACCAAGCTGAGAAAGATTCTTTCCCCAACTTGTCTCTAAGAGGATACGGATCCATCGACAGAGTGAAAGCCGCGGTCGAGAAGAAGTGCCCGGGTGTTGTGTCCTGTGCCGATATCTTAACTCTGGTCGCTCGCGATGCAGTCGTACTTGTAAGTTATTCGACAAATGTTAAAAAGATGCTCGTCTCTAGTAACTTAGATGCGGCCTGATGGTAAATATTTTGTTTGTAATTGTTGTATGTTGGCAGCTAAAAGGACCTTCCTGGCCAGTGCCCTTGGGAAGAAGGGATGGAAGAGTGTCAAACAGCACTGAAGTTTTGACCAATCTCCCACCACCTGTTTTCAACATCACTCAATTGAAAGCATCATTTGCCTCAAAGGGTTTGAATGCTAAGGACCTTGTTGTTCTCTCAGGTACTAAAAATTGGTCAAGATGTATTATGAATATGAGACTCACACGGAAATGTTACCAACTGACGAGCACCTGTTCTTGTGATGGTTAAATAAATATATCACATTCTTGCAACGTCCTATGTGCTCCCGATATGTGTGCAGGGTAACATTTCTCGTAAGTATTCAAGAAACAAAATAATCAAAATATTCTCGTAAGTAGCAAAAATTTATTCCGATGCATTAAATATAATTTTTTGAATTAATTTTTTATTTTTCTAATTTAGTTTAAGTTTTAAAAAAAATTAGATCTTCAGAATTTAAAATATAATATTTTCATTTTTAGATATTTTTTTCTTATTTAATTATCATTTTATGCTTAATTAAACACTTTTAAAATTTATTTTATTACTAGTACATATTATTAATTAGTCAAATTATTATTAAAATTAAAAAAATTAATGCCACTTGTAATCCAAAAAAAAAAAAATCTCCTTCGCCACAACAGGTTGGGTTAATTATCGAATATCGCTGGCAAAAAATTAAAATATACAAAACAATTCAAAAAAATAACAAACTTTAATTAATAAAATATGCAAAGTTAAAGGATAATCCAACCAATTTTCCTAAAATATTTCTAAACATTCTGCCTGCTTCAATTGGTACACATGCAGGAGGTCACACCATAGGAACATCCCACTGCCCCAGCTTCTCCAACCGGTTGTACAACTTCACCGGAGTAGGCGACAGGGATCCGTCGTTGGACTCAGAGTACGCCGCTCGGTTGAGGAGCAAGTGCAGGCCAAATGATCAGACAACACTTGTGGAGATGGACCCTGGAAGCTTCAAGACATTCGACGAAGATTACTACACTCTTGTTGCCAAAAGAAGAGGCCTTTTTACATCTGATTCAGCTCTTCTTGCTGATCCTGAGACCAGGGCTTATGTCCTGCGTCAGGCAACTACTAAGGGCTCAACTTTCAACCAGGATTTTGCAGATTCCATGGTGAAAATGGGACAGATCGGAATCTTGACAGGGAACCAAGGTGAAGTCAGGAGAAGATGTGCATTTGTTAATTAAGATATGGGTGATGTTTATTGTGTCCTAAACATGCAATAACATGTTTTTATTTTTTCTTTTATTTTTTTCTGGAAATTTTCGTGAGTTGGATGGTATTGTGAGACCAGTGATTCTTCCCCAATTGTTGTAATAATATATTGTTGTCAGGTTTCTAGTGTGGAGTTCTTCGGGTTTGTAAGATATATTTGCGTGTAATAATAGACAGATGTCTACCTCAGCAGCACCCAACTTGGGGCTTTTTCAAATGCACGAAATATGTTAGGGAAATATCTTTTCTTGCTCATCTTTTTAAATACAAATATTTGTTTTCATTTTTACTATTTACTATATAGTAAAAAAATACTTTTCTTTTTATTACCATGTCAATAAAAGTGGACACATAAGACTCCACACGAGGGTTAAATCTTATAAAAGGCTCACGAATCAATGGAATTGAATAAAAAGATATTTCAAATTTTTAGAAACCCAAAAAAGTATTTTTACTTTATATATAAATATATATTCATAGTATATATAAATTCTTGAAGTAAGAAATGTTCATAGACTAATCTATCTATACGGGCACAAATCTTCAATTGAATGTTAAATTTTATGTTACTTTTGTGGATAGTGTCTATAATTTGTATTAAGTATGATATAATATATATTTTTTAAAAATTAAAAAAAATATTTGATCAATAACTTTTTTAAATGCGGCAGCAGTCTGCACAACTCTAGCGCAGATTTTGCACTATTTTAGTGCAAAATCTACATTCTATCTCCAGCAGTCTACACTAAAAAAAAAATTCCAATAATATTTCTTATAATTTATTTATTTTTAATCTATATTTTAAAAACTTCATATTTGTTAAAATAATACGTAATATATTAAAAATAATTTTTTATATGTAACATTTTAATTTTTTATTTATAAAATTAATTATATATAAAAACTACATAAAATATCAAGCAATAATAATGGAAAATTAAAATTGAACTTCATAATAATAGTACAATAAAAATACATGTTTACAAGATTAAATTTTTGAATTAGAATATTCTGCCCACAAATGCTCCATTAATGCATTTCGAAGTGCGAAATGAGCTTCTACATCTCTAATTTGTCTAAATCGAGCTAGAAAATTTTGAAAATGCGTGTTTTTATTTTCAATAAGTTCAACTTCTGGAGCTGGCACTTATCTTGCTTCTTCTATTGGAGCATCAAGTTCTCGTTCATCCTCAATTATCATATTATGCATTATTATGCACGCAATCATAATATCTTTCAAATCAATTTTACTCCAAAAACGTGCTGGATTTGCCACTATTGCAAATCGACTTTGGAGAACTCCAAATGCGCGTTCCACATCCTTTCTACACGCTTCTTGTTTCTTTGCAAAATATTTCCTTTTTGGACCATTTGGTGCATGAATTGTTTGCACAAGAGTTGCTCATTTGTGATATATACTATCACCCAAATAATACCCCTTGTTGTACTCCTTTTCTTGAATAACATAACATGTATGAAGAGCAATACCTTTAGCAAGTTTAGAGAAAAGGTGGGACGTCTCCAACACATTAATATCATTGTTGGATTCTGGCATCCCGAAATAAGCATGTCAGATCCACAAGTCATAAGCAGCCACAACTTCAAGAATAATTGTTGGAGATCCACTTCAACCAGCATATCGTCTTGCCCATGCTGTTGGCCAATTTTTCCATTTCCAATGCATACAATCCAAACTTCCCAACAATTCTGGAAAGCCACATTGCTGACCAATATAAGCAGCCTTGCAAGATCAATAACGGTAGAAGATCATAGATATTCTCCCCTAAATATCTCCACAATAGCACTACAAATTTTTTGACACATTCAATTGCATTTGACACTCCAATTTTGATATACTCGTCAGTTGTATCCGCTGGAATTGTATAAGCTAGCATTCGGAATGTTGCAGTTACTTTTTGGAGTGTAGACAAATCAAGTTACCCAGCTGAATTTCTTCGCTGCACAAAGTATCCATCATGATTCTTTACTGCATGAACAATACAGAGAAATAGATTTCTTGACATTCGATAACATCAACGAAACAAATCTTCATTATACCTTGGAGTTTCAGAAAAGTAGTCTTTGAAAAGGTTTTGAGCTGTTACTTCACGATCACGATCACGATATATTATCCTGCGACACGGAATAAGCCTCCATGAATGGGTTCAGCCCTTCGACTCTGATATGCAACTAACATACGACTGTTATTATATATTTTTTGAACAATATCCTATTGCTCCACATCGGAACAATCATTATCAATCAATTGTTGATGTTCATCATTAGATGAACTTGAAGGAATAGAAGAAATAGCAGAAGGACCAACAGAGTGAAAATTCATTTTTTTTTAGAGACCAGCAGAGCATAACAGAAAAAAAGTTTATTAACGGAGAAAATGACTAAATGAATTGAGGATAAGAAATATTGATGTGAAGAAAATGGGTGGAGTGTGTGCTCATTATATAGTGATATGTATGTTATTACAAAAAATATAATCTTTGTGTTCAGAACAATAGACATTGATATCCTACTACAACTTTTAATCTCAACCCTCCATTTAAGTCTTAAAAGTCACAAAAAGCACAATCCTCATGTTTTCAACTAGGACCGTTAGATTCTTATCATCTTTAAATCTTAACCATTCACCACTTGTCTGAATTGAAATCATAGCTACAGAAAGTACAATCTTTGTGCTTTCAATATTAGTCGTTGATAACCCACAACAACTTTTAATCTGAGTTGTTCATTCAAAGTCTTAAAACACAGAGAGTTGCAATAAATACAATCCATGCGTATTCAACTCCGACCGTTAGATTATTTTGATCTTTAAATCTCAACCCTATACCAATTTTCTGAATTGGAAAAAGAGTTGCAAAAAGCACAATCTGTGTACTTTCAACGACAACCGTTGGATTATTATATGTTTTTCTACGAATTTCTATAAATAGGCATCATACCATATAACATTTCTCACAAACTTCTCCAACTCCTTTTTATCTACAACATCTTTTGTTTTCTTCTCTCAAATGTCTAAGCCACACACCACTAACTACACTTCAGCTGAAGATCGACACCTTTGCTAGTGTCTATTTCGAAATCTCACAAGATCCAATTGTGGGAATAAACCAGTCAAAAGATCTATTTTGAGTCGTGTTACAGAAAAATACAACTCCGATAAAACAAGCACCGGGATGCAAGATCGTAATAAACGATCATTGCAATGTTGCATGCAGACCATTCTCAAATATGTGAGAAAATTCAACGGGTGTCTGCAACAAATCGACATGTTGAATCCTAATGGTGCAAACGAACAAAAAATTGTAAGTTGTTATTTATACTTTATTTTTTCATTTGTCAAATAGAATATTTTGATTTCAATATTGTTTCTAAAATACGTAGTTGGAGCGTGCAAATGAGACTATGAGGTCGGTGAAAGGATATGATGATGGGTTCAAATTCGACCATGTGTGGCCGATTTTTAAAATCGTTTGTACAAGCTGAAGAGCTAACTGCAGAAAAATTTTCAAAGTTCCCTCTTTCCCCTGATCCTTCTTTATCTTCGTTTTCTATTGATTTAAATGGCGAAAACATTAGCAGTACTGGTGGTTCTTCGTCAAAAAGACCCGAGAGGGTGAAAAAGTCAAAACTTAAAAAGAAACAAAAAGAAGATGATGATGATTTTGTACAAATTATAAAACAAGAGAATGCCTCACTCAGAGAATTATTAGCAAGCGCAGCCTTTAGAAAAGATCGTGAGTTAAAAGCTCGTGAAATTGAGTTGAGAGATCGTGAGATAGCGATGCACAATGAAATAAATGAATGGGAAAGGATC
This sequence comes from Caryopteris x clandonensis, assembly GCA_028749325.2. NCBI lineage: Eukaryota > Viridiplantae > Streptophyta > Magnoliopsida > Lamiales > Lamiaceae > Caryopteris > Caryopteris x clandonensis. The sequence continues at coordinate 2,009,318 of JAPYKT020000012.1, forward strand.
AAAGACGAGAACACAACTTTAAGGATGAATTTAGACAATATTGTTGATCCTGCACTCCGTGAATACTTGAGGTTGCAGCAACAAAAAATTCTGCAGAGGATGACACAAGCCGAGCCAGCAAATCCACTTTCGAAAAAATTCCAGACATTGGAGGGCATGGAGGTGGTCTTTCTGATCATTAAAAATTAGGTTATTAATTTAGTATCATGTGTATTTTCTATTAAGTAATTGTGTTTTTAATTATGTTGTGTAATTTTATATTTTGTTTGTCACTTTATAATTTTTAGTTGTAATTGTATGTTTTGTCTATTTGTATTCTTATCTATTTTTTTAATTTTATGGTAGAATAATAATTTTATGTGTAGTATTTAAAATTTTATTGTATTATTTTTATTTATAATTAAAATTACACATTTTTATTATTTTTTATCATATTTAATTAAAATAATCTTAAAATTAATTAAACTAAATTAATTATAAAACAAACAATGTATTATTAAATATAAATATTAAGAAATTTATAAATAAAACATTAAAAAATCAAAGTAATGAATATTAATAATATAAATAAAACATTAAAAAAAACATTATTAGCACAGATCAAGTATGTGCCAATATTACCGCAGATAAAATAAAATTAACACATTGCTTCACAATAACGCAAGCTCCAGTTATACACTGGAGCCTGCAATTCCTTATTTCACACCACTCAAACGCACAATTAAAGTTAATCTAAAAATGCTAACAATATCCATATTGATAGCATATAGTTTCCTGTCCACACCTAGCATTAGTGTTTTGGATATCAGACACTTCAAATTCTCTAGTTTTTCTTCTTCTTTAATTGAAATTAAAAGAAACGATAGAATGAAGTTGAGGTGTTGCAGGACTATTATTTTCAGTAGGTTATGTGTTGCAGGTTGCAACAATATCTTTCTTTATATAAAAAATAATCGTGAATATTAGATTGACACGTGTCTATTTATTCTAATGACACGTGTCAATGTTTTTGTTAATTAATGAATTTACAAAATAAAGTTGCTCACGTGAAACTAGGATCCCCGGTTCAATTTTTTTAACTAAACTATTTAAATTAAAATATTTTTTTGTTTTAAATTTATTTTTATGTATGATATATCAAACTAATTAGTTTTTTAATTTTTAATTTAATACTAATATTGCATTGTGTTATATAAAATATTAAATTTAAAAATGCAATAATTTTTTGCTTTTTTTTTTCACTAATATTTTAAAATTCGAACAAGTTTTTTTTGTTTCAATCTGTTTTTGAAATATGATATATTAAATTCATCATCTTATTATTATTTTAATTGCATATATTATAATAAAATATAGAATATAGTTTTATGGGTTAAATTATTTGTTTTTATTTTGATATATGTATTGAATTTTAATAAATAGTGGATTTGAGCTATACATACATGATAAATTTTAAAGATTTCTAATAAATAAAAGTATTATACAATTTATTTTATATAATTATTATTTCACGTTAATATTTTTTATTTAGTTGAAATATTTGTATTGACTTTGAAAAATTACAATGGGTTGGACAACTTATAATGGGTTACAACTATTAAATTTGATTTGAAAATGATGTGATATATTATTTTCCAAGATACCGTTTTTGAAGAAATGACAAAACAATGTAATATTATGAAATTATATTTTAAATAATATTTATATAAATTGTGATTCATTTATAATTTTTTGGATAAATGGAGTATAAAGTACAACCCTACTCGTAGCAAATGAGCATCAAATATTGTACAAGACTCTTATGCTCATGTGTAAGACTTACAAACCATAAGTATTGAGCCTTATTGTTGGGAAACCTGACTAGTCATTGTTTTGGGGCAAAGGAACCACTGATGGAAGATTGTCTTTTGATTACTTAATGAACAATAAGAATGACAATATTTTTAATATTGTATATAAAGTAAGCAAAAGATGTTCGTCCTTACAAAATATGATAGAAAAATTAAGGACCCTTATATTTATAGTAATTTATTGAAAAACGAGGAGTACATTTTCATTACTAAGAAACCAAAGAAACAAGCGTCACTAACTTGAATAATATAGCATGTGGCAACAAATTTCATTTTTGAATCAAACGAGTACACGTGTATGCAAAGAAACAAAGCTGCAAAATATGTCAGGTAGTTTTTGGATGGTCCCAAAATTTATTACGTATTTTTTTATTATTATAAATTTGACCTATTTTTAGTTAAGAAACTTAGTGGGAACATGCAAATTTTTTATTTTTAAAAATGATGGGCGTTCTATGTATTTTACATGATATAGTTTTTTTTTTTTTTATTTATGATAATTTTTATCATCCCAAAAGAAAAATTTTGTACTCATTATATCTCATTCAAAGATAATAAAATATATAAGTAAACACCGAATTTAGTAAATGACCTATAGTAAATGGATTCAAGAAGTAAATTACTCAAAATAATAACTATTCGTAGAATGAGTATCTACAATATTCAAACTTTATTTTTGAGGGAATTTCATCATATTCTGAGATAATTTTGTACTCTTTATGTTTCATTCAAACACATTAAAATCTACAAGTCAACACCGAACTTAATAAATGAACTATGCTAAAGGGATTGAATAAGCCAAATTGAACTCAAAATGATAAGTTTTCATTGAATGATCATCTACAACAAGCAAATGTTATTATTAGGGTAACTTTTATCATACTATTAGATGAGTTTGTTACTCCATATGTCTCAATCAAGGATATTAAGATATATAATTTAACACCAAATTTTGTAAATGAACTATGCCAAAGGGATTCAATGAGCGGTTTTTTCAAAAAAAATGAGGAGCGTTCATGGAATGAGTATCTACTATATGTATATTTTTATTTTTGTGTGAACTTCAACTATACTTTGAAATGATTTTGTACTTCTTATGTCTCATTCAAGGACATTAAAATATATAATTCAACACCAAATTTAGTAAATGAATTGTGCGGAATGAAGAGGAAAAAGTTTAGATGAGTACTCATAAAATGAATTAATATCTACAACATGCAAAATTTATTGTTAAGGCAACTTTTATCATACTCAAATAAATTTGTACTTCTTATGTGTCATTAAAGGACATAAATCTATATAAGTCAACACTAAAATTTAATGCTAAAGTAATTCAAGGAGCTATTATTTTCTCAAAACTATGAGCCTGTTCATAAAATTGGTATCTGCCATATGGAAATTTCATTTTGTGGGAACTTTATACTCTCAGATGTTTTTGTTACTCCTTATGTCGCTATCAAGAACATTAAGATGTATAAGTCAAGATGAACATAAGTTTTATATGTGTTTCGGGATTCATTTTGCATAGATTATAGTGAATTGTATACGCTTAAGTGACGAGTTTATATTGATTTTCTTAAAAGAAGCATGGACTGTGCGTTTAAAGATGGGAGAATAGTAGCTTAGCCATTGGAGGCACGAACCATGCACTAAGGTGCATGGACCATGTGTTTAAAAAGTAAAAAGCCAGAATGCTGACCTAAAGCATGCACGGACTATGCACCTTAGTGCACAAACCGTCCGTTTGTTAATGATTCGTTCCTATCCGCTTGATTTGAAGGAGATCCTCGAGGGACTTGATCCTTTAAAAATTCTTTTAAAAGGGAGAACATTGAACGAAGGTAGGAATCGGTTTTTAGGGATAGAAATGAAGGCACGAACTAAGGAACAAGGAACAGAGACATTAGAGAGATCAAAGAATTCCTTGGGCATAAGTTATATTTTTATGTTTTCTCTTTCAAACTCATATTAGCTTTAATTATCAATTTACTTTCCATGGATTGTGATTCATGATGAGTAGCTAATTAGTTAGAGATTCTAGGGTTTATATAACTATGGATTTGTGTGATCTGATTTATGTTATTATTTCATTCCTTTATTCGTTTATGCTTCATTGTTATGATTATCTTGTGGAATTGTTTGGTCAACAATTACATATGTGTACTAGTTATCACCTGAGAGAGGTTATTGGTTAACGGATTAAGAATACATAACACAAATTTTCTAGATCGGTTGATTGGTAAGTTATCACGAGGAGAATAAATCTTAGGACGACATTGTGAGATTAAGAGATGATCATTGAAGTCTAATATACTTTTAGAACTTACTTTAAAGAGAAGTTTTAGATATTTTAGTGATTCTCCTGTGAATTTAGGAATCAAATATGACTTAATACATTAAAATAATACATATAATCCATAAGAGTGTACTAGTGTTTCTCCCGTGAGCTGCACAATTTATAATATGATAACATAATAAGTTATTATATAAATGATAAACATAGGATTTACATGCAATTTGCGGTAATTATGTATAGTTTTTTAGGCAATTGCATGAAGATCTCGTAAAGGTTTTCATAGAGAGATTTTTTTATCTAAGAGTAGGAGCTGAATAGATATGGCTTTGTAGGATAGCGGTTTTGACATCAATAGCAGCTTCCAGTCGAGCTCTATCTTAAGTCAGTCATTTCTACCGGCTCAAGTCAAGGAGTTTGTTCTGCTCTCTCAAGCAGTCTGATGGACCGTGTATGTATTCATTCATAGAGAGAATGTGACATATTCATTGATCATTGAATTTGCTTTATTGCATAGACTTCAGAGAAGAGAAAAGAGGCATTCGATGTACCTAAGTGACGAGTTCATCATGATTTTGTTATGTTTTGTTACGTCACGTATTGAAGTTTTGACAGAAAAACAAATAATTAAGGATGTATAGACCACGTCTCAAGTCACATGGCCGTACTTATCCTCGTAATATGATCTTAACCATCGCGATTTGGTGTGATTCGGGCATATCTTCTTGATTTGGTGTGATTTGGGCATATCCTTTCATTCCAAACAGAGATACGGCAGCTATCAAAACCCTATTAATTGTCTATAAAAGGAGGAGCTATATCAGATTATAAGGACATCATACAAGACAATATATAACAGATCTTAGGTTTAGAAATAAGGATACAGAGGAGGATCGATCAACCAAGTTATCAAAGAGAGAGAGAAACGAAGATCGTTTGGGCTTCAATAATCTTCTTTACTTTTGTTCTTTTTATGTTAGTCATGATTATCAATATATTTCCCATGGATTATGTATTGAATACGTGTGGCGAAATATCTAGTGATTTTAGGGAGTGCATAATTATAGATTCATATGTTTTTCTTTAATTATATTATTTCCCTTCCTATATTTGGTTATGCCTTCTTGATTTGAATGTCGTAAGGAAATATGTGACGATTAATTGCATATGTGCAGTTAATCCATTATTATTCAAGAAGTAATAATTGGTTAACAGATTAGGAATGCATAACATAAAACTTGCTAGATCGAGAGATTGGTAAGTATTATGATGAGAATAAATCCTAAGCACGATTGGGAGTTAGATAATATATTCAAAATGATCAGTGTTGTCTAATCTACTTTTGGATCTAACTCTAAATAGAAGATCCAAATATCTTAGTGATTCTCATACAAACATAGGAACTAAATATGGTTTGAACATTGAAAGGAACTCATATAAGCCATATGAATGCATGTCCTTGGAATCCATATAATCTCTGAATATCTTTAGTTGTTTGACTTGCTTTGTTATCTATTTCTTCTCTTTTTTTTAGTTTATTTTATTAAATTCATTTCATTAATTGAATTTTTTAGATAAAGAAAAATATCATAAACAAATACTCAGTTGATTTTACAATATATAGTCCTTGTGGATACGCTACCTGTTCTCACCATATTTTACTATAATTTACCTCGTGCACTTGCGAGTCGTATTTTAAGTAAAATAAAATAGCAAACAATCAATAGTAACATAATTTTTTTTATATAAATAACATTATTATATAAAATACATTTTTCATAAAAAATAAAAAAAAATATCTCTTAATATAATAATATATTAAATATTAAAATATACACAATTAATCTATATATTTTATATTTAAAAATTAATATTTTATTTTTATATATGCAATAGTAATATCAAATTGAAGATCATGAAAAAATTATTAATTTCATATATTTTTCATAAAAAACGAAGTTGAAATGAGAAAGTTATAAACCTTTAAAAATTAGGATTAAAAAAGAAATAATATGATTGGATATCACACTTTCTAAAAATAAAAAGGTGATTTTGACGGAAAATGACATTTCTGTAAGTTTTTCCAACTATCCTACTTTTATATAAATATAGATATCCCTAGAATACATTAATTTTATGAAGTTTCACCGTTTCTATAGTTGGTGTCTTGAGTTATTTATTTCTGTCATTTATTTTGTTCTGTTAATAAAACAATCAATTTTATATTTCGTTCTTTAGATAAAGTAAAATAATATAATCAAGTATTTAGTTGATTAACTAGTCAGTCTTGATGGATACGATATTTGTTCTCACTAAATTTTACTATAGTTAACCTCGTACACTTGCGAGTCATTTTTAAAGTAAAATAATAGAGCGAACAAGTCAACATCAAATTTAGTAAATGAACTATGTTAAAGGGAGTCAAGAACTGAATTTTTACTCAAATGATCGTGTTTGAAGAATGAGTATTTACAATGCAAATTCCATATGTGTGTGAACTTTCATCATACTCTCAAATGACTTTGTACTCCTTATATCTTGTTCAAGGACATTTAGATATACAAGTCAACACCAAATTGAGTAAATGAAGTGTGTGCTAAAGGGATTCACATGATGAAATTGTACTCAAAATGATGAGTGTTCATAGAATGAGTATCTACAACACAAAATTTCATTTTCAGGTAACTTTCACATACTCTCTATGATCACTAAAATCTTTTAATAGCATTAATAAAATTATTTTTTATAAAGATTATCGATTCAAACATATGAAAATTTTGTATAAGAATTTATGTGATAATTATATGATAAAAACTGATATTTTTTATTATATGATCTTATGTGACATTATATGATTTAGTTCATATATTTTTAGGATTAAAATTCCTATGATTTATGTAAAATTTCATGATCCAAAGTTATTAAATGATTGATTTTATGATTATAATGTTTTATAAGAATTTGTATGATTTACGAGTAATTAAATATTTTTATGTGATTAAATTTAAATTAGAAGCATGTTTAAGTGATTAATTGATCTTGTGAAGAAAATCAAGCCTTTTAGTTAAATAATTGAATATCATATCTTATTAATTTTATGAATAAGTTATTCGATAGAATTTTCATGAATTTTTGTGAAATTATATGATTTATTCATTTTATGATTTTATGATTTTTTATGTGAAACAAAATTGTAACAAAACATGTATAATTGATTGAATATTATTGGGCTTTGGAATGAAGTTTTATTAAGCTATTTATGGGCTTAATAAATCATATTAATTAATTATTCCCACTAAGGTCCGAAGTCCAATAATAGTAAGAATTAGACAAAAATATTATAAAAAGGGTCATTTCAAATTTAATTCTCTCATAACCCAAGGTAAAATATTAGATTTGTTAGTCTAAGATGATGAGTGGACAGTGCCAATGCCAGAATAGTATGCATCGAAAATTAGGGTTTTCGAACACTATTTCTAGAATTATCATCACTACACTTCACTTAGAGGCACATCGTTATCATGGGAATGTATAGCATCCTCTGATGAACTAAGGCCCTCAAGAAATTTTGTCATACATCCACCATGTCACCAACAATTGTCCTTTTAATTTTTGAGAAAATAAAGATAATTTTTTTTTCCAACTTTGTCGCATTTTGAAAATCATCAAAATTGAGGGTCGATTAATAATATTTTTCCTAAATTAGAAAAGGGGTTTTATTATACACTTCAAGACCGTTGAAAGTTCCATGGTGGCCGGCCAAAATTTGATTAGCCTACCGGCCATATATGGTCTGAAATAAGACACATTGTGCACCATTTTTTGGAATAACAATGCATGGAAATTGAAATATTGGCCAAACCATTGCATAAAATGTGAAGGGGTCAATGTGGGGAGCGGCGCCAAAGAGTGGTTGTGAGGGTCAACTAGTGGTCACGCCTTGATCGCCCGGCACTTGCATCACAAAAAGAAAAGGGATAGGGTTTTTTTTTTTATACCAAAATTTGGGTTTTTTGGAAATTAGGGTTCAAATTTTATTTTTTCAAATATTTTAATTAAATCTCCAAGGTTTAAATTTCAAATTTTATTTGTTGCAATTTCCAATTAGTACTTCTTGAAGACAAGATAAATTTGAGCTGGTCAACTTTATTGACTTATCAACTTAGCCTCAAAATATTTTCAAATTAGTTCCTTTAACTTTCATGTAGTTATAATTTTTTTGCCTTAAGTCCATTTAACTAAAATCAATGGAAAAATATAAAAACGTTTGTTATTTGCAGTGTAATGTTGAGAAATAGTAGGTTGCTCGTTTGTGTACAATCCACAGACCCCAAGACTAGAACATGGTCAAAATCTATATTAAACATGTTTTGTGAAGTCTTCTAAGTGGGTATGTATTAGGTTTGCAAAGGTTCAAGTGTGTATTAATTGTTGAGTGGAGCTCTAAATAATTTTAAGAATTCTAATAGAATATTTTTTTTTACTATTTTAGGAGCTCTAGAGGCCTTACAAACTTTTTATTTTATTTAAAGCAACAATTAAAACTTATCTACGAGGTTGATGATACTTTTACACTAACTTTTGTTTTTTGGTATATTAATTACCATATTGAGCTATATGCATAATTATGTGACAGGACAATGTATTGTATGTTGTTGATAAACATAGGATTTACGTGCAATTCAAAATTATTATATATAGTTTTTTAGGCAATTGCATGTACCTAGGTGACGAGTTCATCATGATTTTGTTATATTTTGTTACGTCATGTGTTTGTTGAAGTTTTGACAGAAAAACAGATAATTGAGGATGTATATACCACATCTCAAGTCACTGGACCGTGCTTATCCTCGTGATATGATCTTAACCATTACGATTTGGTGTGATTCGGGCATATGTTTTTTATTTGGTGTCATTCTGGCGTATTTTCTTGATTTTGTATGATTCATGCATATCTTCTCGATTTGGTGTGATTTGGGCATATTCTTTCATTCCAAACAGAGATACGGTGGCTATCAAAACCCTAGTAATTGTCTATAAAAAGAGAAACTACATCAGATTATAGGGAGATCAGACAACATAATATACAACATATTTTAGGGTTAGAAACAAGGATACAAAGGAGGATCAACTAACCAAGTCATCAGAGAGAGAAAAACAAAGATTGTTTGGGCTTCAATAGTCGTTTTTTCTTTTTTTCTTTTTATGTTAGCCATGATTATCAGTATGTTTCCCATGGATTATGTATTGAATATGTGTGGCTAAACATCTAGTGATTCCAGAGAGTGCATAATTAAGGATTCATATGTTTTTCTTTAATGATTTATTTCCTTTCCTATATTTGTTTATGCTTCTTTGATTTGAATGTCGTATTAAATTATGTGACGACTAATTGCATATGTGTAGTTAATCCATAATTACCCGAGAGGGAGTAATTGGTTAACGGATTAGGAATGCATAACATAAAATTTGCTAGATCCAGAGATTGGTAAGTATTATTATGAGAATAGATCCTAGGCATGATTGTGAGTTAAATAATATCTTGAGAATAATCAGTGTTGTCTAATCTACTTTTGATTCTAACTCGTGAGAGAGGATCCAAATATCTTAGTGATCCTCATACAAATATAGGAATTAAATATGGTTTGATACATTAAAAGGAACTCATATGAGCCATATGAATGCATATCCCTGGAATCCATATAATCTCTTAATATCTTTAGTTGTTTGACTTGTTTTGTTATCTATTTTTTCTCGTTATTTGTTTTAGTTTGTTTTATAAAACTCATTCCATTAATTGAATTCTTGAGATAAATAAAAATATCATATACAAATACTCAATTGATTTTACAATATGCAATCCCTATGGATACGATACTTGTTCTCACCATATTTTACTATAATTTACCTCATGAACTGGCGATTCATATTTTAAGTGAAATAAAATAGTAAACAATTATAATGTTTTGTATAATATTAATTATCTTGAGTGACTTTAGAATGAGTAATTTGTCATGATGGATAATTGATGCGACATCAATTGATATGAATTATTTGAGTTCCGATCATGGTTATGTAGAACAAATACGATAAGATGAATATGTTATGGTGTTGATGATATGATTATATGGTAAGCATATGATTCATATGTGCATGATTTGGGGGAATTGCGCAAAATATATAAAGAATATGGATAATATCGTACATAAATATATATAAAATTCACGAATATGATCCTTACTAGATTCTAATCAAAAGATAACTTTGGATAGTTTCCGAACTCATGGTCCTCGAATGGCACATTATGCATCTCAAACAAGATTGATATTTTGTTATGTCTACTATACTAAGTAATAATAAACATATTTACAAGATATTTGTGATTTATGATCACATGTGAATTACCTCATTGTACAATATGCATATATGTAATGCAGTTGTGATACTTTCATGTGTATGTACTCTTGTGAGTAAAAAAATTGGCCCACAGAGTTTTTTTAAACACTCACCCCTCACTTTTTTAGGTAAAGGGGTCAGAATTAATGAGTGTTGTTCTGGTTCCAACTTTATCTATGCATACTTCTCCAATTAAAAAAGTGTTTTTAAATACAAAATAGCCACTTTCTTAAAATAATTATATATATAGTGGTTTTAAAAAAGAAAATATTTTATTAGACACTTCAAGTGTAGTTAGATACACATGAAGTATGTATAGATAAAGTCGTTTATCTATTTTGAAAACAATACAGTGTCTGATAGAACCTGATCACTTTTATTAGGATTTTGATACGTTCATCGCTAGAAAATAATTTTCAATCCATAATTGTTGTTAATTATTTTTCATTGGTATCATGTAATAATTTATTCTTTAGGAATATCATAATTCAGGATTAATTGAATCAAGTATGTATATTGAATAATGTGTCTACCCATTTGCCCTAATTTGAATATGATTTTGAATTAAATCCAAATAGCTTATTTTGGATTGTTCAATTAAATAGATTAATCTAAAAACTTATTTAAATTAATTAAACTTAAGGGACAAAATGAACTAACTTATCTTGTTGTTAGTTTAGGAGGTAGAGATTCTATGATTTAATTAGACAGATTGTCACAATAATTAGAAGGTAATCAATCATAGATGGAGGTGGCAATTTGGGCGGCCCGCACGTGCCAGGCTGGGCCGGGCCCATGCGGGCCAAGTGTTATGGTTGGGCCGAATTGGGCCAATCCACTAATTTATCGGGCCTATAAATTCATGGCCCAGCCCATTCCACTTCGAGTCGGCGGGCCAACGGGCCAAAACGGCCTACCGTCAAGTGGACACAATTTCACAAATTTTAATGCTACGTGACACATAGTTGTAAATATTTAAACAACTACTTAGTTCTATAAAATTGGCTACCACCTATAGTCATCGTACCTCTTTAATTTTCATATCCTCGTACAAAAACGATGATAGAAATGAGCTTAACTTTAATTAATAAAGGACTCGTTCATTCAACAACAAAATTTAAAAAAATAAATAATGGAGAGGCTGGCCCGCCAGCCCGTAAGGGCCCAAGCATACTAAGCCCGTGAGCCCGAACAGGCCGAGTCATTTAGGCCCGATTTATTTCGGGCCTACTTTTTTGGGGCCCAGCCCACAATAAGTTGTGGACCGTTTGAGTTGGCCCATCAGGCCGGGCTCAAATTGCTGGCTCAAACCGTAGGAGGATAACTGAACTAAGAATTGGATTTGAAAAGTTCATATTGTTTCTCTTTTTTATTATCTATGTTTAGAGTATTAGTTTCTAGGATCAATTAAAACCATTCCAAAGCCCCCTTTTATTATTGTTCATAATTGATACGAAAGATATATAACTAATCTATATATTCCTTGTGGGATCAGTCCTTACTCTCCACTGAAACTAGTTAGTAGTGAATAGTTGATGAAAATAAAATAATTAATTTTACCATGTGACATGGTCAATATATTTGTTGCTATTACATTACCAGTTATATATGTTATGTTGATTTTATTATATTCATTTAGCATATTTTATTTCAATTAATTACTAGATGTCCATTTTCGAGATTGGTTTACTCGAGACAAGGTATGACTTGTTTAGCTCAGTCTCTTTTCCCAATTATGCAGGGGTTCGGAATGCGCTTTGGAACATCCCCGAATGGAATATCTCTCGCTGGAGCAGCTGGGAGTGCAGGTTGCCCGGGGAGGAGTTTGAATCCCCACCTGATCTGTGTCCAATCCTTTCATATATAGAAAAACCGAGAATGGCACTTGAAAGGCTTTCATGTTGGGTTTGAGTCTCGTGCTAGGTTGGACCGCGGATAATGGATAAGGTTTGGAGACATAAGAAGACCAATGAAATTTCACTTGCAGTGGCCTTAACATCAAGCAGACTCCGATTCTTGTTTCAGTACTTATACAAAGGCCCTAACTCTTTTATCTTAAAGAAAGGAAGCTTCAAAGGCTCGGAGGGGCATCTATGAATTCATATGGCCACTAGAACCTATCCAGTGTTATTGACAGAAGACTGAATGGGATATAGAGAAAGAGCACTCTCTCTCTCTCTCTCTCTCTCTCTCTCTCTCTTCATGCATGGATTCCTCAAACAAGGTCCTAAACTCGCTTTCAAGCTTTCGTTGGTTGAGGTTTCGTGTCATCTATGTTAGTAACTTGGAATGAACATTGAATTACAAATATAGATTTTGAAAGTCTGTCGTGAAATGAGAGAAAGTCATTACATGTTTATTGCCCAACTGTACTTTGGACTTTAGCGTAAAAGTACTACTTAGCTAAACGAATAGCTACCTCGTAGCAGCTACTTGAAGAAAGGGTTTCTAGTTACTGTATTTCATTTCATTTCCAAATGGATAATCAACAAAGGCTTTCACCTCTGGGATACCTATTAACTGGTCGACGGGAAGAACAGGTATAAACATAGTCCCTTCTGTGGATGGATAAGATTTGACCCTTGACTATGGCAAATTTATATTTAAGTAAACCAGTTATTTAACCAGGGTCTACTGGAGAATAGGCAAAAACATGTAGGTGAATTGAATATGATCAAGAAATCTCATAACATAAGCAAGCCAAACTTACACGGGCAAAAGAATAGGGAACTCCCTATCTCCATTATATAATTGAATGTCGAATGTTGTTAACTTCTTCGTAAGCTTGAAATGGTACAACTCTTAAAGTCACTTTTGACTACAACGGGTTTAAGGGAAAGGCCGAGGCAGCCAGTTATGGTTCTTTCCCTCATCTCAATGTGCTATCTTTGGTAAAGAGTCAGGTCAAATACCAAGGCCTAAAAAACCTTTCGAAAGTGAGGTCGATACTGGGCCAATATAGAACTCTTGGACGGGGAACTCCGGCAGCTCAAACCTAGAGAACAAGAAGTATGTCCAACACTACTATCAAAACACTTATAGGGGAATTCATGTTTGAGTTCCCTTCCACTTCCCCGACTCCTATTACCGGAATCGATGGATCTGCCAAAAAAGAAGAGCACTTTAGAGTGACCTTGGGCCCTCCACTCTGGAGAGGTGGGATCTTACAAACAAGAGGTTGTAGTGTGATTATTCCATAGTACTTGACTATATAGATCAGGACAAAAAGAATCGTCTTAAAAAGATGAGAGGAAAGACCAGAAGAGACAGTCAAGTCATGAACAGGCAAGGTCCATCCTTGACTTCTGCAATTTTATATTGCAAGACCTACTGACTACCTGATGAGGAGGATAAGGGACAAACAATAGGTTTTTCGAAAGGGTGTTGAACAGTACTAGTTCTCGTATAAACAACCATAGCCTGCGACTCTGAAGTTAGTGACTTACTTATTCGAAAAGGGAGGGACTTGGCAAGCAACCAATATGACAAGAATATGTGACAATTCGGACTAAGGATCAATCTGATCAAGTGGTCAATAGAAGCTTTCTGCATTCCAGTGTTAGCTAGCCCACTACTTTCCCATTTTGAAATGAAAGCCATTTTCCACTAATTCAACTAGAAAAGATTTTGATTAGTCCTTTTCAGTGGATTTCTGAAACATATCTTAAAGAAAGAGAGTATTCATAAACACATATATAGTGATCAAAGTAGAAGCTGGAATGGGGGATGCTATGCGGGATTAGTCCAGCTTTCTTAATTGTCGAGCCAGAGCTGCGCTGATGGACTGGAAGGTTGTGATTCTGGGGAACTCAAACGAGAATTCCCTAGATAGAAGGGGAGGGGATGCTATACTCTGAAGCGACAATGGCGTATTACCAATATATCATATAGGCTGATAGAGAAAAGAGAGAAGTGGGGCGAATAACTACCTTTCACGCTTAGAAAAAGAGGTTCAACTGCTTTTCTGCAGCTTTCGCCTCTCCGGTTAGATAGGCTGACTCGATACTGGTTAGACGGATGATGACTATATTTGTTTAGCGAAGTATCAGACTTGGTGGAGATAGAAGAATCTATATTCTTCCTTCTCTCTTTCTATTTTTCAAAAGTGGTTCAGGTGCCACTAAAGAATAGAGATTCCGCCGCGACACTTCCTATTTTCGATTTGCTTCTTTTTCAGAGGCTTGAGTACGTGAGTCTGTGGGACAGACCCTTGATTTGATTGTTCTGATTCAACATTTCTCATATGTAGAGTCGATGTTCAATGTTTGAAAATTTGAGTACGCCCGGTTCACTAGGTTCTACCACTTCATAGCCAATTATAGTTAAAGGAAGAGTTTGATCATGGATCAGAAGGAAGGCTGGCTATATGCTTAACATATGCAAGTCAAACGTTGTTCTCGGAGAGCTAGACAGAACGAAAAGCGGCTCCTGGCTATCACTGAAAATGTAGCTTGTCTCACTTTAAAATGTGAGAAGAGTTGAGAACAAAGTGGCGAATGGGCGTGTAAGGCGTGGGAATCTGCCGAATAGTTCAGGCTAAATCCTGAAGAAAGCTAGAAAGTGCTGTTTGATGAGCCTACGTGTATTAGGTAGTTGGTTAGGTAAAGGCTGACCAAGCCGATGATGCTTAGCTGGTCTTTTTCGGACGATCAGCCACACCGGGACTGAGACATGGCCCGAAATCCTACAGGGGGCAACAGTGGGGAATCTTGGACAATGGGCGAAAGCCTGATCCAACAATATAGCATGAGTGAAGAAGGGCACTGTCGCTTGTAAAGCTCTTTCGTTGAGTTTACGATCATGACAAGACTCGAGGAAGAAGCCCCGGCTAACTCCATGCCAGCAGCCGTAGTAAGACGGAGGGGGCAAGTCTTCTTCAAAATAACTGGCACAAAGGGCACGTAGGCGGTAAATCAGGATGAAAGTGAAAGTCGCCAAAAAGTGGCGAAATGCTCTCAAAACTAATTCACTTGGGTGGCACTGGAGAGATTGGAATTTTGCATGTAGGGGTGAAATCTAAAGATCCATGAAGGAACACCAAAAGTGAAGGAAACTATCTGGGTCTCTACCGACGCTGGAGTGCGAAAGCATGGGGAGCAAACAAGATTAGATACCCTAGTAGTCCATGCCGTAAATGATGAGTGTTCATCCTTGGTCTGCGCAGATTAGGGACCCAGCTAACGCATGAAACACTCCGCTTGGGGAGTACGGCCGCAAGATCAAAACTCAAAGGAATTTACAGGGGCCAGTACAAGCGATGGAGCATGTGATCTAATTCGATATAACGCGCAAAACCTTACCAGCCCTTGACATATGAAAAAGAAAGCAAGGGATAATCCTTCAGGATTTTCATACAAGTGTTGCATGGCTGTCGTCAGCTCATGTCGTGAGATGTTTAGTTAAGTCCTTTAACGAGCAAAACCCTTGTTTTGTGTTGCTGAGACATGCGCCTAAGGAGAAAGTCAATGAGCAGAGATCTGGAGCTCGACATTCAGATGATCTGCCTGGTGGTGTGGTACTATGTGGCTTTAGTACACCTCTAGGAAAAAACTCTAAAAGAAATAAAAAGGCGTGTACCGCACTCAAGAAGGATTGTCAGTGATATACTAGAGGAAGATGAGGATGACATCAAGTCCGCATGGCCTTTATGGGTTGGGCCACAAATGTGCTACAATGGCAATGACAATGGGAAGCAATGCTGTAAGGCAGAGCAAATCTCGAAAGATTGCCTCAGTTCGGATTGTTCTCTACAACTCGGGCACATGAAGGTGGAATTGCTAGTAATTGCGGATCAGCATGCCGTGGTGAATATGTGCACTGGCCCTGTACATTATGTCCGTCACACCCTGGGAATGGATTTCGCCCGAAGCAGCGGAACAATGACCACCCATGACTTTGGTCTCACACAAGTGAAACAAAGGCTTTTGGTGGGCTTGTTAGACCATACCACGGTGGGGTCTTCGACTGGGGTGAAGTCGTAACAAGGTAGCCGTAGGGGAACCTGTAGCTGGATCAAATCTGTAGTGATAGACCAAAGCAAAGGAAATCATTGTGTCAGCGGTTCAAAATCCACGTAGCCAATAAAAAAAGAGTTTATGTTCAAAAATCGAAAATCAAGACAAAGCGGGCACTATGGTGAGATGTGAAAATACCCGATTTCATTCTGACCTCGATATGTGGAATCGTCTTGCACCATATGTACTGAGATTGTTCGGGACACATGGTCAAAGCCCGGATGGAATCTTCATTGAATATGAATGAGGCAGAATGTATTCCTTCTCATGAGGAAGAGGGCCGATTGGATCAAGAAGAAGAGCATTCAAGTCTTCCTCTTTGCCAACTAGAATCCCCTTTGTTGATATTGAAAGCGTGCATGCCATACAAATATATATACATATATAAAGTCACCCCCGGCCGTTAAAGCCACGTATACGAGTGATGAACGACAGGGTACCGCTGTAATATCGATTTATTGAACCTCTATAATCAATAGAACAGATTCCTATAGAACCTCCCAATCTATAAGGCAGCCAAAACATGCGCGAAGAATTTTCCAATATCTTGAGAGCCTATTACAAAAAAAATAGGGGTGATCACTTTCGGATGAAGCTTCCATTTATTTAGAGGATGAAGTTTGCATGTTAGAAGAAGTGCTCCCGAACTCATTCTATCTATGAACGGACAATCCACGGGTCACTTCTTTTCTTTTTTCTTTCTCGTTCAAGTGAGAATTGGACGTATTATTTGGTCCCCAAAACTCGTGTCTTTTTTATGAAATAGCTCAGAAGAACTCGTTTTTAGGTCGCCTTGGGTTTGTTTTAGAAAAAAAAGAGCTTTTTTGGTGGCTATAATACGGCTTTTTAGCATGATTTCCGGATTCGTAAACAAGCATAGTGATTAGCTTAACAAATTGAATTTGCATTGAGTTGCTTCCCCTCTCCTTAGCTCTATGCGCTAAGCTAGTTGAACCTTAGCGGCTTTTCTGTCTCGGTAAACGGTCTAAAGCCTGTCCAGAGTAAACCAGTCTAGTATAGCCCGTGCAATGCATGGGATATAATATATTTTAAATATTAAGAATTTATAATAAGATTACATTTATTATTATAAAAATGTACATAACCTATTATTTATATCAATTATATAAATATTATTCAATTTAGAATATAGTTTGTTATTACATTGTATTTATATTTCTTTAAAAATTAATTTTATTTAATACAAAATTGTTCAATATTTTGAAGTGAATTTTGCATTATTCCTGAATTGATAATAAATATTTTAATTTACTATAAATTGTTGAGGTTAAACAAAAAATTATAATATTATATAAATCTGATATTAAAATTTTGATATACTATTTATTCAAATTCATCATACTTATCAAAATTTAAGAAATAATAATTCAATCCATAAAAAACTATATTTTATATTTTAAACATAATTATTTATTTCAATATATTCACTATTAATGTTAAATTAAAGATCACAAAAAAAAAAGATTAATTTGATGCCGTATGTGAAAAATGGATTTAAAATAAAATATATATTTTAAAGTTTTTTTTTATTTTAATGAAAAATACAAATAAAAAAAATAAAAAGAGAAAGAATAAAAGACAATATCAATTATTTGTGAAAATACATATTAAAAGAAATATTATCACAATTCTTACTTTTATATTATAGTAGAATGGAAATATTATGAATTTTGTGTATAACATGACACACACCAAAGGGGATGTCTGAATTGAATTTCTAAGATTGGGATAAGTCCATTAAAAATAATATTTGCTTTGTGACGTAGATGAGACATGTATTTGTCTCTTTCAGCTAATATCTTATCATCTTCCATAAGTCACATGAATTTCATAATATAATACTCAATCAACAATCAATTCAAACCACTTTTTAATCACATTTAACTATTCTTATTCATTTGTAATAATATAATTTATATTTCAATTGTACTATATTTCAATACAAACATTATTTCTTATAATTTATTTTATCTTACACATCTTCCGGTTAGATATACTTCAAACATCTATATTTAAATTCAAACATCCCTTAATATTTATACAGATATAATAACAAAATAATCTAAATATAATAATTTTTCGTTCATTTTTAATTTCCAAAAATGAAAATATTTTTAAAAATTGATGGTGAGACTTTAATTAATTGAATTATTTTGCTTGTTTTTTTTCGAAAATATATTTTTCAATTTATTAAAATATAATTTTTTTTCAATTTTATTTTAACGTATAATATATCAATTTAGCCTTGTTTCATAATATTTATTCAAAATCTTTAGTGGCACACGTATATGACATATTTCTATTAGATTCAAAAAATATAATATTTTTTTTTATTTGAATTCTTTTTTGGGTATGTATGTGCATTGAGTTACTTATTTTCAATTTGGAGTGCGCATAAATATTTACTGGTAATTTAGTAAAACAAACTTATTAAATAATGTACTTATTAATATAATTAATCAGTTTATCATATAAATAAGACTTTTAATTTGAAATAAATTAATATTTAACATATTTTTATCAATAAAATAATAAATAATATTACAAGTATTTATTCTTATGAATTGACTTGCTTAAAAATAAATATATGTATTAATGCATAACAAAATGTGGCTCCCACGGGATTGGACAAGGCTAGTCAGACTCTTGCGTAGTACAACTAATCATCAATTATCTTTGTTTCCTTAAAATAAATGAAGTGTCGTTATCTTCGTTAATTAATTAGAGTCGAACAACGTGTGGATCCAATTTGTGATTTGAGTTTATTAATTTAATAAATAAAATAATATAGAATTAGTGCAAAAAAGTTGAGCTGGAGAAACACGAAAAGCCAACAACATCAAACGTCAACTCCTTTCAGACACGCCAAAAATTGCAGACAGCTAACATCCGGTAATTGCAATTTACTCAACACATATTTATCATTAATTTAATCTTCGTGAATTATCATGCCATTTTATGACTACCTAATAATAATATTTTTAATTTACATATTTTATTTTAATAAAATATATGAGTTGGAAAACAGTAGCTAAACCACGTTGTCGCCGACAGGGTCGCATATTTATCTTCTGTTTCTTTTTCTCATGGTCAAAGAGGTTAATAATCGATCATTTTATACTTATTCTTTAATATTATTAATAAATAAATAAATAAAAATAAAAACCGTGAGAATTTTCTTCATTCGTTTTACATATATTTTTATATTTATTCTTACGATCTTTTTTTTAAATTAAATTTTGAAAATTGAAATAATTTTCTCATTTTCAATTTGTTTTGGATGTATTATAAATCAAATTAATCTTCTTTTTATAATTTTTAATTTATTACAAATATTATATATATTGAAATGAATAATCACACACTTAAAGTATGTGTTGTATAGGTTATATGTATTGATTTATTTATTTGTTGGGTTTAAATAAACAGTATATTAAATTTTTATATGAGTTTGAGCTAAAATGTTATTAATGCTATTAATTTATATAATATTATAATTTATTGTCTAACCTCAATAGTTTGTAGTAAATTAAAATATTTATATTGTATTTTATATATATAACTTTTTTTTTGGACAAAGTCATTGTTAGAAATACAACTCAAGATATTTCTGCCCATTTTTTTTTGCTATATTGGACAAAAAAATAATAGTTTTCAAATAAATCTTAAAGATAAAATAAAACAAAAACAAAATCACACATAATTTTTTAAACAACCTTCAAATATATGATATTCTTTTTTCACAATTTTTATTTTGAGATCTATATTATATTTATAAAATATATGTTATAAATTGTGTATGGGACGAAGCATTACTAGTTCTAATTAGTAATTTAGGGTCCAAATTACAAATTAATATACGGTTATATATGAATTTAAACCATGGCAATTTCGAGAAATGAGGAAATAACATATTGAAATTAATCTAAACATTATTAAGACATATACTTCGACAATTACTCCAACTAAAAAAGAAATTTGTCTTTTGAAAAGTTTCTCTGTATTCAACCTTTTTTTTTTTTTTTGTGTGTGGGGAAGAAAATTAATGGCATCTATTGACTTGAAATATTTTTCAATTATTTATAAGTGGTGCCACTATTAATAATTGAGGAATCTAAAAATGTCACAGGAATCATCAAGGGATCCAACTTGTAAATTGAATACGAATCCAAGAATTATTATTTTTGTGCACATGCATTTAGCGGTGAAAATGAGAGAAAAAAAAAAAAAAACTAAGTTACACTTTTTGAGGATAAATTAGACCTATTATTTCTTATATTAAGACATTAAATAAATAAAAATATCGTTTTCAGCAGTTGATATTGTTTACATCAAAGCATTAAGAGTGAAAAATGAAAAAAAAAACAGAAAGGAATTTGATTGCAATTAATAAAACATTATATATATATATATATATATATATATTATGATTATTACTTATACTGAAATGATATCTGTAAAATTCACTTCCCTTAGCTATAGAACTTATAAAAGTAAAATAATACACAATTGCTTTACAAAATAAATTAAAAATGTCACGTTTGCAATTTTAAATTATTTTTAAGATTCTAAAAAAATTAAATATAAACTAGATAAATCAAATTAAATTAAAAATTGTCAACAAAATTTGAAAAATTAGAAGTTATATATTTGGTAGGATTAGTATTTATCAAAAGAATTCCTGATTCGTTATATACAATGTGGGTTTTTTCAATTAATTATTTTATGAACCATTTTCTAGAAATAACTAATTAAACTATAGCTCATTTTTTGGACTGAATCTGGTCTTCGAATTTGAACCATGTAACCATCACAAACTGAATATAACAATAATTTACTAAGTTAATTTCATCTATTTATTAAAACAAAAAAAATAAAAAAAACCAACTATTGCTTGGTTGATAAGGATTCAGTATATTCTGCATTTTAGTCGTAGGGAATAGGGATATCCAACCAAGCAAGACAATAATTACGTTAATTAAAAATAATAATTATTAAAAAAATAAAAATTCAATTTGCCTCAAGCAATTAATTTATGAAATAATCACAAGCTTAAGGCAACCCTACTATATATACAAACCTCAAATCTGTCCTAGGAAACACACCTAACTCGCACATTCATCTTTCTTAGGAGCAAAAAAACTCCAACATTATGGGAATTATTAATTCTAATCTTTTCCTTTGCTTTCTAGTCTTCTTCTTTCATCTTGCTAATGCACAAAACCTCACCACTGGTTTCTACAGAAGGACATGTCCTAATCTGGAGGCCATAGTCAATCAGACGACTGCGTCGTTCATTTCTCGAGCACCATCCCTTGCTCCAGCATTGCTCAGAATGCACTTCCACGATTGTTTCGTCAGGGTACGTCGCAATAACCAACCTTTTTTCAATATTATTAATATTAGCTTTTTGAAATTAAATCAATCATGATGGTAATTTTTCTAGCAGTGCTAGCTAAATATTGTGGTTAAATACGATAAAATATTAGTTATAAAGTGAAATATTGCTAAATTGAAATGTAATATCTGCATTAATCTCATTCTAACTAGGGTTTCATATTATCTTTTTTCACGTTTAACTTTGAAATGTAATATGCATGTAATTGCGATCAGGGGTGCGACGGCTCCGTCCTTCTAAACTCGACGCGTAATAACACAGCCGAAAAGGATTCAATCCCGAACCAGAGCCTTAGAGGGTTCCAAGTAATCGATGCAGTGAAAACTGCAGTGGAAAGACAGTGCCCTAGAAGGGTATCGTGTGCTGATATTCTTGCCCTAGTTGCCAGAGATGCAGTTTCTCAAGTAAATTAATTAAATTAATTTTAAGAAAATTCACACACACACACACACATCTATGATTATATATACTAATTAGTGATTTATATTTAATTTTCCACGTAATGATCATCATTTTATATTTTTCAACGTAATAATCATCGTTATTAACATATTTAATTTGTGTTACAGATTAGGGGTCCATTTTGGCAAGTTCCCTTGGGACGAAGAGATGGGAATGTGTCTATTTCTAATGAGGCTTTAACCAATCTCCCACCTCCATTTTTCAACATCACTCAATTGATAGCTTCGTTTGCTTCAAAGGGTTTAAGTGTTAAAGATCTTGTTGTCTTATCAGGTAATTTGCACTACAAGAAAAAATTAAATTAGAAGTGATATTTGTCTTAAAACGAGAGTAGGTCTCTTCGCATGCATTTGAAACGAAAATGTTTCATCACTAAAATACTAGTTGTTAAAATTTAGAGACATGTTAGTAATTGAAATTATATTTCTAACTTGAAATAGTGATGAATTTTGAATATCTTTAATATTAGGTTTCTAATTCGATATCAATCGAATATTTATAATGTTAAGTTCTTACGTTATTTTTCATTCCTATTATATTTATATTTTGTTTTTATTTAGTGGTCGATATTAAAGGTTCAAATCTTGATTCCGCTCAACAAAGAAAAAGAAAAGAAATATTGAGTAATTAATATTTTTTTTGTTTTTTTGTTTTCTTTTTCTCTAGGAGGGCACACAATTGGAATATCTCACTGCAACGGCTTCTCGAACCGGATCTACAACTTCACTGGCAGAAACGACACCGATCCCAGCATGGATCCCAACTACGTGGCGGCACTGAGGAGGCGATGCCCACCTGCAGACACGACCACCATAGTCCAAATGGACCCCGGAAGCTCCCATTTATTCGACACAGATTACTTCACAATCGTGAGGAAAAGACGGGGGCTTTTCGAGTCGGATGCAGCTCTTTTGAACGACAGAGAGACCAATGCATACGTACAGAATCATTCGACAACGACGTCGGGATCCTCCAGTACCTTCTTCGCGGACTTTGCTGAGTCAATGGTGAAGATGGGGAGGATCGGCGTGCTGACGGGGAGCGCCGGTCAGATCAGAAGGATATGTTCTGCTGTTAACTGAGTGACGGAGTTGTCAAATCTAGCTTGACTTAGCAACTGCACTTTGTTTGTTTGGAGTTATCTGTAGTGAAAGCATTTGTGTTTTGATCATTTGGTTGTTTGATCTATTCTTTTGTGATTTGTAAGCAAAAAAAAATATCTTGTAATAAGATTATGTGGTTTAATTCCATGTATTATGATTTTTTATCATACTTTGATGGGCTCTCTAGATTTAAAAGAGTTTTAAGTGAGTAATGAGCTCAAATCCGCAAGCCTAGCTTGAAAGTCCATAAAAAATCCGTTTAAAGTACAGTAAAACATCTTTAAATTAATATTAGATAAATTATTTTTTTAAATATAATTTTTTCATTCGTATGACAATAAATTTTACAAACTTTAAATTAATCAACGAGAAATTAATACTTTCTTGCATTATTTTCAATAATAGCTAATCACATGAGCAGTTGACCAAGAAGATTATGCAAAGATACAGTTAGAATGTTCTAGAGGAAAAAATTATAAGAAAAAATTATGGCAAGAGTGCTTCATTGTAATATGAAAAGGGCAAAAATCTAGTGAGTGTTGGCTGAAATAATGTTCAGACTATCAGTTATATTTCATGTTTTATTTTTTATAGTTTATTATCTCTAATAAATTACTTATGTTAATTATTGATGTCATAAACATAAAATGTAACACAATAATGTAACAGAGGATCTCATGTCACTAAACAAGTTCTTGGGCTTTTTTTTCTTTTTATTTTTTTGTGATATATGGCCAAAAAAAAAATTGAAGTCTTATAAAAATACAAATTTATGTTTTATATAAATAGAATTTAGATAACACACAGCTCATAATTTTATATTAATTTTGGAATAATATTATTCCATTTCTTTACGTATGCATACAAAAACTTTATTGTTTTATCCAATCAAATTGTAAAGTTACTCGTACAAAAAAATGCATTGTGCTTCGACTGTAGTATTTGAGGGGATATTCGTAATGGGATGCGGGTGTTTGTATTTTATTTGATTTATAAATATTCAAATGTTAAAATAAGATTGAATAGTAAAATTAATATTTGTATTGAGATAAAATAAAATATAATATATATTACTATTGTTAAATTAATAAATTTAATAAGCTATATTTATATAAATTTATTATAAAAAATAATGTTAAATCACTAAAAATTTAAATGCAACAGATGAGTCTAACCCCATGTACATTTTAAAGCCAATATTGGGTAGGTTAGGGCATCCCAATATAAAAGTCAACCCCTATGTTTGAACCAATATTATTTGTGGAAATAAATAACATGGGGCTGTAACATATATTCCTTAATAAATAGCATACCTCTGCCATTATAAGTTTAAAACACAACTTTCATTTACGGGGGGTTGGGGGGGGGGGGAATAAATAAATAAAAAGGGAGAGGGAGAGAGAGGAATGGTTTAAACATAATACATTTTTTAATCAATATTAATATTTCTTCTGTGTGATGGACAAATTAAATGCATATTTATTTTTTTAAATAAAATATTTTATGACTTCAAATTATTTATTATAGTAAATAAAACAAATATTTAAGTTTAAAATTAATTATTCTTATATAAAATTAAAACACACACATAGTGATTTTGTCCTTTTTACCTATGTGAATAATCACAAATAATCGATATATAATAGATATTCACACTAACATAAATATCTAAATAACAAACAACTTATAAAATGAATTTGAATAATGTTATTTCAGAATTAAATTTTTTCAAAGATTGTAGAAAAAATGAAATAATTTAATATATTAGACTTAAGAAACTGATTAAAAATTAACATATTATTTGTGTTTAAGGAAAAAGTTCTTCCTTCATTATGTGAGAATATTTATCTATGTAATTGGAGTTATATTTGATGTGCATTTAAAAAGGTATGCCGATCATGTAGTTCTTAACTTCAATTTGCTCTACTAGGCCTTCTAGATTCAACAATTTGATGAAATTATTATTTTTTCCTCGAAAAAAAAACGACCAAACAATATAAATTCAAAAATATTTGATAAAACGAACTATATCCTAAAATTCCTTTCATTTAATCTTGCATGTCGATATGACTATCGTTCATATAAATATTACACTTAGATTAATTAATTTATGTCAAACGTGTTACAATTGTGTTCAATCTAATATTAATTATGCTGAAAGAAATTTATTTTTGAGTTTTGATTATTTTAATTATTAAAGTGCAAATTTTCAGAAAAAAAAAATTACACCAAAAATGATTAGCAATTGTTGTAGTACAATACCTTTTAAACGACTATCTTCAATAAACTATGTTTGATCAATGTCATCTTAGTTGATCAATATATATATATATATAATATGTTATGAATATTCCAAAACAAATTTTAAAAATAAAATAAAAAATTTATTATAAAATGATATAATTTAAATTGTACCGTAAATTATTAAAATAGACATCCAAACAAGAGGAACTTGTTGCAAGATGGGCTTTGGCCCAAGTTATAGCCCACTAAAAATCCAAGTTCTTTCTCATGGGCTGGACAATATTTTGCATTTAAGAATTGGTAACATCTTAACTAGCTAGCTTCACGGCGCATGTTAATTTATATTATGCCCCCACATTAGGAGAAAAAATATTAAATAAATAAATAATCTATACTAATATATAAAATAATATAAAAATAGTAATAATAATAATAATAATAATTACGTAGGAAAGTAAATAATAATAATAATAATAATAATAATAATAATAATAATAATAATAATAATAATAATAATAATAATAATAATAATAATAATAGTAGTAGTAGTAACTTGTGAAAAAGGATCTCCTCAACAAAAGAGCAAAATAAAAATCCAAAAAAAAAAAACACTAAAAAACTATGTACTTCAAATTATGAATAAATAGGGGTGTAACGAGTTGAGTCGAGTCGAACGTACCATTGTTCAAGATTGTTTGAAATATAATCTAGCTTCTAATATTTTGTTTGAGAGTGGTTTGATTGTTAACCAAGTCGAGCTTGGGGAGTTTTAATCGAGCTATACACGAGTCGAGCTCGAGTAGTTTAATATTTTACATTTGAACGAATTTTACTTAACGAGCTCGAGCTCGAGTCGAATTTTAGATTTTATCAAACATAAAAGTGTGGTCAAGCTTGTTTGACATTTTTATCGAACCAAGTTCAAACAAGCTTTTAACGAACAAGTTCAAATCAAATATCGAATAACTTGGTTTGATTTCAATCCACCAAAATATCTTATGTATCCACACATTCCTAGTATTTTAGGAAATATGAGCCTTCAAATTGGGTGAGTCACAATGAAAGTTTTTTATTTATTTAGTTCTTTATATCATAGGCATTTGTAGTTAATTTAAAAATTATAATCCAGCCATCTCCAACGCATAGAGGTGTTAAACATTAAAATTTGCGCTATTTATGGTGCTGCGTTGCCGTTACATATACTTTGCGATAATACGTCTGCAAACTTTTGCCTGCGTTACTCTTTTTTTTTTTTTTTTTTTTTCCTTTTTACCTTTTATATTATAATTAATTATAATATTGCATTATTTTTCATCACAACTAATTTAACCATAATTGATTTTAAAATTATTTAAATTAGGTGACAAAATAAAATTTAAATAAAAATATGTAATTTCAATAATAATGAAAAATACCTTGAAATTTAAAGTATTACAAATTAAATTATAAATATAACATAAAATAATCAAAATAAATTAACTTTACAAAAAGACACAAAAGATAAACTTGAACGATAAAATTATAAAATTTTCCATTAATTTTACAAATATAAAAAGTGAAACTATTAAATAAAAAGTTACTCTAAATAAAATTACATATTAATAAATATAAAGTAATAAAATAAAATTTTAAAATAAATAATTTATTAGAAATATAATGAAATAATTTTTTGCAATGTGGAAAATAGCTCAAACTGCAAGAAAATAGATGCAAATTTTGCACTAGAGTTCTTGAGTGACCTTAGAAGTTAGTTAATAATATTTGAATATTTATTTATGAAGATTAAGAATATAATCTCCATTTTCTTGTAATTATTGACTTCAAAGTCGAGCTAAGTATTTATATTGTATCATTATTGTTTCCTTTTGAGCTAAGTTGAACTGATATCCATCAAATTAATGATATCCAAATTCTAACCATATAAAATTTATAAGACTCATATGCATTCCAAACCTTCTTGGAAAAATGCTTAGAATACCCATACCCATACCCATCAAATTTCTTTAGTAATATTTAATGGGTACCCTAAACCACCTAATACTTATCTAAAATTATAAAAATATTATAGTTTATAGGTAACTAAATGGGCATTTAAATGGGTATATTCGTCAACAAAATATCAAGCATCGTCAATACTAAAGAACACAAATATATTTAAAATAATATACGAAAATAAAAAATAACTAAAATGAATTACAATTTTAGACTTCGTATCCATGTTTTAATAAACCTAGGTGGTTGACCTAGTGATAAAATTCATACTTCCTAGTGGAAGGAATAGTTTTCAAACCTTACTCTTAATATGATTTTTTTAAATAATTTTGAAATAATTAATATTTTTTTAATTATCAACACACTATCGTATAATACATATCTAACGAAATTAAGACACTAGTTGTTTAACTGAAAAATATTTGTGGCCCCACCAAAGATTTATTTATATTAGTTGCCTGCCCCATGAGTTTTGTAAATTATCTCCCAATTTAAAAGTAATTTTAAAAAAAAAAAATTATTATTTTCATTTTTTTGGTACAAACATGTTTCATTTTCTTTTATGATTAAGTTTGCTGACAATTTCGATTTGCAAATTTCTAACCAAAACAATCATCAATTTAGTGTTTTAATCACCATTTAAAATAATTTTTATATACATAAAATATTTTATACGGCGATTAAAATACTAAATTGATGATGTTCATATATAGATATATATATATAAATTATTTTAAACGGTAAAATACTAAATTGATGATTGTTGTGGTTAGAAATTTGGAAATTGAAATTGTCATCAAACTTAATTATAAAAGAAAATAAAAAATGAAACTTGTTTGGACCCAAAAAATGAAAATAATAAAAAAATAAAATTAAAAAATTGCTTTTAAATTGGGAGATAATATACAAAACAGCTAATATAAATAACTGTTTGGAAGTAGTATTAGATAATTACAAAAATGAATGGCAAAAGCGAAATGGAAGTAGTATTAGGCCAATTTGACAAAATATAGTGAATAAAAAAAAATTTATAAAATATTGTGTAATTGTAGGGATTAAAAATATAGGCAAAGTCGTCCGGGCGAGAGGCAACTCTATTCAAAGTCACCTCTGCCAGGGGCGACAACTAAAAAATTAATTTATTTTTTTTAAGTCGCCCATGCAACTAAAAAATTATTTTTTTTCACCCAGAAAATAGAGGAAAACGACGCCACTCGGTCGAGTCACCACTCGGACAGCCGAGTGGTAACTGTAACTCGGACGAGCCACTCAGCCGACCGAGTTAGAGGAATTAACTCAGTCGGCCACTTAACTCGGCCGGCCGAGTCACGTAAAGTTTCTGGATTACTAAGTCTGGATGTTTTTTAATCTTTTTTTTTTATTTTTCAAATATATCCATACCACACACTTCTCTCTTCCTCATTTCTTTCTTCACTTCTTCTTCAATTCTTCTTCAATTTTCTTTCAATTCTCTTTCAATTTTTCTTCAATATTCACGGTTCTTTTTTCTCCGTTTCTCCAAAATTTGTTTAGGTAATTTTTTTATAGTTCTTTTTGTGTGTGTGTGGTGTGTGTGTGTGTGTGTAGTGTTTTGTGTGTGTGTGTGTGGTGTGTGTGTGTGGTGTTTTGTGTGTGTTGTGTGCTTGTATTGTATGTTTTGAGTGTGGTGTATGAAATGTATGTGTGTGATGTGTGTTGTGGTGTGTGTGGTGTGTGTGCTTGTGTGTGTGCTGGTGTGTGTTATGTGTGTGCTTGTGTGTGTGTTGTGTGTGTGCTTGTGAGTGTTGGTGTGTGTGCTTGTTTGTGGTGTGTGTGTGTGTGCTTGTGTGTGTGTGCGTGTGTGATGTGTTTTGGGTATGTGTATGTCGGTCGGTTTAATTCGTATAATTTGTAATAGATTTTGTTGAATTTTTTGCTATAATATATAAATTATTATAGATTTGTCGTTAATATTTTTTATACATTATTTGATGTAGGAACTCTGGGAATTGTTGCTGTTGTTGTGCATTTATCGTGACCCTCAAATTATTGTCGTTGCATTGAAGTATTGCTTCATTTCAATATCAGATTTGAATTTTACTAATTTATTAGTTGAATTTAATTTCATTATACTCTGTAATTATATAGCTTAATAATACCTCTTGCATGCAAAAAAATTGTTAACTCCATATTATAAGTTCATTAATACATCTTTATTATTTAAGATATGGAGTCTTCAAACAATGTCGGTATTATTGTTTATATTGGAGATAGTAGCGATGTTCCACGTGTTTGTGCGACAAGGGTACCTCGCGACATCGGATATTCTGGCTTGGTATCAAAATTCTTTGAATTGACAAGGATCGATAGCAATGAATATAAATTCAACATATCCGTTTCACTGTATGCAAACAACAGATATCATCGTATACCAATCAACAACGATGATAATCTATGGTTTTTCTTTGCACCGGATGCGGATAATCAATATGTAGAATTTCATATTGATCCAAAAAAATTGCAAGATAATGCTCTTCCAGATATTCTCCCAAGCAATTAGTATTATCAATATGCTTCTTACTTAGGTGATGACATTAATAATTCAGTACTCGTCAGGCAAGAGCATACTGGTGGAACCTCAAGGTCCAATAATGACAGTATTCCAATTGAAAGAGAAAATGCTTACACAGAGGATCAACCATATGATCCATTGATTGACAATTTTGGTGTGAATGAACTAGAAGACTCTGAACCTGACGAAGACGAGTTATCCAGTGAATCAGATGAAGATAGGGTGGATATTGGTGATATTCAAACTATGTATTGTCCAAATCAAGAGAGATCATCATCCAATCAACAACCACCATTTCCATCAAGTGCTCAGAGATATTCCATGCTTCCGGATATCCCATTCTTCAATGCATCGTCACATGAAATGCTTGTGCACTCATTTGATCTTCCAAAAAAATTTAGGTATTATGATGCTACTGAAGGAGTGCTCACAAAAGACATGGTATTCAAAGATAAGAAGAATTTGCAGTCTGCAGTGAAAGACTTTTCAATTCGTATAGCGAGGCGTGAATATCAAGTAGAGGAAAGCACACCTCATATATAGAAAATCAAATGCAAAAATAATTGTGAAACTACACATTGCAACTGGTGGTTGTGCGCAGGATACAAACAGAAGATTGATATGTGGGAAATCACTAAGTATGGAGGCCCTCATACGTGCCTAATGAACGCGGTGTCTGTTGACCATCAAAACTTGTGCAAAAACATGATTGCTGCATTGTTTACTGGAATGGTTCTGGCAGATCCCGGGTATGAGATTAAGTGTGTTCAACAACAAGTGTATGATAAATTTCAATATACAATCTCATATCATAAGGCATGGCATGGTTTGAAACGAGCAAAAGAAAATGTGTATGGTACATGGGAGAGCTCAGTTTCAAAACTACCCAAATTGTTGGGAGCTCTACAAAAATGGAATCCAGGCATAATTGTCGAGTGGCACCACATGCCCGAAGAGACAAATGGTGTCAAAGTGTTGAAATATGTGTTTTGGGCATTCAAGCCATGTATAGATGGGTTCCAGCATTGCCGTAAAATTATTAGTATTGATGGAACTCATCTTTACACTAGATACAAGCACAAAATATTAATTGTTGTTTCCATGAATGCAAATCAACATGTTTTACCTTTGGCTTATGCACTTGCGGACGAAGAATGTTTTGCTTCTTGGACTTGGTTTTTTTGTATGATATCGAAACATATTGTTCGCGGTAGAGAAGGAATGTGTCTGATTTCAGATAGACACGCCGGTTTCTGAAAGCAGTGGAAAGAATTTTAGATTTTCAGCCACCTCTTGGAGTCCATCGTTTCTGTTTGAGGCATGTCTGTTCGAATTTCAATAGCAAGGTGAAGAATGTGAAGTTAAAAGACATGTGTTGGCAAGCCGGATCAGCTTTCACAATAAGAGAGTTTGAAAATGTATGGATCAAATAAAGGTGTTGAATGAGAGGGCATATGATTACCTATCAAAAATCGAAAAGGATCAATGGACTCTTGCACAAGACGGAGGCTGGAGAAATGGAATTTTGACAACAAATTTGTCTGAGTGCATGAATGGCGTGTTGAAATATGCACAATGGCTCCCAATTTGTGCGGTTGTGCAGGCTACATTTTATCGATCGATAAAATATTTTCTTGATCGATTGACACTGGCCCGTGAAATGTAACAAAGGAACCAACCATGGCCTGATGAGGTATACAAGAAGTATGATCAACGACAACGGAAGACAATGGAACATCAAGTATATAAGGTTGATTTTACTGATCAAACAGCTTCAGTGAAAGCATTTGTGCCAGGAACAATGAGATGCTACACACACATTGTAAAGTTGATGCTTAGAGAGTGTAGTTGTGGAGACTGGAAGCAAAACGGCATACCATGTTCACATGCAATGCAAACTTGTCGATATTTTGGAGTCAATCCGATGGTTTACATGAACTCATTTTACAATACAAGTACGTATGTGGACACCTATAGTGGTAAGTTTGAGCCATTGCCTGATGAATATTATTGGGATGAGACTTCCTTTCAACTGTGTCATAATCCAGCATTGCGCGAGAAGAGGCATAGAGGAAGAGGCAAAACTACGAGAATTGAAAATAAAATGGATTGGGCACAAACACGCGTTAGGCAACAATATCGTGCACAAGATCAAGCTGCTACCCAGACACGAACTTCATATGACCAAAGATGAGATTGTTGTGTATAGAATGTTGTAATGTTGTTTGGTTTAGTTGTAATCAATTTTTGGTTTGTTTAATATAATGTGTATTCAAGTTTGAATTAACACTTATTAGTTTTCACTGTTTTTATACAATTTCAATTTTTACTTAGTTTTTCCATTTTATATTGAAGTTGTGCAATGTTTGAGTTTTTATTTTGAGTTCTTCTAATAGATTTAATCTTATTGCAGTATGGAGCACTTCGGAGAATATGGACCTATTAGTGGTGAGATTTTAAGGGAACAACATCTACACCGATCTGAGGATGTATTTGCAGGAGAAGTTGATCAAAAATTGAAGTGCAAAAACGGAAGTGGTATCTTTTGGAGACTTGATGACCATGATCCTTATGAGGAAGACCCAGACGATGATGGCAGGAAAATACTCAGACGTACACAAAGGTTGCATTACCGAGTCATATCCATGTTGTACCACATGGGATTATATGGTATTTACAGATGTGGTGATTATACAATTAATAAATCAGTAATCACTGCACTGGTTGAGAGGTGGCGGTCCGAAACTCATACATTTCATTTTAGAGTTGGAGAGGCGACCGTGACATTACAAGATGTCACATTTATTTGAGGCCTACCAATTGAAGGTGAGGCCGTTATAAGTTCACATAATTCAACCGGAAGGTCATATTGGACTACACGTTGTCAGGTGCTTCTCGGATGGGACCCTAATGCAGAAGACTTAAAAGGGTCAAGATTTTTACTGTTAGCATTAGGTAGACACCTAAGCATGCACCCTATTACTGATAATAGCCCACAACAACATGTTGTGCAATATGCACGTGAATGTGCTTTGATTTTGTTAGGATCCATAATGTGCCCAGATACTTTTGGGAATATGGGGTCATTGTTATATTTAAATCAGCTAGAAGATATTGATGAATGTTGTAATTTAAGTTGGGGTTCAGCGGTACTAGGTTATTTGTACCATCAGTTGTGCAATGCAGCACATAGAGGTCGTACGCAAATTGGTGGGCCCATGCAACTATTGTAGGTAAATATGTCTCTTTATTGGATAATTTAAATATGTTATCTATAAATTGTGAAAAACATTTTAAATATTATTGTTCCATAATAGATATGGGCTTGATCGAGAATTACTTTTCTCACGTCGCAAATGTTGGGAGGGAGACGCCTTAATACAGCGGCAATTGTTGGTGTGAATGGAGTTCTTCCTGTTGCACCATATGGTGCTGAGTGGTTACAATACCATAACTTTACAACTAGTTTGATGAGCAACCTAAGGGCTATACGGGAGAGTTTAGACAGACAAACTCCACAAGAGGTATGATATTTAATTATTAAGGTGTTGATATCTTTGTATTAAATTTTAATTAACTTTATATTTATGCAGTTCAATTGTCAACCTTATGACCCATACCCAACTGCTGTGAGGACATATATTGACCTTGGAATTATCAGAGTCACCAATATGTGGATGTCAAGATGCCCTATGATTCATTATTCAATTGTTGAGCTATATTACCCCGATCGGATATTGAGATATTTTGGGATGAGACAACGAATTCCACAAGGCATTACTGATATGCACGATACATTGCATCATATATGCCGTAGAGGGTACTCCACTGCAAATTGGGCTGAAACTCATGCTTCATTTGTAGAATGGTGGCTCAACAGAGATGGTCATATTGTCTCAACTCTTGTTATTGGTTGGAATGAGTCAGACGTCGACCATGGTTATATCAGCTGGTATGAAAGAATAACACGACGTCTAATAACTCCAGGGTTAAATATGAATGTGGGGTACCAACCGCAATCCAATACATCTATAGAAGTTTTAGTATGTGGCTGTATTTTGTTATTTAGGTTTCTATTATGCATTTATGTATTTCATCTTTATTTTTTGTATTGTCAATTAACTACAGGAAGGTTTATGGGAAATTTTGAATAAACTTGTCATAGACGAGCAACCGTATCTTAGGGAGCCCTTCAGACGATCAGTAGAAGACATATACGCGCAGGCTAGAACTCACTTCCATGATCGTCGACCATCATTCCAACGCCATCAATTACAGTATGAGCCTGAACCGCAACATGATTTTGAAACACAACCTACGTCACACAATAGCCCAGAACCTTTTGTCTCTACTGGTATGGACATGCAGACTGACACTTATGTGCCCCCACAAGAATTTCAACTTCCTTTCACCACTCCTAATTGGGATTTTACGGCACATGGTCAGTCGTTCACTTCCCTCTTAGAGTTCGGGCATTATACATCTCCGCCTCCACCATCATGTACTTATGGAAGTTATCGGTCACAGTTTAATTCATCCTCGATTTCATATCCTCAAGCTGACACGACTTCAAGTATAATGCATGATAATGTGACTTCGAGGACTACATCATCATCATCATCGGGTCATCCAACTTTTAGTTTGAATATTACGACAGATGATAATGAATCATATGGCGAACCTGATCCACAAGAAGATCGAGGTAGAGGCAAAAGGAAAAAAATCAGGCGTCGTTGTTTTACAGGATCACATTATGATTATTAATTTGTTCTCTATGTAATTAAACGTTCCATTACTTAATTTATTCTCTGTGTAATTAAACGTTCCATTACTTAGTGATGATGTTAATTTTTTATTATTATTATTATTATTATTATTATTATTATTATTATTATTATTATTATTATTATTATTATTATTATAAAAAAATTATAGTGGTTTAAAAGGTAAGAT
Source organism: Caryopteris x clandonensis (assembly GCA_028749325.2). Taxonomy (NCBI): domain Eukaryota; kingdom Viridiplantae; phylum Streptophyta; class Magnoliopsida; order Lamiales; family Lamiaceae; genus Caryopteris; species Caryopteris x clandonensis. Next base: position 2,044,595 of record JAPYKT020000012.1, read on the forward strand.
TAAAAAAAAAATTACAAAGACTGAAACCCACTCGGCCAGCCGAGTGTCGTGCCAGACCGAGTGGCACAACCGAGCTGACCGAGTGGTCATATTCCAGGAAGTCCTTCGCACTCGGCTGGCCGAGTTAAGTGCCTGACCGAGTGGCACAACCGAGCTGACCGAGTGGTCATATTCCCAGAAGTTCTTCGCACTCGGCTGACAGAGTGAAGTGCCTGACCGAGTGGTTATATTCCAGGAAGGTCTTCGCACTCGGCTAGCCGAGTGAAGTGCCCGACCGAGTGCGAAGCTAGGAAACCTTTTAAATATTTTTTCCCCTTTTCTCTCATTCATTCACTTCCAAAACCCTAGCCTCTTCAATTTTCTCCTCTTCAATTCGAAATATTATCATCATACAACTCATTTTTTCCGTTGAAATCATTCAAATAAATCATTTTGAACAACAAATCATTCCAATTTTCCACAAAAGTGGTGAAGATTTGAAGGATTCAAGCAAGAACAACAATTTTCATTTTTCCACTCCTAAGGTATGTTTTCATTTACCATTGCTCTTGTTGATTGAATATGTTGATAATGGACTTATTTGGAGTATTATGACATGAAACTTGTTATGTTTTCTTGCAATTTTTCATTGAAGTTTTTTATCGAACTTTTTGTATTCATCATATTATCCTGTATTTTGGTATGTTTTCATTTACTATTTAGGTTCTTGTTTAAATATATTGATGAGGGGCTAATTTGGAGTATTATGGCATGAAACATGTTATGTTTTTTTGCAAGTTTTCATTGAAGTTTTCTATGGAACACTTGGTATGCATCATATAAATTGGGAATGTGGCATGATTTTATCGATAAGAATGATCAAATGATGTTAATATCCCATTCATTTCAATTTTGAATGGTGAAATTACTTGAGATGTAATAGAGAATGGATATTGTATTGTATATATGCTTATCGTATTGAAGATATGACTTTTGAACTTGTTGACATGAATGTAATACTAATTCCATGTCATCTAGGTACCAACAATGAATCATATTATGGATGTTGTCGATACTACTTCGAATGGAGTCAACACTTTATCAAAGAACAACAACAAGAGCACAAAAGAATTCTATCCACCATGCCGGATGCCTACGGAATACAGTTTGGTAATTGGGAGAATGAAAGTGAAAAGTGGTTTGAAGTCCAAAGGAAGAAAAGACAAGTCACTCGTTTCGCCGATGTAGAATGCATGAAGGAAATGAGCATCTATGAGGATCTAAAAAAAATGTGCAAGAATATCGGGTGGAGTAAATTCTTTGGCATGCATGAGAAGACGTATGAGCCATTGGTCCTCGAATTCTTCTCACAACTTCAGGTAGGATATAATGATACGGTGCCGAAATCCATGATATTTTATGTGGAAAACGAGTACCACCATCTTTCGGCCAAAGAACTCAATCAGATTTATGGATTTCCCAAGAAGAAGTACTCTAATCTACTCGATTACAAGTTCAATTTTCCCGAGTTCAACGCAATGACTTTTTGAAAGAAAATAACAGAGCCTTTTCCAGATAACCCATCGGTCTACAACCCTAGTAGGTTGAAAGCATCGGGTATTCGAAGCCCGATCATCCGATATTTTCAGAGGTTCATTTCCAGTACAATTTTGGCTAAACCTGAGCCTAGGGTGGTCACCTTGGACGAGCTGTTCATACTATGGTGTTTGGTGAAAGGTCAGAAGTTCAATGTAGCGTCAATGCTCTTAAGGCAATTTGTGCGAACAAAACATCAAGTAGTTAATCATATTGGAGGTTTTATCACTCCAATTGCTCGACACTACGGGGTGAACTTGGAAGGGATGGAAGAGATGCCAGGCGAGACCACTATAAACCTTGTTGCTTTGCAACATAAAGATGTGCCTATTACATCCCGGCACCAGAAAGTTGTATTTGATTTTATTAGATAAAAAGAGGTTTGCACTGCCCAATTCTCGCCTCACAAATGTTGCTGAAGGGAAGGTCCAAAATATTTTACTGAATGGTTCGGTTCACATAGAAGCCATCGAGGAGAGTGAAAATGAATTGAAGAATGAGGAGGAACGAAGGATAAGGAGGAGAAGAACTACGGATACCCAAACAGAGCATATGGAGCTTGATATTGAAGAACAACAACGGGATGAAATGATGGGGCAAACACAACTGCCCTCATACGCTCAAGCTGGAACTTCACAACAACCACACCATCCACCTCAGTTTCAAGGGGGGTGAAACGATTGGTTGGATTGGAGAAACGCTTTGGATGCGCGTGTTGCCAACCTAGAAGAGTATGTGCATCGTCAAACATACAATTCTCAAATTGCACTTGACATACAAAGGCAACAATATGAGAGGCATGTGCAACAAGGCCATTTTGAAGATAGTGAATACCCAATTTATCAACCATTCAACCCATCCAACACACCGTATCGACCACCTCAGTGAGCACGTCCCAATCCCTTTTGATAGGATAGTATGACAAAATGACTACTTGTTAAGAATGTATTGTTTTGATTTGAACCTCTTGCATATTTGTTTGACTTTGTTGTTTATTGATGATTTTGAGTAGTATAAAACTTGATTTGAATTTTTTCCTTATAAAACATAATTTTTGTTATTTGTTGGAGCTCAATAAATTAAGCAATTCATCAACACATTATCTTTTTAACAATCTCATAGACTTTTTACCAAACTCAATAAATTAATAAATTCGACTAGCACACGAGAAAATAAAAATAAAAAAAAACAAATAATTGTTGTGATATATACAAACTCATGGATCAAAATAGTGAAACAAGAGAATGTACGAAAATAGGAGAACGAACAGAAAACCGAGAAGATAAAGAAATGAGAAACTCCACTCAGCCAGCCGAGTGAATTTCGAACCGAGTGATCCGGCCGAGTGGAGAGATTTGCACACATTCCAAAAACTTTTCCTAACTCGGCCGGCCGAGTTAAGTGGTCGACCGAGTGACTTGGCCGAGTTAATTCCTCAAACTCGGTTGGTCGAGTTCTTTCCAGGCCGAGTGGCTGGGCCGAGTTACAGATACCACTCGGCTGTTTGAGTGGTGACTCAACCGAGTAATATTAAGGAATAAATATATTTCTCTCATTATTTGATTGTATATTGATTCATTCCTAGATTAGTGCCATTATATATTCTTTCTAAATTAGAATAGGTCAACACTTTTGTAAATATATATCTCTGTTGGTATTGTAAATATTCTCTTAGAAAATACAAGTTATCTATGCTTTCTCGTCGTTGTCTCTTTGTTGGGTATTCTACCTCTCAAAGTGCGTATCGGTGCATGGAGATCTCCTCTGGCAAGATCTTTCTATCTCGACATGTTCGATTTTTGGAGGATACCTTCCCGGGTTTCTCACCTCCGCCTTTGGTTTCCTTACCTGATGAGCCTGCTACCTTATCTGTTTTACAATTGCCTACTGCTGATCTTGTTCCTTCTACTATGGATCCCTCTGTGGACAATCTTTTGCCACCTGTCTCTGGAACTGTTCCTTCTGGCTCACATCCTCGTACCCATGGTATGCATACACATAGTCAAAATAATATATTTAAGCCCAAGGTCTTGAACAGTGCCACTAAGTATTCCCTTCCGGATGATGTTGAGCCTTCTACTATTAAACAGGCTCTTTCCTCGCCTCAGTGGCGCCTTGCTATAGATGACGAGTTCACCGCTTTACAACGTCATGGTACGTGGGATCTGGTTGCTCCCCCTCCCAATGCTAATATTATTGGTTGCAAATGGGTTTTTCGTCTCAAGCGGAAGCCCGATGGCACGATTGATAAGTACAAAGCGAGGCTTGTCGCCAAGGGTTTTCACCAACGTCCTGGGGTTGATTTCACTGAGACCTTTAGTCCTGTTGTCAAGCCTGCTACGATACGTTCTGTTCTTACTCTTGCTGTTTCTTCTGGTTGGGCTATTCGTCAATTAGATGTGAGTAATGCATTCCTTCATGGCGATCTCGATGTGCCTGTTTATATGTCTCAGCCTTCGGGTTTCAAAGACTCGTCTAATCCTACGCATGTGTGCTTACTTCGGCGCTCCTTATATGGTCTTCGTCAAGCCCCTCGTGCTTGGTACGATTCTTTGTGTGCTGCTCTGGTTCAGTTTGGTATGGTCCGTTCTAAGGCTGATTCTTCCCTGTTCACTTTTTTTACGGGCTCGGATACTCTTCTGGTTCTTGCTTATGTTGACGACTTGGTTCTCACTGGCTCTAGTTTGTCTTTACTGTCTGTCTTGACTACTCACTTGCAATCCTGCTTTGCGGTCAAGGATCTTGGCCCGTTGTCTTACTTTCTTGGTGTTGAGGCTTTCCCATGCAAAGAGGGTTTATTTCTCTCTCAGCACAAGTATACGGTTGATCTTTTGCAACGTTTTCAGATGGATGGGGTCAAACCAGTTAGTACACCCATTTCTCTGAAGTCAGCTCCTGCTTCTGGCTCGGTTTCTCCGACTACTTATCGAAGTGCCCTGGGTGGCTTACAGTATCTCACCCTTACCCGGCCTGATATTGCATTCACCGTTAATCGCTTGGCTCAGTTCATGGCCGCATCCACTTCTGATCATTGGCTGGCGATTAAGCGTATGTTCCGCTACCTTAAGGGCACTCTTCATCATGGTTTGCTGCTACGACTGGTCTCGCAGTTCTCCTTGACAGCTTACTCGGATTCTGACTTTGGGAGTGACCTTTCAGATTGCAAGTCTACCTCTGCCTTCATTATTTTCCTTGGTACTACACCTATTTCCTGGAGGTCTCGTAAGCAACGTGGAGTTGCTCGCTCTTCTACTGAGGCCGAATATCGGTCCCTTGCTTCTGCCACTTCTGAGGTCTGCTGGCTTCGTCATCTCTTTGATGACCTTCGTCTCACACTGGTTGCTCCTCCGAGAATTATGTGCGACAACATGGGTGCAACTCGTCTTCCTCTTAACCCAGTGCTTCACTCTCGTATGAAGCACATTGCCATCGACCTCCACTTCGTTCGGGACCTCTCTTCTAAAGGTGTTCTCTCTGTCTCCTATGTGAATACATTGGATCAGCTTGCGGATCTTCTCACTAAGCCTCTCTCTCGGGCTCGTTTTCATAGTCTTCGTTCCAAAATTGTCATTGCTGATGGCACGTCTATTTTGAGGGGGCGTATTAAGGAATAAATATATTTCTCTCATTATTTGATTCTATATTGATTCATTCCTAGATTAGTGCCATTATATATTATTCCTAAATTAGAATAGGTCAACACTTTTGTAAATATATATCTCTGTTGGTATTGTAAATATTCTCTTAGAAAATACAATTCTATAAGTAAGACGACCGAATAGCTGCTTCTTCCTCTATTTTCTGGATATAACAATATATATATATATATGCATAGTCGCCCCTGCAATGGGCGACTTTAAGAAAAAAAAATATATTTTTAGTTTAAAATAAAATCGTCTTTCCTCCGAGCGACTTTACTTTATTTTTTAAAATTTATATAAATATTATATTTTATTAAATAAAATTTATTCACTGTATTTTGTCGGTCGTAGTATTATTCATGAACACATGGTTGAAAATGAATCAAAAATCTGAAAATGAGAGATTTTGAGGGGTTTGAAATAGACATGGGCACGGTTCGGCGGTTCCGGTTTCGGTTCCGGAACCGCCGGTTTTCGGAACCGGGGAGGGTGGAACCGGAACCGAACCGCCATATACACGGTTCCGGTTCCGGTTCCGGAACCGCCGGTTCCACCGGTTCCGGTTCCACCGGTTCCGGTTCCGGTTCCCGGTTCCGCCGGTTCTTTGTTTTTTTTTTTTTTTTAAGATTTGTTGGGAACCGCCGGTTCCCGGTTCCGGTTCGGAACCGCCGGTTCCCAACGGCCACATGATCTGGGCCGTTGATCTATACTTTTGAAAGCTCAGAACCGGGAACCGGAACCGGGAACCGGGAACCGGGAACTAGAACCGCCGGTTCGGAACCGGCGGTTCGGAACCGCCGGTTCCGGTTCCAAAAAAAGGAGAACCGGAACCGAACCGTATGTAATACGGTTTCGGTTCCAAACCGGAACCGGAACCGATCAACGGTTCGAACCGAACCGTTGACCGCCGGTTCGAACCGGCGGTTCCGGTTTGGAACCGGAACCGTGCCCATGTCTAGTTTGAAAGCGAAGTTATTGAGCAGACTGTGCGAAACGAACATGGTTTTGGGTCCCACCGGAAAAGGTGAAATTATTGGAGTTTATTATTTGGGATTTGTTCTTTTCTGACTGTTGGCAGAAAATTTTCAGACAAGGAAAAAAAAAAAAAAAGATAAAAGACATGGAAAAAGAAAAGGCTATATTTTAAAGGCTCGGCTAAGTTGCCCGGCCATGTTGGGCTGAAAATAACAAAAGGTCATTTCAAAAACTACAAATCCTCCAAAACTTTATTCTTTATAATTTGGAGGAAATATAATTTATTCTCTGAGATGTTAAACGGACTAATTTCGTCGATTTTAGGCTGGTTTTAATGAGTTTTTGATTAATTAAATTTTAATTTAATTAAATTATTTTAAACGAACTTATAATATGATAAATCTAACCCTAATTTTATCGATTTTCGGGCTGATTGGACCACTATCGGGCTATAAGTCTAAATAGTCAAATTACATATTTAAATTTAAAAATTTAATTAAATACATATAATATTCTATTTAAAATATAATTTTACATAACATTAAAAAATTATATATTTTATTACCTTTATATCATCTTACAAAATTTAAATCTATTCAAACACTCTTCATTTAAGTTTAGATGATCGTGTATTCATTAATACTTGTCCGACCGTCATCCGTGCTCATCAAGATGCCTAAGCTAACAACTTAAGTGTCACAAGGTCATACTTTTTCCTTTTCTTTTTACAACAAAAAAAAAATAGTTAGCTCCATAAAAAATATAATAATAAAAATTAGAATTTAGTTCCATTATATATATCAGAATAAATACCATATGCTAGATATTTGTGGTGGCAATAAAATACTATACTTCAACTAATCCCTAAAGTCTTTGCTTACTAGATCAACCAAAGAATCAAATGATATATATATAATTACTGCAATATTACTTTTTCTAATTCTTACAAGTGGAATATTACTTTTTCTAATTCTTAATTCCAACCTATTAAAGTCGACTCTTTGGAATTTTTTCCTATGAAAAAGTCCATAATCATTGGTTTTACAAGAATAAAGTAACCATTTTAAGTATATTTTTATGTCTTATTTTGAAGTATGTTTAATAATTAGTTTACCGCATTTTCTTTAATTCTTTCACTTCTTATTTAATTTTATTTTTTCTTTAATTTCCTCAGAAAATCACACATTATTATTGTATGAATGAGCTGGTTTCACAAAGTGTAGTAGGTTTCATGATTGTAAATTAAAGCTTTTTTTTTATTTTTTATTTTAAAAGTTGACAATATTTCCTAAACAGCCAGACAATCTAAAACCTAATCCCCTTTTGTCTTTACTTAATTATTGTATGTCATTCTTGACACGTATATAACTCTGTCAGGCAGAAAGGAGAAAATATCGTCACACAAATATTAAACTGGAGAAATAATAAACAAACCAACAATTTGCTTCATATACATCAACTTCATGAATTATGTGACTGCCCCAATAATCCACGTGCAGAAAAAACAAAAATAAAAACATGAAAATACAAAAACGGGCCTATGGTTTATATCACTCGCCTCAGAAAAAGAGTCGTGCTTCTTAAAATAAAATTATCCAGAAAAAGAGTAATATTTTAAGAGACAAAGTTTAGCTATAAATTTGTTGAAGATTCAAAGATACCCTTATGATAGTGATATATTTTAGTTAAATGTGATTGAAAAATCAAACTAACAAATAATAAGAAGTAGTTGATCAAAAATAAAAATTTATACATTACATAAACAAGATTCGTTTTTTTTTTAGACTAATCAAGGGAATAATATTCATAAGTCGATCGATTAAAAAAATGTAACTAACGAAACCATTTTGGATTTTGAGCTAAATAATGAAAAAGTTACTTGATCCTCACATGTTAGTTAGCAAGATAATTATTTTAATAATTGTCTTGAATTATGCATTGTCCTATCTCAGCTTCCTCGTCACTCTCAACTGCCTATATAATTAGTTCATGCATTATGGATTTGGTAAAATTAATACTGAATATCTGCCCACAATTAGAAGGTGATTTAATTTGTCTTCACCAGAAATGGGAAAAGTTTCCAATTTTGGAATTGCAACATTTTTTCTTCTAGGACTAGCTGTAGTCTCCACAAATGCTGATTTGCAGATGAATTTCTATGCAAAATCATGCCCAAAAGCTGAAAAGATTGTGCTGGACTATGTCAATAAGCACATCCCGAATGCTCCTTCTCTTGCAGCAGCCCTCATTCGAATGCATTTCCACGATTGCTTCGTTCGGGTAAGTGTTCGCTCGTCTTGTAAATGCTACCTCATGTGAAGTGCATCGAATGCAGTGCATATGTATTTGATGTATTCATTGAAGTGTTTAGCTCATAAGTTTCTTTATGTTGAAACTACGCAGGGATGCGATGCATCAGTGCTGTTGAACTCGACAACGAGCACTGGAAACCAGACGGAAAAAGTTTCGCCTCCGAATCAAACAGTCAGGGGATTCGGCTTCATCGATGGAGTGAAGAGCCTGCTGGAAGAAGAATGCCCCGGCGTCGTTTCCTGTGCCGATATCATATCTTTGGTTGCAAGAGATGCCATTGTGGCCACTGTAAGCATCAAAAGAGACGCTTGGTCTCTTTAGACTTTATGTCTTTTCTCCCTTTTATTTATGAATTATAATTTTTCTTTTTTTAATTGTGGTAGGGTGGTCCTTTCTGGAAAGTCCCAACAGGGCGTAGGGATGGGGTGATATCAAATGCTTCAGAAGCATCACAACAAATTCCAGCTCCTTCCAGCAACTTTTCTACTCTCCAGACTGATTTTGCTAACAAGGGTCTTGATCTAAAGGACCTGGTAGTGTTGTCTGGTAAGTAAATATCTCGTTTTGTTAGTTAAATCAACAATTAAAATAAGAAATATAAGTAAGAATTTATAGTTTTAACATGCATTAATGGTCTAAAACCCAAGATTTGAAGATGATAAAAATTTGATGATCGAAATTGGTTCCTCTACAGCAACAATTTTAAAATAACAAGAACTCAACAATTAGATAGATAAATTCAACCTGAATATTTGTCTACTGTTGTGGTCATAAAAGCTGTACCCACATGTCTCCTATGTTTACTTTGAAAAATTCCTGCACTGTAGGAATACGAAGTCCATCTGTCTTAACTTTTATCAAATAATAATTAGATATTCCACAGTTCTAATGTACAATTATGTGAAAAAGAAATTATTACTTTCAATAGCATTCCATTCTGTTGAGTAACTTAACAGAAAAGTTTCTCACTCATGAACAATCATAAAAATAAAAATAAAATAAGTTTAAAAAACTACAGTTAAGTACTCAAATATGGTGGGAGAAATTATAATGTATAACTGTAAATTATATACTCATTTCAATTAAATATATTTGTTGTCCCAAACAAATAACTCCGGAAAGTCCAAGGCCTGATTTTATTGGTCAAAATTCAAAATTTTATTTTCTATAAATAAGTTATATATAATTGAATAAGTTGAGTCAACAAATAAAAAAATCGGATTAGTGTTGTTATTTAGAGATGATTGTATATTCATCTAATTGACAAAAAATAAAAAAATTATACTCTTATAAAATAAAACTCTTTTGTTGGAATAAAATGGGTATAAATTTATCAAAATAATTAAAATTCTGCTACATGTCTTCAATATATGGAGCTGACTTCAATACACAGTACTAATATATTTTTTTAGTAATTTGCATTCAATTTATTACAACATAAGCTACCAATACTTTATGTTGAACAAGCTCCATAACAAACTGAACAGTAGGTTCCATACCAAATCTCGTAACTTACAAACTAAATTTACATATCATCAAAAACCTTGCTTCTAACCAATGTAACATCTTCAGGTGCTCATACCATCGGCATTTCCCATTGTACTTCATTCACAAACCGTCTGTACAACTTCACCGGCGTCGGTGATCAGGACCCGGCCCTAGACAGTGAGTACGCCGCCAACCTAAAAGCTAGAAAATGCAGGTCCATCAATTCAACGACAAGAGTGGAGATGGATCCTGGAAGTTTTCGAACATTCGACCTTAGCTACTACACGCTTGTTCTTAAGCGAAGGGGTTTGTTCCAGTCCGACGCAGCATTGCTTACAGACTCTAGAACCAGGTCGTTTCTTACGCAGCTAGAACAAGGATCTCTCAAGAATTTCTATCAAGAATTCACTGCATCTATGGAGAAAATGAATCAGATCGAGGTCAAAACCGGATCCGCCGGTGAAATTCGAAAGCATTGTGCTGTCGTTAATTCTTGATTTTTTTTTTTCTTTTTTAATTTCAGTTTGTTTGTAATCAAGAGGGTGATTTGGTGAGTTTATGAGTTTTTTTCTTTTCTTTTATTTTTTAAAGTTATTTTACGAGATGTTTAAGCATCTTCCACTATTGTAATGTGTCAAGTTAATCTGCCTGCAATGTATAAAGTGAGATTCGGAAGCGCTTTGAATAGTATATTACAAGTGTTGCATTCTGTTGGATTTTTCTTTTTAACTGGAATCTACTTTTACGAAAGAAGAACAGTTGAATAAAAATAGTGACGGTCTTCTTTAATTCATAAATATTAATATTTTATTAATTAAATGCAAAAAGTCTATATAAGCTAGCTAGTTAAAATGGGTTTTTTTTTTTAAATAATGAAAAAAAAAAATTTACGAAATAGGCATGTTTTGGAACAGTTTTTAAAAATAGGTAAAACGTCACCGCTGATGACGTTATTTCAAAAAAAGGTCACCGAAGATGACGATTTTAAATTTAACCTATATATATACACACACACACATACATCATACATGTATATATATATATATTATATATATATACACACTGACATATATATATATATAACCTGTATTATATATATATATATATTTTAAATATATATTCCTATTAATATATATATATATATGTATAAATTTATAAAATATATATTTATACTCTAAATTAACATTTTGAATATATTATATATTTTTTTTATTCAGTAAATATATCAAAAAAAATATTAAAATATAATTAATAAAATTAAAATATTATAATTTTATTTAAGATAATAAAAAATATTTAAATTTATTTTTATAATATATATATTATATATTTTTTTATTTATTAAGTAAATATATAAAAATATATATTAAATTATAATTTTTAAAAGTAAAATGTTATAATTTTATTTAAGATAATAAAAAAATTTGTTAAATTAAATAATATTTTTTTATTATTAATTCATATTTTTTAAATTAATAATATATATATATAATATATAAATATATATATATTCGGATATTATATATATTATTATTTATAAATATATATTTTATAAATAAATATATATATATATGTATATATAATATATAATATATATATATATGAAAACGTCACCTTAGGTGACGTTTATTGTATTTTTTTTAATTTTGTATATATATATATATATATATATATATATATATTTATGTATTATTATTATGTATATATATATAATTTATTTTGAATATGTATATATATTTTTATTTATTAAGTAAATATATAAAAATATATATTAAATTATAATTTTAAAAATTAAAATGTTATAATTTTATTTAAGATAATAAAAAAAATTATTAAATTAAATAATAATTTTTAATTATTAATTCATATTTTGAAAATAAATAATATATATAATAATAATATATAAATATATGAATATATTTTTATTTTTCGGATATTATATATATTATTATTTATAAATATATTTTATAAATATATATATATAATATATATTATATATCAACCTAAAAACGTCATCTTAGATGACGTTTTTTGTAATTTTATTTTTTTATTTCGTAAATATATATATATATTTATATATTATTATTATTATATATATATTATTTATTTTGAATATGTATATATATATTTTTTTTATTTATTAAGTAAATATATAAAAATATATATTAAATTATAAATTTAAAAAGTAAAATGTTATAATTTTATTTAAGATAATAAAAAAATAATATTTAAATTAAAAAATAAATTTTAATTATCAATTCATATTTTGAAAATAAATAATATATATATAATAATATATAAATATATATATATGGAATAAACGTCACCTAAGGTGACGTTTTTTATTTATTTTTTATAATATATATATTATATCTATATATATACTACACATACATCCTGCATCCATGCATATATATATATATATATTTATATATTTATAAATATAGATATATATATATATATATGTATTTATATATTTATAAATATAGATATATATATATATGTATTTATATATTTTTATTTTTATTTATTAAGTAAATATAAAAAAATATATATATATTTTTTATTATTATATTATATTAGTTGAGTAAATATATATAAATTTATGTATATATATTTTATAAACATTATTTAAAATAAATATTAATATTTAATTATTATTATATGTAATTTAATTTGTTGAAAGAAATATATATTATTATTATTTATAGTTTAATTTTCTTAAAGAAATATTAATTTATATATATTTTTTGTAATAATAATACATGAATATATATATATATATTTAAATATATATATTACCTTTTGAATATATATATATATATATATATGTAGGAATATATGTATATATATTTTATAAAAATATATATTAAATTATAAATTTAAAAAATGTTATTTAAAAAAAATAAAAAATAAAAAAATAATTTTCTACTAATTACATAAATATTTATACGTTTGAACCCAGCTTTTAACCATCAAGGCACATTCAATGTTTGATAATTTATGATATAATTTTATATATAATATAAATTTAAAATATAAAACAATATATTTATAATATTTTTTATTTTTAATTATAATATATATAATATATATATTATATAAAACAATTAAGGCGACGTTTATTCTTTTATTTTTATTTTTATTCTTATATATATATATTTATATATTATTAATATATATATATATATATTATTTTATTTTTATAATATGAATGAATAATTAAAAATATTCTTTAATTTAAAAAATTCTTTTAATTATAATAAATAAAAATATATATATATATATACATATTCAAAATATATATTTAGAATATATATATATATATATTTTATAAATATATATATATATAATATATATTATAAAAAATTAAAAACGTCACCTTAATTGACGTTTTAAAAAAACGTCAATTAGGGTGATGTTTATTCATTTTTTTCTTTTGGATATATATATATATATATATTATATATTATTTTATTTTCAGAATATGAATTAATAATTAAGGTGACGTTATTTCATAATTTTTTTTATTCTTATATATATATATTTATATATTATTAATATTTTTTTTTGAGAATATGAATTAATAATTAAAATTATTAATATATATATATATTATTTTATTTTTAGAATATGAATTAATAATTAAAATTCTAATTTAATATATATTTTTATATATTTACTTAATAAATAAAAAATATATATATATATATTCAAAATATATATTTAGATTATAAATATATTTATATTATATATATCTATATTTATAAATATATAAATATATATATGTATATAAATATCTATATATAAATATTCAATAAATATATTTAGAATATATATATATTTTATAAATATATATCTATATATAATAAAAGAAAAAAATTAAAAAAACGTTAACTTAATTGAAATTATGATTTAATATATATTTTTACTTAATAAATAGTTTACTTTTAAAATTTATAATTTAATATATATTTTTACTTAATAAATAAAAATATATATACATATTCAAAATAAATTATATGTATATATAATAATAATACATAAATATATATATATATGAAATTAAAAAAAAACAATAAACGTCACCTAAGGTGACGTTTTTAGTTATATATATTATATATTATATATACACATATATATATATATATATTTATTTTTACAAAATATATATTTATAAATAATAATATATATAATATCCGAATATATATATATATATAAATTTATATATTATTATTATTATTATATATATTATTAATTTAAAAGATATGAACTAATAATAAAAAATTATTATTTAATTTAATAAATATTTATATATATTATTATTATTATTATTATATATTTTTATATATTCACTTAATAAATAAAAAAAATATATATATATACATATTTCAAATATATATATATAATACAGGTTATATATACATATATATATGTATATATGTATATATATGTCAGTGTGTATATATATAATATATATATATATATGCATGTATATGATGTATGTGTATATGTATATATATGATAAAAGAAAGAACGTCACCTAAAGTGACGTTCTTTTATTTTAATTTAAAATCGCCACCTCCGATGTTGTTTTTTTGAAATAACGTCACCGGCGGTGACGTTTTACATATTTTTTAAAACTGTTCCAAAACATGCTTATTTCGTAATTTTTTTTTTTTTTTGCATTATTTTGAAAAAAAAACCCTAGTTAAAATAAGGTCTAATCATATCCACGCATTCCTTAAAGTAGACCTTAATTATGTGCATGTTGCACCTTAAAATTTTGCAGAGAATAAAGATATATTTCCTTTACTATTTATTATTGCTCTAATATATTTAAAAAATAAAATAAAATATTTATAATATAATTTTTAGTAAATTAATCTTTAAGAATATTTAAAGTATTTTATTATTTTTTATTAAAAGCATATACAAAATATATATTTCTTTTATCCAAAATAATATTATTCCTTCTAAAATATATTGATTAAATGTATTCAAATTTAAATTATCTAATAAGTTAAAAAAAACTATTAATATATATATATATGCACCCAATTCAATACAAATAATTGAAAACACAATACATATTCAAATATAACTCAAATAGTCAACAAAAAAAACGTATTTTTGCATATCTCATTTTAATATATGCAATATGGGTGTCGAATTAAGGATAATGAAAATAATATTAATTTGATGTATTATATGTTAAAATATATTAGAAACTAAAAAATTATTTGTATTTTAACAAATTAAAAGAATATTTCTGAAAAAAGAAGAAAAATATAATTCGACTAATAAAAATGTGACACATTACTTTTTTATAAATAGTTCCACTTTTAGAAACTAAAATAAAAGAAAAAACTATTTTAATGATTATATTAGTATAGATAAAGACTATTTTTAAAATTAATTTATTTAAAATTACTTTAATTTTTAAATTATGTCCATCTAAATACAATATTTAAATTACTTTTTTATTCGCTGTAATTTTCTTACAATATTTTAATTGAATCTTGATATGTTCACATACACATAAACAATGAAGTTTTTCCGTCTAATAATATTTATTAGAAAATAAATAACTGAAAAATTATTCTATTAGGTTGTTTTTCGAGAGTACAAGTTGTGATGTCCAAAATAGAGAGAGCCAGATTACATCATACATATTCACGAACTCAAAGGTCCACGTGTTGTTCATTGCAGCAGTCCACAGCTACAACTGCACATCTGACATGCCTGTTCAAGTTGATGCTGACTGCTGTCTATCATGTCTGAATATGAATATGTATGTATACTTTTGCAAAAGAGTAGAACCGTGAAAATGGACGAGAACCGATGACCTTGTTCGTTCCGTTCCATAGATTGGACTAGAAATTTAACAGCCCGCTAATTAGAAGGCTTACGGTGAGCTGGTCTAAATGAATCGCAGGTTGAAATAGATTGAGGGTGGGTGGGCTGGGCCCGGCCCAAGAGAATTGTAAGTTACTTTTTATTTAAAATATAATTAACCATAAAACTCCGTTCATTCATATTCCATCAATTTTTTCATAATCCACCTACCCTGCCTTTTTTATTTCACAAATCACAAAAATAATAACTGTAACGATCAAAATAATTATTTAGATATATATTAATCTATTACATATTTTTAATAATAAAAAGTAAAATAGGTTATCAAATAAAAAAATAAGTAAATAAATATTAAGGAATTTCATCCTAATAACTAGGTCGTTAAAGTAACCCTACTACATTAAAATTTATAGCAGCGAAAAATATAATTGATTTATAACATATAATCAAATAGTAAATTACAGTTATAAACAAGTAGACACATAATATATGCTTTGGTAAAATTAAAAGAGAACCCTATGGCATAAATTTTATCCCAGCACTGCAATGAATTACTAGATTTCATAATACTACATTTTTGTATGTCGTAACCTCAAGTAATTATAACCAATAATATATTTTCGAAAACAAAATTAAATAATAAGCAGTAGCATAAAGACCTAAACAACAAGAAATTGATTTCTCATGCCCATTAACCCAACAAACAATTTAACCCATACGAATAAATAAATAATAGTATTCATTCTAAAATGAGTTCGTAATTTAAATCAACCTAGTCATGCCACTAATTAAATAACTATTCAATTTGGAAAACTCATAACTTCATATAATCACGAAAGTAGGCATGAGCATTTGTTTCCTAAGATAAGTTTGAAGAAAAACATAACAAACCCTAATAAAATTTCAATCGTTTATGAATAAAACGTAACCCATAATTCAAAAAAAAGAATAATAAAAATATGCTTCATCCTCCTGCTCCCGTCGCCTTGACAAACTCTCTATCCTGAAAAGTAGGAAGGTAAAAGAGGCTGAGCTACACCCAGCTCGTGAGGTTCAGGCTTGTCAAAATTAAATATATAATAGTAAAAGCATATAATGAAAGCAACATGAGCGTATCAAATCGTAACATTTCGTATCAATAAATGGCCAACGTAACATAGGCGGATCAAATTAATGATCCCGTATCAGTTTGGATCAAATAATGATCCCGTATCAATTTGGATCAAATTATGATCCCGTATCAGCGTATCAATTCATATAGCAATCATAACATACTTAAACATACAATATATTTAATAATGACATGTCATAAAAGGAACCTCACCTCTTACGTGACTTTTCGTAATATAAAAAATATTTCATGCAAGTGCTATACTCCTAATCCTCGTGCCTAGCTTCCTCACCTACAACATAAAATAAAAGAAGGCTTAATAACTAATTTTTAATACTACGGATAATAAGATAATCAAAAGGCATGAACAATTTAGAGTTCAGGATTCAGGGATAATAAAGAGAGTTTGGGCCATTTCTTTAAAGAAGGAAAATTGTGGGACTGGTTTGGAATTGTTTTGAAAGTCAGAAGGATAATATAGGAGATTTGGGTAAATGGTGGTTTAATCTTAGTCATAGGCTGGGAGACTTTTGGGGAAAAGAACCCTTCTTCCCCAATTCCTTTCTCAACAGCCGTGCTTCACTCTGCTTCTTCAACTTTCTTCCCCTTATTTCTTTTTTCCTTTACTTTTTCTCTCTCTTTTTTTTTTTTTTTTTGACAGCAGATCGTGACGTTTACGAATTCGTTTCGAAGGCCTTTGATGGACCCTGATGGCATGGGTTCTCCTCCACCAAGGGACAACCCACAGAACGAGGAAAGAAAAATTAACAGCAAGTGTTGGTTCTTGTTTGGTCTGTAATGGTGTGGCGTCGACTTCCGAAAGGGTTTATTATGTTGGCAGAGGGATGGGATCAAAAGATGAAACTGATATTTGGGTTCCCCCCTCTTTTTTCTTTTTTTTTTTTCCGAATTCGAACCTAAATGAAAGAGGGATTCATTATACCTTGATTATTGCTAGTCCTCTGCGTGTACATATGAGATGACTGAAAGATGAATAAATAGGTGTTGAACCTTCCTGAATAAGTCTAATGGATACGTATCTGGTGTTAATCAAATCCACCTAAAGGCTGAGATGTGGTTAGGCATATCTAAACTTGAGTTTATGTTATTCAAGAAATTAACAAATTTCCAATTTACTGAGTAGATAAAATCTTAAATATTGTGTTCATATATATCCAAAGAATTTCTAAAACTTACGTACTGCTACCCTAATAATCTTAGAAGATTTGGGTTGACCTTAATCTTTCATAAAGATATGGGTATATCTATATATATATATATATAATGGATCTAGAATAATATTATAGTCCAATAACCATAAAGGGGCAAACTTTAAGCCCATAAAATAAATAAATAATTAAATTAACGATATAAAAGAAAAATAATCGGGTATTACATCCTAGCCTCGTTGAAAATTATTTTGTCCTCAAAATTCCATAACGTACCGTGAGTATTGAAAAAAGGATATTTAGCTCGCAACTCGTCCTCTCGCTCCATGTAGCCTCTTGTTCACTATGTTGGCTCCATCGTACTTTAATAAGTACCGTTTCTTTATTTCTGAGTTTTTGAATCTTCCTCCCCAACACCTCTTCTGGCTTCTCCTCATACGTCAAATCTTTGTTCATCTCCAAGGTAGAATAATTGACGACATGGCTGGGGTCGTGCACATATTTCCGCAACATGGAAACGTGAAATACGTTGTGTACAGCGGAGAGTTTTGGCGGTAAAGCTAGGCGGTATGCCAAGTCTCCAATACGATCAAGTATCTCAAAGGGTCCCACATATCTTGGTCTTAACTTCCCTTTCTTACCAAAACGAATCACTCCCTTGATTGGAGAAACCTTCAAGAAAAGTTTCTCACCAATTACAAACTCAAGATCCTTTCTTCGTTGGTCGGCGTACGACTTTTGTCGGTCTTGAGCTACTTTTATCCTCTCTCGTATCTTCTCTACTACTGCAACGGTCTCTTCAATCATCTCTGGTCCCAAAAGCTTTCTTTCTCCAACCTCATCCCAATAAACCGGTGATCTACACTTCCTTCCATAGAGAGCTTCATATGGCGCCATGCCAATAGTTGTCTGATAACTATTATTGTAAGCAAATTCTACTAAAGGCAGAAAATGTTCCCAATTATTTCCCATGTCTAGAACACATGCTCTCAACATGTCTTCAAGTATATGTATTGTTCTCTCGGACTGTCCATCGGTTTGTGGATGATAAGCAGTACTGAAGCTCAATTTAGTTCCTAAGGCCTCTTGTAGTTTTTTCCAAAAATTTGACGTAAAACGGGTATCTCTGTCTGACACAATGGATACCGGTACTCCATGTAATCTCACAATTTCACGCACATAAATTCGAGCATACTGATCCACTCTATAGTTCATCTTTACCGGAACGAAATGTGCTGATTTAGTGAGACGATCAATAATAACCCAGACTGCATGATTTCCTTTCTCGGTACGTGGAAGTCCCACAACAAAATCCATTGCAATATGTTCCACTTCCATTCTGGAATGTGGAGTGACTTCATTAAACCCAAAGGTCGTTGGTGCTCCGTTTTCACTTGTTGGCAAACCATGCATTTGCTGACGAATTTCGCTACATCATTTTTCAATCCTTCCCACCAAAAGTTTTTTCTCAAATCTTGGTACATTTTTGTACTACCAGGATGTGCTGTATAAGGCGTATTGTGAGCTTCTCCTAAAATTACCTCTCTTAACTCCAAATCCTTTGGCACACATATCCTCCCTTTATAGTACATTGTACCATCCTCAGCGATAGTGAATCCTTTGTCTTCTCCGGCGAGTGTTCGTTCCTTCATCTTTGGGAGAAAATCATCACGAGTCTGGCCTTCCTTGATTCTTTCCTTTAATGTTGATTTTACTACCAAGGGTGCCAATATTGAATTCACAGTCTTTGGTGGTCCCACCACTTCAATGTTCAATCTCAAAAACTCATTGGCTAGCTTCTCTTCCTTCGTCAAGATACACGTCAACTCTCCTCGAGTTTTACGACTAAGTGCATCAGCCACTACGTTGGCCTTTCCAGGATGATAGTGAATTGTACAATCATAATCCTTCACCAGCTCTAGCCATCTTCTTTGTTTCATGTTTAGTTCCTTTTGTGTGAAGACATACTTTAGACTTTTATGGTCGGTGTATATTTCACACTTACCCCCATAGAGGTAATGACGCCATATCTTTAAAGCATGAATCACAGCAGCTAACTCAAGATCATGTGTGGGATAATTTAACTCGTGTGACTTCAACTGTCTTGATGCATAAGCTACTACCTTACCGTATTGCATAAGTACACATCCTAACCCTTGTTTGGATGCATCGCTGTAGATCACGAATTCCTCAGTTGGGTCTGGAATCGTAAGTACTGGTGCTGTGGTAAGGCGTCGTTTAAGCTCTTGAAAACTATTTTCACACTCCTCATCCCAAATAAACTTTTCTCCTTTCCTTGTCAACCGAGTCGTAGGTGCAGCTATCTTTGAAAAACCTTCTATAAATCTTCTGTAATAGCCATCAAGTCCTAGGAAACTGTGTACCTCATTCGCATTAGTGGGTGCATTCCAACTATTCACTGCTTCCACCTTGGCCGGATCAACCTCAATTTCTCCAGATGTGACAACATGCCCAAGAAATACTACTCGATCTAGCCAAAATTCATATTTACTGAATTTTGCATACAATTTCTCTTTACGCAGCGTTTCCAACACCCATCTTAGATGTTGCTCATGTTCTTCCTTGTTCTTTGAGTACACGAGTATGTCATCAATAAAGACTATTACAAATTGATCCAAGAAAGAATGAAATACTCGATTCATTAAGTCCATGAAGACTGCTGGTGCATTACTTAATCCAAATGGCATGACCACAAACTCATAATGACCATAACGAGTTCGAAATGCAGTTTTAGGAATATCTCCCTCTTTAATCTTCAATTGATGATAGCCTGACCTTAAATCAATCTTGGAAAGTACTCCCACTCCTCGGAGTTGATCAAATAAATCCTCGATCCTTGGAAGAGGATACTTATTCTTTATTGTAAGTCGATTTAGCTCACGGTAATCAATGCACATTCTCATAGAGCCATCCTTCTTCTTTACAAACAAAATCGGTGCTCCCCAAGGCGAAACACTTGGTCTAATGTAACCCATATCCAATAGCTCTTGGATTTGAACCTTAAGTTCGTGTAACTCTTTTGGGGCCATACGATAGGGGACTTTGGAAACTGGCGCAGCTCCAGGTACCAAGTCTATAGTAAACTCCACTTGTCGGTCTGGGGGAATTCCCGGTAGACTTTCTGGAAAAATATCTAAAAACTCTCTTACGATTGGTACATCGGTCAATGATGTTTCGGGGGACGAAACACTCATCACATTCACCAAGAATCCTTCACACCCTTCTTTCTTAAGCATCTTTTCAGCCTTCATTGATGATATAACATGTATAATAGGATTGGATTTTGCCCCGTGAAAGATTATTTCTACACCATCTAATGACCGTAGAATTATCCTTTTCTCTAAACAATGGATATCAGCTTGATATCTACCCAACCAGTCCATACCCAAAATAATATCAAAATCGTTCATCTCAAGCATATATAAATCAGCCTCCAAACCATGTTCATTGACATAAACAGTTATTCTCACCAATGAATCAGTACTCATTGATTTACCCGAAGGTATACTAATTTCGAGTGGCTCCACTTGCTTAATACTTTTATATGCACACATAGCACAAAATTTTGTAGAAATAAATGAATGTGTAACACCTGTATCAAAAAGCACAAAAGCAGGTATTCCCGCAACCGGTAACATACCTGACATAGTTCCTGGCTCTTGCTCTGCCTCCTTTGTCATACCAAAAATTCTAGCTCGTCCTCCTGAACCGGTGTTTGGGGCCCTTCTAGTAGATCCACCTTGATTCACTGGATATTGTGATATGACGTGTCCTGGTTCATGACAGCGAAAACATTTGTTTTGTCCACGTAGACACTCACCTCTGTGCTTTTTACCACATGTGGGGCATGTCGGAAAGTCAGCTTGTGTTTTGGGCCCAAATGGCCCATCGTTCCTCCCTCTTTTATTCTGATTTCCCCCTTTTACTTGGTTGTTTTCATTCCACTTCCTTTTGTTGGAACCATCTACCACCCTGTGCTTAGTCTTTTCCATGTCAATGCTGGCGGATATGTCTTCCGCCCTTGCTACTGCTTCAGCATAGGCCATCGTTCCAAGTCCCGCTAAATGGTGGCGGATCTCGGCACGTAACCCATCACGGAACCTTTGAGCTTTTCTTTGTGGAGTATCCACTAGGTGTGGGGCAAAACGACACAAATGATTGAATATGCGTTCATAGTCAGTGACTGTCAAATTGCCTTGGGTGAAATCCATAAATTCTCTTTCCATCTTGTCCCGATACACCCGTGGGTAATATTTCTCCATAAAAATCTCCTTGAAGTTCTTCCAAGTAAGAGCAATGCGCTCTTCCTCGAATCTAAACCTCCAATAGTCATTCCACCAAGTCCTAGCGTCACCCTTCAATTGGAACACAGCGCAAGAAATCTTTTGGGCATCGGTGCATGTCATGTAC
The DNA here is from genome assembly GCA_028749325.2 of Caryopteris x clandonensis. Classification (NCBI taxonomy): domain Eukaryota; kingdom Viridiplantae; phylum Streptophyta; class Magnoliopsida; order Lamiales; family Lamiaceae; genus Caryopteris; species Caryopteris x clandonensis. Next base: position 2,067,157 of record JAPYKT020000012.1, read on the forward strand.
TCAAACATGCTTTGTAGAGTGAGCAACCATTCCTCCATAGCAGCAGGTCCCTCAGTACCCTTGAACACAAGGGGTTGAAAGTGACTGAATTGACTGATAACTCGAGCTTGTGTTTGTTCGGGAGTAGTTGTTGAGTTGATCGTAGCGCCCTGAAGGAGTGCAACTAGTCCCGACAACAATTGTTGTTGATTGTTGGGAGCCTCATTCTGGGTAGCTTGATCTTGATTGTTGGAAGCAGATGCGGTAGTGTTGTCGCATCTAGGTGCCATATTTCTATTACCACGAATATTCTAATTCGTGAGTTATAAGTATCAATATAGACTAAATCGTAAACATAAAATAAGAAGAAATTTAAAGATATTTCCCTGCCTAAAAGAAGGAAATGAGAAATTACTTATATAAACTAAGTAAAGGAAAATGCTCGTAATCTATTTCTACTCAACATTACTGATCACTATAGGCGGTTATTTTTTTTTTCTTCCACCAGTTCTTCTTCTAGGCATTCAACGTGCGAGGCCCATCTTATCTATATAAGCCATGCGACCACAACTCAATACATATAATACTAAGGCATAAATCTATGTGTCATATCTCTCATGCATGCATAATAGGTCTTAGACAGGTGTAACCATATGCATATCAGGATTAACGTGGATAACATAAATCATAACTCATTGCATACCTTTGGAGTTGTCGTGGTGAACGGAAGAAGACGATGAAGCATATAACTGATATATATATATATATATATATATATATATATATATATTCAAACATTTCATCATAAATTCACAATTTAAACAAGTCTACAGAAACGTAAACCTGGCTCTGATACCACAATGTAACGACCAAAATAATTATTTAGATATATATTAATCTATTACATATTTTTAATAATAAAAAGTAAAATAGGTTACCAAATAAAAAAATAAGTAAATAAATATTAAGGAATTTCATCCTAATAACTAGGTCGTTAAAGTAACCCTACTACATTAAAATTTATAGCAGTGGAAAATATAATTGATTTATAACATATAATCAAATAGTAAATTACAGTTATAAACAAGTAGACACATAATATATGCTTTGGTAAAATTAAAAGAGAACCATATGGCATAAATTTTATCCAAGCACTGCAATGAATTACTAGATTTCATAATACTACATTTTTGTATGTCGTAACCTCAAGTAATTATAACCAATAATATATTTTCGAAAACAAAATTAAATAATAAGCAGTAGCATAAAGACCTAAACAACAAGAAATTGATTTCTCATGCCCATTAACCCAACAAACAATTTAACCCATACGAATAAATAAATAATAGTATTCATTCTAAAATGAGTTCGTAATTTAAATCAACTTAGTCATGCCACTAATTAAATAACTATTCAATTTGGAAAACTCATAACTTCATATAATCACGAAAGTAGGCATGAGCATTTGTTTCCTAAGATAAGTTTGAAGAAAAACATAACAAACCCTAAAAAAATTTCAATCGTTTATGAATAAAACGTAACCCATAATTCAAAAAAAAGAATAATAAAAATATGCTTCATCCGCCTGCTCCCGTCGCCTTGACAAACTCTCTATCCTGAAAAGTAGGAAGGTAAAAGAGGGTGAGCTACACCCAGCTCGTGAGGTTCAGGCTTGTCAAAATTAAATATAGAGTAGTAAAAGCATAGAATGAAAGCAACATGAGCGTATCAAATCGTAACATTTCGTATCAATAAATGGCCAACGTAACATAGGCGGATCAAATTAATGATCCCGTATCAATTTGGATCAAATAATGATCCCGTATCAATTTGGATCAAATTATGATCCCGTATCAGCGTATCAATTCATATAGCAATCATAACATACTTAAACATACAACATATTTAATAATGACATGCCATAAAAGGAACCTCACCTCTTACGTGACTTTTCGTAATATAAGAAATATTTCATGCAAGTGCTATACTCCTAATCCTCGTGCCTAGCTTCCTCACCTACAACATAAAATAAAAGAAGGCTTAATAACTAATTTTTAATACTACGGATAATAAGATAATCAAAAGGGATGAACAATTTAGAGTTCAGGATTCGGGGATAATAAAGAGAGTTTGAGCCATTTCTTTAAAAAAGGAAAATTGTGGGACTGGTTTGGAATTGTTTTGAAAGTCAGAAGGGTAATATAGGAGATTTGGGTAAATGGGGGTTTAATCTTAGTCATAGGCTGGGAGACTTTTGGTTAATCTTAGTCATAGGCTGGGAGACTTTTGGGGTAAAGAACCCTTCTTCCCCAATTCCTTTCTCAACAGCCGTGCTTCACTTTGCTTCTTCAACTTTCTTCCCCTTATTTCTTTCTTCCTTTACTTTTTCTCTCTCTCTTTTTTTTTAACAGCAAATCGTGACGTTTACCAATTCGTTTCGAAGGCCTTTGATGGACCCTGATGGCATGGGTTCTCCTCCACCGAGGGACAGCCCACAGAACGAGGAAAGAAAAATTAACAGCAAGTGTTGGTTCTTGTTTGGTCTGTAATGGCGGCGTCGACTTCCGAAAGGGTTTATTATGTTGGCAGAAGGATGGGATCAAAAGATGAAACTGATATTTGGGTTCCCCCCTCTTTCTTCATTTTTTTTTTTCCCGAATTCGAACCTAAATGAAAGAGGGATTCATTATACCTTGATTATTGCTAGTCCTCTGCGTGTACATATGCGTGTACATATGAGATGACTGAAAGATGAATAAATAGGTGTTGAACCTTCCTGAATAAGTCTAATGGAAACGTATCTGGTGTTAATCAAATCCCCCTAAAGGCTGAGATGTGGTTAGGCATATCTAAACTTGAGTTTATGTTATTCAAGAAATTAACAAATTTCCGATTTACTGAGTAGATAAAATCTTAAATATTGTGTTCATATATATCCAAAGAATTTCTAAAACTTACGTACTGCTACCCTAATAATCTTAGAAGATTTGGGTTGACCTTAATCTTTCATAAAGATATGGGTATATCTATATATATATATATATATATATAATGGATCTAGAATAATATTATAGTCCAATAACCATAAAGGGGCAAACTTTAAGCCCATAAAATAAATAATAATTAAATTAACGATATAAAAGAAAAATAATCGAGTATTACAATAACTGAAAAGTCTAAACCCCCAATTTAATAGTAACTTATTATCTCTCCCGAATTTTCAAATCCTTCATATGCATAAAGCTCTCAAATCTCAGTCACAAGACTAACGACCATAACGCGGCCCCCCACCTCCAATTGCGATAGCCTGTGGGTTGGAGTTTTAGCAGCTCGCCTTTTTTCTGACATGTCCCGTTCCGTCCTATCAAACGATGAGCTTGGTGAGTTTTGGTCCGTCCAGCCCCGCCAGTTAGTCTTGACGGTTCTAGTTAAAAGTCGAAACATGCAATTCATCTATAATATTACTTATTAAATAAAGAAGTATATTTAAAAAATATTACTATCTTTTTTAACATAACAAATTAATAATAATATTTTTCAAATAAACTGATTTGTTATTTAAATAAATAATATTTTAGGTTGGATTAGACAATGCATATACATTTTTTTTATTTGTCAAAAGTTCTTTCTTTCAAGAAGACACGTGATAGACTTTTAAGTACCAAAATATCATTTTCCATCAAAAATCAGCTTTTTATTTTTAAAAACTGTGATAAACAATCAAATTTCTTTATTTTTATTTGCTTTTTTACTCTAATTTTTTAAGCTTTATAATTCTTTCATCTCAACTCCATTTTTTATAAAACATATATCAAAATAATTATTTTCTAATGATCTACAATTTGATATTAATTTTTAAATATAAAATATTATTTTCATACATTAAATATAAAATACGAATATTTTTATTTTAAACAATTTTTATTAATGTATTTTATTTTAAAAATTATATTATAATTTTTATAATAATTTATTATATTATTATATTATAAATAATGCTTGCATAGCACACCAAAAATACTAATTTTTGCATGAAAACATTTCTAGAAGATGCCCCGATTAAATCGGCAGATTGGGCACCAAATAAGCTTCGTTTAGTTTGGTTTTAAAACAGTCTATAAGCGGTAAACTAAGAAAGCCCATAATCAGCCTCAGTACTCATATTGGGCTACAACCATACTTATTCTTAGAGCCATTCAGTAATAGAGGCCATATAAACTCAGCCCATTACCCTTTACAATCCAAACCAACCATAAAACCCTAGCCCCCAAAGCAACCCAAAACCCTAGCCTAGCACCTCAGATTTTCCAAATAAATACAGCCATCTTACACCACAACCTTTATCCTCTGCAGCTTCTCCGCTTCGAGATCTCTTCCTCTGCGCTCTACGCTTCAAGTAACTTCTTCCCCTCCCCCACCCCCTACTCTGCTCCGTCTGTTTGTTCTTGTGGGAAAATTAATGTTTTCGTTTTAGTTTGTGAATTTTAGTTCAATTGTGTGCGGTGATGATACAAATGTACGTGGACTAGAGTTTCTGATCTTGCAGTTGACGACTAACCCTTGGCTGTCTGAGCACACATCTCCCATCTTCATCTTCTTTATTTTCCTATTTTTGAATTTGCTTGGTCAAAACCCTAATTTTGATTTTATAATCTTTCAATTCATTCGTCTGTGTCGGCTTGTGATGAAAAATTAATTATCTTAGCGGATTTCAGTGAGGTTGAAGTATACTTTAATCAATGATCTGATGTTACACACACTGAAGCCATATTTCCAAATCAAGATTTCTGTATTTTTTTTATGATTTTTATTTTACTATTCTGCAATGATGAGATAAAGGCACCGATGGGTGTTTTGGGGCAGTGGAGTAAAATCCGTGAGCCCACTTAATTAACGACTTCTCCTTCCACTGAGCAATTTTCCTATTTTATTTCTTTGTTGTTTTGCCAGTTGAAATCATAAGAAATTATGTATTTTAAGCATTAATTGAGTCTCAAATCTTTTTAATTTTATCAAATTTGTGTTTTTATAAATTGCGCGTCCATTACCAATTCTGGGGGATAATCAGTTCCTCTTGGCATAATGGCTCGGACGCTAAATTTTGGTATGTGGCTATTATCCTGGTTGATGCTTTTTTTGTCAATATCATTAAACCCCGGAAACACCACATAAATTTCAATAAAATTTTCCACATTCTTATAGAAATTCAATTTAATTAATTGCTTTCGTGAGGCGTTGCGTTTATTGGCATTCCAATGAACGTGTCAATGAGAGCATAGAAGGAATGTAGCATTAGCCCATTTTTGAATTTAGCAGCTACCATTATTTGTATTAGTTTGCTCTGTGGCTTGCTCATAATCAAAATTATAATTAAAATTTATTTATTTCTACTTAATTGTTTTTGTTGCTTCATAATGGTGAGCTCTCTTCTCTTAGGTAAGAGATGTTCAAGTTTCCCGAAGCATATAAAGAAAGTGTAGTTTATAACAGTGCAGTGTGATTATTTTCTATGGCATTGCACTACCTGTCTGCTGCTACATTTTTTAAGTTACTGTTGTGTTCATTTACCTAAAAAAAATTCTAATCCATTTTAAAAATACTGATGTAGTTGAAATTTATGTCATTTTTAAATAGTATATTGAATTTTTAAGATAAATTGATTTTTTGTTTATATTTCGAGATAAATTTAGACTTTACTATTTCAAATAACTACTTTAATTATATTTCCATCATTGATTCATTATAGATCTAATATTTCGGACAAAATATTTTAAATAATCTAACATATAAGCCATGTGAAAAAATTATTACTTCCTAAAATATGTACCAAAAAAATTAATCACGTCTAAACATTCAAGAAAAGCCCATAAGAATAGAAGTACTGGAGGCGGCTCTGCTAGGTGCAGTCCAGTCAGATTATCAAAATTTTAACTCAACAAGTTACCAAAGTTTTAATTAATTAATCATTAAATCATTATAGCTCGTCATATCGCACATTTTAATATTATAAACCTATTTTTCTAAATATATTGCTTTGTTATCCAAACCATGCAATGCACCTTAGTTCAATTAAGATAAAGTATTGTGAGTATTAAAATATTATAAAGAAAACAAAATATGCCAATGTGCAACAGCGGTATATCAACCTTCCCGCCCCATTTCCACTAAGTATAAAGTTATTCCAATAAAAAGCAGTCAATTCTGTATCGTAAAGTTCTCTTCGTCTGCGTTATATTCCCACTCACTCTCGTCCCCTGCGCATCCCCTACCTGTTTCATCTGCCAAAATTAAGTTTTCATTTTTATTTTATTTATAATTTAATATTTTTATTTTATTTTTTTGTTGGTAAATATAGTCTGTGAGTTCACTTCAGTTGTGTGCTGTGATGATACAAATGTATGTGGACTAGAGTTTCTGATCTTGCAGTTGACGATTAACCCTTGGCTGTCTGAGCACACATCTTCATCTTCATCTTCTTTAATTTTCTATTTTTGTATTATTTAGGTCAAACACCTAATTTTTATTACAAAATCATTCTATTAATTTGACCTTGTTTCTATTTTTGTATTATTTAGGTCAAATACCTAATTTTTATTACAAAATCATTCTATTAATTCGACTTTGTTGGCTTGGGATGAAAAATTAATTATCTTAGCGGATTTCAGTGAGGTTTATGTAAACTTTAATCAATGGTCTGATTGTTACACACACTGAAGCCTTCTTTTCCAAATCACATTTTCAGCATTTTTTTTATTTAATAGATATTTCTGTTGATGTTTATTTTAATATATATTATGAAATAATGAGATAAGGCACCAAGTTGGACATTTATCTATCAAATTTGTTTTTTTTCCTTTGCTTATCCAGTTCAACTTTTAATGAAGTGTTTTATTTTTTGTGAAAAATATATCATATTAATTATTTTTGCTTATAATTTAATTTGATATTTATATTATATATATTAAAATATTAATTTTATAGATTAAGTGTTGTGTATTTTAAAATTTGAGATATTATACAATATAATTATGATATGTTTTGTTTAAATTAATTTGTTATAAAATAATACATTTTTAAGTTATGTATTTTATTATAACAGTTGTATTATTATTTAAATAAAAATTTATTAGGTTGTTATATTATAAATTTTCAACCACATGGAAAAATACTAGTACCATGTAGTAGGCTCATGAAATTTCGATTTTTAAAATTTATTATATTATATTATATAAATTAATATTGTAGGGACTTTTTTTAAAAAATAAGTCAGATATAAAATGATAGATGTGGTATAAGTAATTTGTAAATATTTCAAACCCAATAAACTCTATATTTAGCATAATGAAAAATAAATAATTCTTTTGAAATTTAACAAAAAACCCTATACATTTTATGTGGAAATGATTGATATCTTTATATATATTTTTTATTTAGAAGGGTTATTTTTTTTTTACCAATATGTGATATTGCGTTCTTATGACTTTTGTAACTATCTTTATTTTTTGTTAGTTTTCAACTCATTGTATATGATTTACTTTTTGCTGGAGTTTTCAAACAGCGAAAATTATATGCTATGGGTTGCAAACTGACAAAAATACTTTTGAAGTATTTAAGTTTTAGAAACGCAATACTAAATATTGGAAAAAATAAGTAGTTCATTATTAGTCGGAGTTCTTAGGATTTTGTGAAATTTGGATACTTTTGAGAAATTATATTGTATTCAGTCCAAGACACGTGTAATGAGTCTGCAATTTCAATTATAAACCTTGAAGAAAGGAGATATGATTGTAGCAGAATATATCCCGAAAATGATGAACATTGCTGATAATATTCAAGCTGTGGGAAACTATTGTGGTGAATCTTACAGCTCATGGTGAATTCGTTTCTCTCTCAGAGGTACAATTAATTTTACGAACACATGAAATGAGATTGTTACATTATGCATTTGTTTCACAATTTTCTTCTCAAACTAGTGTGTCCACTAGAATTACTTCCCCGATTGCTAATCTCACCACTACACAAGGCACTAATGAATTTTGACCTCTGTGATATGGTTCTTTTGGGAGGTTTAGAGGCATAGATCGGTTCTTTAGAGGTTCACGAATGGTGTGTTGAATTTGTGGAAGGAATAATTATCTAGTTATTAAATGTTACAAAAGGTTTGATGTAAATTACATAGGGCTTGTCGGAGTCGGTTTAGGACAAAGCCGTAATCAGTCTGCATCCCAAGCACATTTTGTATATACTTCTCGGCAAGTTACAACACATTCTCCTACCGGTAACTCTTCATCATCACACTCTCAGGCACCAAAGTTATTCTGTCTCACTTTATCTCCATCCATTTCAGAACCTAATACCGTATCACAAGCTTTATCTTGTCGTGAATGGAAACTAGCAATGGATGTTGAGTATGAAGCACTCATGATAAACAACACTTGGATACTTGTTCCTTTTCAACAAAATATGAATCTTATTACGAATAAATGGATTTTCATAAATAAAAAGAAACCAGATGGTTCTGTTGACAAGTATAAGGCACGACTGGTTGCTAGGGGTTTTCAGCAAAATGCCAAAGTTGATTTCTTTGAGACTTTTAGCCCTGTTATTAAGCCACTTACATTAGAATTGTTCTTACTTTGGTAGTGACTAAAGGGTGGTCTATGCATTTCTTAATGGTGACTTGAATGAGGCTGTCTTTATGCAACAACCTGAGGGGTACATTGGTCCATCCAGGCCAAATCATGTTTGCAAATTGGTAAAATCTTTGTATAGCTTAAAACAGACTCCCAAGGCATGGTATGACAAATTAAAGAAGTTTCTTCTTGATCAAGGTCTTAAGGCTTCTGTTTATGATTCCTCTCTGTTTCATAAATGTCATAGTGGCAATTTACTTCTTGTGTTGGTCTGTGTTGATGATGCTCATCAATGATGATGATTCCTCTTTGATTCAACATCTAATTGGTGATTTACATATGAAATTCTCTTTAGAAACTCTTGGTGAAGTCAATTATTTTTTGGGATTAGAAGCACACTGAACTTCCAAGGGAGTATCATCTGTCTCAATCCAAATATATTAGAGATTTGCTACATCAGTATGACATGGAATCTTGCAAGCCCTCCCACACTCCTTGTTGCTCTGGTCTTAAGCTCTCCTTGCACGATAGCTTGCCTTTTGATGAACCATCAAAATACAGAAGTTTAGTAGGAGCTCTGCAATACCTGATTATGACCAGACCCGATCTCTCATATATTGTCAATGAGCTAAGCCAATTTCTACATGCACCTACCATCAATCATTGGAAAGCTTGTAAACGGTGTTACGATTTTTGAAAGGCTTTGTTGCCACTGGATTTTTTTTTCAACATGTCTCTGGAATGGTGTTGGAAGGATATGCAGATACTGATTTTACTAGTTGTGTGGATGACAGGAAGAGTACTAGTGGCTATTGCATATTTTTGGGATCTAATCCTATTGCTTGGTGTTACAGAAAAAAACATACAGTGGCATGAAGTAGTATGGAATATGTGTACAGGGCTTTGGCTCTAGCCACTACATAATTGGTTTGGGTTCATAACCTGTTTACAGAACTTGGAATCCATCCTCCTAAACCCTCAGTTCTGTGCTGTGATAACATGGGAGCTATCACATTGGCTTTTAATTCAAACTTTCATGCTCGCACATGACATATTGAGATTGATGTCCATTTTCTCCGAGAAAAGTTCATAACAAGGAGTTGAATGTTAGATTTGTCCCCTCTTAGCACCACACTACTGATATTCTTACTAAGGCTTTGTCTTACAATCGATTTACTTCCTTAAGTATGAAGTTATCTCCTCTCTGATCCAGGCTGAGTTTGCAAAGGGGCATATTGGAGTAGTTGTAAACAGTTTGTAACAGAAAACTAGTTAGCAACATAAATTAGTTAACATGACAGTTAGCAAATTAATTAGGTGATCGTAGTTGTAGCTGGAATTAATTAGTTGTGCTTTATGCATGGCTGCACTCTACTTGTCTATAAATATGATAACCCGCATTTTTATTGCATTATTAAAATTACTTTTAAGAAAGTATAAATGATCATTATTTTATAATTCATAATATGAATGCTTTTCTAAGAATGCATGTGAGATTCTTATGACTTAATTATGATGTATTCTAATTAATATCGTTATGATTTTATTTGTGGAATTGAAGTTATAGCATGATTAAGTGCTTCAATAGAAATTTTCATTATTTTATGTGCAATTATATGATTTTGATTTTCATGGTTTATGTATAATTATTTGACTTAAATTAATAGCATGATAATTGAGATTATGAAATGTTGTTATATATTAAATTTTATGATTTCATGGTTTTATAAAATCATTTCATGATTTAATTTGTAATTTATGAAAATATTGCAATTAGATTATTTTTATGATTGTATAGTTTGTATGTGGAATGAAATTGAAAATAATGATTAAGTTATTTGATTAACATTGGGCAATGATTTGAATTTATTAAGCTATAATTGGGCTTAATAATATTAGATTTAATATTATGAAGTCCATAAAGGCCCGGAGCCCAATAGGCTGACAAGTCCGGATATAAATATAGAATAGAGGGATTAATTACAGATTAATAGTCATAAAAAAATTAGGGTTTGGATTCTCCAAAGAGCCACCATCCTCCATTTAATATCCTTCTTCTTTCCTTTCAACTTTCAGGTACTTTTATGTTAAAAAATTCGAAAGTCTTATGTATATATCTTCAAACTCTATGAAATTTTAATATGTTTGTTTACTATTATGATTAGGAGCCACGGTTAAAATTTGGAGCATATTGGAGATGTATTCTATTTTATACGAATTTTCTACCACTTGCTATCCAAGTTTACAAATTCCAGCATTTAAAATTGTAAAATTCAAAATATATTCTTATACATATCCAAATGCCTTGAAATTTGAATATTTCATTCATTCCTATGATTTCAATTTTTGTGTAAAATTTTAGGTCAATTGGGTATCTATTTTATTTTATATTAATTTTTTATTACTCTAGATCCAAATTTATAAACTATTACGATTCTGATTTGAAAATTTGAAATACAGGTTTTTAGTTATCCAAAAAGCTTTAATTTTTAATATGTCGTTCCTATAGGTGTTATTCATCTTTCATAAAAAATTTAAGTTGATCCAGTTTAAATTTTAGGAGTTATGATGTTTTTCCTATGGCTGGACATGATTTATAGTTTCAATTATTTCGATTTTAAAAATCCAAAATAAATAGTAAATCTTCTAAAAAAGGCACAAAATTTTTATAGTATACTTTAACAAATTCTAGTTTCTACAATTCAAATTTCAGTTCGTTCTTCCATATAGTTTGTGAGTAATAAAATATTCATTTCTTATTGCGCAGTAGGAATATACATTGAATATTCATAAAATATTCGCTTTAAGTCCGATTGGGCTCAAATAAGTGAAAAAATGTCACAAATTTCATTATTTATATTTGGTGTTGAGAAAATTGAAGTTTTTAATTTATTTACTGTGCACGTACTTCAAGATCAGAATGTGTTTTAAGTTTAAAAGAAGTTCGTTTTCACAATCTTTATAAATATTAGACTCCGTTTCCACTTCCTAACATATTTTAAGTTAATTTGTACATTTTTCAGTTAGTAGCATCTTAGTATTTAATAGATTAATATTTTATTTAGTTAAGGGGTTAATAGTGAATAATTCATACCCATTGTAGGACTCCCGAGACCTCGGGTTTAGGACCAGACATAATTGCAAATATCATCCCTACTACTGTAAGAGCTGGGTGATACTCTCACACTAATTGTGTGTTGTGGTTTGTTTAATTACCATCCAGAGAGGTATGCATGATTATATGACAATTATTTGATATGCTATGGTATTGTGAGTGTTAAATGTGACATGATGATGGTTTGATGACATGATTCTATGAAGAGAATATTTGACATACATATATGATGTCATATATGTAAGATTCGCAGTAGAGCCGCACAATACGTAAGATTATGGATAATACCGTATATAGATATAGCTAAGATTTGCGGGTATGACCCGTACAAGATTCTGATTGAAAGATCACTTCGGGTAGCTCCCGAAATCATGATGCTCGAGCGGGATAAAGCGGTCCCAAACAAGATTGATGTGCTCTTATGTACTATAATAAGTAAATAATATACATAATACAGGATTCATGGTTTATGGTTATGTGTGAAGTGCTTCAATATATAATGTGCCTCTATGCGATGTAAATTGTTATGTTTTCATTGTATGTACTCTTGTGGGTAAAAAGAGTTAGCCCACGGAGTGTTTTCCAACACTCACCCTCACCTTTTTAGGCAAAGAGGTCAAGGAAGGATGAGCTTAGCTGTGGTTTTGACTCCGACTGTGTAGGTTTCTCCAATTAATCAAGTGTTTTAAAATTTAATTATTTTATCAAAATTGTTTATGTTGTGTTATAAAAAAAATTATACGAGTTATATTATGTTTGTTTCCGCCATATGATTTTGCAATTAAATTTCTTTCTTTTAAAATACCATATCTTGGAACATTGAAAATTATTTAAATTAAATGTCAAGTAGTAATGTTCCAAATGTGAATTTGGGATGTTACAATGTGGTGTCAGAGCGGGTTCAGTTTTCTAGGACTAGCTCACTAACGTTTTCAAGAGAGGAATTTTTCTACAATGTAAAGTTATAAAAAAATGCTTTGAAAATAATTATGTTACTTGGAGGAGCACAGTCGAGACGAGAATCATGGCCAAATCATCCTGCCTCATCAACTCGGTATGATCATTTGTGTTGAATTAATTATTTGATGTTTTGTTTAATAACAATAAAATTTCCTTGTTAGAAGGCCCTGATAAGTTTGTACGAACAAGTCATATTTTGAGTCTCTTAGTTAGATTGAAGGCATAATTTGTAGGATTTGATTACGAACATAGACACCTTAGCTGAAAACTTTAAGGTAGACCACAACTAAGGACGAATGTTTAGATAACTTTAGTAAGTGTACTCGAGGAGACTATGAATTGGTTGTTCCACCAATCAATTTCTTTTTCCAAAAACGATCTATATTTTCTTTCAATTTTACGTCCCAAGTCAATATCTATAGTGACTCAAGTCTTTCTCCTATCCACTAAAATTTCAAAAGCCATCTTCACAATCCTTGTCAAAATAATTCCATGAAAAATATTTCTTCATTCTCATTTTAGAGCCTATTTCAAATCTCTTATTTTAGACTCCACGAGCTCTTTAATCTCGGATTTTTCAAGGGACAAAAGCTAAACTATGATTTTATATTCCTAATGTTCACTTGATAATGAATTTCAATAAGTCGTATGATTTTCAAGAACATTGCTCTAATATTATCCAAAGAGCCACTTATAAAGAGTGAGATTTCTCAAATTATTTAAATTTGTTTTCAATGTTTCAAAGTTGTACTTATGATGTAATGTGAAAGGATATTTCACGCAAATTTAAGAATTTTCTTTTGTACTACGATGTTATGACTACGAGTTCTGTAAAAGCAAAATTTTCTATAAATTGTAAGATTTCAAATAAATGTTTTGAAAATTCGAGTTCATAACAAAAATGAAGTTTCTTCAATGTCAGGAGAATATTATGTTATATATATGTATGTATATTAATACGTCAATAGTTTAAATAAAGTTATAAAGTTACTCTTGTTTTGTGAAAAAATATATATATATTTGGGGAAAATTCATTTTTTTTTTCATAATTAAAAGAGTAGATTTATATAGTACTTGTTTCGTGAAAACTTAAATTATGTTTCTAAAATGTAGCAAATGAGGTGACGAAGCACCCAGTGCCAAAAGGACACTCCCAAATGTCCTAAGTATGGCATAAACCAATGTATGTTCTGGTCTGGTCTGGTTGGTTACCGATGCTGGAAGCCATGTCATAATCCTCATAAGTATCCTTATTCATACTTTAAGAGAATCTTGTTATTTTTAAATTAGGAAAAATATTTTAGTCTTTCGAGTTATGTGAGTTTATCAGTTTGACATTTTCATAAAATAGTTAAATAAATATATAAGTTGTTATTATTATATTTTTTTATATATAAAGTAGAGTAAGAAAATATAGAGTTTGAAGATAAAGATCAATAACCTATGGCTCATTATGACTCATTCAAAAATTTCATTATTCTCTTGAAATGTTTTTCAATGATTATGAGAATTTCAAATATCTTTCGAGTTGATTTAAATTTATTATGAAAGAACTCACCTTTCTTATTCCACTATTTCAAGAAAAAATCAAGTCAATATTGTTTTTTCATCCTCAAGTAAGGAGACTTGACAAAATTTCAATTTGCTTTAGAAATTCATCTCGAATTACTTAAGGTTGTGAATGATCTCAAAGTATTCCTTCCTCTTTAAAGTGTACCATCATCATATTCCAACATGTTCCTTTTATTTTGAGTCAATTTGATTTTGAAAAACTTTTTTCCCAAAATATTATCGTTTTAAGTACGGTCAAGCCCAAACATTTCTTTTATTATTGATATTATCTTTTTTAACAAATCATCAGATTGTGATTTAATCACTATTCGCCGTTGGACACCATTTTCACTTACTCAAAATTCTCAACGAGTTAGAAATATGTATTCATCTCAGAATGTACCCTTGAGATGATTTCCTCTCAAAGTTCAACAATAGAAGGAGAAACAATTCTTCCAAGTATTTAATGACCTACCTGAATAGTTGATGATCCATCATTGAGTTAGTACTTGAGGTTTAAATGAACTGTTGATGTGTAAGGTGTAATCATACAGGCTATGTGATTCTACAAGATGCTCCATGACATGCTCAACTGTTTAATGAATGTTCATGATATAGTTGTAACTTATTCATGAATGATATTATTTTGACGATTGGTGCGTGCACCACATGATCTAAAATGATGCATTGAATTACGATGTTATCAATGAGTGATAATCTATGTGTTTCTATAAGATGATCTCGGGCATTTTTAACTATTTCATGAGTATTTGTGATATGATTACAATTTATGCACGAACTATGTGATTCATGAGAATTTGTGTTTGCATCATATATCTGTAAAGATGTGTGTTATTATGATAATTATATAGAGCTAGAGTTTATGTGAACTATATGTTCAATATGTGTATTGGGTTTTGATAATGCTACTAACAACTGTCCTTAGCCGCTTTCTAGTGTGCTTATCTTACCCACATAATGTGTTATACTGGGCTCAAAATAGTCACAGGCCTCTGTCTGTGGCAGTGTGTTCTGGCATACTTGTTTTGACCCACGAAATACTTTTCTTAAATAAGTGTGACTAGACATTACATGCTTGATATTTCACTGCTACATGATGCCTCAACTTTTCAATACACTATACCTGACTACTGTCACGGGACCGTTGACAGCAGCAATGTGCACTCGTGTACGTGTATGAAAGGTATAATTGTCTTTGAGAGTGGTGCTCGTGTCACAAATCAAAATTTATAAGTATTCATGAATCTGTTTTAAAGATCATTGTACCACTCTTTATAAAAGGGCATCTCTTGCATTTGAAATCATAAATATTTATTTAATATCATTTTTTTAAATTAAACAAAGTTACCCAACTGAAAATTCTCGTCCTCCTCATACACAATTATGTTTACGATCATTGGTCTTATACATGTACAGTTTTCAATAAGTGACTTTGTATCAATTACTACGGCCATCTCACCCACTCACTATTCAAAGACATTTCGCTTTCACAAAATTCCATCTTTCATATTACACTCTTATGATCTAAGTTTATTTCAAAATAGTCTATATTCTGAAGGTTCAGTTGTCAAAACTTAACCTTTGAACTTCAAGGATTTCAAAAAAAATATTCTTTAGAATTTTGTTATAAACCAAACACGGTCCTTCTTGTTTCCAAAATTTCCAATAAGTTTAAAAAATTTGGTACACAATGTAGTGCAAAAGATTCCTGGTTCTAAAATTTATTTCCAAAATTTCATATAACTATGATTTTTATTTTATTCAAAGTCTAGTCAATTCTAAATTTCATACTCCTCTTGACAAAACTCATAATTTACAAATGTGTTATAAAAAGGAAAAAAATTTAAGTTTCATTTGTATCAAATTAGACACAGTGTTTTGATTTAAGACTCACTTTCAAATCTTTGAAAATTTCAAATTATATCCTAATTTTTTCTCATCATTTCAAAATCTTATTTATTTCCAAGTTTCCTCTACATTTGATGAAATCATAATAAATTCTTGAGTATATTCAAGGCATTCCTAAAAGGTGTTTATTGTTGATATCGATTCTTGAAGTCTTTATTTCCAAAATTTCATATAATCTTCATTTTCAGTTGCACTAAACCAATCCTCACATTTAATCTTCTTTTGCTTTGTTTATCATCCCAATATTTTCTTACTTTTTTCAATACTATTCTAGCATGCTTAGGTGGCATACTTAAGAAATATGTCATCATCATTAGGCCCCTCAAATCCTGTATGAAAATGGGGGCATGAAATATTATTTGATGAGTCTGAGTCATCACTATTTTCGACACCATTTTCATTCATTGGTTCAATTCATCAAGTCTCTTCCACATGGCTTCTTTGAGTAGGTTCAACCCCTTCATTCATTGGTTCAATTATTGAAGTATCTTCCACATGGTTTCTTTGAGTAGGTTCTACCCCTTCATTCACTGGTTTAATTCTTGAAGACTCTTCCACATGGATTATTTGAGTAGGTTCAATCCCTTCATTCACATCATCCAGCCTTTCTTCTCTCTGTGCACTACTCCATGATCAGTTTCTTGTTTTGGTACATTTTATACATCTTTATTTCCCACAAATTGTTCACCTTCTGCATTTACATTACCCTCTTCTTCATACTCTACATCATCATATTTTTTGTTGTAAGTAATAGGACATAAGGTTATGTAGATACGAAGTTCCTATCACTGTCAACAACAAGTATTGGCCCAACAGTATCCTCAAGCTACGTTTACTATATGTGATAATGTCGAATAAGGACATGACATCCAACCTTATCACAAGTTTACTTTGGAGATTGAAAAAGTAGTTTTCATCCCGGGTCCTGGGATAGGCACAAATTTCAAGTGAAAATGGGTTGATAAGCCGCCATCCGCCCACAACAGGCCTGATAAACAATCCCATTGTGGCTAAGGTGTTACAATTACCTTTTTAACCTTACTTTTGAATTAGAAATTATCAAAATATACCCATTTCTTATATTTAAGTTTTTGTTTTTTCATTTCTTATGCAAATAGACGTGAAAACAAAATCCAAGATTCAAACCCTTGTTCCCAAAACACCGCAAGGGCTCTGACAACCCATCTCCTCTGTTACTCAAATCTTGCCAAATTATGGGCAGCATTAAAATCCCACGTTGTCCTCCTCTCAATTGAATTGGAGTTCCGTTTGCACTGGTATTGGAAGTGACACTTTCAACATCTGAAATCTGAAGTCGTCTCTATGCCATCGTTGGAAATTCATAAGTAAATTTCTGCTGCTTCTGTTACTCAAATCTTGCCAAATTCTGGGTGGCTATACAGCAATGCCACTAGTATCGGAAGAAATGCTTTCAACATTTGAAATATGAAGCTACCTCTACACCATTGTTAGAAATTCATAGTAAATTTATGTTGCTTTTATTACTCAAATCTTGCCAAATTCTAGGCGGCACTACAATGCCACATTACCCTCCTCTCAATTGAATTGCATTTTTGTTTGCATTAGTATCGGAAGAGATGCTTTCGACATCTAAAACCTATGTTGTCTCTATGTCTTCGCTAAAAATTCATGGGTGGATTGCGGGCTGCTTTTTTCTGGCAAAAAAAATGGCATAGTTTACTGTACAATTAATAAAGATGTTTTGGTCATATTATATAATTTTTAAAGGAATCAAGTAAAGTAAATCAAGGATCAGGATAATGTATCTGTCTTTTATAATTCCATTCCATTAAAATAAACTTTGGATAAAAGAGAGTTTGAATTAAGAATCCATCCATCTAATACAACCTTATCATATGTACTATAATATCCATCATCCATAGTGAACGTAGCCTCAAAGTATAGTGGAAATACAGGTAGCCCTTATACATCCTTACCAATGTGAATGTATCATTATCCCCCTTCAAATGTATCAATCTCTAATCCGAAGAAACTTCAAGTCAAGAAGATATGTGAATTTATACACAAAGTCCAAGATGACAAATAATCCACTTCCATTTCCACTATTCAATATGAAATCTCTTTATCCCATTCTCATTTGATAGTCACCCATTTCATCAAGTTCAATCATGTATAAACAATCAAGTAGTAACATGTATATTACGCCATTTACAACTCCCAATCACCAAAATAATATTGCACTATGCACTATTAGGGAGTATAATGAAACCCAAACCACTTTTTCGAATTTTTTCTACCCTTCTTCAACGTGGCAATGATTTTTTTTTGCTACAATGATTTTTGCTTGATAGTGCCCAACCTGTTTTGAAACTCCAACTCTTTAAACACTATTGCATTTCATTTACATACTTCTTGACAAGAAGGGTTCAATCAAGATGGATATAATGAACAAAAATGGTTAAGAGGTTCATCATGTACTTGTTAAAGCAAGTTCTAGAATGAATATTATATGCTTGATCACACACAAAACAAGACATAAGGCTCAAAAGCTTGCAAAAAAAAAAGTTATTGTGTGTTGAACTATGCACATTTTCGTTCAATCCATTAAAAAAAATAATGAGACACATCATTTTTTAGCATAGACAAAAACTAATCAATCTCACACATCTCTTGTAGATATTATCACTCTCATTCCAACAAAACATGGGAATTTAACAACCAAAATTAGCATTATGCTCCATTTACCCCAATTCATAGAATTAAAAAAAAAAAAAAAAAAGCATTCAAAAGGGATATCTAACCCCCACACCTAGCTTTTACGTTGTCCTCAATGTACTCCATGTAAGCTCATAAATCAAGGTATAAAACACACAAAAATGAAAAGATATAAAAGAAAGAAAAATAAAGATAACAAACTTCCCTGAAGCATGAGCCATAGTGGAGACTTATTGGAAGAGTTACAATGTGCAGTGGTATATGGTGGAGCAGACGCTCTTCCAAAGGAAGGATGATAGCCTTTCTTTTGAATGAGTACGCGCCATTTTCATCTTGAAGCAATTGCACATTTGATATTTATCACCAAAGCAACCACATACTCAAATAGAATTGTTAGAAATTTAAGAACAAGATCAAATGACTCTTTCAAAATAAGCAAGTGCAAATCTCAATTCTCATCCAATCAACATATCAATAAATTCAAGCAACATCCCCAAGTGCTAACAACAAAATTCACCATCATCAACATCACCAATCCACATCTCCAAAAAGTCACCATAAAAAAAATATAGATTCAAACTATACATATCACACACTACAAATATTATAACTAAAAATATTATAACCAAAAATCTAAGAAAAATAAATAAATAAATAAAATAAAAGAAAGAAGAACCAGTGAATGTAGATTGATGTAGCCGCGAATGAAGAATGGAGCAGCAGCAGGCGAGAAAGGAGTGCAGCGATGAATAGCAGCAACAGGATAGCAGCGGCGGAAGGAAGGCAACAGACGCGGCGGCGGCGGCGCGGAGCAGGAGAACAGGCGCGAAGAAGACAGCAGTGGTGCAGGCGCGTCGAGAGTGCAACAGTGCACGACGATGGAAATAAAAGGCAGAGAGAGCAGCGGCGGCAGAAGCGGTGCAGCGCACAGGCATACGGGCGAGGCGGGCGTGCGGGCGCGGCAGGAGCGAAGAAGACAACAGCGGCACAGGCGCATGGCGATGGAAATAGAAGGCAGAGAGAGAGCAACGGCGGGCAGCAGAGCAGCGCGCGGCGCGGAGAGAAGAGGAAAGACAGTGGCGGCAGTGGTGCGCGTGAGAGAGAGAGAGAGAGAGAAATGAGAGAGAGAAAAACCCTACCCCTTCTCCTCTTTTCTTTTTTATTTTAATAAAAAGGGCTGAAATTTTGGAAGAAAAATCAGAAAACTATGTGCTCTTAGGCATGATCATGCCTAACACTCCACTGTCTATTGAGCGTGAAATCGCCCATTTCAACCTTGTCCACGAAATTTTCAAGAAAAACTAGTCTAATTTAAGCGTGATCACTCCCAAATCGAAATAATCTCTTGTACCATTCCTAATTTTTTTGAACTTGGAGAGTTTTCATAAGACGTGATCTCACCTCAAAAATTGATGTCCGAACCTATTTACACAAAGAAAACAAAATTCAACGAGAATTAGAAAACGAAAAACTAAACTAACCAAATACGAAAATAAAATATAAAATAAAATAAAAATAAATAAATAAACAATTTGGGTTGCCTCCCAATAGCACATTTTTTAGCGTCGTTATGCTCGACCAAATATATCAATAGAACACATAGAATGATTTTTCGAAGGATATTTCATAGCATCGAAAATATTGAATATAACAATCTCTCCATCAAACTTGACAGAGAGTGTACCCTTATCGACATCAATCTTTGTTCTTGCAGTCTTCATAAATGGTCTTCCCAACCGGATAGGGGCAAAGCTAGTGATGGTGTCTTCTTCCATTTTCAAGATGTAGAAATCTGTTGGAAAAATCAACTTGTTAACCTGCACCAAAACCTTCTCATCATTTCTCAATCTCCTTTTGTTGGTGTACAGCTCCTTTAGAAATTTAGCATATTTTGGAATTTTCTTAATGGCATCTAATAAAGGAATATTTATCTCCACTTTTCGAAAGGTTTCCAATACTTCTCTTCATGATCATCCTTCTTGGATTTTGCTAACCTGCTAGGAAATAGAGGAACAACCACATTAAAAGTACTAGGTGAAGAGTGTGGGGAATTTACCTTTTTGTGGTCCTTGGACTTTTCCTTGAGGATTTCTTCCGCTTCTTTCTCTTTTTCTCCTTCATTGGTATTTTCAAGCGAAGAAGGTCCCAATTGTATTTCCTTTCCATTTCTCAACGTCATTGCACGTGCATTTCTCTTGGATACACCTCCGGTTGAGATGGAAGTCGTCTCGAATTTTGAGCTTCCTTTACCAACAGATGTTGCCTATTGGCTAAGTTGGTTTCCAAGACTTTGAATGATTGTTCTTTGCTCTTGAATGCTAGCTCTCGTCTCTTGTTGAAATTTTTTAGTGTTTACTGTTAGAGCTTTCACGATATCTTCCAAAGACATTCCGGATTCTGAAGGTTGAGCTTGTGGTAGTGGTGGTGGTCTTGTATAGCCTTGGTGAGGAAAACTTTGTTGGCCTCCTTGATTCTTGTAGCTAAAGTTCGGGTGGTCTCTCCACCCCGGATTATAGCTATTTGAATAAGGATCATATTTTCGTTGAGGTTGTCCTGAAAATCCTCCCATGGCATTGGCTTGTGAACATCTTCTAGCAATGAGGGATACATATTCGAACCATGTCTAACAACCGAGCAACTCCCACACACTTGAGCTTGTGGCAGTTGTCCCACTACAAACTTTTCCATCAAAGATGTCAGCGATTCTAACTTTTGATCTAAGGAGTTTGTGTTCACTTCATTAACTTGATGTGGAATATTATATTGTCGAGTTCCAAACTATTGTGCATTAGCAGCCATGCTCGAGATGAGACTTTTAGCAGCTTCTGGTGTCAAGCTAACCAATTCTCCTCCACTTGCAGCATCAATTATGTTTCTATCAAAGGTCAAGAGCCCTTCATGGAAATATTGAATGAGTAATTACTCCGGAATTTGATGTTAAGAAACTGCTTCTTCATCTCATTCCAAGTGGTAATAGATCCAATAAGTAGATAATAGAGTCAATCATTAACTTTGTCAGCTAAAGAGAATGGAAAGGCCCATAGAGAAATTTGGTCTTCCTTCACAGTTTGAGGCTTCATTGTAGTGCACACAACATAAAACTCCTTCAAATGCTTATGAGGATCTTCACCTGCAAGTCCACGAAAGGTAGGTAATACGTGAATAAGACCATATTTCAACTCAAAAGTAGCATATGTAGGAATTTGAATGCATAATGGTTGTTGATTAACATCAGGGTTAGCCAACTCCCTTAAAGTTTGTTGAGCTGGAACTTTCATGTCTTCTTCCTTTGTCTTACTTTCTTCAAATCCAGTATCTACTTCAGGTTCAGACTCGATCCAATCTAAAGCTAAATTCAAACCAGGGGATGATGAAGATAATTGTTGAGCTCGTAGTCTAGCTTCCTTCCTTAAGGCCTTTGTAGTTTTCTCGACTTTTGGATCAAATATCAATTCACCTGTATGAGAAGAACGAGGCATAAATCAGATACAAGGAAAAACCTAACTCAAAAGAAATTAATTCAACACCGTTCCCCGGCAACGGCGCCAAAAATTTGATAGGTTGTCAATCCACCAAATATAATTAACCTACTTCCAAAATACGAGTATAATGGTGAGCATGGTCGAATCCAAAGAGAATGGGAATTAAATTCTCTTGAATAAAATTAAACAAAAACGGGAGGTTTTGAGAGATTTTTACCTAATTAACTAAATACTAAATTAACTAATCTAACAACCACAAGCTTACAAAGAACCAATTCATATGAAACAATATGACAAGAAAAACTATTAGAATAGAAACAATAATAAGAAGAGAAAAATTTGATTCAAGGGTTCGATATTCAATTATACTATTGATCATAGACTAACAAATAAATTATTGCAAATTCAAGCAATTAACCTTGGATTTATTATGATAGCCTTATAAATCCTTTGTTTTCCTAATTAATTAACCAAACCTAGCATCCAGTCAATTCTTATTATTAATCAATTGGGCACGATAGCATTTCATATCAATTAATAATAACATTAATGCCAAGTGAAAATAGCTTAATACTAATATCAATAATTAGGATAGCCATAAATATCAATATTAGCCCTATAGGTTCAATTAGATTAAGTAAATTATGATAGCATAATTTACCCAGTCTAATGCTACAAGTCTTCAATCATTTACACTACTAGAAGTATAAATTCATGAATAGTTATAGAAGAATAAATAATAATTTGATTTTTCAAGTCAAATTAATATAAAATCTCCATAAAAATCATTTGAACCTACTAGTGCTTGAATATAGAGCAAGAAAATCAATAAATCACATAGGCCTCACAATAATATAATTGAAATATGAAACCCTTAAATCAAAACGAGAAATTAACCACTCATAATATAATAAATCCTAAACATAAACAACATCATTTAATACAAAAAATAAAATAAAGAAGAAAGATAAGATAAGATAAAAACTTACTACAAAAGGGAAGAAGAAAATGTGTTCTTTCCTCCCAAAAATGTCTCTCACTACAAAATGTTCTTCCACTTGCAAGAAAAGAAGAAAAAAGTGTATTCTATATCCCCTCCCTTGGTGAATTTGGCTGCTACTTGGTGAAGTGGTGCGAAAGTCTTCATTTCCATACTCTTTAGTCTCTTGGGCCAAAAATGGGCTTTTCTTTTGGGCTTTTCTTTTGTAATTAATTTCAAAAGCCTAATAACAACAATCCTAAGCCCATATGAAAAATATGGGCTTAGCTCTTGGTCTTCGGTTGTTTTCACATCGGCTCGTTTCTTTTACTAATCGTCCATTTTTTTTATTTTTCCTCCAATTGCATTTTGGAAACAAAAATAAGGAGAATGTGGATATAAAATATAGAATATTATAAACATATCAATGTTCAATATCATTGAAAGTAATTTCGAGAAACAATCATCAAGACCTATAATATGATTACAACCACTAAAAAAATGCATCCTTTATTGCAACCAAGCACACATACATCCTTATAAATTCTGGGGGTGTCAATGTTCTATTCATCTTTATCACAAAAGAACTCCTAGGGTTTTGCTTCTTAATGATGGTGCAATAATCATGCAACTTATTATACTGCTACCTAATATCCAAACTCAATAAGGACATATTATAATTTTATGCTCTCTAAACCTTATGGATAGTGCATTGGACTCCACAATCCCATTTGATTTTATTCTTCAAGTATAATAATCTCTTATTTGTATTAACTTTCATGTGTTCGAGGATTTTCATTCCGAGATACTTATAGTCTACCTGACGTTTTTTCGTTCTATATGCACATATATGACTCCCTCTGATTGTCTTGACCTAAAACATCATTGACCTCTAAATGGTAGATGCCCTCATAAACTAGTCACATCCATTCTTGCATTTTGCTGTGAATATTATGGCATCACACTTAGGGAGATTGAGATCATACTCCCTTCCTTAAGGACCAATCCTTTAGCACTCTTTTAAAATCATCTCTAGTTGGGTATTTATGACCTATTCTTAATTCCAATTTTGCTCATGTCAGTTATTTCATTCCACTCTTCATTGTCAGATTGCAGATAATTTTCATTTTCAGTTGCACTAAACCAATCCTCACATTTAATCTTCTTTTGTTTTGTTTATCATTCCAATATTTTCTGACTTTTTTCAATACTATTATAGCATGCTTAGGTGGCATACTTAAGAAATATGTCATCATCATTAGACCCCTCAAATCCTGTATGAAAATGGGGGCATGAAATATTGTTTAATGAGTCTGAGTCATCACTAGTTTCTACACCATTTTCATTCATTGGTTCAATTCTTCAAGTCTCTTCCACATGGCTTCTTTGAGTAGGTTCAACCCCTTCATTCATTGGTTCAACTATTGAAGTATCTTCCACATGACTTCTTTCAGTAGGTTATACCCCTTCATTCACTGGTTTAATTCTTGAAGTCTCATCCACATGGATTCTTTGAGTAGGTTCAACCCCTTCATTCACATCATCCAACCTTTCTTCTCTGTGTGCACTACTCCATGACCAGTTTCATATTTTGGTACATTTTATACATCTTTATTTCCCACAAATTGTTCACCTTCTGCATTTGCATTACCCTCTTCTTCATACTCTACATCATCATATTTTTTGTTGTAAGTAAGAGAACATGAGGTTATGTAGATACGAAGTTCCTATCACTGCCAACAAGTATTGGCCCAACAATATCCTCAAGCTACGTTTACTATATGTGATAATGTCGGATAAGGACACGACATCCAACCTTATCACAAGTTTACTTTGAATGTTGAAAAAGTAGTTTTCATCCCGGGTCCTGGGATAGGCACGAATTTCAAGTGAAAATGGGTTGATAAGCCGCCATCCGCCCACAACTGGCCTGATAAACAATCCCATTGTGGCTAAGGTGTTACAATTACTTTTTAACCTTACTTTTGAATTAGAAATTATCAAAATATACCCATTTCTTATATTTGAGTTGTTTTTTCATTTTTTATGCAATAGACGTGAAAACAAAATCCAAGCTTCAAACCCTTGTCCCCAAAACACTGCAAGGGCTCCGACAACCCATCTCCTTTGTTACTGAAATCTTGCCAAATTATGGGCAGCATTACAATCCCACGTTGTCCTCCTCTCAATTGAATCGAAGTTCCAATTGCACTGGTATTGGAAGTGACGCTTTCAACATCTGAAATCTGAAGCCGTCTCTATGCCATCGTTGGAAATTCATAAGTGAATTTCTGCGGCTTTTGTTACTCAAATCTTGCCAAATTCTGGGTGGCACTACAACAATGCCACTGGTATCGGAAGAAATGATTTTAACATTTGAAATCTGAAGCTGTCTCTACACCATTGTTGGAAATTCATAATCAAATTTATGTTGCTTCTGTTACTCAAATCTTGCCAAATTTTGGGCGGCACTACAATGCCACATTACTCTGCTCTCAATTGAATCGCATTTTTGTTTGCATTAGTATCGGAAGAGATGATTTCAACATCTAAAGCCTATGTTGTCTCTATGCCATCGCCAGAAATTCATGGCTGGATTGTGGGCTGCTTTTTTGTGGCAGAAAAAACAACACAGTTTACTGTACAATTAATAAGGATATCTTGGTCATATTATGTAATTTTTTAAAGGAATCAAGTAAAGTAAATCAAGGATCAGGATAATTTATCTGTCTTTTAATTTTTCATTCCATTAAAATAAACTTTGGATAAAAGAGAGTCTGAATTAAGAATCCCTCCATATAATACAACATTATCATATGTACTCTAATATCCATCATTCATAGTGAACGCAACATCAAAGTATAGTGGAATTACAAAATTTTGGAGTCCTTGATTATCCTACTACCCATACATAAAAAATAAATATATTTTATGGTAGCTAACACAAAAACACAAACAGAATATGGGACCATTTGTCAGACATAATCTAGCAATTATAATAAATTTTAAATGTATGTACACAAGCAATTTCAGTGAAGATAACATTCATCATATTTTAAAATAACATATACAACATAAACCTAAACAATAATGTACAAACTTTTGTTAGCTGATGCAATAAATAAGATTTTTTTACTTCAGTCATTGAACATGTCATTATATAGTTTTTCCCAATAATAAGTATTTCAAAGGAATCCTACCTATAGTAAAAAAATAAACACAATCACCTCCAACACACATGGAGTCTCTGCCGCTGGCCGTAGTAGGATCCTGTGTTGGGTTCGACGCCACCATAGAATTCAAAGGAACTGATAAAATGCTTCACTGATTCATTTAGAGTTCTCCTTTTTCTCTCTTCATTTAGGTGATGATTATGTCCATGAATCTTCAAAAGGAGGAATGACATTATAGGAAAAACATAAGAAAATCTGATACAATTAAAAAAAATGAAAAAAAAACACGACGGCATTTTGTGCATAATTTTTTTTATTAATTTTTTTATAAAAAAAAAGCTATATAGTAATTTTCCTTAGACTAGCACATGTATTGCATAACAGCTGTACAAATTACCATTTCACAAGTGCGTGAGCATGTGTCAATCAGTAGGTAAACCCATGTGTGCATATTAAATCAAATGCGCTTATGCTGCGTTTACTTTTCTAGTCAGGATTGGATAGGATATAATAGAAATTGGAATTAAATTTGAGATAGGGATAAGTTTGAAATTTTTATTCTACGTTTACTTCGTAGGATAATATTAGGATAGAGAAAGATAATTTTATACTATACAACGTTTACTTCGTGGGATTGGACAGGATAATGCAAAAATTACAAAATTGCCCTTAATACATGATTTATATATGAGGACATTTTTGTAATTAAGTTTGTGCATAAGGATAAAACAGTAAATTTTTATTTCTTATCCCATCGGATAATTTTTATCCCAGGGGTTTAGGTCGGATTAGTATCCGCCGAATTATCCCGAATTTTGTCTTTTATCCCGGGTCGGCTGGATTGACCCGGAAAAATATTCAATGAAGTAAACGCTGGATAACTGTGGACTATTTTCCCTAATCCAGGTTTATCACCCGAAGTAAACGGGGCCTTAGGGTGTTCATACGCCTATTTTAATTTTCTTTTTTAATGTAATTTTAAAAAAAATTCTAAAAATTAAAAAGTGAAAAAAATATTAGAAGTGTTACTACCTTATTGTTATACACCATTAACTTGGTCGGTCAACATGGTATGCTGAAGAAGAGAGTTATCGAGCGAGATAATTAAATGTCATATTATTTTATAATATATAAATACACAGTAGTTTATATTTAGATTAACTTTAAATTTTTCGTTGAAGTTATTGCTATTTTTAGATGCTATGAAATAATTTATGTTTTTATTTTATTTTTTATCTAAAATTTGAAATGCTCATATATTTTTTGTCTCACTTACGCTTTTATTATAAAATGTATATCAAAATAGTTTTTTTACAATATTCAATTTAATATCAACATTACATATATATAAATAAAATATTAATTTTTAAAGTAAAAATACATTTTTTCAGTTAAATGTGAAAGATAATGTTTTAAAATATTTTATACAAAATAAAATTATGATATATTTTTATTTAAAATATAATAATATTAAAAAAATATTCTACTATTTTATTAAAAAATATATTATTATTTTTATAAAATTATTAACTTATTATATAGGATGATAATTTCTTCCACGACATGATAAAATAACACAAAATAAAATAGTAAATAATAATAAATAAATATTTTTAATATTAATAATAACTACTATATAATCACAAATATTATAAATCCTACGCACTTATGAAATACTAGTCTTCATTAATATTATGGTACATGTATGGTTCAAAAACTTCAAATATTTATTTTTTATATATAACTATATAGATATATTTATTACAGGTATATATAAATTACTCCCTCAAAGCAAGGAGTCTAATATATATATATATATATATATATATATATTATTTGAGTATTTTGATTGTGATTGTGTGCAACAGTTGCGTTCTCTATTTCCAGTCCCAATTACCAAGTTAGGGTTTCTGCTATTGAACAACGGTTATAATATTATTGGATTCAAGGAGGCTAATTCATTGTAATTCAATTCATAGACAAAAGACGAATAAAGAAGATGGTTGAGAGGAAGCTCTACAAGACAAGGCTATGTTTGCTGTACCAAAGAGGCCGTTGCTCTCGCCAATACTGTAACTTTGCCCATGGCGACGCCGAGCTCCGCCGCTCTTTTAATGGTATTTTTTTTGGAATGAAGGCTATTTTCGTCGTTTACACTTACCATAGCTTTCCTAATGAGTACATATTTGAAGATTTAGAAGGCTTATTATCTAATATTGGATATGTCATTGTTCTCAATTTTATGATCTCCATCCGTTTCACTTGTTCCTATTGTAATTACCCTCATTACTCAAACATAATTTCATCTTATCAACTATTACAGGTTTTTATTTTTTTCGTTTAAAAAATCATGTAATGTTATAGTCGCACCGATGCATGAAAATGCTGATGTCTGATGCCTTGTTCGGATATTTTCGCGTCTCAGTGAAAATAGAATCTTTGTTCCGGGTTTTATGAATCATTATCAGCGCAGTGACTTAGACCTCTTAGCGGATTGGATTGTGCTGGTTGAATTATCTTTATGCTGCTTTTGGTGTTGCTTTCTCGGCGTCTTGGTTTATCATAACTCATCTTGAAACTGCTGTATTATAAGATGGATCCGAATTATGTTTTCATGGAATTTCTGGGGTTTCTAGAGAACATGGTATTTTCGCCATCTGCTTCTGTATCATTGATGCTGCAAAGGGCCGTCAAAATTAATTATTCCACTTTATTCTGCAATGTGTAAATTCTTCGAGAATGTGGTATTTTCTTCATGTGATTCCCCCATGAAAGATACTGTGAAGGAAGGGGTCCCTTGGCTCTCTTGGCTCGGAACTAGAGCATCAAAAACAATATATTGCACATTGAAGGTTACAATCACAAATTTCATACTTCACACGGACAAAGGATGAACCTGCACTGTTGCTTTATATTCTTATTACACAAGGGCAGAGGATTTCTATATTTTGAGTTGCTTCGATGATTCTCGAAGGTTTTTTCTTTCTGTGAAAGCTCATGGTATAACTTTATCTATCTTTTTATGAAGAGCCATTAGTTCTATGGCTTATATGGAATCTGCAAGAAGGCTCTAGAACTTATGATTATTGTCTTAGTCATTTATTCCCAGTAATGGTAAGCTTAACTTCATGTCAATTAATTGGCTGATGGACTTGCTTGCACCTTTTGTGAGATTGTGATTGTCCATTCTATGGTGTTTTGATTCATTTGTCAAATTGCAGGAAAGCAGGAGTATCGAGGGGGTAGAGACTTGCGAGAAAGGCTTGACAGGATGCGTTCTCCATTGCACAACTCACCAGCGAGACGAGATTCCAAAACGAGAAATTCTTCTCTTGGTAAGATACACAAATATCATACATTTTTGTTGGCTTACATTTATTGTACCATGGCCTTGACGTTTTGTTCTAATGTGATTTGCAGGAGATAGTCCTCATTCTCATGGGAAAAGGATGTAAGTGAATTTGAAATTTATTTGCCTTTGTCCTGGTTTTTTTATGAAATTAGATTTCTTTGATATCATGGAAAACTTTTTCTGTATGTGGATGGCTAAAACTATTTTTATGATGGCTTTTAATTTTTGCTCTATGTTGGTTTCTTTTCTCAATGATTTATATGAAAGCTTGCCGCTTTATTTTCATGAGAAAATAATTGACACCTGGTTTCCATGTTATGGAGCACTATTTGGGATTACATGCTAAAATTGATAATGAATACCGTCAAGGTAACAATTTTATAAAGGATTGCTTATAGAACCATACCTTTGCCCATACATGTGTACATGTATAGATTGATAACTTTTTTGACATCCATACATGTGTACATGTATAGATTGGTAACTTTTTTGACATCCATACTCTTTGATTAACATCTTCTTTACCAGCTATTTGAGAAAATTACCTCTACGTTCTTCCTTCTTAAAGGCTAAAAGATGTATTTGGTCTGTCCTCATGCACCAAAATATTTTATCATGGACTGCTAACTTTGGAATATAAGATGCTAAGAATATATTATTTAAGACTCATGTTTCGTTATAATTGATAAAGCAGTTAGACTTTAGAGCTATATACTTATGTAGAAATGCACTAGTTTGAAGATATTATTCAATCTGAGAAAACTTCATAAATTTGAATTTTATATGTGACATTAGATTATATGGTCTTATATTTGCGGTTGATAGTGTTGAATTGATAATTCATTCTCTTTCAGTTGTACTTGTGATTTGACAACACATATTGACTGAAGGAGATGACCTGTTACATATGATTTGATAACACATACTGAGTCAAGGAGTTTATCACACTAGTCAAAGTTTAATAACTTTGTAAATACTACTTTGTGCTAATAATTTAGTTTTTTTTTTTGTTTTCCGACTTCAGTCTTTGTTATAATTTATTTGTTGTAAGTTGCAAATATGGTGTGGTTCTTTGCCTCAACTAATTGATTATTTATGCAGATGGGTTGGGAGTTTCTGACTTGGCATTTAGCAAGTATAAAGAAAAAAAATGAGTTCTAGAGACTTGTATGTTGTGTGTGTGCCAATGATCATTAAGATGCACATTTGTCAAACGACGTTTTTTCTATAATTATAAATTTGGTTGAAAGTTTTGAAGTAACTTGCATGAAGTATGTTTTGTTTGCTAATATGCTACTTTCAGATTCAGTTTGCCAGTAAATAGTCATGACATAATTCTTGGCTACTCTTCTCATAATACACAAATCTTTGTTCTATACATGGTGCTTCATTTTTTCTCTATATTTATCAAATTTCATTGTATTATTTGTTTTGGTTTCCTCGAATGTGGTAACACTTAATTTTGTGAACATTCCATTTCTATTCTGCATTGGCATTCTATGTCATTATGCAGTGATAGAACTACAAGGAAAAGAAAGCAGTTGGATGGCCGCACCGATTATTCAGGCCAAATGTCAGATGGAACTGAAGATCAAATTAAAGATAGACGACGGACACAATCTGATGCCAAAATGCATGTTGAGGAGCAGGTTTAATGCATAGCTGCTTTTCTGTTTCACAACAGTACCTCCTTTTTTTATTTATTTTTATATTTTTTTTTGTTTAAATTTAGGATAGTTCAACCTATCATGTCATCTTTCTCTTTCTTTTATTTACTGTACAGCTGAGAGAAATGCATTCTGAAATTAAGATGCTAGAAGGTGACAGGCGACAGCTTGAGGTTAGTAATATTTGTTCGTGGTTGTGGTAGCTGGCTGGTTCTTAAGAAGGCTTTGCATGTCTCTTAAATGCTAAATTGTTCTTTGTGCTTGTTGAACAGATGTACTTGGAGGATAAAGTTAAGGAAGCTGATTCGTTTACTTTGAAAATTCATGAGCTTGAGATGCAACTTTCTAAAGAGAAAGAGGAGGGGAAAAGGTGCGACCTAATGAGTTTTGGTTCTGAACTTTTTATCAAGTTTTGGTCTGTTTTATCCAAAGGGAGTTTATTTTAGTGTTGATAAAAAAACAATTACACTTGAATCTTCAAATGCCGTCTGAGAAGGATTTTGGTGGCACTGATTACTTTAGCTTTGGCTTAGGTAGAATTAATTGTTGTTCTACTTAATAACAATCTTTTTGCTTGTGATTAACTTTACTAGTGTGCCTCTTGGCTCAAAATGCATAAACAATTTCATCTATTTCACTTCTTACTAAATCGAAGGGGTTTCCTTTCAGAATCTAATTTTATTGATTATATTAAACCCCTGAATTGCGTAGGAGTTTAATTACTCTTCTCTCTCAAGTCTCAACCATTGCCTGGATTGATTATTGTCCAGGTTTACTACAAAAATAAAGGAGTTCAGTAAAGCACATAAACGTCACTTGCGCCTACAAGATGACCTGAAGAAGTATGGTTTTGGATTGATAACAATATTCACTGTTGCTTAGGCATCTAATTTTATTAATTATGTTTTGGTAATGAGTTACAATGTATGTGACTTTCATAGATCACATGCTAAGCTTCAGAAGTTGGGTGAGCAGCTGGAATTAGATGCTGCAGGGACAGGCAATGAAGCTGATTCTAAAATCAATGCCTTGAGTGATGATATAACTGGTCATTTTGCTAGCCCATTGAATGATGGTCAAATGAATTCTTCACCACACAGGACATCACGAATAATCCTGCAAGCTCATAATGCATCAAATCAAGGTAGTAGAAGTACATGCAAGCCGTTTGAGATTCAATTCATATATCCTTTCGGAAATTGAGTAACACAACTGTAGCATGACAGACTACCATTGGATTCCAAACTTTTTCAATGGATATTATGTTTACTTTCCATTTTTGTGTAAAGCAATTGGTTTGTGGTTTATTTTTTAATACTAGGTTGACTACTGATGCATGGAACCTTATATTTAAGTCTCCAGCATAAAAAATAGCACTTTAAAGTGGGGGTAAAATTCTCCAATATTTCTGACACATCTATTGTTTTGTTCATATTCAGGAGCATTACTTACCTATTGGCTGGTTGAACACTATTCTAGAGCTCTCCCAGGATATTCCTAGCTCATAGCTAGTATACATTTCTAGAATGCACTAACTAACAATGTTCTACACATGTGGAACATTAAGCCGGAGTAATGCATTGCATTTAAAGCATACATGTTTTTTGTAGTTAATGTTGATTCTATTGATTGACCTAGCCAGAGTTTCTAGGTGGCTGTTGTTTGTTTTTATGTAGCACTTCTCCTGGTGTCATATGCCATTTATACACACTGTGCGTGCCTCTTAGCTGACAATCTTTTACTTTTCAGTTAATCCAGTTGGGAGAAGAACTGAAAATGGGAGAAGTCGAGTGGAAAAGCTTCCTCGTCACTCTAGGAATCATGATCAGCTGAGCAATAGCAAAAAATCTGAAGCAGATGGTGATGGATATAATAGTCGTGGGCCCTTGGCATATGAAGATAATTCCAGGAGAGCAACAAACCTGGCTGCTGGTATGCAATCTGCTGACAAGGTATCCCTCCTTTACCTCCAATGGAGTTGCTATCATTATTAGTTATTTTTTCTACATGAAAATATAGGATTTTTCTTATTTTATCAATTTTTTATTTTTTATTTCTGGATCTAATGAAGAATTTGTGTCCAAGAGTAGCCATCCATTAAGCCATATATTATTAACAGAACTGACATTGAGCCCAATCAGGACCATAGAATAAATTTCTGGGAATTTTGTAGAGCTAGAACATGTTAACAATATGATGCTCTCCATTGCTACATTTTAGTGACTGCAAGTTAAAGCCCGTTTATGTAAAAAAATCCAAAGGCTCGCAGCAATTTCATGTTGGGCTCTTTTATTTGTAAGGACATGAAATTGATTAATTGTTATTATTACATCCTCAATCTCAAGTATGTTGAAACACTATGATTAGCCCAGAGGACATACTTGCCCAAACCTTGTCATGTACAACATCCACCAGATTAGTGTAGGTAATTCACCATAATGATGGAAAGTAATGGTTTATGGATGAAACATGTAGCTAAAAAGTGTGTTGGCTCATTTGTGTATCGACTCTAGATAAAAGAATATATAAATGAATATCAATTTGTGGATATATATGTTTCTTATTTTTACAACATTTCATGGAATCAATTTTGGATTATTTTGTAACTTGCAATTGTTCTGTTTGCCATGTCAGTGATCATCCTTTTGTTTGTCATCAGGTAAGGAATGCCCTACAACTTGTTTGAGTTGAGTGAATTATACTCATTTAGTGTATAATCTTTTGAAAGCCTACCCCTTGATTTTGAGAAGTTACTTATCTAATTTGAACATGAATTGTTCTACTTTGGTGTATAATCATTTGAAAGCCTACCCCTTGATATGATTTTATTTATCATGGAAAATTTTTAGTGTAAGGCATCTGAGACCGGCTTTGTACTGCCCTCAACTGGTATAGCTGCTCATGCCATTGATGAGGATGTTGAGATTGTCGAAAAAGACGACAAGTTTCAGGCAGCTGCTTCTGCTGGAGCTGATAAGACAGGAGTATCATTGAGAACCCAGCGATTACCTTTTCTGCCACCCCCACCTCCCATACCTCAGAACGCTTATGCTCAGGTTTTCTACTTGAAAGTTGCCTCATAAGTATACTGTGTGCTATATGTGTGCTGTGCGCCGTGTGCTGTGTGTGCGCCGATAAATAAGTATACTGTGTGCTCAGGTTTTCTACTTGAAAGTTGCCTCATAAGTATACTGTGTGCTATATGTGTGCTGGGCGCCGTATGCTGTGTGTTGATAAATGAGAATCACTGTCACAACTATGCATATCCATTTCATTTTGTGATTCGCATTCTTATATTATATGTGATGTCAATTTTGGGAGAATAACATATTTTTCTCCCTGCATTTTTATTTCAATCAACTTTTGCCCTTCCATGAAAGAGCAGGGGAATAGAATGTGTTTTCCCTCAATTTTACATCATTCATTAGATAAGGCTTTATACTCTGCATAAATATTTAAGGCTGAGATAACCAACTTGACTTGGTTGCAGTACAAAGGTGATGACGAGAATGTAGATATCAGCAGAGTTGATGAGGAGACGGTGGATGTGGATATTGTTTGATGTTGGTATTATTTGTCCGTCAATTGAATATGGGGAGCAAGTTTTGTAAGATTTGGAGCTGCTACCCCTTCAAATTGATGTATAAAATTTGTTTTCTTTTCTTTTTAATGGTCCTTTTACTCGTGGAGCCACGTTTTGTCAGCATATCAGGGCTTTTTATGCCATTATTGTAGATTATAATGTGTGTGTGTGTGTGTGCTATTTTTTCATCCCTTTTTAGTCAAATAATATAATACACCAAATCCTTTATGACCTATTTATGATCAGAGATGCTGATGGGTAAGAGGTGGAAAAAAGACTGTTGGGTTCCTGTATATTCATTCTTATTTAATAAATAAAAAGAGAACTTGATCTTGGTACTTCAATTTTTCATGAGATTACGTTTCTATATTTATTTGCATAAAATTAAACCACTGTACCTAATGATAATGTATTTTTGCCCTAAGTATTCGACAGGAAAGAAATAAATTAATATACAGTAAATATGCAAATATACATCAAGTTAGTATGACTTTCTTCATATCAGAGAACACATCGAAACATTTCAGAAAAGGAGTCGGAGAATGCGAAAGAGAAATATGATACTTGATTAGAAATCCTCAATTTTGTGTCGTAATATTGAAATATTTGATTGGTGGCTGTCAGCACTTCTAAGCAAAAATTCGAACTATAGGTACCCAAGCTCCCTGCCTGTACCAAACAAAGTCATCTATACTAACTACATTAGATAAGATATTGAACTAAAAATTAAAAGGTACACTTTCTTCTACATTATCCATGAAGAAAGAACAATGGTTTACCATATAATATAATGTCAAAAAAAAAAAACAATATATATCGCCTAAAAGAATCATGGTATGATTGTTTCCCATTTCCCAGCCAACGATTCATATTTTCTCTAAACTCTTTCGAGCGGCAGGGATGGATCAAGGTAGAAAGTGTATAATTTGGTTTTATGAGTCTTCCTCAAGACACCTGGGGCATTTACATCTGAAACCATAGTCAGCAAGCAATTGCTGCCTTTCTTCGTACGGAAGATCCTCATCGATGTACGATATTGTTATCTGCAAAATACCAAAAAATAATGGAATGGTGGAGATGTCAGTTTCTGTCATGAAAACAGGCAAACAAGTACATAGTCTATTAGCATTATCCTAAAGAGTAGTTACCTCTTCTTCCTTTGAAATGGGTCGTAGAGCGATTATAGTTGCTTGGCCATCCCTATCCTGATCACAGAGGGGGGGGGGGGGTCCATAAGCATCTAATTCAAACGAAAATGCTACTCATGAAGAAAAATCTTCGGCCAGGCATAAATCTATGAGATATATATCTGTGCTTTAGTAAATGGAGCAAAGCACATTTCTATGTTTTGAAGATACATCAAAAGATAAATTACGTAGTAAGTTAAATAATTTCTAAATGCATAAATTACATGAAAGATAAAGCAGATTCGAAGCATACCTCTTCTCGCTTGAACGCTTTGGCATTAGGAGAACACGAGTGATTCATACAACTCTGTAGAGGGAAAAAAGCACTACCTGATGCAGATTTGCAAACACAATTCCAACTTTCATTAGATTCAGATGTTATCAGTATTAACAAGGATTAATATTCAAATTAACACTGATGTGTAAAAGGTAATTAATTCCTCAGTCTCTAGTAGTGTGGGGAAATATCAAGAGTTAATCAGGGGACATTAGAAATCAACAATGGAAATTGATGGGGTGCTTGAGACATGCTCCAATATTGAAGAATCCGTAGAAACGCATAAAATAAATGACAATGTTACACTTCGAAATATTAAAAGAACGAGTGGAGGCTGCAGGTGATCTCAATACTGTTTTAGTAGTATTCTAGTAGTAATTTTTATTTGTTTGTTTTGTTTTGTGCTTACTGAATAATATAGCTACTCTATATGGTTAGAAGAGTCTGGATCCGACGAGAAGGTTAGGCTGATAAGTCTCTGCTAGAATTGCTTCCATGCTGACTGCATGGATCAATGGCAAAATTTCTAATTTGTAGTCTCTCTGTAAGTGTGAACGTGTAGTATTTCTTGAAGTTTCGGAATATATAAACCTTTTATTATTTCTTCCTTTTTTCCATTAACAGTTTTTTGAACGTTTAGTGTTTAACCTGGAATTTTAACAAGTACAATTCAGGAGTCACATTTATTATTACATTTTGAATCTACAAATAAAGTGGGAAGAATGATAATAGCTTATAGGTTGTTGAATCAAGACTGAAAGAGGCCTGCGCCAATTTGGTCACTTTTACAGCAATGTACAGCGACAATTTTCATATTCTCTAAGATCTACTAAGATCCCGTTCCTACAGATTCAAGAAAACTTAGAAAGAGTTTCATACCTTGGCAAGAAACAGAATAGTCGTCCCCAAGAGCATCAAGGAAAGGTCTTGTTATCTTTTCAGCTTTTTTCTGTAATGAATTTCAATTCAATGTTGCTATAAAGATTTCCAATACTGATATTACAATGACAGATAGAATGTGCCCTAACCTTTTGGGAGGGTGGAAGATCATCAATGTACAAAAAGTAATCCTCCACTGGGGACTCCACAACCAAATCACTGTAAGATAGGAGAGCCGTAAGTTATGAAACACGCTCGACTACCAAGTACCAACTCAGGCACATAGCTGACACAATTCATCAACTTAAACAAGAATAATGACCTCGCAAAAAAAAAAAAAGAGATAATGATAGCTTACAGGTTATTCATTTCAAACATGCCAATGATATTTCCGTAGAGTTCAAGGGAAAATACTTGTATAATTAAGGACTCCAAATCTGGACCAAAAACATATATTGTAGAGGTTTTTAATAATAAATTGCAGAAAATTCAGCTATAAGTAGGATACAAGGTGCACATTCCTGATCGTAGATGGCTTCTTTCAGAAGCTGCAATGACTAAACAATTCAGAACAAGTCGTTAGATTGGTGGCCATGAGAGAAACAAGAACACAAAATACCTAACTCTTAGCTTATATTGAAAGCTCCCTTGCTGACATGCTAATGTGGAGTAAATGTTTTCAAAGGCACTCAACAAATCTTCATATTGAAGTGGACTCCAGATAAGAGAAACCTTGTTACCTAAAAACTAAAAACTTCTATATTGTATTATAAGTCGTTTTTAGATATTGTTTAGAACTATTGAGGATTACCTCAAACGCTAAGTCCTTTATCTGCATTCTGAATTCACTTTCATCAGAAGAATCAACATCTTCTGGCAGAGCAATGCAGTCCCACCACCTACAGACAAGCACCCCAGAAAAAAATAATCACAAATTCACGTGTACATATTTCTTTGACATAATGCAAGTGCCATATTCACGTGCCAACCAAGTCTCTACGATTTTCAATTAATAAAAGATTTATCTGTATTACCTTCTCTTGAATCCCATGGACACTGGCTTCCATGCCTCCACTAGCACAGGGAAAACACAACTGTTGCATGGATTAGATGTACCATGCTTCCCCTGCTCTTCAACATGAGCTTCTTTCAACTTTCTGTAGCTCAAAATGGCAAATGAAATTACCTGCAACAGAATCAAGGAAAATAATGGAAATTTCAATTAAAATAAAGTAGAGCTTACATGAATAAAGTATGTGGTTACAGGATAGTTAAGTTGGTAAATATACGAGATGAAGCTCAAGCTACGACAAGAGAATATTTTGTCAATATTCTGAGTTTACATATTGATTTACAGATGCCTAGCCATTTTGAACAAAATGCTCAACTTTGTGATATAATAACATAAAATTATTCCAAATTCATTAGCTATAACTAAAAGATCATTATAAAGCATGTGGCTTTATAGAGAGAGAGTTGCAAATGAGAACTGTACCAAAAACCAAGAGAAAGGAAACACAAATTCTTGACAGATACTATTCAACTTGCCAGGTGACTGAATTAATCACACGTTATTTTTCATTTTGTTGTCTTCAGAACACTTGGCAGTTAGATGCTAGTCTGCATTTCATTCATTAGTATTTACTATCCAAAGCACGGTATCCAATCTCAAATTTCTCAGTCTATGACAATTCAAATTTCCTAGGTACAATAGTTCACCAGGAAATTACCTTAGCAGCAAGGATGAAGATATCATTTGTTTCTGGAGAAGAAGATGGTGAAAGCATGTTAATCAACAAAAGATGGAGAATCATAAGAAGAATAGCATATTGAAAGACAGTTATGACTTCAGCAACATAATTTACAGGTTTACCATTAGCATGCTTCATGAATTTAGAAAGCGCTTCTCTATTAGGTGCTGATGATCCATGACCAACACAAAGTAAAGAATGGAATGAATCCCAATCAGCTTCCGCACAAGATTTGCTGCAAAAGTCCATTAATATGTGATGGTGAAATGAACCAGAGAGCATAATACACGTTACAAGTAAATAATGGAGAGAGATACATATTACAAGTAAATAATGGAGAGAGATACATATCACTCTGCTGTAATCAGACGGTTTTATGAATCCAGAACCTTAATAACGGAGCATTTCAATAAGGAAATTCAGTCTGAATCCATCTAAGCTTTCCCAATCTCAACTAATATATAATTTGGGTACAAAACCTAACAGTGACTATACACTCGCTATCCTAGATGCACATAACTCATACCCCCAGTATGGTAAGCTACTTAGCCATAACAAAATTTAGGTATAACATCAACAAATATAGGAAACCACTGAAACACAATTAACATGGTTCAAACAGAGAAAGTAGGATACATTTATATCTACCTGCAATAATAAGCTTCTTTGCATCCTCCCAAGCATGGAACAACTGATGGCAGAGGGAAATTCTCCGAATACGGCAACTGCAAGCTGCCATCCATTAACGATAGAATAGTAGCATGAGGGAGACGAGTTTTTACAGATGAACTACTACATCCTGTTCCATTAGATAGCCCACACTCATCTGCAGCAGAGACACCTAACTCTTCCAAATACAGTTTCCTCCCAATTTGAAGCTCAATCGAGCCAACAAATCGGAAGCAAAAACTACACACCAAACAATCAATCTTCCACATACAAGAAAAAACAGAAGACAAGTTACCAACTAGATGAAGAAACTCGCAACAGAAAGTACTTCAAATTAACATATTCAAATATCCTCATACCTTATTAGCTGAATGTTGGGCACCAACAAGTATTTGATCCTTCAAAATAAGGTCAGCTTCTTGAAAATCGGCCGCACAATAAACCCCTGCAGTTGGTTTTATCAATTTTAACTTCACAAAAGGTAAATGCTTTAAACATTTCTCAGCATTCCCCCCATCATTTAAATCAAAATCATGGAAGATTAGTTCCAATATAAAAAGAGTTCTTTCCCGGAAAGTCGATAACAAAGAATCAAACACAAACCCGCTAAAAAGAATCAAAATCAACATTCAAAAAAGCAAAATTGAATAATAATAGTAAAAAAAAAACAAAGAACATTACGACCAAAACTAAAACAAAAATAATGCAAGGAAAATACCTTTTCCACGGTCTCCATCTGGTTTAACTTTAATTCCAAGGCATTGCCTTTCAGCTACAAGCGCTTCAAAGTATTCCTATGAAACGCATTATTTCATTCTAAATAAAATATAATAAATCGCGCATGTATGCATAGTTTCTTACCTGAACTTGAGGAAGCGGTGGAGGGCTGAGAAGAGTTGAGACTTCGCCGGAAAATTGAGCGTCGATTGGGCAGTTGGGAGCCTCCATTTTAAGTTCTCAAACCTTTGCACTGCGGCTCGTCCCTTCCTGCAATAATCATTCGTCTTGGATACTTTAAATAAATACAATTCATATTTTACTGTTACAAATCAATATTTACTTTATTTTTTTGAGAGAGCAAATTAGTATTTTACCCTTCATATTGAAAAGTATCACTTAATCAAACATATTACTTTGAACTTTTTGTAGAAAATATATTACTCACATAAAAAAATAATGAAGATATGATTTGAGCTTTTATTTTTAATAAATATAATTTATAAAATTAATTGAGATTTCCCAAATCCCTAAATACACCCTACATAAAATTAAAAATTATTTTATTTTATTAAATATCCCCTATTATATATACTCATAATACTTTATAAATTAAAAAATAAAAAACAATACAGCATTGAGTGACATCCAGAAGCAATGTGAAAAGAATTTGAAGCAGTAGAAGTACTTACATGGTGGTTTATAATTATGTTAATTTAAGTTAAAATTATGGTTCACCTACATATTATTACCATAGATTGGAAAACTGAAGCAATCATACGATCTTCGAACACCACCGCCCTTCCAAAAAGAGACTGCAAACTTCCTAGGAAGTTGAAAGGGTCACCATACAAATTTTATTATTCTTTGACCTAAGTATTGGTTGGAGAGAAAAAATATTGTGTGGAGATGAATTAAGAAAGAATAGAGAAAAAAATTGAATTAGGTTTGTTCTAAATGTACAAGGGTATTTTAATCAATTTAGTTACATCTAATTTTGTTTTATGGTGTATTTAAAATTCCATAGGTGCAAATGGCCTCACCTTGACAAATAAGTTGTTTCGAATATTTATTATGGCAAATTTTCAAATCCTCAAATATGATCCACCAATCCTTACAAAATTGTTTTAATTTCAAGAAATTGGCTAATACTTCAGCTCTGACTATTTTCAAAATCATAGTGAAAATTTATCGCTTCATTAAGAAATTGAATTGTACCACACTACAAGATCATAAATTAAGATGTCGAACAAGTTTAAAAAAAAAAAATACAAAACGAGCATAGTTCAAAGGGTAAATATTCCCATCATCCAGAACAAACAATTCTGATTAGAGTCAACTTGGACGAAAATTAAAAAGATTTTCTTTACCCTTAAATAAAAAATAATTAGGGTTTACTTATTTATAGAAATACACCTTTAGAAAAAAAATCCTACTTGAATATTTTTGTTTACTCGAATTGAATTATTTCCCAGATAGGTGCATATATTGAAACAAACATCCAGAGTCTGAAGTTCTGCAAGCAAGCAAGATGAAGAAAAAGAAGAAATATAACTATTATTGTTGGGAAAAAAAAAAAAAACTCAATGACTTATACAATATGCATTATTTTAAGAGTACATAGACAAACTATTTGCGAAAATTGTTCTACAATTATACAGATGGAAATAATTTGCTTCAAACACTTGAAAGGTTAAAAGCATCTGATGATTATGAGCAAGAATTTTGAAAAAAAAAAAAAAAAAAAGCACAAAACTAAGGAACCCTTGCAAGTGCACATCATTCACATACAACCGAAGAATTGTTCCAACGATGTTGCTGCGAATATGTTGGAGGTGGGTCGGTCAAGCCTGATGGGAGATACGTGCAGTTGGTACCTTATGAATCTCTGGAGAATAATGATCAAGAATAAAATTTCTTCAGAATAAAGCTTATAAAATCTAAAAGAAAAGGAAGCTAACTACTAAGTCAAGCATCCTGTGATAAAAAATTGTGTGATTTAAATTTCAGTTGGAAAGAGAAAAAAATGATTTCCAAAGTAAATTCTCAACTACTTTACAAGTGTACTCAGCAAGTATTAAGGCAATATCTCTAAAGGTTTTACTAATAATGTTCAACAGAAATTATTATCACAGAAATCTCAGAATACGCTCTTACTTGATTTTCTCTCTGCAAGTAATCATAGAGTTAGAAGTAAAACAGTATATTCTACTTAATTGGAACAGGGTGCAGATATTTATTAAAAGAGGATAGGTACGTACTGATAACTGGTTGATAATTTCAGGATTCGAGTCAATATGCCAATCTGGTTCCAGTTGTCTGACAAAAGATGTCCGTCCATTCTCCGTGCTACAGAAAAGAACCTGAAGAATCATTCATTAGTAGACAGCATATGAAACAGCAAGTAGTTGAAAATGGTTACAAAATGATCCACATGCTTCGTAGATAAAAATGCTTGGATTTATAAAACACTACAGCTGAGAAAGATGGTAACAAACTGTAATTCACATTTGAGAAGGCAGGATCTATGCATTGTTCTCCTTAATGATGGCTGAAAACATAATATTACCCAGCGACTTCATTTCTATTCTTAAGTGGATAAGGTGGGGGAAAGGAACTTTTTCCTATGCAGAACGAGATAGGAGGGTCTAGGGACCACAGGAAGCCAAATTTGAGAAAAGGAAATAGCCATTCAGCCAAGTTTACAGTCGATAGAGCAAGATTACGTAATAAAACATCTTTAAAAAGGAAATGAATTAGGATATGTTAGTTCTGGAATTGAAGCTTTTGAGGGTCGGTGTTTGGTAGAAATGGACATACGAACTAGTGTCTGTTTATGGTTTGCCGTCTGATGAAGACTATAAATTCAATCATATTTAGGAAGTGGCTTTTTGTCGTATTATTATACGATTATATGTAATTGTATTATCTTTTTTTCTAGTTGTATTTAACCAAATATAAATAAAATGTGTGTGAGAAAGGGGGTGAGAATTAGAAAGACGTGGCACACTTTTATGCTGGCCATCAAACTGCCGACAACAAAGGAAACATGTCCTAGCATAATTCCTAAAAATATATTTTTTGGAAGTTCCAATGCAAACATGCCACTAGAGTACCCTTGGTTAGAATTCAAATAGGAGTTTGACTTGGTCATAAATAAACGAACATAAAGGGCAGCAAATATTAATATTTCTTCATGTCAAAGGCATACATTGTGACAAAATTGAAAACAAGAGAAGGAAATACAACAAGGGATAGAAATATTAACAGAAAGGAGCCTAAATTTGTACACAAAGTG
Source organism: Caryopteris x clandonensis (assembly GCA_028749325.2). Lineage (NCBI taxonomy): Eukaryota > Viridiplantae > Streptophyta > Magnoliopsida > Lamiales > Lamiaceae > Caryopteris > Caryopteris x clandonensis. Next base: position 2,111,035 of record JAPYKT020000012.1, read on the forward strand.
CCTACATTTAGGCATTACCTTATCTTTGACTAAGCCACCTGATGTAAAAACCCCGGCGTCCTCCAAAGCTGCAAGAACCCTCTTCTGCATAGATAGACTCAGCCTGTCAGTGATCTTGAAGAAATTGAAAGTACATCGGAAGAAAAGAGTTTAACAAATTCCAGAGCACACGAAAGCTTCATTTGTTCACATTTAAGAGATGTCATATGGATTTGAATCTAAGAACATTGTTCCTCTTTTATCAGAGAATACTAGTCTTCTAAGAGCTTCGGTTGGATCTTTAACCTTGTCACCATGGACACTACAAACAGATGTACAGTCGAATACATCCTCTCTAACATCTGATACATGTAAGCATACACATGATGACATGAAAAGATTCTTCTTCAAACCCAAAGCATGAAATAATATGCCATTGTGGTTCAGTGTGACCCGTATCACCATAATCGGTCACATCTGTGACCCGTATCACCATAATCGGTCACATCTAACATGCCGCTATAAGCTCTCAATATGCATGCTAAAGCTTATGAAACCAGATGACACAATGTATAGTATTTGGAAAGAGAAAGACAACCAACTAAAATTTGTCTCAATAGTGGATAATCTTAATGCAGAGAATAAATGCGACTAATTGATTTGTACACTGTTCCTTTTCGATACTCGCACGGACATGAACGGCTTCATAATTCTGAAAACCAAAAAATTGACAGAATATTTGGTACGTGAGAAGAAATATACTCAATGACTGATAGCATCACATTTGGGCCAAATTTAGTTCAATTCAGTAAAATCTGAAACTAAAACTGTTGTTAACAAGTGAAATACAAATAAACTCTTGAGAGATATTTGAGAGATATCAAGATTTGTGATCAAGCAAAGCAAGAATATGTTTCAATCTGGAACCATTCAAATATGATTCATGAAAAATCATTTTAAACAACCATGGCAGGATACATAGCTTTTTTAAAATTTTGGAAATTGGAACATCCTTACCCTTACCTTTCTTCCAATGAAAATGCACTTGATTACTTTTGTGCTGTCATATAAGTTTGGAAACCTAAGGTTGTATACATTTTGAATTTTTCTTTCCTACTACAAATTTTTGCGGCCACTTTTGGTAAGTACTGTAATATAAGTCTAGCACTTCTTGGGACATTATTAAAATAATGTAGATGGAGAAAAAATTGGTGGAGTTATTGCACAGAATAAGCTCGGATAGTAATAACTGAAAATCAAAAGTAAAAAGTTGTCTTATTGAGTGAAGCCTAGAGCTCAAAACTAGAGATGATTAAGATTTTGTGATTAAGGAGCTCAAGAATAATCAGTGAGGAATCTATGCTCACTCTGAGGCATAACAAGTAGGACGCATGCCAGAGTGGATAAGACTACTTTAAATATTGGCAGCTACCCGCCCCTCGGTCCTAGGAAGAACCCTCCAACAAGAACGCAAAAAAGGAAAACATAACATTTCTCTGCCACCAACCTAGTAATATTTTTACCTATATATTGAACATTTATAAATTAATGAATCCCTATCGAATATTTCTGTGCATTTTTGCACATTATTGCAAAATAGTACAATATAAAAATATTGCAATATGAAGTGTTATTTCTTAGAAGACTACCAAATAGTGAAAGAGTGCAACAGTTGACAAGACTACAGGTTATACAGCACCTCATTGATTGGACAACACATCAGACACATGGTCATCAAAAGCAAAAACACGTACTAGTCCTACACGCATGAAAATATATGCATGTCTGTAACTAGTCGAAATTTGATTATTCCTCTTCATTTAATTTATAACTGATATAGAACAATTAGATTTTATACATTTAAAAGACTATATGACAGAGATATTGGACCGGATGAACTCCATCAAAGCTCAAAGAACCAATAGGGCAGAAAGTGGAGAATGCAAATAAGATAGCGATCAATCAACAAAATCACATTATTGATCATGAAGTCATGGAAGGAAGATGTGAACTATTCATCAAACCTGTAAAGTAAGACCACAAAAAGATGAAAATGAACCCATTCTTAAACCAAGAAATTGCAAAACTTGGAGAGTTTAGGATAACCTAACTCCTTGCAAAATAATGTATATCTATGACTAAAGTTTTCGGACCTGAAAGGATATGAGTGGTGGAAACATAAGGATAGCAGGAAATGTTAATCCAAATTGCCTAGACCTGCAATGTAATGTCATCCATCTGTCTAAAATCAATTTATGTACTCCCAAAGAGGATCAAAAAACTCAATTGACAAAACTGGCTCCACTGCATAAAAGACATAACCATAAATCCAAAATTGCCAACCAATTGAGTGTATGTTACAGAGATAACAATACTTCTGATATGGCTATTTGTACTTTCGTTCTGTATGACCTCTGTTTTTTAGCACAGGAACTTGTATCCCCCACGGCTAACAACTTATCTGTTGCAGCATAAGATAACACAGAGATGCAGGTATAAACACAGGGATGAAAAGAGAAGTCCCAGAAAATAATGATAACAGACTGATAAGATGGGTTGAAATCAGATGCTCAGATACAAGAAAGAGGACAGGAAAAACAGAACCAAATTGGTGACATTCGGCTTGCACCCCTGTGAAGTTCTTCTGAATGACTTTAAATAAAAGCAGATTAATATAAAAAAATTGCATTATCATAAACAGAATCAAAACAAACTGAAGCAAGAATAGTAGCTGTTTTACCTCACTTTCATCGTCCAGCACGCTTTCCATGAGATAAAGGTCACAAAACTTTGTGATCTCAAGCAGCACCTCTAGTGCTGATGATCTCACAGTGGCTTGCTTCTGGAACATATTAAGTAGAGCACAAGAATCAGCAACTTCCTACTGATTATTTTATTTTATTAATGTTCTTTTTTTTTTTTTTTTTTTTTTTGTGTGTGTGTTTGTGAGTGTGTGTGTGTGGGGGGGGGGGTTGTAATAACCTGAAGCTCTTCTGGGCTACTTTCCTCTAGGATTACACCAAGCAACCGACAAGTTACCTGAATCAATTATGTCATAGAAGAAGAAATTAGCTGACATGTCAAAATTATAAGTTAACAAAACATGTATGAATTACTGTCACAGCTCAAAAAAACAGATATAATAATAATAATAATGATAATAATAATAATAACAATAATAATAATAATAATAATAATAATAATAATAATAATAATAATGTTATAAATAAATAAATCTCAGCAGAACAGAGGTCTGAATGCATCGTAGTGATAGCATACAAAACACATACAAACTTTGTATGAATTCTTAGTTTATTTTTGACATTCTTCCAGTGTTGAGAGGAGTTATGAACCCTTCTCTTAGATGCACCAAAAAGAAGGCATAAAGGACAATCACATCAATAATGAATGAACCGTGACAAATCCTACAACACCACTCCTATATCACTGCACAATGTTAAGCTTAGAAACTAACTAATCCTTGACCCAGTTGCCATCTCATGAATTAAGCATTAGGTCATCCAGCTTACCCCAACTTCCCATAAAGCAAAAATCCCATTATTGGCACCTGGGGACTCCTGGAGTCTCCCCCTCTCAATTACTATAAGTCTCAACAGCATCATGCCCATAAACATAGAAGTAGTAGTACCTCTTCAATCCAAAATTAATTCAATATATAGAAGCAGAAGTCCAAATGACAGGGCAACTTATGCATGGATCCTGATATTTGAAAAATCTAATGGATTGAGCCTCTACTAATTCAAAGACAGTAGAAGGGCAAACTATACCAACTGGCATGGTGTTAATCGGCTTTGTCCACATGGTCATGAACTCTGACAACAGGATAGATACACATAACAAAGATTAAAGAAAACCAATTTGATTGTCGAGTGGAAATCACAATTATCAATAAAAATGCCATTCTAATGGGAAAAATCATTTCTGTTCTGGTTATAGTTCAGTTTCCAGATGTTTATGGCTTTTTGAGAATTTTCCCCACCAAAGCCTGTTCTATTCATCCCAATAGAGAATTTCAGTAATATCTTCCCAAATTTAACTGAAAAGGAAAGGAAAATTATAAAACATTCACAAGGATATTTCCCAAATAATGACTGTAACACAAAACAAAAATTAAAGAAAAAAAGGAGCAGGAAATGCATCTTCCAGTTGGTCACCTGCCAATTTCAACCAGACCATAATCATCTCAACAATACCCACCAGTTCGATTATCAATCAATTATTGAAATAATCTGTATACTCGTCCACACATTGCACATACACCAGTGAAATCTATTTTAGCCGATTTCTAGTCTATGATTATTTTTATGCAACTCATGTACTGGGAGGAGCATGGTAAAGAAAAGAAGCATTATAAAGGAAAATAGACCCTCCAGTTTATTACCTTTCTACCTTCACTCAACCGTTGCCTCACTATTTGGCTGAGAGTTGGCTGCAGTTAAAAAAAAAAAAAATGGGTCAATATCTGAGTCACTTCGAACAGAATAATAATAGCCAATATCAGGGTAAATAATCATTTACCTTCACAGGCTGAAAGAACTCATCAATATCAGTCTGGGTTCTGCAGTCTTCTGAAGGATTGCCAACCTCAGAAGATCCAGCACTCGCTCCAGGACTATTAACACCAGAACTACTAGCTGATGGAGCCTGCCTCTTAGATTGCCTTCTTTGTGGCCCTCTAGGCGTTCTTAATAGTCTCCAAGTAAAAACTATTGCAAATGCTAGCCCTGCTACGGCCCCAAAGGACCGTGAATCCTGCAGTGCGTTCAATTAAGTAAAATTTAGATCCATAAATCTTTTTCATTGATAGCAAAGTAGTGGCTCTAAGAAATAAAATATGCAAACAACAAGGAGCATCTTCCTAAAAGAGCAGAGCTTCAATATATATCACATGCATATTCTCTATCCCTCCTTTAATTTCTGAATTTTGTTAAGTTCAAAAATGCTACTTTTAATGAGCCCTCTGTGAGTAATTTTTAGTTGCTCAGGGTCATTGCTGCGGTCTCTGTGGAAAACAACCAGAGCCCACAATTCTCTCAGGAAAATTACGCTTCCAAAATGTACTCCACAGAGTTGCAGAAAAGCCCTCCACAATACCAACCTCCCTTTTCACTTTATGTATAAAATTCATTTTCTGAAGAGAAGAAAGAAAATAGTGATGATATATCAACTATACAACTGTAATTAATCATATTCCAAGTTTTGAAAGAAGAAAATGCTGCCTAGAAGAACTTGAGTCTAGATTAACAAGATTGAGCCTCTGCTGCTTCATCTTGATCTTTCATGTTTACGAATTCTAATGGTGCACTAGCTCTAGAAAGACATAACAATAAAAGAAAAGTACTATCTTTAGAGCATCGTGAAAAAATCATGCCTAATGATCACTTCCAGACTATGTTTGTGATATGTCTGTTCTTTTTGTTTCAAATAATCTTTTCCTTCAGATAGAGGGAGATGATTACACAAATATTTCCTAAGTAGTTCTTCTCTTGAAAGTGTTAACATTTCACAATTTATTTTTTGATCCCTTCAGCCTCCGAAAATGTGCTGTCTATATCCCGTTGATAATGGAGAATATCATAAATTCACTTCCTGGTGATTCCCGTTGATAAATGGAGAATATCATAAATTCACTTCCTGGTAATTCAACTAGAACTTCTAAGAAGCAACTTGCACAGAGAGAAAATCTGAAGACTAGACAGATCATTTTTATCAAGCTATTCTTTTCACGTAAAAAACTTCATCCATATTCATACAATCAAAGACAGGCGCGGAAGATTTATAAAAACTTATTTTAAAAAATTGCCAGCCCAAATTACAAAAAAGAAACAGAAACTAAACAAGCGAGCAAAAGAAGAAATGGGATGCTCAGCTATATTATGGTGCCCATTTTCAGCTAAAAGTTCCAATCATCCTTCATAAAAGAGAGAAACCCAGAATATGGAAAAAAAGAAAGAAAAGAAAACAGATATGAGTAAAAAAGGGAAATGCATGCCCCGTAGCTGAAATCGAAAAAGCAACCAACTGAATCAAGGGGAAAAAAATTGAAACCAACCAGGTGGCGAAATAGATTGGAAATCTTGACGGAGAGAAATGTCCCTGCTCGCTTGATTAACTGCAGAAATTCTTCCTTGGAATTATCAGCCATGGGAAATTACAGAAGTAATGTACCCAATGAAGAAAGAGAGAAGAGGGTTTTCTAATTATTAAGTAAAGAATTGGAAGCTGACTCTCAAGCTTTGGGCTATCGCATACACACACAGCCTGAGTGGGGAAGAAATGAAGAAAAACAACAGTTAGTACAGATCGGGAAGGGAGAAAGCGAGAGGAAGACGGTGTTAAGATTGAATTTTCTGTCTTCCTCCGGTGTTTTAACTCCACCGTTTCAGTCGACCGCTTTCCTATTTTTTTCTTTTTCTTTTTTAAATATATATATATATATATATAATTTTCTGAAATTGTAAAATTAAGGTGATTAGTAGACGTGGATGGGTTTTTGGAATCCGGAGGGTGGAAACAAGAACTGAAGAGCTATTGAGCCGGTTCTGCTTTTTGATTTTCCTGTTTTTTTTGTTGCAAATGTTTTATTTGAAACTGTCAGTTTGAAAATGAGATCAACAATAATTTTAAATAGAATTGAAATTGAAATTAACTATTTTAAACTGTAAATTTTTAGAACTAGTTATATTAAAATCGGGCTAACAATTAAATTGAACCGTTGGCCACAGTCTGAACTATATATTTTGATTCGAATCAGGATCATGCCCATGCCCAAGTCTAGTGAATAGTGAAATTGTATGTTGTTTTTTAAACTGTATAGTGTATGGGTTTTCTGTAAATGTCACATCATCGCTGAAAAATGTTGGAAGTTACAATACTATATTGTGATTAAATGTGTTATTAATAATTGGATGATTATGAATGATTAGTTATGGTTATTGAAAAAAAAAAAGAAGAGATAATGAGTGAAATTTTATGAAATTTAATATGATATCATCTCATGGCTTCAAATTACAATTAAAATTTTAGCATAACCGGATATTCATTTTGTTTTATGAACTTTATATCATTGCATACCTAAATTTAAAATATTCTAAAGTCTGATATGAAATTTGAACATATATGCATAGATCTTCAAATATCATGAATTTTGGATAGGTTGTTCCTATAATTGTGTTTTATCTAAAATTTTAAATAATTTCATATTGTATTTTGTGAGTTATAAAGCTTTTTAATGTCTGCGCATAATTTTCAACTTCAATTATTTATAATTCAAAAAATTTAGAACTTGTATAATTTATATAAAAAATATGAAATTTTGATATGATAACTCTATATGAGTCATTATCTACAGACACATTTAAATGTTTAGATTTTTCCTTCTTATATTTTTTGAGATATAAAATTCTTTACTACTATACAATGAACAAACTCATTAAAAAATTTCATATGTTCTTTGAAATTCATCCTCAAACTTTTCAAATATATTAAGTTCTATACTTCAAATTTTCAATTTTAATAGCCCTAAAAACCTCTTACTCCCAAATTTTCAATATAAAAAATTAAGACACATTAATCTAATGTTAGAGTAAAAAATAAGAACGAGATAGGTAAAGGATGATACTAATAGAAAACTTGTATAGGCAGAACAAGATAAACAAAGGATGATGTCAACAGAAAACTTGCATAGACAGAACGAGGTAGGCAACAAATGAAGTCAATAGAAAACTTGTATAGGCAGAACGAGGTAGGCAACAGATGATGTCAATAGAAAACTTATATAGGCATATCACATCGACTATTTTTAGGTGAGAGTTCTTATTTGTCATTATTAATTACGTATGTCAATTGTGTTGTGTGTTTGTTGTTACATGCTCAAATACAAGTACCAATTACTCATGTATGTATATATCTCAAGTGCAAGCTACAAGTTTAAGTTTATAACAATTTTACATACTATGTATTTAACTGTATAATTAGTTTTGACAAGTTATAATTTTATGAGTTGGAGGTTAAGGTTTCTTATAATCTCATCTTGATTAATTTAGTGCACTGATGCAAACATCGGGCTAAGAGCTAGGCAGCTGCCTCCGAACCCGATTTTGACTAATCGGAGTGAATTTTTTTCAGAAGTCGTCTCCTAGGGGGGTTAGGTGGTCCCTAGTCGGGCTAGGCGCCCCCTAGGCGGGCAAAATATTTTTTAATTCTTTTTGTTGAGATTTACATATTTATTTATATTTTTAAAATAATTATATTAGGTGTAATTTTTATTCATGTTGCTTCATATGACTCAAATTTTATTTTAATCCACTAATAGTTAATGTTATTTTATAAGAGAAATGTATTAATTGAGAATATAATTCCTTTTATATTTAATATTTTCTTCATCTAAAAAAAATAAAAAATCATGTTGAGATTATCTATTTTACTTTATTAGTATCTTGTATTGTTTAACCACATTAGTATTCTTCTCAAAATTTATTAATACCACGTCTTTTTACAAAATTGAAAAATTAAAACTCTTACACACAAATTTTTTTGTTTAGACAATATATAAATAAAATAACTAACTCAAACGTATTTATTATATATGAAATAAAAACCAAGCTCAAAAATATTTAATTTTCGTAAAAAATGCTGCCAAATAAACTTTACTAGTTCTCATTTTTCTAACTGCTATGATGTTTCCTACTATCGATAAACCTACTATCTATTTGTAGATATTATTACAATCGTTTTATAAAAATTAACAATTTATTTTGTAAATAATATTTTCTATAAAATTTTGTCATATTATCAATTTATTACATATTACAGGTTTGGGAATATTAATAATAATAAAAAATATCGATACGTCTAATCGGAGCCTAGTCGGCACCTAAACCGCCTAGGCGCTAGGTGGTCAGCTAGCTCGACTACCAATTATCGACCTCTGCACCATTGATTTAGTGTGAGATTATTTTATGAATTACATGGTTATTGCCGGTAGGTTGAACAAGTGCACATATATAAGTTGCTTTCTCCAAACAACTTATTTTATTTTATGTAAGTTGTTATTGAAATAATTGAATATATTATCCTTTAGTACTTATGACAATTAATTTTGAATTTGACATGTATAAGTGGGATATTTACTTTGTTAGAGATATTTTTAGGTGTTATATGAATTTTACTTGTTTAAGCTGCTATTATATAGATTTAATTTTATGATTTTTTTTATTAAATTTAACATGTTGTGTAAATTGAATAATTTGAGTTAATATTTATATTTTATTATGTGATATTGGTTTGTAAAAAATAAGAAAACAATTATGTATTCTGCTGCTATTGATTAAGTTTGAATTTAAACATTAAGGGTTAATCGTGAGATATTGAATATTAATATGATTTATTAATTTTTTTATGAATCATGAAATATTTTATGTTATAAGTAATTATTTTAAAAGCTCGATTCTCAAATAATCTTATTATTAATTAGAGTAACAAATAATCTTATTAATGAATTAGAATAAAATTATTGGCATAATTATATGCGTATTAATTGTTTTAAAAGAAATTATGAAAATTGAACTGTCACACTATACCCCTTATTTCTTATTTGTTTATTTAATCCTGAAAGTTATTACCTATTGCATTTTAATATTATTAGGCTATTACTAATATTAGTAATTGTGCCATCTTTATTAAAAAAGTTACTTATTTTTTCATTTGATAATTTAACCTTTTTTTGTCACTCTTAGACTCTTAGTTATAGAAAAAATAATATGGTTATAGATAAGATTAAAAATAACCATAGAAACATAAATTTTGTATTGTATTATTAATATTAAAAAAGTTATTTTGTTTACCTTTAAAAGTACTTTTAAATTTATTAATCTAACATTTTCTTCTACCTAATACTTATAGTATAAATATTTTAGTTATTGATAAAATCAAGAAAATAAAAACACAATTTTAAATAATCAAAAGGATCTAATATATTTTTAGATATATGTTTTAACATATTATCCCCTTTTAATCTATTTTAATTTAAAATTAATTTTACATCATAACAAAGTATTTAAAATATTTTAAACAAATGAATCTACCTAGTTTTTATTTACTTAGGATATTTTTAATATTACAAAAACAAGAGGACAAAGTATAAAACATTTCATGCATCACATTACGATCGATTTTAAGATTTAAAATAGTAATATTTTTAAGTAAATAAATAATATTTATTGTAGATATCAAATCAGTAAATTTTAGTGGTAAATTTAATAATATTATATTATATAAAGTAATATATGTAATGATTGAATAATTGATTTATAATTAAAATTATTGAAAATGTGAAGTTTATAATTTGCGATGGATAATTGATGATATATAAGCAAGATAAATATATAATTTGTGATAGAGAATTGATGGATAGGTTGTTATATTTGTGGCATATTTCGTGTGTGTATATATATATATATATTATTGTTAATATTAATGTATAAAATATTTTTATTTTGCCAATTTAAAATAAAATTGTTATTATAGTGGTAGCTTGTTTCGTGTGAGTGTGTGTATATATATATGTAGGAAATTGTACAGATTTATTCCTAAAGTTATATCACACGTTTAAATTTGACCATTAATTATATTTTGGTTCAAATTGGTATTTGAACTTATTACATAGGTCAAATCAATCCCCCCAAACCTTTAAAGTTGAGACGAATACAAATCTCTTAAATATTAAAATAATTAAATACTTTTAAATATTTTTTAATAAATCTTAAAAAAACCTTAGTTAATCAAATAATATATATATATATATATATATATGGAATATATTAAAAGTTGGAGTCTCAATTATATTGATTTTTTTTAATTTTCTCCAAAACTAATATAATATAGTAATATATTAATGGTGGTGATGGTTGGTTTCGGTTGTGTTTTAATGGTTGTGGTGCATTTTATTTTTTTATGTGATAATTTATTTGTTAAATTTATTCATTTTCATGCATAACATTATTTGTTAGAGTTAAGTTTTGTAACTTAAAGTATGATTTCATAATTAGTTAAATAAGGACCATTAATATAATTAAAGTTGGGCCCATAAAAAAATTATATATATAGCCTTTAATAAATTATCGGCTCAAATTGAAATAAATGAGACTAATGATTTGGTGGTCTACTTTTATAATGTTTAGCCCAAAATATTGACAACCCAATTCGGAGCCCCAAATTCTTTTAGTCACATTTTTTTTTACTTCCCCAATGATACAAGGAAGGATAAGACCTTTTTCCAAAAAATTAGGAATCGAGAATCAAGGGATTGATCTTCTACTTTAATTAAACCAATACCCCCCTATAAATTGCCAAGACTCTACCCCTTCATAAACATACAATCCTTCAACAATAATACAAATGTATATATATAATCTTTGTATTTTTCTTTACGGTGTAAATCTTTCGGTGGACTGCTCGCTGGACAGCCACCATTGTTTTTCTCCCTAAATAATTCAATACCTTCAGAAGGGAAAATAACCAAAATTTCTAGATCAATTCATTATTTCTCTTTTTTTTTTCTTTTAAATGGTCAGTCGAGTCGTCATCGTCATCTCAACCTCCTTTTCCCTTCTTTTCAATCTTCGGTATTCTTATTTTAAAAATTCAAAAGTCCTGGATGAAATTTCAGTATGTCGTTTATATCTGTGATATAATGCTATGGTTAAAATTTCAATCCAATTGGATAATTAGTTTATTTTATATGAATTTTCTATGACTCCACATCTAGATTTCCAAAATCCTACGTTTTTTATTTTAAAAAATCAAAATATATAGTTATAAATATCCAAATCTCTTGAAATTTGAATATGTCGTTCTTATACATGTTATTTATCCTTAATAAAAGTTCAAGTCCTTACATTTTTCAATTTATGAGTTATGATATTTTTCCTACGGCTATGTAGAATTTACAACTTCAGCTATTTTGATTTCAAAAATTCAAAACCTATATCATATCTTTTTTGAAAAATACTAAATTTTTATATGATGTTTACGTATGAGTCTAGTATCTACAATTAAAATTTTAGATTTTTCCTCCATGTATTTTATGAGTTATAAAATATTCATTCGCTGCCGGTGAATAAACACGTTTGAATAATTTTCTATTACTTTGAAATTCATTCCCATATGTTTCAAAAAATTCCTATCAAGTTTTACACGTTCAAAATATTAGTGTTAATATTCCAAAGAGAACTCCCATTCCCGATTTTCTATTATTAAAGAATAAGGCGCATTAATCCCATGAAGTTACATGCAATAAAGGTTACGAGGCTTAGCACACATTCATCCACAAATTTACCATTCAAGTCAACATTTCTTTAAGGAGGGGTTTTTATTTCAACATTGTCAAATTTAAATGCTTAGAATGCTTTGCTTTATATATATATGCTATGTGAAATTTTGTGATCCGTTAGTTGATCCAACCATGTGATCTGTTAATCGATCCAACCATATGATTCATTAGTCGATCCAACCATGTGATTCGTTAGTCAATCCAATCATGTGATCCGTTAGTTGTGATCCGTTATTTGATCCAATAATATTACATTGTTATGAACGATATGCACATTTTGCTCGTATATTCTGCTTACTTTCTCTGTGTTTAAGTTTAACAATTTTAACCCCACGAGCTGGAGGTAGTTAACCCTATGATTTCACCATTCTAGATTGAAGAAGCTATTCGTGGAGGTGAAATCGGACAGTTGTGGCATACAATGAGTGAAAAAATAATTGAAATACGTTTTGTGGAATAATATTACTCCATTTAAAGCCTAGGTGTATGTAACTGGCTTCCATTTATTTATGAAAATCTTATTCTTGGAGGTTTTTGGAAATTAATGTGGTCTTATTAATGTTATTCAATTATTATGATTTTAGAAAAACTTTTCATGATCAAAATTGTAATGTGATTTTACTACCTAGAAATTAAGATTTAGAATAAGTCTTAAGATGTTTTAGCTTATTTTAAAGTTTTAATAATGAATTTTCTCAAGAATAATGATTTTATATTAACGGTTTATTTTGAATATAATTATATATTTTGATTAGGTTAAAGTATTAATTTATATTGATCTTACTTCCGCATAAAATATTTTTAGTTATTATTGATGTCAAATTGATGAGGTATTACTACCTCATATTTATCTGTGATCATTAAATGTCTTTAAAGACAAAAAAAAAAAATTCTACCGACCCCAAAATTTTAAGATACTTTAGGTAGTTTCAATTTTGCAGAAAATAGAATTCTTTTATTTACTTTTCAAAAAACAATATCACATAAACACCAGAAAAGTTCGGGCTGTTACAAGATGATGAAGGGTGGTGAACTGGTGATGATGTGGTTGTGGTTCCTAATAGAAAATCTATTATGGAAGTGTCTTTATTTGATGAAAATTGAAGTTGGTCGTGAAAATAAGATATTAGAAATTTATTTGTGTTGGTATTTGATGTTTGTGTGTGAATATTAGGTAACAACTTGTACTGCAATTATAGAAGGCAAGAAAGAGCTGCATTCAACTAAAAAGAGAACGAGGCTAACCTATTTAGTCTGGGCAAGTGACTGTTGTGCAGTAGATCCTGGCGTAACTTCCGACCTGGCAGGGGCCTAAGGTTATCATGCACCTTAGGAAGTAGAAGAACCTGCATGTGACTCTTAGAGGGAACGAAGAGAGCTAGGTTGTAGAAAGAGTGTTGGTGCGGGAAGCGGACCTGACTGGCCGGAAGACCATGAGGAGTGCAAATATTGATTAGATTTATAAATTTGTATATGACACATTTATTTTAAGTTTTATCTTATAACTTCTTGAATTTGTTTTTTCATCTTGGTTGCTTTAGAATTACATTCTCTTTAAAAAATAAAAGGAATTAAAATAAATACTAGCAAAGAAAAAAATCAACAAACAAGTTTAATATAATAGTAATGTTTAAATATCCATAAAGTTTTAATAAATTTGTTTAGTTGTTTTTATTTTAATATTTTTTATAAGTCAAATCGCAGGTCCGTCATTAGTTAACATGTCAAAACAAAATATGTCTTTAAAATAAAATTTTATTTTTAATAAATTTAATACTTCATATTTTTTTTAAAATATAATTTCTCAACTTAAACCATAAAAGAATATTTATATTGAGACCAAGAGTCGTTGAGACTTCGAATCATGTTGTTTAATACCTTTTAGTTTTAAATTTATAATCAAAATTTCTAAATTAATGAGATCATAGCAAATTAAACAAATAACTAATAAAAAATAACTAACTATGCAACGTACAAAAAAATTACTGGTTGTATATATATTACAATAAGTTATTAGATAAAAATATAGAATATAATTTGATGAGTTCAATTATTTATATTTGATTTGGATATCTGCGATAGTTCAAGGTTTAATTATTTGTGAGAGATTTTTTTTTATAAATATAAAATTTGTTAAATAATTTAAATTTTAAATTACAAACAGGATGATTTTGTTTCCATCATTTTTTTTTTACCTTAATATATTTTGATGAGCTTGAACAATTATATTGACTTCGAGTATTATATAGTAGGTTGGGGTAATTGGTGATTAGTGGTAAATATATTTGGATTTAATAAACTAATAGTTGGGCTTATTTAACAATGATAATGGGCTTCAAAGAATGTGGCCTGTCATAATTGGGCTACATAACCATGCCACATGATGCATTATAAAAAGTATTCTTAACAAAATTGAAATATTTGGCCCATTGTAGGATAGTATTTTCAGTGTGTCATTCATACTGTTCTTCGGATAGGAAGTTCAAATGAGTTATGTGAGTACATAATTAAATTGTTATATTAATTAAAAAGAATATCAAAATACTGAATTTGTGTTTTCTTTTTTAGGCCAGTAATAATATCTTTAAGAGCAAATAATTTCTTTTGTTAATTTTCATGTACAAAATTTAAATAAGTATGGATCAAAATATAAAAGATAAACGTGTTGCATGATATTTCGAAAGTACACTGTTATTTTTGTATCATTTAAAAGTAATAATCTACTACAAGATAAAAAGGAAAAAAAAACTTATGTGATAAACATTACAAATATGTGTTAGTCACAACAAAAAAATATTTTTTTTGTATGTTATATTTCATAAGTATTTTGTTTGCACCATGAACTCTTGCTTTGTTATATAATATTTGTTTTTAAAAAAATTTATCACTTATATTTTTTATAATTTTTTATAACATTAATATAATTTTGTAATATATTATTAATATATTAAATATATTTTATCCTCACAAACATCTACTATATATATATATAAATTTTTTTTTTTTAATATGAGAAATTCATGAAAATGTGTGGGAATAAATTATCAATATTTTTCCCAATTCTTTTGGAAAGGATGATCAGATTTGTTGTCCATGAGATTGCCCCACCCTAGGCTCCCATCCCATGTGTCATGGGTCGTGGCCTTCTGTTTTTTGGACCGTTGAATTTTTACGAACGGAACAATATCCATGTGGCCACAAAAACTCATGCAAACTCTGTTCGGCTTTCTCCCTCATCGAGTCCTATAATGATTCGTTGCTCAGTATATCACCCTAAACTTACCAACATATTCATTAGAACGCATTCCTGCATTGCGCCTTGCGCAAGTACTCGCCTATTCTCAATGACTATGTTCGCCGAGGGCGCCCTATCACACGCCTTGCGTGTTTTGGCATCAGCCCCCAACTAGCTAGCATGCCTGCTACGTCTTGCCGACACTTTGAAGTTCATTTGGCACAGCTCGTAATGGCCTTGGAGCACTCGTGCTCCATCACTGCACTGAGGGTCGCTCGCGCGCCTACAACGCAACTCCTCATGCTCATCACGCACTCGGGTTGTCCTAGGTGCTGCACCTAAGGCCGCTTGTTTGTGTCTCACCCGAGACCGGCAACATTGCAAACATTGGCTTAGATATTGTGCCATCTCATATTCGGCTTACACGGTGCTCGGGATGCTTGCCTTGCATGTCGACACATGCCCACAATTATCCACAATGTGGTGTTGCCCCGCAACCGCATGTCTCATGCCAACGGTCCCTCGCGACAGGTTAGAACCTATAACGCATGCTACGAGTTAGTTCATGAGGCCTCAGAATGTGTGCCTCGATCGTTCTCTTGGCCTAGAGGCAATGCCCTATGATTCCCACAGCCCGCGGGACACCATTGGATCTTATCCAAACCTCACAGCCTAAAGGAGCGCCCAACATGGATCTCACCGTCCCATGCAGCCTGATCGATCCCCAAATTGATTGAGGACTCTTCGCACCTTTTTAATGCTTAGAGCCGAGCCCTAGAGGTTCCTCTCATACCCCTAAGGAATTGCACACTTAGTATTCGACAGTGCGAGGAGGGCTGGCCGCTGTCCACCGTGGCTCCAGAAGAGCATGCCCCCTTATAATAGGAAAAAATAAAATTTTCCTTTTTCCACCACTAGGCATTATTTGGCCGAGGAATGCGACTCTTCGTATCTTCCTCATCCAAACTCTGAATTCACTTTCGTAAAGTGCATAGCATAGCTTCCGCTCTCAATATGAACTCTGTAAAGTTTCAATCCCATCAGACATTCCCTCACCTAGGGATGGACTATGCAATGGGCTGTACTCTCCCTCGCGCCACTGTACTGCCACATTTTACAACTCATCGACGGATCCTACTCAAACGGACGCATCTCTAGGTGAAACTTGATGGAGACACTCCCAACACCACAATGGAGTTCTCAATTGAATAGTTTCCATAAAATCCTTCATTTTAAGCCCTTTTCTCAACGCATTTGTCCGCATTCGTGCAGGAACTCAGCAGCCACTTTGCTTCACCGTCCGCAAGGCCTAACAGCCTCGGATTGCAACGATACTTGGTGGAAATCTTCCTCATGACTCAAAATGTTTGCCATTAAAGCAAGTCTCAAGTCCCCACTTCATAAGTGTCTTATTTGTTTAAGCCGATAGTGCTTCGCGCAGTGCACCGACACTTCTCGGGTGCGCGTGCCACTCGCGTCACAGATAGATAATCCTGGATAATCCTACCTAATCCCGGCCAATTCCGAGGATTAGCTTGCTATCCCATGACATTTCTTCTCCACTCAATCTGTCGACATCCTTGTCAACGCATACACACGTCCTCCGACTTCTTAGTACATGCGGTGCCTTCTCAAGTCTCAACTTTTAGCACCAGATAAACTCTGTTTCTTCTGAAACACCCAAATGTGCCTTTGTACAAGTATTTGTTCCACTGAATGGTACCCTATTGCACAACTCATGGAAGGCTTGCACGACTGCTCAATGAAGCGTGCCTCTTTGTACAACTCGGTTCCCTTTGGAAAATGCCCTCTAGCAAACTCTTTGAAGGAAACGTTCTTGTCTTTACACAGACCATTGATACCAGGCCCTCAATTCGACCAAATTTGCACACTTATCGGCTCAATTTTGGTGAAAAGTGTGTTTGATGCACACACCCTTCTCCACTGAAGGTGTTACTGACCTGGCAACACTTGCTTCGTCGAGATGGACACCTCATCCCACCCGACATGCCAAAAGATCCTAGGGTCTCTCCCCAACCATTGGTCACCACGCCTTTCGCAGTGCTAATTTCTACATGGAAAAGGACCTTTATGCTCTGCTCAACTTAAACTCGATCGTTCCTTTAAAGAATCCCAATAATCAGAACTTCCTATATTGTGGGTTAGAATCCCGTCAAAGACCAACACACTCTGCTCAATGTTTGCAGATCAAAATTTGACTTGGTGCTTCTCCTCCACTCAAGCCGGAACGAGTCTCAAATGAGAACAATATTCAAAGCTCCTGCCCCCGGGGCGTGCAACTATTTTTTAGAAGCACGCCCCATCTCAGCACAAGAGACTTTTTACTCTTGAAAAATTGTTGCTTTGATGGTCGCTACTTGTCTTAGCTAAGTAGCATCTCGACCTCAACCTTTGTTTCTCAATGTTGCTCCCCCGATGGAAACTCCAAATCACCCCGTTGGCCAACCCAGTAAGGTCGAAGCCTATAGGATGTGGTTAATTCTACCAACACCTGCCAATCTCGCACATGAAGAACTGAATACTCCACTCTTGCAACCCTCATGGTTGTTGTGTTAAGGTGCACCTCAATGTGCATTGCGCCTCTACGTTTCTCAACTACTTACTCATCCCCTCTCGATTGAAGGTTCTCAATCTCAATCCATGGTGGTGTACTTCCACAAAAATGGCCTCATAGCCTTGATCATCTCCTGACTTGCGGCTCTTCGCAACATGGTTGCTCCCTTGCAAACATAGCAATTTCATCCACCCGACTCATCGGCATGTTCCCATTTCGAAGTCAAGATGAATTTTGAAGATTTGTTTTGTAACCATTCCAAACATCCACCAAAATTTGGCCAACAGACAAATTCTAGCTTGTGCAACTTACAATGTCCACCTGCGTTTGCCTCATGCAAACTGATAGCAATGCGCTCATTCAAACCATCTGCCAACCAACGCTGCCAATAGAGGGCAAATTGTTGCCACTAAAAAGCACAAAGCAATCAGGATTGATTCACCCAACTATAGACAACCAGGCTACTTGTGCACCCAATTGTAAAGGCCATTGCAAGTCGATTACTCCACTTCACCAACCCGCAGCTATCTATAACTGTACTCAAGCACAACACTTCAAAGTGCCACAAATAGAAACTCATGGTCATGGTACTACCATTTGCCCAACCTTAAAGCCAACAAGGGGTACTACCATTCGCCCCTGTCAAACTGCCCATAGCGGCTCTAAAAAACTAGCCGTAGTACATACATCACCCACTTTGCAGCTGAAATCTACTTCATATACTGATCAAGAAAATTTTGCTCAATTTTCAAGTAGCATCTGGTTCCATGAAGGATGATCCTTAATAATGCACACTCACTTCATACCTGGAATGAGCATTTCTCAGGGAAGAAAATTCCAGGCTTTGATACCACGTGTCACGGGTTGTGGTCTTTCGTTATTCGGGCTGTCGAGTTTTCATGCTGCAAAAAATACCGATGTGGCCACAAAGACTCGTTGCTCGATATAGCACACCAAACTTACCAGCATACTCATTAGAATGCATCCTTATGTTGTGCCTTGCGCAAGCACTCGTCTATTCTTAATGACCATATTTGTCGAGGGCGCCCTATCACACGCCTTGTGTGTCTTGGCATCAACCCCCAACTAGCTAGCACGTCTCCTACGCCTTGCCGACATTCTGAAGTTCTTTCGGCACAGCTTGTGATGGCCTTGGAGTACTCGTGCTCCACCATGGCACTGAGGGTCGTTCACGCCTACAACACAACTCTTTATGCTCGTCACGCACTCGGTGTGTCCTAGGTGTTGTACCTAAGGCCCCTTGTTTGTGTCTTGTCTGAGACGGGCAACATTGCAAACCTTGGCTTAGATATTGTTCCATCTCATATTCGCCACACGCGATGCTCGAGATGTTTGCCTTGCAAACCAACACATGCCCACAATTACCCACAATGTGGTTACCAGCACGTAAAATAGCAGCATTTATATAGCAAAAGGACCAAAGAAAGACAACCAATATAGCAGTAGGCACGACAAGGAATGCCACACCCACAGCAATGAATAATAAAAACTTCAACCAACATTCAATATGACCATCAGAACAAACTCCCCTTCAGCTGCTGTCAAGAATGCAACAGGAAATTTTAATGGAATCAGCTCTTCTATATAGTAGTTGTGCAACAAAAACCGCAGCAGGCCCTGCAAATAGTAGGACTACTCACCCGAAATGCAGCTCAGCAGCCAAGGGATAAATCATCAGACCCCAATATTAGCATGTCCACTCATCATGCTTGCATCAGCAAGTCCAAGAAACATCAATTGTGGGCTCAAGTTTGGCAATATCACCAAGTCCACACAACAGAATTGCAGCAACAGTCCAAACGGCCCAAAACATCCAAATACAACATTAACATGCTCCATTTGGCAAGTTTAGCAATTGTGGATAGTTATATGCAAAACGAACAACAGTGAACAACAATATTGCACATAATATATGAGTATCAACACAAAAAAAAAATATCATCGAACTCTTATGTGCTTTCCGGGTTCAACTTCTTGATAGCAACCATTATTCTAGTACCAAATTTTGATGGAAGGAATATCGTCGGATCAACCCAACCTTTATACACAGTCCCAAAACCTCCCACCCCAAACACCATATGACCCTTGAATTATTTGTCCCATTCCTCAAATCAGCAAAACTATAGACTTTAATACTAGGAGTGGGCATTATTTCTCCACTGTTCAAATAGGTATCATCAATTAAAGCTCTTGAGAACTGGCTGAGACCGACGCTACTGCTCGTGGCAGAGTGACCCCTACCGTTGCCGTAATTACATGACGTACCTGAATTACATGTAGAAATTGTTAACTTAAATTAAAACTCTTCGATTCTTATGAACTAGGAAACACACAACCAAACTAACAGCGCATATAAAATATGCTAATACAACAATATATTCATAAAATCAAATGGGGGCAATTCCACAAACAAATTCAGACGAGTAAACAGAGCCCATATGATATAGCTTGGCTATAAACAGAAAAATGAATTTTCCATTTGAAATTCCTCTTCTTCCCTTCGCCAGCCAAAATTCAAAGATTCCCAACAATTTTTCAGAGAGTCCAAACAATTTTTTCCCAAAATTCAAGATTTCCAACAAAAATTTCAAATGCCCAGAAAGTGAAAAGATCGTTAAAGCTGAAAATGAAGTAAAAGAAAGTACGTTGAGCAACCCAAACCAATTTCCCATTATAGAAATCCCTTCAATCAATGGTTCTCCTACGACAACTGTAAAACAATCAAAGTTTGGTTCCAAGAATCCAGAAAAGTTAGTAACAGAATGGGATAAAGAGAAGGAAAAGGGTAAGGATTTTTCAGCGAAAGAGCCTTCACGGAGGAATAAACACACAAATTTCACGAATTCTTCTAATTCAGCAACACTGGTTCACACATCGTTGTTTCATCAAATTAAACAAAAGAAAATAAGTTGGTGGACGTGAACAACGGGAGGCCGGTGGGAGATTTGCACAGTCGAAACATGTACGACTATTCCGCCTCACTAGGGTTCATGAGGAAAGTGAAAAGGGGTTATTTTTGGTGATTTCCAATTTAATTTGGAGGGTAAAAAAGTAGATAGCCAGGGGCAGACACAATGGGATTAGTTATCAGCCCAATATCGAGCGGATGCCGTATCCAGCCTTATCAGCTCGAGGTCCGTGCCAATCCCGGGACCCGAGATTTGAACACCTTTCTCAACAACTGAAGTAAACATAGGATAAGGTAGGATAATATATCATTATCCAACATTATCCCTTCATGTAAACATAGTCCTAGAGAATTGCACACTTAGTACTCGATAGTACGGGGAGGGCTGGCCGTTGCCCACTATGGCTCCTGAAGAGCATGCCCCCCTTATAATAGGGAAAAATAAAATTTTTCTTTTCCACTACTAGACATTGTTTGGCCGAGGAACGCGACTATTCGTTCTCCCTCATCCCGAAATCTGAATTCACTTCCATAAAGTTTGTAGCGTAGTTTTTGCTCTCAATATAAACTCTGTAAAGTTTCAGTCTTATCCGACACTCCCTCGCCTGAGGGTGACCTACGCAATGGGCTACACTCTCCCTCGTGCCACTACACTACCACACTTTACAACTCGTCGACGGATCCTACTCAAACGGACGCATCTCTTGGTGAAACTTGGTGGAGACACTCCCAATACCACAAGGGAGTTCCCACTTGAACCGTTTCTATAAACTCCTTCATTTAAGCCTTCTGCTCACACATCTTTCCCCCGTTCCCGCAAGAACTTAGAAGTCACTTTGATTCACCGTCCGCAAGACCTAACAGGCTCGGATTGCAACCATACTTGGTGGAGATCTTCCTCATGACTCAAAGTATTTGCTATTAAAGCAGGTCTCAAGTCCCCACTTCGTAAGTGCCTCATTTGTTAAGCCGATAGCGCTGATCGCAGCGCACCGACACTCCTCGGGTGCGCGCACCACTCACATCACAGATAGTTAATCTTGGATTATCCTACGTAATCCCGGACGATACTGAAGATTAGCCTGCTATCCCGTCACATTACGTCAGTCTCAGATTATGTAAAAAGCGTATAATAAATAAAAGAGTGCAGTCAAGAGATAAATTCTTCTTCGAAATGGATATGGGAATGGGAATGTTCCCCTGACCCCACCCAACCGCTGCCCTTTTTTTTTTTTTAAATATAAAACTATTTTAATCGTTCAATTTGTTCAACTTAATTGAAATGTTAATTACACCTTATATAATATATTAGGCATTACAAAAATGATGAAATAAAAAATTTAAAAAACTAATAAGTGCAGGTTGTTAAAAAAAGAAAAAAAAAAAAAAAGAATACCACAGATATCCTTAAGTTTTGCATAAGGATTTTTAAGTCCAAAGAGAGGTTGAAAGTTCAAAAAAAGACACAAGATACTCTTTATGGTCTGACTAAATTAGAAAGCTAATAGACTAATTCCTCAACACCGGAAAGATGAGCCTTATGAAATTTCTGAAGATCCCTCACCAAATCATAAACCTAGACAGGAAACTCCAAGAAAGTGTGTGTGGATAAATTATCATTATTCTACTTTTTACTTGTTTTGTTGTCAATGTGGTTACGCACTTCCCCGCACCCGCCTCATGCATTCTTCAAAACAGATAACAAATCAAAATTGTAATTTAAAGGAATACTTTTTTTCTTTTTCTTTTTTTCGGTCTGACGTAATTTGAATATCTTTTAATAATTTTTTAACTTGAGCTGTCTAGTATAATTGTTTCCTTTTTAGTAGAAAAAAAAAACTCATGAGTAGATAAATTACCTTAATTTAATGCATCATGGTTTTCTCAAAACTAAAATTTCCAAAATCCTAATTCTTATATACAGACATTAATATATATATATATATATATGAAAATGGCTACGCACTCACCGTGAAAATATATATTAATACTTTTATTATTTTTATATTATGCAGAGCTTAGATAAAAAATAAATTCAGTTTTAATAAATCTAACACATTAATTGGTAGATATATTAACACGTATCTAATATAGATAGGTAAGTACTAACAATTGTTTGTGTGTGTATGTATATATATATATATAGTTATTTATATATATTATTACACAGGCAATATAGATTGTTCCATGGTAGAGTTGTTGAGTCCTCCGGCCCATCCCGGCAACCTTTCGACGCCACGTTTGATACCTCTGCAAAGCCACACACCTGCCTTGGGCAGCAGCAAAACCACAGCCAGAGGCAACCACACAAGAAGAGGCGCAAGCGAAGTCGGGTAGCAGAGAAAGCTCGAGAGGAGAGAGAGTGCAGAAAGAGTGGCTGATGCTATACAAACACGAACCAGTACGCCATTGATGTCTGCAATTTGTTTCATGGCTCCCACAATTAGCCAGTAGACGCAAGTAGACGCAACAAAGGACCACACGGGCGCAGGATTCTCCCGGAACAGCCTCTCCGGATCGCCTTGATACGTCAGCAGTACGAGGGCCAGCACGGAAGGAACCACATATTTCATGAATTGAAGCAGAGGAGGTGGAGATATCATATGAATTTGACGACAGACAAGTCTGATTCTTCTTTTCACTTTCCAACCTCTCCTACGGCCCGCGTGGATGTTGGGCGGACCGCCATCCAATTGTGTTGCCGGCGTAGTTTCCATCCAGCCTCAGACCCAGGTGGTGGGAGTGTTTCAGTGGGGAAGATGTAGTCAGCTGCAAACTTGATCCATCGCGCAGCAGTAAAAAGTATTAAAAAGTATGTTAAAGTTGTATAATGTTGACTAAAAAAGTAATTAAAAATATAATATACGCGGCAGAATTTGCAGAGTAAGTGCCAATTTCGGAAGGAATGGTCAGAATATGCCACATGTGTGGGCCGCAGAACATGAAACACTCACCGGTGACTACGCATGGCCCATTCCAATGGAAGATATGCCATCCAAAATTATTACATCCCAGCTATTTAAATTTTCATTTTTAATAAATAAAAATTACTAATTTACTGTTTTCATTATATCCTAAGCAAATATAATTTTTTATTAAATATAAATATATTCATATTTTACATTTAAATATGTCACAAATATTTATATTCCCGCATAAACATAGCCTCAACACACGTTTGTTTTAAATTTTGTAAAGATGAATTTGCAGTTTCAACTATGTTTGCTGTCCACAAAAAATCTTACCACATTCGTTTTAATTTTTCAATACAACTCTTTCAACTAATATATTATAACAATTTATCTTTTTCAGTAATAATATAATATCTAAAGTAAGATCTTATCTTGCATATATAATTTCATAACAAATATAAAAATTTAATTATTTATTCATATTTTACGGTCTCAAAATTGTATATTCGAAAATTTCCAAACACAGCTCTCGTCCCATTGTGGTCTTTTGTCAGTAAAGTTCCGCTGTTTCTTGAAAGAGATGGCAGCCAACTAAGTTCACTAAAAAATTGTACATCCTCTCTTTTTTTTTTTTCGTTATATGTTAAAATTTTAAAATAAATATTGTTATTGCTAATTCATTCTTAATTTAGAATATGTTAAAATAATCTTCTTATTGCAATTTCTAATTTGACAATTCACATTGTATATATGTTAAAATAATTTATTAGATAAAAACATAGAATATAATTTTATAAGTTGAATTATTTATATTTGATTTGAATATCTGCGTTGGATTTGAATCAATGGTGGGTTTAATTATTTGTTTTAAAATAAAAATAAAAACAAGATAATTTAATTTCCATCATTATTGTTTTTTACTTAAATATATTTTGATGAGCTTGAACAATTATATTGACTTTGAATATTATTTAGTAGGTTGGAGTAATTGGTGTTTAGTGGTGAATATATTTGGATTTAATAAACTAATTGTTGGGCTTATAAAAAGTGTTCTTAACAAAATTAAAATACCATTGTAGGATAGTATTTTTAATGTGTCGTTCATAATGTTCTTTGGATAGGAAGTTCAAATGAATTATGTGCGTACATAATTAAATTGTTAAATTAATTAAAAAAATCATCCACATAGTGAATTTGTGTTTTTTTAGGTCATTAATAATATGTCTAAGAACAAATAATTTTTTATTTTTTTTAAATTTAATGTAGAAGACTTAAATAAGTATGGATCAAAATCTAAAAAATAAAGGTGTCGGATATTCAATTACTCATTATATCATATTCATTCTTAGAAATCTCTAGTGTTCATATATTATGAAAGTCGTTGTATTTTCAGCTGTGAACTATTTCATATAGTACATAATATGAAATTTTGATGAAAATAGTTATAAATAACGAAAAACACAAACCTAGATAATGTTATTTTTTATATTCTGAGAAGCTAAATTTAATTCATTAAACTTCCTTTAAAAAATATCTTTAAAGATAAGTTTGATTGCCAGAAAGTCTTCCCATTGATGCTTTATGTATTTAAAAGAGTAATTTTCACGATTTTTTAAAAATAATTTAGACATTTTGTATAATCTTTTTTTATGTATGAAAAGGCATTGTCCACGTAAATTCATATATCTCACACAAATAAATAATGAGTGGATCTTCTGTGAAACGGCTGCATGTGTGACAAGATTTAAGGTATTACTTATATAACTATAAAGTATTATTTGTTTAACTATAAAGTATCACTATTTTTTAGGTAACTAATAAGTAGTAATACACTTAAAAAAATAGTGATACTTTATAGTTAAACAAGTAATACTTTATACTTAAACAAATAATACCTTATATCGTGTCATACGTGCAACCATTTCACAACATTTTTTGCGATAAATAATTGTCCATCGCATGAAATCATTTCAAACATAGACTCTATTGATTCACATATTCTTGTTTTAGTAGTATTTTACTCTTTTGTTTTTTTTGGCTATATCATGTCAAGTTATTAAAAGATACTAACTATTGTATAACTTGTAATATTTTTATAAAATAAAATAAAATATATTTATAATATTTCTTTATTAAATTAATATTTAGTAGTATCCAAAATATTTTATTATTTTATAGATAAAATCATGTAAGAAAATATAGTTTTGTATAAAAAAGATATTCTCTTTGTTCGAAATTAAAAATCTTGTTTATATAATAAATAAAGTAATTGTATTAAAATTAAATTATTTAATTTATTTAAAAACTTATTAGTTAATATTTATTTACACCCAAATTCAATTCGAATAAGCTCTACATAAAAAAATTTCAATCAAAAAGTTATTTTATTTTTTAAATTTAATATATTATTTTAAAACATATAATTTAAGTATAAAATTAAATATTGCAAAAATATAATTAATTTGATATATTTTTGGAGAGATATTTATGGGACTTTCAAATTGATGAATGTGATGATGGATAATATTTTGATGTATTTCTTCTGTAGAAAGACTTTATTTCTAATATGTCATACTCTCCCCCCTATGCTTCTGGCTGGCAAGTTTTCAACAATATAAATTTCAATAATTTATTCTTTAAATTGTGGTTATAAAAAATAAGCTTCGAAGAATAATCAGAGAAAGAAATAGAAACAGTATCACACAAAATATTCAATTTCAATTGAATAAGTTATATTTGTGCATATTTTCCGTCTTGCTTAATTTAATTCATTAATTTGTTTTTACACATCATATTTACTTAAAATAATTTAGTTATATATAAAATTTTAAATATAAGTACATGATTTTTCATATCGTATTACTGATATTATCTCATTTTATTTACATTTAAAGTCTTTTTTTTTTCATATAATCTATAGTAATGATTTTAATATAAACACAATATTGCAAAATATCTTACATTGTATATACTATGACTATTCTTTATATATGTTTGTAACATCATTGAACATCTCTTTATTTTATATGATATCATAGTTTTAGTGTTCATATCCAATTGAATAATATTGACTGAGATTCAAGCATGTTGGTACTAAATATGATTTTTAGATTGTATTTCTTTTGTACATATAACAACAACAATGAGAGGGGTTGTTCCATACGAGAAACAATGCATATTGGATAATTTTGAATTTCCATTGTGGGAGTTTCCGGTAAAATATTTGGGGATCCCGCTGACCACCAAGAGATTACAAATTAATGACTATTCTACACTAATAAAAGCTATATCTGGATCTATAAATCGATGGACTAACTTGAATTTTTTCCTTAGGTAAAATTGAGCTAGTTCGGTCGGTTTTGACAAGGAGTGGAGTGCTTTTGAATTCAAGTGTTGCCGTTATCGGCAAATATTATTGATAGGTTTAATACACTTGTAAAAAGATTTATATGGAGAGCTAAATTCTCCCCAATGGCGTGGAGGGAGGTATGTAAGCCTAATGCAGAAGGAGGCTTGGGCTTACGCGATCTCAATACATGGAATAAAGCCCTCTTGGTGAAAATCTTGTGTAATATACATTGTAAGCTGGACTCTTTATAAATTAAATGGGTCCATGATGAATATCTGAAGTGCAGCAGTATCTGGGAGGTGAACCAACATATGAGGGACTCACCGTTAATCAAGAATATCCTCAAAATCCGAGATAAAATTTTGGAGGATTGTGGTGGGGTTGTCGAAAATGTGATTGCTACAATGGAGAACTGGTATGAGAGAAATGGAGTGGCAGAGGCATATGAATACCTGCACGAAAAGGCCGATAAATTCTACTGGCATAGAGCCCTCTGGAAGCTTTACATACCGCCTAAGTTTTCTGTGACACTTTGGTTTGCCCTTGAGGATAGACTCAAGACAGCACACATATTACAATTTTTTAATATTTTTCAGGTATGTCCCGTGTATAACTCCTCTACTAAATCTAATGTGCATTTATTTTTTAGGCGTGGAGCAACAAAAGCTCTGTGGAATAAAGTTGAGTTGACTCAATATTGAGAGGGTGTTATCATCCATTCCGAGTGCCATCAAATTCGTTGGTAGGAATAAAAGCGGCTCGGCAGTGCTACACAAAGCGAGAATCCTCTCCTTGGCGGCGACGGTGAACCATATATGGTATGCACGGAACAAACTAGTCTTTGAGGACATCCCATTTGAAGTGGATAAAATTTTCAAGATCACTCAAAGAGATGTACACACTTGTTTGTATTATGTCTACCCGATCGAACATGTTATAGCACACTTAGAAAGTAGTACACATTAAACCGGATAGTCTAAGCTAGGGACATGTTGATTGTGTAGAATTTCCTTGTACCTCCTCATGTACTAGAGATCATGTAGAATAGTCTTCTCGTGTTTGGTTTTTCTGTAGTAAAATTTGATGGGTGCGTGTGTGGGGACTGCTCGGCCCAACCGCCCTGGGTTGGGGTGTGTGTGTCTCTTGCTGCTCCATGTACTTGGTTAGACCACAATGCTACTTTACAACTTATTAGGGTGCTCTTTTTCTCGTTTGGTCGCGAGGTTTTTATTGAAGCCCATCCCGTTTTTAATTGGGGTTCTTAAGCGGATCTTAACAACTTAAGGTTTCAATTTGGCCTATATATTTTGAGGTAAATTCCATACATAGATAGGTCTTTTGAGCAACATTGAATCCCCACGCCGGACCTTGTTCTGTAATCCTCTCAGGTATGCCTGAGTATTGTGTAATTATAATTTTGTATTGTGTAATTATAATTTTTTAATTTATTTAAATTCAGCATTTTGACCCAAAAACATATAAATTTTAAAATTTTAAAACTATATTCTTTATTATGGATTCCATCATGTTTCTCTGTTTTGATAGGAGTTTTATACTGCTAATATCTAGTTTTATCTTATTCTAATTATCTTTGAACATCTAGCCCTTAATTATCTAACAATTTAAGCTTTCTTTCCTTGTACTTATAGAAAAAATATTTTAGTTCCAAATATAATTGTAAGAATAATTCAACGAAATCTAATTTTGTATACTGTGTTGCTAATATGATATTCTTTCTCATGGTTCCGATTTACAATTAAAATTTCAACCCAATCAAATATTTATTTTATTTTATATAAATTTTGTATCACTTTAAATTCAAATTAAAAAAATTCTACAATTATGATTTAAAAATTCAAAATATATATTTATAGGACTTCAAATATCTTGGATTTTTTTATATTTCGCTCCTAGAGTCGGCAATTTGGGCTCAGCTTGGTGAGCCGACCCAGTTCCCATAAGTTAAGTGGGCTAGTCTGAAAACAATTAAGCCTGAAAAAAAAAAAGCCTGTTTGATCAGACTGGTGGGTTTGGTGGGCTCGGACCCATGCTTGGGGCTGGCCCATCAATTTTTTTATTTTTTATTCTCTTTGAAGGGAGCAGAACAGAAGAAATCTTACGTTTATTTTATTATTATTATTTTTTTTATGTTGTATTGTTTTTATATTAATAGTTTGTTGTACTACTTCTTCTTTTTTTTTTTTTTTTTCCTTGAGATGATCAAACTCACTTGTGGTTTTTAACTGCTTGGCTAATGTAATTAAAGTAAAATATTAATTAAACTGAAATATGGGATCACGTATTTGTTCATGAAACTGTGGTTCATTTGTAGGGGAAATGGTAATCTTCAATTAGTATTGTGTTATCATTTGATCAAAGTTGGGCTTGATTTTACAGATTGTGGCTTGTGAGTAACTTCAAGTTCTTATCATTTTTATGCTGCACCAATTATTTCAGGCCTCCGCTTGTCTGATAAAGAGGAAACAAAGTAGTTTAATCTCAAAAATATTTTTTTAATTTTTTTTTTACCATAATCTATATTTAATATGCTTAAACTATAATTTGAAAGAACTATATTTTCTTAAAAGAACCGATTTGGCCCACTAGCCTGTAGCTCGAGGTGGTCTGGGCTGAAATTATCAATTCTGATCATTCCTATTATTTTGATTTATCTTTCACAAAATTTTTAAATTTTGTAAAATTGTATTTTGTGAGTTATATAAAAATAAAAAATGTATAAATTATATACTAATTAAGTCATTTTTACTAATATAATTGGTTTTATTTGGATTGCATTAGTTTCATGATAATAATCTATCTGGTTCACTTTATAATATTTAAATAAAAAGTTAAATATAATACAATTTAAATTGTCTTTGAAAAAGAAAAAAAAGAATAGACCTTGATCGCAATTGTCAGCAAGAGAAGGAAAAAGGTGGGGGTTGGCCATAACTTGGACCGCCCAATGGAACTCACAATTATAGGCTTGCATTGCTTCTTACAACCAATTGTGTCAAGAATTCTCTAGAGGAGTCGCTTGTGAATCAGAATTTATGTAACCACAGTCCTTATTAAATTTAAAATTTATGAATAAAATTCTTTTTTTTTTTACTAAACCTGAAAACACGTCAGGTAAAAGAAAAAAAAGAAAATCATATCCAACACGTGTGCAACTTACATCTAAGAGGCGCATAGCTCGTGCCAAATAATTTTTTATTTTTTGTCAAAATACTTTTTAGTTGAATTAATAATATATTTTAAATAAACTGACAATACATTTCAGTGACGTATAAGATTTTTTAGTTAAACCAACAATACTTTTAAATAAATAATATTTTTCTGTTAAACAAGTAAATGATAAGTAATTTTTTGTTTAATTTGTTAAATATATATTATTATTTAATTTTAAAGATATTACTTTGTGTTGCAATATATTAGTCTACATGTTAAAATGTATTACTGCTAAATCTAAAGTGTCAATCTCTTCGTGTTGAACAACATCGCTTAATTATAAAATGTGTGTTGAAAGATATTACTAACTAATTTAATTATATTACTTTTGTGTTGAAAATATTACTGTATTAACCGTAAATATTTTTTATATTGAAAAGTAATACATATTGACCATAAATGTATAAATCTTTATATTGAAATATATTACTCTTTGAAATTGAAAGATAGTATTGTTTAATTGTAAAAATATTATTGTTTTAAGTATACCAATATTATTACTTAATTTGAAGGTATTGCATGTATAAATAAAAGGTAGTAATATTTGTTGCTTAATTGAAAATATAGTTCTTAACGAAGGAATGATCAGTTTTGTCGGCCATGTAAAAATCATCTAATAAATAAAATATTGCAGGCTTAATTATTAATTTATTGTAAATTAATTCATACATTTATATTTTATTTTGGTTTATAAAATAATTTTAAAATAAAATAAAATAAAACATCAAGTACAATGACTTTTTTGACAAAAGGGTCATTAAGCAAAACATTTTAAATTTGGGTCATACTGAAAATAATTTTTTTATATTTGAATTATATATATATATATATATCATATAAAAGTATTATTTTTCCTTTCCATCATTATTTTTAATTTTAATATTATTTGTAGTAAAAATATTATAAATAAATATATATAGTAAATAATTATATATATATATTAAAGTTTATTTTTAAAGAAAACAAATATATATACAAAAAATTTGCCTTATCAATTTATTTTTTGAAAAATATTTCATTTAAAATTCTAAGAATAACAAAAGTGTATTCTATTTATAAATACATATAAATATTAATTATATATAAATATATAAGATATATATTCATATATATATATATATGCATGTGTGTACATACATATAGTATATCTGTCAACACTTATATATGTAATGTATATGCATATTATGCATACATTTGTGATGCATATTTGTATGTGCAATTTTTTTGGGCCTGACGTTTTTATTTTTAATTTGACTTAATTTTAAAACCTAATATACGGTGATATTTATTATAAAATAATTCTTCCTACATGTTTTATTATATTTTGAGAATTATTTTAAAAATAACAATAAAATATAAATTTGTGAATTAATTCACGATAATTTAGTAACTAAGCCAATGCAATCAAGGAATAAGTTCTTCGCCGGAATGAAAATGGGACCCCGAACCCCCAACCCCCCCATTCCCCACCTCTAAACACATTGCCCGTTAATAATGCTAACCGATGGATTATATATTAATAATCATATGTGAGAAGGAAGGTTAGCTTATATATATAATGAGCTACTTCTTTTATCATCAATTAATTTTAGGATGGAACCTTGTTAAGGGTGTAGCTAGTTTTTTTCGGCCCGTATCAAGTCTTCCTGAATGAATGATCACTAACTCAAACCTTTTCCTCAAAATTGGCATTTTAATCTTATTCTTCAATTGATGAAAGTGCATTAAGAATGTATCATATTCAGAGTCAATTTTTAAAATTTATTGGCATGAGACGAATAAAAATATAAAATCTTATTTTTCTTCATATATTCTTTTAAATGAATAAATTCAAAATAAGGCTTTTTATGATGGTGTTGATGAGGCTAGTTAGAAAAAAGGAAAAGATACAAATTAGTTTATGACTTAGTACCTTATGTTTAACTTGGACATTGAATTATTTATATATACAAATAGAACCTTTAACTTCTAAAAGAGATCAAATAAGCACCTGAAATTTAAATATATGACAAATAGGACCCTCCTAAATATTAAATTAACTAATTTTTTTAAAAAATATTACATAAATCTAAAAATCAACAAATTAAATCATAAATATATTTAAATAAATCAATAAATTATTAAAGTAAAATCGATTATTAATTTAAATATAAAAAGAGTTTGAAATGATGATTTGTTATGTTTTTTAGATATTCTATTTTTATTATATTTAAATTATTTAAGTTCTTTTGATATTTTTTATGTATTAAATAACTTAAATTTTATTTTATGTTAAAATATTTATTTTACTTTATTTTAATAATTTTTTATTTATCTAAATATTTTTCTAATTTGTTAAATATTTTTTAGATTAATTTTGTTGTTCCTATATATTGAAATGACATATTTATTTAGTAATAAGAAGTGCATGCACTTATTTGGCCCATTTTTAAAAGTTAAAGTTTTATTTTTACCAAAACAATAATTGAGAATTTAATTTGTACCTAAGGTAATAGTTTAAGGGTTAATTTGTATATTTTCTCTTGACAAAATAATAGTACCTTTAAACTATGGAGCTAAATTATGGTGCGATTTTTTAATTAAAATTGTGAAAGAAAATGAAACGCTTCATTGATTGATTTTTCAAATCATAAACAGCTCTATTTAGTAATTTGAATCATTTTCAAATAATAAACAGCTCTATTTAGTAATTTGAATCATGTTGTTGGTAATCATTTTGGCCTTCCAAAGAGCATGTTGAATTAAAATCAGAGAATTTGAAAGATTTTAGTTTATGCTTCCATGGTTTGGAGTGCTTTCTTGTTTCTCAAAGACTTTTGTACATTAGGCGCACTAATTTGATTTACAATATTATTTATTTACTTAAAAAATATTATTTTTGAATTATTATTTTTAAAAATTTAGTAATATTTTTTAAAAGTAATTAATGTGGTAGATTGGGTGTACGGTGAATGCACAAGAGATTCATTATTCTTGTTTAATATTTGATAAGATTTAAGTTCGCGTGAATGAATATAGATAAGCGGGTTAATTCTTTCGTTAGTTTTAATATGTAGAAATTGAATAAAATAATGTATTTATGAAGTGTTCAATTATGTAAAGATTAAACTAGAATTTTAGACATTTTTGGGAAGATAAAGGAATTGGCGAAGAGAGTAATTAACAGGAAGACAATTATTTTATTTAAAAAATATTTTAATTACTTTTTTTCCTCAAAATCTTATGGAATTTATTTAAAACTTTTAGGGGTACGAGTAGCATGCCTTATATAATATATTAGGCATTACAAAAATGATAGAAATAAAAAAAATTAGTAAACTAATAAGTGCATGTAGATATAATAAGGCTAAAAGAACTAGAAAACTAATAAGTGCATGTAGATATAATAAGACATAATTCAAAAAGATAAAAAAAATATAATTTTATATTTCAAAACAAACAAGAATTCATATTTCAACACTCAAATTTGTTCATTGCACGGGTGGAAACCAACTCATCTCCAAACTCTTTCGCAAACTAAAATCATGAAGGCATGTTTGGTTTAAGTTGAGTGGGTTGTGGAAATTCTAACGCTGAAATTTTGAGATTACAAAAATAAAGTTGAATAGTAATAATATTTATTTGTTTTGAGATTGTATAGGGTAGAATTATACTGTAGATGTTAAATTAATGTTGAAAAATATGATTTATTGTGATATTATATTATGTTGGTAATGATTGAATTATTTTGAAATGATTAATTAATTGTATTGAAAAATGAATATTTAATATGAAGGAAGAGAAATAGCTTAAAAAATATATATATATATATAAGTACATAATATAATGCATAATTTGTATAAATAGACAATTTAAAATAAATATGAATAAAATAGTTAACACCCCAAAATTTTTTAGCAAGTTTAAAACAAAATATCCTATGTTTTATATCTGGATTTTCAGTACAGACAGAAATTTCGAAAAAAAAACAGAAAAAAGGAAAAAAAAGAAGAAAAACTTATGGTTTGACTTTGTTAGAAAGCTACACACTTTATCAGCCGTATGAAATCTGTAAGACCAAATAATAAAATCAAGACAGGAAACTCCAAGAAAGTGCGAGCGGATAAACTATCATTTCTTTTTTACTTTTAACAAACAATTTGTTTTGTTGTCCATCTTATCACATTTTAAGGATTTTCTGCCTTGGGTGAACCTTAAAATGTATTGTGTGTATTTGGTACTTAGTTTTTATACGGTTGTTTTTTAATATTTTTTAAATGATTTTTCAATTTGGAATGTCTAGTATAATTGAAGATAATGTATAAATTAGTCTCTGAATTAGTATTTTAAATTTAAACTGAATTCTAATTTTTTTAATATAAATAAAATATTTAAGTTTTAATATGGATCATTTAAGTCCTTCAACTTTTTATTACCAAATAA
Source organism: Caryopteris x clandonensis (assembly GCA_028749325.2). NCBI lineage: Eukaryota > Viridiplantae > Streptophyta > Magnoliopsida > Lamiales > Lamiaceae > Caryopteris > Caryopteris x clandonensis. The sequence continues at coordinate 2,146,019 of JAPYKT020000012.1, forward strand.
ATAGGTAATTTTGCAAAAATAAAATGACAAATAAATCTAAAAATATTTATTAAATTATAATATACTTAAAAAATCAAGAAATTATTAAAAAATAATAAAATTTAAAATTATTTAATAAATCTCAAAAATATCGAATGCCTTAAATTAGTTAAATATAATTAACAAAATAAGGATATTTAAAAAACATAACAAATCATCAAATCTTGAAAATTATTTAATTTATTCATTTATTTAAATATATTATGATTTAACTTGTTAAGTTTTAGATTTATTAATATTTTTAAATTTATTTAATTAATTTAATATTTAAGAGCATTGTATTTGTGATATATTAAAAATTTCAGGACCTTATTTGATCTATTTAAAAAATTCAAGGTCTAATTTCATTAAAAAATAGTTCAGAGTTTAATTTGAACTTAATACTAATTCAAAGGCTAATTTACACCTTTTTCAATTATAACTGTTCTGTTTTAGTAAATAAATTATTCACCAATTAAACTCAAAGAGAAAAGAAAATCATGATTTTATAAATTACCGGCATCATGATTTTTTTAAAAACTATTTACCAAAATTCTAATTGGTCTAGACAATAGTATGTATATATATGAAAACGACAACGTGCCCATCATGCATATTAATATATTTATTATTTTGTGTTAAAATTATGTGGGCAGAATTCAAATAAAAAAATAAACTCAATTTTACAAAATTCTAACTCATTATCAAATCCACATATAAACACATCTCTACTATAGGTAGTTGAGTATTAATGTTTGGGTATATAAATACATACACATAATATATATATACATTTATATTGTTACACTAGCAAATAAGATGCTTCCATGGTCGAGTTGCTGCGTCCTCCGGCCCAACCTTGCAACTTTTCGACACCATGTTTGGTCCCTCTGCAAAGTGTAACGATTCAAAATTCATAACATATAATTAAATAGTAAATTACAGTTATAAACAAGTAGACACATAATATATGCTTTGGTAAAATTAATATTTCTAAAATTAGGCTGTTAAAAGAGAACCATATGACATAAATTTTATCCAAGCACTAAAATGAATTACTAGATTTCATAATACTATGTTTTTATATGCCGTAACCTCAAATAATTATAACCAATAATATATTTTCGAAAACAAAATCAAATAATAAGTAGTAGCATAAAGACCTAAACAACAAGAAATTGATTTCTTATGCCCATTAACCCAAGAAATAATTTAACTCATACGGATAAATAAATAAAATAGTATTCATTGAATTACTAGCACTTATTTATCCCTTACCATACTACTAATCTTTATCATAAAACGAATAATTAATTCAACTAGTGCGTTAATAATAAATAACTTAACGAAAATCATATTTATCCCTTGCCTCTACTCCACCGCTAGCTCCATCTTAATCTGAAAGGTTCAAAAAGTTGGGGTGAGCTTCCTTTAGCTCATGGGAGTCAAGTTGCCAAAATCAATTATATAATGGGTGTTTCTAAAACCACCACTAAATTTGCTTTGCACACCACATTAATTTTACTCACAAAATTAGATATAATGTAAATGACATAAATACCCTTATTTAAAAATTAAAAACATACACAAATTTTAATTTTTAATAAATGAAATAACAATAGAAAATTATAATTTTTATGTGTGGATAAAATAAATATTTATTTATTAAAAATTAAAATTTGTGTATGTTTTTAATTTTTAAATAAAGGTATTTATGTCATTTACATTATATATAATTTTGTGAGTAAAATTACTGTGGTGTGCAGAGCAAATTTAGTGGTGCCTTTAGAAACACCCTTATATAATTGACAGTAAAACATATAGTGCAGTTATATGTATGACATAACATAATAAGTAAGTATCAAATACTTACATAACTTAGAATTTAAGGGCCTACAGCTGTGTAGCATGCCTAGCTTAGGGGATTGATCAATCAACTTAGGGGTGCAAATAATATAATTAATAATGACAAACCTTAAAAACCCCCACCTTTACTTTGAAATATGAATAAGTTTCGAGAATTTCATGCAATGAGCCTAAACACGTGTTCTTGATCAGAAATTCCTGCAGAAAATCTATCTTTCCTTTTTTTTTTTTTTTTTTTTCAAGTCGTAATCTGTGTTGGGAGGAAAAATTATTGACTTTATACCTACGGTTAACAATAGATATTGCTTGATTATGATTTTTTATCAGATAGGCAATCTAATCATGTTTCTATTGGTATGGATTTTTGTTATTCAAATATTATATTCTTTAGGATTCTTATTTTAGTAGGAACTGGTCAAGAACGGTGATTTATGTAATACACACAAACATGATGAAAATTTTATGGGCTCAAAATATTGGGCCTAATTTTATTCGGGCCAAAAAATGCAATTTAACAATAAACAACTGACCTAATGCAATATGGGCTTATTCAATACAACGAGACATATTAAAATATTAATATCTCAGTAGACTTTACTTAATAAAATAAATTGGGCCATTATAATCCAAGGCTTAAAAAAATAATTAAAAAAAATATGCGTAATATTTGACTTATCTTAGCCAATAATAATTAAACGGTGTATACTTAAAATTTAAATAATAAAATAAGGATGAAAAAAAAAATACCTGGTGTCAACCCTGCAACTTTTCGACACCATGTTTGGTCCCTCTGTAAAGCCACTCACATGCCTTAAGCAGCACCAAAACCACAGCCAGAGGCAACCACGCAAGAAGAGGCGCGAGCGAAGTCGGGTAGGTGAGAAAGCACGAGAGGAGAGAAAGTGCAGAAAGAGTGGCTGATGCTATACAAACACAAACCAGTACACCATTGATGTCTGCAATTTGCTTCATGGCTCCCACAATTAGCCAGTAGACACAAGTCGACGCAACAAACGACCGCACCGGAGCAGGATTATCCCGAAACAGCCTCTCCGGTTCGCCTTGATATGTCAGCATTACGAGGGCCAGCACCGAAGGAACCACATATTTCATGAATTGAATTAGAGGAGGTGGAGATATCATGTGAGTTTGATGACGACGATAAGCGAGTCTGATTCTTCTTTTCACCTTCCAACCGCATCTACGGCCCGTCCGACGGCCGCCGTCCGATTGGGTTGCCGGCGTAGTTTCCATGCAGCCTCAGACTCAGGTGGAGGACTACGGAGAGTCTTTCAGTGAGGAAAATGGGCAGCACAGCAAACTTTGATAGTAAAAAATATTTAAAAGTATGTTGAAGCTGTATAATGTTGACTTTAGAAGTAATTAAATACAATATATGTGGCACCGATTGCAGTGGCAGTGCGAATTTCATACGTTAGGGCCGCATCAACAACATAAATCACTCACGGTCTGAATTGATTGGAGCAAGTCATTTGGATGTTTTCCATCTCACTATATTTAAATTTTAGTTTTCTAACAAACTAATTGACAATTTTTACCCCATTATACGTTATTTAAACATAATTATAATTTTACAACAAGTTTTGTACATCGGTTGCACCGTAGAATCTGATATACATTATTACTTATTTAACTAAAAAATATTATTTATTTATTTAAAAAATATTAATACCATTTTATTACCTTAAAAAAGGTACTAATATTTTTTAAATAAATAAGTAATATTTTTTTAGTTAAACAAGTACTAGTGTATAAAGGATACATGGTGCACCCGATGCACAAGAGACTCACAATTATTTTTACTATTTACTAGTATTTCTCCCGTGCGTTGTATGATTTGTAATATAATAATGTAACCAAAAAAATAATATAATTTTTAAAATAAAATTACAATTATATAAAATATATTTTTAATAAACATTGTTTAAAATAACAATATCTCACAATATAAAAATATAGTAAATATTAAATATACCACAATTAATCTATGAAAAAAATATATTTAAAATTAATATTTTTAATATATGCAATATAAATATCAAATTGAAGATAATGAAAAATGATTAATTTAATATATTTTTCATAAAAAAATGGAGTTAGATGAAAACCTTATAAGCATTTGACAATTAGAGTGAATTAACAAAAGGAAAAAAAATAGAAAGAAGATTTAACCAAAAAAATGACAATTTTATAAATATTCCAAGTATCGTGCTATTATATGGATATAAATTTGGATATAAACACTCTCCCTTCTCTTATTTAAATGTGCTATAAATATTTACATTTCCGCACAAAGATATGTTCATGACGTGTTTGTTTTAAAAATTGCAAAGATGAAGTTGAAATTTCGACTATGTTTGTTTTGAATTTAGATGTCCTGAGTTTATCGTCCACAAAAATTGAACCACATTATTAGATATAATAATCATTATTTATTTGAACTTTCATTTTTCAATAACATCATCTCTTTATTTTTGTGCCAATTTCACATGTTAGGCCGCTACAAGATAAATCACTGGCGGTATGAATTGATCGATCTTTCTTCAAATATAAATATAAGTTTTTATTACATAATATAAACACTTCCTCATTCTCTATTTGAATATGTTATAGATATTTACATGCCCACACAAATATACATTCATGACATGTTTGTTGAAGATTACAATAATAAATTTAAAATTTCAACGATATTTGTTTTGAATTTAAAAGTCGGAGTCTGTCGTCCACAAAAATCTCACTACGTTATTAGATGTAACACTCACTATTCATTTAAGTTTTCATTTTTCAATAACCTGAATCATTGACTCTATATTTATTTTTCATTTTTCAATGTATCTCTTCAAAATATAATGTTATAATAATTTATCCTTTTCAACAATGATATAAAAATAAGATGTTATTTTACATAATTTCATAACAAGTATAAAATGTAATTATTCATTAATATTTTATAGTCCCAAAATTTTAATATAAAAATTTATCATTTAAGCGATGTCCATAGACATATAGTATATATAATGTAAAAATTATAATTTTTGCTTTATAATAATTTTTTATGTTATATAATATATTACATATGCAATATATCAGATTAAATTAATAATTATATAATAATATATATTTTTTAAATGGATAGATGGATAGAAAAATTAGGTAAGATAATTAAATAATAATCTATACATATACTCAAATTCAGATAATATTTTATCCAATGTAGGAAAACTGACAGCAGGGAGCGCAACAATGTAGGAAAGTTGTTGAAGCCTGAAAGGTCATCTAAGTTGCATCTTTTCCTTTTTTCCTTTTCACTTATATGTTAAAATTCTAAAATATAAATATTGTTATTGCTAATTTATTATAAATATAAAAATATATTAAATTAATCTTCTTATTCAATTTCTAATTTGACAATTCATATTGTATATTTATTAATATAATTTTGTGAGTTGAATTATTTATATTTGATTTGGATATTGAGTTGGATTTGAATCATGGGTGGTTTTAATTATTTGTGAGAGATTTCCTATAAATATAAAGATTATCAAATAATTTAAAATGAAAATGAAAACATGATAATTTAATTTCCATCATTATTCTTTTTTACCTAAATATATTTTGATGAGGTTGAACAATTATATTGACATTGAGTATTATATAGTAGGTTGGAGTAATTGGTGTTTAGTGGTAAATATATTTGGATTTAATAAACTAATAGTTGGGCTTATTTAAAATGGATAATGGGCTTCAACGAATGTGGCCTATCATAATTGGGCTACAAAACCATGCCACATTATAAGAAGTGCTCTTAACAAAATTGAAATATTCGGGCTATTGTAGGATAGTATTTTTAGTGAATCATTCATAATATTATTTGGATGGGAAGTTTCAAAGAAATTATGTGAGTAAATAATTAAATTGTAAATTACTTGATTAGAATATCCAAATAGTGAATTTTGTGTTCGTATCGAATTGATAATACTAGCGATTTCTACTGTGTGATGCACCACTATTTATTTGTTATTTGTTATTTATTTAATTCTTACAATTTTACTGCCCCGAAACCCGTGAAATTCCCGGGTTGTATAAAAATATATTTATTTTGTTTATAAATCAATTGTTAAAAATATGAATATATTTTGGAATTTAGTTAATAATTAATGTTAGTAAAACAAAATAAATTAAAAAATTATATGCTCTGAAACCCCAGAAAAACGTTAATGATAAAATGAGATGAATTTTTATTTTTTAATTTTATGAATTTTAAATTAAGAGTTGGAGTAAATATGTTTATAAGATGAGATTATATCATAGGAATTATTGTTTAATGAAGGATTCGAGGAGTTGTGGGTAGAGTCCTAGAAGTTCAAATGAATTACGAGAGTACATAATCAAATTGTTAGATTAATTCAAAAGAATATCAAAATAGTGAATTTGTGTTTTTCTTTTTAGGTCATTAATAATATGTTTAAGAACAAAAAAATTCTTTTGATATTTTTCATGTAGAAAACTTAAATAAATATGAATCAAAATCTAAAAGATAAATGTGTTAGCATGATATTCACTTACTCATTAGGTCGTATTCATTGTACTTATAGAAAAAATATTTTAGTTCCAAATAAAATTTGTAACAATAATTCAAAGAAATCTAATTTTGTATACTGTGTTGCTAATATGATATTCTTTCTCATGGTTTCGATTTACAATTAAAATTTCAACCCAATCAAATATTTATGTTATTTTATATAAATTTTGTATCACTTTAAATTCAAATTAAAAAATTCTACAATTATGATTTAAAAATTCAAAAATATATTTATAGGACTTCAAATATGTTAGATTTTTTTATATTTCGCTCCTAGAGTCAGCAATTTGGGCTCATCTTGGTGGGCCGACCCAGTCCCCATAAGTTAAGTGGGCTAGGCTGAAAACAATTAAGCCAGAAAAAAAATAAAGCCTGTTTGATCAGACTGGTGGGTTGGTGGGCTCGGACCCATACTTGGGGCTGGCCCATCAATTTTTTATTTTTTATTCTTTTTAAAGGGAGCAGAACACAAGAAATCTTACGTTTATTTTATTATTATTATTATTATTATTATTATTATTTTTATGTTGTATTGTTTTTATATTAATAGTTTGTTGTTCTTCTTTTTTTTTTTTTTTTTTTGTGGGTGAGATGATCAAACTCACTTGTGGTTTTTAACCGAAATGTGGGATCTGGTATTTGTTCATGAAACTGTGGTTCATTTGTAAGGGAAATGGTAATCTTCAATTAGTATTGTGTTTTCATTTGATCAAAGTTGGGTTTGAATTTACAGATTGTGGTTTGTGAGTAACTTCAAGTTCTTATCATTTTTATACTGCACCAATTATTTCAGGCCTCCGTTTGTCTGACAGAGGAAACAAAGTAGTTTAATCTCAAAAATATTTTTTTAATTTTTTTGTTTACCATAATCTATATTTAATATGCTTAAACTATAATTTGAAAGAACTATATTTTCTTAAAAGAACCGATTTGGCCCACTAGCCTGTAGCTCGAGGTGATCTGGGCTACACATATTTAGGTATGATGGATTGCGCATTGAAATTATCAATTCTGATCATTCCTATTATTTTGATTTATCTTTCACAAAATTTTTAAATTTTGTAAATTGTATTTTGTGAGTTATATAAAAATAAAAATGTATAAATTATATACTAATTAAGTCATTTTCACTAATATAATTGGTTTTATTTGGATTGCATTAGTTTCATGATAATAATCTATCTGGTTCACTTTATAATATTTAAATAAAAAGTTAAATATAATACAATTTTAATTGTCTTTGAAAAAGAAAAAAAGAATAGACCTTGATCGCAAAGAAGTCAACAAGAGAAGGAAAAAGGTGGGGGTTGGCCATAACTTGGACCGCCCAATGGAACTCACAATTATAGGCTTGCATTGCTTCTTACAACCAATTGTGTCAAGAATTCTCTAGAGGAGTCGCTTGTGAATCAGAATTTATGTAACCACAGTCCTTATTAAATTTAAAATTTATGAATAAAATTCTATTTTTTTTTACTAAACCTGAAAACACGTCAGGTAAAAGAAAAAAAAGAAAATCGTGTCCAACAGGTGTCCAACTTATGTCTAAGAGGCGCATAGCTCGTGCCAAATAATTTTTTATTTTTTGTCAAAATATTTTTTAGTTGAATTAATAATATATTTTAAATAAACTAACAATACATTTCAATGACGTATAAGATTTTTTAGTTAAACCAACAATACTTTTAAATAAATAATAATTTTTTGTTAAACAAGTAAATGTTTAATTATTTTTTGTTTAATTTGTTAAATATATTTTATTATTTAATTCTAAAAATATTACTTTGTGTTGCACTATATTAGTATATATATTAAAATGTATTTCCGCTTAATCTAAAATGTCAATCTCTTTGTGTTGAATAATATTGCTTAATTATAAAATATATGTTGAAAGATATTACTAACTAATTTAATGATATTACTTTTGTGTTGAAAATATTACCGTATTAACCGTAAAAATTTTTTATATTGAAAAGTATTATATATTGATCATAAATGTATTAATCTTTGTATTGAAATGTATTACTCTTTAAGGTTGAAATATAGTATTGTTTAAGTGTAAAAATATAATTGCTTTAACCATACCAATATTATTGCTTAATTATGAAGGTATTGTATGTATACTAAAAATGTAGTAATATTTCTTGCTTAATTAAAAATATAATTGTTAAATTCACCATAGTTGGCAAAATATTTCGCAGTTCGACAATTGAAAATATAAATCATTTTATTTTCGTGTCATTTTCAACAAAAAAAATTAATCACTTGAGGCCATTGATTATTGGTAGACACTTGAGTGAAAACAAATTTGTGCGCAAAAGTGTTTGAGGTAAGTTAAAAGTTGTGTTTTTTCCTTTTTTTTTTTTTTTTGGTAGCCTATTGATAATTTGTCTTATATATTAATTTGGTGTATTTTGGCGTCGTTGAGCTAAAAATAACTTTGGTGAAGGCATTTGTAGTGTTTCGAACCTATGGGCTGAAGAAACGAAGCTAAATCAATCGAACAACACGATCGTTAGGTTTAATTTTGGAATCGTTAGAAGTTCTTACTTGTTATAACATATTAATAGCTTATAGACATATTCTGGGTTGGTGGGTTTTTTTGGGTAGTGCGCTTTTAATATTTTGAAATATATTATATCACTTAAAGTCATAAATAAATAAATTATAATTAAATCTACTGTATATTGAAATAAGGTAGTAGTTTGTAAGTAATGATTACTTTGCAAAGAAAAAATGTTAGGATTTAATTTTATATTTAAAAAAATATATTTCTATGAAAAATATAAATAAACACTCATGATAAGTAGTATTTTGGATATTTACCTTTTATTATATATATATATATATATATATTTATTTGATTCAAATTGTAAAAATTGTTTTGCAAATCTTTTTCTATTGTCTAAACATAATCAAAGTTTTATTAGGTTACACATATATTAGGCAGACACATAGAATTCTTTAAATATTGTATTATTACTGAAATATATATATATAAAGATATATATAATAACAGAACATATTCTATTTTTAAATTTTTTTATTTTTTTCGCCTATATCATTCTTCCATATGAGGTAATATTTCTCTGACATAATATATATTATTTATTTATTTATTTTGTAGTATTATATTACGGACTTGTTCTCTTAACAAAAAACCGTGCGACCTTAGCTTATTTCCGCCCCAATTTCGTGACAATTAACCACCTACATAACTGCATTAATTTATGTTAAATTGTTGTGATAAATTTGAATTTTTTTTGCCTTAATAAACAAATGTATATAGTTTAATTTGCTGTTGACTTTCTCATATACATAGATTTTACTATTCGTAATTATTGCAATATTGTAGATTAGTAACTAGGATTTCGCTATTAATTATTTTAAATAATCAATTTCAAATTAATGCTAAATAAAGTTTGTGCTATATTTTAAAACGTTTATATGCATGTTATATATAGATACAATTACTATTATATTAACATATATATATATATATAATAGCAGAAATTGTACATTTTTGGAAACATTGTTTTTTCGCACCTAAAATAATTATTAAATTCGGCAATGGCAACCTGTAATTGAACATAATTATATAAATACAAAAATAGTGATGTCATAATTGAATATAAATTCTCAAAATTTCTCATTTTGTTTCTTTCGATTTTATTGCAGCCAATTAAGAATATATCCAAGAAAGAAAATTCGGGAATATCCTAATTATTATGATTAGAGCTAATATGTGCACTCAATTATTTTTATTAGGAAATTATATGTAACTAATTATTAGGTCAATTTTTCCTATATATATTTTTTGAATGTTGAGATTTCACACAGAACAATAACTTCTTTACCAATATATGTCCTTTTTTTAATCTCGCAAATCATGTCGAATTTATATTCATCACAAAAATTACGTCAAAATTTTAGTCATCAAAAAAATCACGTCAAAATGAATCTATATATTATTCTCTCATTCTAAACATATTTCATCTTCATCGACATCTACAACTGACTTTTTTTTATGAGATTTCTTAATTCTTCGTATTCCTCAATACTTCTTTGAATATTAGGGGGATATCCATGTAAATCATTTGAGGACAATAGGATATGTAATTTATAAAATTTTATCTTATTTATCAATCACTTTGCTGTAGTTTGATCATGTTTATGGGTTTTGTTCTTTTCTTTCTTTTTCTTTTTTCTTTTTAATTGATCTTTTTTCTTTTAATTCCTTAATGCTTATTTGAACTATAAGGATAATTTTTTAAGTGTGGTGCAAGGACTTTCTTGGCCAACCACTTCGACTTCTGTTTTTATGGTATGTCTTCATTGTCTAGCCATTTTTATTACTGTTTTTGGGAAGCTAATGCACGGTCTATCCTAAAAGGTTTATAGTAGATGCTGCCAATGGCGACACCAAGGCAGTTGGCGGTGCTGGAAAGGAGGAAAAAGTTGGTTTAGGTTTTGTATATTTTTTAGATTACTGCTCATGTTTCATATTATTTTATAGTTGATGTTTATTTAAAAAATTAAAATTTTTATGTTTTTAATTTATGATTTCTGCATCAATATTATATATAATTGTTTTTTTTCTTAATTTTATTCATTGAAAAGATCTAATCCACAATCATTTCTTGATTCCTTTTTTAGGCAAATGATGGCTTCACAATTCTCTATCAATGTTAATATTAATTTGATGAAGAATTATTTTCGAAAATTGGAGCTCAAAGTCATTTGGAAGTAGTAGTAAACTGACATATTGTTTATTAGTAGTTTTACATTGGATGATTTTATTCTTTTATCATTTTAAATTGTATAATATTGTTGAATTATGAAATATATTTTTTAAGGTGTTATTATTCATTACACTATTTCAGTTATTATAATAAGGACTAATATTTAAATAATAAATTGGATCAATCAATATAAATATATACAATATAGGATTAGTTTAAAAAAGAAAACTCAGATGTATATATTTACATCAAATAAGCATCATGGATAAATCGCGTAAATTATGTCTAAAAAGTTAAATTTCCTGAAATAGAATTGAAATATCTTTTATAATTTAATAAAAAACAAATATGTTTGAAAATAATTAAATATATGAAAGTAATTGAATAATTCAAAGCCATGTTTTCATAAAAAAATATAATAAAAAAAATAATTGTGTAAATTATTGTTTTTTTAATTTCACATAAATAAACGACAAAAATATAGAATTATGGTGAGACTCTTGGATATGTATATTTTAAAAACATGCATGTATCTAATTTATTATTATGTATTAAAATATATAACTTAATTTTATATATGTTTTGTCTTTAATTATTTAAATAATTTTGTTACAGATATAAATGGAGATTTTCCTAAAAATCAGGATTAGATTATTAATTATTCAATGTATCAAAGAATAATTTTGATTTTTAGGATGCAAATCCAGAAATTTCCTTTGTATAAAAATAAATATCTTATAAATCAGAAATACTTTTTAATGAATGTTTCAATTTTGTATTCACAATACAAATCCAATAAGATGATAATCATGTCAAAAAATTGGCAAACTCCCTTAAAAATTGAAAAACTTATTTTAAAAGACTCTTAGAGATATATATTTTAAAGGACGCCTAATTGATCATCATGTATTAAATATTATAATGTAATTTTAATAAAATTTTGAATTTAATTATATGATTGATAAATAATTTTGTTTTAGATATATATTGAGATTCCCCTAAAAATTAAGATTAGGTGATTAATTATTCAATGTATAAAAAAATTGTTTTCAAAGGGTATAAATACTAAAACATCCTATGTATAGTAAATATACGAAGACTATTCTAAAATTTCAAAAATAAGTTTTATTTATCAAAGGAATGTTTACAAATCCGTCTAGATGATAATTATACAGTAACTATGGAAGATTTTCTAAACACTTGAAAACTATTTTTTAAAATATATAAACATAAAATTAGATGATTAATTATTCAATGTATCAAAGGAATGTTTTTATTAGTATACAAATCCGAAAATATCGTTTGTACAATACAGAAAATCTCCTAAAAATCTGAAACTAATTTTTATTTATCAAATGAATGTTTCAATTTTAACAATACAAATCCAATAAAATGATTATTATGTAAAATTTGGAGAACTTTTGAAAAAATAGAAAAAAAAATGTGTTTTTTTAAAATTTGTTTAACATAAAATTATGTTGGGACTCTTGGAGATATATATTTAAAAAATACTGATAATTGATCATCATTATTATAAATATAACTTCATTTAATTACAATTTTGTGTTTAATTATATAATTATGAAATAGTTTGTGTCAAATATATATGGAGATTCTCTAGAAATTAGGATTAGATAATAATCATTCAATGTATAAAATAATTTTTTAGGACACAAATCATAAAATATACTTTGTATAATAAATGTACCAAAAATATCCTAAAAATTCAAAACTATTTGTTTTTCAAATGAATGTTCTTTATATTATTTACAATACAATTCCGACTATATGATTGTGATTAAGTTCACTTAAATAAACAACACAAATATTGGATATTGTTCCGGTTAATCAACTATTGTCAAGAAATAAGTTTTATCTCATGTTGGAATATTACTTAAATGGTCCATGTTCAGTTATTGATAGTTGTATGTTAACGGGTGCAGAGTTACCAGCTGAAGTGGGTTGAAAAATTTGGTTTGTTTTGAAGATAATGTTGACAAAAGTACAACGAAAAAATGTTGTGTTTCAAGAAGGTTTTTCAAATGTGTAATCCTTTTGTCATAATTTGTTTTTAAAAAATCAGTTACTATATAAAGTCCTCATTTTATGTCATTTGTAATTTGCATATTAAATGTTGTGAATACATTTTTGCATATTTTACCCATTGATTTAGTTTCAAGTGTATCATAAAAGTTAAATTATGTTCATGTATATATAATTAAGTAAAGTCTTAATTTAATTATATAAAATTAGAATTGACAAATTATCTTATCTTCAAGTGTGAATCTAAAAAGTTGAAAGATGTTGATAGATGTTAAGAATGCTAAGGGTTATTGATTTTACATTAGTCTTAATTTTCAGATATATACATAGTTATATATATTGTTTTATTTGCTTTTGATTTTGTTTATTTAAGTTTTTAGGAATAATTCTGATATATATATTTTTGTTATAATATTTTTTAAATTTATAAATTCAAGGATTTTACAAAATTAACATTTTATCTAATTTTAAATATCATAGTAAATATTTTGAATATATTTATGTTCATAAATCCTTTTTTTTAATTATATATAAATTAAAACATAATACCATAACAATGATTGTATAATATTAAATTAAAACATAAATAATAAAAAATATTTATATATTATAAATTAATTTGTATATTGTAAACCATACAACGCACAGATGCAATACTAGTATTCCTAATAAAACTACTTACACACTATACGTAAAAATATATAATATATTGGGCGTTCCAAAAACAATAAAATCATCATTTCATATACATATATTGACGAGACTTGATGCAAGATCTATATTTATATCCATACCATTATAATAACAAAAGTAGTTTTTAAAATAATAATAAATTTCACCAATTTTTAATTTTTAAAAGTGGGAATATATTTAAAAAATAGTTTGTGAACTTTTGATTAGTTGATGTTTCTTTAGATAATTTATAATTTGTTAAAAAATAATTTGAATGGATTAGAGAAATTTTTTCCGATGAAGTTGCATGTATATTTTGAGATTGTATGAGTAGACATGGGCACGGTTCCGGTTCCGGTTTGGAACCGAAACTGTGATAGGGCCGGTTCGGTTTCGGTTTTGCAAATTTTGGAACCGGAACCGCCGGTTCCGAACCGGCGGTTTGAACTGCCGGTTAGAACCGGCGGTTCCGGTTCCCGGTTCCCGGTTCACGGTTCTACAATTCAAAAAATATAGCCGTTGAAGATCAACGGCTGAGATTAAAGAGCCGTTGATCTTCAACGGCCAAGATCAAATGTCCGTTGGGAACCGGCGGTTCCCAACGGCTATTTCGGTTTTTTTTTTCTTTTCCTATAAATACCCTTCCATCTCATTTCAATTCACATTTCACAATCTCTCTTAATCTCTCTCAATCTCTCTTACATCTCTCTCAATCTCTCTCAATCTCTCCTACATCTCTCTCAATCTCTCTTACATCTCTCTCAATCTGTCTCAATCTCTCTTACATCTCTCTCAAAATTTTTTATGGTGATAGTTTAAATACTGAAATCGGTCACGGAAATGATAATATTGGTGGAGGTAGTTCGGTTTCGGATCAACCCGAACATCATCACGATCCGAACTTTCAACACCTCAATCAATATTATAGGTTTTATGATATTAGAAAATTAAAAAAACCTAGGAATAATAGTCTTTATCAAGAAGTAGATAATTATCTATCTACTACTTTTGAAGAACTTGGATTTGATACACCTAACGAGCTCTTGAGATGGTGGTCTCGAAGAGCAAAAAACTTTCCTATTTTATCTCTAATGGCAAAGGAAATATTTGCGTGCCCGGCATCCACCGTCTCGGTTGAACAAGCATTTAGCACCGGCGGTTACATTTTGGATCTTCGAAGATCCAATTTAAGGGTGAAAAATCTAGAAAATCAAGCTTTACTTCATGATTGGTCGAACGCCGAGGTAAGAAAACAAGAAGTAAATTTTGATGAAGAAGATGAGGATGAAGATGGAACCGAGTATTCGACGTCTACCGGGAGTGATTGAGTCTCGCCAAGCATCAAGGTAAGACCGTAAGAGAATTACGTCGACTTTGATTCCTCAACTATGAGGATACGTAGGCAACTTAATTGTAAATTAGAAATTAAATTTTAATTTCTAATTTATAGTTAAGTTCAAGTCTTTTTTTTTTTTTTTCTCTCTTCTATTTTTTTTAATATGTTGTAATTGAAAACTTGTAAAGTTGTAATCTCTTGTTAAAAGAAGTAAATGTTTTTGTGTAAGTTAAATTTTTGTTGTAACTTTTCTATTTTGATTTTTATTTTATTATAAGTTGTAAATGTTAAATTTTGATTGTTGTAATTTTTTTTTGTAAAATGTAATTGTTTTAGTTAAGTTAACTATATATTCAATTCAATCTCTTGTGATAATCAAATTTGAAAGACAAAAAAATAATTTTCAAAGTTGTTGGATATTAAAAAAAAAAAAAAAAAGGAACCGGCCGAACCGGCGGTTCCGGGAACCGGCCGAACCGGAAACCGGAACCGGAACCGTTAGAACCGGCGATTCCAGAACCAAAACCGTGTATATGGCGGTTCGGTTCCGGTTCCACCCTTTCCGATTCCGAAAACCGGCGGTTCCGGAACCGAAACCGAAACCGCCAAACCGTGCCCATGTCTATGTATGAGGTACAATTTTTACTATGAAAGTTAGATCAATGTTTAAAAAAGTTAGTGAAGTAATATTATATTGCGATTATATATTTTAGTAATGATTGAATGTTTACGAAACAATAAGTTAGAGATTTATTTATAAATAAATAAAATAAAGAAATATCATGTCATATTATTGAAAATAGAAAAAGTAAAACAAGTTATAAGTGCATGCAGCCATTAGGCATAATTTTATTAGTTTCTAAAACATAATTTTACATTTGAAGAAAAAAACATATATATATATATTTATATTTATAATTTTAACATCTAATATTCTTTGTTATAAAATCAAAATCAAACATACATGATATTTGGAAAGGGTTGTCACAATGTGATTAGGACAAAGCCAATGCTGTGTCTGTTTAAGATTATAAGAGTCTCACAAGCTAGACCCACTCTCTCTCTCTCTCCCAAACACACGCACACGCACACGCACACGCACACGCACACGCACACGCACACGCACACGCACACAATTCTTCTTCCTACATAGTCACCTTTCTCCTCCCCAACACTCCTATACATATACATACATATATATATATATATATATTTATTGCATAGATTCCATTGTTCAGATTTCAATATATATAGCTATGATTTAATATTTTGATATATAATTTATATATAATATGACTGTTATATATATAATATACATATAATTTAATTTTATATTATGTGTACATTTATATTATTTGTATAAATTGATAAAATTAATATTTTTTCATATGTTTGTCATCAAAATTAAACAAATGAAAGAAATTAATGAGATGAGACTGAGAATTTGTCTTGATTTGCTATTTCTCCATTTCCTTTTATCTACAATATTTTGTTGTGATCTGTGAAAGATACACCATAATGGTATAAATATACAAGTATAATTCTATTTTTATGTAATTTAAGTTTTTAACATTGTAATTATCTATTAATTATAAAAATAAAATTTATGAAAAATTTATAAATTTCATACATATATTTATGTAATTTATGATATTAATATTAGTTATTTATATTTTAAAATTATTATTAATTAAACCCACAATTTCCAATTAATAATCAATCAATGCAATTACTAAAAACATCACTTGTCATAATATAATAATACTAAAATCTACAAATTTGATATCAATAATAACAATCTATTGGATCATAATTCAAAATACATCATTTTCTTACAAAAATCTTAGAGTTTTGTATCTAAAATTTCAGTCCAAATAGAGGGTAGGGTGAAGCAAAATAAAAAGTTGGTTTGACTTCATTAAAAACACTAGACGTGATTCCTCAGTGACCCAAAGATGAACTTTGTGAATTCTCAGAAGACCAAATAATAAAATGAAGAAGAAAAATCCATGAAGGTGTCGGTTGATAAGGAATTATTAGTTTTGTTGTCAATGTGATGGACCCCATATAATAAACAAAAGATAGTAATTTAGAGGATAAGTTTTTCTTAACACAAACTTTATCACATCGATTTTTGTTTGGAACGGACCATAAAAGCTACTTTTAAACTTAACTTTTATGCTTTTTTATATTATTTTATTAGAAATGATGTGACTAGCTTCCTCAACATGCCAATAATGCAACTTAAATCTTTTCCTCATAATTTACATTACATCTTATTTCTAATCATTCAGATCAGATTCTAGCAATTTACTGGGCTGAGCCAAATTGGTAAATATGATTAAATTAAATTAAAGAATACACAACATTACAAAGAAAAGTTGAACCCTAACAACTAACATATGCAGCGACTATATTAGGCATAAAAACTGGTGGAATATTGTTTTAGGCTCCTATTTTTAGTATTTTCAAATCACGCCTGCAGCGATAGGCCATAGAATTTTTATACTTTAATTAATTTTACAGTTTAACAACTTTTTTGTTTTGAATGAACCTTAAACCATAGTGTTTAGATTTGGTGTTTTTTTTATTTTTATGTGTTCACTGTTTTGGTTATATATAATTTAAATGTTTTCAGAACGATTCCTGCAATTTTGTTGTCTAATCTAATTATATTGCTTTTAATATAAAATTTATTCATTAATTATATAAAAAGGAAAACAATGCGCATGATTTGATATATCACCCTTGCTGCATTTTGATGCATCACATATATATGGGGACTATGTGGCATTGAGTACTAATTATTGTATATATGACATATATATATATATTATTATTATTATTATTATTATTACTACTACACTGGCAAATTAGATGCTTCCATGGTGGAGTTGTTGGGTCCTCCAGCCCAACCCTGCAACTTTTCGACGCCACGTTTAATTCCCCTGCAAAGCCACACACATGCCATCGGCACCACCAAAACCACTGCCAGAGGCAACCACACAAGAAGAGGCGCAAGCGAAGTCGGGTAGGGGAGAAAGCTTGACACGAGAGAGAGTGCAGAGAGAGCGGCAGATGCTATACAAACACGAACCAGTACACCATTGACGTCTGCACTTTGCTTCATGGCTCCCACAATTAGCCAGTAGACACAAGTCGATGCAACAAACGACCACACGGGAGCAGGATTCTCCCGAAACAGCCTCTCCGGTTCACCTTGATACGTAAGCATTACGAGGGCCAGCACCGAAGGAACCACGTATTTCATGAATTGAATCAGAGGATATGGAGATGTCATTTGAGTTTGATGACGACGATAAGCGATTCTGATTCTTCTTTTCACCTTCCAACCGCATCTACGGCCCGTGCCGCCGTCCGATTGGGTTGCCGGCGTAGTTTCCATGCAGCCTCAGACTCAGGTGGAGGAGTTATTCAGTAGGGAAAATGGCACAGCTGCCAGCTTTGTTTATGGCGTAGCAGTCAAAAGTATGGTAGAATTGTGTAACGTTGACTTTAAAAGTAATTAAAAATTAATAATCATGCTATGCCAACATGACATCATGTTGGGTCGGAGCTGCGTTAGGATTTGGAATTTTGACTATGTTTGTTTTGGCTGAATGTTGAAGTTTGTACCCCACAAAAATCATACCAAAACATCACTTATTACTTATTTATGTTTTTTAATTTCAGCAACCTCACTTTGAGAAAATTAAATTGCAAAATTAGAGAATTTTGCAATTTTAGTTTTGTTTCAATTAAACTTTACTGTAAAATTCCACAACAATTTAAATCTTGTTGATTTAGTTAAAATTGTTTAGATTTAACTTGTGAGCTTGAATACCCTCGATTAAACATTTTTAGGTCAAATATATTTAAAATTGAGCTGAATTTAGTAAATTCTCCAACCGGTAGTGTTCTAATTTTGAGAGTCAATTATTAAATACTCCAACAAGTAATATGACATGCGAAATTAAAATTTTATGGAATTTAATTGTGAATTTCAATTTAGATGGAATTGAAATTTCAATTTTGTACAACATAAGGCTAATTTTGTAATTTGCTTGTTCACACTCACTATCTCTATCTTTATTCATCTTCCCATACTTCTTTTCAAAATGTTCTATTACATTAATACACATTTTCAACAATAATATAATATTTACAGTAAAATCTTATGTCGCATAATTTTATATTAAATATAAAATAATTTTATTCATTAATATTTTACGGTTCCAAAATTCTAAAATCAAAATTTTTCGGAACCCATTTAAGCACATCCAAACACAACTCATGGTGATGTTTGGCAGATTGTGTTATTTGTGACAGATTGGAGAAGGGGTGATGTTACGCTATGTGTGTGTTTTGAAAGAGAGCGCAGCCAACCAAGTTCTTTTCTAATATAACAGGATAATGGGGATACAACCACGTGTCATTTCTATGAATTTTGTTCAATTTTTAACAAAAAGCATGTAAGAAAAATATATTTAAATAAAAGCGTAATGGGATAGAACACGTGTCCTTTCTTTGAATTTTGTTCAATTTTTAACAAAAAAATCTGTAAGAAAAATATATTTAAATAAGAGCGAACAGATATTTGATAGCGAGTGTAGCGGGTAGGGAAGTTGTTGAGGCCTGTAAACTAATTTGCATCTTTTCCTTCTTTTGTTTTTTTTCATTATATGTTCTAGTATTTTTTATTTTAATTAATTATTAGCCTAAAATTTATAGAACCTTTTTTTTTTGCAACCTCTAATTTAGCATTCATATTGTCTATATATTAAAATAAAAAATTAGATAAAAAATAGAATATAATTTTACTAGTTGAATTTTTATATTTAATTTGAATATATGTATTGGATATGAATAATTGGTGGGATTAATTATTGGGCTAATTGCATGAAAAATATGATTTTTTGTGATATTTGTATTTTTATCACGACTTTTTAATTTTTGTAACCTCAAACACCACCTTTGGAATTTTTATACACGCAATAATATTTTGATGAATTTAAGACAATGTTGTACCAAAGTAAGCAATCTTTGTCACAAAGGATAATATGTGTACTTTAGTTAAGTGTTCGATCATGTAGTCAACGAATGAATTAATATCTCACATTATTAACTGTTATAATTAAACTTTAAATTAATGCCTTTTAACTAATTCTGATCTTGATTGCATCAAGTAGATAAACTAGTTAATTAATTATGTATGAATATATAGATACTTCATATAAGTAAAGAAAAATATGTATTCTATTTTTACCATCATTTCATTTGTAGCAAAAATAATATACAAAACATAATGTCTTATATATTGTTTCATAAAAAGAATATATAATTAATAATAACAATAATTTAAACTATATATATATATATCATTATCATCACCATAATAAAGTTGTCATGTGCTTTGAATTGCAAAAAATAAATAGATGATGTAAAAGTTAAAAAACTATGATTGAAATGCAAATTTCACACAAAAAAAAATATTCTTTTTTATAATTAACCCTTAGAGTTTTGTGATATATTTATCTATAAATTTAAAATTATCAAGTAATTTAAAATAAAAATAAAAAAAAAAAATAAGATAATGTCCATCATTATTATTTTATCTTATTATTATTCAATGAACTTGAACAATTATGTTGACTTTGAGTATTTTATAGTAGGTTGGACTAATTGGGTTTGAGTCCAAATTTTATCAACAAAATTAGATTGGAGGATGGTGCTTAGTGGTATATGTAACCACAAGCAAGACATTTGGATTTAATAAACTAACATTAGGGCATATATATATACACACATATATAGATATATAATATGTTTCTTATGAATTAGTTGTACGGATTCCAATGGTACTATGGATAGGATTCATTAATTTTTTTTGGAAGATGAGGTCCAATGGTATTATGGATAGGTTTCATTAATTTTTTTTGGAAGATCGGCCTCAAAAAGATGCTAAAAAAATCATGTTCAACATGCATCCAACTCATGTTTGGGACGTGCGCAGCTTGCCTTGGTGATTCTAAGTTTCTTGCTAGACACATAATAATTTTTAGTTAAATTAGTAATACTTTTTAGATAAACAAATAATACCTTAAAAAACGTATAATACTTTTTAGTTAAACTAGTAGATATTTTTTATTTAAATAAGTAATACTTTGTTCAATTAAATTAGTAAATACTGGACAATTCTTTATTTAGTTTCTTAACACATATGTTATTGTTTAGCTGTGAAGTTATTACTTTTTTATCTTGCAATGTATTATTCTATATTTTGAAACGTAGTATTGCTTAACCTTAAAGTGTTACTGCTTAACTATAAAATGCATTACTTTTTTAACCTTAAAGTGTTACTGCTTAACTATAAAATGCATTACTTTTTTAATTAAAAGATATTATTTTTTAACCGAAAATATATTGCTTTTTGTGTTGAAATATAATACTGTTTAACCGAAAATGTATTGTTTCCTGTGTTAAAGTTTATTATTCTTTACCGTAACTCTAAAACTAATAATTGTCTTTTTACCACCAACAAGAAGCTTGTATTCATATCAATTTTAGAAATTACCGTGTTACTCTTTCATGGCAATTTTTGCTTTGCAAAAATATATCCTACAAACAAATCATCGTACACTTTATATACATCATTATTAAAAAAATAAACATCATTTATATTTGTGAATCCTGAATAGGAAGAATTCGACTTTGGTCTCCTCATATTGCTACTAATAAAAAGTTGCTACCGACCATTGAAAGCAAGTTTTGACGCCACTGATTTCAAAGATTAGAAATCTACTCGAGTTCCATACAAATATACAAATATACAAATAAGTGAAGGTCTCTAGTTCACAAAGAGAAAAGAGAGAGGGGAAGAGAAAGGAGAAGAAAAAAGAGAGGAAGAAACAGTGGAAAAGGAAGAAGGAAAAAAGGAGGTGGGATTACGGTAGCAGGAGAGTGTTGTTTCTTTCAATTTTTTTTTTTAAATAGTGAGTTGTGGGTGGGTTGGATCAACTCGGTTGGATGGATGTAAGTAAGTTTTTGTGTATATACATATAATAAGAAAATAAAAAATTAAGTATATTCTAATTATGGCAATTATAACATTTTAATTAAAAAAATATAAAAAAGACTGAGAAGAAAAAAGAAATGAACCAGAACATTCGTATTTTGTTAGTTTTTCTAATATTTTGTTTTGAATCTGTTATGTATCTGCTCGTATGTATTCGAACATAATTTATCAAATACATTTATTTGTATTTGACAAGATTGTTCGAACACATATTGATAGAAGACAACTGAATATTTGATTTTACTTCCTTTGTATAGTTAATTTAGTCAATCCTAGATTAGCTTAATTATAGGATCTAGAACATCCTTCTTGATCCATAAAATCACATGAAGGGAAAATATCATTCTTTACATGGTATCACAACATTTTTCGATCCTAAGCATGAGCATGCTCTTTATGTTTTGGAGCATGGTCAAGCTGCATTTGTTTCTGTTTTACGTTCAAATAAATTACGAAGATCTTTTAACTTGTGACATTCTCGTTTAGGGCATGTTAATTATGACACTATTTTTTTTTTTGAGCAAGTCTGGACATTTATCATTAACTTCTATTTTACCAAATCCATCGGTTTGTGTTCCGTGTCAATTAGCTAAAAGTAAGCGTTTACCTTTTCGTGTTAATGAGAAGCGTTCATCTCATATTTTGGTTCTGGTCCATTGTGATTTATGGTGGCTCACGACTATTTGCTCAAATTCTAATTTCAGATATTATGTTATATTCATTAACAACTACGCCTGTTGTACCTGGTTATATCGTCTGCACTTAAAATCAGATTTTTATTTTTTTTATTTTATTTTTGTGCAATATAAGAGCTTTGTGGAAAATGAGTTTAATACTACTATAAAAGCATTCCAGATCGATGGGGGTACTGAATTTACTAACAAGCGGTTGTAGGATTTTTTAAAACTATATGGGATTCATCATACTATGTCATGTCCTTACACGCTTGCTCAAGATGGTCGAGCTAAGTGTAAGCATTGACATATGACTAAAACGGGTCTTCCTTTACTTTTTCATTCACATTTGCCCACTGCTTATTAGCTTGATTTAGTTGTGTAGTCTATGTTATAAATCGTTTGTCTGCTTCTTTGATAGATGATAAATCGCCGTTTCAGTTATGATATGGTGTGTCTCCGAATTATGCTCATTTTCATTTATTTGGTTGTTGGGTTTACCTTAGTTTGCGTGATTATGCTTCACATAATTTATCTCCTCGTAGTGCTCCATGTACTTTTGTTGGCTACAAAAGTTTGCATAAAGGTTTTTGTTGCTTGGATATCTCTGCTTCACGCATCTATAATACTCGACATGCATAATTCAATGAGCATTACTTTCCAGTCTCTGGTGTTGTGTCCATTTCTTAATCGGCTGTATTGGATTTCTCTACATTTGATGAGCATTTGGGTGTTGTAGTTGTTCCTCAATCCACACCACCACTTGGATCTCCAAAGGTATCTGCCCTTGTGCCATCCCGTCATTGTCGGTTATGTTCTTCAAATGAGACTCTACCTGTTGCGACTCCAGTCACACCCCAATCTGACGAACCTACTCATGCTCCTATGCGTTATTCCATGATTACTTGCGCTAGAGCAGGTAATTTTAAACCTTGTCATTTTGCGGATTTCAGTGTTTTTCAACCTTCTTCCTTTTTATCTACTTTACTCACTATTTCTAAGCCTGTTTTAAGTCCGCTGCTAAGGACCCTAGCTGGCTTGCTATAATGAATGAGGAGATTAAGGTGTTACATTCCAATGAGACTTATGAACTAGTTCCAAATCCTCCTGAAACAAACATTGTAGGCTCAAAATGCATGTTTTGGATGAAATATCTTTTTGATGGATCTGTTGACTGCTTAAAAGCTCATTTAATTACGCAAGGTTATACTCAGATTCCTGGTCTTTTGACTTTGATCCCACTTTCACTCCAGTGGTTAAGGTGACTACTGTTCTGATTGTCCTTTCCTTAGTAGTTATGCACAATTGCCCTCTTCACCAGTTGGATGTAAAAAATGCTTTCTTGAACGGTTTGTTGATCCTCCCTTCCCTAATCACATATGTTGTCTTCGGAAAGCTATTCATGGCCTTAAGCATTTCAGCTCCTTCTTGACTCCAGCTTGGTTTTATTGGCAGTAAGCAGATCCATCACTTTTTATCTTTCATCATGGCATGATTACTGATAAACGTAGGATTTACGTGCAATTTAGATTATTATGTACAACTTTTTAGGAAATTATATGTACCTAAGTGACGAGTTCATCATGATTTTGTATATATTGTTACATCACGTGTTTGTTGAAGTTTTGACAAAAAAACAGATAATTAAGGATGTATAGACTACATCTCAAGTGACACGGACTGTGTTTATCCTCGTCATATGATCTTAACCATCGCGATATTGTGTGATTCGGGCATATCTTCTCAATTTGGTGTGATTCGGGCATATCTTCCCAATTTGGTATGATTTGGGCATGTCCTCTCATTCTAAACAGAGATACGGCGGCTATCAAAACCCTAGTAATTGTCTATAAAAGGAGGAGCTGCATCAGATTATAGGAGGGTCATACAACATAATATATAACATATTTTAGGGTTAGAAACAAGGATATAAAGGAGGATTAACCAACCAAGTCATCAGAGAGAGAGAGAGAGAGAGATATATATATATATATATAGAGATAGAGATCATTTGGGCTTCAATAGTCTTCTTTTCTTTTGTTCTTTTTATGTTAGCAAGGATTATTAATATGTTTTTCATGGATTATGTATTGAATACGTGTGGCTAAACATCTAGTGATTATAGGGAGTGCATAATTATGGATTCATATATTTTTCTTTAATGATATTATTTTTCTTTCTATATTTGTTTATGCTTTCTTGATTTGTATATCGTATGGAATTATGTGACAGCAAATTGCATATTTGTAGGTAATAAATTATTGCCCCAGAGGGAGTAATTGGTTAACGGATTAGGAATGCATAACATAAAACTTGCTAGATCGAGAGATTGGTAAGTATTATTATGAGAATAGATCCTAGGCACGATTAGGAGTTAGATAATATCTTGAGAATGATCAATATTGTCTAATCTACTTTTGGATCTAACTCAAGAGAGGATCCAAATATCTTAGTGATCCTCATACACATATAGGAATTAAATATGGTTTGATACATTAAAAGAAACTCATATGAGCCATATGAATGCATGTCCCTGGAATCCATATAATCTCTGAAAATCTTTAGTTACTTGACTTGTTTTGTTATCTATTTCTTCTCTTTATTTATTTTAGTTTATTTTATTAAACTCATTCCATTAATTGAATTCTTTAGATAAATGAAAATATCACAAGCAAATACTCAATTGATTTTACAAGGTATAGTCCCTGTGGATACGATACATGTTCTCACCATATTTTACTATAATTTACCTCGTGCACTTGCCAGTCGTATTTTAAGTGAAATAAAATAGCGAACAAGTTTATGGCGCTGTTGCCGGGGACTGGCGTAATTTACAACTGATATTCATTTTAGATATTAGACTTTAATTTAAGGGGTATATTATATAGTTTAGTATATAGTTTTTATTTCTTTATTTGATTTGTGACGTGTTTGTAGGTAGGTTATGAACACTCGATCCAAAGGTGCAAGGCATTTGATTCCAATTGATCTAGAGATCGAAGCAACTACCCGACATAGAAGCACTTCAAGGACGCAAGTAAACAAGATGGATGAAATAGAAGCAATGCGTAGAGAGATGAAAGAGTTGCGGGCATTGATGAGACAACAAAAACAACAACAACAACCTCCTACCCCACAAATTCGAGAGTCCCTAGAACCTCTAATTACTGCAAATTATGGAGGAGGACGACTGCAAACCATAGTTGCAAATAATTTTGAGCTTAAACCTTCTTAATATCTATGGTATAACAAAATCAATTTGGTGGTGGAGCATTAGAAGATCCCAACGCACATCTGGCACAATTTTTGGAGATTAGTGACACTATCAAGATGAACGGTGTGGAAAGTGATGTGATAAGGGTTCGATTGTTCTCGTTCTCTTTGAGAAATAAAGCAAAGCAGTGGTACCAATCACTAGATGATGAATCAGTCCGAACATGGTCAGATTTGTGTAAGAAATTCCTCAACAAATATTATCCACCTAGGATGACATTGAGATTAAAGAACGAGATCACTACATTTAAACAATTCGATCAAGAGCCTTAATATGAAGCATGGGAGCGGTACAAAGATCTCTTAAGAAAGCGTCCTCGACATGTTTTGCAACCGATCAACAAGTATGTCATTTCTATAATGGTTTATTAGAGCTAACTCGAAATCAAATTGTTGCAGCCGTAAGAGGAGCTCTATTATCATTAACTGCTGATAAGGCTGTAGACTTGCTAGAAAAAATGGGCTCAAATAGTGTACAATGGCCATTGCAAAGGAATTCAGTAAGAAAGGTAGCTGAAATTTCTAACAGACAGATGAAATGAAAGAATTGTATGCACAAATAGCGACCATAGCCCAAGCCATCAAATTGTTGACTAAGAATGTCATGTCACCATCTGCAAATACTCAAGAACGAGCAATTGTAGCCCAAAACACACTGGAGAATGTGAATTATATGCAAGGACTAGGCTACAATGATAATTATAGATAAAATCAGTTTGGATAAAGAGAGACTCAATTAATCTAATCCAAAATTTTTTTTGTAGCCACCACCCGGTTTCTCTATTACAATTGGAGTTATAAATGATGGAAAGAAACCAAATTTGGAGAATATACTTGCATCCTTTATGCAGAACACAAAGCAAATGATGGATACGTAGACAGCAAAGGTTGACAATTTAGCCATCACGGTGAACGAATTCACGACCGAATTCGGATATCAAATAAAATATTTGGAGATGCAGGTTGGTCAAATGGCTAAAATACTGGAAAACATACAACAAAAGAGACAATTTTCAAGTACTAATGAAATCAACCCAAAGGTGTAATTCAAACCATACATGTGACGGACGAGCTACCATACAAAGAAGAAAAAAACTAGTGAGAGAGAGGATCGGGGGGGAAGAAGCAAAGGAAGTCAAATATGTGCCACCTTTTGCATACGTTCCACCATTGCTATTTCCACAAAGGCTAAGAAAGCAAGCGAAGGAGAAACAATTTACTAATTTCTTAAAAAAATTTGAGAAATCATCAATTAATATTCTCTTTGCTGAAGCTATTGAACAAATGCCTAACTATACTAAATTTTTTAAGGAAATTCTGGCGGAGAAAAGGAGAATTAAAGACCATGAGAGGGTCAATCTAACAGAGGAGTGTAGTGCAATTCTCCAAAGAAAGGTTCCACAAAAGTTGAAGGATCCGGGAAGCTATACAATTCCATGTGAAATTGGCAACACTCACTTTAATAAAGTGTGGTATAATTTGGAGTCAAGCATAAATCTAATGTTATTATCCATATTCAAGAAAGACTTAGGAATGGTGAAATCATGCTCTATCACATTACAACTTGCTGATAGGTCAATAAAGTGCCCAAAAGGATTTATAGAAAATGTGCTCGTGAAAGTAGATAAATTCATATTTCCTGTGGACTTTGTTGTGTTGGATATGGAAGAAGACCACGAGATGATATTGATTTTAGGTAGACCATTCTTAGCCACCGCGGGAGCCCTTATTGACATGAGAAAAGAAAATTTGACTTTAAGAGTAAATAATGAGAAAGTGGTGTATTCCTTGTATGATGCAAAGAAGTTTCAAGGGGATGTTGAAGATTGCAAGGCTGCAGATATAGTCCAAAACACCATGGATCAAAAGAAGTTTAAAAATTTACCGGCAGAGTTTTTTAAATCTTTCATAAGCCACACTATCCTTCTTTGCAAGTCTATTAATTTTGATAGTGTGAATTTAATTGATAATTTTAAAGTTATGCAGGATTCTGTAGAATCAAAGATGGAGGCATCTTCCAAGGGAAGCATCAAAGAGAAACTAAAATGAGATCACCTTGGTGCAAGTTTAGAAGTCGACCATGCCAAGGAGGCTGAAACTGAAGAATGGCACCCTCGTGCAAAAAAAAAAAAAAAGGCATTAAAGAGTCTCCTTGGGCATGCAGAACTTCATAAGAATTTCATGGATAATGTTTTTAGAATTACATAACTTATGTGTCCATTGTTTAAAAAATGAAGCCCCTTTTAATATTAATGAGTTGTGTTTATAGAAATTGAAGAACGAGTTCATCCACATGAACTCAATTTTCAAGAGAATTGATGCCAACATAGCAATCACGCTGAACACGGTGGAACATTGGGGGTTTCAACTCCCACCGGACCCACCTTCTCAATAATACAATGGAGGTTAGTGATTCATAATTTTTCTATCTATCTTTTCAAATTTATTCTTCCCAAAGAATAAGTTTGGGGGGTGGATGGACGTCGTACCATGAATCCCTGTTCTTATTTGAAATTTTTAGTACATGTTTTCTTTCTATATTAGTAGTGTAAAATATGTAATATAAAGCCTAAACAACGATTCATTTCTCTATTTTATGATGATTGTGGTATTGACTGATGCTAATGATGATAATGCTTTATTTGATAATGATTATTGATGAATTGAGCATATTGTGAAAAAATTATATTTGCACATGCAATGAAGGACTTGAATATCTAGAATTGTGATTAGTATGTAAGATTTTGAGCCTATTGATTCTTTCTAGTGTGTTTAGTTGGATAAATATTAGAATGTCTAGAACTTGCCTATGATTTGCTCAAGTTTAACAGAATAATGTAGATTTTGAAAGTGATTTTAAGTCATCTTTGGTAGCCCTGTTATCCTTTCAATTTTGACAATTTACACAAAATTATCCTAGTAATCCCTTTGAGCCGTGAGCCGTTCTTTGATAGCCAAGTTACACTATTCGTACATGAAAGTAATAAATAGAGTGGTCTTGTTGAATAGAAAAGAATATTGCATGTTAGAAAGCCTTGGTAAATGTGGAGGAATGAATTGAAAGATTATGAAAAATTGTTATGAATTGGAAGACGAATCACTTCCTTAAAAAAAAAAAAAAAAAAGAAGAAAAATATCATTGAATAAAACAACAAAAGCTCTTGTCTACATTGATGATATTATATTGAGAGGAAATTATTCTTCCGTTATTCAGAAATTGTGGCTCATATCCACACTGAATTTGTTATTAAGGATCTTGGTCATCTAAATTATTTTCTTGGGCTTGATGTGCATTATGATACTAATGGTGTTTTTCTTAGCAAGGCTAAATATGCTCGTGACATTTTGGACAGGGCGCAACTTTTGGATGCCAAGCCCATTGCCACACCACTTACCTCTGATGTCCAATTGACAAGTTTTGGTGACTCTTTTCCCAACTCCACACTTTATCGTTCTCTTGTGGGACCGCTACAATACTTAACAATCACTCGTCCATATCTTTTTTCTGCTGTTAATCATGTCAGTCAATTCTTGCAGACACCTACTCTTGATCATTTTCAAGCTCTTAAATGCATCTCACGCTATGTGAAGGGAACTTTATCTTTTGGCCTATTTTTCTCTCGAGGTTTATCTGTTAATGTTCATTGTTATTCAGACGCTGATTGGGCCAGATGTATTGAGACTCGCCATTCCACATATGGTTACTCAATATTCCATCATAATACAAACAAAACTTTTTACTATTCATTTGGATGCAAATGTTTTGGATGTACCCAGTCAGATGTGCCACGATACCTATATTTTAGAACAAACATGCCCTAATATTTCTCTAAGTAATTTTATAAATGACATATTTTCATTTTAAAACAGTAAGTAGGCTGTTATATTTACAATTAAGGGAATTTGCTTTATTGATGTGGATGATCATGATGTGAGATCATTATTAACGTAACTAATACAAATATAAATTGATATATCAACGAACACTTGATGTAAATTAAAATATAAGACAAAATAAGAAAATGAAATAAATAATTCTAATCTTGAACCAAATTATACCATATCCCTTTTTCCCTATTTTGATGAACAATTAGGCTAGATCTGCATATTTACTTGCAGCCACAAAAAAGTTCTACAGACAAAAATTTGGATCTGCTCCTAAATCACAACATTATATATACATTTCTGATATTAAACAACCAAAACACTCCTAACAAAGCGAAGTTGGAACATGATATGAACATACATAAAATGGAACAAAATATTTGAACCAATGTGGATGGCCATTACATCATATGTTATTATGGGAGCAAAATCACTTGGTGGAAATTCACAAGACAGTAAGAATGAAGGGGTTACAAATTAACCTTCCTAAAAAAACTGCAATTACTTAAACAGATGTTAACAAAATCCCATAATGATGATTAGAAGCTAAACAACAGCCATCCATGAACCCTAAAAAAAGAGTTAGGAATTAGACAGATAGCTTCTCTAAGGCTTTCTGTTTCTGCAATGTACGATCACCACCTTTGGAGAAGTTCTGATCAGACGGCGCGTGGTAAAATCCTGGCAGCTTCCACAGAGTAAGCACCTAATGTGCCTGCGTGCCAAGAAGTTTGCAGCATGTACATGTGCATCACATTCTTCACACAAATATGCATTATCTGCGAAGCAATATTGGTAAGCCACTCCACTGCATAGCTCACATAAAATCTCTCTTCTTCCCGCCTTCCAACAAGAACTTGGCCTTATCTTTCTATCTCCTTCTTCTCTTCTTCCCTGACACATCTTTAATATTCTTCGACAAGAACTTATAGATGGTGGTTTGAAGATTGAGAGCTTTTTAACAATATATCATGATACACATACAAATACATATATATATATATATATATTAATTACATGCATGTTTATGAGGATTGATTAAACCATAAGCTTTCCGGGATTGATGAATGGACAATATGGGCCATAGCTACCAAGTCAATTTATATTGATGTATGGACAAAAACAAAAGCCATTAAATACAATTTGACACTTTCTAGCACAAATGGTGGCTTCAAAAGTGTATTGTGTATCTTTGTGGCTGAGACTCCAATCATACAAGTCAAACTTGATAATGGATTCTCTTTGGTGCTTAATCCTAAATTCACTATCTACCACAAGTCCACAACATTAGAGATACTTGCGGAAAAAAATTACTATTTTAGTGTTCATATATATATATATATATATATATATATAAGTGTGTGTTGTGTGGGGCGATTTATGGTTGAAAAGCTCTTAATTAAAATATGTTTTATAACTTAAAATAAATCTATAAAAATTAAAAATAGGATGAAGCTATAAATTTTTACTATCATATTAATAATAATAATTATATATATTTTTATTTTTAACATAGGAAAATAACTGCAACTTTGAATCTAATTCCCATGAGTTAATGATATAAAATAATAATTTTCTAAATTATATTAACTCATTTTGTATGAGTATAAAGTGCTGAAAAGATGGCGCAAACTATGAAAACGAAAATTGGGGCCCAAGAATCTAAACTATTAAAACCTCTCCAACCATTACACCAATTTAAATTAGAAATTTGAGAATTAATTAGAGCCTATTCCTACAGCATTATTAGCTAAAGAAAAATCAGCAATCTTGTCAAAAGATGTGGGACTTTCAAGTTCATCATCTTCCTTAGAGTATTAAAAGATGCTAAAAGCCCCGGGAATTCCTAACGGCCTAAAATTACAAAACTATTTGTAATTATGTCACATAACAATTTTAATTTTGTGAATTTAGTCCTAATTTTGGTGAAAATTAGGAATTTTGCCAAAATTTTATATGTGCGTCTTATGTGCCTTTTTTTCTGGCAAAACTTTTTTTATGTGTCTTTTAAATTTCTACACAACTGGCAAAAAAAAAAAAAAAAAACTACATAATAAAAAAATGCCTCATAAACAAAAATATTTTTTTAAACAAAATGGTTGTCATCTTATATGAAAAACTTGTAACTTATCAAATGTGAATGAGCTAGGATTTTTTAATACTTATGGGTTGTTCCTCTATAGAAGGCAACTATTTTATTTTTTAAATTCCTTTAGTTTATGCATCATTTTCTTTTATTTTGTGCGGTAGCGTCGTTTCTCCATAAAAAATAATCTGACCAGCGGTTGGTATGTCCATACTGAACAGAACAACAACAAGCAAGATCGTCTCCCAAAGGACTGGCGAGGATTTTTCTAATCTTTTGATCTGCCAATAATCACGAAAATCAGAGGTAAATATTTGTAGTTTGAGAATGAAATTGAATAGCGAAAATTAAGAAAAAGATATGTATCAGTTATGTAAAATATTCCGGGTTCCAATTAATTCCACTCTAGCTAACTATTTCAATCATCGATGCAAAATTGACTTTAATTCATACAAATAAATCAGTTATAACCACTGAATTCTGACGCGGTCTTATCTCTCCTTAATTTCTTGATAATCAGGAAGACGCTTCACCAATTATTTTCCTAATTGACTGACAACCCTAGAGACGCTCTATGGATTTAATGAGCCGACATCATTAATAATTAGAGAGACGCGATTCAAAACCAATAAACTCTAACGCAGGATTACCGAATTAAGAATGATCTTCCCTTGATTCTGAAGAATCAATGTACCTCTAATTAAATCTAAACCACAATTACGGATGACCGATTTAATTGGCTACTAATTAATCACGGACTAATGAATATTTTGAACTACCCAATAGATCCAAAACAATTAACCACCGTTAACACAGAGGATCACAGATACTTGCATAAAAGAAAGTATACGAACATATTTGATCTCATAAAATAGAATAGCTAAAGTTTCCTTAATTGTTACCGGAATAAAAGAGTTTAGCTACAACCCATAATAGAATCAAGAAACCAAAATAATAAGATAGAAAGATAAAACTGAGCTGCTTCTTGGAGAGAAGAAAGGCTGCCTTCTTGGTTTCTTGAAGTAGGGTAAATGTGATGATAATAGAAGATGATTCTAATGAAATCCTAGTGTAACTAAATATACAAAT
The DNA here is from genome assembly GCA_028749325.2 of Caryopteris x clandonensis. Taxonomy (NCBI): domain Eukaryota; kingdom Viridiplantae; phylum Streptophyta; class Magnoliopsida; order Lamiales; family Lamiaceae; genus Caryopteris; species Caryopteris x clandonensis. The sequence continues at coordinate 2,179,384 of JAPYKT020000012.1, forward strand.
CCAAAACCTAAAAGGCCATGTTTAAATATTAATGAAGCCCATTGTTACAAGTTTAACTAATATCTTGTTGTCAAATCCCGTAGGAACCCATATGTGAGGTGGAATTGGCCCTGTAAATCGATATTGGGCCACTAAAAAATATTCTGTTCAGGCCCAACTGGCCGGTATGGCCATACCGCCCGTCCTCCAGTAAATTTCTGCTCGATTTTTCCGGATATTCTGCCCCTTTTTTCTTCAAAGTTGAGTATTCTCCTAAAATCATGCAACAACTTGAATTAGCTCAAACATATAGGTGTTGAAGGGATTTTGATCATTAAAATTACACCAAAAACTCTCCAAAAAGATGTATCAAATAACCACCAATCAAATCCCCCCACACTTAAACAATGCTCGCCCTCGAGCATAACTCACCAAAAAAAAGAAAACATGACTCGATACTCAAAAAAAGAATCAATCATTGGCAACATTTCAACAGACAATAATCAAAGCATGATCATCCACAAACCACCAACCCTTCTCTTGTGTAAAAAATGTGCATTAACCCTTTATTCAAGTCAAGTTTATGCATAGTCAATCCCGCCCTTCCAATTTTCACTCAAATTCTCTTAAATAAGAAATAGGGACAGTTTTATTCACTCAAATCACAACTTGATACTATCAAACACATGTTTGCCCTTATGTCACTGTCTCTACTCGAAATATGAGATAAAAGCACAAATCAAAAGGTCTTTGCAGGGTTGTAATAGGGCTAGGGGGAAAGGTAGGATGGAAGGATAAAACATTTAAAATGATGGAAATATACGAGCATATCAAAATATTCGAGGCACTCCTTAAAAAAAGTAAGCTGATTTTCAATCGATCAAGGCATGACCAACATCCACATCCCCCTTTATTCTGTTTTTTTTTTGGGTGGAGAACAATAACTGTTAATGTTACTCCAGAAATTGCTCGCCATATATATTTTTTTTGGCTGAAAAATAAGCAATAACTGGAACAGTAAGGTACAGTTACTCCAGAAGCTGAATTCGCCAGAATTTTTTTTCCGACAAAATAGGGGCTGTATGTCATAATTTTTAAACAGGTCAACAGTTTACTATTCACAAAACAGTAAAATACATATATCCACAAGAATCAACATTTTAGCACATAACATCTTCTAAGTATATGAGTTGTCATTCTCAGCACATTCTAACATACTCGCATACTTCCATTGGACAAAAGCAGGCTAAAAACGGGTTATGGATTAATGCTTGGTAGCTGTAATCAATAAAAACGGCTAAGGCACAACAGGCTCACTAGTGGATATGTAGGGTTTGCATAATATATTCAGGCCAAAACTGGGTTAATCCTAAATGCCTTAATCACTTTCATGCAAGAATCTCCAATGGGTTTCAATTATGGCAACCGGGCAAACAGGAAATCCAACATACAAGTTTGATACCCTCATTCAGAATAAATCGAGCAATTTTCAGATATAAAATAATGCTCATATAGCTCAATTCTCACAATATATAAAGTTGTAATCATGTGATCGACTATGCAAATTCTATCATTCTAGAATACATGCGAGCATAGACACAATTTGTCCACAAAAGACAACAACCAAACAATCCAACAACCCAACTTTTCATATTGACCATTTCCATGCTGCCAACGACTCAACCGAGACTTTTGTTTTTTTTTATATAGACAAAATACGTATACTCTCCCCCCCCCCACACTTGGAAACTATAATGTACTCACTGTGGAAAAAGGAAAAGATATGACAAAAATTAAAAAAACAAGAACAAACAAAAGGAAAAAGGAACGAAAACTCCCCTGGATTGGTTGTCAAGGCTTTGAGAAACAGGACATCCGGTGCACCGCTTTTTCCACAGCTGTAACTAATCTGCCAATAATACCAAAATGAAATAAAATTAACACCATGGGCTTATAACTTTGCACAGTTTTTTTTTTTTTTTTTTTGGAAATAGACTAACATAAAAAAACTAAGAAGATAAAAAAATTCAAAGAGCTTGGGTTGCCTCCCAAGAAGCGCCCTTGTTTAACTTCTTAGGCTCGACGTATCAGGTGATTGATCATGAAAGGATCTCGGGGGCTGCCAAAGTCATTCCATCGATGGTAGCTATTTCCATCCCCCCGTAGTAAGGTTTCAACAATTGGCCATTCACCTTCAACACCTTGGAAGTTCTCAAACTTTGAATCTCGAAGGCTCCATGAGGGCTTACATTTATTACTTCTAAGGGTCCCATCCAACGAGATTTCAGTTTACCCAGCATGATTCGAAGTCGGGTATTTGTCATGGAGAAATTTGGTGCGTTCCTTGTAGAGGCTGTCACTATCATAGGCTTCCAATTGAATCTCCTCTAACTCTTGCAATTGAAGTTTCCTTTCTTGAACAACAAGCTCTTGGCCAAGACAACATTGTTTTACTGCCCAAAATGCCTTATGCTGCAATTCGACTGGTAAATGGCACTGCTTCCCAAAAATCAGACGGTAAGGAGACATCCCGATGGCTGACTTGTAAGCCATGCGGTATGTCCATACCGCATCATTCAGTCGAAGACTCCAGTCTTTTCGATTCGGATTTACTGTTTTTTCCAGAATATTTTTAATCTCCTAGTTGGACACCTCAGCTTGTCCATTCGATTTGGGGTGGTAGGTAGTAGCAACTCGGTGGTGAACCTCGTATCTCTTAAAAAGAGCCTCTAACATTCGATTACAAAAATGTGTTCCTTGATCGCTTATAATGGCACGTGGCACACCAAACCTATTAAAAATGTTAATCTTAAGAAAACCTGCAACCACCTTAGAATCATTGGTGTGAGTAGCCTTTACTTCAATCTACTTAGACACATAATCAACTGCCAATAAGATGTAAGAATTTCGAAACGAACTTAGGAATGGACCCATAAAGTCTATCCCTCACACATCAAAATTTTTACACACCAAAATAGGGGTTTGGGGCATTTCATTACGAGATGAGATGTTACCTGTTCTTTGACAGTGATCACAATTTTTGCAGAAAAAATAGGCATCCTTAAAAATAGTTTCCCAATAAAAACCGAAATTCAGAACCTTACGGACTGATCTTTTTGGTCCAAAATGACCACCACATGCATGGGCATGACAAAAATTCAGAATGGATGGAATTTTGTTTTCAGGAACGCATCTCCGTATCACTTAGTCGGCACAAGTCTTCCACAAATAAGGGTCGTCCCATATGAAATATTTTGTTTGGCTCTTAAACTTATTCTTTCTAGCTGTTTCAGTCCCTTTTGGAAAAATTCCAGTGGTTAAATAATTAACTAAATCGGCGTACCAAGGAATCATACCTTCAGCTGCTAGTAACAGCTCATCAGGAAAATCGTCCGGTATGGGCATACTGTCCGACTCTGTTCTCAGTCTGCTCAAATGGTCATCAACGTTATTTTCCGCTCCTTTTTTATCTTTGATCTCCAAGTCAAATTCTTGTAGCAGCAGTATCCAGCGGATGAGACGTGGCTTGGATTCCTTCTTGGAGAGCAAATACTTTAAAGCTGCATGGTTGGAATAAACAACAACTTTAGAACCAATAAGATAAGATTTAAATTTTTCACAAGCAAAATACAACAGCAAGTAGCTCCTTTTCCGTCGTCGTGTAATTGCATTGGGCAGGGTTGAGTGTCTTTAAAGCATATATATCACATGGCTTTCTTTCCCATTCTTTTGCCCAAGCACAGCTCCAACGGCAAAATCACTTGCATCACACATGATCTCAAACGGCATTCCCCATTTTGGTGGTTGAATTATGGGAGTAAAAGTCAACTTGCTCTTCAAGAGATCGAAAGCTTTCTTGCACTTTTCATCAAAGACAAATGACACCTCTTTTTGCAACAACTTGGTTAGGGGCTATGCAATCTTTGAAAAATCCTGAATGAAACGTCTATAGAAACCTGCATGGCCTTTTATGTCGGCTAAAGTCCACCCAATTGCCGTTTTATGCTTCTTTAAGAGTTTGACCAACCTTTCCTCTTGCTCCTTGCAAAGCTTATTGCTAATGATGACAGGCAGCGACTCCATCTCACCTAAGAATGCATATTTCAGATGCTGGGGTGATACCTTTAGTTCCAACATTAGAGCTTTCGTTACAGACGGTAAAATAGGTTCTGTACTGGTCGGTATGGGCATTCTGCTCGACAGATGCCGAGTGGGGAATTCACTGGTGGAACACAACTGCATCATGGCATCATGAATTTCTTCATCTTCTTCAGTTGTTGCTACTGTTCCAGCTGTTCCATTAAGCAGTACATGCTCCAATTTGTCTTCCTTAAAATGATTCTCAACAAAATCACCAATTAAGAAATCCACAACATCAACCATATACAAACCTTCACGATCCTGAATATGCTTCATAGCTTAAAAAATATTAAATGTAACAGTATCACCATCAAATTCGAAGCTAAGAATACCTTTATCAACATCAATTTTAGTTCTAGCAGTTTTCATGAATGGTCTTCCTAAAATTATTAAAGCCCTATATGCAGAAAAAGTATCATCCATATCAACAATGTAAAAATCTACCGGAAAAATTAAATCATTAAGTTTCACGAAAACATCTTCCACCACACCTTTAGGATATGTATTAGACCTATCAGCTAATTGAATTATCACACGAGTTTCCTCCATATCTCCTAACTGTAGCTCCTTATACATAGAAAGTGGCATAACATTGATGGAAGCACCTAAATCTAGCATAGCTCTCTCAACTTTCTTACTACCAATGATGCAGGGAATAGCAAACATGCCAGGATCCCTACATTTCTCTGGTAATTGTTTTTGAATAACAGCTGAAACATTTTCACTAACCTTGATTTTTGCATCTTTTCCATATCTCATCTTTTTAGCACATAATTCTTTCAAAAATTTTGCGTACCTGGGCGCTTGCTTAATGTCATCAATCAAGGGCAAGTTAATTTCTACCTTTTTGAATAACTCAAGAATTTCTTTCTCATCATCTACTTTCTTGTTTCGAACCAACCTGGAAGGAAAAGGGGCTGCCATAATAGATTGAGAATTAGAAATTTTAGAATTCACGATTACCTTAGGGGGAAGAGGTTAATCTGGTTGTTGTGCCTCCTCAACAACTTCCTTCATTTGATCTTCATCCTTATCTTTTGACTCTTTCTCTTTTTTCCTAACCTCTTGCTCGGCCAGCTCCTTTCCATTCCTCAAAGTTACAGCACTAACATTCTCCTTAGGATTTATCTCAGCTTGGGATAGAAGCTTGCCTTAATTTGCTTGTATCTTGTTCACTTGAGTGGCAGTTGGGTGATTTGTGTGCCCATACTGCCTAAGGCAGCTTGTGTCTCCTGCTGAAAAGCTTGCTGACTTTGCACCATATTTCTAACAATTTCGCTGCTGTGTACAAGAGTCTTCAAAATATCGTTCATGCTGGGTTCTGATCGGTCAGTATGCCCATACTGACCGTCCTGCGGCTGTCTGAACGGCAGATTCCCAGGTACCTTCGGATTTTGTTGTTTCCAACTGAAATTTGGGTGATTTCTCCAGCCTGGGTTATATGTGTTTAAGAATGGATCATTCCTCTTATTCCTTTGTGCATCGTATTGGGCATCCCCCGATCCATAGCATACTTGTTTGGGTTGAGAATTCTGCAACATAGGACAAAAATCACTAGTATGACTATTTTTCGAACAAATTTCACATAAAATTTTTTGAGTTTGAGCGACCGCAAGTCCTCTAACTAAAGAGGTGACAACATCAATCCTATCATTGACACTTGGACTCTCTATTCCTTCGGCTTCTCTTACAGGCCGATATCTATCATCATCCTCGTTTTCATATTGTTGGCCATTAGAAACCATATCCACAATGAGTTGTTTTGCTTCGGCCAATGTCTTGTTCGTTAAGGATCCTCCATAAGCAGCATCAATGATTTTCCTGTCAAATGAACACATACCATGATAAAAATAATTAGTTAGCAATTGATATTAAGAAAATCCATGGTCGGGACATTTGCGACATAGCTGCTGAAATCTCTCCCAATAATCAGCAAGGCTCTCTCTTGATTTTTGCTTAATGCTGCTGATAGCCATTCTTAAATTGGCAGCCCTTGATTCTGGAAAGAATTTTCGCAAGAACTACTCCTCCAATTCATTCCAAGTTCGAATGGGGCTCGATGGAAGGTCAAACAGCTAGTCTCTAGCCTTTCCCTGTAATGTATGAGAAAAAGTTAGTAATCTCAAATTATTTTCAGAAAAACCTTGAGGGCGTAGAGTGGAGCAAACTAAGTCAAATTCAGCCAGATGTTTGTGTGCACTCTCTCCGAGTAGATCACCGAACTTGGGCAGCACTTGGATAAAACCAGGTCTAATTTCAGCGTTTTGTGCAATATGTGGTAGCACAATGCAAATCGGTCGATTATTGCGGCGACGATCCAATTCCTTTATAAGAGGTTCAACTTCTTCTCTTGGTAAGAGTCCACGTTCTTCATTATTAGCCATATTTTCTGAAATAACAGCTTCTTTGGCTCGTTTCCTTAAGTTCTTGGCAGTTTTCTCCACTTTCGGATCAAAAATCAATTTTCCTATACGTGAAGAACGGGGCATAAAATTGAAAAAAAATAAAAAAAAATTGTCAAATCAGAAGATCAGAAATATCACTGCTTAAAACCAGTCCCCGACAACGGCGCCAAATTTTGGTAGCGTCGTTTCTCCACCAAAATTAATCCGATCAGCGGTCGGCATGCCCATACTAAACAGAACAGCAGCAAACAAGATCGTCTCCCAAAGGACTGGCGAGAATTTTTCTAATCTTTTGATCTGCCAATAATCACGAAAATCAGTAGCAAATATTTGTAGTTTGAGAATGAAATTGAATAGCAAAAATTAAGAAAAAGATTTGTATCAGATATGTAAAATATTCCGGGTTCCAATTAATTTCACTCTAGCTAACTATTTCAATCATCGATGCAAAATTGACTTTAATTCATGCAAATAAATCAGTTATAACCACCGAAAACGCTTTTGACGCGGTCTTATCTCTCCTTAATTTCTTGATAATCAGGAAGACGATTCACCAATTATTTCCCTAATCGACTGATAACCCTAGACTGACAACCCTAGAGATGCTCTATGGATTTAATGAGCCGATAACATTAATAATTAGAGAGACCCGATTCAAAAGCAATAAACTCTGATGCAGGATTACCGAATTAAGACTGATCTTCCCTTGATTCTGAAGAATCAATGTACCACTAATTAAATCTAAACCACAATTACGGATGGCCGATTTAATTGGCTACTAATTAATCACGGACTAATGAATATTTCGAACTACCCAATAAATCCGAAACAATTAACCACCGTAAACACAGAGAATCATAGATACTTGCATAAAAGAAAGTATACGAACATATTTGATCTCATAAAATAGAATAGCTAAAGTTTTCTTAATTGTTACCGGAATAAAAGAGTTTAGCTACAACCCATAATAGAATCAAGAAACCAAAATAAGAAGATAGGAAGATAAAACCGGGCTGCTTCTTGGAGAGGAGAACGGCTGCCTTCTTGGTTTCTTGAAGTAGGGTAAATGTGATGATAATAGAAGATGATTATAATGAAACCCTAGTTTAACTAAATATACAAATCCAAAACCTAAAAGGCCATGTTTAAATGTTAATGAAGCTCATAGTTACAAGTTTAACTGATATCTTGCTGTCAAATCCCATAGGAACCCATATGTGAGGTGGAATTGGGCCTTTAAATCGATCTTGGGCCGCTAAAACCGCCCGTCCTCCAGTAAATTCCTGCTCGATTTTTTCGGATATTCTGCCCCTTTTTTCTCCAAAGTTGAGTATTCTCCTACAATCATGCAACAACTTGAATTAGCTCGAAAATATAGGTGTTGAAGGGATTTTGATCATTAAAATTATACCAAAAACTCTCCAAAAAGATGTATCAAATAACCACCAATCAGTGTGACATTTTCTTTGCAGGTTGTGTGGAAATTTAAAAGTCATGTTAGAAAAGTTTCGCTAAATAAAATCACGTGAGATGCTATGTCAAATTCAGGCAAAATTCCCAATGTCCACCAAAATTAGAACTAAATTCATGAAATTAAAATTCTCATGAGATATAATTGTAAATTTACATTTGAACAGGACTAAAATTGTAAATGTTCTATAGTTATGAAACTAATTTTTCAATTTGCTCTAACATTATATTGTTCCCAAATTTGGATAATTGATTGAACGTTTAATTCAAGTCAAACATTACTATATGCAAAGTCCAAAACAAAGTTTCAAACCCTCAACAACTTATAGTTCATAATACATGTTATCATCATGACAACCAAGAAAGGAATAAAAACCATGGACAAAACTGGAATCAACTTTTCGAACAACTCCACCAGCCCCTAGTTGATCCTAGATTTCCTTTTAATGTATCATTAGTCCTTTGAAGAAAACCACCCAACCCGAACCAGGTTAGGAAGTCTTCAATAAAGAACGAAGAAGCCCCCATGTGCGAACAATATGCCAACAACCCTTTCAAAACCCAATTGACAACATACTAAACAAAAATATTATTCTTAAGTCTCTTAGCTACCAAAAGCTAAATCTTAGCAGGATTAAATTTAATATTTTAAAATTTACTATCATTTCTTGCTTTCCAAATAAATTACATGATCAACATGAGCAACAAAGTGCGAATATGGTCATATTTCTGACCCTCTAAAACCAAAAAAAAAAAAAAAATATTCAAATCCCATAATTGTTTGGAAATAGACCAATGTATAACGAGATCTACATCCTCTAGATGAAAGAAACAAAGAGGACAAAATGAACACAACCTCAAATCTCTTTCAAATGATATTAATATCAAGAGGAAGACATTTGTTACGTAATCTCAATAAAGAAGAAAAAAAGGACTAAGACTCAAGTAGGATCAAGGGATTTCCATGTCATAGATTTCCAAACCTAGCTATATGGGCTTTTGAAACCTCACTGTGTCACATACAACAGAAAAAGTAAGAGATCTATTAGTTGTTAGTTTCCAAACAAGTATATCAACAAACTCATAATTTAAATCATAAGTGTTATGACACAAAAAAATAGCACAATTTGAGAACAATCAAAAGCATCCACATACTGACATAAAGGACCTGAAATACACCATGTATCAAACCATTTCCCAGCCTCCAAAATAAGTTGTTCTCAACACAATCTTTATCCTTTAACATGGATTTCAAAAAATTAGATTGTTTATACCCGACATTAGCTAAATATGGTCGTAAACCCTTAGCTTTTCCACTTAAACATCTACACCATACAGTATTAAGAGTTCTAAATTTTCACCATGCTTGAACTACACCTGTATTCAAAATATCAAACAAGTTTCGAAACCCCAATCCCCCTTCTTCTTTAGGAAAACATATCCTTGCCCAACAAATATTATTATTATCCACCCCCCCCCCCCCCCCACACACACACAAGAACTTACTGAAATTAATTCTACTACCCATATTAAGAAAAAAATTATTCCATCCACTTATTCTGCACAAAATGTTCTTAAAAATATAGTTTGATGATGTATGTTCTTCATCTTACCCTTAACCAAAGGAACACCAAGGTGCTTAAAGAACACCTTCCTTGACAATTTCAAGATTCTAATTTTCTATACAAAGAAGTGTTTATACCAAAGATAACAGAGCTCTTGGAACTACTAATTTTTTGGCCCATGAACCTTCCAAAATTATAAATAAACTCCACATCAAGATTAAATATTAGTAGAGTAGAAAACCATTGTATCATCAACAAAGATTGAAGGAATGATCAATTTTTTTCTTATTGAATCTGATTTTGAGATAAGATGAAAACAGTTTTGAAAGCAACACAGTAAGAGTGTTAGATGAAATAACAAATAAACTTGGATGTCCCCTTGTCTAATATCTTGACAAGAGGAAAAAATTTCAGATAAATTTTTACATTCAGAAAGAATGAAAAACCTGGTACATTCAATGTTGTTGGAGATGTATTTAATGAGTAGAACAGAAAAACCCAACAATTGGAACACGCTGTACAAGGCTTTCTGTTCTATCACATCATAAGATTAGTGCAAATCAAGCTTAATAATTATTTTCTTTCTATACAAGTATCATTCAATCCATGCACTAACTCTTGATCAAGAATTATGTTCAACAAAAACCACTTTGATTGGGAGAAACAATGTTAGGATCAGCCTCAGGAATTAACAAAATTGTAATGTAGGTAAAACTCCTGGGCATTCTATTACCGATCAAAGAAAATTTACAAGCTTCAAAACCATCATTATGAACAAGAAATTTACTCGTACTAGCTAACTATTATCCTTATCTAGATTAAAAACTGCAATCTTAACTTCCTTAATCGAAAATAAAATAAAAAAATACAGATCATTTAAAATACAAATTGAAAAACCTTTACCATGAACAAATTAGTTATAAAATCTTTTTCACAAGAAAAGTTGACCAAGACATGCTTATTGTTTAAAAACACCAACAAGCTTAAGCATATCATCTCTAATGACATTAATTTCTAGATTATAATGTTACATCAGGAATGACCTGTTGAGTAACCTTGTGAAGCAGGTCAAAAAAAAAAAAAAAAAAACTGAAACAAAAATAAACAATCATATCAGAATCATTTTAATTCATGAATAATTGTGGGACGAAAGTCCAAAAACATACATGACTAAAAGACTAATTTTCACTTATACTTTTAATTTAATTTATTAATAGATAACATAAATAATAATACATTTAAAAATAGGCATTAGCTTTAGAACTTACAAATAATAATTCACACAAGTATTATATAATACATAAGTTATAAAAGTTTCAAATAATAATAATTTATGGGCAAATAGTTTTTTAGTCAATTATCTTTTATATTTTTTGGTTTTCACCCTTTATGTTTGGCCCTTTTGATTTTCTTCCTTCAATTTTTTTAAATTTGAGATTCTCCTACAAGAGATAATCTTAACCCGTAATGCTGACGTGACACCTCATCTTTTATTTTTAAGAAATAGAAAATAGTTTATTAAACAAAAAAGTTAGAAGGTAATTATATAACAATATAAAAATTGCAAATAAAATTTTGGAAATTACCAGTAAATTATGAGAAAGAACAAAATTATTCAGATTTTTAATTTAATTATAATCTTGGAACACATTCTTAATTTTATATTTTTATTTTAATTTTCTGAACATATTTGTAATTTTCAGAATCTACTTTAAAGTTATTTCTATTTTTAGAAATTATTTATAATTTTCTGAAATTTATGTGGTAACTTTTTATATTTTATTTAATTAATAAAATTAGATAACAATATTATATATAGGACGTGAATTTTAAAACGAAGTACAGGGTGCCATTAGCATTACCTATTAATTAACCCATTGTAGGTAATTGACATTTCAAAATATTGAAATTTAAGAACTACAAAATAAAAATCAATTCGGACAAACATATAAGACTTAAATAAAAATTGACTAGACAAACTATTTTGTCTAAATTAGAATAAAAGTTTTTCCATCCACATAAATATTAAAACAGCAAAAAAATTATTAGGTCACAGCCAGATCGAACTTGAGATTACATCCCTGTCCCCGTAAATGGAGAAGATCCCTTCCCAGGACCACCCTCATGAGGAGACAATAGAGGAATTCCCCTACCCTATTCGTAGGATCTCAATTTCGACCTGCCCCCAACGGGTACTCGCCCTATTCCACGGGTACTCGCCCTGCCCTGAGGCTCTTGGGAAGTCCGACCTGCCCCATTTTGAGATGGAGATCTAGGGTCAGCCTTGATTCGTGCATGTGTCTAAATCCCATATTTATATCATGCAACTCTGGCACATTCCGCCCCGTCTCATTTAAATTATTTATTAAACAAATTATATATATATATATAGTTTATTTAGTTCAATTTATTTTTTAATTTTGTTTGTTTTTTATTATGTGGGTATGTATGTGTGTATATATGTACATAAATAATGTGAAACTCAATAAACATTAGAATGTATAATATAATAAATAATTTTATTTTTTTTAAATAGATGGGATAGGGCGGGGCAGGCCCACCCCCGTAAGACCGGACATGAATCAATATTTGCTAGTCCGTAGCAGATCACAGACCAAGACGGGACAAAAAATAAAATTGTAGGACAGGTTTAAATTATGTACTACATGCCCTCCCCCACCCTATTAATATCTCTAGGAAAGATCATATGTGTAATTCATCAATAACATAGTTTATTTCAAATTATGATAATCTCAACTTATATAATTAATGTGTGTGTATATATTATTTATAATTATATCTGCATTTTTAGGAGAGTATCTCAATAGTTCTACAATAATTTAATTATTTTAAAATTCTTTACAACATATTATGTGTATATATATAAATAGATACATCTATACTGATAGAACACATGAATAACTTATGCATAAAAATTCTTATATTTTTTCGCTCAATATATATTGATAAAAATAAATCATAAATTCTCATGAACTGGGTTGGTGTCATGGGATGAAACCATTGTATATTCCAAGTTCCTGGGACAACTAGAAGTTCTTTGGGCCGCCTCACAACTTTTGCCAATGGAGGTCATACTTTGCACAAAGGCCGCCAATGCCAGCCGCTTGCTTGTACTTTCTTTTAACTCTAAATCTTTAGATGTAGGACTTTTTTGGTAGCATGCATATGGCTTGATCCCTACTTCAAATTTTGCCTCGATATTTGACTTTTAATATCTAGTATTGTAGCGTTTATTTATTTTCTCTATTATTGGGGGATAGAGTATTTGAAGAGTCGTAAGAGTTGAGCATTGATTGGAGGCCTTACTCTCCACCATTACTATCAATTGTAATTTGCATTATTGTAATTGTTGTCTACATTTAATACAAATCAAGAATTACGCAATCGGTTCTACTATTTTGCTACGCTACTAAAGCATCCTCGGGTGTGATTGCGTTGCAACAGCACAAGTTCTTAAGTGAGTTTGTGTTGGAAAGACGAAAGTAGCCAAATGTGTCGACTACTAGCTCCACAGTGAGCTAAATTCTATTACTCACTACAAACTAATCCAAATATTTAATATTAATTCAGATATTTGATTAATACTAATTAATACACATTTTAGAAAGAAAAAAAAATCCTTTAATATCACAACTTCTGAACTAGTGGTTCTGAAAACTTTTACATGTGTTGCTGATATTGTAATTTTAATTTTACACATCCAGCAATTCGTTCGCAAATCATATTTATACTAATATACTAAAAAGTAGTTCAAAATAGTAATTTTCATTTTATGTTTAGTTCTAAAAGGGAAAATATTTTTTGAAAGATGATGTGTCAGTCTTTAATTAGTTGATTTTTTCTTCTTTTTGAAAATACTAGTATTTCTCCATGCAATGCAAGATTTGTAATATTTGTAATAATATAATAGTAATATAATTATTAAATTGTGCATTTTATTTCGTGTCACACTATCATGTTGTATGAGATTTTATTACTTTTATGTAATAAATAAATAATTTTATAAAATAATAATATTTTTTCTAAAATATAATTCATAATATATAAAATATATATTTTAATATAATTCATTTTGCATAAAAATATCTTCACAATTTTATATTACAATTAACCTAAAAATATTTTATATTTTTTAAAAATTATTTTTATATATGCAATATGGATATCAAATTAAAGGTCTTGAAAATATAATTAATTTGATATATTTTTCATAAAAAATAAGTAGAAACGTAAAAGTTATAAGCGTTTGAAATATATTAAATTAATTATCTTTTTGCGATCTTTATGTTTCTCATATCACATATATTAAAATGAGATATTAGATTAGGAGTTAGATTTAAATATTTATTGTGTGCTGAATTTGATTGCAAATAAATATTAACTAATATACTTTCTTAAAAAAATTATTATGTAATTAATCTTTTATACAATTCTTAGTTATTATGAAAAAACACATTTATCTTGGAATAAGATAATAAAAAATATATATTATGTATATTTTTTCAATTAAATAATAATATATTTTTTAATATTATGAATTATTTATATTTAAATATGAATATACTCAAAATTAGATTATTAATAATTTTATCTTTTTTATTGAATTTATTACCGCGCATCACACTGTCAGTATAATAGTATATATAAAAGTGTATTATTATTATTATTATATTCTAACTAGATATTCGTCTGTACAATGTATAAGTGTGAGTGTAAGTGTGAGTATATTATACTATACTAGTGATATATAAATAAAATTATACACTTATTATTATAAAAACTTACAAAAGCTATCATTCATATCAATTATATTTATATAAATATTATTGGATTTGAAATATAGCTTGTTTATGTCATATTGCATTGTCACAAACACACATAGCAAGAACAAATTTTCCTGCCAATACTGCTGTCTATATGAAGAAATTGATGTTATAAAAATATTACTTTAAAAAAATTCTATAATATGAATCAACCCCAATATATATATATATATATATATATATATATAATAAAAAAATAGTTGCACAAATGGCAATTATATAAGATTTGCTAACATTCAACAATTATTAAGATTTGCTTCTCAGCTCAAATCTAATAATTAATTAAGATTAGCAAATATTAGGTAAATCGAAAGATGGAATAAAATATTTGAGTAATCTATTATTATAAACAAATTTTGCATTAAATTTCATCATCACCCCCATATTTTAACTTTTTTTCGAACCCAATTTAATTAAAGCATAGTTTCGCAATAAAATTTGATTTATTATATTTCTAATGTGGAATAAATAATATCATAATTTTAAGTAGAAAACATGCTACCATTATTGACTACAAGAATTATTTAAGAAGCTCTAATTTGGGTTTGAATATTCATTTAATAGACCCACAATAAATATGCTATACTATTAAACCTGAAATACCAAAATATTCAATTTATTTGCTTTGGTCTATATCACCATTTTTTAAGGAAATGATATTCAATTTTCTTGCCGTTGAAACATAGATATAACACCCATATTTATATATTCAATGTTGATTTATATACTTTTTTTCTTTTTTCTATATTAAAACACTAGTATGTTCTTCCGTTCGATTTGTGTTTAATAATTTATGTATGCCTCATGATTATAATAAGAATATACATATTATATATAAAATCATATGTGAACATTAATTCATTTTATTCATAAAATACAATCATCAAATTATCAAATATATAGTATTTTCTTTTGAACTCAAGAAAATTGAATAAAATCCCCATTGAGTTAATCAATAAGAAATGGAATTCGGGAATTTTATTTTCGAAATGAAATGAGTCAATTTTTGAGTCAGGCCAATTTAGATTATTCCAACATGTTATGTTTTATTACTTAGTTTATTTGTTTGTCGGACAAAAAAACTTTTTGAATTCCCGGTAGAAAGAGATTTCCCCAGGGAAAACGCTTTTAACGCTGCCCAATACCCCTTCCTTTTCCAACAATTTTTACGAATACGCTTTTTTGATGCAGAAGTACGTTTTTTTGGAACTGCCATTTAAATAAAAATGAATATGGAATATCAATGTGAATGTTTTTTTTTTATTATTTAGCATCGAATCTGCCATAAATTTATAATTGATTTGTTAAAATCAAGTAATTATAAAGATATATGAATTTTTTTAGTAGTTTTGATAAATATAGTAGCATTGTCAATATTAACAAATAAAAATATATAAAATTAAATGAATGCTTATTGGTTATCAATAATATAACAACATTTCCTAAAAATCAGTCTTTTCATTTGTGGAAAGAAAAATGGGCGGGAAAATTGATAATAACAAAAATAGAAACAGTTAGTTTATTATTATATATACTAGAATGTTCGCCCTTGCAATCACGAACATATTATTGTAGTATAATATTATTAAATTTTAAATATATATAAAAAATTTAAATATATATAAATATTTTCAATAATTATATATATACCATGATTATATTAAGGACATAAATATTATATATAAAATCATATGTGAACATTAATTAATTTTATTTATAAAATATAATGATCAAATTATCAAATATATAAAATTTTCTTTTGAAATTAAGAAAATTGAATAAAATTTGGTATATCATGTGAACATTTTTTATTATTATATACAACACCGAATCTCATTCATAATTGATTTGTTAAAATCAAGTAATTATGAAGATATATGCATTTTTTATTAGTTTTGAAAAAACTAGTAACACTACCCATATTAACAAATAAAAATATAAAAAATTTAAATGAATACTTATTGGTTAGCAATATCACAATATTTTCTTAAAATTCGTCCTTCTATTTGTGAAAGAAAAATGTGCTTACTGTTGTGGAAGTGCTAGTGTGGGTCAATCCACCTTAATGAAATTGTTAAAGCTGATGTTCCTTTTAAAAGAATATAACAGCATGTTTTGAAAATCTATCGTTCAATTTGTGGAAAGAAAAATGGGTGGGAAAACTAATAAGAAATATATAAATTATTAGTTTAGTATTATATATATATATTTAATAATTGTAATTTTTTTATTTGTTTTGCATCTTGATAATGGTACAACGCAATGGGATATAATTAAGATCTCAATGATCTAATAATATGATATTCAATAATTACATTAGTTAAATTGTAAATATTAATTATTATCATGTGACAAATGATAAACTGTCAAATTAATGACCATTCATATCCATCCTCTATAAAATCTTCATAAACTCTTTTTTTTTTTTTTTTTTTTTTCATATTTTCACTAATTTCACAACCTTCAAAGGTAAAACACGCAGAATTTCATTGCATCAAATACATTATTTTTTAAAATTTGATTATTTCATTCACCGTAAAAGTTTGTCATATAGAATATAGTAATTTGATTTGGCGTCTCCATTCAACATTATGAAGGATGACATGAAGCTATCAATCGTCATATTGAAGATTGTTCATTTACAAATATCAAGATAAGGTTTTTTTTTTTTAGTGTGGTTGTATTATAAAATTTTGAAAATTGTATTATAAATAAAATAAGTATTGTGTTTTTAACAACTGATGTGATTTTGTTTCTTTTTTCCTTTGCCTTTCAAATTAATTATTGGTGTTGTGAATTTCACAAGTTTTGATCGTCTTTTTTATACATTATATTGTGGGTAAGTCATGTCATGAGCATAATATTTAGGACTTAAAAGGAGTATTAACTACCGGAAGATGTTGATCGCTTTAATGCAAAAAAAAAAATTATTATTTCTCTGAAGGAGATATTTTTTTTAATATTATATGATCGTGCTATCACTTGGAAGGGAATTACTTATTTAAAATATTCTTTATTTATATTTTATTTTATAAATTAAATTAAAAGTCAAAACACAATAGATATTCTTGAGTTTTTATGAGAACATTTAAATACATAATTTATAAGCATATCAGTAATTCATCTTGGAGTTTTAAAATGATGATAACTTCTAAATATCGTAAAAAAATGTAAATGTTACAATGATGTTAAAACCCAATTATATGCAGTGTGACGATGCTTGATATACATTGGGGTTATTGGAGGATGATAAGAAGCATATTGATGGAATTTTGGAGGGCTTCCCTTCCACACACCAGTAAAAGATTTCCACAACCTTACTTATATGAAATGGCTTAAGTTGATATGAAGTAGTTTCAAAACAGTGTTAAAAGCCATATTGGTAAAATGATATATATCTATACATATATATAAAGAGGTACTCTATTAAACAGAAATCATCAAATATGTAAACTATGAGAAGTTTAGTTTTAATAAATAAAATTGAATTTAATCTTTCAATTGCATTTCCTCACAAGCACTAACCTGCAATAATTATTCCATTACTTTCACTCTCTCAATTTAATATAAAACTACATTGATTTTGGTCCTCAATTTGCACATGTCAAAAATTAAATTAATAAATAAAAAAAATATACCAGTTAAAATTTCAAAAGTTTGAAATACAATTGCGGCTTTAATTTTCGTAAACAAATCATTGACTCAACATGTATTTGATAATTAATTGCATAAACATTCCCTTAATTCAGGAAAATAAGTTAATCTATTTGTTTTTTTTAAACTTCTTAAGTAAACTAATCACCCTTCAACTGTTTATTCAACAATTAAGGGTTCTAAATTCAATTAGTTCATACATATATAAGTAATTAGATCCTTCAATTTTGAAATATTTTATGATTTTATAAATAAAAATATTTGATAGAATAATTGTAATTGATCGAGTAATTCAACCCACAATTTTTGAGATTTTCAATAACCAAAAATTATATTACATAATTTTTGGTGTTTTAACTATAGAAATATCTTATACAAAAATTCAAATTGAAAACTTTTAAAACATGTCAGCGTAATTTATTTCAATATCGAATCTTTATTTCTATTTTATTTATAGAATTGCTATTTTTGAAATTTTAAAATTTATTAGTTTTCAGGAATAATTTATTTCATCTCCTATACTACGAAATATTTTGATAGAGTTTGTTTAAATAAAATTCTACAATCACGCTCCAAACTTGATCTTAATATATTCTTAATATCATAACTTATATCACTATTAATAACACTATTTGTGAAACTCTATATACACCCTGCAATTTATCTTCTTTCATTTTCTACATTTTTTATTATTCGATCTATAAATGTCACTTTAATTTTCATCTCAAAATTAATATTTATACTCTTCATCTTCATTTATTTCTACATTTCTAATTATTTTACTTACAAATGTCAATTCAATTTTTATTTCACAATCATCATTTTATTCACTCAATTATTTAGTGATAATCTAACATATATTATTTTTATGCAAAGCATAGCTTTTAAGATCAATGATGTAGAAATCACACAAGAAAAAAAGCATTGAATATTGAAAACTGTTGTATTCATAGTTGGTTTGCATACTATCTCCAAGCGAAAAAGTTTATGGAAGATTTAAATTCATTGTATATGTCGTTGGCTTTCATCCTCTCTTGATGACTAAAACACTTAAACACGTTCATCGAGTTTCCTCTTATGGCAAAACATGTTATTCGTAGTAAGTATATACACACACATGCAAACATACATACATACATATATTTTTTTTTATATAGTATTTATCTATTAAATCAGTTGATTATCGTTTTGTTGCTACTCAACAGTTTGTCTAAGAAGATTTCAGTCTTATTTCAAGTATCCTTTTAATATTGGATTAAATAAAATGAGAAATTTTATTTACATCCAAAATTTAGAAAACATAATAAATATGCAAAGAAGAATTATACAAGAATGAAATCATTAATCAAATGTTTATAATTTATTTTTGTTAACAAATTTATTTTATTTTCAAAATGAAAAACAAGTGCATGAATTCAATATTTAATTTTTTTTCATGGGCAAATTGTTTGTTTTGAAAACTTGGGGGACCTGTGCAAAGATTCGAACCGTAAACCTCATGCTTTAAAAGCAAACTGTTAACCAACATGCCAAACTATAAAATTAACTGTGATGTATATGACTAATTATAAATCAACTAGGCAAAAAGAAAATAAAATTCAAAATGCGTTAATTAGCATCAAATTGTTTTCACATAAGTGCCTACCAATAATGAAAAGCAAATCTTTTTTTTTTATTTGCTAGATCGACAAATAATAATACATGATATGTCTCTATTAAAAAATCTATTTGAATATTTATTATATTAATAGATAAATTATTTTAAAATATTAAAGAAATCCTAATTAATTTATTTAGTTTTTTGTTTGTTTGAAAAATTATAAATTATGTATGTGTTTAGAAATTGAACAAAAAAAAAATTTGTTCAATGTTACTACTTATTTTTTAAAAGAAACAAATGCATCATTTCTTGTTAAATTCTAGTAAATATTTAATAGTGGGCAAAATGATGTGTATTTGTTAATGTGGTGATTTTAGAATTCTCACTTTTGTCGAATTTTAACAGTAATACTTTCTTATTGAAAATGTATTATTTTTTATTAAAAAAGTAATACTTTCTAATTTTAAAGGTAATAATTAAAATAAACAAACACATGACTACTTTTTCAATTTTAGGAAATATTTTATAGTGAGGGAAATGATATCTATATTTAATCTGGAGATGTTTAGGACTATCTCTTTTGTCAAATATTAATAATATTATTTTTTTATTGAAAATATATTATTTTCTTATTCAAAATGTATTATTATTTATTTTTTAAAGAAACAAATACATGACTGCTTGTTAAATTCTAGCATATATTTTATAGTGGTGGAATGATGTGTATTTGTTAATTTAAAAATGTTTAAAATTCTTGTTTTTGTCGAATATTAACAATATTACTTTCTTATTCAAAAAATAGTACTACTTAATTTTTAGAAGAAACAACTTAAACAAATAGATGACTAGTTGTTAAATTCTAGGATATATTTTATAATAGGGGAATGATGTGTATTTATTAATCTAAAGATGTGTAAGATTCTCTCTTTTGTCGAATATTAACAATATTACTTTTTTTATTGAAAATGTATTACTTTCTTATTCAAAATGTAATACTACTTATTTTTTTAAAGAAACAAATACATTATTTTTTGTTAAATTAAAGGATATATTTTATAGTGGAGGAATGATTTGTATTTTTTAATCTGAAGATGTCTAGAATTTTCGCTTTTATCGAATATTAACAATATTACTTTCTTATTGAAAATGTATTACTTTCTTATTCAAAACGTATTGCCTTCTTATTCAAAATGTATACTACTTATTTTTTAAATTGAAAAAAGTAATAATACATCAAAATTTATCATCTATTTACGGTCAATAAATAAATATTATGGTACTACTTTTTAATTAACCCAATAATATTTTTTAACTAAACAAATAATGACTTTCAATTAAACAAGTAATATTGAATTTTTTTTAGTTTAATTTGAATTGAATCTATACTAATATAATAACAAAGTAGTTTAAAAGAAAAAAATTTCATCTATTTATAGTAAATAGAAATACATTACCTAATAATTTCTTAGAAAACTTACTACAATTTTAATTTTTAATACAATTAATCATTTTATACTTTAATATTAGTTTCAAATTAATATATTTTAAGAAAATGAATAAATAATATTACTTTACCTTTAATATTATTTATTTAATTAAAAAAATTATATCACAACGTGTAATGTTTAGAATTTTAAGGGATAATAATCTATGGGAATAAATTTTTATACCTATCAACCAATAATATAAATATATCCACAAACTAATAAGTATATCAAATTTTTTATGTAAATAATTTTTTTAATTATATTAAAATTTTAGAAAAATTTAAAATTTTATTTCTATTAGTAATTACAATTGTAATTTATCTTAGATTGTATATGTATCGTAAATTATTCAAAAATTAAATAACTAAGTGGTATTTTAATATTTTTGTAAGTCTGCTAAATTTATTGATATAAAACAATAGAGGTTCAACTTTTCACCACTCACACAAAGTTAGATAATTCATATATTATTTTTCAAGTTTTTCAATTACAAAAAGAATTATAAATATATAAAATTTGTTAAATTTATTATTTCTAACATATGATATAATATAAAATAATTATTTAAAAATTAACAAGATTTCATCAGTTTATTGGTAAAGGATACAAAATCTAAGAGCTACTCTTAGTGAAAATATGAATTCATATACAACTTATTTTATTTTTAATATTTTTTGAAATCTATCCAATATATTGATATAAATTAATATATATATATATATATATATATTTAAAATTAACTTAAAGTTTTAACGTAGCTTGGTGATAAAAAATTTAGATGAAAATAGGAAGTCACGTTCAAATCTCAATCCTCTCAATTTTATTTCTATTTTGCCCAGCCCCCTTGGGCCCAGCATCAACCGTCCCCCAGCTAATCCTCCAGCAGCAACCCCTTCAGCCCAACACCCGCGGCCCATGGCTTTTTTTAAATGAATTTGGTTTGGATCAACCCAATTACATGAATCTAGATCCGTCCAACTGAATTATAAGAAACCTACTCATATATATTTTGTGATCATACATACCAAAAAAAGAAGTTGAAATGCAAATGATATAAATATTTTATTTATCATCCATATTTTAAGAGATGTATATTAAATATAATTGCATTATCTTTTACTATATTATATTATGCAAATCAAAATATAAAAAATGCTGTTATATTTTTTATATTATAATACTGAAATAATTTACACAAAATATTTTTGCTATATTATTATACCCCATTAATAATTGTAATAATTTATGTCATATGTACTTAAGACTAATCGTGTTAATAAAAAAACAGCAGGAATATCAGACAATACTTGAATTACATAATATCATACAAATACATTAAATTAAAAAAATATACAATAAATAATATATCCGTGCATTGCATAGGAACAACTATTAGTCTTCTTAAAACATATCTTTTTTTAGAAGTGATAGAAAAAAATATTTTTATTAAATAATAAATTACACAATATTTCGAATTAAATTTTATAGTGTCCCTGAACTCAATACATATATTTCTACTCACTA
Organism: Caryopteris x clandonensis; assembly: GCA_028749325.2. Taxonomy (NCBI): domain Eukaryota; kingdom Viridiplantae; phylum Streptophyta; class Magnoliopsida; order Lamiales; family Lamiaceae; genus Caryopteris; species Caryopteris x clandonensis. The sequence continues at coordinate 2,202,052 of JAPYKT020000012.1, forward strand.
AAAACTCTAAAGATTAATAAGAAATTATTCTATTATATATAAATAACTTATTTATATTTCTAACTCAAATCTATATAAAAAGTAATATATTATTAATCGAATCAAAACATATATTAAAATAATTATTTCAATCTATAAAACATTATATTTTATGCTTATTAGTTATTTATTTTAATACATGTGATATTAATTTCAAACTAATAATTGTAAAAAAAAATGAATTTCATATATAATATATAAAAAATAAATTGAACATGAAAATATTAATTAAAATTAAAATTCTAATAAAAAATAAAAATGCATATCAACAAATTGTGAACACGTGTCACAAAAACTTGAACTAGATTCTCACCATTCCTCTCTAATATATTATACCAGGATTATACGATTAAAAAAATAATTAATAAATTAATAATATTACAATATTGATTACTTTAATTTATTTTGATGTCTTTATTCTCGCACTCTCTGACAAAATCTCACCATCGTTCCTCGTTCCAGACAAGTGCGATCAGTTCCCTGTAATGTGTGAAAAACTGCGATAGAAGATGCCCTTATTTCCGAGACCTTTAACCACCACCCGATCACGCATCAGGGACTTCCTCCTCCTCTTCTCCGCCTTGGTCTCCGTTGCCCTTCTCCTCTTTCTCAACCACCTCCACCTTCCACCTACCGCCTCTTTTGCCGCTCTTCAATCTCCTTCTCGTACCCCACAGCCACTGTCGCTCCACCACGTTCTCTTTTCCGTCGCCTCCTCCTCCTCCTCCCTCTCCTCCCGCGCACCTTATCTCCGCCTCTGGCACAGTGCCATTTCTAGTCTCAACACAACCTTCCTCTTCCTCGACCGTCCCCCACCGAAACCCACGCCGCTGTCTCTCCCTCCGATCATCGTCCAACCCGACATCTCCTCCCGCTCCGCCGGCCACCGAATCGCCCGCATCGTCAAAGATTCTGTTGCCCTCAACGTTCCTGACATTTATTGGTACGTTTTCGGCGACGATGATACCGTATTTTTCACTGAGAATTTGATGAGAATCTTGTCCGAGTATAACCACAACAAGTGGTACTATATTGGGTGTAGCTCTGAGAGTTACGAACAGAACGAGAAATTTTATTTCGATATGGCGTATGGTGGAGGTGGGTTTGTGATAAGTGCGCCATTGGCTCGGGTTCTGGCTCGGGTTCTTGATTCTTGCCTCGATAGGTACCCTCATTTGTATGGAAGTGATGCTCGAATTTACGCTTGCTTATCTGAGCTCGGCGTCGGGTTGACAGTCGAAAAAGGGTTCCATCAGGTAAGAATGAGGTTATGTTGTACTGTGTTCTTAGTTGTTAGTTTCACTTTTTTAAAGATGATGTATCCTCTTCTTTGTCTCAATTTGTATATGAACACTAAGATTCTGCATAGCACTTGTTAGGCCGAGGCGGAATTCACATTATTGGGAAATTTCGATACCCCTCATAAAGTATGGTATTTGAGCTATGACAATATGATGTACATTTGTTATCAAAATCTGAAAAAGAAAAAAAGTTTCTGTTGCTATGTTGAAGTTATTCTGATTGGTACTGGTTTGTTTTTATTCCAATTGGCCTGTTTTTGTATATGTATTTACTATATATGTTCAATTGATTAGTTGGAGTTATATCACTTATACTGGCATGGTGAAAATGTCCAGCATACATGTTTATGCAAGTCCTCTGCTAGGTGATTGTTTACATTGTTTTATACAAAATTTCGCATAATTCTGATTTATTCTTCCTTTTCATTTTCTCAACTAAGTTAACCCCACCCCCCTCCCCCCACACACACACACACACCCGTCATTTCGTCTATGAGTCATAATATTACTATATATGTTCAATTGATTAGTTGGAGTTATATCACTTATACTGGCATGGTGAAAATGTCCAGCGCACATGTTTATGCAAGTCCTCTGCTAGGTGATTGTTTACATTGTTTTATACAAAATTTCGCATAATTCTGATTTATTCTTCCTTTTCATTTTCTCAACTAAGTTAACCCCACCCCCCCCCCCCCCACACACACAGACGCACCCGTCATTTCGTCTATGAGTCATAATATTACTATCTGAAACAGAAGATTTTGGATGTTTATGATTACTAGTTATACCTAGAAAAAAAAATGGTGTTACTGATTCTAGCTAGATGATTTTCTATGATCTCGCTTATTATCATCATTTCATTTGTAGGTTGATGTCCGAGGAAATTTGTTTGGGTTTCTTTCTGCACATCCATTATCACTTCTCGCTTCCCTACACCACATAGATGCTGTTGAACCGTTCTTTCCTGGTATGAGCAGGATTCATGCTTTGGAACATCTTTTCAAAGCTTCTGATGTTGACCCTGCTAGGATTTTGCAGCAGACTGTATGCTATGACAGAACCAATTCATTAACAGTTTCAATCTCATGGGGTTATGCTGTTCAAGTATATGAAGGAAATCAACTGCTTCCTGAACTTCTCACATTCCAGAGAAGTTTTAGGCCTTGGAAGAGAGGGAGAAATGTGGACTCTAGCCGTTATATGTTTAACACAAGAGATTACCCAAGTGATCCTTGCAAAAGGCCTGTTGTCTTCTTTCTGCATAGTGTAACTGCTAATACAGATGGTATATGGACCAATTACACTATACGTGATGACAGAAATTGCTCTAGATCAAAAGCAGTTAAGAGATTGAAAGCGGTTAGCGTGTCTTCTCCTGATTTTGATGTCGATATTGAAGAGGTACTGCTCATGCTTTCAATCACGATGTGTTAACTTGATTTTTTTGATAATTCTTGTTGCTTTTTTCTGATTACTATCTTCCGTCAATGTTAGATGGAGGCACCGCGTCGTGATTGCTGTGATATTTCATTGTCTTCGGGTGAAACAATGACAGCCCACATAAGAAAATGTAGCACTTATGAATTGATTGCTATGCAGTGATAACTGATCCTGCACAGAGAGTTTCATTATTTCATTGAACCCAGTATTGTGGAACATCTTAACAAGATTTAGGGACTGGCCGTTTTTATCAAGCACACTGTTTCACCAAGTGTATGAATGGAGATCTATCTGGTCTGGTTGTTCCATCAAGTTCTTGGTACGTTTTGTTTCTTGGTTCAAGAACCACAATTTTCAAAGTTGCTCTTGAATCCCAGAGAATTTGCTGTGGTTTTTAATATACTATGTAACATAAGTTCATTTTTAATTTTCTTTTTTTGTGTGGGTATTGTCAACATATAGTCTCCGGTAGAAAGACATCCTGAAACAACTAAGGTAATTTTGAACTCAGACAAACTGAGCTGATTGAATTCCTTTTTTGTTTTCCCAAGGCCTCCTACGTGTTTCAAGATGGCCACTCGAGCTACTCAAGGGGAAGAAATTGGCATCTCTGGAGGCTAATCGGACATTTCTGGTGAAACCGGTGATAAGCAATGTGTACATTTCTGATAGTTTTGGTATCTTCATTCTTTTCCTTTCTGCTATGGATTATTTTAAAGGAGACAGGAGACTCTTTGGAGATCAACCGAAGAGAGCAATGCCCTTGTCTGCCTCGATTCTTTTGGCGACTGTCCTGCACCGGACACCTTGTACTCAAGAATGTAGGTGGTGGAAACTAATATTAGCTCTGAAATTAAATGGGAAAAATAAAACTTATTCTCTTGTTGTGTATCAATCACAGATAAGATGTCCCTTATTTTCATTGTTTATCTCACTGTATCACCTTCTAGAGAGAGAGAGACAAGTTTGTTTCTTTCTTTGGTGTCCAGTATTCTTTTCACCCCAGTAATCTCAGAATGAAACATTTATTTAATTGGATTTTTTATGTTGCACTTTGAGTACCATTATCATGTCTCCTTAAGCTGGCAAGCCCCAATCACCTTTTAACAAGACACGTTTTTTTCAGCAATTCTCTTACAACCTGCGAGACAAAAATCAGATGCCACGTAGCTGATTCCATGTGTTAAAAAAATATATTGGATTGAACATTCATCAAAGTAGTTGACTTCCAGTTCCAGCTGTGTGACAAAGTCCACTCTTTCGATTTTATTTCATCTGGGGAAAGTGAAGTCTAACGTTTTCTTCCTTGGTATACGTATATCTATATATTCAAGATGAAGATATCCCAACTAAAATTTTGGGTCAACAAGTATGGCTGCAGAAAATTTCAAAACCTGCCTCAAACTGTGACCTTTCTTTTCTAAAATCAGTTAACTCTCCCATTTCCTGTTTTACACACGGAGAGAGAGAGAGAGAGAGAGAGAGAGAGAGAGAGAGAGAGAGAGAGAGATGCATATTGTTAAAACACCCTTCAAACCCCAACCATCCAATCGCCTCATCTTCATGATAGTGTCATCTCTTCTATTCCTAACATACTTTATCACATCATCCTTCATCTTCCCGAACACAAGGACTGTGCATTTCTCCACTTACTTACAGTCTTCATCGTCGCCAACCTTGCTCGAGCATGTCGTATTTGGCATTGCCTCAAATGAGAAATCTTGGTCGATCAGAAAGGATAATGTTCGTCTTTGGTGGAGGGGTAAACAGATGAAGGGATGTGTATTCCTCGAAAGCAAGCCGCACAATCTGAGCGTTGATGATTCAAGCTCTCTTCCTCCTGTATGTATTTCTGAGGACACGTCAAGGTTCCGTTATACTTTCAGGAACGGCCTTCGTTCTGCCATACGTGTTGCCCGTGTGGTGTCAGAAACTGTTGCCCTTAACCACTCAGACGTGAGGTGGTTTGTGTTTGGTGATGATGATACTCTTTTCTTCCCTGAAAACCTGGTGAAGACACTGTCAAAGTATGATCATAGCCTGTGGTATTACATTGGGACGAATTCGGAAAGTTTTGCTCAGAACAAGGCCTTTTCCTATGACATGGCTTTTGGAGGAGCTGGTTTTGCTATAAGCTATCCTCTGGCAAAGGTATTAGCCAAAGTTTTCGATTCTTGCCTTGATCGGTACCCTCACCTCTATGGAAGTGACGGGAGGATACACGCGTGTATAGCAGAGCTCGGCGTGGGTTTAACACACGAGCCTGGATTCCATCAGGTGCAGTATCCATTCTTTTATCTCTGTCAAATCTTTTTTAATGATCATTCATAATATAATCTTCGATTTGGGAACTTAATCAGATGGATGTTCGTGGGAATATGTTCGGTTTCTTGGCTTCTCATCCGCTTAGGCCTCTGGTTTCTCTCCATCATTGGGAGGCCATGGATCCGATTTTCCCAAAAATGACACAGAAGAAGGCTCTTGAACACTTATTCCAAGCTGTAAGCATTGATTCACAGAGGATTATGCAGCAAACAGTGTGTTACGATCGATGGTTTTCTTGGACGATTTCAGTATCTTGGGGCTACGCCGTTCAAGTTTTCCCACACCACGTGTTCTTGCCGGATGCCATCCGCACTCAACAGACGTTTCTTCCTTGGAAAAAACGGGGTATCAACGAATTATATGATGTCGACACATTAGGATATGACTCTGATCCATGCCGGAGGCCACCCGTGTTCTTCATGAACGGTGTGTCGTCCGGCAGAGATGGAATAAGGAGTGTTTACAGAATGATGGCCTCTGAGAACTGCACGTTCGACTCCGCCTCTCCAAGAAAGCTCCAAGAAATCCGAGTTTTCTCACATAAACTCGAGCTTGATTACGAACAGGTACTTTCACAAGTTGTCTCTTTTCTTACAAACCCCCAAACTAAGCCACTTGTAAAAAGGAAACATACTTCTTTAGCCACAGTTTAGGTTTCACTCTAAATACTATTTTGCAGGTAGATGTTGACGTTCGAAAATCATCTTGTTTTCTTTGTGATAATACAGCTACTCACACTTGTTGGTTTCTTTGTAATAACAATACAGCTACAATCGCCAAGAAGACAGTGTTGTGATGTGTTGCCTTCTACAGTTGGCACTGCGATGGAGATTACCATCAGACAATGTGGTGAAGAAGAGTTAATACATATACATTAGTTTTGTGAAAAAAACTACCCAGCTTGCAAATGGAATTGTCATAAAAGCACTGGCGTCAATCTCCATCTTGTCTACTATCAATTAGCACAGAGTACTATCAATACACGTCGACGGCTCGTTCTTCAAAGAATTTTCAGGAATGAATGAGAGTTCATCATTTTGTTGCTGATGAACAACACACAATACGTTGCGGATGATCAAGAATGTGATTCTGCAACACGCATTCTTACTGTATCTTCAGTAACATTTCAAATGCCAGTTGTTGATTAGAATTAATTTGTTTACTATCCTCCATGTTCAGGGAACTTTTAAGCTAATCAAAGGAAAAAAATAAAATCAGATCTTTCTAAAATTTTCTTGGATTAAACGCTTCCCTTTTCTTGGATGCAGTTTTGCTTGAGAGTTTTCCAAGGTGGTGGTTGTTTCAGCTTTGGTCAACTCGGATTTGGGCCTAATAAATCATTGATTGGTTTTGAACTTACTTGGAAATCTTATGGGCTCATTTTATTTCATTACCAAATATATGTGTTGAGCCATGTGAACAAGCCCACAACTAGGAGCTTAGAATTTCTCATTTCAAAAGTCTACCTAATGATATCTAGGTAGACTACTCTATAGATCTGACTTATATTAGGTCTAATCTGGTGACTCATTATAAAAGAGTCAAACTAAGATTTTTATTACACATATTTGTTTCAATTTAGAACAAATAAGTTATACTTTCTCATGCACCGTTCTTATTATTAAAAAATTATTCATAATATATTTTAAAATAACAAGTAAAACATTTTAAAAGTAATAAATAATATATTAATAATATTTTTATGTAAATAAATAATTTTTGTATAGTCCCCAAATGCACAATTTTTTTTAGCCCAAAGTAAATATCATTTGTTTATGTTTTTTTCATCCGCCTACATTTTAGTTATCCATTATATTATTTAATTTAAAATAAGTATATACTCTACCACTTTCAATTAACGGCAATAAAATAAGGAAAATGTTATTTTATACATATTATGTAAACTCTATAAATGTGACATGACTCACATAAGCAAGTAGATAGTGCCTTCCATTATTATTAAATACAAACAAAACATTTAAAATCGAAAATAATTCGAGAAATTATATCATATCATTTTTTTTTTAACTGAGTATCAAAATACATTTTTACTATCCACAATTTTTTCAGTAACACCATTCTTAAAAACCAAAATGCTGTTGGACGCAGAAATAAACTCCAAACATGGTCCTAGTTTTAATGCCACTATGGTCAATTGTAGACATTTGCCAAGTCAGTTTGACCTTTTCCATGATTAAAATTAAATTGGTCAACAAATGAAAAAAGAAAGCCCTGCCTGCAGCCAATTTGGTTTTATTTTTATTTTACTTTCATGTTCTGATATTTTCATGATTGGAAATTTTTTAATTTTTTTTAATACAGTTAAACCTTAATAAATAGATGTTGGGGGAAGAAATAATCTCATATAATAATTTATTTCTATCCTGATTTGGAATGAACTAAAGTGGATGTGGGCAGGATTCAATTCCAACCAAGAACCAAGGGTTTGAACGGAGGTCATCAATTCAAATAGCCATTCACACAATTGAATGGGTGGTTCTAGCTGGTGGTCGAAGAGGACTATGAAGTCTCAATTTTATGTCTAACTGCGTCGAAGAAGCGTTTAGAAAATCTAGTTTGCATCACAATTTAGCGAAGGCCGAGCTAATGAAACAAGAAAATAATTTTGATAAAGATGAGGAGGGCTACACCACTGGCCAGTAGTGATTTTAATTCTGAAATTAAGATCAAGCCCTTTATTTTTTTATTATTTTTTTTGTTGCTCCTTTGGGCTTTGTAAGTAGTTTTTTTTTTCTTATTTGGGCACTTGTAATTTATTTATTTTTTGTAATTTCTAGTTTGCATTGTAGGTTTTCAGATTTTTTATATAGTGAGTTGTAATGTTTGTTATTTATAAAGAAAATAATTAGAATATTTTTTATTTTAATTTGATTAAGCAGGTTTATGTTATATATGGAAAAGAAGAAATAATTGTGGAACCGGCGACAAAAAGAAGAAATAATTTGACTAAGCTTGTTTATGTTATACATAGAAAAGAAAAAGAAACAAGGAAGTGATGGTTTCGAAATCGAAGTTTAATTTGGAATCTTCTATTGTTTGGTTTGAACACAGTGCCTCCACCTTCGATTCTTGGAACAGATGATTACAAAATCATACCTCATCTGAACTGAAGTAATAATCTCGCTAATTACATTAAAAATAGAAACTTCGAATTTTTAAGAAAGAATGTATTTACATAAATTTAGTTTTTAATACATTAAGTTTGACAAAAATTAAATTAACTTCTTTATATTCAAGTAATATTTTGATTGGTTTCTTTTAATTTTTCTTACAACAAACAATATATATTTTACAATAAAAATTAAAATAAATTGATTCATTCATTGATAAATAAATAACCTCATCAAATTAATATATATATATATGCATACATTTCTATATATTTTGTGATAAGGTAATTATTGTCAATATTATTCGAAAATTCTAATTGATTTATTATTGATTGCAGATTTAAAAGATATTGTGGAGATATTCTTGGAAGAAAGTCAAAGTTGAATGAGAAGAGAAAAGGAAGGAAAGGCATGGCTAAGAATAAGGAGAATCAAAAGTAAATCTGGGAACAAATCTTACAAAGATATGATGAAGATATGAGATATGCATATCCAGGCCATATATACAAAGATATGCATATCAACACCAAGATATGAGAAGATACCGGCAGATCTCGTGGAGAACATGAGAGACTATAAATACAACCTCAAGCTGTAGAGACTGTAACTCTCCGAGATATTCAATTACCATTCATATGGGCAGAGAGACATAGAGAGGTTGATGAGTGTGCTGTTATATTCGTAAGAATACAACAGACTGGGAAGAACTCAAGGGCGAACTAAAGGCGAACCTCGCAGAGTCTGGATTACTTTGGAACTTCACCGCACGTTGATTTCGGGAGATCTCAACTCAATACAGACGGGAGTTTGTATTCAAATCCATTTAGGGGATTAGATGGTCAAGTAAGTGTTTTAGAAGAATTAGTTACACGGGTAGACAAGTATTTAGGGGGAGTCAAATACGTGTAAGTTCTACTGTAACATTTGTGGGAACAAATATGTCTTCTAATAAAATTACTTGAGAGGAAGAAGGGATTTCTTCCTCGCTTAAAATCAAATCTTATTTTAAGCTTCCGCATGTTCATTTACAGTTCGAACTACTGTTGAACACATACACACGCGCACATATTCTGATCTAACAATTGGCACCAGAGCAGGTTCCAGTTTTTTTTCTTAAACAGGTAGATCCAGGGACAGACACATGGGTACAGAGGGGACCACGCTACGCCCACCTTCGCTTGATGGACAAAACTATCCGTTCTGGAAATCAATGATGTTTATCTATCTAAGATCCAAACGATGTGGAGAAGCAATCCAAACAAAGTGGACGTGGCATAAGATGCAGGATGGAACGGATATAACTAAAGTTGTAGATAAACCAAGAACACTATGGACGGAGGACGAAAGGTGTGCAGAAGAGGCAAACTACACAGCATTGTATGCTATTCTTGCTTCGGTCGATATCATGAGACACAAGTTGATTATACACTGTCAAACCGCCAAAGATGCTTAGGATGCTCTACAAAAACAATTTGAAGGAAATGAGTCCGTAAGGAAGTCAAAATTGCAAAGATTGGCCACACTATTTGATGGAATACAAATGAATGAAGATGAAAACATTGAGATGTACTATGCTAGGTTCAGTGACATTGTAAATCAATGTTACACCCTCGGTGATGCTATCAAGGAAGATGTCCAAATCATGAAAATCATGAGAACATTAGCTCCTAGATTCAGAGAAAAAATCACAGTTCTGGAATCATTCATGAGAATCACACCGATGATATTGGATGACTTGATGGGAGAGTTATGGACGTTTGAGTTGAACAATGGCATGGACACACCAAAAAGCAAAGGAATAGCCCTAAAGACGGAGACAACAACTGAACAAATCGAGGATGATATGACATCAGTTGATGACAAAATGGCACTTCTCACGAAAAATTACAGCAAGCTTGTGAAAAAGTACAATCAGGGGCAGCAGTTCAACAAAGGTCCGAACACTGAAGAGAACATCAGAAAAGGTGGAAACAAATTTTTAAACACTAGGCAGGTAAATTGAAAGGACTCTAAATGCAGAGAGTGTAGTGGATACAGACACTATCAAGCAGAATGTCCAAATTTTCTAAGAAAGAAGAAAGCACTAAAAGCCACCAGGAGTGAATCTGAATCTGAAGGAGAAGAAGAAGCTGACGAACAAGAGACAGAATACCCGATTGACCTGGGATGTCTTACATCTGATGTTCGAACTAAGGAAGAACTTGAGTACACTGAGGACCCCGATCTAGACGATCCAACTCTGGAAGATCTTGAGAAGCTGTTTCTAGACATATCTGCCAGATGTACCAGATTGGAGAATCAAGCAAGGGAATACAAAAATAAAGACGCACTAAGCATGGAAAATCAGGAACTCAGTCAAGTGAAACATGAGCTGCACATCACTAGAGAAATAAATGAGAGACTGAGAGATGACTTGATTATGTCCCAAAAGAATGTGAGGAATCTCGAACATCAGGTTCAGCTTTACGAGACGGAAATTGAGATACTTAAAACCGACTCTGAAATAGCCCGGACAACTACAACAAGCAATCACCAGGTAAATTCTTCCCTTACAAATGAACTAACAGATTACTCCTCAAAATTGCAGGATAAGGATCGTGAGTTAGCAGAGTCACGAGCCGAGCTGGACAAAGCAGTGAGAACCTTACAAGGACTGAACAAAGGAAAAACTAAAATTGACGAAATCCTGGCATATGGGAGACCACAAAACAATAAAACAGGAATAGGATATATTGAAGAAAGAACATCTGGATCAACAGTCTTTGTACCAGCTACAGTTCCTACGTTCGACCATGAAGGACAAAACACTACAAGACAACCTGAGAAACGAAACACAAAAGGTATGAGAAAATTTATTCCTATCTGCCATTACTGTGATGCACCTGGACACATCCGACCAAGATGCTACAGAATGAAACGTGACCTACAATCAGGTAAAATTTCAACTTGGAATTTTTATGGTGTTCCTGTAAAAAATCATAGGTCTCTAGACTCTTCGAAAGTAAGAAATTTCAAAAACAGTAAAACATATGTGAAAAAGGTTTGGGTTGTCAAGAAAAACATGTGCCTTACTTCATCAGTAGTCTCACTCGGGGCGAACAACACTGGAACATGGTTCTTTGACAGTGGATGCTCACGACATATGACAGGTAATGCAACATACTTGTCTGATATCACCCCAATAAAAGGACAGTCAGTAACTTTTGGAGATGGTAAGAGTGAGCGAGTCATTGGGAAAGGGACTCTCAATATAAGTGGCATGCCTAAATTGTCTAATGTTTATCTTGTTGAAAATCTTAAGGCAAATCTGTTGAGTATTAGCCAAATTTGTGACCAAGGACTCGAAGTCAACTTCACTCATGACAAATGCTTGGTGTTAAACAAGAATAATGAATGCATGCTTACCGGAACTCGGTCCACTAACAACTGTTATCTTCTTGACAGGAGTCATGGATGCTACAATGCTAGCTCGGGAGCAACAGAAATATGGCATCAAAAGTTGGGACACATAGGATACAAACATCTCATTGCCTTGTCTAAATCAAAATGTGTACGAGGACTGCCTAAGCTCCCAAGCAAAGATCAAGGTATATGTGGACCATGCCAACTCGGTAAACAGGTAAAAAGCTCACACAAGGTAACACAAGACGTTTGCACTAAACAAATCATGTCCTTGCTACATATGGACTTAATGGGTCCTGTTCAAACTGAAAGTGCGGGAGGTAAGAGATATATTTTTGTTTGTGTTGATGATTTCTCTAGATATACTTGGGTAAGATTTCTTCGTGATAAATCAGACACCTTTGATGAATTTGAAAAATTGATACGTCTGATAGAAAATGAAAAACAGGGTTCTGTTGTTCGAATACGAAGTGACCATGGTAGAGAATTTGAAAATACTGCATTCACTGAATTTTGTGTCTCTCGAGGTATTGCTCATGAATTCTCTGCACCAAAAACACCTCAACAAAATGGAGTAGTAGAAAGGAAAAATCGCACATTGCAAGAAATGGCTAGAGCCATGATGATGGGCAAGGAAGTAGCCCAAAAATGGTGGGCTGAAGCCATAAACACAGCATGCTATGTTACAAATAGGGTATATCTTAGGAAAGGATTAGAAATGACGTCTTATCAAATCTGGAAAGGAAAAACTCCTAATTTAAGTCACCTCCATGTGTTTGGTTGTAAATGTTATGTATACAATGATAGACAGCAGTTAGGTAAATTTGATGCTAAAAGTGATGTTGGTATGTTCCTAGGATATTCGACCAATAGCAGAGCCTATCGTGTCTATAATCTGAGAACTCAAACACTCATTGAAAGTACTAACATTGTTTTTGATGATTCTGTGATAAGACAGGAAGTTTACTTGGAAGAAGCAGGTTCATCAGCAGGTCGACCAATGGGAAACCAGAATAGTGAGAACATCGCAGAAACTGACCTAGTACCAACGAATGAAAACAGTGATAAAGGTGAACCCTCAACAAAGATTCAGAAAGAACATCCCAAGGAACTCATCATTGGAGAACTCAATGAAGGGATAAAGACACGATGCAAACCAAGACTTGACTATCGGAAAATGGAAGGACTGGTTCACCACGCTTGCTACACCTCTGTGGTTGAACCCAAAAATGTCAAAGAAGCGCTCAAGGATGACAACTGGATACTGGCAATGCAGGAGGAATTGGAACAGTTTGCCAGAAATGATGTCTGGACACTTGTACCAAGACCTGACAGTGCGAACATCATCGGAACAAAATGGATCTTCAAGAACAAAACTGACGAACAAGGTAACATCACTCGAAACAAAGCAAGACTCGTGGCCCAAGGATACACACAGGTAGAAGGAATTGACTTTGAGGAAACATTCGCTCCAGTTGCACGACTGGAGTCAGTAAGAATCCTTCTCTCATTTGCATGTCTTAAGAAATTTACTCTTTATCAAATGGATGTAAAAAGTGCATTCTTGAATGGGTTCTTGAAAGATGAAGCATATGTTGAACAACCAAAGGGGTTTGAAGATCCACACTTTCCGAACCATGTCTACAAACTGAAGAAGGCTCTTTATGGGTTGAAGCAAGCTCCAAGAGCATGGTATGAAAGACTGACAAAGTTTCTGATCGGTCAGGGTTACAAACGAGGAGGAGTCGATCAGACTCTGTTCATCCAGTGGTCGAACAAGGACATCACTATTGCACAGATCTATGTAGATGACATTGTGTTTGGATCCACATCCAAACAAAAAGTGAATGACTTCGTCCAGGTAATGTCTCGTGAATTTGAAATGAGCATGGTTGGTGAACTTTCCTACTTTCTTGGTCTACAGGTCAAACAATGCAATAGTGGAATCACGATACATCAAGAAAAATATGCCAAGAACCTGGTAAAGAAATTTGGACTTGAAGGGTGCAAAGTAGCTCACACACCCATGGGGACAAATACCAAATTATCCAAGGACGAAAGTGGAACATGTGTTGATCCAACACTCTACAGAAGCATGATAGGAAGTCTCCTGTACCTCACTGCTAGTCGACCAATCAAATGCTAAGGAGTCTCACCTCAAGGCCGTAAAAAGAATCATACGATATGTGGCAGGTACCACTAACTATGGCTTGAAATATTCCTTTGAGACTAAACCTTTCATTGCAGGATACTGTGACGCCGATTGGGCCGGCGACGTGGATGATAGAAAGAGTACTTCAGGAGGATGCTTCTTTATTGGTAACAATCTTGTATCTTGGCTAAGCAAAACAACATTTCACTATCAACTGCAGAAGCTGAATACATAGCTGCAGGGAGCTCATGCTCTCAATTGGTATGGATGATGCACATGTTGTGCGACTACGGTATGAACATGACTTCCATGACTCTGTTTTGTGACAATCTGAGTGTCATTAATATGTCTAAAAACCCTGTGCAACACTCTAGAACTAAACATATAGACATTAGGCATCATTACATCCGAGAGTTAGTTGAAGATGGAGTCATTACCCTTGAACATGTTCCTACCATAAGTCAACTGGCTGATATTTTCACAAAGGCCCTAGATGCTCAAAAATTCATATCCCTGAGAAAATCTCTAGGGATTTGCTGTGCTATGTAAATGTTGTATTAAAAAAAATAAAAAAAAATAAATAAATATAGGGGAGGTGGAAGTCTCGGATTGCCTAGGATAACTATAAGTCTCGCACAGGTTCAAAATTTTGTTTGTCTTGAACTTTGAATCCATTATTTCTTCTCCCAGTCTAAGGAAAAGAGCTACGACCTTGAAATGATGCTGTGGAATGTTGTCACCAATGTGATAGAGCACCAAGCACAGAAAATGACAGGTCTGTGAAAGCTTCCTTAATGATGTTCACCTCTAAGTTGCACCAAATATAGGGGTTACAAGGTTCTGAGCTCGTCACACAGGGTTTTCCCAGTGTGATACTTTATTGTGTGGTTTGCGAGCTACTACACAAGGATTCGGCAGAAGGAGAAATAAGGAAAAATCATACAACTCATTTAGCAATCAAAATGGGGTGAACATATACTGGAAGAGAAGACTTGCGGATTTTTCTTAGTGCATTGTCAAACATTGTTGCCTGACTGAGACTTGTGTTTAATATGGTGATCTATGATTTCATTCCTCCAATATAAAAAAAAAAAAAAAAACAGTCTCTCTTATTTTTTTCTCCTGGGATTATATTGATTATTTTGTGCAAAATGGGCCCGGATGATTATTTAGTCATGACTTATTTTCGGAACACGTGTCAAAATGGGGACGTGGTCTTCCCTTTTTCAACCGTCTGGACGTGTGATCGTGCTCCTTAATGCCTCCTTAACTGCAATGAGTGGGCGCCGAAAAAGGGTTTGAATAGCCCACATAAAATCTTGTGACATAGACAGTAATCGAGGCGTCAGTCTTCCTCATTTCACATCATTGTCAGGCTTTGAATAACTAGGGTTCATCTCTTTCATAGTTCACTTTCACGCCTGTGTTCTTGTGTTTCTTCTTCAATATCTATTTGCAGAGGTTCCATGGCTGACCACGAAGATTCACCCAGCGGCAGACGACCAAGCTGGATCTTGGTTCCATTCTTGAACCCAGAGCCATTAGAAACTATTCCTCCGCCCGATTCTGATGAACTGCCATCAGCCGAACAGGGCAAGGACACACCTCCACCCGATCCCTCGTCTCCACTGTGTCCCGATGCCGTTCAGACCGAAATAACTCCGACTGATGTTCCACAGCCCAGTGCGACTACTCCGCCCCCTGCTACCACAGTTCCGCAAGAAGGAGATCCTTCGCCCTTGGCGGAATCTCCAGTTCCTCCTCAAGATCTCCCTTCCCAGACGACCTTACATCCACCTCCAAGGTCCAAGGTTCCTCGCAAGGCAAAACCTACAGACAAAACTACGACTCCTACGCCACTGCGACATCTCATTGATGAGTCCTCATCCGAGGATGAAGTGGCAAGATCTCCACCTCGCCGTTCGTACCGTCACAAAAAGCCTTCTACTACTGCTTTTACTGGGTCATCTCCAGGGCGCCTTCGCAACGAAAATGACGTATTGGTTCGCGGTAAGGCCTTCTCCAAGTCCTTCTACACGAAGGTTGCTTCCAACCACTACAAATTGTTCTCTGGTATGGACTTCTGGCCTGAACGTACTCTTGATCTTAAACGTTTTACGAAAACATCTGTTATGGAGTTTATTAAAAAATCTGGATTAGAAGTTACTGTGATGAACTTGGGTAGGTTTTATAGCTCTATTGTTCATGAGTTCTATGCTAATTTGGTCACTAGCATTCAGGATCCCGAATCTCCTCGGTTCGGGCGAGTTTTTGTTCACAATAAAATTGTTAATTTCAGTCCTGATGCCATTAATGACTATTTGGAACTGACTGGTCTGGATGAAGAAGAGGAGGTTGAAGTCGACCTTGGGGAGGTGGTCGACTTCCTCATTGACGGGAAGCCTACCAGCTGGACCAAGCCTGGGATTTCTCCCTCGATATTGACACAGGAGGCCAACTGGCTTCATAAAATAGGGAGGCAAAATTGGACACCCACGTCCAACAAGTCTCACCTAACATCGGCCCAGTGTCAGGTCATCTTCAAAGTCCTGAAAGCCATACTGATTGACTTTGGGAGGATAGCATTTGAGGCCATCATGAGTTTTGCCGAGAAGCCCGACTCTCGCAAGAAGCTTCCGTTACCTACCCTCATTTGGGGCCTCTTATCGCATCACGGCATCCAGGCTCAGTCCACTGATGTTCTTCAGAAAGCCACCCCTCCGCTGAACATGGCCTCCCGAGAGGCCAATGTTGCCTATAGGCCACGCACCATTGCACCCACACTTCCTCCCTCGGAAGTAGCGGCCAATCTTCCGCTCTTTCTACATCAGCAACTAGAGATTCTTGATACTCTAGCTGCTGAGGTAGCTGCTCAGAAGCTCTATTTAACTAATGTCTTGAAATCTCTGGATGTTCCCTCTCAGGGCGCACCACACAGAGATTCTACTCCTTTGGCAGGCTGCTCGAAAAAGGGGGAGAAGAGATCATCTGCCGCGGATAAGGGGAAGAGGAAGGTGTCAGGCAAAGCAACAAAAAGAAAAAGGGTGGCCGAGGAAACTGAAGTGGATGATACTGAGGAAGAGGAAGAAGAAGAATGGGAATCTGGGAGTGACTCTGTTTGAATTAGGGGATGTTTTTATTGAACAATCTGAAAATTTTCTAAGGGTCTGTAATATTGATACTACAATCTCCAGTAGCTAGTATGCTAACAACAATATCCATAGTTTAGTTGTTTTTATTGGCTATCTGAACATGATGAATGATGCTTCTGCTATATGTGAACATCTTTCTTTTCTGCATACAGTTCTCCTGCTTGTTTCTTTTTGCAGGTAGCAGATGGTCCTGGAATTTTTGAACAACATGTCAAAGGGGGAGATTGATAAGGTAATTATTGTCAATTTATTCGAAAATTCTAATTGATTTATTATTCATTGCAGATTTAAAAGATATTGTGGAGATATTCTTGGAAGAAAGTCAAAGTTGAATGAGAAGAGAAAAGGAAGGAAAGGCATGGCTAAGAATAAGAAGAATCAAGAGTAAATTTGGGAACAAATCTTACAAAGATATGATGAAGATATGAGATATGCATATCCAGGCCATATATACAAAGATATGCATATCAACACCAAGATATGAGAAGATACCGGCAGATCTCGTGGAGAACATGAGAGACTATAAATACAACATCAAGCTGTAGAGACTGTAACTCTCCGAGATATTCAATTACCATTCATATGGGCAGAGAGACATAGAGAGGTTGATGAGTGTGCTGTTATATTCGTAAGAATACAACAGATTGGGAAGAACTCAAGGGCGAACTAAAGGCGAACCTCGCAGAGTCTGGATTACTTTGGAACTTCACCGCACGTTGATTTCGGGAGATCTCAACTCAATACAGACTGGAGTTTGTATTCAAATCCATCTAGGGGACTAGATGGTCAAGTAAGTGTTTTAGAAGAATTAGTTACACGGGTAGACAAGTATTTAGGGGGAGCCAAATACGTGTAAGTTCTACTGTAACATTTGTGGGAACAAATATGTCTTCTAATAAAATTACTTGAGAGGAAGAAGGGATTTCTTCCTCGCTTAAAATCAAATCTTAATTTAAGCTTCCGCATGTTCATTTACAGTTCGAACTACTATTGAACACATACACACGCGCACATATTCTGATCTAACATTTTGCATAGTTTTAGTTCAAATCAAATGAAAATATCTCAAAAGAAGAGTTTTGTGTACAAAAATATTTTAATAAAAGAATTTTGCTTAAAAAATAAAAATTAGTTTTTAGGTGAAATTTTAATAATATTTTTGAGTGAAATATAGTTAAAGAAAAAAATAGAACTAATATATAAATGAAAGTGCATAATTGTAACTTAATGGCTTATAACAAATTAAAACAATCACAACCCTTTGGGGGTGGGGTTGTGAAAATCTGATTTCAAAATTTTTAAATTGTGAAATAAAGTTGAATAATGGTAATTTTGTTTGTTTTGAAATTGTATTGAATATAATTCTATTGTAAATGTTATATCAATGCTGGAAAATGTGAGCGGTTATAATATTTATTGTGCTAAGATATGTTAGTAATGATTTAATTTGAGAAGTGAAAGGGTAAAGAAATAATGGAGGAGAAAATTGAGAAATGAAAAGTAGGAGGGTATTCATAATATGATATAACTTTATTGAATTAAAATTAAAATAAATAGAAAGACATATTATGACATCCAAATATTCTTTCACGTAAGAGATCAAACCAAATGTATCCCTAGACTTTTGGGGATGCGTAGGTATTATAATGCATGGGCCTTTTGGGTTTGTATAACCTTAAGATAAGAATATATATATATATATATACACACATATATATTCATATATTCTTTTGAGAAGTTAAGATATATTAATCTCGTGATTATTTTAAATACACAAGACTAGACTTGGTCCATATGAGCTTTATTATACAGAAACTATAAGAACTGCCCCACCAATACATCGATTGCCCCAATTTCATATATTTTGGCTCATTTTTATATAAATTGCCCACAAACTAACACTCCATTAGCCTTTACACCAATTTTTTATTTAATTAGACATTTGAAATTTTAAATTTTCAACAAATAAGCTCGTAAAATTTTAATAAAAAATACTAAAAAATCTAAAATGTTTTATTGAATCTAAATACTAACAAATCAAGTTACAAATATATTTAAATAAATTAAAAAATTAGCAAAATAGAATATTTTTAATTTTATATTCATTTCCTTATTTTAATAATTTCATTTATATATTTTTGTATCTATTAATTAATTTATGAATTATTTAATTTGATTTAATTATTTGATTTATTTAAATATATATTTATGATTTTATTTGTTTATATATGTAGTATTAAATACATTCGAATTTATTAGTTATTTTAATGCATAGGAAGGTCCTATGTATCTGGTTCATTTACTTATTTGAACTATTTAAAATATTTTAGAATATATTGAAATATAATTTGAGCCAAAGTTTAATGTATTGTGAGCATTAAGACAAAAGTAGGATGTCAAGATTAAAAATCTCTACTTAATATTTCTATTCAGAAATACATACATATAAATTAAAGAATTTTTGTTTGGGATGAAGTCCGTACATCTCAACATGAGATGGTGGTGATGCCCATGTCCTCAACCATTTTCCAATAGCAAACTTCAATCTCTCAAGACCCAACTAACTCACATGTACATACATACATACATACATACACATACCAAATCAAATTACGATCGACAAACGTTTACCCACACCAAGTCAAAGGTTTCGGTGCATAAACAACTATGCTACAACTAATCATCAATACATAATGCAACTTGATTCCCCACAAACATCTTCTTAGCTGTTCATCCTAATATTATACAACCCAAATAATACCCACCCAACCCACACCCTCGTATATATAAACACACTTCTGTATGTATACATTTGCATAATCTAGAATAGCTTGTCTGAAAAACTACATGAAAATGGTCGGATTAAGGTTGGTAGGTTTGGCTGTAATAGCCATGATGTCCATCAACTTGGCCATGGCGGCAAATTACACAGTTGGAGGTGTAAATGGTGGGTGGGATCAATCCACAGATCTTGGAACATGGGCTGCTTCACAAACTTTTGTTCAAGGAGATAGTTTGAGTGAGTTTTTCATTAATCCATATTTCACTTGCATTCCAGTTTTTTTCATGTTTCATTTCATTTTTTATATTTTTTCGGTTCACTAAAGAAATAAATCGTATTTGTATAACTAAAAGTAGTTATACAAACTTGATTTGCATTCTTTTCTTTGTGAAGTAGTTATAAAATAAGGGTATTTTAGATTTGAAATGTAAATTTGCTATATTAAATAAATTTTAATTAAATCTTAAAGGGTATTTTAAAATACTAAAAAAATTATTAATTTCTTGCTCAATGGATATTAAATTATAGTAATAAGTTGGCGACTTTAAATGCAGTATTCCAATACACCCTGAACCATGATGTTACCGAAGTTTCCGCGGCGGATTTTGGTTCCTGCTCCGTTAGCAACCCTGTGCAGCCACCTCAAACCGGCGGAGTCACAGTCATACCTCTCACTTCCGCCGGCAGCAGATACTTCATCTGTGGGACCGGCGGACACTGCCTCGGTGGAATGAAGCTCCAAATCGACACCATTGCCGCCTCTGCGCCACCACCCGTCGCCACTCCGGCCGTTCCAGCACCACCGCCTGCCACTCCCTCACTTCCAACACCACCGCCTGCCACAACTCCCGCCGTCCCAGTACCGCCACCAGCACCTTCTGCCCGCCCACCACCCAAAAGTGCGGTTCCGACGCCTTCACCCAAGATATCTCCACCTTCGAAGACAGCTGCGAGCAGCCCAACTTTGCCGCCTTCCTCTGCTCCTCCCCCGAGTGGCTCTCTGGTGCCGCCGCCGGCTCCCTCTTCAGCCGCCAAATTTGATGTGATGGGTTCTCTAATTGCCTGCTCCGGGTTTGCTTTGATCATGTGCTTCAATCTTTGAAATTCTTATCCCAATCGACGTGATTTGAATTCTTTGTTCTTGCTGCTGCCGATTAAATTCTGTTTCAATTCCTTTTTTTTTTAGGAAGTTTATTAGAGATTCTTATTATATTGTTGTGAACAATTTATTTATTTTATTTTCTAAATTTTGATTAGTGATACAACAATATGGTTTGCGACTGCAGGATAGATGGTTATTCTAATTATCGTGTGTCATGCACATTCGAATTCATAAAATGGTATCATGTTTGATTCAACTCAAAATTTTAAATACCAATATCATTCATAATTTTTTCTAAGTAATAAAAAAAAAATGAAAGATTAAATTATACTTAATAATATTTAAAAAAAAAAAAAACTTATTCAATTCTCTCTTTACTTGTTTTACCAACATGTTTCACTCATTAACTTTCTTAACTATTAAGAAACTGTTGAAATGGATAATTTAAGTTACCTTTTATCATTTTTGTCACTTATACTCATAATTTTCAAGGTTTAATTGTGTTCTTAATGGTTAGAGCTACTATAGTTGTACATTTATGTTCGATTTAATTCGAACAAAGAACACACTCTATGTTCGATTAAGAAGTTTGAATACTGTAAAATATATTTTACCAAGAAGTTCAAACATTATAGGTGTGATATGTTCGACCACAATAATTGAACAACTTGTACAATATTCGATCAAATGGATGATTGAATAGTAATCACAATGTTGGAAGAACCAGCATCGGCCATTTTCCATCATTTTAACTCTTAATTAATCCTAAACTGACATCTTTTTTCCAATAATCTTACGAACATAGCCTAAACTTAATATATATAATTTTATAACCTAAAGCATGGCATTTCATAAATAATCTACAAATCAAATTCTTAAAGAAAACATGATAATTGTATCTTTATCTTATTCTTTTATTCTTTCTCTTTCATGCAAACATTGTTAGATAATTTTTTATTTTAAAAACTTTTTTCAATTATTTTATTTTAGTTTAACAGAAAGTGTCCGATTGAAAATTTTAAACATATTTTTTGTTTAATTTACAAGTATATTTAATAGTGGGATGCGTTGAAAACAATTATGAATGCCAATAATTATCACCTATATTATATTAAACAGGACCTCAAAGTTCTCCCTAGAAAAGTTCGCGATCTTATACGCGTAACGCCACTTTATCAATTAGGATTGAGAAATGAATTAGACACAGGCGAGGGAAGGTGCCACGTAGACTTTTATCGATTGCGAGCTATCAATTTTTAACAAAGCAGTGGACTTAATCATAAATGAACAACTTAACAGACGAAAAAAAAAGGGCTTTAAATGTATTTTATTTTCATGTGGATAGTTGTTGGGCCCAAAAAACATAAGCCCATTTGTCTTTGTTATATTTCTGAGGTTGAAGTTACTTTAGTATGTTAATCTTCCATTTAGAGTAATCTTTCATTGTAGCCTGTTTTTCTACTAATTTCAGCTTAATTCACCATAATTATTCTCGCTTCAAACTAATCCAATTCCAATTATATATATATATATATATATAATATTATTATAAATCTTTCCATATACCCCCCCGATGCTAGGCTATTCTTTGTTGCCCTTTTTAAGTCCAGCCCAATATTGAGTCTTTAATAAAAGAATATTTTCCGTGACTGTTTCCTTCATTGCTCATCAATATTTATACAATTTACATGAAGTAATTTAGCCATAATTCAATGCTACAAACTAGGCAATAGACAAGGAAACAATAAACATATCCTACAAACTAGGAAACGATATATACATTTGACTGAGATAATTATATACATAATTATCTTAACACAATAAACTAGGAAACAATAAACATATCCTACAAACTAGGAAACGATATATACACTTGACTAAGATAATTATATACATAATTATCTTAACATAAACATATCCTACAAACTAGAAAACGATATATACACTTGACTAAGATAATTATATACATAATTATCTTAACACACCCCCGTAGTCAAAGCGGGAGGGCCACGAACGCTGAGACTATCCCGAAAATCTTCAAACAATATACGTGGAAGTCCCTTAGTAAAAATGTCCGCAATTTGATGCCGAGATGGAACATGAAGCACTCGGACATCACCACGCGCGACCTTCTCCCTAATAAAGAGTATATCCATCTCGATGTGTTTGGTTCGTTGATGATGCACTGGATTACCCGAGAGATAGATGGCGCTTACATTGTCACAGTACACTAAAGTTGCCTTCTTTAGTGGACAATGCAACTCGAGTAGCAAGTTTCGAAGTCAGCAAGATTCGGACACCACATTTGCTACTCCCCTATATTCAGCTTCGGCACTTGACTTGGAGAGTGTAGCTTGGCGTTTTGAAGACCAAGATACCAAATTATCCCCTAAATAAACACAATATCCCGATGTAGAACGCCGTGTATCGGGGCACCCTCCCCAATCCGCATCGGTGTAGGAGATAAGAGACAAGGTAGAGGATGGATATAAATGCAACCCATGATCCTTAGTACCTTGAACATAGCGAATTATTCGCTTAAGAGCAGCCATATGACAGTCCTTTGGGTCGTGCATATGTAAACATACCTGCTGGACTGCGTATGATATGTCGGGCCTCGTGAACGTCAGATATTGCAATGCCCCTGCCAGGCTGCGGTAGTGAGTCGGGTTAGCATATGGAGTGCCCGACGCACCTACTTTCGGCTTGGTATCAACCGGTGTGGCTGATGGTTTACAAGCCGACATACCTGCTCTCTCAATTATGTCCTCAGCATACTTGCATTGTGAAAGAAAGAGACCCCCTTTGTGTCGAGTCACAGCGATGCCAAGGAAATAATTTAAAGGACCTAAATCATTGATTGCAAATTCGGAGCCAAGAAGAGACATAATAGAACACCGGAGAGCATGAGACGAAGCTGTCAAAATTATATCATCGACATATAATAAAATATATGCCATTTGTGACCCCAAATGCTAGATGAATAAAGAATTATCAGACTTGCTGTTAGTAAAACCAATGGACAACACATAATCAGCAAACCTGTTGTACCATGCCCGGGGTGCTTGCTTAAGACCATATAATGACTTACGCAACAAACACACATAATCTGGTTTAGTGTGATCACGGAAACCGAGAGGTTGATGCATATACACTATCTCATTAAGCTCACCATGTAAGAATGCATTCTTGACATCAAGTTGATGAATCGGCCAAGCCTTAGATAAAGCAAGGCTAAGAAAAGTTCGAATGGTCGCTGGCTTGACCACCGGACTAAAAGTTCCTCCACAATCTATGCCAACCTGCTGTGTTTTGCCATCACCTACAAGACGGGCTTTATACCTCTCAAAATCACCGTTAGACTTCACTTTATGAGTAAAAATCCACATAGAACGAATGACATTAACATCAGGTGGACGGGGCACCAACTCCCACGTCTTATTTTTAATAAGAGCATTATATTCATCATCCATAGCTATTTTCCAATTTGGATCACGAAGAGCATCAATTGGGTTACGAGGAATAGGAGATTTCGTAACTTTAGAAATTGTAGCAACATTGCAATATTTTTTATTTGGCTTAAAAATGCCATGTTGGCTTCGTGTGACCATTTTTGGAATAGGAGTGGGCTGGGAAGGATGTGAGATAGTGGGCTGGGGAGGTTGTTGGGCCGTGGATGTCACCGAACTGGGTGATGGATGAGATGGTGATGGCGGCCCATGCTCAGGTGTTGGGTCCTTGAGCTGGGTTGGAGTAGCAAAAGGGGGAGAGTGATGTTGAGGGGAAGAAACATCCTCACCCATGTGAGGTTGGGCCGTGGGAATGGGCCTAGATGGAGTGGAAGTCTGCACATGATGAATGAGAGAAGGAGAGAGGCCTTCATCCAAAAAATCATAGGCAGTAGAAGAAGGAGAATGTAGCTTGACAAAGGGAAACACGGTTTCATCAAAAAGCACATGTCGGCATATGATTATTTTATTTGATGACAAGTTATAACACTTATATCCTCTATGATTAGGAGGGAATCCCAAAAACACACAAGGGGTGGATCGTGGTTGGAGCTTATGTATCGTGGTGGAAGGAATAAGAGGATAGCAAAGACACCCAAAAACCCGTAAGTGATAATATGACGGTTCCCGACGATAGAGGACATGAACAGGAGACTTGTTCCCTAACAGCTTGCTAGGAATAATGTGGCCATTTGTAAGGCATGATGCCAAAAGGAAGGTGGTAGAGATGCATGAGCAAGAAGAGTGCGAGTGATATTATTTAGAGATCGTAGTTTTCTCTCGGCTTTTTCATTTTGTGATGAAGTATGGGGACAAGAGAGACGGAAAGACAACCCATTAGACTCACAAAATGCCCAAAAAGAACTATTGTCATACTCCCTCCCATTGTCACATTGGACATTCTTAATTGGTCGCTCAAATTGTGTTCGAATATGAGATTGAAATGCTAAAAATGTATCAAAGACATCAGATTTTTTAGCTAAAGGAAAAGTCCACACAAATTTCGAGAAATCATCCAAAATGAGCATATAATAACGATGTCCCGAAGAACTTAAAACGGGAGAAGTCCAAAGATCACTATGCACTGTATCAAAAGGTAAAGAAGTAGATGACATAGAAGAATAAAATGGCAACTTAATGTGTTTCCCAAATACACAAGAACGATAAATACTAGAACTTGAAGTACGAGTACATTCAATACTTTTATTATTACGAAGAGTAGCTAAAATAGATGGCCCAAACGATCATGCCAAAGAGAGGGAGCTAAAGCTGCAAAACTCGAAGGAGTAGAAAGATTGGTGGAAGTAGTGTTGGTGAGAGGATAGAGATCACCCGTGCTATTACATCTCATTATTGGCATCCCCGTCCGATAATCCTTCACAAAGAAACCATAGGGGTCAAACTCAACAGTCACATTATTATCTAAGGTAAATTTGCGAACTGAAATTAGATTTTTTATGAGTTTGGGAGCATGAAGGACATTATTGAGAGATAAAGGAGGATGTGGGGATGAGAGTGTAGTATGACCACAACCAAGAATAGGAATAGTATGACCACTTCCAACAACAATATTATTAGGATGATTGCTCAAATTAAAATAAGACGAGAGATTACCTTTGGAGGATGTCATGTGAGAAGTGGCTCCGGTGTCCATGTACCACGAAGGATCGGGTTGGCTCAAAGTCATAGTATGCATTGCCGACTCGATATCCGTGGGAGTGTACTGTACGGACTGATTGGATGCGGCATAGGCTTGTTGAGGACGCGGACCCAAAATACCGAACTGCCTTGCTGGGCCTTGAGGACGAACCCACCCTTGGTTGGGGTACGGGCATGGAGGAGCAGCCCACTGAGGACCCCACCCCCAACCAGGGAACTGCGGCCACTGTGGCTGTTGCTGCCAGTTGGGTGGCAGGGACTGCCACTGCGGCTGCTGCTGCTGGGTAGAGCCACCCCGGCCACCACTACTGCCCCCGGATTTTCCACCTTTGCCACCGGATTTTCCTCCCTTACCACCGCCCTGTTTTCGGCCACCAGAATTCTTTTGTGGGTTTTTTCGGCCACGAGAACTACCAGACGTGTCATACCCATCATCAGAATCCCGAGAAGTAACCACCATTGCCGACGCCGAACTGGTTGCTGCCTCCTCAAGCGTGAGCATTGATCGAGCCTGGTAAAACAGAGGGAGTGGTGAACTATGTCGGATAAAGGTACCAACACCCTTATAAGGTTCGGTGAGACCCGAAACCAATTGAAGGACCAATCGATTATTATCGACCGGTGCTCCAACATTTCGCAATTGATCGGAAAGACCCTTGAGTCTTTGACAGTAAGCCGATGCATTGGGAAAATCCTCCATTTTTGTAGTGGAGAATTCTTGTTCTAGAGTTACGGCACGAGAGTTTTGGTTGTCTTGGAAGATGTCACGCAACCTATCCCAAGCCTCCATGGCCGTAGCGTCGGGTTCGATAATGGTCTGCAAAAGATCGTTGGAAATTGTGGAATAAATACAAGAGATCACGGCTGCATCCAAAGTAGACCATAACTCCTTCTACTCATCAGTGAGAGGAGCCTTTTCCTTTCCCATATCCTTAAACTTAGGAGGAATAATATGATCCAGAACCCCCTTAGAATGAGCGTGAAGTTTGAAGAGTTCCGCCCAAGTAGAATATTGTGAGTTTTCGAATTCAAGAACAATCGGGATGATGTTCTTGATATTCGTCACAGTGAGTGCGGGGTGAAACGAGGACTTTGATTCCCCCATTGAAAGAAGCAGAGAAGAGGTAGAGAAAGAGAAAGATGGGCGGAAACGAGAGCTAGGGTGCAGCGGAAGAAAGTCGCCCTAGGGCTCTGATACCATAAAAGAATATTTTCCGTGATTGTTTCCTTCATTGCTCATCAATATTTATACAATTTACATGGAGTAATTCAGCCATAATTCTAGGCTACAAACTAGGCAATAGACTAGGAAACAATAAACATATCCTACAAACTAGGAAACGATATATACACTTGACTGAGATAATTATATACATAATTATCTTAACACAATAGACTAGGAAACAATAAACATATCCTACAAACTAAGAAACGATATATACACTTGACTAAGATAATTATATACATAATTATCTTAACATTTAATTTGGTGCCTACCATTTTTTACAACATTCATATATATATATATAAAGGATGTTGGATATCATTTAGAAATTAACAATATCATCATTAAGAACATATATTATATAATAATTATATAAATTACTGTAGAGAACAGTAAGTTAGTAACTACGTTAAAAAGATACAAAATGAATGAGGTGACCCATTATAAAGGCGCATGAACAAGTATAATCAAGAATACTAGTATTTTTTTATTGAAAATATATTAGAAATTTCTACGTTAAGTATACAAGTATTAGCCCAAAATGTAAAAGCGCGGCTATGAATTGTTCGCTGGACCTGGTGGAGGATTCAAATCCGGCGGCGGCGCCACGGAGACCACCTCAGGTGGCGGTGGCGGTGGGATCGACGCTATCGAATGAGGAGGCGGCGGGAATGCCTCTGTCGGCTGAGGTGGAGGCGGGGAGACCAATGCAGGCGGCGGAGATGAATCAGGAGCACTTTCCCTGGGGTTAACGCCGGATACGGGCAGCGGCGGTGGTGGCGGAACAGTTAGATTAGGGTTCGTGTATGTGGAGTTTGAGGATGGTGCCGGGAAAACAAGGGGAGTGGATTGAGATTTGTGGTGGCGCCGTAGCAAAGTGAAGCCCAAGACGAGGCCAGAGAATGTGAGGAGTGTAAGGATGAAGATGAAGATTTTGGTAGCTTGCCCCACATAACACATCTCCTCTTCAGTCTTCACAATTAATTTCTCCACTTTATGTTAGCTACTGTTGTATCTTCTTCTTCTTGCTTTTCTTGGCAATGACATGGGGTTTGGTTATGGGGGGAAGAGACGATTTGGGAGGCTGCACGTGCACGTCACGTGAACGCCATTAAGACGAAATATTAAATTTATAATTTTACTTATGAATATAAATATCTAATACTAAATTTAACCGATCTTCATAATATTCCATCTGTTAGCTCATGTGTGAGTAGTAAGCTGGCGAGTTAGCTCGTAAATAATAATTTGATATTTAATTTATAGTTTTCCTTAAATATAAATCTACATCTATGCTATTATAATAATTAAGTAGCAT
The DNA here is from genome assembly GCA_028749325.2 of Caryopteris x clandonensis. Lineage (NCBI taxonomy): Eukaryota > Viridiplantae > Streptophyta > Magnoliopsida > Lamiales > Lamiaceae > Caryopteris > Caryopteris x clandonensis. The sequence goes on from JAPYKT020000012.1 coordinate 2,230,592, forward strand.
AAAAATAATTTTTTTGTCCATTATTAGTTCTTAAATATAAAAATAATTTTGAAATTAATATAGCAAGTTTGATTAGTTGATTTTTTTTTTTTTTAAAAATATTTCCAACTTGTTAAAAATACAATAATTTTATTATGTATAATATATCAAATAAATTTTTTTTTTATGACTAAAAGCATTTTATACCAACATCATATACATTAAAATAAGATATTAGATTTGAAAACATCATTATTTTTATTTAATTATTTGAGTTAGATTTGAATATTTATTAAATATTGGATTATATGTATTGAATTTGAGGTACAAATAAATAATTAAAAATATTAAATATTTTAATTTTTAGTAAAACTAATCAATTTAGTATACAAGCAAAGACACTTAGTTTAAGATGGAGTGATTTTTTTTACAAACTATATTGTTTTATATGCCCATAAAACGAAATATTTAAATATTAATTAATACTAAAAAATATTATAAATATTTTTTAATAAATTAGTATATAATAATAAATCATACTTCATCGTGACATATTCAACCTTTTAGTTCATGTTCTAGCTCTTGTGAGTTAGTTTGTAAAATATAATGATTATACATTAGAAAATATATAAATTATTGTGAATATATTAAGAATATTTAATTTTCTTTCAATAACTAACACTAGATAGCTATCAATATGTTTCTAAATTTAGTTCGAGTTTGACTGGATGGTAAATAATCCAAACTAATAATAAAAGAGAATCTCTTTGAACAACAAAGATTAAAAACCACAAAACAAGTTGTTATTCACCAATAATCTCCACAAGAACAAATCCCATCCTTAAAATGATGAAACCTGTTTACATCTCTAACAATAATCTCCCTATCCACAAGCTTTGATATCAATTTGGTTGCTAAATGGCAGTTCACACAGGCCCGCAAATTCTTGGTAATCCTAAGCGCAGTTCCCGGCCCGGTACTGATAAGCCCGTAAGCAATCGCCACCCTTTCACTATGATTACATAGAGTCATCTCTCTCTCTTCTTCGTCCAAATCATGCAGAGCGGATTCTGTATCAGGGGCAAAACCAGACTCCATTAGTCTCTTCTCCAACCAACCAAGCTTTTCGCATATTTCGTCTGATCTTGGATGAGACTTGTCTCCCATTCGGAAAGCTTGAAGCTTCCCGTTGATCTCAATCATACTGTATCCAAAATCTTTATTCAATCCTTTCAAATTCATACGGTCTCTAACTTTAGCCACACCAGTCCACATTCGAGCTGAAGCGTAAAGATTGGATAGCTGCACGTAATGTCCCGTATTTAGAGGGTCTAAAGCCAAAAGTTTCTCTGCAGCGTATTCACCCATTGTAACATGGCGATGCATCTTACATGCACTCAGGAGAGCTCCCCAAACCGAGATACTTGGCTCAATAGGCATTGCTATGATGAAATTGTATGCCTTCTCCAAATATCCAGCTCGACCCAACAAGTCGACCACACTAGCATAATGTTTTCCTTGAGGCTCAATTCCATAATCTTTCATGCTGTGGAAAATTTCCCACCCTTCTTCTACAAGACCAGAATGACTGCAAGCTGTAATGAGCCCAAGAAAAGTCACATCATTAGGTTGGACCCGAGCATTTTTCATCTCGTCAAAAATACCTATTGCTTCTCTTCCACATCCATGCAAGGCATAGCCCATTATCATCGCACTCCATACCACTACATCTTTATCTTCAGTCGAATTAAAAACTTTACGAGCCAACTCTACACTTCCACATTTGGCATACATATCAATTAGTGCTGTCCTAACAATTATGTCATCTTTGAAACTACTATTATGGACATAACTATCCATCCATCTCGCTTGCTCAAGGGAGCCCAATTGGGCAAAAGCCAAGACAGAGGATTGAATGGTCACAGCATCCGGGTGAATGTTTCTAGATATCATCTCAGTCCAAAGCTCCACGGCTTCATTAGCACGACCACTTTTAGCAAATCCTGAAATCATCGCATTCCAAAGCATTACATCCCCAACATTCATTTGATCAAACAACGATTTTGCAGACCTCACCAGTCCGCTTTTTGCATATAAAGAGGTAAGGGCTACTCGCAAATCTGGCTCCAGATCATGTCCTATTTTGATCACTAAACTGTGGATACATCTTCCTTGGTTCAACTCCTCCACATCAGAATAGGCCTTCAAAATGCTAACTAAAGCAATCCAATCAGGCTTTACATTCGATCCTCTCATCTCTCTAAAAATCCTCAAAGCCTCCATAGGCTGCCCATTTTGAGCATATCCCGAGATCATCAAAGTCCATGAAACAACATCCCTATACCTCAACAGATCAAAAATCACATGAGCACAACTATTTTTCTCACATTTCACATAAAATGATAAGAGCCCGTTTTGCACAAAATCATCTTCCTCGAACCCATGTCTGAGAATATGTGCATGAACAGCCCGACCATATCTAACAGCCGGCAAGGCGCCACAAGCTTTGAGTACAATGGGAAATGTAAAGGCGTCCGGGCTCACAGAGGCCTGCTGCATTCTTGAGTACATTTCCACCACTTTATCCAACATGCTGAGCATTGAATACCCCCTGGAAATTCATCGAACACCTGGCGAGCATAGTCGATTTCTTTGAGATCAGAGCTTCGGCAGATGAACTTAGTGATTATGAAGCCGTTATTCTGCAAGCCATGCATGTATAACTGGTTGTGGATTTGATTAAGATGGAGTTTTTGGGTAGATTTTCGGATAAGGGACGTGTAGAAAGACTCAACGCCATTTGAACTAGGACTACTGCAGTGAATGCTGCTAGTGAAGAGGCGGCCAAAAGTGAAATCGAAGATGAAGTTCTTTAGCAGAAGATGGGGAAATCTGAATGCCCGTTGCTGTGAATTAATGGTAGATGACATACAGAGTTTTATAACAACGTTAACACAAACTCGGAACTATTCCTGAAGCTGAAACTAGAAATGAAGTACTTTATGAAACAGAATCCTGTTTTTGTAAATATGGAGAAAAACCTAAAAATAATTATTGAGCAAAATATTTTTTTTAGTTAATATAATCATTTTGAAATACAATTGTTAGTTATCATATTCATATAATTTTCAATTTTTATTTCACAATATTTCAATTCTTAAATTATTTTACTTGTGTTGTTTTATATTTATCAGATTTGAGACAATTTCAATGAGCGGTTCATAATAATTAAATAATTTTTTAAATTTTATTTCACATTTTTCTATTTTTTAAACATTTCGCTTTTCTTATTTTATATTTCTAAAATTGTAGATATAATTTTTTTTCTGTTATTTTCTTATGTCAATTATGTGTTATTTAATTAAGTTTAACATAAATTTTCAATAAATGGGATCAAATTTAAAAAGTATAATTGGGATTGAATTGTACATTTTTCAAAGGTTTCAATCATACCGTAAAACTCCGTTAGGAATTGATTAGCAATTATTAAAATATTGTCCTAGTACAAATTGTGAAATGTTGGATGAATTTTACATTTTGCCTAAAATAAAAGAAAAATCACAAGATCTATAAATATAAAACGAGCTAGTCTTGGAGATTTCAGAAAATCCTATATCATTTTGAATAAAATTAATTATTTTTAAAGGACCAATAATATTGTGAGTCCAAACATAATCCTTCTTGACTTGAAGCTAAAGGCTATTTTAAAATAGTCAAATTATACATTTATATTAAAATACACATAATAATTGAATCTTTTAAGTACAATATTAAATTTTATAATAAAAGTGCATTTAATCTATATATCACTATAACCGATTTAAATATTCAAGTATTTGAGTGATGTATATCACCATGGAACTATTTGATCCTCTGAAATCAAATTCTTATAATTTTAAAATATATCAAATAAATTATAGTTTTCAGGGCATTCAAGTTACAATATTTAAACTCAAGTTTTAGTATTACATTTAAGATTTAAATTTAAAAGATAGTATTTATTATCTTTCATTAATTAACATTAAATTATAATTTCAACTTTACTAAACGTATTGTGTTTAATTCAAAATTGTGTACGTCATTATTTCAATATTATAAAAAAATAAAGAAGAAGAAAAGTGTGAGGCTAAGCCCTATTAAGGGTTCGAGTCAATTGGCCTCAGAATAAATGAACAATTTTAAATAGATTAATAAAAAATTAAAAATAAAAAAATAAAAACTCTAACCATATATTGGAGTTAAATAAGTCAGCTCATTGTGTTGTGGTCCGTTTCAGATTTGTCCTCGAATCCTTCTATTATATACTAGTATTCTCTCGTTAAATACATGGTTTATAATATATTTAAAAAATATAATAAAATATATTTAAAATAGAATTTTAAATTAATCAATATTTAAGAATATAAAAAATAATATATTATTTAACTCATAAAGACATGTAATAATGTATAAGTTTGTATAAAAATATATAATTTCTTTGTCCAAAATTAAATTCTTATTTCTATAATAAATTGATTAATGGTATAAAAAATTAAATTATGCAACAATTTTTTATAAAAAATATTAGTTAATGTTTATTTGCGATCAAAATTCAAGTCAAATAATTTAATATACAATAAATATTAAAATCTAACCCAAAAATAATCAAGAAAAATAATTATAATTTTTACGTCTAATATCTCATTTTAATCTATGCAATATGGGTATAAAATTAAAAGTTGTGAAAAAAAGATTAATTTCATATATCATACGCAAAACGCCGAGTAGAAACAAAAAAAAATATTATTTTAACAAATTCTTACACCCCCCAACAAAAATTAAACTAATCAAAATATGATACATTATTTTCTAAATATATATATATATATATATTAACTTGAAAATGAACGAAACAAATATATTTAAATTATTTTATTATTATGTTAGTATATATTAAAAAATATATTTATCTTTTGTGGCGGGAATAAATATATATAATGAAAGAAACTAATCTAATGGATAGACGAAAGTGTGACAAATCAAGAGAAGCAAATTCAATGCCAAAATAAAAAATAAAAAAAAAAAGGGAAAAGGTACATCCATGACCCTAAACTATTGATCTCGGTACAACCAGAACCCTAAACTATTTTTTTGTTCAAATAGGCCCTCGAACTATTATTTAGAGAACATTTAAGCCCTCCTGTTAAAAAAGCTAACGGATTCATACGAAAGATAATTAAACAAATTTACTTGGGTTGACTAATTTGACTAATTCTAATTAAATGACCCTAATCCCTACTTTAATTCATAATTAGTGGAATTTTATTTTTTAAATTAAGTAAATTAATTTATAATTAAATGAGAAGACTAAAATTAAGCAAATTAATTTATAATTAAAGAAACTTTATCTATTAAATTTCATAAATTAAGCAAATTAATATTTAAATAATATATTACAAGGAAGATAATTTTAATATATTATTTAAATATTAATTTGCTTAATTTATGAAATTTAATAGATAAAGTTTCTTTAATTATAAATTAATTTGCTTAATTTTAGTCTTCTCATTTAATTATAAATTAATTTACTTAATTTAAAAATAAAATTCCACTAATTATGAATTAAAGTAGGGATTATGGTCATTTAATTAGAATTAGTCAAATTAGTCAACCCAAGTAAATTTGTTTAATTATCTTCCGTATGAATCCGTTAGCTTTTTTAACAGGAGGGCTTAGATGTTCTCTAAATAATAGTTCGAGGGCCTATTTGAACCAAAAAATAGTTTAGGGTCCTGGTTGTACCGAGATCAATAGTTTAGGGTCATGAATGTACCTTTTCCCTAAAAAAAAAGGAATTTAATAACAAAAAAAGTTTAATAATAATGAAAAAACAATAAGGCTCTGTTTACTTGTCATGATAAATCTATATATGACAAAATAATCGTTGAGACAAAATAATCTAACAATATCTTATGTTTATAGGACCGATGAAAATTAAACGATTACACGAAACTACTAATATCACATATCATTGGGTAGAAATTATTTTCAGACCCCACATGAGAAACACAAATGCAAACTTATTTATTTATTTTATTTTATTGTGAAACCTAAGTTTTAAACACGTGAAGAAATCCAGATATATAGCCAACCTATCAAAAGTTACATAGATTAAGAAACAGTTATTTAATTTATCAGAATAATTATTTTAATATATATCATAAAAATAATTGTCTCTAAATTGTTAAACCTATATGCTCTGCCAGGGAAATTGTTGACTTATATTACCAACTCAATAATTACAAAAATATACCAAGCCAGTGTGTCGTTTTAGCTGGAGAGAGGGCCCAACTAATAATATTATAAAAATAAAATTATAAATTAATACTATTTTTTATTAGTTGATTATACATACATAATTAATTTTTTTGCCATTAAAATTATGAGTCCGGTTATATTTAAGTAATTGTTTTGAACTTATTTGCTTTATTATTTTAACCATAATCAAAATATTTTATATACAATTTATTGTTTAATGTATTTATATTTACTTTAATAATATAAGAAAAAATCAGAATTATTTTTAACTCGAGTCATGCCACTAAATTGTTAGAATCGGCCGTGTACATAAGTATAAATATAACCATCAATGGTCTTTAAGAAAAAATAACTTGAGGAATTTTTCACCCTAAGCTTACCGTATCACATTATTGTTTTGCATATAAATTCTCCTAAATTAGGGATGATTGTTCAAAATTTGCTTTTTTTTTTTTTCTCTAATATTAATTATAAAACAAATATTTTTAAAAATACAAATACACTCCTATAAATTATTAAAATATGAGATGAGAAATATTCATCACAAGCATGACCAGCATTATTTTTCCATCCGCCATGACAAAGAGAACGCACGTGAAGAAATATCAACCAATAGATCTCTCTCTCTCTCTCTCTCTCTCTATGTGCATATATATATTTGTCCATTTTTAACGGTTGTGATTATTTTCAAAATTTGCATTTATCCATCTTATGCACAAGTGGAAAAACAAGTGATCACCATCTCTTTGATCTATCGTTGTCCCCTGCTTCTTTTAACCACAAAACGCCATTTTCTGGTTTCAATCAACCACAAACAAAAAATCACACCCAGATTTTTAAATCATCCTTGTTCATGTCCTTACTCAAGATTTTTTTTCTTTTCAACCTTTTCTTCTCTCTCTTCAACCTTTTCTTCTCTCTCTTCGACTTTTTCTTCTTCTGCTCTATAAATTTTATGCATGCACCTACCCATTTCATCGTCTCATCCATCTTAAATTAATCAAACTATATCTTCAGCTTATGTAAGTTGTGTAACACATACATTATATGGCAAGTGTTTTTGCCTCGAAACTTGTAGGGGTACCAAAGAAAATGGGGTTCAACCAGCCTGAGCTGCCAACTGATATGCAGAAGAAACTGGAGCAGAAGGGGCTAATTGGTAACTTCAGTCTCAGTTCTCAGCGGAGGGTGAATATCCCTCAGGCTATCACCACTGATTCTCCCACACAGGTAACTTTTGTTAAAATGCTTTGATCGATCTTCTATTTCAAATGGCGTTTGTCTCTAATTTTCGATTTAGCATCACATATCATTCGTATCAAATTAACATTATAAGATGTGGCATACATTAGTGTTGGAATAGAGAAATTGTGACTGTCTGAACTTATCTACCATTGTTGGAGGGAAAATGTGGCTATAAGTTAGTGTAAAATGGAACTTATACATATCTTCTAGATTTTTTTATTGGTTGAAGTAAAATGTGGTCGAGAGAGATTTGATGTGATGTAAGATTTGTCCACATGTGCCTTTTAAGACCTGATATATCTCTTGGTTTCACTTGTTAATTGTCACATAATATATCCAAAGTAGCACTCCTTTTGTTTCAAAAATATCATATTTGAGTAATGTCCAACTTTTTATTTTGTTGAAAATTATAAGTTATTAATTTTTATTTATGCTGCTTCATTTAATTATTTTGTTACTTTAATTTTTTCCATATTTGACTGAAAAATATTGTTATTGTAATTTAACTAATTCATATCTTCTAGCCTATCTTCTTGAATTCAGAACTTCTATTCAAAAAACAATTCTCATACGATACATGTATATAATGACATCACTAATTAACAGGTTTGGATTTTCTATTTTCTTCATTGTTCCATTTTTTGTTTCAAAATATTTAATACACGACATGTGTTAATTAGTGATGTCATTATATACATGTGTTGTATGAGATTATTCGAAAACAAAAAGATTGAACACGGAATGAAATAAAATATCTCAATTTCTAATTATTACATATGATGTATTAAATATTTTAAAATAAAAATGAAATATCATGTAAAATAAGGATCTAAACAAACTTTTTTTTTTGTGGCATTTTTGTGTAATATTGCAAAGGAATATCTTATTCACATTTAAACAAAACTTTTCACATCTATGTGAACTTGGACCCAAGCATCCTATTTAATACCATATATTTTCAGTTAATTTTATTAATACCATAAATTTTCAAGTTAAAAAAATATATATAAATGAATTTTTTACATTATGTTTCTTGAAATTCAAGTAGGGGCAAACCCAAAGAAACATAACCTTATTAGCAAAACCATGTTCTGGAATTAGCATATCTTACAATTCCAGAATATTGTCATAGGCTTCATCATCACTAACGTGAGATCTGTAAGCCTAAGTTAAGACTCTTCTCTTTTGATTTCACAGAAAATTTCTCCAGACATCCGCAATAGTCCCCTTGCAAACTACGTCCCACTCTTCGTCATGCTCCCGGTAAGTCTAAAGAAAAACAAAGCCCTCCAGATGAGTCAAGACAATGAATTTTTCGAGCCTGTGAAACACGACTCAGTTTAACATGCTCGATAAATCTCACAGTCTCGAGCTGCCGGTTATGTACAACTCGAGACTGATTGCCGTACTTGTCTTAATTTCTTCTGCCAACAACGATAGTTGGGAGTCATTACAAGCGAAAACAAATTCCCGGACCAATCGAAGCTGGAGAAGCAACTCAAGGAGCTGAAGAAGGCGGGAGTGGACGGCGTTATGGTGGACGTCTGGTGGGGGATCATCGAGGCCAAAGGCCCCAAGCAGTACGACTGGTCTTCTTACAGGAAACTTTTTGAGCTTATCCAACAATGTGGCCTCAGAATTCAGGCCATCATGTCCTTCCACCAGTGCGGTGGCAACGTAGGAGATGCGGTCAACATTCCGATTCCAGAATGGGTTCTTGCCATCGGAGAACAGGATCCGGATATCTTCTACACGAACGGGTCGGGCGTCAGGGATCCTGAATGCCTCTCTCTTGGTGTGGACAATCTGCCTCTCTTTCAGGGCCGAACTGCTGTCCAGGTACACAACCTAAGACAGAGTTGTCAGTTCCTCTGTCCTGGATTGGAGTGTAATGTAATGTAAGCTGATCTTGTTTTGGCCTGGAATATGTGTGTGTGTGCAGATGTACAGTGACTACATGCAGAGCTTCCGAGAGACGATGTCCGATTTTTTTGAAGCCGAAACGATTATCGACATTGAAGTAGGACTAGGACCAGCTGGTGAACTCAGATATCCCTCTTATCCTGAAACTCAGGGATGGAAATTCCCAGGAATTGGAGAATTTCAGGTGAAACAACCAGTTGTATAAATAAATAAGTATCCAACAATCGTGTTTCATATTTTATTCCAGTATTATTGTTACGCACCATATCTGCATTAGTGATCCCCTTTTATGCACGTGGTGGGTTGTGGTAATATTGGAATAGAAGATGATGTATTAGGATCATCTGTTGCGCACTCAAAGTAGCACAGCTGATGAATTTGGAATAGAAGATCTAGTCCGTTGTAAGAATATAAAAGTAAAATGTTGTCTCCTTACCAACAGAGGATTCTTGTCTGTGAATGCAGTGTTATGACAAGTACTTAAAACAAGATTTTAAGGAAGCTGCAGCTAAGGCAGGGCACCCGGAATGGGATCTCCCAGACGATGCCGGAACATACAACGACACGCCGGAAAAAACAGGATTCTTTTCTGCAAAAGGGACTTACCAGAGAGAAAAAGGGAAGTTCTTCTTGACATGGTACTCTAACAGGTTAATTGAACATGGTGATCAAATCCTTGATGAAGCAAATAAAGTATTCCAAGGATGCAGAGTCAGGATTGCTGCCAAAGTATGTTACTAAGCCGTCTAAACAAATTTCTTAGAATTATTATTATTATGAAATACTGTACGAACTTCAAGAATAAGGCATTTAAATATTCAGGTTTCCGGCATCCATTGGTGGTACTTGGACGATAGCCATGCATGCGAGTTAACATCCGGGTACTATAATTTGAAGGACAGAGACGGATACCGTCCGATAGCGAGGATGATATCGAGACATCATGGTACTTTCAACTTCACTTGTCTGGAGATGAAAAACTCCGACCAACCTGCTGAGGCCAAATCTGCACCTGAACAACTTGTTCAGCAGGTTCAACAATTACAAATTTATTTCTTCCATTTTTTTTTCTTTTTTTTTTTTTTTCTACAAGTTTTTTATCCATTTAAGGCTTAGCAAAATTCGATTCAGCCATGTTTAAAAAAAAAAAAATTAGTTGAAGCACTTAAATTTATTACACTCACAGCAGATGCTCGATACATTGGTTGTCTCGAGCTGTATACACTCGAGACAGACAACCTCTGTCTTGAGTTTGACTACAATATGAAGCTCTAGAAAACACTGTCGCAAACTCTGCAGATCTAAACTATTCCATAGTATTTAATTCACCATATAGTATTAAGAAAAAAAAAAATGTTCTTCTTATGTATCATAATGAGTATATCTCTTTTTTTTGTTTTTTTGGAAAAAGTAACTTCAAAGATCCATGCACGGCTCTGCCTGTGCAGGTTCTGAGCGGTGGATGGACAGAAAACATCGACGTAGCCGGTGAGAATGCTCTTTCAAGATATGATCGGGCCGGCTACAACCAAATCCTTCTGAATGCTAGGCCAAATGGTGTCAACAAACTCGGCCCGCCAAAATATAAAATGGCTGGACTTACCTTCCTTCGCCTGGCCGATGAGCTGTTGGAGCCTAAAAACTTCAGGATCTTTAAGCAATTTGTCAGGAAAATGCATGCTGATCAGGCAAGATTTCGTGAGGGAAAATTTATAAAAATCGCCAAAACTGATAGTAGAGTTGTAACATTTGTTCTTGCTCCTCATTGTACATTGTTCGATGTTTGCAGGATTACAGTCGGGAGATAACGGACCTAGAGCCGTTGCCGCGATCTGAACCAATGATTCCGATCGACAAGCTCTTGGAAGCGACGGAGCCGATCAAGCCGTTCCCATGGGACAAAGAAACAGACATGAGTGTTGGTGGGGCTTTAGCTGATTATTTGGACAATCTGTTGGACAAATTCTTTTCTATATTAAACTAAGTTGTAGGTGTTAGTTTGAAAATGGGGAGATGCAGCTTGTATGTATGTTGTCACTCGTCCATGTAAGAAAAGTTCGTGTCTCAAGTTGTATTGGAATAAATGAGATGAGAGGTTTCTAGCAAGATTTGTATTATTATATGTACTTGAGAGGTTCATTGGTTGAAATCCTCTATTTTAATTTATAATTTCAATTCATATTTCAACCTTATATTAATTAATGATATTACCCAAGATAGATGATACGTATTATAAAAGTTAAAATATGAAATAAAACACAATAAAATTGTGAACTTAATGTGAGTAATTTGATTCACAAAAGAGTCTCGACTTATGTTTTTTAAATATATGTATGGGTTAATTGGAAAACTCTCCTTACAATTTGGTATATCTATAAAATAACTTAATTAATTATGTTCTGAAATAAAATTACCATGCAGTCCTTTGAGATTTTAGTTTTTCTACAAGTGCCCACAAACGTTTGACAAAAAAACTCATCTCCGAACTCGATTAGCCCACTTATTTAATAAAACAATTGAGCCTGAACAAATTTTGTTAAGCTTGTTTAAAAAGGATAAATGAATGGCTCAATAATAGCAAATAGAGTAGGTTATTATTTGTTTATTAATGCTCACAAAGATACTCTCTAAGGACTCATGATATAATGCTAACAATAATTTTATATTATGTAATATAAAAATATGGCATGAACATGAGTTGCAGCTCATTAATATTTACATTCATCAAAATAATAATATTCACGAGCATGCTATCAAATATGGTTCTAATTACATGTTCGCAAATATAATCAAACACTTAATATATTTATCAATACAAATTTTAATAATCTAGCAAACTACCTCTACAGCTTAAAAAACTTATAACAAACATCAAACAGACAACTCAAAATTGGACTCAGACTCTGTTGATGAATAATTAGATTTATTAACAAATGATAAAAGTGATGGGTGGGGAAGATGTACTAAAATTCAAAATTGTTGCTATAGGCTATAAATAGTAATAATTGTTCACAGACCCCTGAGTCAAAAAGAGGCGACAAAATTAGCTGGTAAAGTTAGAAAGAGGCGAAAAAAGATGAACATTCGTGGGACCCACAGAGGGGGAAAAGGGGGGAAAGCTGTCTGAAAACTAATCAAGTGAGGAAGTGGAGGTAACATAGTATGCAACAGCGAACAGGGCATGAACCATGCACACTATCCCTCCGATGGACAGGAAATGATGATGTGACAATCCGCACGATGCTCTTGATCTGCGGTTCGATAGGATCCCGATCACCAGCATCGACAATCCAACGGCCAGGATGATCCTAGAATTATTTACATACAAACCATAAGTTCAGGTGATCATTTAACCTTCTTTGTAGTGAAAACATATTTTTTAAGAACAAATATATTAACCAAAAAAAAAAAAAAAAAAAAAGAGTAAAACGTTTATAGGACCAATTCATTATATGTTTAGCGGAGACAGGATTACTCCAAAGTTATTAGAGCCAACTTGATGAACATCTTTATATATAACTAATTCAACTAGTCACAAATGTTGTTAACAGTAATTTTAATGAGTTCATTTCATATCCTCTTAAGTCTTCAACTCTTTTCTTGGATCTTGAATCCAGTTTTTTTTTTTTTTTTTAATTGTACATTATGATATTTTTTTTGCTATTATCATAACAATACAGAACATATATACACACACATATATAACGATTTTGTTAATACATCATCAATGATTATACAGATTGTATTGGGAAACGAGAGCTATAATAAAATGTGCATTAGAAAATTGAAATTGTCATGAAATAAATCACTCACTAAAAAACACTCATAAATTCTAAACGCTTAGTTACTTTCAAAATCAATTTTTTTTTGAAATCGTAAGCCAATCAAACTCTAGCTTATTGAAAGGTAACTGACACAAACAAATATTAGGTAATTTCTTCATCCAAAAAAAAGAGAGTTATGTTTTAAAAGATAATGTCTCATTTTATAATTAGTCAAAGTATATATATATATGATTGAATAAGTCAAATTAACGAATAAAAAGTCGTGTAAATGTAAATCTATAATTTTTAGGAGATTGTATCTTTATCAAATCGATCAAAAAATTTGTTCCATTTCGTAACATGACTCTTTCTTTCAGACAGACGGTAAGAGAAGTAATTAAAAATAATTAAGACATCATAAATAATTAGTTAAAAATTAATAAATAAATAAAATGTTAGTACCAAGTAAAAACAAGGCATGCCAAGGACAACTGCTTGGAGGGAGAAGCTTTGTCAATCTCTTCTTGAGTGCAAGCACTGCATCCTCCAAGCAAATTTGCAAGAACATGAGCTATTCCAAGAAGAGTTGCTGCAGCTAACCCTAAAACAAATGCATCGTGGCTTGGCTCTTTACACTCAAATATCCATAGCCTCAAATGCTTCTCCTGATCAACCACAAACAAAACATAGAGAGAGAGAGAGAGAGAGAGAGAGAGAGGGAGGGAGAGAGAAGTTGTTCACTTTATTGTAAGGACATATATAGGACATTCTTGACAGATGTTGAGCAAGACCATCACCTGGTTTTGGGCTGCTTCAGCTTTGATTCCAAGAATCCCAGCGACGACGTCTAATGCAACGATGAAGAGACAGGCGAAAATGCCGATTATTTTTGACATTTTTGGAGCTCAAGAAGTGTAGAAGACAGTGAAGAAGTGAGGGAGAGTAAAGTAGGGCAAAAGGTGAGAAAGGGAGTTATGTATGTGCATGAATGAATATTATTATGTGCAAATTAGTGTGGAAAAGCTTCTTTAATTTGTCAATAGAGTGGTGACTTTATCTCACTTTCTTTGTCTGCTTTAATCTTTTTTTCTTCCACCTTTGGATTCCTTTCACAGGGGAACCAGAAAAGTAGGGTACATCTTTTCTTTCATATGCTTGAGGTTTTTTAACTTTTGGTGATAGACTGTCCTAAAGTAATTTAAAGAAACATTTTGTCCAATCGAGGTACACCAGATTTATCAATGGGCAAAGATAACTTGTTATAATATTATATTATGTATGTATATATGTGTGTGTAGGTATATATAATGCATATATATACATAAATATATATTAAAAAATACATACATACATGTAATAATGTATTATATTATATATATTATAGACGTATAAGATACTATATAATAAAATATAAATATATTATATACGTATAATTGTTATATAATATAATTATGTATAATATATGTATTATTATAAAGAGTAAAAAAATAAATATGTATACTATATATCACTTATATAGTAATATTAGGGTAGTATTTTATTAGATTGTAATATCTAATTTTACAACTAAAAAATAAAGGAAAATGAGGTATTTAACATTCAAAAGTCTTTGGTGTCAAGCCTAATACAAACACATTTAGGGGCACTTTTTTTTTTATTGTTTGTGGGGTGTGCGGTAAATTTGTTTGGAGAAATTATAAATTGTGTGATCTTAATGAATAGTCTTATATTTGTTTGAGACTAAATATGGTATTATTTTTTTACATTAGATTTCATATGAGGATTTAATTAAGAATATTGCAGTCCTTTTGAGTTAAGGTGGCTGAAAAATATTTATTTAAAAGAGGTGGCAGCCTAATAAACATCTACTGCAACTGAAATTGACTAAAATAAGGATGATGATGATGGTGATGGTGAAGAAAACAATAGTTTAAAATAAATTAATGCAAGGGCCCGTGGGCTTCCGAATAAAAGCCTATATCGTGGGAGAAATTGATTGTGGGCTGAAGTAGCCCAAATTACAAAATCAACGTCCTCAATGGCAACCACTATGTCTCATTTCGGGCCGAATAAATACTTGGCAAAACCCGAGCCCTCAATGGATAAAACGTTCCATTTTCAGAAGAGTCTGAAAGAGAGTTTAAAAAAGAAATCATTTCACTCTTTGTTAATAAAGATAAGTGACGTGTATGCTTAAACTTAGCATACTGGGCTAATTATATTGAATTTCAGGTCCATTTTTCTTTCTTTTTTTTTTTTTTGTTTTGTATTAAGCCCAAAAATTTCATTATAATTAGATTAGGACAAATATAACGAATAGACATGGCACGGTTCTGGTTTGGAACCAAAACCGCCGGTTCGAACCATCGGTCAACGGTTCGATTCAACCCTTTGACCCGATTTCGGTTCCAAATCGAAACAGAACCGTTACTCTCGAAACCGTCGGAGTAACGGTTTGGTTCCGGTTCTCAGTTTTTTGGAATCGGAACCAGCGGTTCAAACAGCCGGTTTGGAACAGGCGGTTTCGGGTTCAAACAGTCGGTTCGGGTTCCAATTCGGTTCCAGATTGAATTTGAAAATTATAGCCGTTGGAGATCAATGGCTGAAATTAAATAGCCGTTGATCTTCAATGACTGAGATGGAATAATCGTTGGGAACCGCCAGTTCCAAACTTCAACGGCTGAGATGGAATAACCGTTGGGAACTGGCGGTTCCAACGGCTCTTCTGAAAGTTGTTAATTAAAAAAAAAAAAAAAAAACGTGGAACGGAACCGGAACCGGGGGAACCGCCGGTTCCGGAACCGAAACCGTATATATGGCGGTTCGGCCCTCCACGGTTCCAAAAATCGCCGGTTTCAGAACCGAAACCGAAATCAGAAAACCGTGCCCATGTCTAATAACGAATGTATTCTTAGAGGACATATATCAGTACTCTTATTGTCATCATAAATTTCGACATTGAATCATTAATTACTGAAGTTTTTGGTTAATTAGCAATAATTTGAGTGATATAACATCGATCAATAGGCTTCCTAGAAATGCTATGATATACAGCATTTCAGTGTTAATTTGTTAATAATTCTAAATTATAGTACACCCACACAAATTTTTTTAATATTATTTACCATGTTGTGTACTCATATTTTCATATCAAGAAAAAGACCAAGTTTAATTAGTTTTGCATTTTAATCCCAACCTGTAATTCTTTTATATTTATTTCTAATGTTGTATGGAGGCAGATGCAAAATAAGCATGCATCAGTGTTCATGTAAACAAATAAGCAAAAGTAAAACCAGAAAAATACTAATATTCCAATATTCTTTACAATACTAACGATGCATATTAATAAGCCTACTGATAATCATTTTGAATCATTAACAAAAAATTTCATCAACACTCAGTCAGCAAATTCTGGAAATAGTTGATAAAACAAAAAACCTACAATGTCACCAGTTTAGTACATGATAGAATTAGGGCTAGCATCAAGCAACATTTGATGGAAAAGAGCCTTCCGCTCAGCGTTCTTCTTAAGAAGAACCAGCTGTTCCATGGGGTAAACGCAGCAGCCTTTGCTGTAGAGCTGTGTCTGCGCCACCGGAGAGTTCAGCACCACTTGCAGCAGCTGCTGCCTATTCAGCCTCTCCAGATCTCCGCCACTCTCATCGGAAGCGCCGTCGCCGCTGCTTGAGAAGGCAGGCATGGCCTGGAGAACGCTAGTCTGTGCCTGTAGAAACTTGATGTACTTGTACGCCTCCTCCAGTGTTGTCGCCATGTCCACCTTTTGCTTGTTCCAGGGCAGCAACTTCTGCAAACACCTAGTCTTTTCGCTAAGCTTCTGATCCGACTTCCGCTTCCGTGGCTTCCGCTTCGGCATCCCGTATGACATCGTTCCTGATTGATGATTGGGCAGAAGATTGTTAGAGTCGGATCCTGTGGTGTAATGAGGCGGCGGCTCGAGAGAAAGGAGCTCCGGTAGCTGCTGGTAGTGGTGAGAAGGAATACCAGCTTCCGGGAAGAAATTGAACGGCGGAGCCTCGGCGGCGTTCTCGGTGAAGAGAAGTTCGGGTCTAGGCAAGTTGTGGAGTAACGGAGCTTCAACAGCTGAATCCAATGAACCGTATGCGAGCATAGACCGGAAACTGAGGCCAGCGCAAAGGCCGCTCATGTAAGCAGCATGAACGGCGGAAGACGCTTCGCCACCACTGAGTGGCGGCGGCAGCGGCGACTGGAACTCTGCCTGCATTAACAAACGATTTCTTTTGACGGCCGTCTCCATTAACAAATTCTAATAAACGATATTGGATAAAATTCCTTTTAAAGCTTTTATAGACAAAAAGCTTTGAGGACACGTGTCGGTTAATGATTCGATCAGGTACATTTCTGCAGGCTGTACGTGGCGGGCTGTGCGATGTTGATTTCTGACGAATCTGTCTGTATTATGCGTTTCTGGTGCAGGTGCTATTAAAAACGACGGCGTACAGTCAGGAGCTGTTTTCGGAGATTGATTTGGGGCCGTAGATTAAATAAAGGAGAATATGATCCAACGGAGTGGAGATGGGGGGTTAAGGCGCGCGTGTAGCACTGACGGGATTGTCGTGTAATGATGATAACGCCTGAATGCGAATGAGACAGGAAATGACCTGATTTGTCTTTTATACCCTCAAAATCTATGGAGTTACAGTTTATATGCACTTCCCTTGCATGAGGAATAAGGGTAGAGATGGAAAAGAACATTCCTGGATCCTGCCCATGGGTAATAGGTAAAAATATCCAGCTCACCCATGCAAAAAATGAAAATGATAGCTTATAATAATGATATTATATTTTGTGTCTTTTTTATTAACACATATTATGAATATACATTAAAAATAAGTCTGGCTTTACAAATGTAAACAATCTTACATCATAGTTAAAATTATACGTTTTGTTTATTTCTTGATTAATTTATTCGTTTATATTTATATAATACTTGAAATTACTTTTTAATCTGTTTGTTCTAACAAATGAAATAAGATATTGACTTTTCAAACAAAACACTTAATATGAAACGAAAGAAGTATATATATTAAATATATCTCATACCTAGATGTGAAAAAATTAGCCCGGCTCGATGAGCCAACCTAAATATCCCAACATTTAAGATGTGATGTGAAGTAGATTTCGAAGCTAAAATACAATTTGACAAATGTGCCAATAGTTTGACAAATAGAGCCGACCCAAGGAGATTCAATTTATTTTAGAGGTATCTGGGCTGGGTTGATCACAGCTGGAGAATGAGCCCAACCCATCCAATGTTGGGCTATAGGGTTCAAACCATCCAATGATGTAAATGGTAGTTAGCCCATCAAAAATCATAGTGATTTCACATCAATTCTCATACCTCTTTATTTCAATATCAACATTATTTTTTACCATTCAATTTCATTTTCACATCATTTTATTTTTACCATTCAACCTCGCATCATAAAAATCCATTAGAGGAGCAGGCACGAACTTATTTGACCCTGCACGCATGCGCACAAACACATACTTTGAATTACATTTTTAATTTTGAAAACCAGTAATTACATACGCATGAACATTGTCGTCAAACTCCAAGACTGATGCTTCTCCCAAGTGGGCTATACTCCTTAATATTCGACCCTTCCAAGATAATCACAAAATTCCGTTGTGAAAAACCAAATCCAAAATGGAAAATCTTAATGCCCACTTCAAAAATTACAGAAAGGAGATTTGAAATCTGACTGTGACAATACGCGAGAATCTCGCCTCACACTATCATTTTACATACATAATATGTATATATCAGTTGCAGGAAGTATCACACTACAATACAAAGTAGGGTGAGACGATTCATTTGATTCTCAAATGACCTGGCAATTTTATAAAATTTCCTTTAGCCATTTCCCATTAAGAAGAAGAAAGCGTGAAACACTATTGACCTTAAAAACGAATAGAAATTACAAAAACCTAAAAAGAATGAAAGACAAACGTAGCTGTACATAAGAATTAGAACCGCGATTGATGCAATCATCGGCAGCAACTAACAACCAAGACGACCAAATCTAATAAAACTAGTGAGGTGTATTAAAACAATCCTGAAGCATATGCTTGACTGCAAAAAATCATCTATCCCACATGGCCTGGTAGATGGGATGTCTGTGTTTCAACCACTGTACCATCTCTCTGTCAATTTGGGTATTGTTTAATACAGCATCTAACATAGGACTTCCAACAACTTTCAAACAGCTCTTGAATGACCATATCCGATCCTTCGGCCAAGGTCTCTGTGGCTGCTTCTCCTGCCACAAAAAAAAAAAAAAAAAAAAAAAAAACGACGATTGTTGTTTAACCATATTGTCTCCAAAGTATCAACAAATCTCAATGCCTATTATATATAAAACCATAGCAAGGCAAGGGGTAATTTCAAAATTATCCCTGAATTTTTTGCCTAATTACCTAGCCCCCAAAACAATTAGGAGCTATCTTTCACAAAACACATACATTGAAGGGGATTTATAAGAAAATACGAACCACAAACGAGTAACTGTAACAACTGAAGGGAAATTTGAGATTTCAAAACAGAATATTTGTGTAATTAGGCCAATAGATTCGTCTTTTTTTTTTTTTCTTTTTTGTGGAGGTTCGGTGGGGCCTTGGGGGGAGGTGAGGTTGGAGTGACACGATATCTAAGTTCAGTCAATATCAGCAAGTTCTACATGGCAAACAGTTTTATTCAAGGCATGAAAGATACAAGTAACTATAACGCGGTATGCCGTTGCAAAACATACAAACATCAAAACTAATTTTATAAAAAATAAATAAACAAATCACAGGACTCACCATCCTAGAGAGCATGAACTTCACCATTCGTGGACCATAAACACGTTGGCGTGATGGCTTTTGGACTTTGGCATAAAAGGAGCCAACATCAGGCAAAGCCAAGCAACCCCTACTTGCTTTCACCAGGGTGGCATCCGGTTCGGCATTTTGATTATGCCAGAATATCAGCTGTCCTAAACAATATGTCTCCCCATAAGTTTTGCAGTATTCATGGACACCCGAGCCCAACTTATCTGCGTACTTTGGACCGAGGTCAAGTGGAGTAATATAAACAGGTGGAGAAGTTACTGTCTTATATTCCTGCAAGGATATGCAAAATTAATTAATATTTAACGAGAGTGAGCAAGCAAGAGAGAGAGAGAAAGGGAGCCACAACTCAAGTGGTTAAGCTTGAGAAGATACTTACTCTTATTCTAAGAAAGCACTTCGTGTGAGCATAAATATGTATCAAGTCAGCAGCAGCATCATGCCGACTCTTATATGTACAAGGAAGGTTCCGAACCTCATCCCTCAACCTGAAATAGGTGAATACATTTTATTTTATACATATTAAAAGGATAATTTTCCAAGCTTGAAATGATTAAGCTCGGTACTTGATGAATACCATAATAAAGATTTCCGAAGTTTCATCTCCGTGTCATCAGAACCAGAAGGATCATGGGCATGAATTCTGGCCTTGAGGTCCCTCAAGGCATCATCTTCCATATGAGGAGCCATGCACTGGATAAGTTCCTCAACAAACGACCCTTCTCCTTTCCAAATGTATGAAGCTGCTTCTTCAGGGCTAAGCCTTTCCAGTGGGGGTGGCGCTTTCTTTGGATCACCAAAAACACATCTCATAACATATCTCACCTGCTCAGTTACGAAAATTATAAATTTAACTCAACTCATCTATTAAATGTCTGGCTAATGGTCGATCTCCTTAATTTTTTTGGGGTTTGGGAAATGAAAAGGGAATGGAGGGAGTATGTACACAAGGAGAATCAGCTACCTTGTCAATAGTAAGAGCCAAATTTTGAAGCCTCTGATTGTACACACCCTCCGCCTATTATTGTAATTAGAAGAAGATTGATTAACCGTATATCAAAATATATAATTTGTATGAGCTGCTACCACAGAGCCACACAGGCATGCAATGAAGATTATGAGAGCAACCAATTGAATTTAGAGACATACCTGAATTTCAGCATCACTCTTCTCCATATCCAGGTTAATTTCTGCAAAGTATTTCTTTTTTTCCTCTATATTATGCTTAAGAATCTCATTAGGGAGTTTCGTCCTCTCAAAATTTATAAACCTCACCTAATATCAGAAATCCAAATATCAGGAGACCATAAAAAATTGCATTTCAGAACAGAAGATAAAGAAAAGTATGCATACCAAACGAGCTGAGTAGGCAATCAGCCAATCTGGCAATCCACCAAGTAAACAACTTCCAAGCCCGGCTTTACCGAGTTCAATATAATCTTCATCAGATACTGAATTCAGTTCGCAAGCCTCTAGCAACAAATGGTGCCGATCAAGTAATCCATGACGTTCTTTTAGCACCTAAAATCCAAAATAATAATATTTTATGTAGTAAAAAAACACAAGAACCCAGAGCCAGAATTTATTTATTTATTTTGGGAAAAGTTTTACATATATACAGGGCAAATAAAGACTACAAAAGACAATCCAACAGTGTCAGGCTTAATCAAATAATGTACCTTCTGGAAAGCCCCTTCGCCTGTCAGATTAAGATAACTCCCCCGGCAACCCTGGTTGCCACATAAACAAACAGAGGCTTCGTACTCTTCCTTACTCTGCAGGCAACCAACAGTTATGAACAAAACTACTAATATCTCAAGCATAGTGTGGGCTTCACAATTTTACTGACCTCAGTAACAGAATTGTAGTCAAAGGTGATCTCTTCACCGTAAGCAATTTTTCTTACAGAATAGATACCAATCTGGTACTGACCATCAACAGCAGTGACCCTATTTTCAAAGTTAGTGAAATCAATTAAAAAAAAAAAATTCTTAAGCAAAATACGAACACATTTTAATGACCCCCGTTCACAGAAAGGAACATAAGAAGTCAGTGGAGAGTGCAGATCAGCATATTAAGCTAATTCTTGAACTCTAGAACTCTCAAATTCTACTTTCCTCTCATCTAATCTAAATACAGAAAGGAAGGGACAAGATTTTCTGCCATTTCTTATAGTTCATCTAATCCCCCCACCAAAAAGTCGTATTCATTCACGACGGTGGCATTTTATGAAAGCATTGGTAAAGCAATTATGCACAACCTGAATAAAAATGACTGCACATGGGATGAACATCTGTTTCATGTTCTGTTCAGCTAAAGGAATATGGCAGACACCAGTAAAATCACAAACAACAATCTAGATAACCAAGACGCTTTCTTAGCAATCAAACTAACATAAAAATTTTAGATCAGATGCGTACTTGGCTTCACAATTAGGCCTACAGGAGTGACAAATCCGACTTGCATAGTTTGCCTTGTGCATTGCATCAACAACAACTAGATCATACCCATCAGCATCACCCTGCATTCAAAGATTCAAAATAAGTTACACGTGTGAAGCTAATGATCTACTTTTACATTAGAGAATTAAAATGGCGTGGAAGCTTCAAAGCTAATGATTTGCTGTTTCATTAATAGTTAGGTGCTAAATTAATTTGACATATAGCACTTCAGGTGACTTGGGAACTTAGAGGTGCTAACTATATCAGTGACACAAGTTCTATAACCCAAACTGGACTAGTGTTATTTCACTGCATCTTGAATGGCAAAAGGGTTATAGGAAAAAGCTCTAAAGTTAATGTCCAGATTTTTTTTCCTTTTCGAAATTCTGCCTATATTCCCTAGAGAACCTAATGAGACATTACAGCCTGTTTCTCTTCTAGTCAAGGATTCGCACTTTCATTGCCACAGGTTATTGTCTGAGCAGCATAAATCACAAAGCAATAGCCCGCATATTTGTCTGGAACCTTCAAATTCTGTTAACTTTCTTCCTAAAGACTTACCTATCATTAATAATTAGCAAGCAAACATCACAGAAGGTTCATCTGCAAGGATACAGTCCAGGAGACGACAGCAGCACAGTCAAAACATTATATGCATAAGATATGTATTTAATCAAAAGTAGATACCTTCGGCCTCTCAAGATATATGTTGTAGAACTCTGGTGCTGGATCATTATTGTTCTTTTGCAAAGCACGGATGCCATCTTGTTTCTCGAACCATTTCCATGTAGGATAAACCTATTATCAGAACATTCTTAAATCAGCGCATATGCAATAACTCATTAAGTGGCCAGATTGGAAAAGGATTATAAATAAATAAATAATAAAAACATGCAGAGGGTACTATGTAAAGAAAGAAATCTGAGGGCTAAGCAGTAGATTTGATGAATTGTTGGCATAAGATATCCTCATACAAAAGTCTACTAATACCGTATATTGATTTTACTGCACAAACAACTAAATTTACTCTTGAAGTCCCAGCTCTTGGGAACCGATGAGTGCAATAACAATTATCAATGCATCAAAAAACGGTACTAACAAGAAGGGTGTTTTAAAATCTGGATAAGAACAGTGAAGCAATACCTCTCCTAGAAATTCAACAACAAAGTCTTCTTCACCAAAACCACCTTCTTTGTTGCAAACAACTCCAAGACCCTGATTGGAAGAGGACCATCAGAAGTATGAACTTTCAGAAAGTGATGTCGAACAACAAAATAATTACCATCTAATAGAATGATAAGTTGATATGGCTAACCTTCCTATAAGCAACATAGTTGTCCTCTGGACGACTATCAATAGCATTCACTATAAACTGGCACAGCCGTATGGTCTTTCTGTCACTGTTTTCCTCAGCAGTAACTAGTATCTCTTCAAACACAGGCTTTAAAGGATAAATCATAGGAGTGTTCCCAGAACCAGTAAAGTTCCTGACTTGCCTGTTGAGAATACAAAGGAGGACATTTTCAATGAACAAATGCTTCTCAACAAGCGACCAGTCTGATTCCTCTGGCATCGAATCAAGAATAAGATTATGAGTGTATGGATCAATGCCATAAACTTCTTGTTCTATGACCTCATCTCCCAGGGATTTCCTGGGTTTATAATCCTTTACTTCAGGAATTTCCATATCGGACTCCTCAGTGCCATTTCTTTGTGCATAAAGCTTTTCATCATAGTCTTCAGGTAAAGAAACCTGCATTTTTCTTCTCACTTCCTCCTCATCTGCTACAATGACATAGTGATCGATAACTTCATACTTCCTTGTAACAGGAGGTACAAGACTTGCCTTTGTCATACGAGCACCCCATTCACGGTCATCTGCCAAGGAATCAAGCCCATCATCAGATGTAAAGAATGCTTCCCCTCTAGACTCTCTGATAGCACCTTCTGATGATGACTCTAAGTCACTTTCTGTATCTGAAGCAGTAGTATCGTTGTCACTCATACTTGCATTGGAAGATCTGTCCAGGTCATCAGATGTGTCACTTCCTGAACCCAAAGATTTTTTGTTTAATTTGGATAATCGCCTTCTGATTTCTCGATCAGACGCATAATCTCCAGAATCTAAAAATCCATTCATGAATAGATTGCCATTGCTTCTGTATGAGTGTTTCCTATCAGACATCTTATTCAGATTCTTCTTATACTTAGCAGAAACAGATGAAAAGCCTGGAGGTGACTCATCCTTCCAAGATTTCATCAACTCCTCTCTTGCATAAGTCAACTTTGAACCTTTATCCAAGCTTGTGGCTAGTTGAATAAATAATGTAACAATGTGATTCATATCTTTAGGATCACCCCGTGTTTTAATTCTGAATCACATGACAAAATAAGTCATTTTACAATCGATCCAAAAAACAGAAGCAGCATTGCAATTAGCTTTCTTAAAAATATAAAAGAAATATAATAAAGAAAAGAAAAACATAACTGAGATAATCTGCCGAACCTACAGTGAACATTCTTTGACCTAATCCGTCAAAGCATGCAGAGCAAAAACTGATGTAAATAAAAAATTCAACAACTTACTTAATTGCATCCCTACACATACGGCTGATATCCTCTTTGATAGCGCTCAAACCACGTTTGACATAATACCCACTTCTCATTCTTTCTTCAATCTCAGCAACCTGATGAACAAAGAGGATGCGGATTATACACCTAATTAAACACGTTGAAGGAGGAATTGTGTATTACAAGCATAGATAAGTACAAATACAACCAATACCTTAGGCTCAAAGAACTCGAAGGTATTCTCGCTCATGATGTCCCGTAGACCTAAAGCAATATATTCCTCCATTCTCCTATAACCATTTCCTGCCTTCTTAATAGCCAAACGCCTCAACTGAGCATCCCTAGATAGGATAGATGAGGAATTTCGAGCATCGAAAAGCTTGGATCGTTTATACAAGCTTCGACGGAATAACTGATTTGCAGAATCCCTCTTATCAGAACTTTCCAAATATTCTTTCAGCCCACTAGATTCATCCATTTGATTAGAGGCTGACGAACTCCTATCAGTAAAGTGATTAAGGCTCCGGAATTTTAAATGGGGACTCCGACTCCTGACCCAATTAATATTAGGAAACTTCCAAATCAAATCTTCAAACTGGGTGCAACCTCTAATATCTATAGACGACAAAAAAGGGAATGACTGAAGCTGTTCCTCAAGCATGCCGCAAGTAACGCCAGTACAACCACGTAATACTAAAGAAGTAATTTTTTCTTTCTTGTAATCATTCTGCAGATTACAATATAAGTCAGACTTACGTATATCAAGTAATAGGAAAAGCCATCAGGGTCACAAACATAATTCACATCTCCATTTTAAAGAAAGAAAACTAAAATAAAAATATGCACAACAGTAAAATACAAGCATAAATTACCATTATCTTAGAAAACACGGAGTCACAGCAATTAGATGCAAGGGCGCAAAAGTCAATCTGTCTAGAGATGTCTTTGTAAAACTTGACCACCGATCGCCAATGTTTGCAAGTCAAGCCCGCGTAAAAGAGCGACTTCTCATCAGCTCTAAGATAATGAAATACCCGGGCCAGAATATTGCCATCTAGCAGATCCCAGCTTCCGCTCCCAACTTCAGAATCCACATCAAGTCCTTTACTGAAGGTAACGCCAGCACATAACTCATCAAATTCACAATCATCATTCTGAAAAGTCAGCGCATCCTCGTCCATCTCATACTCGTTTTCAATCCCATCCATCCTCGCTCTTTTGCTGGCACGGAAGTGATCTGTAACATTGTTTTAGAGGAAATATCACAAGGTGTAATAATAAACATAAGATGCGCAAGAGAAGAACCATAAAATCCACAAGGAGCTTCCAACATCATAATATAGTTTCAGAACTACATATATGCAAAATCTATACCAAATGGGATAACAAAAAAACGCAATGCAAAACCTAGAGAAAAGATCTTTACCAGAATGGTAAATGTGCTTTCCAATCTCTTTCTTTGGCTGTCTGGCATTGATCCAAGGATCAAGGACTTCATTAATGGCAGCAGCGAACTCCCGACTCTTGTATGACTTCATCACAAGTTCATGAAGTCTTGCCCGAGTATATCCAATAAATTGTGGATGTATGTTGTGGAAACTATTGGACATTCCCTGGTTTCCTTCTGTTATAGCATCACTTGCTTCTGAAACGGAAGCCAAACAAGTTGCAGCATTATCATGCTGGGTAACTCCAGAAGTCTCAGAGGAAAGAGTAACTGGAACCCAAATTTTATCTTGTTTCCTGAAAACACTGCTGTGTTTCTGGATGACACCTTGATCTGCCATCACTTGTAGTTCCGAAAATGATAGAGGCCCTCGTTCATGCCCAGCACCATCAAGGAAGTACCAATCACCCAAATGCAATTTTAACTCATCAAATTTGTAAAGACGATCCTTTGATGTACTGAATAAAGCACTCTTCTTACTGGAATCCAGCGAGTCTTGTTCATGAGCACTCTTACAGTGACCATCTTCTGATGACCGCTTGGTATCACCACTTGAGGAATATGGCCGCGAAGACCTTGACGAAAATCTTTCCTTTCCTCTAACTTTTATACGAGATTCAGAGACAAATGAGCCGTGATCCTTTACCACACAGGCATTTATCCTGATCACTGGAAGCATCATTCCTCTTATCCCCCTGGGAAGAGCAGGTTTAGTTTGGATTGATCTGCTCAAAGTGCTCGGGTCACTCAACTCCTCAGGAGAGGTAAACGCCCACAGTGGCAGGTCAAGCCTTCGGCTCTGAGAAGAGTAATACAATTCATCCTTCTGTTCCCACCTGGGGTCTTCACAACCAGACTTGTACATTTGACATAGGGGATAGCCATCATTGAGAACAATCTTCCTCTTCCAAGATCTATCTTGAGAAGATTCATCATTCCTCTTCCAATCACATCCCTTACATGCCCATTGGCCAAAGAAACTTTCACCAGCTTCGCTGTAGGCAAGTACATTATCCTTTTCAAAGGAGGCAACTACATTGGAACTTGATTCTGCGGAATTTTTAGAATTAAGTTCTGAACCTCCTGGCAAACCCTCAATAGCTCTACCTTCAAAATGCTCATCCGTGTCAATTTGGTGCCTGATAAGACCTGCCAATACCACAAACAAAGTTCCTTGAGTAACAAGCATGCATGTGCAGACAACTCTAATAAAGTAAGAGTATAGCCGCAAAGACCATGCAATAGCCACAATAAACTCAAATTGGCATGTAAATTGAGATATTAGTCTTTAGGATGCATTTGAATTAAGGGAGTAAGGATTTCTTATACACATAACAAATCTATTCTCTGTTCGGATAACTTTCCAATGATAAATCAGTTCCATCTGTTTGGATGATTACTAATTTTCAAATATTATGCATTCCAAATCCTTAAGCAACAATCTTGAATTAGTTTTTAAAAGATAGATTTTAAAATCATTTTTCATTTCCAAATCCAAATTCTTCAATCCAAACGCAAGTTGAAAAGAACTTAAATACGCAATAAGCCAATAACAAAACATAAATCTGGTCATCTCAATAAAATCATATGCAGAAAAGATGCTAATCTGCATAATTCAAAACAATACCAAGCAACAAATAGACAGAGCCAAGCATGACAAAATATCAACAGAATGCTATATTTGCTCATTTTTCACTCAAGAACTTTACTTTACGGGAATAAAACTATTGGCTGACACCTATTTTTTTCTATTTTAGGGTTCAATTTATGATATATCATCCTTCGAGTGTGCTGAGAATCAGTACAACATAGTTTATATAAAATAGTTTTCCATATGTGCATAGTTATATAAAAAGAAGAGGCAAAAGAATTAGAGCAACAAACTTCGAAGGAGAAACTTCATCAGTGACACTGAAAATCATCAACATTTCTCCAAAGTGTCAAAATGCAACATTAAAACTAAAATATAAACAACATTAGCAACAACCTCTCTGTATTCAGGCTAGTACAAGTACAAAAGCATCTGATAGAGAGAGCACAATAAATATTTATATCTTTGACAAAGAAAAGGTTCTAGAGTCTAATTTCATGAATGTAGTTCAAACACCTAAAGCACAACCACACTAGACCATATGGAGAAAAGGTTCTAGAGTCTAATTTCATGAATGTAGTTCAAAACACCTAAAGCACAACCACAATAGACCATATGGAGCAACAATTGATATCTGGATATATCAGTGATATTAAAATGAAGTACCTTGTAATTTCCCCCAACTCTCCCAATTCCCATGCTCCAAGGAAATGTGCAGCACTTCTACAATAAATAGATAAAAGATGAAAGCGTGTGAGTAAAATGAAAAGCATGAAAACCGAACTGACACTTGGGTTTTCAAGCAGACAGCACTGGAACTGCAGACAGAATTCATAACTCATCAAAAATTCAAATTGTAGAAGAACAGTAATAAAAAGTCTCCATGTTTACTCTTTTTTATACAAAAGAGAAGTTGTATTTAAATTGCATTTGACCACAAGTTGCCAAATGGTAAAATTTAAAAAGTGACTTCATATCATGTGTCACCATTTGACATAACATGAGTTATATTTACAAAATATGAAGGGAGAAATTAATATTTGAAGATATATTATATAAGAATAAGTGCATTACCTGCAAGCATCTCAACTTCCTTCCCAGGAATTAATGTGACCCCCTCTAAGAGTGCTCCAACTCGGTCATCAATGTGGAGATCTTTTACAGGCTTGCAAACAGATGATTTTTCCTCGGAACATAATATTGGATTTGAAGAAGCTGGCACTTCTTCATTGACGGATACATCATTTCCATTATCTGCCAATAGATTACCAGGAGCCTCAGGAGGACACACAAGTTGAGTAACTGTGTCTGGTACAATAGAATTGAAGCTCAGAGTAACCAATGGAGAAGCCGCTTTTTCAACAGCTACCCACCTGTCACTGTCCACGTGTTTGATCAAGTGATCTGACACAAGATATCCCTCCTCCAGAAGTGTTTTTAAATCTGACAATTTGGAAGGCCCACGTTCAACACCTAAGTGATCCAGGTAATACCATTTGCCTGCAACTGTATTTGCTACTGAAGGGACATGTGGTGGAGTGTTGCAGATGTCCATGTCTTCTTCCATAGATGCCGGTTCTTCAGCAATTCCATTTTCTTGAGACAATTCTACACTTTTAAGGGAAGGACTCTCAGATTGCTCATCATAGTGACAAGACTCCCCGGCAGCTTTATCTGTGGAGATATTTCTGTCATCCACATTTCCTCTGTCTGGTGAACTTTTAGCCAAAAAATCTGATTCCCTTCCCCCAGAATCCTTCATCAGATTATGCTTTCCTTCTTGCCCTTTGCTTCCGTGATGGCCAGGCCGCTTCTCACCTACTCCAGGTTTTCGATTTGATTCGCGATGGTCACTGTGCCTAGATCGATCACGTGGTGACCTCTCCAACAAAGTTGGAGTCCTATCCCTGCCATCACGGTTTCGGCCATGATTGCGCGGGGACGCTTCCACATATAGAGGGCTTCGGCCCCTGTTATCGTAGTGACGGTTACGATCATAAGGGGACCTACTTCGATCATACTGATGGCCCTGGTCATAAGATGGTGTACCACGGTGGGCTGGGCTACGATCCCGGTGTTCATGGTTGTGGGACCGGTCATGCGGGGATCGCTCAGAATGGTGAGGACTGTTATTATGCCTGTCATGAACTGCTCTAGATGACTCCATATATCTAGAAGAATACCTATCCGAGGGAATATTACGCACTGTAGAAGCAGTTTTGTACGACCTCTCTGCAATCCTTCCAGGATGGTGATCCAATGAGAAACCAGATCGGCCACCATCATCAGAAAGCTTCCTGCTTTTTGAACCAGAGTAGTTATCATAGTCAAAATGATACTTCCTGTCACCAATATCTGAATCATTGCCGTGGCGCTTTAACCTGTTATTGAAGGGATAGCCTCTTGCATGGCTCTTACTATTAGCGAAATCAGTCTTCAAAGAGCCTTCATCCCCTGCTATTTTGGAGCTGATTTTCTGAGTCTTCTCAGCTTCATATCTGGAAGGAAATCTCCTCAAATTCTGACTACTCCCAAAACTTCTGCCAAGTTCTTTCTCACCAGAGTACTTACCTGATGAAGGTGACGTCCAGTCACGCTCCCGGTCACCTTTCCACCCCTTCTCTTTGCCAGAAGGAGGTGACCACTCACGGTCAGCTTTCCATCCTTTTTCTCTAGCAGAAGTTGGAGACCAATCTCGCCAACCCCTTTCCTTTGTAGAAGGTGACGCCCATTCACGTTCGTTCTTCCATCCTTTTTCCTTAGCAGTATCATACCTCCGTGGCTTCGAGTAACCATACTCACCAGTCTTATTTGCAAAATCACTTCTGAACCACCTATCAGGGACATACTCCCCCTTTTCCAAATCCTCTTTGGAAGAACTCCAATCATTTTTCTCCTCGCCAGCATCCTTTCGCCACCTTCCAGGGACAAATTCACCTTTCTCAACCTCACTCTTAATTTCATATCTTCTTACCGGTTTTTCAGGAACAAACTCACCATTCTCAAAGGGCAGAGTCCCCAATTCACCCTCCTCCACTTCCTCTTTATTGATGTCATTAGAAAAATCGTCACTGTAGTTTTTCTCAGCAGCTTCTTTATTTGAACTGCCAAGATTATTCGAGCCCAACTCACTTCCCTTACACTTTTTCGGTTTCATTTTTGGATTCACTTTTGCCAACTTGATGGAAGTCTTTGAAGATGAATTGAGCTTGGTGTTGCCATTGGTCTTGCCCCCGCAAATTGAAAACTTCTCCATAATATGTTGTGAAGGCACACATGCAACACCGCCATCGCCCATGGAATGCCCCAAAATGGAACTTCTTCTCAAGTAACGCCCGCAACCAAACCCTAATCCTTGTCTTCTCCCGGGCTATCAATGCTCATACTGTTGCTGCCTTGTAGTAAAGGCTTCCCAATCCTCCTTCCTCAAAACCCACCTGCAAGAAAAAAACGAAAATCAATAATACAGCGAAAACAAAATCAACGGACTTGAATCCAAAGAGAAGTATAACATTATCAAGAAAATGTGGAAGGGTTTTTCGATTCACAAGGAAAACAATCCTGTGAATTTAACGAAGACCAAAACATCACAACAAAAAACGGTTCAATAAGAACGGATGTGGTGAAAAGAAAGGGGGGGGGGGGGAAATCTATGGGTTCGTGCTAGGGTTTTAAATCTGAAGACTTACGACTTGGAATTGCGGCAGGGTCGGCGTGGGATCGGAGAACGAGTCGAGTCGAGTGAGAAGGCAAAGAAATTGGAGAGAATTACAGGGCGGAGATTGGAGAGATAGCAGAGAACAGACACCGGATCGATTGATGAGAGAAAGAATAGCTGAAGACGAATCTCTGCAAATCGTTTTAATTATTTCTCTTTTTATTTTTCTTTTATATCCTCCGTTTGTTAAAACAAGTTGAGCGCTTGGGCTTTGGTCCGCCAAGCCAATATATATATATTAATTAATAACAAAATATACACTGTCTGCCTCTTTAACCTTCATTTTTCTCTTTTTCTTGAATTCTGTCTTTTCAGACACATACAACCAGATTTAACTTATTTTAAGGATAATCCATAACTTAATTATCCAAATATTTTAACAATTTATAATATCTTTTTTTTAAAATTATAATTTTACTTTTTGTTCTTTTACTCTTTTTATATTTGATAATATCAACATCGAGGTACTTCGAATATAAAATTATATTATCATTGAACGATAGATTACTAAATTCAATCGTAGGTAATGAAAACAAATCAAATTATATTTATTAATTATTTTTTAAAATAAAATCATTTTAATTTTGAATGAATTGAAATTAGTCATTCTTTATGCCGAGAATTATATTGAACAATATAAAATTGTATAAAATCATAAAACTAAAACATATATTATATTTAAAAGAGTTCTTATAAATACATAAATATGTGAGTGTGGGTGGCTTAATACATCGATATTGAACTTATTGCACTTTTTGTGATTAATAGCAGTTAAATTACAATATATTCGAGATATATTTAGATTTCTTTAATTTCAAGAAGAAAAAAAAATCATCTTCGTCAAATGAAATTGAACATTTTGTTAGGTACAATCTCTCTATCATCCTATCTTGGATTTATAAAATTTTCTAATTTATTTGTTAAATTCCTTTTAGTTGTTGCAGGATAGTTAATAGACACGAGTAATAAACTAGACACACAGTATTAAAATTACAGTAATTCTACATTACAACTGAAATTATAATAATCATAATACAATTTAAGTTAAAAGAGTTGTTTTATTATATGAGTCTTTGAACTAACTTAAACAAGTAAAGGTGGAAAAATAATTGGAGAATTCAATCAAATATTTTGTAGCCATAATATTGAAAATGCAGAGATGGATTATGTGGCATCACCAACTTGGTTTATATAATTCCTTCTTCACACTTCACACAGATAATCACCACTAAAAAGTTTTAATCTTCATAATCTAATCACCAGCATAAAAAAAATAGAAAAAAATCTTTTTTAATCAGAACAATTTAAAAAGAAGACATTAGAGATCGAAAATTCGTACACAAAATAACAATATTCATATCTGTCATCAAATTAAAGTGAAATAATTAGTGCGATATAGGAATTATAGACTATGTCAATGACTCATTTATTGTTATTTATGTCTCAGAAAAAGAACTTTATTTCAAAAACAATTTGTCCAAAAAAAGGTTAAGTTTTGAATTTAATGTCTCGTTCATTAATTAAAAAAGTTAATTTTTGTATTTTACGAACAAATTTTATATAGTTGAATAAGTCAAATCAACAAATAAAAAAAATTGTATAAAAATAAATTTATAATTTTAGAAATTGATAACTTTATCAATTTGATAAAACTTAAAAAATTATACTCTTAATTATTTGTATTTTTTGGATACACAGAAAGTATTTAATATTCATATCCAAATGCCTTCATTAATATAATATATTTTTCTAAGTTCATTTGATATATTTTGTAAGTAAGAAATGAATATAAAGTATATTTTAGTGTCACGACAATCAAATGCCATTTATTGTGACCCCATTTATAACTTGCCATTTTTTCTTAAATGATATAATTTTATTTTAATTAAAAATTAGTGTGAGATCTGTGCGATGCACAGAAGATATTTTTTTCTTATATTTTGTAATATAATTATATATTCAAGTTATATAGTATATTATAAAAGGTGTAGATTTGTAATTCAATGATTATTTTTTGTATAATGAGTAGAAATTTGTTGTAATTTTATGTTTCTTCTTTTCTTATATTAGAATTAGTCTCGTTCACAAATTGAAATAAAACACATATTATCGTACATGTCTTACAATTTATTTTCTCAAAATAGAAAATGCAAAACACTTCAAGAGGAGGGAGAACAAAAAAGAGAGATCTTAAAATATTTAGTAATAATCTTGATAAAATATATAGAAAGAAGAGAGAGACAAAAATGATAAATGATTTTGAATTATGGTAAGATTGTTGAAAATTTAATTTCATATTTCACAAAATCAGATTTTATCCACGTGATTGGGTGATTTTAAATAATTGATAGTTTAATTATAGGAAAATTGTTAATGATTTTCCATAATATAATGAAATTACAATGAGTTCACGTTCCTAACAAATTTATTTATTATTTTGAATATATTACGAGTTAACAAAAATCTTTAAAATTCGAATTTATTTATATTGAACAATAGAAACTAAGCATATCCCGAAGATTGTTGATATTATTCTCTTCAATTAAATTGTAATAATGTATTTTAAAAGAGTTGCATAAATATATATAGTTTTACATTTATATGGTTGAAATTTAAGCCGAAAAAATAAAATTTTAAAAAATAATTTTACTTTTATATATATATAGATTTTTTTTGATAAAATGA
Source organism: Caryopteris x clandonensis (assembly GCA_028749325.2). Taxonomy (NCBI): domain Eukaryota; kingdom Viridiplantae; phylum Streptophyta; class Magnoliopsida; order Lamiales; family Lamiaceae; genus Caryopteris; species Caryopteris x clandonensis. The sequence continues at coordinate 2,265,123 of JAPYKT020000012.1, forward strand.
ATCGAGAAAATTGAGTCATATATTTGTTAGATTTCATATATTTTTTTAATTTCATAATTCAGTGATTTGATTAATATTCGATAAAATATATAGATTTCGAATCATGTATTAAATATTGTAGTATATTCATTTTGATATTATCTAATTTTGAAACACCTAAATTTGTGGAATAATTTAGATTTTGAAATCGAATCAAAATTTCTAAAATAAAAACATCTATTTTTAATTTAATAATATTATAATTATTCTAAATAAGTAATGAAGTTTAGGCGGGAAAACGGAATTGAAAAAAATCATTTTATTTTTATATATATAGACTAGTGTGAGACCTGTGCGATGCACAAAAGATATTTTTTATTATATTTTGTAATATAATCATATATTCAAGGTATATAGTACATTATAGAAGGTGTAGAGTTGTAATTCAGTGATTATTTTTTTGTATAATGAATAGAAATTTGTTATAATTTTATGTTTCGTCTTTTCTTCTGTTAGAATCGTTCACAAATTTATAATAATGACATCCACGATTTATAGAAGGTTGAATCAAATTAAATTAAAAAAATAATCATATCAGCAGATTAAAGAAAATAAAGATTTGTACAGATCTCGTAAAATTTGCCAATTACATAGTCAAATTAAGGACAAAAATATTTTGCAAATTGCTAATTAAATGTAATAATACTACAGAAATTTGAAATTTGATAGAAACAAATACTTTGAAAGCTAATGAAAAATCGCATGGTGCTTATATGTCGAAATAATTAGCAGATCTCAATAGAAAATCACAAGAATAATCAAACGAAATATGAAAGAGATGGACGAAGTTTTTGTTTAAAAATAAGAAAGAAAAATAGTTAAGAAAATTAAATATATTTATGATAAATTGAAAGCAACAGGTGAATAATTTTTTTAAAAATAAAATAAACCTAAAAATAATATTTTGAAGAGTGTAGGCTTTTATGACAATTGAAATATGACACATATTATGGTACCTGTCTTACCATTTATTTTCTCAAAACAGAAAACGCAAAACACTTCAAGAGTGTTTTTATTAAATGATATAATTTTATTTTAATTAAAAATAATAGATCTCGTATAATTTGTTACTGTTTAATTTGTATATAAGTTTTGTAGAAAGCATTCCTGTTAATTCGTTATTCCACTTTCACTTGGAAGTCTTTAAGTAATTAGATTTTGAATTTTCTTTATTACTTTAAGTATAATATTATCCACTGATGCATAAATCCAACATATCTTTATAGTTACATACGAGAAAAAAAATGGTGGGCCGATTATTTTATTGACAAGAATAATATCATATATTTTTTTCTATTTCAAAATAAGAGATATTTGGAAATTATTTTTTATTTTAAAATAAGAATTATGTTCAAAAATTAATTTTGATGAAATTTATCAAACGAAAGCAGCAACAAGGCAGGCAATTGCAACACAACAACATAGCAACTCAATGGAACAGTTTGCTAAGAAGATTAGTTAGTTAATTAGGGATTGTAACCATCACTGCTCCACGTGTAACTTGCTTATTGGTATAGTTCTTACTCGGTTATGTTTTAGTTTATCTAGAACTTTACATTTCATCTATGAGTATGAAAGTGTACACCGTTCATTATATGATTTTTCGGAAAATGTTTTCTCTTAATAATACATTCATTCTTTTGATCTTCATGCTTCTCATACATGTATGAGATTTTTACATAGTATCAAGAGCATAATTTGATCCAATAGATTAAAATATGCAGCCATCAAAGAATGTAGAAAGGCCAATGTTAACTATAATAGCTCGAAGTAGAGGGGTGAATCTATCACCTGATGATCCATGTTATCTTCAAAGTTTAGATCATTTTTTAAACGATCTTGATTAGTCATGCCCTAAATGGACAAAATTACTCATCAAGGATGAATTCAATGTTCATTGCATTAGGCACAAAATTGAAGATTGGTTTTGTAAATGGAGAAGTTAATGCTCCTAAAGAAGATGATCAAATGTATGAGACATGGAAGAAAATTGATTGCATGGTAATTTCATGGATTTTGAACTACATATCAAAAGATATTGTGGAAGATTTCATGTATGCTAATTCTGCACATGAGTTGTGGGATGAAATATCCAAGAGATATGAGGAAAATAATTGACCTCTCGTTAAATAGCTACAAAGAAAGATTATTAGGATTATTCAAGTGAATGATTTTGTCTTCGCTTACTTTTCAAAATGAAGTGATTATGAGATCATTATGCAAACATTAAACTATCAAATATTTGCAACTGTGAAATTGGGAATGTAATTATAGTTGTTGGTAAGAAAACAAGATGATGCAATTTTATATGGGGTTGAATGATGCCTTTGATTCAATCCGATCTCATATTTTAGTGATGAAGCCACTATCAGATCTCACCTTAACATACTCAATGCTTACAAGAGTAGAGAACAAAGATCTTTGAATTTGAGTTATCCGAATCAATTGGATTCGGATTCTAGTGCAATAATGGTGAAAGATGTTGGAAAATAAATAATATTTCAAAATATTTATCACTATTTAAATAAAACTATGACTAAGGGTATATTTGGACAAGGTTGGAGGAGGGCCTCTGGTAGAACTGGCTATGTCACAACCAAATACATATTAAATAGTGATATTTGTTTTTGAGTTGTGATATGGTTGGTCGTTACTATAAATGTTAAATTAGTAGTTGTTAGTGACTATCTTTAGTATTATTATATTGTAAAAAATGATTTATATAATTATTGGATGGTTGGTTAATGACTAGAATTTTTTGTTGGAAATTGTGGAGTTGATGATTGTTGATGGACGATCGAGAGAGATATATATATATATATCATTTATATACTTATAATTTACTTTATTTGCATAAATAATAAATTTAAAACATAAAAATAACAATAATAAAACATAAATTACCTAATATATTATTACATTTAAATATTACAAATATTAACATAAATTACATAAAAATAATATTATATTTATTTATTCTTAATATAAATTCTATTTTAAAAATAATTATCAAAACGGGAAAAAGAATTGATAAATGTTATATTATAAATATAAATTACATAAAAATATTATTCTATTTATATATTCTTAATATAAATTTTATTTTAAATTAATAATAAAAATGGAAAACTAATTGATAAATATTATATTATAAACATAAATTACATAAAAATAATATTACATTTATATATTCATAATATTAATTATATTTTAAAAATAATATTAATATCAAAGAAAAGAATTGATAAATATTATATTACAAACATATATTAAATTTAAATATTATTATACTTATGTATTCCTAATATAATTTATTTCATAAATAATGAGAAAACATAATAAATAATATATAAAAACTTAAATTACATAAATATATTATTATATTTATATATTCCTAATATACTTTAATATATACAATAATAAAAATGGCATTTAAATAATAGATAAATATTATATAAACAATGTAAATTACATGAATATATTATTTTATTTATATATACATAATATACTTACTCTGTTTAAATTATTATTATTGTTGTTGTTGTTGTTGTTTGTATATTCCTGAATATGATATGAATATAAATAAATTAATATACTAAAATAAAAAATAAACATAGTAAAAGATGTTATATAAATGGTAATTCAAATAGAAATACACAAATTGTAGTCCACATAGCAACAATATAATAACACAAAAAACTATAAATACTAATTCAAATACAAATATTTAAATAGTAGTCCACGTAACAATTCATCTAACCAAACAACAATCCTAACATCTTAATTCTCTTTGGCTTCCCACATCACATTGGCTATGTCATTCTTGAACTCCTTTTGGGCCTAGCTGGAATGTTGGTTCGGATAAGTCCTTTCTGAGAATATCAACTCATCATCTTCATAATGTGGATAAGTTCTATCAAAGAACAGATTCTCAAACCCATTTTCTGTCACAACCCCATTTTCATATCTTATTTTAAAAGCAATTAAATCATATATACCTTGCCAATAAATTCAATTTAACTAATTAACAGGATTATCTGAGAATCGAGCCATGGAAAGAACAACTTGAAATATGAAATATATCATAAATCATAAGGAATAAAATAAATCAAATGATAATTCAATTTCCTACAATTGAACAAATGAATTTGATTATAAGAATTTAAGTTTAACCTTACTCTTATGTAGCAAAAAACATAAATTATATCTTATTTTCATAAATCAATATCACATGATAGAAATTAAACAATACCTTAAATTAATTCACGTTACACGACATGCAATTTAATTCATAGACATGATTTCATTCAATAGCCGAAAATAATTACAATTATATAACACCTAAACATGCTCCTACAAAATAAATATATTAACATAGCCATATCAAATCCACAATTAATATCATAAGCAACAGAAGACTTAACATATTCAATTATGTCAATAGCAACTTGTATGAAATAAGATAAAGTATATCGGGAAAGCAACTTGAGCACTTATTCGAAGGTCCTAACAATAATCCTAATCTCAACTAGATTAATCCAAACAATAATAAATCCTAAATTTAATTATATCATATGTTCTTGGCTACACCTCGACTCCAACACTTGCTCCTTGTACCCTGAAATATTGTAATATAATGGGTGTCAGCTACATCCAGCTCGCAAGAGTCCAACTTAACAAAACTAATTAAACAGTAACATATTACATAATTAACAAATATAATTAATAATGACAAGTAAGAACCCTCACCTTAAACGTGAATTTTGATAAAATTGGGAAGATTTCATATGCGGTGTGCTAAGCCGAGTGCCCTTGATTTTTGCAACCTACATTAGTAATTACTATGTCTTAATAAAGAATAACTATAGCTTAAAGGAAATTGAAATTGTTATTAAAAATTAAGCAGATTTTTGGTTGAATAGTGGGTCAAGCTGTTGAGAAAGTCTAAGGGGTTAAAATCTCAAATCTATAAATGATTTGAGGTCTAAATTGTCAATTTGATATAAATGGGGTTAGTAATGAAGTATTTGAAGGCTTGGGGTTAAAATTGGGATATGGTTGGGAAATCTTGGGAAAATAATTATATTCCTTCTCCCTAGATCAGTAGCAGTTGTCCTCCCTCTCTCCCTCCATTATCTTTCTTCTTTCTTTCATTTAGGCATGGTTGTGCGCTTGTAGCGGCGGAGTAGGGATGCATGTTTATAGGTGGCTTCGTCGGGCATGACGACGGGTTTGTGGAATTCTGGGCTTAGCCTCGTCGAGTTGGGTCAACGACGCAAGGAATCACTTCTTCTCGTCTGGGTGCCGCCGTGAGACAAGTGCGGCACCAATTTTGTTAGTGGTGATGCGTATGAATTTATATTGTTGTTGTACATCAACTTGAGGAGAGAAAGAGAGGTGGCAGTGATGGCGGAATCTTGGTGTAGGAGGTCGATTAGTGATGTCTCGGTAATGAACTTTTAGAGGATTTAAACAATGTTTTATGGCTTCTATATATGATTTGAGCTTGAAAGGAGAGAAGGTGTTTGGTTCTTGATTGGTTGGAGAAAAAAGGCTAGGGCGGGTTTAGAATAAGTTAGAGAGTACCTGTGCTTATGGCCGATAATATACTTAATATATACCGTAATTTGCTAGGGTTAAAGATTCTACTTAGATTAGGAAAAAGTAGAGATTTAATCTTATCCAAGAGTTTTTCCTCATACGTATCTTATTAGTTGCAATTCGATCAAGGACACTAGCATAGTCATAGACAAACTCTAACTAATGCAGCTGTTAATTTAATATATGGGCTCACGATTTAGGCCCGATTTTATGCTTATGAATTGGGCCTAAATCTTGGGCTCAAAATACAAAATGTTCTAGATGCAAATGATTCATGCTTGAAGTAGAATTATCCATATAAGGCTTTGGGTTCGACACTTAAAATAGTTCAAGACTTGGGTTCTTATAATAAATAAATAAACTATTTGGGGCTAGATTTAGGGGCTTTAGACCCAAAAATAAAAATAAAACATAGCTAATATCTTATTTTAAAATAAACAATTAATCAATTAATTATAATACTTAGAAATTAATTAATAAAATACTAGGTGGAAAAGAAGGGTGTTACATTTTCCTTGTGAAATAATGTACCACAAAACAAGGAAGCATCGTCTTCATCTTGTTTGAGATCCTGTAGCTAGGCATACCCCACCTCAATATAGGAAACCTACTTTTAAGTACACCAAAACAATGCTCGATTGAGTTTTTGAGACGAGAGTGTTGATGATTGAAAGGCTCATATGAATTACACGTTTGGTTTCCAGCATAAATAAATTCATTTAGATGGCAGCGCATGTATAAGGAGCAAGAAAACATTTGGAGAGGCCACGAGAAAAAAGGATCATCTCTCGCCCATTTATCACATAAGTAAACTTCAAGTTGAAGTCATAAATGTGAGCACATGTTGAGATATCGAGTGCTTTTGAGATTGAAACACTTTAGCACAATTTGCAGGTACCCATGCGGGAACCATTGTGCCGTCTAAAGCTCCAACCACCACTATATTCAAACATTTTTTAGAGAAATAATATACATATTAATGAAAAATGTTGTAAGTAATTTTTTTACCTCGGAATAAGGATAGAAACTAGGATTATACAAAATGTTGGAGTGGATATGATTGAAATCTGGTGGAGGGGTGGATATGATTGAAATCTGGTGGACCAATAAACTCTGGGGCCAGTGTCACGAGTGCATCCATAACATGATTAACATGTCGATTAACAGTCTCAAACAAGTATTGGAATTGTTCCATGGTATCTTCGCGTAAGTACATTGAAAATGTGCAGAGAAGCATGATCACATACTCGATTGAAGAAACATGAGTTTGTTGCAGTGAGAAAAAATCTGGTGAACTAGACCATCGGGCATCACGTGGGTTTTCATCTTCAAAGTTGGCTATAACATCAGACAAACTAACCATAAAAAAAAATTTGATGTCATTACAACATCTCATATCCATATATCATAAACAAAAAACAAATTATAATATTGTTACATCAAACACGCGAATGCAGATAAGATAATATCGTCTCATATGGCCACCTCATATTTTCACATAATAACAATAATGTATCAAAAATCTCCACAACACATATCAGCAAATAGTAAATCATACAGAAAGTCACGTCTGATAATAGCTAATAAGAGTAAATTACATAAACGACCCCAACCCTAGCTCAAGCAAAAGATGCACCCAGGCATGCTTGTCCTCTTCGTTGAACTACATAAACATATGTCACGTGTATAGTCCCTCAGTTGCTTGCATGCCTTTAGATGAACGCGCAATGGAAATGCGACCATCACGTACTATTTTGTAGCACGTGCCAAAATCATCAAACGCCTATGGATTTGGCTCTTTTCCCAGAGATGTAACCATCAAAATTGTTGAGCATGCGAATAAGTGTTGTTTCTCGCTTAGAACCACCACCCGACGAATGCCTACGATCATATGCTTGCACCCACTTGGACCCTCTTCTGGGTCCCACTCTCATGTAACTTCAGCCCCCCACAGTAGGCTGACTTTGGCTCTAGATGTTGTCTTCACCATTGTCCTAAGTATGGGGCATGTCATTAGAGCAAGACTCATCACCGATCACACAGTTCCCACCAAATAACTTCGTACAAAGCTCCATGCGAGGTAATCCTCGAGCCAAAAAAACCTCTATTGTCACCATTCTCTTATAAATGATTTTTTTTGTAATAATGGATAAATTTGGGAAGAGATTTAAGTTATACTATATAGTTATAATATTGGGGAAAAAAAGTTATAAGGAATTTAATATCCAAATTTGTTACTTGATTATATCGGTCCAATCATAGTCTCTTTATTAAGACACCACTCTAAGCTTTAACTACGCTTGTACCTCAAGTCATAATTCAATCTCCATGCCTGTTTCAAATTTTTATACTTGTTGCGACACTGTTAAACTTTGAAACGAGTACAATCATTCGTGATGGCGTTCAACTTGTCACAAATGCTTTTCATTACGGAGTTAAAGAAGAACATAGGAATAAGATTTCCATTGAGGTACTCCTAATGGTATAACACAATGAATTATGCCTCATTCTCTCAAGTTCAATTAAGTTTATCAACCACAAAAGTTCCCTTAGCCATCTAAAAAATGAAAAGATGTTTAGATGTTTGATTTGAAAAAAAAAAAAAACAAGTTCTCACAAAATTTTTTAGAACATTTTACTCTTCCCAATTATCCAAAGTTCTCTTACCATTTATGAAAATATTTCAAAAGTCAAAAGTTTAACTTAAAAAATTGCAAAGATTATTTTTTGTATTTTGGATTTCAGCAATTTAACAATCAATTTTTTTTTTTGGTCAAATTCAACAATTTTACAAAAGTAGAATTCTGAAGTTGTCTTTTTCATTTATTAAGAATTTAATTTTTTTGCTCATATAACAAATGTCATATTTATTACAAGTCCCACATGATGTATACTTGAGTTACTTTTATGTTGAGACAATAATCTTGAGTTATAAATATGCATACAATTCAAATATGTTGAGACAATAATCTTGATTTCATTATATATCGCATATTTTTTTTCAAGTTCAAAATACCAAAATATATTGAAAGGATATTCCAAATTTCAAGCATATATAATGTAACCAAATTCACTGCATTGATAATTTTTTATTACTATAAAAAATAAAATTGAAAATTACAGCCCTTACGATACATTGTAGTCTAACTAGTGATGTATATACAAATGTGTTTAGGACACATATAAATTTTGAATTGTTCATGTATTTATGAAGCTATAAAAAAGATACATAAAAGAGTAGATGAAAAAATCCATTTTAATCTATGTAATTATAGTTAGCAAGTCCATATTAGAAAAATGTCTTACAGACAAATAATATCATGTAAACAAAATAATACAAAGAAAAACTATAAAAATTAGAACACAAACAAAACAGCCAAAAAGGACACAAATAAAATAATTTATAAATAAACTAATGGGATTGCAAAAGGTTGTGATGACAATTAAAATAGAACCCTCAATTAGTAACACGAGCAGTGAGCGAAATGAATATATATGGGCAGTGAACATATGAACAAACATATATTGGCTAGAACATATAATATAAACAAAACAAACATTATATATTGGTTTGAACAAATAACATAAACATGTTAATCAAGTACGGGCAAAATAAGTATTCAATAACCAGAAGCATAAATGATGTAAAAACACAACCAAAATATATGGTGGATATTTTTTTTAAAACATAATAAACAAAACAGATCAGTTAACTACATCCATAGTAAAAAAATATACAAATATATAACATAATCTAGATGAAAATTTCATATTTCCAAACATTACAAATTAGTCAACATATCCAAGGCAAACAAAAGATAACGCATGAGATGAATAAGAGTACAAGTCTTAACCACATAGAACACATTAACACAAACCACAAAAAAAAAAAAAAATCACAAATCCATGAGATACAACAAATTAGCTTTTTGAATCGATTAACTGAAATATTGTTACTTCTTATAGATTCAATGCACGAGCCACACACAATCCTCTTTTGCTTCAAGGTTGAAGTCAATACTTACAATTTGTGGATCTTATGTTCAGTGTGTGAAAATTATGTTTCTTTACCCACCAGAACCCACAATAAATAGAAGAGGAAAATACACACACTAATCACAACATCCAGACATAAGGCTAGAAAAATCCTAAAAATCGAATTGAAAATACATTCATAAACAATTTTTCAAATGCATAGTACACTGATAGAGAATCCATCGACTAAAAAGCAGATTTAAGTGAAAAAAGTTGAGAAGGTCTTTATTCAGAGAGGATATATTATCTGAACATGCAAGTCTTGAAACGCGACAAGAGCCATGAAAGTAAATGCATTATAGCAGAGACCGTTGAAGATAATAAATCCAGCACTTCGTTAACTACATTCGACGAGTCTAATTCAGGAAAGAAGACAAACTAAATGGTTTTTGGACTCCATAATTGATTTGTGAAGATGTGCGAAGTGTGATTTGTGTATGAGAAGAGAGAGAGAGAGAGAGAGAGAGAGAGAGAGAGAGAGAGAGGTTCAGAGGGTAGGTGGAAGGAGAATATACAGAGAGAGAAAGAGAGCAGGCGGGGGATGTGAGGATTTATTCTGCACTAATTTTACAAATATTATGCATGATTTATTCTGCACTAACAGCAGACCAAGTAATTGTTTACCTATTTTTGTGGCATGAAAGTGCTGCATTATTTTTTAAAAAACACATTGGTTTTTCCTCTATAAAAAGAGTGGATGGATCATATTTTAAAGAGAAGAAAATAATACTTATTCTTTTCTCCTCATTTTATGTGTTGTGTTATTCTTTCATATTATTGATTCTCATAATCCTAGTTGTATACTAGAAGACTTGTTGTATCTTGGAGAATTACAAAAGTAAATCATTTAGGACAGTTTACTTCGCACACCTCAAGTATTCCTCATATTTTCAATAATTCCAACAATCAAAAAGATTTATGGATCCCAAAGATATCATCACACCCCAAAACAACATTCACCCTGCTATCGAAGCTGATATATCAATTACTGCGAATGATACTTTACTTACACCTAGTCTTCATCTCAATCATGACTCCGTTAACCCAGTTCCAATTATGCAATATGTGAAGCCCTTTTCAAATATTTCTAATATTGAGATGTTCAGAAGTTAAAACTAGAAAAGGTGGTATGAGAGAATATTTACCGTTCTTGACATGCATGGTGTAGCTATTTCCCTCACACTAGACATGGGCACGGTTCTGCCGGTTTCGGAACCGCCAGTTCCGGAACTGCTGGTTCTAAAGTTCCGGTCCCGGTTCCTTTTTTTACAAATTTACACTTGGAACCACCGGTTTGGAACCAAAACCGTGATTTTTAACTAAAATCAGCGATTTTGGTCCTGGAACCACATGTTCCAGGAACCAGGTATCTTGAAACCAGAACCGAACCGACTAGGCTCTAGTTCCGAACCAAAACCAGGTCAACGGTTAAACAAACTGTGCCCATGTCAACCTCACACATCCCAAGTATGACAAGTACGTGAATCACATATGTCTTGGGTTCAAGTCAACAAAGTTTGTTGACATACGATCATTAGCACTTTGTGTAATAATATTTTTTTATGTCTATTGCTCTTACAAGAAAATAAAAAAAATTTGGGATTCCATGAATCTCAAATACACTGGTGAGGATGCTGGAAAACAAAAGTTTGTGATTGGAAATTACTATCAATGAAAGATGACAGGATGAAAAAGAGATTAAACTATAAATCAATGAGTACCACAAGTTGTTGGAGGAGCTCAAAGCTAAAAATATAATTTTGCAAGAGGAATTAGTTGTTGGCTTGTTAATTGAAAAACTATCCGAGATGTGAAATGACTATAAGAAACAATTGAAGCACAAAGACAAACAATTGTTGCTTTCAGATTTTCTCACTAATATCATCATCGAGGCTAGAAATCGAAGGCAACGAAAAGCTACAAAACAAAAGAGATGGAAGTTAAAGCAAACTTGGTGCACGAAAATTAAAATCAATAAAAGGTATTATTCAAAACCTCAAGACACTAGTTGCATACCCAAAGTTAATCCCTCCAACATTTTCAAGAAAAAGGTTTATTGTTTTTTTGTGGAAAACCAAATCATCATGCAACTCAATGTTAAGGTAAAATCGATAATACACACACAATAGAAAACGCACGAAATAATAAACAACACAGAGATTTACGTGGTTCACACAATCAGGGTGATTGTGCTACGTCCACGGCGGAAAGGAAGAGGTATTTTATTGACTTGTTGTTACAACTTGAGTTTACAAGATACAAAGAAGGTATTTATAACAATTGTCTAAGACTTAATACTGCCAAATGGGCCAGACCCAAAACTGCTCTGTCTGTAGGTCTAAAACTGATAAAGAAATAGACCTAATGCTGCCAAGCGGGACCCCAAGGGTCGAAGGGTGATCAGTCTCCACATCTTAACAATCTCCCACTTGGAGGCTCGATCAACATTCTGCTGTCATCCAAATAACCATGTACCTTCTGTAAACCCAAACTAACTCTCTCTCTCCCTTTCCGCGCCTCCTCTTCAAGTTTCTAGAAGCCCAGTTGAAGCCGTACATAGCTTCAACTTCTCTGTTGTCACCGCCTTGGTAAGCATATCTGCTGGATTCTTCGTACCAGGGATCTTCTTCAGATTTAGAGTGCCATTAGAAATCTGCTCTCGAATGAAATGATAACGCAAATTAATGTGTTTCGTCCTACTGTGAAACACTGGATTCTTCACAAGATGAATAGCACTCTGGTTATCACAATATAGGACATAATCTTCCTGTTCCATGCCCAACTCTGAAAGAAAATTCTTCAACCAGATCAGCTCCTTGGTCGCTTCAGCAATGGCCATATACTCTGCTTCTGTAGTTGAAAGAGCAACACTCTTCTGTAATCTGGACATCCAGCTGATTGCCGTACCCCCAATAGTGAACACATAACCTGTAGTGCTTTTGCCCGAGTCAGTACATCCTCCCAAATCAGCATCACTGAAACCTTCTAAGACCACCTTCTTCTTCTTGAAACACAAGGCAACCTCAGAAGTGCCTTTCAAGTAGCGTAACAGCCACTTGACTCCTTCCCAATGCTCCTTACCAGGATTAGACATGAATCTGCTAACAACTCCCACTGCATGAGCGATATCCGGTTTGGTGCATACCATAGCATACATCAAGCTACCAACTGCTGATGCATAAGGAACTTTAGCCATCTCTTCCTTGTCTTCATTTGTCTTTGGAGATTGCTCCTTGGAGAATTTTAAATGACTCCCCAAAGGCGTGCTTCTGGCTTTAGCATCTGTCATGTTGAATTTCTCTAAAACTCTCCGAATGTACTTCTGCTGTGAAAGCTTTAAGGTACCAACTCCTTTTTCTCTGACTATGGTCATGCCAAGAATCTGTCTAGCAGCTCCCAAGTCCTTCATCTCGAACTCTCTGGACAACTGATCTTTCAATTTTTTAACTTCCTCCATGTCTGATCCAGCCACCAACATGTCATCAACATATAATAAGAGAATGATATAAGATGACCTGAAATTCTTCAAGTAGCAGCAATGGTCCATCTCACATCTGGTGTACCCATTCCGCTGCATAAAGCTTTCAAACTTCAAGTACCACTGCCTCGGAGCTTGCTTCAATCCATACAGGCTTTTCTTCAGTTTGCACACCAGGTTCTTCTTATCAGTCACCACAAAACCTTCTGGTTGTGCCATGTAGATGTCTTTCTCAAGGTCTCAATGTAGAAAAGTTGTCTTCACATCCAACTGCTCCAGATGTAAACCTTCAGCAACTACAATACCAAGAACCAATCTGATGGTGGTCATCTTCACAACTGGTGAGAAGATCTCGTTGTAATCAACCCCCTTCTTCTGTTGGAACCCCTTGACAACTAACCTGGCCTTGTATCTCTTGCTGCCATCTGCCTCATCTTTAACCCTGAACACCCACTTGTTCTGTAGTGCTTTCTTTCCCGCTGGTAATTTGACTAAGGACCAAGTCTGGTTCTTGTCAAGTGAGCCTAGTTCATCTTCCATGGCCTTCTTCCACTGTATGGAATCAGTCATTCTTAACGCCTCTGGATAAGACTCTGGCTCTCCATTCTCTGTCAGCAACATATAACTTACTAATGGAGAATACCTGTCTGGAGGTCTATGAACTCTGGTGGACTGTCTAACATGTGGAGTTTCTGGTTCTGGCACTACCGTTTCTGAACTCCCACTGTCTTCAATGCTCCCACTATTATCAGAACCTCCTGAAAAAACTGAGCTCCCACTGCTTCCTGAACTTTCACCTGTCTCAAGTGTTCTGACAGGTTGTGCTATGTCGCCTTCTGTTATCCCATCAAACACCACCTGTTGTTTGTTTCAGGTTGTTTGCTTTTACTTGAGCCTGCTGCAATATCATCTTTGTAAAAGACATTCTCATTGAATGTAACATCTCTGCTTCTGATAACTTTCTTGCTGTGGTTATCCCAAAATCTGTAGCCCATATCATCCAACCCGTACCCGATAAAAGTACACTTCTTTGCCTTTGCCTCAAGTTTATCTTTATCTGCATCCTTAATACGAACATAAGAAACACAACCAAAAAATTTCAAGTGAGTAAGGGATACCTCTCGACCTTTCCATTCTTCCTCTGGAATCTTGAACCCTATGGGGGCTGAGGGTCCTCTGTTGATCAAGTACGCTGCTGTGTTGACTGCATCTGCCCAGAACATCTTTGGCAAACCTGCATGCAATCTCATGCTCTTAGCCCTCTCATTCAGTGTTCTGTTCATCCTTTCAGCAACACCATTCTGCTGTGGTGTTTCTGGAACTGTCTTTAACATTCTAATCCCATGTTCAGCACAATATTCGATGAACTCTGTTTTGCTGTACTCACCCCCATTATCTGACTTTAAACACTTGATCTTCAAGTTAGTCTCATTCTCAACAGCAGCTTTAAACCTTTTAAATGTGCAGAAAACATCAGATTTATTTTTAAGAAAATAAACCCATACCTTTCGCGTGGAGTCGTCTATGAAGGTAACATAAAACCGGGATCCTCCAACTGAAGAAACTTTTGTGGGTCCGTAAACATCAGAATGAATGAGCTCTAGCTTCCCAGACTTGGGTGGTTGTCCCGTCTTGACGAAAGAAAGTTTCTTTTGTTTGCCAAGAACACATGGCTCACAAAAATTAACTTTCACATTCTTAAGATCTGGAATTCTCCCTTTAGAAGCTAGCACCTACATCCCCTTTTCACTCATGTGACCAAGCCTTTGGTGCCATAGTGTAGAAACCCCTGTATCTTCAACTGCTGCATTTGCTCCATCTGCAGACACTTGAACCATGTAAAGAGTACTTTGTTTGTGTCCACGACCAATAACTAGGTTTTCCTTTGATACTTTCCACTGCTGATTACCAAAATTCACGTGGTAACCTTCTTTATCTAACTGTCCTATCGAAATCAACATCTTCTTTATGTATGGAATATACCTCACATTTTTCAGTTTCCAGGTTGTACCCAAAGTAGTCTTGAGGACAACATCCCCAATACCTGTGATCTCTAGGCTTTTATTATCTGCCAACCGAACCTTTCCACTATAGGGTCTGAAATTCTGCATCACTTCTCTGCAATAACAGGCATGAAACGAAGCACCTGAATCCATAATCCAAGATTCAATTGAGCATTTGACACTGCAAATCAAGGCATCATCAGAATCTTCTGCCACATTCATCTCCTTCTTGCCTTTGTCTATTGCTGGTATTGGGCACTGATTTCTGAAGTGTCCGTTCTCTTTGCAATTCCAACATGTGATGTCTTTCCTGGTCTTAGACTGACCTCTCTTTCTTGATTTCGATTTCGGTCTTCCTTTGCCATTACCCCCTCTGTTGGATTTTCTGCCCCTCTCCTCTGTACTCAGTAAATTGCTAGGGCTTTCTCCTGCACTCCTTCTCCGAATATCTTCTCCAAGGATCAGATCTGGAATCCCTTCAAAGGAAAGCTTAGTGGTTCCAGATGAACTACTAACTGCTGTGACTGTTCCAGACCAACTATCCGGCAACGAAGATAACAACAACAATGCTTGAACTTCATCATCAAATTTAATTTCAACCGATCATAACCTGGATATTATAGAATTAAATTCGTTG
Source organism: Caryopteris x clandonensis (assembly GCA_028749325.2). Lineage (NCBI taxonomy): Eukaryota > Viridiplantae > Streptophyta > Magnoliopsida > Lamiales > Lamiaceae > Caryopteris > Caryopteris x clandonensis. The sequence goes on from JAPYKT020000012.1 coordinate 2,280,916, forward strand.
ATGTGATCTGTTACGGATGCGCCCTCCTTCATTTTCGTGTTTACCAAGTGCCTGATCAAGAAAACCTTATTTGCCGCTGAGGGTTTCTCGTACATATTGGATAACGCCTTGAGCAGTCCAAACATTGTCTTCTCGTTGACGATGTTATAAGCAACGTTCTTCGCCAATGACAATCTGACCACACCAAGAGCCTGTCGATCCAACAGGTTCCAATCTGGTTTTTGTTCAGCCAAAGGTAGATGAAGCTTTTTCTGGTAAAGATAGTCTTCGATCTGCATCTTCCAGAAGGCAAAATCCTGGCCTTCAAACTTATCGATTTTAACCTTCCCTTCGTCAGCCATAGCTCTGATACCACTTGTTAAGGTAAAATCGATAATACACACATAATAGAAAACGCATGAAATAATAAACAACACAGAGATTTACGTGGTTCACACAATCAGGGTGATTGTGCTACGTCCACGGCGGAAAGGAAGAGGTATTTTATTGACTTGTTGTTACAACTTGAGTTTACAAGATACAAAGAAGGTATTTATAACAATTGTCTAAGACCTAATACTGCCAAATGGGCCAGATCCAAAACTGCTCTGTCTGTAGGTCTAAAACTGATAAAGAAATAGACCTAATGCTGCCAAGCGGGACCCCAAGGGTCGAAGGGTGATCAGTCTCCACATCTTAACACTCAATGCAGGAATACAGTGAGAAATGACATTTCTCCTAGGCCAAATGCACATACGGGTCCTAGGACAAATACAAATACGAGTCCTAGGCCAATTACAAATATGGTTCAAGGAGATGACATTATTGTTGTGGTCATTTCTCAAGCTAATACTATGGTCAATGTGAAAGATTGTGTGGTAGACTTTGGGGCTACCAAGCACATATGTGCAAACAAATATGATTTTTCATCTTATAATCCTATAGAAAATTAAGAAGAACATGTGTATTTAAGTGATTCCCAAACTATAAATGTAGCTGGGAAAGGAAAACTTCTTCTCAAGCTCACATATGGAAAGATTTGGCTCTAAATGATGTACTACATGTACCTAATATTCGAGCTAGTCTTATTTATGTAGCCCTACTAGGAAAAGCGAGAGTGAAAGTAAGCTAGAGTGAAAGTTTCGTTTGAGCCTGATAAAATTGTGATGACGAAAAATAATGTAATTGTTGGAAAAGAGTATTGTAACTAGGGTCTAATTGTAATGAACGTTTCAACTATGATCAGTTAATGAAATGTTTCTCCTTTTGCTTTTCTATCATATTCATGTTTTATAAGTGATTCATTTATGTTTTAGTTCTATAGAGAAGCGATTCAATTCATTGTGCAATTTCATTAAGTTTAAGAATTAAGTTCGTTAATTATAAGGACGTAAAATAAATTAGTTTGTCTCCTAATTGGAGTAGAAAAAAAAAAGAGAAATTTATGCTACAAGATTGATTGGTGAAACTTAAATTGTTGTATAATAATATTTATATTTTAATACATTTGATGTAGGCTACAATTTTGAGGGAGTATATCTTGTGATTTACAAGGGGAACAAATCTGTAACACCCGACCCAAACTAGCTTAGAGTCGAGGTACTACTAAAATGTTCTATCTAGAAGAATAGAGTATGGGTTAGGAAATTTCAAATAATTCGGTACAATGTCAATACCATAAAAGAAATCCATTAAATGGAAGGTTAATACATTAAGCTGAGAGAGAGTTTACCTTAATTGTTGCTAAGGTAAAAAAAAAAAAAAAAAAAAAAAAAACTCATTGTTGCTATTTTCTTACTTAATTTAGTGAGTAATATAAATATATATTGGAAATATTCTTTATGTTAACTTATCTTTTAAACATTCTTTAAATAGAGTGGTACAAGTGAGTTCGGCTTCCTTGATAGCTCCTCCTGCAAAATGGAATAAAAGTACTTTGTTCCATAAAATTTTGTTAGTTTCATAGGATCGATAAGGCAACAGTTAATCTTAAAATAATATATTTAGAAGAATTTAAAATGTACAAAATAAATATGATAAGCAGTATTTTCTAATTTTTGGGGTGTTATAATTTCCCTATCTGTAAAAAATTCGTCCTCAAAATTGCACTTAGTAGGGTTAAGGTCAGGGTATTTGGTAAAAATCGTGTCTTCGCGTTCCCAAGTAGCCTCTTCTCTTCCTTGACTACTCCATTGTACTAGAACCAATGGAATTACCTTACTCCTGAAAGTTTTATCCTTCCTCCCTAGTATAGCCACAAGTCCTTCATCACATGTGATTACTAGGATATGATATATACTTCCTAAGCATAGATACGTGAAAGACATTATGAACTAACAACAACTCAGGAGTCAAGGCTAATCGGTATGCTACATTTCCAACTTTTTCTAAAATTTCAAACGGTCGGATGAATCTTGGTTTCAATTTTCCCTTTTTTCTGGGCCGTATCAATCCCTTTATAGGTACTATCTTCAAAAACACTTTTTCTCCTATCTCAAATTGTAAGTCCTTTCTTCAAGTATCAACGTAAGATTTCTATCGATCTTGCGCACTCTTAATTCTTTCTTTAATCTTAGAGATTGCTTCCATGGATCTTTCCATAAGTTCTGGCCTTAAAATCATTTTCATGCCAATTTCATCCCAATGTATAGGCGATCTACATCTCTTCCCATACAAAGCTTCAAAAGGTGCTATTTTGATTGTGGCTTGGTAACTATTGTTATATGTAAACTCTATCAAAGGTAAATGTTCTTCCCAACCGCCAAAATCCAGTGCACAAGTTTTGAGTAGGCCTCCAATGTTTGGTTAGTCCCTTTCTGTTTAACCATCCGTTTGTATGTGGTATGCAATACTAAAGTTTAACTTTGTACCCATTGCATTTTGTAAACTTCTCCATAAATTTAAAGTGAAACGAGGATTGTGATCAGTAACTATTGAAACAGGCACTCCTTGTAGCCTTACTATCTCATTCACATATAACTTTGCCAAGTGGTCCATTGAGTAAGTCATATGAACTAGGATGAAGTGAGCTACCCATGTTAAAATATCAATAATAACCCATATCTCATCAATCTTCTTGATTGTTTTTGGAAATCCGATCACAAAATCCATCATAGTGTGCTCCCATTTTCATTCTGGAATTTCTAATGGATTTAGTAATCCAAATGGTCATTGGTGATCAGGTTTGATTTGTTGGTATGTTAGAAATTTGCTTATAAACTGAGCTATAGTTCGTTTCACGCCTCTCCACCAAAAATATTGTTTCAAATCTCTATACATCTTCGTCGACCCAGGGTGTGCAGTATAAGGTGAATTATGAGCTTCCCTCATAATTTCATTTTGTAATAACCTATCCTTGGGTATACAAATTCTTTCTCGAAACATTAAGGTGTTATCTGAGGATATTTCAAAGCCTTCAACCTTCTCTTTACCAACCTTGTCTTTCATCATCTTGATAAATTTATCATTCTTCTGGACTTTTCTTACTTGCTCTCTTAGTGTAGATTGGATTGTTAGTGCCGCTATTTTTGTGGTTACTTGCTCTGCAGTTACAAAAGTCAATTTCATTCTTCCAAATTCTTCAATTAGCGCTTATTGTTGTGTGGGTAGGAGTGCTAACAGTCCTTGATTCTTTCTATTGAGAGCATCAACAATGACATTTTCCCTGCCAGAATGATAGAGAATGGTGCAATCGTAATCTTTCACCAGTTCCAACCATCTCCTCTGGCGCATATTAAATTCCTTCTAGGTGAAGAAGTATTTCAAACTTTTGTGATTTGTGTAAATTTCGCATTTTCCATCGTATAGGTAATGTCTCCAGATTTTTAGTGCATGAACTACTGTAGCCAACTCTAAGTCATGAGTTGGATCGTTAAGCTCATGAACCTTTAGTTGTCAAGATGCATAAGCTATCACCTTTCCATGCTGCATCAAAACACATCAGCTTCCAGATTTTGAAGTATCTGTATAGATTACAAATCATTCTGTACCATCAGGCACGGCCAAAATAGGTGATGTTATTAACCTTCACTTCAATTCTTGGAAACTTGCTTCATATCTGGGGTCCATTTAAACTTCTCGCTTTTCTTTGTGACTTGTGTTAATGGTTTTGCTATACGTGAGAAGTCCTGGATGAATCTCCTATAGTTTCCTACTAGTCCCAGAAAACTACGTACTTCATTTACGTTAGTTCGAACCTTTCATTCTATGATTGTTTGCACCTTTGCAGGATCAACTTCAGTTCCTTGCATGGTAATAACATATCCTAGGAATGTTATCCTTTCTAACCGAAATTCACATTTGCTAAACTTTGCATAAAGTTTTTCACACCGTAACACCTCTAACACTATTCGAAGATGACTCGCATGTTGCTCTTTTTGTCCCTTGAATAAATTAGAATATCATCTATTTTACGATTACAAATTTATCCAAATACTCATGGAATACGCGGTGTATCATATCCATAAATACAGCTGGTGCATTGGTTACTCCAAAGGGCATGACAGTAAATTCATAATGTCCATATTGGGTTTTGAATGCCATCTTTGGAATATCACTCTCCTTAACTTTCAATTGGTGATAACCAGACCTAAGGTCAATTTTAGAAAATACTCCAACGTCCTTCAGTTGATCAAACAGATCCTCAATTCTAGGTAAAGGATATTTGTTCTTGATCATTAACCGGTTCAGCTTACGATAATCAATACACATTCTTAAGGTTCCATCCTTCTTTTTTACAAATAGAACAGGCTCTCCCCATGGAGAGACACTCGATCGGATAAATTTCTTATCCAACAAATCTTGCAATTGAGCCTTCAACTCCTGCAATTCCTTGGGTGCCATCCGATATAGTGCTTCTGATATCGGGGTTGCTCTGGAAATTAGATCGATAATGAATTCTATAGGTCGATCTAGTGGAAGTCCTGATAGATCCTCAGGAAATACGTCAGGAAATTCCTTTACTATATGTACATCAGTTGGGGTGAGGTCTCTTTTCCTATTTTAACGATATTCACGAGATATCCCTGACATCCTTTCCTCAGATGTTTATTCATTTTCATTGCATATATCTTCGGCATATGTTCTTGTGATCTACTCCCAAAGAAAATGAAATGTTGACCGTCTGGTCATTCTAACTCTATTTCTCACTCATCACAATGAATTGTAGCTTCATGTTTACCTAGGCAATCCATTCCTAGTATGATGTCGAAGCCTTTCATCCCTATCACATAGAGATCGGCTTCCAGCTCGTGCCTATCAAAATTTATCTTAACATTTCTTGCCAAGCTTTTAATCTTTAATCGATCTCCTGTAGGCACCTTGACTTCCAAATTCACACTCTTGTCACATTTCAATCCCAACTTTGCCCTTAGAATGTTGGATATGAAGAAGTGTAATGCTCTTGTATAAAATAAAATGAATATAGGTGTGTTAGATACTTGTAACATACCTGTCATCGTTTCATTCCCTTCCGCTTCTTCTCCAAGGTTTTTTTCCCGGTTCTCTTCCATATACTCAATTTTTGATAGTGCATTTATCCTTGCTTTACCTTTCATGTTTAGTCTTTGAGCTTTCCAGGTCTACCGGAGACACTAGTACTTCCTGATGGTGCATTTATTGAGTTGGTGCATTCATTAGCTTTATGTCCCCATCATACACTCCCCTCCATGTAGTTTGCTGTAAACAGGGCAGGGTGTTATCCCTATAGGTCTTGATACCACTACAATTATGGGTCAAACATTTCTAACTGCAGTGCTGGCCCTTGGCCCAATTTGGGGTGCACCTTTTCGCTTAGGCACAAACAATGGTATTTGTTCATGTTCTAAGCCTAGACTCATTAAAACAATTTGGGCTCTCTTGAACACTTTATGATAAAGTGGGAGCTTTAATCCTGATACTATCCCTCCAATTTCAGGCCGCAAGCCTTTCTCAAATCGGTGTGCCTTTCTTTATTATATATTTACCATGTGCGGTGCATATCAAGATACTTGATTGAACTTTCGTTCATATTCAACAACAGAGTTTATGCCTTATCGGAGGTTCATAAACTCAACCTCATTTTTGTCTCACAAGGCTTGCGGAAAGTAACGGTTCAACAGGATCTCCTTAAATTCTTCCCAAGTGAGAGAACGACGTGCTTCATCTATAATGGTTCTTTCTTGGGATTGCCACCACTGTCCAGCATCTTCGGCCAACTGAAAGTTTGCAGAAGAAACTTTTTGGGCTCCATATGTTCAAAAATTTATTCTAATTCTGTGGTCCGTTCCTCTGTGGCCATTGGTCCTTCTCTTTCTTTGACCGTGGTGGCTGGAATCGACGGAACTGTTCTATCACGTGGTTTGGTTTAGGGATTATTTGCTCGTAATCCACTAAAAGGGAGTGCAACTGGTTCTTGCATAAAGTCTCGAAGATGTGTGAAAAAGTCTCGTGCTATATTAACATTCAGTTCAACAGGTTCCTCATTTTGTCCATTTCATAAAACTAGCATTAGGGTTCAAAAATCATGCAAACCTGCCAACTAGCTTAGTATTCGTACTTTCAAGCACCTTGGCTATGTAATTACCTAGATAACGATAACATTTATTTTGTTTATAGTTTAAAGTTCTAGAATATATCGACACATTTGCTTAACAAAAATTAGCGAATTTTAGGATCATATATTTTCCCAAATTGAAGGCCAAAGAAAATCACACTTGATTAAAATATGAGGTAACAAGAATTAAAACCTAAACATCCGTCTAGTAATATAAAAAAATTTAAATTGTTTACCTTATTTATGTAGCGTAAAATCATTGCGATCCCTTTTTTTTGTAATACTTTATCAAAATCTCCTCCAAAATATTATTACAAAAACATACGTATAATTCTCACCCCCCTCCCCTTTTTTTTTCCTATTACTCTTTTTTTTTTTTTTTTAACTATTGTGGTTGTCTTTGAGAGAGTTAACTTATTCTCTATTTATAGAGGGAGGGGAGAGAGAGAGAGTTTACCTTAATTACTAAGTAAGGTGGGTACATGAAGGAGTGAGAGTATAACCTTTAGTTTCTTAGAGTAGGCTTTAGGCTTTTTGAGCCTATTTATCTTTCTTTTTTAAAACTTATCTACTATGTGTGTGAGGTACTCATATATATATATATATATTAATTGTGTGTATGAACTATATATATGTGAATTATATATATATATATATATTTATATGTATGTATCGTGGCGCACCCATATGTATTATTTTATATTCCTTTTATAAATTATACTATTCATAAATTTATATTACATTAATTTTTATGTAAAAATATAAAATTTATTGTTGCTATTTTCTTACTTAAGTTAGTGAGTAATATAAATATATATTGGAAATATTCTCTTAAAAAACTTATCTTTTAAACCTTCTTTAAATCTAGTGGTTGAAGTGATTTCGACTTCCTTGATAGCTCTTCCTACAAAATGAAATAAAAAGTATTTTGTTTCAGAAAATTTGTTAGTTTCATAAATAGATAAGGCAACAGTAAATTTTAAAATAATATATTTTAAAAAATTTAAAATGTACAAAAATAAATATGATATGCAATGTTTTCTTATTTTTGGGGTGTTACCAAATCTGTTGTTACAATCTTAAACTATACCACTACATTAATATAGATATGCTGGCAAACAAAGTAAAAGCCGATTTGTGAAACAAGTTACACAATTCAAATCTAGAAACTGATACACGTGAGAACATAAGACAAGTGGAATTCAAGTATTAACGAGCATGCAACATTTTTTATGCATCTTAATATCTAAATATTACGACACGTGTATTAACTATAATAGGAGATAGGGGGAGCATGTTATATGTTTGAGTTGCTTTATTAATATTGGAAAGTTAAGGAAATTTTAAAAGCCAAATTGTGTTAGCTATTGCATTTGATTTTAAATTGGTTTGATGAAATAATTTGCGATTGTGTTTATATTTTCTCTATTGCTTGTTGGCAATTTTTTCCAACTTTTGTTGTTATAATGGACTTTATCAATTATCAAAGACATATAATTGCACTGCATACAAATTCCTAATTTATTGAACTATTCTAAGAGTTGTAAACGTAAAACTGAGACATATAAATTTTGAATTCTTGAATATGTTGTTATCAAAGATTCTCTTTCTTAATTAAATAAAAAAAAATAAAGAGACTTTTAGAACTCTTTTGAGGAGTATAGAATTTTAAATGTTTGTCTACTTATCATGTTAAGTATGAGAATTACATATTGCTTAAGATTTTATATGAGGTTATTGATAATGATTATAATAGACCACCATAGTATTATTTACGGGGTTTCTATCGAATATTGAAATAATATAGCGAGGATAATTGATCTTGCATATATATGAGATAGAGTTTTCTTTTAAATTAACTGGCTATGAGACTAGGTAGTTGAAAAACTTCTTAGTTAGTCGTGTTATACAATGTGGTTGTCAAGGAGCAGCTACCATTAGAACTTATAATACTTTTGGTGGTAAGATAACCGATTCCTTTTAGACATTAAATGATTTAACAACTATCAAAATGACATTGGATCCATTTTGTGAAAGTAAAGTGAGCATGGCCGGGTTTTTTACTAAAATAATGCAAAAAAAAAATTATGAAATAGGTTAATTTGGGAACAGTTTTTAAAAATAGGGTAAAACGTCAGGTTCGGTGACCTTTTTTTGATAAAATGTCACCGGGCCTGACGTTTTTAATTTCAAATTCTATATATATGCCCCATGTTCTCTCCATTTATATATATATATATATATACATACATAAATACATATATAAATCATGCATACATATATATATACACACACACCGCACTGACACTATATATATATATAAAAGAACGCATATATATAACCACTTATATATGTATATATATATTTGTTATTTATATTATAATTATTTATATTATTCGAAATCATTTTTTATATTTATTGAATAGAAAATAAATATGATATTATTTATATATATATATAAACTTATGTATATATACTTTATAGAAATATATATTAATTTATATAATTTTAAAAAGTAAAATATTAAACTGTTATTTAAGATAATAAAAAAATTATGTAAATTAAAGAATATTTTTTTAATTATTATTATGTATAATTTGATTTTCTGGAAAAAAAAATACTATATATATATATTTTAATTATACAAATATATATATATATATATACAAATAAAAAAAGTAGAAAAATTAAAAATCGTCAGCCCCACAAACTTTTAAAAGAAACATCAGTGGGATTGACGTTCGTTTAAAAATATTTAATTTTGTACTATGTTTATATATATAATATATATTCTAAATATATATATATATATTATTTGTTAAGTACATATATATATAGAAATGTATGTATATATTTTTTATACAAATATATATTAAATTATATAATTTTAAAAAGTAAAATATTATACTGTTATTTAATATTTAAAAAAATTATTTAAATTAAAGAATATTTTTTTATTATTATTATGTATAATTTGATTTTCTGAAAAAAAAATACTATATATATACATATTTTAATAATACATAAATATATATATATACAAATAAAAAAAGAAAAAAATTAAAAATCGTCAGCCCCACTGACGTTTTAAAGAAACGTCAGTGGGACTGATGTTTTTTTTTTTTTTTTTTTCGTAATATTGTTTATATATATCACATATATTATAAATATGTATATATATATGTATATATTCTTAATATATATATATATTATTTGCTAAGTAAATATATATAAAGCAATTTATGTATATATTTTATAGAAATATATATTAAATTATATAATTTAATAAAATAAAATATTATATTGTTATTTAAGATAATAAAAAAATTATTTAAATTAAAAAATATTTTATTATTATTATTATGTATCATTTGATTTTCTGGAAAAAAAATACTATATATATATATGTTTTAATAATACATAAATATATATATATATACACACAAATAAAAAAATAAAAAAATTAAAAATCGTCAGCCCCACTCACGTTTTAAAGAAACGTCAGTGGGACTGACGTTTCTTTAAAAAAAATTTAATTTTGTAATGTGTTTATATATATAATATGTATAAATATATATTATAAATATATATATATATATTATTTCATATATATTCTAAATGTAAATATATTTTATTTTTAAGTATATATATATATATTATTTTTTAAGTAAATATATATATAGCAATTTATGTATATATTTTATAGAAATTTATATTAAATTTTTTTATTTTAAAATTTAAAATATTGTACTATTATTTAAGATAATAAAAAAGATTATATAAATTAAAGAATATTTTTTTAATTATTATTATGTATAATTTGAATTTCTGAAAAAGAAATACTATATATATATATATTTAATATTACATAATTATATATATACAATTAAAAGAAAAAGAAAAAAAACTAAAAATTGTCAGCCCCACTGACGTTTTAAAGAAACGTTAGTGGCGCTGACGTTCCTTTAAAAATATTTTTTTTGGTAATATGTATATATAATATATTCTATATATTTCTTTAAAATTATAAGAATATGTTTTAATAAAACTGCATTATTAATTTAGATATTATCTAAAAACTTTATTTGATTATTATTTGACTAAACTTTTACAAATATATATATGTTTATGTCTAATAATCCATGAGATATTTTTATTATTAAATTAATTATAAATAATAAAAATTAACAAAAATTATTATATACATAATAAAAAACCAATTTATTAAATTAAAATAATTCTAAAAATAAACTAATTAAAATTATGACATTATCATATATATATTTATAAAAACATTTTATCACTTTATATAATTTTACAACACCATAATATCATATTATATTTTTTTATAATAAATATATATCACATACTAAATATTTTTACATAATATCACACTCTATAAAAATAAATACACTACCTTAATAAAATAATTTTTTTACATAATATCACACTCTATAAAAATAAATACACTACATTAATAAAATAAAACTGATAAAAAACTGTACTCGTATGTATCCATTCCACATGCCTCTGCAAAATTTACTGATACATCATTTCAATCCATCACATTTATATTTGTCATGCATGCACACACAAACTTTTACAGTTTTACATTTGTCATACATGCATCAAGTTTTCATCAAGTTTTATCACATGTTTGGCAAAATTGGCGGACTATATTGTTACAAATTGAATGAGTCTCTCTCTTCTCTTCACTCACTCACTCACTCACTCTCTCTTCTCTTCACTCACGTCTATCCACATTCATTCCTTCTCCTTCATTCTTCATTTTCAAGTTCTTTCTTTCTCCTTCTTGTTCTTCTATATTTGGAGAATTTGTTGCTGCTGCTATCTCTGCTGCTATCCCGGCTCGATTTCTTGCTGCTGTGTCTTCATCTTTCATTCTTCTCTTTGTATAAAAGGTATGTATTATTTCATTTAATTATAATTATGTTTATAATATATGATTACTTCCTTTATATTTCCTTTCACATGTATTAATTTGTTTTTGTTATACTTGTGACCTATTTTTTTATTTATCACCAATTAACCGTATATCTTCTTAATTTTTGGCATGATATGACATAATTTTTTTCGTAAACACTAATCGTCAATTTTTTTATTTTTTATGCTATATTGTGTAGATTATGTTAAAGAAGAAAAATTTCAACTTGCACAACATATCCGTAAACTAAAATAAGGTTAGTATACATATACATCATTTATTGTACTATCATATATTGCTGTGAATGTTTATTTGGTTTCGTATATACATTTATCTGATAAGATTTCTAATTTTTAATTATATGGGTGTATTGTTTTATGTGTTATTTAATTATTTTGTTGTATTTATTAATGTGATGGTATTTAAATTTTATATATTTATTTATTATGATGAATATATTTTTAGGGTTGCATGTATTGTATGTTTAAGTTGTTTTGCTTTACGATTTGCTATTATGACTAATTAAAATTTGTTTAGTATAAGTAATATATTATTATAGGATACTTAAAAAAATTTTAATTTAATAACTATAATGACCCTTATAAATTATATTTGATAGTTATGTCTTCAACATCAAAGTCATCAGCATCAACTTCCACACGACCCAATAAATTTTTACATACAAAGGTTATCGGTCTATCGTAAAAAAGTCTACAAGTTTGGTGCAATTAAGAATACGTAATCAACAACTAAAAGAAGAAATAGAGGGATTGAGGAGAAAGAATATTGCTGCAAATGTTATATCCAACATGCAAGAACAAGAAATATGAAAATTACGGCGGCGTGTAAAGATGTGCCAAGTTGAATTGAAGTGGTCATTTAACCGTGTCTCTATTTTAGAAGGTTGCGTTCGGCAACAAGAAGACGTCTTAGGGCATGACAAAAATTTCCTACGTGGTACTCTAAGTACCATGACAACGGAAAATAATAATTTGATAGAGCAGCTTGGGGCTAGAGACGGACATATAAACACCCTAGAAAACGAGGTTCATGAGTTATGTGCTGAATTGGATAATGAAAGACACCAAAATGAAATTTTCCAACAAGAGAGTACAACTAACTTTCATCACGTGAATATGATGCGATCACGCATACTAGATCTTATAGATGTCACCCCTGGCTTAAATATGTGGCAGGATCCAGTAGAGAACGAAAATGTTGATATAGAAGTCGTGGATGATAATAATGTTGTAGAAAATTTACCCGATAATGATCATTCATAGAGTGATGTATATTTCATGTAATTGTATCTTGGTTGTAAAATGTAATGCATTATTTATCATGTTTTTCATACGTACTATGTGGTCCACACTTACTAATTCTAATTTATTTGTTCTTCATGTTTGTATGAAATTTATATATTTCACAGTGAAAAAATTATATATATTACTTTCAATCAATGACAAGTCACCGACGAGTTGCAATTAGAGTTTATAGCGGAGGCGAAATTATACAGGAAAATGGAAAAGTATTGTATAGTTGTGCCCCCAATGGTTACACATGAATTGATTGAAATACAAACTTATCTGCATTGAATGATCAAATTTATCAATTTCTTGGTGTGCCTAAAGACCAGTTTCATCTGAAACTTTTCACAAAATGGGGGGAAGTTTACAGTTAGAATAATATTATAGAGTATGTAGTTCAGATTGAGACTAACGATAATCTTAGGTTCTTCCTAGATCCTAATGATGGATTAAACTCTATGGACATTTTTGTTGAGAAAAAACCATGTCAAAATCTTAGCGAACATGAAGGTATGCTTATGAGCCAAGAGTGGGGATATTATATATCGTTGTTGTCCCAAAAAGATGTGCCCATGATATCATTCCAAGATTTAAGTAACTCTTGTGATTATGTGCCCGAAATCACTCAGGGATTGGAGAACCTTGCTTTAACAAACACTTTATTCAGTGGTTCATGTAGTGTCCAAAATATAATTGGTCCCAATAATACTAGGAATGAACCTGAATATTTAATTGGTCCAGTAATACGGACAATACAGAAAACACGGACCCTTGTGCAGATTCTTTAGGTCCAATTTCCCCATATGAAATAAAAGTTGATAATTTGGATGACAATGAAGCAATAGTAGACGAAGAAGATGTTGATGCAGCCAATGTGAATTCCGACAGTGTTGAAGTAACAATTTATATCGATTCGGACACAAACATCCCGTTTTACACAATGAGTGACCCCGAAGTTGTTGCTGACTCGATGCATAATCCTTCGTCTTCATGGGGAAAGTTTTACGATCCTAGCTGAGGGATAATTGAGAAGGATATGTTATTTAGGGATAAGAAGGCTTTGATTGCAGCGATTAAGAATTTCTCGATACGACATGCAAGACGTCAGTTTTGAGTTACCGAAAGTAAACCACTCATTTGGGTTGTCAAATGTGAACACAGTACACCTTGTCAAGAGTGTCATTGGTATGTTAGAGGAACATTTAAGCGAAGATTGGGGATGTTCAAAATAACAAAATATTGTGGAGATCATAGATGTTATATGAATGATATATCTTCTGATCATCGAAATCTGAACAAAAATTTCGTAGCTTTCTTGATTAAGGAAAATGTTCGGGTCAATCCTGCAATCAGCGTCTTTGAGGCACAAGTAGACGTTAAAAATGCAACTGGATACTCAATTTTATATCAGAAGGCATGACATGGCATTAAACGGGCAATTGAGAACACTTACAGGACATGGGAGAGCTCCATATGAAAGTTGCCTAAGTTTTTTGGTGTACTACAAAAGTGGAACTCGGGCACCATTGTTGAATAGAAACACTATGACACCAACATCCCACATAAAAAGATTATCAAATATATCTTTTGGTCGTTCGAGCCTTGTTACAGTGGGTTTAAGTACTGTCCTCTGATTATCAGTGTTGATAGGACACATATATTCACAAAATACAAACATAAAATGTTGATAGCGTTGCAGTGGACGGAAACAAACAGATACTTCCCCTAGCATTTTCTATTGTAGACGAGGAGAATTTTGAATCTTGGAAGTGGTTTTTGGAATTGATTTGCAAGTCGTCATATGTGGGAGGGATCAGATACGCATAATTTCGATTACAAATGCAGATCTTTTAAGTGCAATCCAGACTATACTAACATTTAATGCCCCACATGGAGTAAGTCGTTTTTGTTTGAGACAAATTTGTTCAAACTTCAATTTGCATTTTAAAGATGTGCAATTGAAAGATCTGTGTTGGCGGACTGGATCTGAACACCAAATCATTAAGCATAACAGTGTTATGAATGAAATAAGAAATCTGAATCTGATAGCGTACTTGTATCTCAATCAAATCAATAAAGAACAATGGGCATTTGCGCATTATGGTGGCTGGCGACAAGGTATTCTAGCGACCAATGTGTCAGAATCGTTTAACGGTGTCTTAAAGGGTGCTCGACGTCTCCCTTTAACATCTATTGTGGAGATCACGTTCAAGCGATGTGTTTCATATTTTAGAGAATGGAAAAAAGTTGTTAGAAGAATGCAGTGTAATGCACAATCATATATTGACTATGCTCATTCAAAATATCAGTATTGGTCGCAACTGTCTGTGGGTCATGTAGTTACCCAGATCGATTACCATGAGTAATCTGCTACGGTGGTTACCAAACCACGACCAGGCAAAGGGGGTCACATACATGCTGTTAGACTTACCAGAGAGAATGTTCTTGCGGCAAGTATACCTTATATGGTATTCCATGTTCGCACGTGATGAGTGTATGCGATGATTTATGAATTAATACTACTTCATTTGTGCAACCATATTATCACTTGGTAAACTATAAGCGAACGTATGTTGCTGCATTCCAGCCATATTTAGGGGAGGAATATTGGGATGAGCCTGATTTTCAGTTATATCATGACACCACTTTAAGAACTTCGTATCGCCCAGGAAGAAATCGAGCCTTGCGAATTACGAATGAGATGGATTGGCCTGAAGTGCGAGCTAGGAAACATGCTAGAAGACGACAGACTCATCGACAAGGAGAAGGAACCAGTCAAGATCGTCGTAGAAATTCTTAAACCTTGCAAAGACATGAAACTGAACAAGCAAGCTCACAATCTGAAGATTTCTGAGATCATCTTAAAACCTTTTGAAATTAGTGTAATGTACGTAATTCTATCATAGGGAAAAAGAGTTATATGTGTATATATATGTATTGATATATGTCTGTAATTTAATTTTAGAAATTTTTACCAGTCACTGAAGCATTTTTCAATTTATTAATCCTACGTTAATTAATGTTGTTTTTTATTTGCAGTGATCGATGGATATCAATTCACGGAACCACTATGGCCCTAGGGACCCAAAATTTCTCACACTTCAATCTCAACACATTTTTTAGGGCCTAATAAAGCCCGACGCGGATTTGAACTCATTCTTTCGCTTTAGGCGATGCGACAATGAATTTTGGGAATTATTTGAAGATGAAGGGTCTGAGATCCACACATGCGTATTAGATTTGTTATTTGAAATGAGTTTTTACGGTGTATATATGTGCGGGAGGATTTACCCAAATAACCACTTAATAACCGCTTTGGTGGAGAGGTGTCGTCCAGAAACTCACACATTTCACTTGTCTGTTGGTGAAGCAACTGTGACTTTGTTGGATGTTGCCTTAATCTGCGTTTTGCCGGTTAAAGAAAATCCGGTATGTGGATTTGATCCTACGATGTCTCTCAATAAGTGGGTTGGTTACTGTCAGGTGATGTTAGGTTACACACCAGAAGTATCCCACACGAAAAGTGGAAAGATTAGAGCGAGCTCTTTAGCTGCTCATATGCGATCGCATCCGGTGACGGATGATAGCACGATTGAACATGTTGAGCAATATGCACGGGCATGTGATTTATTCCTGTTATGCAGTGTGATGTGCCCTGATGCTAGTGGAAATTTAATACCACTAGTATATTTGCAATGCTTTCAAGATTTAAAATCAGCTGATGAGTTCAGTTGGGGCAGTACCGTCCTATCTTCCCTGTACCGTCACTTGTGCAATGGCGCCTTGAGTGCTAAAGAAAATCTTGATGGCCCAATTCAACTATTACAGGTACGACATACAAATTTATTAATGAATCTACCAGACGTAACCTTATCAATTACTAATGTTTTACATCTTTATAATATAACACATATTTGGTCATGGTCGCAAATCTCGTCCATTGTGCTTGTATATAAGGCAAGTAGATTAAATATGCTAGAAATTGAAACACCTCAACATTTGGGTGGTGGTACACTCCCTGTCCCCCCTTTCGGAGCACGGTAATGTTTACAATGCACACCCAATTTTTTTGGTTATTTTATCTTTACGGTTATCTAAATAGGCATCTACTAATGAACTAGTAAACTATATGTAACAGTTGGAATAATGATAGCAGTTTTGTGCACACTGGTAGACGCCATGCGAAGGTTTTCCGAGAAATCTTGGATAAATTGACCCATGACCAAGTTTGATTTCTTAGTTCATTTTATCAATTCTTATATGTAATAATTCGATAAATATGGTTTTTTTAAAATTATTTTCACCAGTTTACTTGGGATCCTTATGATTGGTCGCAACTAGAAATACTCCATTTACCTTCCTGCTGCTTCTCGGACAATGTCCGAGCTCAATGTCCTCTCATTTTTTTCTCATTTGTGGAGGTTTATCATCCAGAGAGAGTCTTACGTCAGTTCCGAATGTTGCAAGACATACCGAATTGGTTCGACCCTCTTGATGACTGAAAAACAAATGTGCATCATATTGATCATAAAGGGCATAAAAATGCCAACTGAATTGACATACATAAGAAATAAGTTCATCAATGGAATCGAAGACATGAATATCTCAGGGGGAAGCCATTTTCTAATGAACCGAACGACGACTCCAGATTACTATGGTTGGTATAACTCGATTACACATCATTTTATATCCCCTGTTGATATGCATGAAATAATGGGAATCAAAACCGGAGATGCGTTATTGATGCACTACATGGTACGCAACATACATCTAATTCTAGAATAATTTTTCTATCTATTCAACATGGTAGGTGTTTTAATGTGTATATGTTAAATTATTTGTAGATTGAATAGTTGTAACCCATGAAGAGAAACATAAAGAATAGAAACAGGTTGGACATTGAGCAACTTAATTCTTTGCTAGATGAACAGCTCTCCTTGTACGAAAATATAGAGCGAACAATTGAGAGACTATCTCCGGAGCCACCATATATGACGTATACCCAACCTACACATCGTCATGAGTCCCAAAGTCAATTAGGTACAATTTTGAGAACTAAAAGGTGTCATAGGGGTGATCATGAAAGTAGCCCTGAAGATCAGATGTCACCACCTGGGAACTCTGTATCAACCTCTTCATGACCAGGATACCCAACTGAAGGAAATATGTCGGATGTATATAGGCCTTCAATGAGTACACCTACTTATACTCTGACACCATACTATCCATCTTTGTCTACTCTCTCACCATTTCATCATATGAACGTTGACCTCGGAGCAGGAGAAACTACGAATGTAACGAACTACGACTTTTTTCGTCCTACTCCTATTCAATTCCAGTACTCAGATGTGGCTAATTTCAGGGATGTAGCCGATCAGTCAACATCATCCTCCAGCAGAATGATAGTTACTTCGATGCTAGTTTCGGAGGAAGATGACGTCGAAGAAAATATACAACCACAAGCACCCCCTGTTGACACAAGAGGTAGAAAAGGTAGAAGAAGACAACAAGAAACCTGAGGAAATAAAGTGCACGGTCAAGGAAGAGCTCGGCGAATGAGAAAAATTAGAGGTTGTGGTACAGGAGGTCATTTGTAATGTGGGTTTAATATGCATGAATATTGTGTAACGTCCAAACAATTCTTGTGTTTTATACAAAGGGTTTTTCATCGTATTATTTATCATTTTACCTTCAATTTCAATTTAAACTAAATCATAAAATGAAGTATCATAAAAAAGAAATAATAATTGGAAGAAAACAAAACAATACACGAATTGAAAAAAAAAACAAGATTTCTTTTCAACTCAGTCAACCGAGTTGACTCACCAACTGAGTGGCATGACCGAGTTCACACATAACCCACGTTCAACAACCAATTCCAGAAACTTTTTTGAACTCGGCCGGCCGAGTTGGAGTCCCGATCGAGTTGACAGCCCGAGTGTGAAGGTCAACTCGGCCAACCGAGTAATGTGCTGGACCGAGTGGCATGACCGAGTTCAGGGATAACCCACGTTCGGGGTGAATTCCAGAAATTTTTTAAAACTTCTTCGACCGAGTTGGGGTCCCAACTGAGTTGACTGCCTAAGTTAGAAGGTCAACTCGGGTAACCGAGTCATGTTCTGGACCGAGTGGCATGACCGAGTTCACACATAACCCACGTTCGAGGCCAATTCCATAAACTTTTTTGAACTCGGCAGACCGAGTTGGGGTCCCAACCGAGTTCAGTGCCCAAGTTAGAAGGTCAATTCAGCCAACCAAGTCATATGTTGGATCGAGTTTACCCACCGAGTCGGACGGAAAAACCTTACTATAAATAGAAAATTTACCCCTCTTTCCCTCATTTTCTCAAGCTTCAAAATCCTACTCTCACCCTTCTCTCTTAAAGCCTCTCAAATCTCTTCTTCTTTGAACTACAATTGTGGACAAAGATCGTACAACATATTATATCTTTCAATCAATCCAAGAAATCGCATTCACAGATACATTTGTGAAGATTTGAAGGTTGGCTATTCTCATACATTGAGTGATAATATTTTTTTAATAAGGTATGTTTTCAATGACCATCTATTTTCTTGGAGTGATATGTTGTTGATTCCTATTATTTGGAGTATTGTGTAATAATTTGGGTTATGTTATGTTGGTTATATTCATTGGAGTATTTCATCGAACACTTTGTGTGCATCATAGTAATTGGGGATTTAACTATATTGGCATATAATATTGATATTGTATTGTTGGAGTGATGGGTTGGTGATGCGTATTATTTGGAGTATTGTGGCATCAATCGGTTTATGAAATGATGTTTAGATTCTTTAGCGTATTTCATGGAACACTTGGTGTGCATCATAGTAATTAGGTTGAAAATTATATATTCTTAATGAATGTTGATAATGTATTGTTATTTTCCCATAAATTAGCATATCGTTACTATTATTTCATGTTTTTTATGAATTAAATACATGTACCAAGGGATGAATAGATAATAGGTGTATTAATAGGTGTAGTTGCATATGAATATAGTGTTTACCATTGAAGCTATTGAATTTGTTACAATAATATTAAAGATGTGCAAGCTTGAAGTAATGTGAATAATACAATAGTGCATATATACATTGATGTTTTGTAGGTACCCTTGAGAAAATGTATCTTTATATGTTTGGTGCTCGTGGTTTGACCGCTGATGATATTGGTCGACAAATAGAGAATACACGATAATTTGAAGAGGAGGAAAGACTTAGAACTCGAATTAATGGAAGTTGTAGGTACTGATTTCGATTGGAATGAACACTCTGTGGAAGAATAACAACAAGAATACGAAAGAATTCTAGCAACTATGTCGGATGCATACGGCATAGAATTTCAAGGTTGGGATATTCAGAGTGACCGATGGTTCGAGGTGTATAATAAGAAAAGACAGGCCACCCATTTTGCAGATGAAGAATGCATGAAAGAGCTGGGAATTTACAATGATCTAAAAAATGTGCAAAAATATGGGATGGTCTAAGTTCTTCACCTAAATAAATATTTATATAAGAAAATAAATAAATATATACGATAATTATAATTTTAAACAGAATTAATAACATATGATATATATATAATATAAAATTAAAAAAATTAAAAGAAACGTCAGGCCCACTGACGTTTCTTTTAAAACGTCAGTGCTCCTGACATTATATTCTATTTTTTAAATAATTAATATATTACAGTTTTTTTAAATTATTCAAATAGTAATATAAATATTTAAAATATTAATAAATATTACTTAATTTCTTTAATATGATTTTTTTAAATTTTAATTTTTATTGGTTTATAATTATATCATTAATTTATATTTTATTGAAATAAATATATATATTTATTTAATAAAATTTATTTATATATATATTTAATATTATATTTTATTTACTTTAATTAAAAATACAAAATTTTAATTGATTTCTAATAATATAAATATCATTTATTAAATAATATAAAAGATTTTTGAAATATAAATTATAAGTATATATACACGTGTATATATATACCAAAATATATAATATATATAATTATATATCTGTATTTATATATATATATATACTTGCATATATATATACACGGCCCTATATATATATGTATCATATAACATGAAAATGTATATATATGCATATGTATCATTTTATAGCATGTGGCATAAATATATATTTGGAAAATAAAAACGTCAGTGGGCCTAACGTTCTTATTTTCCAAATTAAAACGTCTGGCCCGGTGATGTTTTTATCAAACATTGTCACCCGACATGACATTTTACCCTATTTTAGAAATGATTTTTAAATCTACCCTATTTTACGGATTATTTTTTTCACATTATTTCGATAAATAACCCCAAAAATAGGCAAATCTTTTACTTGGTCTGTGGAGAATAAATCATGCATAATATTTTGGAAAATTAGTTTTGACCAGTGAAATTTGAACTTTATGACCAAGTAAAAGAAAGACTTAGTTATAATTTATTTAAATAATGATAAATATTTTGAAATATTATTTATTTTTCAACAATCCCCAACATATTTCAAAATATTTATAGAATAAATAAAAATAAAAAATTTGTTTTCGAGTTAGGTTAGGACAAAAGAGTATTGAATGCATCTAATCTGGTGTCTTCTGGACTATAAATCATATCTAGAAAGATAAGATATAATTATTAGAGAGTTTCGATGAAGCTTTTTTCTTCTATGAACCAAATACACTTTGTTGTAAATTGACTTCTTATCCATCACATTATACTCACACCAATATTGATGCACAACATGTGGTTGCGCTAATAGGCCATGCACGTGTTTGGTAATTCATGAGTGCTCTAGAGACTGTAGCGATCATCTCATAGGAGTAACCGCACTCTACAATCTGATAGGTGACTTCATCAAGTATATTCTACAATTAATATACCATCCATAAGAGATATTAAATTCATTAAAAGCTTTTAGCTTATCCTCTCAATTTTTCAATTTAGCAGTACACACGACATAGAAAGGGATTTAATTATTGTGCTAATAGAACTAACAATTGACTTATTATTTATTATCAATATGAACCTTATTTATGGGATCTTCAATCACAAAGATGGTTGGGTTAGCGTCACTTTTATGTCTTCAATTGGAATAAATCCCATTACCCCCAATGTTTATTGATTAATTTCCTTCAAAGGGTTTAGTGAACGGATGGCCATGCTTGGGTTTTTTACTAAAATAATGCAAAAAAAAAAAAAAAACAAATTTATGAAATAGGTTAGTTTGGGAATAGTTTTTTAAAATAGGGTAAAACGTCAGGCCCGGTGACATTTTTTGGATAAAACGTCACCGAGCCTGACATTTTAAATTTAAAATTAAAAACGTCAGGCCCCCTAATGTTTTTAATTTCAAATTCTATATATATGCCCCATGTTCTCTCCATTTATATATACACATACATACATAAATCATGCATGCATATATATATATATACACACACACCGCACTAACACTCTATATATATATAAAAGAACGCATCTATATTTTCTATATAGATATATATTATATAATTGTAAAGTAAAAAAAATTATATTTTTATTTAAGATATTAAATCATATTATAAATAAATTTCTAAAATTTAAAGAATATTTTTTAATAATTATTATATTTTTATTTGAAGTATTATTTGAATATTTTAAATAAAAATATATATATACATATTTTCATAAATATATATATATATAACGTTAGGCCCACTAACGTTTTAAAAGAAACATTAGTGGGGCTGACGTTTCTTTTGAAAAAAATTATTTTATATTATATATATTATTTATATTGAAAATATATATGTATATATTATACATTATTAATTATGTTTAAAATATATATAATTATCGTATTTTTCTTTTCTTATATAAATATTTATTTAGAAATATATGTATATAATATTTTCTATATAAATATATATTATATAATTGTAAAGCAATAAAATTTTATATTTTTATTTAAATTAATTAAATCATCTTATAAATAAATTTCAAAAAATTAATGAATATTTAGTAATATTATATATTTTATTATAGGTATTTATTGAATGTAATTTAATATAAATTCTTTGTAAAAATTTATAATGACTTAATACATAATATAATTAAAAATAAAAAATGTTATAAATATATTGTTTTATATTTTGAATTCATATTTAATATAAATATAATTATATCATATAAAGATAAAACATAGAATCTGCTCCAGTGATTAAAGACTTGCTGCCTCTGTAAGAGGTTGTGGACAGGCCCACTGACGTTTCCAATTAAACGCCAGTGGGTCTGACGTTTATTGGGCAATGTATGTATATATATATATTAACTAAATTATATATATATATATTCCAAATATTTATGCAATTTTTCAATTATTTTTATTTATTGAAATTATTTATTTAAAATCTTTAAAAATAGAATTATTCCTATATATAAATATTAATTATATATAAAAATGTATAATTGTATAGAGATATTTAGAGAATTTAATATTAAGAGATATTGATTATTTTTTATTTAAAAAAATATTTGTTGTATTTTTTATTTATTTAATATTTATGATATATATGTATGTATATATGTATGTATGTATGTATGTATGTATGTATGTATGTATATATTAACTAAATTATATATATATTCCAAATATTTCTGTAATTTTTTAATTATTTTTATTTATTGAAATTATTTATTTTAAATTTAAAAGAAAATAGAATTATTCCTATATATAAATATTAATTATATATAAAAATGTATAATTGTATAGAGATATTTAGAGAATTTAATATTAAGATATATTGATTATTTTTTATTTTAAAAAAAATATTTGTTGTATTTTTTATTTATTTAATATTTATGATATATATATATGTATGTATGTATGAATGTATATATATATTAACTAATATATATATATATATATATATTCCAAATATTTCTGTAATTTTTTAATTATTTTTATTTATTGAAATTATTTATTTAAAATTTAAAGAAAATAGAATTATTCCTATATATTAATATTAGTTATATATAAAAATGTATAATTGTATAGAGATAATTAGAGAATTTAATATTAAGATATATTGATTATTTTTTATTTAAAAAAATATTTGTTGTATTTTTTATTTACTTAATATTTATGATATATATATATATATATATATTTAAACACTCTATATAATTTTTTTTTAAAATTATATTATGTATTAATTCATTTATAATATCTTGATAAATTTTATTTTAATATAACATACTCCTTTTATATAAAAATATTAATATAATTTATATATCTTTATATATATATATATTTATTTAAATTATCCAAATAATACGTAATATAAAATTTATAATTATTAATAAATATTTTATATAATTTAATTAGGTTGAATATAAATATTTATTTTTTATTGGTTTATAATTATATTATTAATTTATATATTATTGAAATAAATATATATTTATATAATAAAAATTATTTATATATATATATTTAATATTATATTTTATTTACTTTAATTAGAAATACAAAATGTTTATTAATTTATAATGATAGAAATATTATTTATTAAATAATATAAATAAATTCAGAACTAATTATTATAAATATATATAAGTGTATATATATACAAAAATATATAATAAATATAATTATATATCCTTTTATATATATATACACTTGCGTATATATACATATATATAAACAGCCATATATATATGTATCATATGACATGCAAATATATATATATATATATATATATATATGTCATTGTATAGCATGAATATAGAATGAGGCATATTTATATAATTTGAAAATAAAAACGTCAGGTCCAGTAACATTTTTATCAAACATCATCATCGGGTATGACATTTTACCCTATTTTGAGAATGATTATTAAGTCCATCCTATTTTACGAATTTTTTTATTTTTTTATTTTTTTTGCATTATTTTGATAAATAACCCAATGACATGAAAGTGCTACATTATATTTGACAAAAGACGTTTGTTTTTCTCCTATAAAAAGAGTGGATGGATACTCCTTCATTTCTGCTTTCTCCTCATTTTATGTGTTGTATTATCCTTTTATATTATTGTTGCTCCTAATCCTACTTTTATACTAGAAAAATTATTTAGGATAATGTAATTTGCACGTCTTAAATATTCCTTATATTTTTTATAATTCCAACAAAAAATAGATAGGAAAGAGAATATGGATTGAAGTCTCAATGCATTATAATAAATACTCTACTCTAACTCAATATTCAAATACAAAATAAAAAATTTAACCACAAAAGAAAAATTAAGAAAAAATAAATAAATAAAGTATTTTTAATAATCCGATAAATTCATTTTTATAAAAAAATATTTTAATTAATTTACACATTTGTCAATTCAACCAATAAAAAACACCCATAATCATAGATTTATATGCTCCAAAAACTAAATAAAATAATCTCATTTTTTATTAAAATGTTATCAACTATTTCTATATTTGTATCTCACAATCTAACATAAATATTCTAGTACCCAAGTGGAACATGAATCCCACCAAAAAATTATTAACCCACAAAAACGTTTTCAATCTTTCGAATTTAATACTTTATTTTTATATATTCAACTTGGTGTCAAATTAGATATCGTAAAAATAAAATCAATTTAAAATTTTATAATAAAAATTGTTATAGACAATTGAAATTGTATTTTAAAAGAAGAAGATAAAAAAAAACCTGAAACATGGCATTTGACAGTTAGCCTTCGCACTACCACACACGCACATAAAATACCTACAAAGAATGGGCTAATTATTTGATTATTACACTCCACTAGATAAGCTCCTGTGCATGTATTATTTGTATGAATTTCTCTAATTTAATTTAATTATATAATATTATTATAATTATTAATGTGATACAATAATTTTATTCACCTCAACCCGTCTCATTCCCCACATATCCATATATGAATTTTTTATATTTAAAAAAATATGTGAATATAATATTTTCAAAACAACATAAATATGTATATTTACGTCATGCATATAAAAATATTGCATACTAGTTTTTATGATTGTGAAAATGCAATGATGTAAAAAAAACTAGATTTTTGTGGTTACAGTAAAACTTATATGTTTGACAAAAAAAATAAAAAATATACATTCATATATATATATATATATACACCTACCTTAGAAGAATTATTAGTGGAATATCTCTAAAATATTAGAATTTCTTTCAAAATTTCACTAATAAAATAAATATACATTAACATTATAATATTAAAAAGAGTCAATATTGTCAAATAATTAAAAATTATAATCACATTCTTCAATTTCATTAAACACGCAAATCTCAATTTTTTTTAACAAATATTATTAATAAAGAACAAAAAAATCACCACCATAGGATATAATTTTATGTATTTTTTATATCTTTAGATAGACAAATATAAAAAAATGTATATACTCTTATAAGATTGATTTCTTACATTCATATTTAGAAAATGATTTTTTCAATATCTACTTATTTATTTTAATTAAATAAACAAATATATACCAATTAATTTAAGAAAAATTATTTTATATATAATAATAAATTTTTTAAGTATATATGCAATATGGATGTCTACTTAAAGATTGTTAAAATATAATTAATTACATATATTTTTCATAAAAGATAAAGTTGAAACAAAAAAATTTATAAGCTTTTAAAATTTTTAGTGAAAAATAAAAATAATAATAAAAAAGATAATCAAATAAATATATTTTGATAGATAATAATATTGCAACATAATTTTAGTATATCTTGAAAATAATAATGTAATTTCAACATTGAGAATCGTGACTTTATTAATTATATTATATTATTATATCTTACGTACAGATATATATATATATATATTTATATAGATATATAGAAAAAATAAATACCATAATTAAAAAGTAGTTTATGTGGAAAAATTTAATGTTTTCTAGGCAATTTCTCTTTTTATATATATACGTATAGGTAGTGGTAGTCTATAGGTTACTTAAAATCAATTATATCATTTATTTCATATAAGAAATAAAAACAACCAAATTTAGTAAGAGTTACGAAGTAAAAATGCTATAAAGTTTATTTACAGAGGTACTGATATATATATATATATATATCTTAGAATTAATAAATATAATTGTTTCAAAGAAATATATGAAGATCATAATTAAAAGAAAATCAAATATTTTAATATAGAAATATTATGACTCTACTATTTTCCTAAATTGTAAATATTTTTGAGGGGATACTATTTTTAGGTAACTTTATTTCAAAGAAATATATGAAGAACATAATTCAAAGAAAATCAAATATTTTAATATAGAAAGATTATGATTCTACTATTTTCCTAAATGGTAAATATTTGGGGGGTTCTACTATTTTTAGGTAACTTTATATATATATATATATATATTAGATGTCTGCGTAATATAATATATTTTATTATATTAATAATTTATAATAAAATTATATTATTAAAAAAAAGATATAATTTATTATTTATATCAATTATCTTTATATAAATATTATTTTATTTAAAAAAATCAACTAAGAACTAACTTTACTTTTTCACCGTGAACTTTTCTTAAGACAATTATTTAAAAAAAAAAAAAAAAAAAGAAGGCCTTTTTTGTTTTTAAGAACTGAAGCGGCATAAAACAAGTAATATGTATATTTATATATAATAGTGAGTGAAATATAATAAAAGCTTACAAGTTTCAGCTTAAAATGGGCTGGAAAATCACAAAGCCTCTCTTTATCTTTTATTTGTCTTTTTGGATATATATTGTGGTTTTAATAGATGTAGATTTTATTTTTCAATTATTAATGGTATGTATGACGGGCATTTCAGGTGACCCAATACAATAGCAAATTACAAGATTTAGTGTTCAAATGGGCCTTCTCATGAGCCCGTTGGGCCTCAAGAGAGTAGGGGCCTGGTGGTCTGTAGAGCATAAAATTTCAACATGCCTATATATTGATTGATTATAGAAGAGAAATTGAAAAACTAATCTTGTAATCTGTGGGCGCTTCCAATTTAATTTTGTTTCAAATTAAAATTTACAATTAAGTCCCCCACTAATTTTTATTTTGTGAACTTGTTCCTAAATTTAGGGAAAATTGAGATTTTTATTTTCGAATTTCACATTGCGGCTTATGTACGTCACCATTCAGCTGAGCCCATTTTTTAATCAAGCTTGTTTGAAGGTGCTAAATATATTCATCATCTTCGAACACTAAAAAAAATGCCACAACATAAAAGAAGAGTTTAATTTTTAGTAACATGTGATTGATGTTTTTATTTCATCTTTTGTGCTAGAGAGCGATTGATTTTAACTTCTGAATTCCACTTAATATGAAGGTTATTAGACAGTATCAAGTGTTTCTCATAAAGAATTATGTTTTTTGTTATCGAAGGCGTCGTACATATTTAGTATTATGTCAAAAAAGTTTGGTCGAGAAATAGACGATGCACATGAGCTGCACATATAAAATTACAATATAATTTTCAAATTTTCTCAAAATTA
The DNA here is from genome assembly GCA_028749325.2 of Caryopteris x clandonensis. Classification (NCBI taxonomy): domain Eukaryota; kingdom Viridiplantae; phylum Streptophyta; class Magnoliopsida; order Lamiales; family Lamiaceae; genus Caryopteris; species Caryopteris x clandonensis. The sequence continues at coordinate 2,309,267 of JAPYKT020000012.1, forward strand.
GAACTAAATTGATAAAATAAAAAATTATTACATGATTAATTTTAAATTTTAATTGACTGAAATTTCAAGTGTCATATTGTTACAAAACAAAAAGCAATTTTATCATTATAGAATAAAATAATAATAATATAAGGCATCTAATGAACAAATTTAATCGACAAGGATTTGGTCACCCATATATGGTAAATCGAGTTTCACCTTTATTAATTACGAAAAAAATCATATCTTATGCAATATAAAATTAACGTACTTGTAAATGTACAACAGTTAATCAATTCATACTTTTTATTTTTATTTTAATGATTACTATTGACTAATATCCAACCGTTGGTAATTTTCTTTTTTTTTTTTAAAAAAAAAATTACTTGATAGCAGAAGGTGGGAAAGAATAATTAAAGGTGGTGGATTTGCATGATTGAAACTGGGCAGCCATGCATGCACTACTCTTTCTTTCGTTACATCATTTCATATGCTTTACATCATCATCAAAATGCATTCATTATGCTCCTCACTTTCTTACCTTCCTGCACCACATCTTCAGAACCGATCCATTATTTTTAAGGATTGGATACCAAAAATATTTTAGGGTTCTATTTTTGTATAAAAAATTTATAAATTTTTTATATGAAAGTGATTTTTTTGTTGGAGGAGGGATTGTGAGGCTAGGGGTAGAGACTCAGAAAAAAATATATTTTAAGGGGTAGGGTTAAAAGTGGTTTAGTGATGCCGACGAAAATAATTATTTTTAAAAATAAGAATTTTAAACTTTATGCTTTATGAAATAAGAAACAAGCTTCAGTCAACTTGAACAACTTATTCATTTATTAGTTTATTGAACTTTATTTAATACATTACTTAATGTAAATATATATATATATATCGTAAGAAAACTTATTGAATAAGGAGTGAATTGAGTAAACTTCAAATATTAATGATATACTTATTCAAATACAAACAGATTTACTGATGTTGCATTATTAATATTAAAAGACACGATTATTCATCATATAAAATTATAAAAAGAGCAAAAAATATTGAGCCAAAAAACAGAATAGTGAAAGCACGAGCCAGGCTCGTTTGGATTATTTATAAACTCAAGATTAAGTTGAACTTTGATAGTTAAGTTCAAACTTAGTTTGTCTTAAAATATTGAGCTCACAAGTAGCTTGAACTCGATGGGCTTCGATAAATCTTTTGTAGCACGTTAAAAGAACTTAGCTTGAGCTCATTCTAAGGCAAAGCTGGCACAGAGCTATGCCTAGAGCCATTAGAACATAACGACAAGGTGAGGCAGATCACAACCAACTATTTAGTAGGACATGATGAATCGAAAAAAAAAAAAAGACAAAATGCTAAAATATTATCCTAACTTAAACCCATCATGAGTTGAGTGGTCAACCCACCTTTTATCGTATACTAATTTTTGTTAGAACGGGCTCTCCCTCCCCCCAAAAGACATATGTTCTGCTTAGGCCAACCTACTGCAGCACGTTATGTAGCAGACTCTTTCTATCCAGCCCAACCAACCTATTATAAGTTGTGGGTTTGGTTTGATCAACGGGCCTGATCTATTTTAACAACTCTAGTTACGTTCCCATGTTCACGTTTGATAATTGTGTTGTGTGTATATATACATAAATACATATGTATTTATTTATTTATTTATTTACATAAACATTATCTAATATTATATAAAACTCACTTTGAAGTTACTCATTGTATTTGTTGGGATTATTTCTTATTCTGCAATGTTCACGTCTAAAATTAGGCTAGTTTTTATTATGTAATGACTCATTAGTCCAAATTATAGTATACGGTTAACGTATATTAGGGACAGTGAAACTTAATTATATAATTGCCTTTGTCTCCGATGAATGGTTATTGATTGCAAACTTTTGTATTTGTTTATATTAATTTGAGTTGGAACCAAAAAAAAAAAAAGTTCTTGAAGGGAAGTATAATAAGGTTAAATGTCTTCATCATAAAAAAATAATTAAATAAATAAAATAAAGAAGTTTAAGGGTAAGAAACGTGGATGGATTCAAATCACAATCTATAGAGAATCCCTCTAATATATACCTTTTGTCTACATTAGTTTACTTGCCATCTTAAACAATATTTGTCTTAGCAAAACGGGACATTATGACCCCACATAAAAATACTTATTTAATAATAAAAGAGTTATATTTTTATACCTAAAGAAGCTTTATTCTTTTCAGCTTAATAAAAAATATGCGCACATACACTGCACTGTAAGTGTGTTGTTATGACCTCATCCCAGATTAAATAGTGTATTATGTGGCAGTGGGTTTATTTGGAGGGAAGATTTGAAAATTAACAAATTTTTTTGGGCTGGAGATGCATCATGATATGTCCACTTTTTATACAACATTGCTAAATTGGATTTAAATTAAATCTACTTCTTCTGGATTCTTACGTCGCCAAAAAAATTTGTCTGTTAAACATTATAATAAACACCAAGCGTGTTAGTGCACCTAATGTACATCCTGCAATTTAGTGAATACAATTAATTGAATTAATTAATTAAAATTGGATTAATTGACTGTATTATGGATTACTCAAATAAGCTGACTCTTTTCAATATAGAATGAATAATGGTGGTCAGAATTGGTGGATATCTTCACAATTACACATAATCTCTCTCTCTCTCTCTCTCGTATATGATTTTCGACTATTAATATCGGAACTTTGATTGTGAATTGTGGTGGATTCTGAACTCTATATTTAATCCTTGTAGCCTATTTATAGATGATTTGAAATTTTAGTTTGCTCCAATTATGAGATAATACTCTAATTTCTATATTGGTATTAGACCCGACCTCAAACTTAATTTGATGGTGAGAATACTTGCTTAAGTAAAGATACCAAGTGGATTAAGAGAACTCTGGGTTTAGATGGGAGCTTGTTTGAGGGCAAATGTTAGACATGAGAATGATTATAAGTATTGATATATCTACATCAGTGTGAGTTGTATTGGAGCAGTACAAAAGCAAAATCATATGGACTCAAGTGGTCCAAAGTGAACAATTATCATACTCATAAATTCGGCTATTCACACGAGTTCAAGCAGTCTATTAAAACTTATTATTGAAATAAGTAGTACATTTTAAGTAAATAATTAGTATTATTAAAACACTTATTATAATGATTTTTAAATTAACAAATAATATATTTCAAGATAACAAGAAATACCTTTTAATTTTTTTTTCTTTTTAAAGCAATACTTTATAAGATTTGTGATTGAACTCCGGGTCGCACCTGCATGCACAATTTTTATGCATACTATATTAGTTCAAAATAATATTTCAAATCATAGTTCACGACATTTGTATGCATGGCATATATTTTCATTATTATGTACATAATATATAAATATAAAAGATATACTGAAATAGAAGAACACAAAATATAATCTTGCAAACTGCTATATTATTTCTTTACAATTTAGTGGTTGTAAGAGTTTGAATTCATTATCTACAAATATATAATTTGATTGTGATAATAAATGTAATTTCCCACAAAATTATTAATTTATTGTTGAACAATATATATATATATGTATACATTATTTATATATATTTATATATTCCACAATGTTTAAAAAAACACCTGCATAAACGTACGAGTTGCTATTTTTCTCCTCAAGTTTTTCTTAAAAAAAAAACAAAATCCCTAATTATTCCCTCGTCTTCTTTTCTTTAAGAGGCCTCAATTGGCAAATGAGTACACGTGAGTATAGTTAGTGAGTCACGTGACGCTCGTCCCATTTCAAGATTCCCTTTCCATGCATGAGTGATGACCCAACTAATTTATAACCACTTACCAACATCTAGAGCAGAAAGTCAGAATTTTTGGCCTTTTTTATTTTTTCTTTTTTAGGGATATACAATATTAATTTGATCGTCAAATAGCACTTCAATCCCATACTACTCAAAAATAAAATTTAAAAAAAAATCTTGAATATAAAATTTGTTAGATGTGCAACGAGCATTATTATTATTATTATTATTATTATTATTATTATTATTATTATTTTTCAGATTGAAAAACCATTTTTTGATATTTAATTTTCAGCTATCACGCCTTATTGCAGGCATACATGTCCTTTTGATATTAAATAATATGTCATTGTTATTATTTATTTTGTTCGTATTGTCATAATGATTGAAATTATTTCGTTAATTTATTATTAAATAAAAATTTAAAATATAATAAGTATAGTGGGATAACTAAAGTTTGTTGGAGTCTATTAAATACTCATGTGGCAATACATGTCCATGTAAAATATTTATAGAAACCCATATATAGGTTAATATTAATAAAAACGTACAAGCATAATTTAAAATTTTTAAGGTATTGATCTACTGATACGATACCATAAATAAATTTAACCCGCATTTAATATTTTTTATATTACGATTTCAAAAATATTTTAATGTTACAAATATTAATTATTCTACTAGTATAATTTTAAGAATATTCATAAGGAAACATAGATTGAGAATAACATTTATTTTCTTATATTATAATATCAAATCAATGACTATCTAAAATAATAAAAGAGATTTATATTTATATTAGTAGCCTAATACCAAACCTTATTAGAATAATAACAAGCCATAATTGGAATTACATTAATAAAATTAAATTATTAAATCAATAAAATTCAATAAACTAACTCCAATCTCCATCAAGTACCTACATGGGTGTTGCTCAATTATTCATCCTTGATTAATTCTTTTTTTCATCTTTTTTTTTTTTTGTTAATATTTTTTTTATCACATGTGACACTTCGAACCAGTTAAACTAGTAGCATATAACTTTTGGGGTTTTTTTTCAAAATAATGCAAAAAAAAAAAAAAATTTACGAAATAGGCATGTTTCCGAACAGTTTTTAAAAATAGGTAAAACGTCACCGCCGGTGACGTTATTTCAAAAAAACGTCACCGGAGGTGACGATTCTAAATTAAAATGAAAGAACGTCACCTAAGGTGACGTTCTTTCATTTATTATGTATTACATCATATATATATGTGATATACATGCATATATATATATATAGATACCGACATATATATATATACATATATATATATGTATACATATATATATATATATAACCTGTAATATATATATATATTTCAAATATGTATATATATATATATATTTTTTAAATTTAATAAGTGAATATATAAAAAAATATATAATAATAATAATAATAATATATGTAATAATAATATATAGAAATATTTATTAAATTAAATAATAAATTTTTTTATTAATTCATATCTTTTAAATTAATAATATATATAAATTTATATATATTATTATTTATAGATATATATTTTATAAATAAATATATATATATATATTTATTTAAGATAAAAGAAATATTTTTTTTATTTAAGATAAAAGAAATATTTAAATATATTTTTATAATATATATGATATATATATGTATTTATAAAATTATTATTTATAAATAAGAATATATATTTTGAATATGTATATATATATTTTTATTTATTAAGTGAATATATAAAAAAATTATATATATAGTAATAATAATATATGTAATAATAATAATATATAAAAATATTTATTAAATTAAATAATAATTTTTTATTTTTAATTAACATCTTTTAAATTAATTAAAAAAATATATAATAATACAAATATATAAATTTATATATATATTCGGATATTATATATATTATTATTTATAAATATATATTTTATAAATAAATATATATATATATATATATGTGTATATACAACCTATAATCTATATAACTAAAAACGTCACCTTAGGTGACGTTTTTTAAAAACGTCACCTTAGGTGACGTTTATTGTTTTTTTTTATTTCATATTATTATAATATGTATATAATTTATTTTGAATATATATATATTTTTATTTATTAAGTAAGAATATATATTAAATTATAAATTTTAAAAGTAAATTATTTATTAAGAAAAAATATATATTAAATCATAATTTCAATTAAGTTAACAATTTTTAATTTTTTTATTATATATAGATATGTATTTATAAAATATATATATATTCTAAATATATTTATTGAATATTTATATATATATATATATATTATTTATTAAGTAAATAAAAATAATTGAATAACCGTTAGATTTTAAGAAAACGGCAAGATGACATTTTTTTATTTGTTTTATATATTATATATAGATATATATAATTTTATTTATTAACTAAATATATAAAATATATATGAAGTAACATCATAATAATTTACTTTTGAAAATTTTGATTTAAGATGAAAAAATTATATATTTATTCGGTATAATAGTTTGTTGTTGTGTTATATATATGTTATATAATAATAATGAACTTTATTTATTAAATTATTTCATAATTTTTACAAACTTAAGATACCTATATATCACTCTATACAATAATTAATACAATATTATTATTACAATATTCATGAAAGTCCAACATTTGAAATAGCAATCATAGCTAAACCAATTCATTTTATTGCCTAGTTGAGGAAGATGGTCCACTGACGACATCATTATCTTCAAAATTGAAAAGCTTCTCAAGTTGGTCGAAGAATGGCTCATCATCCATTAGGTATGCAATTGTATTTGTCATTTTGGGATCACGATCCTATAAATGTAAGAATAAGTAATAGAAGCGTGAAATATATATTTACAATGAATAAAATAAATGATTGCTTAAAGTATAGAGAAAATTACCCATAAACGCCAACAATAGTCTTTATGGTTTATATATCGTCTTTCACCAACCATACGAACTCCGGCCGTCATTATCATTTTTTTGAACGTGTAGTGACGCGATTGTAGCAAATCAACCCGCCTTTTCACATCAACGTAAGAGAAGTTACGCTCCTTGAATTGGTTCTTCAACACATTTCTTACGTTCAACAAGCAGTTGCTATTATGGTTACCAATTTCCCAATCACCTGCTTCGACGTCCTTCACAAGAGTATCCACAAGCACGGTCTCCATTTCCTTTGTCCAGTCGGTGTTTGAGTAGAACTGAGCTTCAAACATGTTATAACATTTTGATTGTGGAGGAAGAGGAGAGAATTCTAGGGGATGATCCATAATTGTAGGTAAGTAAAATCATTCAGCACACACATATTTATAATGGTTTCTTCCTGGGTCCCTTAAGTTTTTTTTTCTTTTTTTTTTGGTTTTTGGGCATAAAGTTAGTAAAACTGTTGATGGGACGTTTGTATTCATTTAATATTAACGTATAAAAAAATGTAGAAAGCATACGTAAATGAAAGCAGGTAAATGATATTGACATATATATGTATATATATTTGATACTTCAATAATATATATATATATATATAATTCTTATATATATATTTGTTTCTTTTTGAGGTGACGTAAAAAAAATTCGAAAATAAATTACACATATATGAAACCATGAAACTCCACATATAACATGGTTTTTTCTCTTTAACATAATCACTTACATTACACAAATCTTCATAAGGTTTGTACATGATATTAGAAATCTTCAGATTGTGAGCTTGCTTGTTGAGTTTCTTGTGCTTGCAATGTTTGAGAATGTCGAAGAGGTTGTTGACTGGTTCCTTCTCCTTGTCGACGAGCATGTCTTCTCCTAGCATGTTGTCTAGCTCGTGCTTGAGGCCAATCCATCTCATTCGGAATTCGCAACCTTCGATTTCTTCCTCGGCGATAAATATTTCTTAAAGTGGTGTCATGAAATAACTGAAAATCAGGCTCATCCCAATATTCCTCCCCTAAATAGGGTTGGAATGCAGCAGCATATGTTCGCTTGTAGTTTACCAAGCAATAATACGGTTGTACAAATGAAGTAGCATTAATCCGTAAATCAGCGCATACACTCATCACATGAGAACATGGAATACCATATAAGGTCCACTTGCCGCAAGAGCAGTCTCTAGTAGAAAGCCTGACAGCATGCATGTGGCCCCCTTTGCCTGGTCTTGGTTTCGTGACCACCATAGCAGATTGCTCATGGTAATCGATCTGGGTAACCACATGGCCCACAGACATATGCGACCAATACTGATATTTTGAATGAGCAAAATCAGTATATGATTGTGCATTACTCTGCATTCTCTGCACAGCTTTTTTTCGTTCTCTAAAATAGGCAACGCATCGCTTGAACGTGATCTCCACTATAGCTGTTAGAGGAAGACGTCGAGCACCCTTTAAGACACCGTTAAACGATTCAGACACATTAGTGGTCAAAATACCATGTCGCCAGCCACCATCATGCGCGAAAGCCCATTGTTCTTTATTGATTTCATTGAGATACAAGAACGCAGCTGGGTTCAGATTTCTGATTTCATTCATAACACTGTTATGCTTAATGATTTGGTGTTCAGATCCAGCACGCCAACACAGATCTTTCAATTGCACATCTTTAAAATGCGAATTGAAATTTGAACAAACATGTCTCAAACAAAAACGACTCACTCCATGTGGGGCATTAAATGTTGGTATTGACTCGATTGCACTTAAAAGACCTGCATTTCTATCTGAAATAATGCACATCTGAGCCCTCCCACGTATAACGTACTTGCATGTGATTTTCCTATAAACCTTGTATGTGATTTTCCTATTGGCTCGTGTGGAAGTTGATGCTGATGATCTTGATGTTGAAGCCATACCTATCAAACATAATTTGTAAGGGTTATTATAGTGTTTAAATTTAATTTTTTGTTAATATCCTATAATAATATTTTAAATATTTAAAGAACTTGTACTTAGTCAACATAACCGTCCGTAAATCATAACAAGTTAAAACATACAGTACATGGAAAATTATGCACATATGAATGTATATACGAAAACAAATAAACATTCAGTTATGAAAGTAAATATATATACTAACCTTAGTTGAACGAGAAATTTGATGGATGAGTATATAAGGAGACGTGATGAGAAGGAAGTTAAAATTGAGAGTGAAAGAAAACAGAGAAGTTAAAGTTGAGAGTGAAAGAAAACAGAGAGTCTTCACGTATATATATACTTATTCAGAATATATATTATATATTTATAAATATATATATATATATATCTATATATAATATATTAAAAAAATATGAACACGTCACCGTCGCATTAATTTGGTATGCATTATTTGCTTTCACGTGATTGAAGAAGACAATGTTTGAAAAACAGCTTTCTCCTTTTTCAAACTTGCATTAAATTTGGCGTGACTTTTGCCCCGCACAAATTTGTCTTGAATACATTATTATTGCAGCCTTTGCAGAGGACACGTTTTTACATATGTATATTATATCTAATATATATATATATATATTTATTCATAATATATATCTATTCGAATATATATATATATATATATATAAATATATAAATTCATATCTTTTTATTATATTTATATATATTATTAATTCAAAAATTATGAATTAATAATCAAAAATTATTATTAAATTTAACATATTTTTTTAAATTTTCCTTAAATAAAATTATATCCTATCCATTTTTAAAATTATAATTTAATATATCATTTTATATATTTACTTATTAATTTAAAATATGTATATATATTCTAAATAAATAAGATATATATATATATGTAATAATAATATATAAATATATTATTAAAAAAAAAAAAAGGAAACATCGTCACCTAAGGTGACGTTTTTAATATTATGTATATTATATCATATATATTTATAAGATACATATATATATATATATATATTTTTGAATAATAATATGTATATATATATTCGAATATATATATATATATAAATATATAAATTCATATCTTTTTATTAAATTTATATATATTATTAATTTAAAAATTATGAATTAATAATCAAAAATTATTATTAAATTTAACATATTTTTTTAAATTTTCCTTAAATAAAATTATATCCTATCCATTTTTAAAATTATAATTTAATATATCATTTTATATATTTACTTATTAATTTAAAATATGTATATATATTCTAAATAAATAAGATATATATATATATATGTAATAATAATATATAAATATATTATTAAAAAAAAAAAAAGGAAACATCGTCACCTAAGGTGACGTTTTTAAAAAAACGTCACCTAAGGTGACGTTTTTAATATTATGTATATTATATCATATATATATTTATAAGATACATATATATATATATATATTTTTGAATAATAATATATATATATATATATTCGAATATATATATATATAAATATATAAATTCATATCTTTTTATTATATTTATATATATTATTAATTTAAAAATTATGAATTAATAATCAAAAATTATTATTAAATTTAACATATTTTTTTAAATTTTCCTTAAATAAAATTATATCCTATCCATTTTTAAAATTATAATTTAATATATCATTTTATATATTTACTTATTAATTTAAAATATGTATATATATTCTAAATAAATAAGATATATATATATATGTAATAATAATATATAAATATATTATTAAAAAAAAAAAAAAAAGGAAACATCGTCACCTAAGGTGATGTTTTTAAAAAAGCGTCACCTAAGGTGACGTTTTTTATATTATGTATATTATATCATATATATATTTATAAGATACATATATATATATATATTTTTGAATAATAATATATATATATATATTCGAATATATATATATATATATAAATATATAAATTCATATCTTTTTATTATATTTATATATATTATTAATTTAAAAATTATGAATTAATAATAAAAAATTATTATTAAATTTAACATATTTTTTTAAATTTTCCTTAAATAAAATTATATCCTATCCATTTTTAAAATTATAATTTAATATATCATTTTATATATTTACTTAATAATTTAAAATATGTATATATATTCTAAATAAATAAGATATATATATATATATATATACATATATGTAATAATAATACATAAATATATTATTAAAAAAAAAATGGAAACATCATCACCTAAGGTGACGTTTTTAATATTATGTATATTATATCATATATATATTTATAATATACATATATATATATATATATTTTTTTTGAAAATTAATATATATATATATTCGAATATATATATAAATATATAAATTCATATCTTTTTATTATATTTATATATATTATTAATTTAAAAATTATGAATTAATAATCAAAAATTATTATTAAATTTAACATATTTTTTTAAATTTATCTTAAATAAAATTATATCCTATCTATTTTTAAAATTATAATTTAATATATCATTTTATATATTTACTTATTAATTTAAAATATGTATATATATTCTAAATAAATAAGATATATATATATATATATGTAATAATAATACATATATATATTATTAAAAAAAAACGAAACATCGTCACCTAAGGTGACGTTTTTAATATTATGTATATTATATCATATATATATTTATAATATACATATATATATATTTTTTTGAATAATAATATATATATATTCGAATATATATATATATATATAAATATATAAATTCATATCTTTTTATTATATTTATATATATTATTAATTTAAAAACTATGAATTAATAATCAAAAATTATTATTAAATTTAACAAAGTTTTTTAAATTTATCTTAAATAAAATTAAATTATATCCATTTTTATAATTATAATTTAATATATCATTTTATATATTTACTTATTAAATAAAAATATGTATACATATTCTAAACATATATTATTATTTATAAATATTTATTAGAAATATATATATATATATCTATATATAATATATATAAAAAAAATCTATAAACATCAATTAATTGAGCATGCATTATTTGCATGCATTATTTGAAGAATCACATCAACTTTTGCAGAAATTTGTCGTGCAAACTTTATCATTGTAGCCTTTACAGAGGAGACCATATTTACTGTATTGCAGGAGGTGGCGTGACTTTTTCTCCTCAGAAATTTGTCGTGAATACTTTATTATTGCAGGAATGCATTTATAAAAAGTTTAAAAAATTACGAAAGTCATTAAAGCATTTAATGAAAGTTTGAAAACTCAGGAATGCATTTATAAAAGTTTGCCGTGAAGAAATAATTGAAGCATGCATATATCACATCAACAGTCTGTATTTTACACCTATATAATGACAACTACATCTCCCTTCTATTCACGTTTCATTTCATTTTCCTTCTTCAACATTCTTCGTCCATTTTCCTCCTTCTTAATTCTCGTTCAACATTGATTGTGCTCACCTCGTTTTTTGGAAGAATTTATTACTGCTGCAATCGCGTCTTTATTTTCTTTGTATAAAAAGGTATGTTTTATGGAGCCAAGTATCACATACTTGAATATTTTTTTGTTCTACTTGTAATTTAATTTTTTTTTATTATCAATAGATATATGTTATAAATTTTTTTAATGTTGTTCTTTCATTTGCAGTGATAATGGATATCAATTCACACAACCACTATGGCCCGAAGGAACCGACAGTTCTCACCCTTCAATCTCAGCACATTTCCGAGGGCCTACTGAAGCCCGACGGTGATTTAAACTTTTTCTTTCGCTTTAGGCGGTGCGATAATGATTTTTGGGAATTATTTGACCAGGAAGGGTCTGAGATCCACACACGCGTACTGGATTTGTTATTTCAAATGAGTCTCTATGGTGTGTATAGGTGCGGGAGGTTTTACCCGGACAACCACTTAATAACCGCTTTGGTGGAGAGGTGGCGGCCTGAAACCCATACATTTCACATGCCTGTTGGTGAAGCAACGGTGACTTTAATGGATGTCGCCTTAATATGGGGTTTGCCGATTGAAGGGGATCCGGTGTGCGGACTTGATCCTACAATGTCTCCAAATGAGTGGGCTAATTACTGTCAGGCGATGTTAGGTTACACGCCAGACATATCCCACATAAAAAGTGGAAAGATTAGAGCTACCTCTTTAGCCGCTCATATGCGATCGCATCCAGTGACGGATGATAGCACAATTGAACATGTCGAGCAATATGCTCGGGCATGTGCTTTATTCTTGATATGCGGTGTGATGTGCCCTGATGCCAGTGGAAATTTGTTACCACTAGTATATTTACAATGTCTGCAAGACATAAAGAAAGTTATTGAATTCAGCTGGGGCAGTGCCGTACTATCTTCTCTATACCGTCACTTGTGCGATGGCGCCTTGGAGTATAAAGAAAACCTCGGTGGCCCAGTTCAACTGTTAAAGGTACTTATAAATTTTTTATGATATATTAATGAATCTACCATACGTAACCTTTGTAATTACTCTTTTTTTGTGTTTTCATAATATTTGATAGATTTGGGCATGGTCGCGCATATCTTCTATTGTACCTGTATATAAGAGGAGTAGATTAAATATGCAAGAAATTGAAAGACCTGATCATTTGGGTGGTGGTACACTCCCTGTCCCCCCTTTCGGTGCCCGGTAATATTTACAATACAAGCCATGTTGTTTTGGTTATTTTATCGTTATTGGTAATATTTACAGTGCACACCCAAATGTAATGCATCTACTGATTAACTAGTAAAATATATGTAACAGGTGGAATATTGATAGCAGTTTCGTGCACACTGGTAGGCGCCAGGTCAAGGTTTTTCGAGAAATATTGGATAAATTGACACATGACCAGGTTCGATTTATTACTTCATTTTAATTATTCTTATATGTATTAATTAAAAACACATGTATGTTTTTTGGTTTTTGGTTGTTGTGTGTCATCAGTTTACCTTCGCGGTGCTTCTCGGACAATGTACGAGCTATATGTCCATTGATTTTCTTCTCATTTGTGGAGTTCCATCATCCAGAAAGAGTCTTACGTCAGTTCCGAATGTTGCAAGACATACCTAATCGGATCGACCCTCTTGATGACTGGAAGACGAACGTGCATCAGATTGATCATAAAGGGCGAAAAAATGCTAACTGGATGGACATACACGCGAAGTATGTTCATCAGTGGAATCAAAGACATGAGTATCTCACGGGAACCCAATATGCAATGAACCCAACGACGACACCCGATTACTATGATTGGTATAACTCGATTACACGTCGTTTTATATCCCCTGTAGATACGCATGACATAATGGGAATAAAAACTGGAGATGCTTCACTGATGCACTACATGGTACGCAACATATATGCAGTTCTACAATTAATTTTATATCTATTCAACATGATTGGTGTTTTAATATACATCTTTTATCTTATTTGTAGATCGAACAGTTGGAACCCATGAAGAGAAATATACAAAATAGAAATAGGTTAGACATTGACCAACTTAATAGTTTGTTAGATGAACAGCTCTCATTGTATGAAAATATAGAGCGAACAATTGAGAGACTGTCCCCCGAGCCTCCGCAAATGACGTATACCCAGCCTGTACATCAACAACAGACGCAAAGTCAAGCAGAAAATCATATGAGAATTAGAAGGCGTCGATCCCCTGAAGTTCGGATGCCACCACCTGCGAACTTTGCATCAACATCTTCGCGGCCCGAATACCAAACTGAAGGACATATGTCGGATGTATATAGGCCTTCAATGAGTACACCACCGTATACTCCGACACCCTACCATCCATTAATGTCCACTCACTCGCCATTTCCTGGTATGAACGTTGACCTCGGAGCAGGAGACACGAGCAATATGCCAAACTACGACTATGTCCGTCCTACTCCGATTCAATTCCAGTATTCAGATGTGGCTACTTTCCGGGATGTACCAGACCACTCTACGTCATCCTCCAGCAGAATGACAATTCATTTGACACCAACCTCGGAGGAAGATGACGTCGAAGAAGACATACAGCCACAACCACCCGTTGTCAACACAAGAGGTAGACGAGGTGGAACTCGAAGGAGACAACAAGAAATATCAGGAAATGTCGGGCAAGGTGAAGGAAGAGGTCGCCGAACTAGAAGAAATCGAGGTTGTGGTACAGGAGGTCATTTGTAATAGGTGTGAATATAGATCATAACAAACAAACAATTATTTTTATTTACTGATCTGAAAAAAAAAAAGTTACTTTATACCCATGACACATTCATTACAATGAAATTTTAGTTGCAATTTTCATAATTTTGCATCTAATTTTGATATTCTTTTTCATATTAGTTTTCAAGTGAATTTGAATTTTCTTTATTTATGTATTATTTTCTATGTTTACTTATAATTTATAGTATATACATAACAAAAAGAAATTTTTCGCGAAGATGTACTTTTTTTAATTTCAATATTTTATTTTAGCATTTCATTTTCGCTTTAAATTAATTAACTGCATAATTGTTACACATTCTATACAAGTCGTCCATTAATAAAACAGCACACCACAATTAATTTAAAATCCAAACTATTTATTATTTTGTATCATTTACATCTACTAACCAAATTTTTTAAAAAATTAAATAAATTTGCATAATTAACATTCCAACCCAAAGTTTTGTGCCAATTAATAATAATACATAAATATATATATATGAAATTTAAAAAAAAATACAATAAACCTCACCTTTAAAAAACGTCATCTAAGGTTTTTAGTTATATATATATTATATATTATATATACACATATATATATATTTATAAAATATATATTTATAAATAATAATATATATAAATTTATATATATTATTATTATATATATTATTAATTTAAAAGATATGAATTAATAAAAAAATTAATTATTTAATTTAATAAATATTTCTGTATATTATTATTACAAATATTATTATTATTATATATATTTTCTTATATATTCACTTAATAAATTTAAAAAAAATATATATATACATATTTGAAATATATATATATATATATATTACAGGTTATATATATATATGTATACATATATATATATGTGTATATATATATATGTCAGTATCTATATATAATATATATATATGCATGTATATGATATATATATATGATGTATGTACATATATAATTATATCATAAAAGAAAGAACGTCACCTTAGGTAACGTTCTTTCTTTTAATTTAAAATCGTCACCTCCGGTGACGTTTTTTTGAAATAACGTCACCGGCGGTGACGTTTTACCTATTTTTAAAAACTGTTCGAAAACATACCTATTTTGTAAATTTTTTTTTTTTTTGCATTATTTTGAAAAAAAACCCATAACTTTTGGAACCGGGCATAGCTTTAGCTTGGTTATCTTTAATTTTTTGTATTACTTGAATTATATGTAAAATAAAAATCAACTAGGATATAATTTCACTCGAGATCATATATATTATCTTAAATTTTGTCTCAAGATACATGTTGTATCTATAAATAACATTATTAATAAACATGTTAGGTATATTTTTAAAATTATAATATAAAATAACAAAATATAGTTTTTGCTCAAAATTGGTGGGCCCGAGCTAAAAGCTAGAGAAGCTTTCTTGCCGCAAAAATAGAAGGCATGAATAGAATAATAGTTTCACTGAAACTCCCTATTTTATTTTGGATTACATTTAATGATCTAATTTCACGAATATACTTGTATATACAAACAACATCATTAATGAACATGTTACACTTATTTGTAAAAGTGTAATATAAGATTAAAAAAAAAAAAGATATTTTTTATCCAAAATAACTAGTGAATTATAGTTAAAAGCTAGATAAGCTCTCTTGTGGCAAGGAATAAATTGCACAAGTAGCATAAGAATTTCACTCAATAATCTTTATTTTATTATGAGTTTCTTGCTATGATTCAGTTTTATTAATAGACACTATATATGGATAATATTAATAAAATTATAATATAAAATAAAACTAGATAGTTATGGTCAAGATAATAATTGGTGGGCCCGACTGGAAGCTGGAGAAGAACTCTTCCCATAAAGAACAAAAGACATAAATAGAATAATAGTTTCATCCCAAATCCCATATTTTAGTTAAATTTTATTTTCTGTTCTAATTTTTATCAACATACATTATATATATGAATGACATAAGTAAGAAACATAATTTGTGAATTATTATATAAGATGAAAGAAGATAGTATTTGCCGAGAATAATTGGTGGGGGCGAAGCTAGAAACTAGAGAAGGTCTGTTGCCGCAAAGAACACAAGGCATAAAAACAAGAAAAGGGACTCCAAATGCAACAAAAACTCTGCATCTACATGCTGATAAATCTTACAACCTACAACATTTTATTTTTTAATCAAGAATGTCAGAGAATAAATCCCAGTGGGCACAACTTTGCCTCTGTCAAGTCTCGCCCTCCATCTGTCCTGCCCTCTGATCTCTCGCTGTTTTAATATGCGCATATTAATGTTAAAATTTACGAAACTGGTTGCTTCGCACACACTCCTGTCTCTCGTCGGTTGAGATTAACCGCAATGGCTTCCGCTGTAATTTGACTAATTCTTTTGCATAACCAAGAACCGGCGTTTTCTCCTTGTCCTTTTTCACAGTCTTAGAATATGGTCTTTTCTCTCTCCATATTTCAACCATTTTTGTTCTCCTCAAATCTCTACAGCCCTTGACTTGTTTTTCTACTATTTTCCTTAGCTTTATCTCAACTAAGTTCCAAAAGGGTCTCTTTATTTGAGGTGGGCTTGCTGGATTTTCTGTTTGTTTTGTTATATTTGGCCATGGAAGATCGTGTTCTTGATCTTGAAGTGGATGTCAATGGCGAAGAGGTTTTCATGGTAAATAAGGTAATGATTCTTGCCTTTTTGTTTTCTTGGCCGCCTTTTTCTGTTTCACTTTGTTCTTTGTCACCAAACGGCTTCTTCTATTTTGAGGTTCCTGTCAAAATTCTGTAGCTTTTTTCTTTAATGGCTTCTGTTCTTTTCTGGGTTGGTTTTTTTGCTGTTGGTACTAGGCATTTGGCTTCATCTCAACTTTCTTGCACTTGAATGTTGTTCTTCATATGTTGATTTTTCCAGCAGGTAATGAATCGCCTGTTAAATCTATGACATTCTCCCTTATGGAAGTTCATATTTCATTATGTCTAAACTCCAAATTATCATTTCACAATTATTTTCATTTAATTCTGCTGTCCGTACGGAATCATCTTTAAAAGTTTTGCAGCTAAATTGTGCTGGAATGTGGGGTTTAGCTATTGTCTAAACCACTTATTCTCATCATTTTAGCCAACATATTATCCTATTCTGTCCCTTATCTCATTTATTGTTGCTAGTTTGCATATTTAATGCTGATACCTTTACTTTTGATTCTTTCACACCTTTCAAGGGACTAAAGAACTAGTGCAAATTTCAAATTGCTACTGTTCTTTCCCTTCTTTGTAGGGCTGTAACCTCTTTGCCCGATTTCCCTAGCCAGAATTTATTACATAAAATGACATCTCATCTTTCTTTATCTGCAAATTGTCTGTAACTGCCCTTTTTTGGGTTCTATTTTAGTTATTAGCAACTTCATTTTGTTGATGAATTTCTAGCATTTGCAGTGTTTATGGTAATAAGATAAAACATGTTTTCCTTAATTTATGTTTTAGACCACTTGCATTGGTCCCCATTTTGATCTTCTTCATTGCTTTCCATTCAGTAGTTTTAGACTTTTGGGTTAGCCTTTGTGTGGCTACTTTAGAGTATCGGTTATCCGTTGGGTATTCTTGATGGGACTCTACTGATATGATGCTGCGTTTCTATCCATATCACCTAACTTTGGTTCTTTTTTTTTTTGTGACTCTTGTAGGGAGTTATATCTTCTTATTCTGGAAAATTAAATAAATTGGTCGGTAAATCGAAAGGTGGTACCCGGCGTCTGAAGGTGATATTCAATGACTTCCCTGGAGGAGCAGCAAACTTTGAGCTCATCACAAGGTTCTGCTACAACAAGGGACAACTCAGCATAAATCCTCTCAACATCTCCAATCTCACTTTTGCTGCCCATTTCATGGAAATGACCAAAATGGCATCTGGAACCGAGAATCTTTGTGAGCAAACGGAGAAATCACTTGAAGAGATTCGATATTGGACTTGGTCTGAGCTATTAATCGCTTTAAAGCAGTGCCGAGACATATCCCCTAGACCTAGTTCTTTGAGTATTCTTGATAAATGCTTGAATTTTCTCGTTGGAAGAATTGCATCATCTTGCGAAACAAGTCCATGTCCGTCCATTTCTTCGTCTGATAGCTCTGGTTTTCGATTGTCATGCGACACAAGAAGCACCGAGAGTGTAAAAAACAGTTCTTTTAGGGCAACATGGTGGTTTGAAGATCTTGGGGGATTAGACACCGATCTAATTCAGATGTTAGTAAGGTTGATGGTATCGAGAAATTTTGATAACGGGATTATTAGTAGATTTCTCTTCTACTATCAGAAATCAGGATCCACTTCTGCTTCAATGGATCAGAAGATTAAAATCGTTGAAATGGCTGTTGAAATGCTCGATTCCTTGGACATAAGGTCTGTTTCCTACAAGAGTTTATTTGGGATGCTAAGAGTTTGTTTGAATATGAACTTGAGTCAGTCATGCAGGGACAAATTGGAGGGTATGATCGGTTCACAATTAGATCAATCAACTTTAGATAATTTGCTCATACCATCTCCAATCGGGACAAGTTATTTGTACGATGTGAATCTGGTTCTTAGATTTCTGAAAGCATTTCTGGGCAAAGGAGTGTGTTGTGTACCTTTGAGTCGATTGAAGAAAGTTGCAAGCTTGATGGACTTATACCTAGCTGAAGTAGCCCCGGATCCCTACTTGAAACCGTCCAAGTTCTTGGCTTTAATCAGGGCACTACCCGACTCAGCTAGAGACTCCTCTGATGGAGTATACGACGCTCTGAATTTGTATCTAGAGGTATCCAAAATTTATATATGGTACTCGTTTTTGTTGCTTTACAATGCACAAATGCTCCCCACCCACCGAAGACCAACCTTAACCTGTCCACTGCTGATGCGCGCAAGGGGATGAATCCCAAATGGTGATGATCTTGAAAAATACACCATTTCGCGCACCACATCAGCACCTGGCATATTAAACTATGCCAACGTTGGATAAGGGAGCAACTCCTGGTTTATTCTATTTCTGCTGAAATCTATTTAGAGCCAAAGTTGCTATTATATGGATTATGAACATTAAGTTTGAACTACGATAGAAAGTGATATAATCGATCGAGCTGATTATTAGTATAAATTCGAACATGTTTTCTACTATAATTTTCGTATTAAAAGTACAGTAAAAGGGATTTTCAAGGGCAATATCTGGTGTTTGTTATAATTGATGATTGATCTCACATGATTTAGGTTCATTCAAGCCTGTCCGAAGAACAAAAGATGAAAGTCTGTCATGGTTTGAATTACGAGAATCTATCTTCAGATGTGTTTAACCACCTCACTCGGAACTCCAAATTCCCTTCAAAATCGGCAGTCCAAGCAGTTGTCTCCAAGCAGCAGAAGCTCAAAAACCTGCTTGAAGACACAAACGAGTCCACAACCTTCACTGATTCTCCTTCCTGTTCCTCCAAGACACTAAACAGGAGCAAGAAAGAAGACGGCTCCAAGCAAATCGTACTGTACGCGAAGAAATTCAATCTTTCAGACGAGAATGAGAAGCTGAAAGTACATCTCCAAGGCATGCAGTGGAGAGTGTTGGAATTAGAAAAAGTTTGCAAGAAAATGCAAATCCAGATGACAAAGATGATGAAATCAAGAATGTCAAGCCACAGCAGCTCTAAATCTGTACCTAGACTTTGTTCGTAGAATTTAAATCAAATTTCTATCAGCTTAGTACATGTATCACCTCCAATATTATTACATAGAAAATTATGTACATAGCCTGAGCAGTATCTATTTTTGTTTGTAATAAGGTGATTGTCTTTATTGAAGAGGGGCCACTCTGTTTTACAGAGAATGAAGGTTTGGCAGTACATGAAAGAATGTAAGGAAATAGGATGTCTTATTTTGTGGTGCAGAATCTGTTTATTCTCTGCAATAATGTTGGAGGGTTAATTCCACTACTTAAGGTTGAGTCATTGTCCTTACAGAGAGACAATGGACATAGCTTATGTCCCTCACTGTTATTCTCATGTTTTCTCAAATCTATATCATGTATGGTCCGCATCAAATAGTGACTCATTCGGGATACGCGCTTTTGTGAGCTAATCTTTTATCTTGAGATTAAAGTTAAGTTAGAAGAAAATGTTCGATTTTTTTTTTATGTATTTGGAATTTTTTTTATAAGACTGGTTCAGTTTTTTCTTAGCTACATCATGTATTTTTCATCGTAGAGAAATACACCAAGTACATTACATCAGGCGTAGTGTAGAGGAGATTGACTTATTATCCTATGTTGTGGCCATCAATATTTGTTAAGTATTATTGTTCATGTCTCCTAAAAAAAGGAGTTCTATTTTTAAAATAATATTTGTTTCTAAAAAAAATCATCATGTTTTAAATGTTAATATTTGTTCTATCGATCGAAATTAAAAATTAAATTTTTATTTTAAAAATAAATTATATATAATTGAATAACTTAAATTAACAAATAAAAAGAATTATACAACTACAGCACAAAGATTCAATCTTAAAATAATAATAAACAATCATCACAATATATATATATATATATAAATAGCACAATTACTTTCTACTTGAGTTTATCCTATCCTACCTTCTAGGTTACATGACTTTAAAACTCATTTTTAGATTAATAATCTTTGGTTATATTCTTTCCCCACGGAAAAAATAAAATAAAATATATCCTCATTATTTTCTAAAAAGGCAACTATGTTGTTGCCTTTGCGAATTTTTGAAACGACTATCTTCCTAAGAAAAGAATCGTCTGGATTAAATTGAAGTGACATTTTAAAGTTAGAAGAAATTGCAAAAAGGTTGTTACTACTATACTTTCTGTTTGGAAAATTATTATTTGTCAAAAAAAATGTGTTTCAAAATTTAGATCTTATTTTATTATTTAAAGTAAAAATTATAAAATAAATTTATAATTAAAAATAAATTATATATAATTGAATAAAGCTAATAAAAAATAAAATATTATATATATATATATGAATTTATATTTTAAAAAAATCGTCAAAATACAAAAAAATTAAAATAAAAAATTGTAGGGGGGCAAAAGTGAAATTAAACAAAATTTGGGGACACTGCTCTGAAAAACAGATTCTAACAGCAAAGTTTGCCTGTTTCTTTAGAGTTTGAAACAAAAGAAAAAAGAAAGCCTAAATTATTATAATGTCAGCTGACATGGCAAAGAGCACAGTACATGCATCAACTTTTCACGTGTAGTCACATTTTAAGGAAATATTTAAGAAATTTTTGCAAAAAAAATTAGAAACACACTTTTCTTTATTTTAAAAAATTCTTTATTTTGCACTAAATACACCCACCTTTAAACAAATAATTATATAAGAAATAATTGATTGGATTAAACCTGATTAGCCGCGGATAATTTAGGATCCATGTTTCATGATTTCTCGTACTAGATGTCCGCCCGTACAATACACAGGTTATAATATATTACGTATTAATATCACAATATATAATATATTATTATTACTAATTTATATAAATACATAAATTAAATGATATGTGATTAAAAATATTTAAATGATAAGAATAAAAAAAAGAAATAGATCGTGATATAAATAAAGGAGGTAAAAAGATACTAAGAACTCAAATTTTTAATAAATTACAAACTGTAAATTATGAGAAACCATCATATATACGATATTAATTGTTGAATTATTATATATTTACTCTTTATCATAAATGAAAATCTTCACAACATGTCAATTTGTAACTCTTGATAATGCAACATAAAATATTAGTTCCAGTCATTATATTTGCTTCGAATACACGACGCTTAAGTTTGGTAAGAAATAACTTTATTTTGTTACATGATTCTAAACTTAGATCATTGTTTCTCAATATTTTTTAACCGGAGTACCAACTTTCAAAATCAACTTATAATTTAAAATAACAAAATATTTTATTGCATTAAATTTTTTTGTGTATGTTTGTTACTCATAAGAAATAATATATAAAATAAAAATATGTAAAATATTAAAAAAATAATTATGACCATAGTAAATTAAAATATAGTGTAAGTAAATAATTATTTCAAAGCCTCAAGGTCAAATAAATAAATAAATAATATAGTGAAACTTAACTTAAAACATATATAACAATTTCTAAAAATATTCACAAAGTTAATAAGTCAATATATTAGTAAATATAAATTTAAAATAATTTAATTTAAAAATTGATCAATTTATTTGTTTGAATATTCAAATTATATATATTATATAAAGTAAATGAAAATAAATATTTTAATTTACAAAAACTAATGAGCTTAAACAATAAATTATAATATCATATAAATTTAATATTATAATATTTCTATTTTTAAAAAAAAATAATATTTATATATATTTTACCTTAAATCTATTTCAAATTTGGTATACTATCTTTTCAAATCCATCATATATATTAAAATTAAAGAAATAATATTCAATTCATGAAAAAACTATATTTCATACTTTAAATATAATTATTTATTTCAATATATACAATATTAATGTTAAATTAAAGATAAAAAGAATGAAGATTAATTTAATATGTCATATGTTAAAAATGGAATTAAAACGAAAAAGATATTTTGATTTTTTTTTAATTTTAGTGAAAATACAAATAGAAATAAAAAGAGAAAAAAATGTATAGAAGACACATGTCAATTATTGTGGAGACATGATGTGTCAAGAGAAAATGTACATTCCTATTTCCTGCTTTTGTATTTAGTATGGATAAAGATTAAAATACTTTATTTTTCTAATTACATTTTTTGTATGTTTGTTTTTCTTTATATATATTTTTTCTACTTATAAATTCAAATATCAAATAATATTTTCAATATGTAGTAAATATAAGAAATTATAAAACTTACAGTTTCGCTTAAATTAATTTGAAGTATAGTTTCATATGTCTAGTGCGTCATTCTTCAAAAATTTTATCTAGTAAATAATAAATTGCACGATGAAGTGAATTTTAAAATTTAAATTCAATCCAAATATTTAAAATCAGTTAAAAATATTAAAATGAAACAACTAATTATACACTTGAATGATATAATAATTTTATTCTATAAAGATATTATTTATTTTTATTCTATAAAAATGTTTTATATTTTTTTACATTGTCTCAAATTCATTTAAGAATTTAATGTAATTTTTTGTTCAAATCTAGACATATTTGAAATAAAATCGTAGAAATTTTATTTTAGTTTTTAAATACAAATTTTATTTTTGATTTATACAATATATCATATTTCGAAAAAGGATTTGTAGCAAAAAAGTTATTTGAATTATAAAATTTTAGTTTGAAAATAAAATAAAAAAACTACTTTTTTTTCTACATATAATTTCTTAAAAAATATTTTTTAAGTATAAAATGCAGAACATTTCTTGAAGTGACATGTGTCCCTTTAGCATATTTTTTTTGGGGGGGGGGGGTTCTTTTATTTCTTTTACTAGCATGTTCTCTTGCACGGACATATTAATTTTTTTTGGATTTATTTTCATATAATTTTATAGTATAATATTATTAAATTTAAAAATGCATAACATTGATAATTTAAAAAGTATATAATTATATTCAATAATTTGTATGTATAGCATGATTATGATAAGAGATATAAATATTATACATAAATCATATAACTATATAATGGATAAAAGGTAATACATCCACTACATTTTCCCAAGTTACAGAAATTCCAATATAAGAAAAATAATACCCTTTGTTTTTGTTTTTGTGTGAGATTAACTTTCTTAATTTACAGAAGAATTAGTCATTTAATAATAATAATAATATTGTTCAATAATTAAAAATATATTATATATGGTTTAAAATAATGCATATCCAAATTTAGAAAGCTATTTTAAATGATACTTCTCTTTATATATATATATATATATAATTGGTATAGGTCTTTTATATATTATATATTATATATTATATATACTGTATGCCAAATTTACTATACAAATTACGGAATTTTCTAAAACTTCTGACCAACAACTATTATTCAAGCAAATTAGGTATTCTCTAAAAAAAATTAACAACAACCGTCATTCTTAATATTATAATAAATATAAAAATTAATAAAAAAATAATTTTACTATTTTTGTGAATGAAAAATGCGTTAAAGCATATATATATATATGTATATATAGATTGATACAGATATTTTATATATTATATATATTATATACATATATATTATATGCTAGATTTACTATAAAGCAAATCACGGAATTTCCTAAAAATTCTGAACAACAACTGTATTCTAGCAAATCACGGAATTCTCTAAAAAATCTTAACAAACTAAAGTCATTCTTAATATTATAATAAATATAAAACTTAATAAAATCAAAAAAATTAACATTACTATTTTTATAAATGAAAAAGCAGGAAAAATATGTATTAGTATAAATAGATGGACTTCTGCTATTTTATATATATATATATATGCATAACATGTTATTTATATCAATTATATAAATATTATTCAATTTAGAATATAGTTTGTTGTATTACATTGTATTTTTATTTACTTAAAATTAATTTTATTAAATAATAAATTCTAAGATAATTTGAAGTGAATTTTGAATTGTCTCTTAATAAAAAATAAATATTTTAATCTACTAAAAACTAATGAAATCAAACAATAAATAAGAATATTATATAAATTTAATTTTATAATATTTTTATTTTATAAAAAAATAATATATATTTCTTTTAGCCTAAATCCATTTAAGAGTTTGATGTACTATTCATTTAAATCATCATATATATGAAATGATATAATTTAAGAAATAATATTCAATTCATAAAAAATTATATTTCATATTTTAAATATAATTATTTATTTCAATATATACACTATTGATATCAAATTAAAGATCACAAAAAAGAAGATTAATTTGATATATAATATGTTAAAAATGGATTTAAAACGAAAATAATATTTTGACTTTTTAATTTTAGTGAAAAATATAAATAGAAAAGAAAAAGAAAAAGATACAGAAAGAGAGTTTGTGTATAGAAGACATATCTAAATTATTTGTGGACATACATGTCAAGAGAAGACAAGAGACCTTTCCTACCTTCCAGCGATCTTACTTTTATATTAAGTAAGAATATTAAATATAGATAAAATTTTGTGGTGATGACATTTGATAGATTACTTATTATCAACGTTCTACTTTTATATTAAGTAATGATACGAGAAATGATATATTCAATCAAGTAATTTTAAAATATTTTAAAGGTTATGAATAAATTGTGACAAATCAGTATTAATTAAATTATGTCAATTGTTTAAATAAAATTCATTTTTATGTTATTTTATGTTTTATAAATTTTGTTTATAATTATTGAGTAATTGTTTTAGTCATATGTGCATTATAAATTTCATTGCACTAAATTCCAACTTAATAAGAGGTAGATAAGCAACAATTACCGTGATTGATCTACTTAACATATATCCTAATTTAGCTTATATCAGAAATTATGTATTCAAGTCTGGATTGTGGCCATCAAATACTATTTCAACTATGTCTGATTTATAATTTAAGGCGAATATTTATATTTATCGTATTTATGATATTACTTGTTTAGCTTAAAAATATTTATTTATTTATTTAAAAAATATTACTACTAATTTATTATCTTATAAAATAGTAATATTTTTTAAGTAAATAAATAGTACTTATTAATTAAATAAATAATATTGTAAAACGAATGCACAATGCACCCGACGTACATAATTTAAATCTACTGTATATTTGCGCTTTACAATAAAAATTTCATTCTCCAGCCTCTTCTATTTTTCCATTGCAATTTTTATCTCGTTATATAATGAATAACCATTACATATGGATTTTATTTTCAGTCCAACTTTTTTATACATGACTTTTGAATATATATTTTTGCAATTAATTTTGGTTTAGCCTTATATATATATATATATATATAAAATCCATATAATAAATATGTCTTTCAAGTTAATATTATTTCTAATTATCGATGAAGAAGAGATATGAAAATGTGAGGCTAGATACTTTTATTCTTATATATGCAAGATACAACACACATTGACAATTTTTGTGGACACTGAAGTATTTTAATTTTGTATATTCTTAATATTATTTGTTATCAGATTTTAATATCAAGTTGTTTAATTATTATTTTGTAATATGTGGGCTACTTCAATATTATAGTATAAAAAATATTTTATTATTAATAAATAAATAAATTGAGAGTCTTGTAAATTTTAGATGGTAATCATGTAACAGCTCATAATTTATAAAATATTTTTCTACACAAAAAATATTGTTTTATAAAAGATAGAAAATAAAATTAAACAATAATCACTCTCCACATAGTTCTAGGCCGCTAAAATATAGTGACTGATAAAAATTCAAAGTATATTGAACATTCAATAAATTCAAATCAAATCAATAATAAGCATAATGTAGAATTAAAGTTAATCGTTTATATAACCCAAAAAGTCATAAAGGTAAATTTTTGTTTATATATATGAAATTATTTTAATAAATTACACCAACATCCATCCGGTTTACCGCCCGCTCCTTCATCCTAAAATATTAAATTCCATAGGAGCGAGCTATTCCCAGCTCGTGTAGTTTGAATTGTCAAATTTAAATATAAGAAAGTAAGTAGTAGATATAAGGAGAATGTGCATTGTAACAATATAAATTACAAGATCGACTAACGAATCACATATCTTTATTTGATCAACTAACGTATCACATAATATTACTGGATCGAGTAACGGATCACATAAAATACATAACACATATATAAAGCAAAAGCATTCTAAGCATTTAAATTCGATAATATTGAAATAAAAACCCCACCTTAAAGAAGTGTTAACTTGAATGGTAAATGCGTGAATGAATGTGTGTTAAGCCTCGTAATCACGATTGTTCGTTCTTACATTATAAATATTTAAACCTATTAAATTATTTTGAAAATTGAAATGATTATATATAAAATTTAGATATGTACATATATATATATATTATTAATTTAAAAAAAATAGTTGAAAATACAATTTCAACAAAATTTGAAAAATAACTCAAAGAAAATGAATAACATTTAGGCTCAAGAAAAACGTTTAAAAAGATATAGGGTAGATTTTGAGATTAAAAAAAAATTTAAAAGTATTATAAAATATTAAAATGTGAAATTAAATCTCAAACCCTTCACGACAGCCCCTTCTCTCCCCTGTTTTCTTTTCTCTCTTGCCTCTTCAGAGGATTACTCCCCCTCTCTCTCTCTCTCTCTCTCATGTTATCCCTGTTTTCTTTTCTCTCTCTTGCCTCTTCAGAGATTACTCCCTCTCTCCCTCTCCCTCTCCCTCTCTCTCATGTTATCCCTCTCTCCTTATCTTTTACTCTCTCTCTCTACCCTCCCTTTTCACTCGCTCACCTCTCGCTCTCTCTTCTCGTTGTCTCTCACTTCTCGCTCTCTCTCACTTCTCGCTCTCTCTCCTGCTCTCTCACTTGTGTATAACAGCTCCTCCGTCAAATCTTAAAGAGAAGGGTGAGATGCTGTTGGAAAAAAATACGACCGTAGCTGTTTCACAGCAGTTCATCGAAAGAATTACACAGTGAAGATAAATATAAAAATTATATATATATATTTTATTTGTATTATTGTTGAAAGGGTGTGTTTATTAAAGGGGTATGGTCTGACAATTTATAGAAGGAGTTATTGGTTTAATTAAGGTAAAATACAAATTCTTTTATCTTGATTCTTGATTTCTAATTTTTATGAAGAATATATTCTCCTTTCTTGTATCATTGGGGAAGAAATAAAAACGTGTTTGAAAGAATTTATGCAAATTTTGAATTTTTCCTTAGAACTCTCTTAATGATTTGGGCTAAAAATAACTTGGGCTAATAATTATAAAAGTGGATCAACAAATCATTAGTCTCATATATTTCAATTTTGGGCCGAAAATTTATTAAAGACTATATATATATATATATATATATATATATATATATTATGGGCCCAACTAGTTATGAAATCGGGTTTTAAGTTACGAGACTTAACTCTAACAAGTGATGTTATGCTTGCAAATGAATTAATTTAACAAATAAATTATCACATAAAATGTCAGGCGTTACATTCTACCCCTGTTAGAAAATTTTCGTCCTCGAAAATTCACGTCATACCTAGGAAGTTAAAATCTAGATATTTAACTCGCAACTCATCCTCTCATTCCCAAGTGGATTCTTCTTTGTCGTGACCACTCCATTGGACCTTGACTAGAACAATGTCTTTGTTTCGGAGTTGGTGAATGTTGCGATCTAGGATGGCGTCGGGCTTCTCCTCATAAGATAAGTCTTTATTCACTTCTAAAGTTGAATAATTGACAGTGTGAATAGGATCATGAATGTACTTCCTTAACATGAAGACATGGAAAACATTGTGTATGGCTAAAAACTTTGGAGGCAAAGCTAAACGATATGCTAAGTCTCTGATTTTTTCAAGGATTTCGAATGGTCCTACATATCTTGGCCTTAACTTTCCTCTTTTTCTGAAGCATATAACTTCTTTGATTGGTACCGCCTTAAGAAATATATTATCCCCGACATTAAACTCCAAATATTTCCTTCGTTTGTCTGGATATGATTTATGTCGATCTTGTGCCACTTTAATTCTTTCTCGTATTTTATCGACGACGTCTATCGCTTCCTTCACCGTTTTCGGTCCCAATATTTTTCTCTCTTCGACCTCATCCCAATACACAGGCGATCGACACTTCCTTCCATATACTGCTTCATATGATGCCTCCCTATCGTTGACTGAAAACTGTTGTTGTAGGCGAACTCTACCAAAGGCAAAAAGTGTTCCCAATTATTTACAATATCAAGAACACATGCCCTCAACATATCTTCTAGAATTTGGATTGTCCTTTTAGAGTGCCCGTCAGTTTGAGGATGGTAGGCGGTGGTGAAATTTAATGTAGTCCACATAGTTATTTGTAGGCTTCCCCAGAATTTTGAAGTGAAACGTGGATCTCAATCTGATATGATGAATACTGGAACCCCGTGTAATTTCACTATCTCTCGAACATAAATTTGAGCGTATTGGTCAACTCGGAGGTTCATCTTAACAGGAATGAATGTGTTGATTTTGTAAGTCGGTCCACAACTACCCAAACGATGTGATTCCCTCTTTCCGACAGAGGTAGCCCTACGACGAAGTTCGTAGATACGTTCTCCCACTTCCACTCCGGAATGTGAAGAGACCTTAGTAATCTAAAAGGTCGTTTGTGTTCAGCTTTAACTTGTTGGCAATAATGCATTTTCTAACAAACTCAGCCATGTCATTCTTCATACATTCCCATCAAAAAGTTGTCCTTAAGTCCTGGTACGTCTTGGTACTACCCGGATGAGCAGTATAAGGGTTACTATGAGCCTCTATTAAAATCTTCTTCCTCATGCTCAAATCTTTTGGTACACAAATCCTTTTTGTCAAAATATAATGTTCCATCATTCGCCACAACAAACCCCTTATCTTCTCCTACAAGTGTGCGTTCCTTCACTTTTTGAAAGTTCTCATCTTTGGATTGACTTTCTTTAATCATTTCCCTTAATGTAGGCTTCATCGTCAATGTTGTTAGAAATGCATTTATAGTCCTTGCTGGTTCCACCCTTGAGAACTCCTTGATTAGTTGTTCTTCCTTTGTCAAGACATAAGCTAATCCACCCTTAGCCTTTCGGCTAAACACGTCAGCCACCACGTTCGCCTTCCCAGGGTGATAGTGAATTGTCCAATCATAGTCTTCCACAAGTTCTAACTACCTTCTTTGCCTCATATTCAATTCCTTATTTGTGAAAAGATATTTTAGACTTTTGTGGTCTGTATATATCTCACTTCCCACCATAAAGATAATGTCGCCAAATCTTTAAGGCATGTACTACTATAGCTAATTACAGGTCATATGTTGGATAATTCACTTCATGTTGCTTCAACTGTGTAGAGGCATATGCTAAAACATTTCCTTGTTGTATGATAACGCATCCCAAACCTTGTTTTGATATATCACTGTAAATTATGAAGCCTTTCATAGGGTCTGGGATCATCAGAACTGGTGCCGAGGTTAACCTGCGCTTTAGGTATTGAAAGCTACTCTCGCATTTCTTGCTCCACACAAAATTTTCCTCCTTTCTCGTTAGGCGAGTCATTGATCCGGCTAATCTCGAACAACCTTCAATTAATCTCCGGTAGTATCCGACAATGCCTAAGAAACTGTGAACTTCATTTGCATTGGTCGACACCTTCCAGTCATTTATTGCCGCAATCTTAGAGGGATTGAGCAGTAACCATATGCCCTAGAAATACCACTCGTTTAGTCCAAAACTCACATTTCTTGAACTTCGCATATAACTTCTCCTTTCGAAGTATCCCAAGATGTCATCTACAAAAATGATGACAAACTAATCCAAGAAAGAATGGAACACTCGATTCATTGAATCCATAAAGACTGCCGGTGCGTTACTCAAACCAAAAGGCATCAGTACGAACTCATAGTGACCATATCGAGTTCTAAATGCCATTTTTAGATTGTCTCCATCATTTATCCTTAACTGGTAATATCAAGACCTCAAATTAATCTTGGAGAACACTCCCGCACCCCTTAGTTGGTCGAAAGATCTTCAATCCTTGTAAGTGGGTATTTATTCTTTATCGTGAGTCTGTGGAGTTCATGATAATCAATACACATTCTCATTGACTCGTCTTTCTTCTTTACAAACAAAACTGGAGCACCCCAAGGTAAGACACTTGGTCGAATAAAACCCATGTCAAGCAACTCCTGAATTTAAACCTTCAACTCCTATAACTCTTTTGGTGCCATCCGGTAGGGGTCTTTAGACACCGGTGCTGTTCCAGGTACTAGATCTATGGTAAACTCCACTTGTCTGTATGGTGCAATTCCTCGTAGATTTTATGAAAATACATCCAAAAAATCTTTTAACGTAGATCATCAGCAACTGTCGATTGTGCAGATGAAATTTCTACCACATTCACCAAAAACCCTTGACATCCACCTTTCCTAATTATATTCCCAATCTTCATTGTTGTGATAACACCAGGAACTGTTTTGATCTTCGTCCCTTGAAAAACCGCTTCCTCATCATTCGACGATCGTAGAGTAATCATCCTTTCAAGACATCAAATATTGGCTCGGTGTTTACCTAACCAATCTATACCCAAGATTACATCAAAATCGTTCATATCAAGTACAAATAAATCAGCTTCTAAACTAAGTCCATTTATATCGATGTTCATCTTCCTAACAATTGAGATAGAACTTATTGCTTTACCTGAAGGTATACTGACCTCAAGAGGTTAAGTAGCTCAACTACTTTTCAAACTAGTTAAAGCAAAAAAAATTGTGGAGATAAATGAAAGTGTGGCTCCTGTGTAAAAAAGTACTAAAACAGGTATTCCAGTTACACTTAACATTCCTGACATAGTGTCTAAATTTTGCTTAACCTCCTTTTTGAGTAATTCCAAACATCCTTGCCTTTCCACCTTGTCCAGTATGTTTCTTTGGGCAATTATGTGTGGTATGCCCAGGCTCGTGGCATCGATAACACTTGTTATGACCGAATAAATATTCACCTCGGTGTCTCCTCCCACATTTAGGGCATATAGGAAAGTCTGCTTGTTGCTTGGCTCTAGATGATTCATCATTTCTACTTTTCTTGAATTGATTTCACATACTTGCACTCCTCTGATCTTGCCATCTCCTTTTGTTGGAATTTTCAACTAGTTTGACCCTTTCCTTTTCCATTTCAATACTTGCCGATATGTCCTCCGCTCCTGCCACTGCCTCCGCATAAGTCATCATTCTGAGTCCCGTAAGGTGGTGGTGGATTTTGTTGTGATAGAATAGGATTATAGAGCATAAACAAGAAACAGAAAACGTAAAGAAGACACAAGATTTACGTGGTTCACCAATAAATTGGCTACGTCCACGGGCAGAGAGGAGAACGGATTTTATTATGCGGTATGTGTTACAGATTACAGATCTCAAAGACCATATATATAGTACTGAGGAAAACCTAAAACACCGAAATTGGGCTTAAGGCCCAATACTGCATACCGTCGGGCGAGACCCCCGTGACCCCCGTGACAGCTCTGCGAAGTGTGTGATTCAAGACATATCAACAAATCTCCACCTTGACTTGAATCTTCCTTGCAGATGCATCATTACAATGCCAGATGAACAGACTCCTCCTTTCTGCCTCAGATTTGCCCTCCTTGGGCATCTAACAGCTTGTGACGTTTAGCAAGTCCAAACAATGTCGAAACTTGCTATGTGGGACCGACTTGGTGAACATGTCAGCAGGATTATCAGCAGTACCTACTTTCATCACCTTGATTCTCTGCTCATTCCTCAGAAAATGATACCTCACATCAATATGCTTGGTCCTCTCATGATGGACCTGATCCTTGGTCAAACAGATTGCACTCAGACTGTCACAGAATACAATAACTTGATCATGATGTAGACCAAGATCACCTACAAGCCCTTTCAACCAAACTCCCTCTTTAGCAGCTTCTGTCAGTGCCATATACTCTGCTTCAGTTGTAGACAAAGTAACTGTAGCCTGCAGAGTTGCCTTTCAACTAACAACAGAACCACCAAGAGTGAAAACATAACCAGTCATAGATCTTCTACTAGCAATATCTCCAGCATAGTCAGAATCAGAATAACCAGTCACAGAAACGTGAGCATCACCTCCATAAATGAGACCAACATCAGACGTACCTCTGAGATAGCGGAAAATCCTCTTCACAGCTTGCCAATGCTCCTTTCCAGGTTGTCCCATGAACCTGCTGACAACACTAACAGCATGTGCAAGATCTGGTCTAGTGCAGACCATAGCATACATCAAACTCCCTACTGCATTAGAGTATGGGACTCGAGACATGTACACCTGCTCAGCTACAGATTTCGGTGCATAATCAGTGGATAAATGAATATTTGTAGCACTTGGAGTATCAATAGGCTTGGCGGTAGACATGCCAAATCTAGACAAGATCTTCTGAATGTAACTCTTCTGTGACAAGAAAAGTTTCTTCTTCTCTCTTTCCCTATATATCTCCATACCCAGAATTTTCTTGGCAACACCCAAATCCTTCATATCGAACTCAGCACTGAGCAGATCCTTCAACTTTTGAATATCAGACTTGGACTTCGCAGTTATGAGCATATCATCCACATACAGGACGAGATAGATCATGGAACCATCATCAGCTTTGTTGTGATACACACAACAATCATACGGACTCCTGTTGTATCCCAACTGGATCATGTAACTGTCAAACCTCTTATACCACTGCCTTGGAGACTGCTTTAGCCCATATAAAGACCTCATCAACTTGCAAACATAATCTTCCTTCCCCAGAACCTGGAACCCCTCTGGCTGAGTCATGTAGATATCGTCTTCGAGCTTTCCATGTAGAAAAGCTGTCTTCACATCTAGTTGCTCAAGTTCTAAATCTTGATGTGCAACCATTGCTAGTAACACTCTGATGGAAGTGTGTCTTACCACTGGTGAGAATATCTCATTATAGTCAACCCCCTCCTTCTGTGTGAACCCTCTTGCAACTAGCCGAGCTTTGTATCTCACACCCTCACCAGGTGTGGTTTCTTCCTTCTTCTTGAATATCCATTTGCAAGTAACAATCTTTCTCTCCTTAGGCCGTTTGACCAGCTCCCAAGTCTCATTCTTGGCAAGTGATTCCATCTCTTCTCTCATTGCAGCGAGCCATTGGGCCGACTCACTACCTGAAATAGCCTCTCTGTATGTGAATGGTTCACCTGCAGATGGTTCTTCCTCTTCCACCTCGTCAGCGACTTGTAATGCGTAAGTCACCATATCCTCAAAACCATACCGCACAGGAGGCTTCACACCTGTTCTCCTAGCTCTATCAACCGCTATGCTTGTCTGGCGAGCTTCTGGATGAACATCTGAACTTGCACTTTCAGCTGTAGTATGTTGATCTTCTCCACCTTGGAGTTGTGATTTACACTCATCGAGAGTGACTTGCAGCTCCACCTGTTTATCAACACTACTACAATTTTCTGTACAAATGGACTTCACAGTGGGGTTAAGCATAGAATTCTCATCAAAAATCACATTCCTACTGAATATAACTCTATTCTCTGAAGGTGACCAGATTCTATATCCCTTAACTCCATCCCCGAAACCAACAAATATACCCTTCTTAGCTCTTGGCTCTAATTTACCCTCATTAACATGATAGTAAACATTACAACCAAAAATCTTTAACAGTGAATAATCTGCAAGTTTATTAGACTATACCTCATAAGGTGTCTTGCAATCAATGCCAGTGTGAGGACCACGGTTGATCAGATAGCACGCCGTGTTTACTGCTTCTGCCCAGAACTTTCTAGCCAAACCAGCATTCGAGAGCATGCATCTCGCTCTCTCCAGCAATGTCTGATTCATGCGCTCTGCCACACCATTCTGCTGCGGTGTATGTCGAATAGTGTGGTGTCGAGCAATCCCTGCATCCTTGCAGAACTCGTTGAACTCAGACGAACAGAACTCCAGGCCATTATCAGTTCGCAGTCGCTTGATCTTCTTCCCAGTCTGATTTTCTACCAACGCTTTCCACTGCTTGAATTTCTTGAAAGCTTCACTTTTGTGTTTCATCATAATTACCCAAGTCATCCTAAAGTAGTCATCAATCATAAACACAAAATATATGTGGCCTCCAATAGACTCAACACGTGACGGACCCCAACAATCCATATGAATGTAGTCAAGAGTCCCCTTGGTCTGATGAACTGCCTTCTTTGGAAACTTGCTGCGATGAAGCTTCCCAAAAGTACAATGTTCGCAGAATTCAAGACTCTGCACTTTATGCCCAGAAAGAAGATCCCGCTTTGACAAAATCTGCATCCCTCTTTCTCCCATATGACCGAGCCTCATATGCCACAGCCTGGTCATATCCATGGTCTGAACCTCAGATGATGCAACATCAGCAGAACCTGTCACAGTGGAACCTCGCAGATAATATAAGGTACCACGTTTCAAGCCTGTCAGAACCACCTTTGAACCTTGACAGACATACATAACTCCACCTTCACCTTTGAAACTGAAACCCTTGCTGTCAAGGAGACTCAATGATATCAGATTTTTCGTCATCTGTGGAACATGCCTGACTTCATTCAAGGTGCAGAATACCCCATCATGTGTCCGTATCCTGACTGAGCCAATCCCAACCACCTTGCAGGCAGCACTGTTAGCCATGGTAACATTTCCTCCATCTATCTGCTCATAGGTCGAGAAGAACTCCCTGTTAGGACAAATATGGTATGATGCTCCAGAATCAAGAACCCACACATCATTACGATGTGACTGTCCAGCTGCAATCAAGGCCAGATCATCTTCAGAATTTGTATCAGTTTCTGCAACAGCTGCAGAACCGCCGACACCCTCTTTCTTCTCCTGTTTCCTCTTCTTCCTAGGACAATCATTCTTCCAGTGCCCTGGTTCTTTACAGTAATTGCAGATGTCATCGGGTTTAGGACCTTTTGAACCTTTCTGATTCGGCTTCCCACTTTTCTTCCCAAATTTCTTTTGTCCCTTACCCGTGACAAACAGCCCCGATGCCTGATTTTCTATGGCCGAGCCAGTTGCCTGTTGACGGTCTTCTCTGCTGTGGAGGGCAGATCGAACATCTTCCAGAGACAGAGTATCTTTCCCAGTAATAAACGATTCAACAAAATTCTCATACGATTCAGGCAAAGATACTAACAGAATTAAAGCAGCGTCCTCATCTTCTACTTTAACATCAATATTACGCAAATCTAGTAGAATTTTGTTTAATTTATCTAGATGATCCCGAAGGGGTGTACCTTCCTGCATGCGTAAACGGAACAGACGTTGCTTCAGAAGCAATTTGTTGGTTAGAGACTTCGTCATGTAGAGACTCTCTAATTTCTTCCAGAGACCATCGGCAGTTTCCTGATCCACAACCTCGATGATAACATCGTCAGACAGACATAGCATGATAGTCGAGTGGGCCTTTTCTTCTAGGGTATTCCACTCTTCTTCATCTACATCCTCAGATTTAGGTTTTCCTGATAGCGGCGCCCACAAACCCTGCTGCTTCAGCAGAGATCGCATCTTCATCTGCCATAAGCCAAAACTATTTCTCCCGGTGAATTTGTCAACCTTTACGTTGAAAGCAGACATTCTTGATCGGCTCCAAAAACCCTAACAGTACGGAAAATACCCTGATCGAAACGACCAGGCTCTGATACCAGTTTGTTGTGACAGAATAGGATTATAGAGCATAAACAAGAAACAGGAAACGTAAATAAGACACAAGATTTACGTGGTTCACCAATAAATTGGCTACGTCCACGGGCAGAGAGGAGAACGGATTTTATTATGCGGTATGTGTTACAGATTACATATCTCAAAGACCATATATATGTGTTACAGCGAGACCCCCGTGACAGCTCTGCGAAGTGTGTGATTCAAGACATATCAACAGATTTAAGCACGAAGTCCATCATGAAATCTCAGAGCTTTCTTTTGCGGTGTGTCTACTAGATGTGGAGCAAAACAACATAGGTGATTCAACCTACGCTTATAGTCGGTCACAGTCAAATTCCCTTGTGTGAAGCTCATAAACTCCCTCTCCATCTTATCTCGGTATACACGTGGGTAATAATTATCCATCACTATCTCCTTGAAACCATTCCACATCAACTCATTGCCCTCCTCTGGTGCTCTGAGTCTCCAGTAGTCATTCCACCACCTACGTGCATTGTCTTTAAGTTGAAACACTGTACATGACACTTTCTGTGCATCCGTGCATGCCATGTAATCAAAGATACGTTGAAGAGTGAGCATCCATTCCTTAATGGAATCTGGGCTTGGGATACTTCTTGTGTGGTGTTCGGATTAATGTGTGCTCCTCGCTAGAGGGTCGCGAGTCCTGCCAAAAGTTGTTGATTATCAGGTACTCCATTTTGATCCTCTTGGCCATTATTGATAGGAGCATTATCTCTTCTAGGTGGCATGGTTCCTATTTTTGTAAGAATTCTAATTCATAAGTCGTGAATCATATCGCATAAAAGAAAAATGAAGGAAGAGGTAGAGAGAAAAATAAAGAAAAAGAAAAGTAAAAGTGAGTAATTTCATATAAGATCAATAAGCAAATCTTATTCATATCATAAAAGTCAAAACTTGTAAAGGTAAAGAAATAACATCATGATTGCTAAATAACGGAAAAACGTCGACCAACAATATAATATGTAAACTACAAAACTAATCAATAAAAATGGGTCGGTTCGGGTCACTTTCAGGTTCGGGCACCATCACACTATTACTGTGAACACTCTCTATCGGCCCCAACTCAGGTTCCTCTTCCATGGGTTCTTCTTCACGATCCTCTTTTGGTTCCTCCTCAGGATCTTCTTCTAAGTCGGCTTTAGGAATTTCATTCCTAGAATGTAATTCCAAAATGTTTCTTGCCACAAATGGAAATCCGTCCACTCTTTCTTTCTCTTCTTCAGATCGGGTGAGGGATTCAACCCATAACTCATAGATCGGGTAACCCCATTTGTCCGGCAGGACTTCAATCAAATGGTTAACTTGTTCCCAAGGAGAACCCTCCTTACCAGCTTCAATCCACTTATCAATTTTATTGAAAATATAATGAGGGGCATTTTTCAGATATCACAAGTCATCCCACCAATCCCAACATGCCAATAAAGGAGGTCTAACCTCAACCCAAACACATTTACGGGCTGTCTCTCGTGTCCTTACCATGCACACTACCACCACACACGAATCATGAATGCATGTTTCATATATACATCATCATGGTGTAATGATAATTTAAATAAACGTGATAATGCAGAGATGGATAATGACAAGTATCATACTTTGGAGTCAAGCGATGAATGTGAAATGAATGGTGAGTGTTTTCAAATTGATTCTTTAAAGAAACCAAAATATTTCCTTGACTCAAAATATAAATACCGACTGAAATATTTTTTTAACACATTTATACTACACAGGAACGTAATTGCTCTGATACCAAATGTAACAACCCATAATTTATAAAACATTTTTCTACACAAAAATATATATTTTTTAAATAAGAGAAAATAAAATTAAATAATAGTCATGCTCCATTTAGTTTTAGGCGGTTAAAACATAGAACTCATAAAAATTCAAAGTAAATTGTACATTCAATAAATTCAACCAGATCAATAATAAACATAATACGGAATTAAAGTAAATTGTTTAAATAACCCAAAAAGTCATAAAGGTAAGATTCTTGTTCATAAATATGAAATTATTTTAATAAATCACACAAACATCCATCCGGTTCACCACTTGCTCCTTCATTCTGAAATATTAAATTTCATAGGGGTGAGCTACCTCCAGCTCGTGGGGTTTAAATTGTCAAATTTAAATACAAGAAAATAAGCAATATATATAAGAAGAATGTACATCGTAACAATATAAACTGCAAGATCGACTAACGTATTACATATCTTTGTTTGATCAACTAACGGATATTGTTGGATCGACTTATGGATCACATAAAATTACATAGCACATATATACAGAAAAAGCATTCTAAGCATTTAAATTCGACAATATTGAAATAAAAACCCCTCCCTTAAAGAAGTGTTGATTTGAATGGTAATGTGTGAATGAATGTGTGTTAAGCCTCGTAACCACGATTGTCTGTTCCTACATTATAAATATTTACACCTAGTAAATAAAGGATTAAATTATTAAGGGAATTGAAAGAATTACAATATAAATTTAGATATATATATATATTATTCATTTTAAAAAGATTTTAGTTGAAAATATAATTTTAAGAAATTTTGAAAGACCACTCAAAGAAAATGAATAACATTTAGGCTAAAGATTGAAGTTTAAAATGATATAAGGCAGATTTCAAAAAATTAAAAAGGTATTATAAAATAATGAAATGAAAAATTAAATCTCAAACACTTCACCCGATAGCCCTTCTCTCCCCTCCCTTTTTTTTCTTCTCTCTTTCATCTTTAGAGGATTGCTGCCTCCCTCTCCTTTCTTTTCTTTCTCAGGCTTCTCTCACTTCCCACTTGTCCCCCCCCCCCCCCCCTTCCTCTCTCTCTCTCTCTCTCTCTCTCTTCTATATAACAGCCCGTCCCTCAAATTTTTAAAGGAAATGATGAGATGATGCCGGGAAAAAAGGGAAGGATGGCTGTCCCGCGGACAATCCACCGAAGAATTACACAGTGAACAAATTATAAAGATTTTATATGTTTACTTTTGTATTATTGTTGAAAGGTTGTGTATTTATTATCGGGGTAGGGTCTGGTAATTTATAGGAGGAGTTATTGGTTTAATTAAGGTAAAATACAAATTATTTTTCTTTGATCCTAGATTCCTGATTTTTAAGAGGAATGTTTTCTCCTTCCTTTATCATTGGAGAAGAAAGAAAAATGTGATTGAAAGAATTTATGCGGATTTTGAATTTTTCTTTAGGGCTCTCTCTTAATGATTTGGGCTAAAAATATATTGGGTTAAATATATTTTGGGCTAACAATTATAAAAATGGACCAACAAACCATTAGTCTCATTTATTTCAATTTGGGCCGAAAAATGAATTAAAGGCTATATATATATATTTATATATTTATGAACCCAACTATAATTATGTTAATGGTCCTCATTAATTAGTTATGAAATCAAGCTTTTAAGTTATGTGACATAACTCTTAACAAATAAT
Organism: Caryopteris x clandonensis; assembly: GCA_028749325.2. NCBI lineage: Eukaryota > Viridiplantae > Streptophyta > Magnoliopsida > Lamiales > Lamiaceae > Caryopteris > Caryopteris x clandonensis. The sequence continues at coordinate 2,350,121 of JAPYKT020000012.1, forward strand.
GTTATGCATGAAAATAAATAAATTTAACAAATAAATTATCATATAAAATATTCCTAATTATTTTTAGAGTGATAATTTTAATATAATTGTTACTTGTATAAACAAATTAACAATTATGATTAATCATAGTTATATGTTAAAAATGTCAAAGCATAAATCTATGAACTACAATACCATATTAAAATAAAAAAAGCCATACATCTATTAAAGGTGATAAAAGACTAATTAATCATATTAACCCAAGGGAGAGTTTTTTATACATCATGTATACGTACAACATGATTTAAAGTGTAACTTATTTAATTATAAAGTATTACTTGTTTAACTATAAAATATTCACCTTAAAAAATAGTGATATTTTATAGTTAAACAAGTAACACTTTATTGTTAAACAAATAATATTGCACGTGCACCCGATGCACACAAATTTTGCACTAATCCAATAATAATGAATCTTGAAAAACTATAGCACATGAATAATTAATATTAAAATATAATTATCATTTAAATTTTATGTAAAGCTTTTCAAGTTTATAGAAGCATTTTTGTTATATTGATGATACGTGGTTCGTTGTCCAAAGGCCAAAGTTGAAACTTTTAAAATAGATAATGTCATTCAAGACTAAATTCAAGTACCATAGTTAAAGAGAATATTTTCTACTCAAAGTTTATGCAAAAGTTTCCATATTCACTTACTTGTTTGGTCCGAGCATATTTAGTTTGACAAAAGACAGTTCATCATATAATGTTGTTAGAACTCACTTTTTTTTATTTATTTTGCTATTTTTTCAAATTTATATCTTCTATGATTTCAAAATTAAAAGAGTTATGAAGACTCATTCACAAGTATAAGTGAACCAAGCCTTAAAACCAAAAGAGAAGGCAAATTGCTATTTGATTCATTATTTCAACCAATTAGTGATATAAATTAATGGGACACTACCATCTATTACCAAGATATTGGAGGAGCCCGTCACATTATTATGATTGTATCTATCAGCCTATATAAGTTTTTTTATATGTATTTATACGGTCCTGTATTTCATATTTAAAAACAATAATGTTAAGTAGGGATTTCATACTGCGGTTTGAGCGATTTTCAACGTAATTTTAAACTAAATTGTTAAGTGTGGTTCTGTTAACAAATAATTTTAAAACCACGGTTTTCAAACAATTATCAAGTATACGGTTTTTTGCAGTTTATGGAGGTTTTGGTAGTTCCAAAGTTGATATATTTTCTTATATAATATGTAAATTTTTTATAACTTTAGCAATCAACATTATAATATACAATTACTAATATTTTTTTTCCAACAAAATAAAAAATACATATTCTTATCATAAATTCAATTCATAAAAAAAAAAAAAAAAGTAATTATATATAGGAAAAAAATCATTCATGAACATGTTTATGCTATAAATAATATCAAAATAAATTTAACTAACAATATTAATAAAATTTTAACTATAAATATTAAATAGTATTAGTAACTATATATATATATATATATGCATACATATAACTATAGGCGGTCCGTTTGAATCTAAAACTATAACTAAACTATTAAAACGGTACACTTTTAGTAAAATATTTAAATCAGAGTTAATACAATAATTTAATAAAATTAATTTGTGTAATTGGTGTGGTCGGTTTGTTAGTTTTTAAATTTTAATGACCATCCCTAATGTTAAGGATCCCATAAGATAGATACAACCAAATTCCTACTTTATTTCAACTAATTAGTGGTATGAACTAATAGGACACCATCATCTATTACCAAGATATATTATTATTACGGTATCTATCAGCCTATAAAAGTTTTTTCAGATGTGTTATACGGTCTTTTATTTTATTTTTAAAATCAAGAACTTATAAGTTATAGTAATTCTTTTCTTCAATTATTTTGCTAATTCAATCTATCATATTAGTGAATTTTTCAATCTTGTCAATACTCCTAAGTTATTTTTAACCTATGAAAAATTAACTTTATGTTCATTTTTTATTTGTGTTGTGTAAACACGATTGTTGGCGTTTCGTGTTTTCTAAACTATCATAAACAAGATTTTAATTAATAATTGCAACTTAAGAACGATTATGGTTTAATATTTTATTCTCCATCTTAGTAGTCAATTTTTGATGTTATGGTCTTTACTTTTGATCATTTTCATGTTTATTAATTTATTTATTTTTCAATAAGTGGTTATCATTTATATCATTTTTTTATTTCAAAAGAATTATGAAGAGTGAAGATTATATTTATATTAATTTATAATTTTTTTTAGAAAGTTATAATATAGAAAATGGAGATTGTGGTGATGAAGAACAAAAGTATGTATGTACATAAATTTGACACTATCTAAAAAAATTCTTGAAGACTCTGAAAAAAATTGGATGTAAATTAATCTAATTTCTTAATTACAATTCTTCAAATATTTTATAATCTTTTTATGAAAATATATTTTTGAAATATATCTAACTCCCTTGTAAATAACATAAGCCTTCTTTTTTAAAACATTTTGATTACAATTAACACTCCACCATTTTATATTAATAACCTCCCTACACGGATGATGGAGATTCAATTCATTCTAGAGTGATGTTTGGTTCCTTATCATTCTTATATATATGTGTGTGTGTGTATATATATATATACACACTAATTAACCTTTTAATCTCCCCTCAGATCCCCTCAAATCCATTATTTGAACTTTCTCTCTCGTATCTTCATGACATTCTTTCATATCAATTCTCTTTTAGATTTTTATTCTCCCTCTTATGCAATTTTTCCTCTTCTTCAAAATTCAATTGGAGCCAAAATTAAATAATGTATAATACGAAGCCAAAATTGCAAAATATCAGTTCTTTTTTTTTTTTTTTTTTTTTTGTTGCTTATATACAGAGGAATTGAAGGGAAACATATAATGTAGAGTGATGTTTTCTAATTCTTTCTCTTCCAACTCACTTAATTTCTTAAATTCAATACAAATATTAAGGTAAAATAATAAATTATTTAAAATGATACTATAATATTTGTGTACTTATAACAATATTTCTTTTATATTTATACCTCAAATCCATATAATAATTTAATCTACTATTATTCAAATTCAATTTATATATCAAAATATAAATAAATAATTTAACAAATAAAAAACTACATTCCATATTTTAGATATAATATTTTATTTTGAAATATTATATATTAATGTCAAATTAAATATCATAAAATAATTGATTTAATGATCATACGTTAAAAATAAATTTTAATAAAAAATATAAATTTAACATTTGATGTAAAAAATAGAAAAAAGTGAAATTTTGCTAAGTGAAATCCACGTTGACTTGCCATATATTTTATTTTTTGTTCGACTAAAAATTCCAATATTAATGAAGTGAAATGTGTCACCAGCAAAACTCACAATTATATTTATATTAATAAAGGATCGCTTTAGATTCATATCCTTATATATTGGTAATAAATATTTTAAATTGAGTAAAATAATTTTAATTTTGAATTTGTCAAGATTTTGTTTGGTTTCCCCCCACTTGACATTGTACAAATGATTTTGTTTGATACACCAAAAACTATAATTTTACTTCTTTGTTCAGGTTAGTTTACATTGCTGCAAAAATTGTTTATAAATGTAGGTAAAATTTATTTTAACCAAAATTTTAAGTGGTAGAACATTAAATTTTGGAGGAATTAAGTTAGATATAATTAAATATATTTTCCGAGTAAATAATTATAGTGGGATGAATTTTTCATAATCAATTTTCTGGTGAGCTAGAAATTAATACTCAAAGTTTGCCACTTGCAAAGGGTGTTATATGGGATGTGAATAGGGTTAATAAAATGTCATCCTGCATTGATTAATGTTACATTAATTCTAGTATAAATATTAGAAAACACATGATATAATTGAATGATTCAAACTGCGAGTCACCGATTCGGTTTAACGAATCAAAACCGGTCTCGGTTCCACCCAAGTAATCTCCGGAGTAACTTATACGGACTTGAATGCCCACTAACACCATTAAGTTCGGAATCATTAATCCCACAATCGAACTTGTTGCCTATAAATAGAACCATTTAGTGTATGGAAAATAACCTAAACTTTTTTGTATAACATATTTCAAAAAACAAAACATAAAATTTTCGAGCATTTTAGTGGGCATCCAATTCTCACACTTGTCTAGTTTATTCGTACTACTATCCAGAAGATGAAAATCATAACATGTGGAGCGATACGTCAAATTATGAGTACTAACCGGAACATATTCGTTTTGTGGAGAGGTCTTCTTCAACTCGAGTTCATCCATTCAATTTATTTGTTCATGTTCCGGTCTTTCGAAATTCTATTAAAGCTATTCCGAAGTCAATAAATCAAAGCATCATCACTCCTCATCTCTTTTAGAATTCGAGAAAGAAATTAGTATCATATTTTTCTTTTCTTTTTTTCTTACATTTTGTAAGTTATTGTTAAATGTTATAACAAACATATTCTTGATGGTATTATTTAAATAGTAAAGATTGAGTTTGGACTTTATCCTTAAGAAATTAAAACGACACATCTTTTAGGTGCAATTTTTATTGTGGAAATCTTGTCCATTTATTGTCATTATTGATTTTCTTAAAACTATACCTATATTGCCAATGTTGTGTAATAGTTAGCAGAATGTAATAGTAAATGGAATTATTTAAATATAATAATAAATCATTAATATTTTGAGGAACTGAAAGTACAGTTTCTACCATCCAAAAAAATCTAAATGATAAAAATAAAATAAAACATTTTCATCTTGGCCGAGAAAAACGAATGGCAATTGGTTATGGAGCAAAAGACAATAATCCATCAAACTTTCCAGAACGAGCACACTCTTGGGCTGGTTGGTATTTGGGCCATTGACCATTACGGCCCAAAGGAAGGTTTCTCAGTATCCCAGCATCAAGCCTCATAGCCCTGTTCATTTCATGGACTGAGCCCCTTGTAAGATAACAAATATCTACGTTGTGTGGGCTATTTTTGAAAATTAACATGGGCTTCAAGCTGAATTCAAGGGGCTCAAAATTCATTTTAAGCTAAAAATAAAAAATAAAAAACCTCGGTATTATAGAATATGAAATCTCGTAAAACTCATAGATTGTTTCGATGATAATAATAATAATAATAATAATTTTAATAAATGTTTATATTTATAGATAATATTTTTCATATTGGATATTTATGTAAATTTAGTTTGATATCTAACTTACCTATACCTAAATTAATAAACTTAAATATCCATCACTTATTATTTAATATATTACTAATAAAATGTAATAATCATACATTTATTATTGTTGAAACTGAATATAAATTATTAATTAAATCTCAGTCTATTTCATCACAAACTTCTCAAATAGTAAATAATAATTAAAAGTTTACAAATCATGTAATTTATAAAAAATACATACCAAATTAAATATATATTTTTTACATAAATAAAATTGTCAATATTAATATGAATTAATGTTTCCACACACATTATTTAATTGATTTACTTTCATACATATAATGATATGAAAATAAATGATAACAAGTAATTCTTTGATTAAACATTTAAATTAAGAAGCTCTAATTTATATTATTTATCATATTTATCTTTTTTAAAGAGCATAATTGAATTGAATCATATTCAAAATTTAATACTGAAAAGATAATATCTATACAATTACACTTTCATTGTACACATTCTTAAAAAAGAAAAACATTTATAATATTTTAGATTTTTTGCCGATTAGAATTTGTTCAAAAATTTATTAAATTCTTATTAAGAAATTAATTTAAGAGTGCGACTATTCATACCCAAAAATCTCTAAACATACTCTATAAATATTATAATAAAATTAGATATAAATAAGTTAACTAAAATACCTTTATATATTTATATATTTAAAAGTAATTTAATTTCATTCTTTTTTTTTTTATTATCTTCTCGACTGCAAAACCCTTAATCCACAATCACATTTCTTCTTTTTCTTCTCCATATTTCTTGAATATAAAAATACAAAGCTATTTGGATTTGCAGATTCATACTCGTTAGTTTTACTTTTATTATCTTCTTCCTCTCCATGTTTATTGTATATAGAAATACAAAACTTCTCCATGTTTGTTGAATATAGAAATACAAAACTTCTCCATTCTTCTTGAATATATAAATATAAAACTGAAATTACAAATTCATTCATGGTTTTCTTAAGACTCGGCTCCAAATATAAAGTCTTTCACCTCAAAGGCCAAATATGATAAGTAACACACACTTAACACGTTATTTCTCCAGACTTAATTTGGTTAAGAAATGTGTGTACAAAGATTCATATATATATATATATATGTAAAACAGAAAAATATTTTTCAACATAAGAGAAAAGGTATTTAAATTTGAAAAGCAGTCTAAATAAAATTTTCACTATTTCCAAATCTCTTCTATTGCAGCACTGTTCTGCAACAAAATAGCTTGAATCCCAGAAGCATATATGTATATATATATATCATAAGAAACATAATTTTTTCTGCTAATGTTTTATACTAATATTTTTTTTTAGGTAGAGAAAAAAAGAATGTGGAGGTTAAAAGGGACATATATGTATGGTAGATTTAAGGATAAAAAAATTGCAGAGATAAATTTATTTTTTAGGATTTTTTTGGAAAAAATATGAAATTTTTCTATTTTAATTTGTGAGTTTGTATTTGAAATTGCGGGTTGGACAGTCCTGGTTTATTTTTTATTTTTATTTTTATTTTTTAATAAAAATACTATAATGAGTATAAATAAGGTATATTTAAAAAAAAGATAATTATTAATTTTATTTTAAGTATATTTAAATTTTGAGGTACGTTAGAATTTTTGGGTATGAATGGTCATATTCATAATTTAATTTTTAATCAAATTAAATATGAAATATTACTTCACATCAAATATGAGTAATAAATAAGGGATGTGTGTAATTACTGACATGACGTGATATGTAAAAAAATCAGTAGCACGTTTATTTGATTTTTTAGGAACATCCTCCAAAATGTAATAAATAATTGTTTGTGTCGGCGTTCAATTATTCATGCATTCTTGCAAATCAAATCACTTCATGTTTTTAGTGACTCAATGAATAATCAGATACCTGTTTTGAGGTGACATATTGTTTCGTTTCTTCACTCTAAAAAAAATAAATGAATTAAAAGATTAAGATTTATTTATTTATTTTCTTTAATAATATATTATTCATAGTTATTTGTAAATCTACATTTATATTAAATTTACTTATTTTGTCTAAATATGTTGTGTGGTTTGGTATTTACTTTAAAGTCGTGTGGAACTAATACTATACATTTTTATTTTAGAAAGATTTTGTTCATCGAGCTTAGCCTTATCCCTTCTAGAGGGAATTTGATGGTAGTTTCTATAGGAACTCGATGATTTCATTTGGTCAAATACTTAGTGATAAACTTCTATATTACTTCATATGTGAACAAGTTTCTTAACAAAAAAATCTAATTATGATGAATCTGCTAACTATGTATATAATTATAAAAATAGATTGATTTTATATTATTCTTTAATTTCAATTTATTTTATTATATAATAAATTCTAAATATTTATGATCTAGATGTGAATTAGTTATCCGTCGATCTACATTCATTCATTGCCTCAAATTAAAAAATGTAAAAGAATAACTAAAGTGTGAGACACTACATTCATTAGTTGACTGGGAGCACTCTTGTAACATCTAAGGCACCCCAATTCAGTTCATAATTAAATATAAAATAGATATAAGGAAACAATATTCCTAACAAAGAACTATACATGTTGGGAGCCAATTCAAATAAAAAAGGGAAATTATGGGCTTAATAATATAAATTCCCATATTTTTGAATAAAATACATACGATAACATATAAAAAAATATTACTTGAAACAATTAAGAGTTGAGGGTAGAGATGGCAATGAGACATGAATATCTACCTATTTTTAATTGTGCGGATGATCCATCATGAATTAAATTCTGAGTGTGGATATTCGCACCACTAAAATAGTTAGAATAAAATTAGACATAATTAAATTAATTTAACTACTCTTATATATATATATATATATACCCAATTCATCAACAGTTTCCTTCCATTTTATGTATTAATAAAGAATACCAAAGGATTCCAAACTAAAAAACAAAAATTAAGTCAATACACATTAGATATTTTCTCAAACACAAACCACCTTCATATACATTAAATGCAGTAAGTGATGGCAGTCTTTCGTCTACATAACCTTCAATAATATGTTTATCATTATCCTAACTAAAAACAGGAACAACTGCATATTCAACCTCATTCTTCAATTGCAATTCAAATTTTGGAAGTTAGATTAGGCAATAGGGTTCGATCGAATCTTTTCAATTAGGCTTAAAATTGCACTCCAATAAACACAAAGTTATGGCTTATCATCATCCATGTGATATGTAAAACACACAAGCAATTTCAGAAATGATTTTTCTGAGTGATGATGTGCACAATTAAGGCATAGGCAAGTTCTCATCATAACTCAAACCATTAAAAGGTGCTCTTTAATGTTGAAAATTATGGTCAGTTCACCATCAAACAAACAAAGTAAAAGAGCTACCAAACTTGCCCACCCTACAGCAAGTCACATGTGAAAGTGCTCCAAACAAAATGGAACAAAGAAGAATCCGTATATTATACAGAAATATTTGAAACATTTTGGATTTTAATAAATCTCATCTCCAACCAAAAATTCATTCAATTAAATAAAGGCATACTGCTCTCTCTACAACAATTCCCCGGCAGTAGCAAAAACTATCCAAAGACGCTTAAGTACTTTCCGACAAGATGAATTTTGTCTAGCATTGGTCCGCTCTATTCCGTTTCATTTAGGAAAATTCAACTTGTAATTCGCAGTGGGACGGAAGGAGTTTGAATATCTCTTATGCTCTCCTCTGGCCCGCTCTATTCTAAGTCGCTCTATATTTATTTTATAACATATATAATTAAAAAAATTAATTGATTGCAATTCTTTTGAAGGTAAAACATACTTTCAACATTGTTTATTTAATTTTTATTTAAAATTTGATATTTAGACTAAAATTATATTAATATTATCATATATTATTATTATAATAATAAAATTTTAAGTCAGAACTTATTGTCCTGTCCTGTTTTATTTAAGAAAGAGGGACCTGAAGTTTCAAATATTCACTTCGACCTATTTCATTTATCATTCCTAATTTTGCTTCTATGTTCAGTTGAACATTATAATAAAAACATAAAAAAAAAAAAAAAAAAAAAAAAAAAACTAGAAAAATGATGATGAAATAAAGAAAGATTATATCAGAAAATAAACAATTTGTCCGCATGAACAGCTCAGTTGATTCCTGGGTGGCAGATTGCCCCAAAAACACAGGATCAATTCCTGGCAGCAGCAGCAGTGTCTGCAAGAAATTTCGCCTTTTGTCCCAAATAAAATAGATAATTTATTTATCAATTGGCAGAAGCAAAGCATTTACATCTACCGTCACAGTAAGAAAAAAGTGGTGAGTTTGATGGACATTTAATCATTACACATCCATCCACCCCCCAACACCCAATCAAATGTCTCCTGTCACCAGCTGCAGTCATCTATCATCACACAGCAAAAATGGAATTAAGTGTGGGAAAAATCAAATTATTGTTTGTCAGATGATATCCATCCATCTGTTTTAAATTATATATTTTCAGATATAGATATGAGTATGTGTACATATGTATGAAAATATATAATTTTAAATATTTAACACAAACATAGTTAAAGATATGATATATGAAGTGTAGCATTTCACAATATCTTTAAACATATTTAAATGTTTAAAGTGGGTTTCAATATCTTTAGAAAAGACAAGAATATCATCAATATAAACGATGATAAAATTGCTAAATGGATTAAAAATGTCATTCATAATTTGTTGAAATTCTGAAGGAGCATTTTTTAATCCAAATGGCATAACTGTCCATTCATAATGTCCGAATGGAACATTGAAGGCAGTTTTATATCTATCAGATTTATTAATTTGAATCTGCCAAAATCCAGATTTTAAATCAAATTTAGAAAAGACTAATGCATTAACTAGTCTGTCAAGAAGATCCTTCTTGTTGGGAATAGGATGTCTAATCCATTTTAAAATTTTATTTAATGGCTTATAGTTTATAACAAGCCTAGGAACTCCTCGTTCTTGCTCAGAATGTTTATTAACATAAAATGCAGTGCATGACCAAGGAGATTTTGAAGGAGTTATTAACTTCTTTTGTAAAAGAGATTCAATCTCTTTTTTACATAACTCTAAATATTCAGAGTTCATTTGACAAGGTCTTGCCTTGGTAAGAATATCCTTTTCTTTAAAATCTTCTTCATAAGGAAGATAAATTATATGTTTTTTTCTATCCCAAAAAGCATTTGGTAAATCATTACAAATATCAACAGAAAACTTATTATTAATAAGTTTTATTTTTTCCTGTAATTTAGGATTTTTAAGTTTTTCTTCAATAGTCAGAAAACTCACTTCTTCTTTTAAAGAATTGATTTGAAAGGTTTTTCTTTCAATCTGTTCTTGTAGTTCATTTAGAACTTTATGAACAGGTTTTGTAATAAAATCAAAAGTTATGGGTTTTCCTTCAAAGGTTCCAGTTAACCCTTTTTCATTAACAATAGTTAATGGATAAATTTTATAAATAAAAGGTAAGCCTAATATAAGTTGGCTTGAAATATCTTTAGCAAGAAGAAAACTTGTTGAAATACAACAATTATCTTTGCAAATATATGCTTTTGGAATCTTGAAACTAATATCAAGACGTTCACCTCCAGCATGTGAAAGTGAATGAGTAGTTTTATAAAAATATCTAGTAGGAATTAATCCTTCCTGTATAACATTTAAATCAGCACCACTATCAATCATGGCAATAAAATTCATTTTATGATTTTTAATAATAAGAGTAATCTTAGTATACCACTTCTGAGATATCATCATAGAAATAGTAGAAAGATAATTTTTTTCTAATGGCATAAAATGCTCAATAGAATCATCAATAATATTATCATTCTCTTTTTCTTTATTTCTTTCTAATAAAGAAAGTCTTTCATTAAAATTATCATTAATCTTATAAAGATTTCTTATTTCATCTTTAAGATTATTAATCTCCTGAACTAAATCCTGAGTAGAAATAGGATTTTGTTTTTCATACTTCTGTCTAAGAAGCTTATTAACTTCGGACATAGAGTATGAATTCTCAGTCTTCTGAGAAATGGTTTGACTAGTATTACTAGTAGATGGAATATCTTCCAATTGATCAATAATATTAGTTCTTAAATTAGGATCTTTAATCCTTTTAAGAAATTCTAATATATTATCATTAGTCAAGACACTTAAATTAAGATCTTGAAATTGAGACATAAGTTTATAAAACTCATCATTATTATTATCAGTATTGTTGACTTCTTGTAAAGGACGAATACAAGGTTGTCCTTGTATACATGCGTCACAATCTTCACTTTCTGATAATAAAGATTCATTATCAAGAAGTTGAAGATCTTCAGAAACATCAGATTCTGAATATTCAGTATCTGAACTTTCTGATTTATTATTGTCAGAATCTAAAACAATTTTACAAATTTTTTCTTTTAAATCATCATCCATTTCAAGAGCTTTAATCTTATCTTTAGCCCAACACTGGTTAGCATAATGACCAAGTTTTTTACATTTTCTACATATAATAGAAAATTCTTTTTTATTTCTTTTATCTTTTTTGTAAAAAGATGATCTAGATTTTTTCAATTCTCTTTTCCTATCAGAATAATATCTTTTCTTTCTTTTAGAAAGTTTTCTTTCTCTAATATCTTTAGAAGGACGTTTCTTCCCCTTATGAGGAATTTCCATTCCAAATTGACCACAAAATTGGCCAAGTTGTTTTTTCTCAAGCAAATTTTGCTTTCTAATTTGGTTATTTAATTTCAACTCATTGCATAAGGCTAAACCTTCTTGTATACAAGTTGATATTAAATTACCATAAGTATATTCTTCATAAGGTATAGAAACCTTATCTCGCCTAAGAATTCTACGAACTCTTTCAGCAAAGAGACTAGGAAGGCCATCAATAAATTTGGCTTTCCAATAACTATTATTACAGTCAGCAAGTTCAAAGATACGAGTTAAAAAAGTATCTTTGTACCATCTAAAATCAGATAATGTTTTACATTTAAGATTACTGAGGAGAGTTCTAATATTATCTCCATTATCAGTAAACTTACCTGTAAAATGATCAATTATTGTGAGAACCAATGAATATATTGCATTCTCAATCAAAATATTATTCTCATTTTTAACAGAATTAAAAATGGAATCTTTTTGTTCTTGGGACAAATAATTATCCCACCAACCTTTAAGTTGGCCAGTGAAACCTGCAACTATCATAATAGCAATATTTTTATCTGTATTACCAGATACTTTACACACAGTACTATACATCATCATACGGTGTGCTAAATTATAGATGTGCCTATCAGTGCATCCATCTAAATTCCACTCATAAATACTTTTTCCATTATAATTATTAGAAAAAAAATATTCTTGTTCTTCAAGTAGAATATCAGCAGGAGAAGGTCTATTATAATAATACCTATTTTGTGTGGGTCTATCTGCCCATTTCATTTTATTAATCTCTTCTGTATTATTAACAAAAGATGTAGAAGGAGAAAATTCTTCTTCATCATTTAAGGCTGAAATATTCAGATTTTTAAACTTTTCTTGTAATAATTTTTCCAAATCAGAAACTGAAGATTTAAGTTTAAAATCCTTTATTAAAGGAGGAGATTGAATAGAAGAATAAGCAATAGAAGAAATATCTACTTCTTTCTTCTTTTCAATATGAACATCAGGTTTTATCTGATTAATAGCTGAAATTATTTTTTCAACCCTATCATGAAGAGATATCATTTCTTCACCAAGAATAGTTAAATACAGATTTGTAAAATTCTGATTTTCAATTAATTGATTTATATGCTTTGTAGTAATATGAAGCATATCTGTTTCAAATATTTTTGAAAAAGCCGTAAAATTTAAAGACTTATCATTCTTTTCAATTTGAAAAGTTTGTTGTGGAGGAAAAACAGATTTTTGAATCTGTCCATTTGAAAGTTTATAACTTCTTTCCATTACTGAAATATATTCAGTAATAAAGGTTTTAAAAAACCAAGGAATGAAATATATTATTTCATTTTTTTCTTTACAGAACTCATAAAATTTTTCTAAAAAGAAATCATATTCTTTTTTAGTAAAACTTTTAAAATACCATTCTCTAAATGGCTCCCATTTGGATAAATAAAATTCATCATTTATCTGCTTTCTAACAGCAGATCCTTTAGTAAAATCTATTTTTGATGTATTAATCATAATTAAATTGTAAAATTCATTTGAGATACAGTATCAGTATCTTTAATGTTATAAACATTACTATGTAAAATTTTATTTTTATCTATAATAATTTCTTCATTATGATCTTCTTGAGATTTATCATCCTCTTGAAAATAAGAAGATGTTGATGCTCTAGAAGTCTGTGGAATATCCACATCATATTGAAGAGGGGAAATAAAAGTATGATTTGATTGAGATCTAATTAATGATCTCGAAGAAGTTATCATCTTCCTTTGATCAGAAGCAAATTTAATTTGCACTGATCCTTCATTATTCTGAATTATCTGTTGTAATCTATTATTAACAACAGGAATTTTAGGCATAGCCTGTGTAAGAGTCCAATGCTCTGAAAATTTAATTTCTTCCCATTTAATGGCTCTTCGAGTAGTAATATTAGATTTTCCAAAATTTGTTTCTATTAAAATAGTCTCATTAGACTTTTTATCTACTCTTTTACACATAGGATTAAGAGTATATAATGGTTTAAAATAAATTCGATAACAGATGCATATAACTTCTGTTCCTATAACATAGTTATAGTTTTCTGTACAGACATTTAATGTCAAAGTATCCAATATATTCTTATCAGTTAATGAAACTGAAAGATTTGGATAAACATCAAAATAGACTGGACCATGTGCCAGACTAGATTGAATCATTCCCATTATAGAATGGGTAAAATCCAGATTTCTAGCATCTCTAAGAGTTGCCATAAACATTTCTGGAAGACCTTCTAAAGTCAAAGGTCTGAATGCAATTTGTATGCATCCTATATGAATAAAATTATGTGTATCCATAAAGGGTAAAATATCTCTTTCATTTAAGAGACGTATTGTCATCTCTTTATCATTAAGAGATATAGCAGACTCAGTAGTTTTGACTACTTGTTTGAGACCTAATTTCTCAAAGGTTCCTAGTTCATAAACCAGATTTGGTTTTATCTTTGGAATAGTCCATTTATTTAATAAATCTAAATTTTCAGGAATATCAAATTCCTCAATTCTAGTGTTTTTAACACTAGATTTCTTATGAAATATATTCATAAGGATGAAAAGTGTTAGATCATAGATGAACTAAAACATATTACTACTTCCATGGCTCTGATACCATCTTCGACCCAGGACGGGTATGACCCAAATCATACAGACTAAGATCAACAATAGACATGTAAGGAACACAAAGATCAAAGATCCTTTTTACTGAATTCAGGACTTATTACTGAGGACCCCCTTAGTAATATAAGCTGACAAGAAAAACCCCACAAACGCCTGCGCCTTCACTCGGCATTACGGCAACAAGGGCACGAAGTCGGCTTATACACCTTAGGTTAACTCAAACCTAATTCAAACCTCACAAATCCTACCATTGATATTAGTTATTTGATTTAAATCATGTTTCCAGAATCATCAATAGATCTGGATCCATGTTAGTAGTAATATGAATAGCCATACTATGATCTAACACTATGATCTAGCCAGCCATATTAGGCGGCTTCCTAATATAAAATTAAAATTAAAAACAAAAATTTAAAATAACTTACACTTAAGTTGTGCTCAGAAGAAAGCTTTTATTAATGTTGGCAATATACAATGGGAAGAGAGTGGTTGGAGAGAGAAGAGAGAGAGGCGGTAAACACCAGCGTGCCTCTACAAAAATAAAACAACCTATTTATAGAATGAAAGAGCCGGACATGAAACCCCGGATTTCAAAATCAAAAATGAATAGTAAAAACTTTACAAAAGTCAAAAAGAAAACAGTAAAGCTGCTTTATAAAAGCAGAAAATGACAAATGTGTCACAATCCTTGTCTAGTGACTAATATGTCACTGTCGATTCTTCAACTTTCTTCTGAATCGTAATCTTCTGCAGAGATATGTTCTCTTTTAATTCCAACATTATAGAATCTGAGCTTCCAAAAACCCAGAAGGAAAGATTGAGAAAAACATGAAGATGTATAGGAATATTTTTCCATGCATCTCTTGAATTTGTTGTCTTGGAATTCCATCCTCTTCCAAGCACGACAATGAATTTTAACAACTTTTGCACAATTTTGATCAAGTTGTTCTTCATTACAAAATTCTTGAACAAGTAAAGAAATAGATTCTTCTCTACATTGATTCCAAATATCATCAATAATCTGTTTCCATTGATGAAAACAGAAACATCTGGAACAATTTAAATAATGATTTTGATCCATAATCATTTTTTTTCTGTGGAAAAAGAGTCTTTTAACTCTTCAAGGGCCTCAAAAAGAGCCGGATCTGGAACATCATCATCTGGATCCTGTGCATCCTGAAGTATACTAGTGAATTGATTTTCACTAGATTCAGACCTCATTGAGGTATCAGATTTTGAATCTGAACAAAGATTTCTAGAAATATCTTTTTTCATTTCAGAAACAAATAGCTCAATCATCTGTTTCTGTGAAAGAATCCCAGAATATTTCTGGGAAATTATTTTGAAAGGACTAATATTATCCTCTTCTTTTTCTTTTTCCTTTTCTTTAAGATCTTGCTTATAAGCTTTGATCTTTTCATTGATTTTATCAAATGTTTCTTCCGAGTGCAATTTCCCGGTTTCTGGGTCAATTCTCATCATTTTATCCCAGAATTTGCATTGGCTGATACGCCAAAGACAAGGAGCACCATAGCTAGTATAACCAACTGATGGAGTCCATTTCCATATCCATGGAATTCCAAATTCAATAAAGAAAAGACAAGTAGTCTTTCCTTCAATGAAATTTTCAGAAGATTTTCCCTGTATAACAGGGGAGACTGATATCCAGTCTTTCATAAGACCATAAAACAGGTCTGGCAAAATTTTTGCCGAAGGTCCAAAAGTTCTCCACCAAGTAAAAAACCAATTTGGAATTGGTTTATGAAATATGATTTCACAAACTTTAATAAACCAAGAGTGTTTATGCCTCTTGTTCTCATATAAGAGAGTTTTTTCAAATGCTTCAATATAATCGAAGTAATTGAATTTAAAAGTTTGCTTATTAAGCTCATAAAAGAATTCTCTTTCTGCTAATGGAGATATACCCCATTCTTCAAAAGATATAATCTTTTTGATAATTATTTTGGAAAAGTTATAATCTTTTCCTCTTTCGCCAGAAGCGAAATGATTGATCTCAACACTATTAGTGGAGAGAAGGAGATTTTCATAAAAACCTCTCTGTTTATAAGACCCATACACGTATGACGTGTTAGAAAGATATCTTTCCATAATGGTCCAAGGACTATTAGCCCATTGAATATCTCTTTCTTCTATTAGAAGAATAAGTTGTCGATCAGAATTTTCGACAAACATTTTTTCAAAATCATCTTCTTTTGCTATATTAGCATAAGAAGTTTGAGTTTCCTCAGGAGAGATATCACTCTCTTTTTGCTTTTGTTTTTGTTTCAAGAATTCTTGAAACTCATTTTCAAGATCAGAAGTATTACCTCCGATATTTGCAATATTTTGAGCAACAAGCTTTTGCTTGCCATATTGCACAATTGTTCTGGATTGAGGGTTATAACCCCTTCCTCCTCTTCCTCTATAAGAGGAAAGATCACCCCTTCCAGGTGTTTGATATCCTCTTCCTCTATGAGAGGAAGATGCTCCCCGATCAGGATAACTCATTCCTGCAAATATTCACGAGTTAAAAAATCAGGCAAATAATTATCAATGCCTTTTTTATAAACAATATTAAAATCAAATGGAGCAAGATAAGATTGCCATCTGGCAAACATCTGCTTTGAAACATCATGTTTAAAATCTTTTTGAAACATAAATTTTGCAGAATTACAATCAGTTTTAATTATAAATTTCTGATTATATAAATCATCCTGAAATTTTAATACACATTTAACGATGGCAAGAATTTCTTTAGCCACTGTTGAATAATTTTTCTGAGAATTATTCCACTTCCCAGAATAAAATCGAACAAGATATTCTTGTTTTTTATGGGGATCAACCTGTTTAAGGATTCCTCCATAATAAATGTAGTTTATGGGTCAACCTTTTTTAATCAAAAATAAAATTTGTAATATATTTAATAATAAAATAATGATATTTTTAACATACATTTGACATTTTTTAAGGGCATTGTTTCCTATCTTTCAAATTATATTTTTTCATGTAATAATATGTGTTCATATAAATTTTATATATATATATATATATATATTGACACTATCATTACGTATACATTGATCGGTACTCTACTTCAAAAACAATTTTTATTCACCAAAAACAACATTTAATTTTTTTTCTAACCTTCTAGTTGGTGTTGAGCTTACTTATAAACAAAGTTTATATATGTATTTTGTATTAATTTGAGATATATGTTGGTACCAACGATATATATTTGTTTTGTTTAAATCTAACTTTATTAAATGAAGAAAATATTATGTATTTGTTTTTTTTAAAGTCATTTAAATCTAATTTTGAAATGATATATTGAAACGAAAAAAATTAAAAAGAAACAAACAAATACGAGGATAAATTGGAAGAAATTGACCAAACTCCGAGTGAGAAATGCATTTGTCACGAATCATGGACATAAAAAATTGAGAAATACATAAAACAACAAATGAAGGCTGGTGCTCAACTGAGCAAGATTCTCCCGGTTGAGCGAATGCGAGACAAGCTTTCTAGGAATGGTCGAGCGGAAGCTATTTATCTCGACTAAATACATTGTGATCTTAGGGTGAGTGGAAGTGATAAGTAGCAAAATGTGTATGATTTTATGTGATATAAAGTATTTTTATACATTTAATTTATTCACGTTAATTAATTTCTATACTTATCTTGTTTTTAGTTCCAAATATATTGAATTTTGATTTTCTTATTTAATAAGTAATTTTTGGTGTACATTGACTTGAAGGAACGAACGTGGCCAATTGATAAATAAAATATGAAGTGGGGTCTAAAATGAAGCAATCCATTAATATTAGGACATACCACTTCACATGATCTATTGTCAACCCAAATTCGAGAATTAATGACTTAAAGCTCAATATTTTGATCCTCAATTATTTCTGCAGTCTAAGGCCGAAATTTATCTAATACATAACGAATTCGATAGACCTAATTTTCAGGAGAGAGAGGCAGTAGCCAAAAAGATAAGAGAATGTGAGCGCCATTTGGCCAATTCATCTTTGCACATAGGCATGAATCCATCATTTCTGGAGAGAGAAGGAAGAAACATTCGACAATTTTTTGGACAGAAGTGTTCTAAACTCATTCTTCTTCTTTTTTTTTAGTGGAAAATGCAAAATTAGATAGATAAAAAATATTATAGTTACACAGTAGTCAGGCATACCTGAGGGGTTTACAACTCAAAACAACATTGCCCGGTAGAGGGGGGATTCAACGTAGTTCACTAGAACTATGTATAAATAGAATATGCCTCATAATACGAAGGCCAAA
Source organism: Caryopteris x clandonensis (assembly GCA_028749325.2). Lineage (NCBI taxonomy): Eukaryota > Viridiplantae > Streptophyta > Magnoliopsida > Lamiales > Lamiaceae > Caryopteris > Caryopteris x clandonensis. Next base: position 2,369,025 of record JAPYKT020000012.1, read on the forward strand.
TCAAAATCCTAAGTTACGACAAATCCGCATAATAAGAATCCCATTGGAAACGGGGCAGGCCTCATTAAAAACATTGCAACCAATTGAGGAAAAGAACACTCTATCAAAGTGCAAAGAACTAATATGATGCAAGGAAACACATACACGCCACTCGGGTGCGCTACTACGGTTGGGCCGAGTAGTCCCCACTCACACACCCATATATTTTTATTCCAAAAACCAAACGAACAAAGACCACATGCAGTGATCTCGAGTACAAAAGCAAGCCCACGACCCCTTATAATGAAGAACCTAACACTACCATATACAATACCATTAGTGAGCATGATCCTCCAAATGTCCTATAACATGATCGACAGGGTACACATTAAACAAACAAGTATATACTTCTCGTTGAATGGTCTTGAAGATCTTATCTAATTCAAACAGTATATCCTCAAACACTTGCTTGTTCAAGAAAACCGTATGTGATGTACCGTTGCCGCCAATGAGAAGCGTCTCGCCTTGTGGATCACTGCCGAACCCCTTTTGCTTTGGCCAACATACTTTAGGGAACTCAAGATGGAAGATAACACCCTATCAATTTTGAGACATCCCTTAACTTTGTTCCAGACGGCTACTGTCGCACCACACCTGAAAAATAAATACATATTAGATTCATCATATGCATTACACAACGGACATACCTGCAAGATATTCAAGAACTGCAATATGTCAGTTATCTTTAGTCAGCCCTTGAGTGCGAACCAAAGGGTCATAGAGAACTTAGGTGGTATGAAAGGTTTCCAAATGACCCGATGCCAATACAATGTGCTGCCCATCTAACGCAAGAAATCATATGCTATAGCCACTCCATTTCACACAAACTACTTTGTCATAGTGGTAACCATGTTGGCGACACTCCCGCCACACTTCTCCAAAAGTGTATCTTGAATTCTAAGGATATTCTTGATAAGCAGCGAGTCCCTTATATTTTGTTGCACCTTCTAGATGCTTGCGCTCTTAAGGTGCTCACCATGGACCCACTTAATCCATAGCGAGTCCTGTTTACTATGGATATTCCACAATTTTTTTGCTAGGAGGGCTTTGTTCCATGTACTCAAGTCCCACAGTCCCAATCCTCCTTCTGTTTTGGGCTTACACAACTCCATCCATGCCATATGAGATACTTTAGCACCCCACATAAACTTTTTCACAAGAGTGTTAATACGATCTATAATATTTTCCGGTAACAGCAACACCTGGATCCAAAAAACACTCCACCCCTTGTAAAATTGAACGAACTAACTCAATTATGCCTGCTAGGGAAAGATTTAAGTTAGTCCATTGGTGAATTAAGTCCAGATATAGAGTCTATCAAAGAAGAGTAATCATTAGTGTGTTGTTTCTTCGCTGCCAGCGGTATCCCCAAATACTTCACCGGGAACTTCCCTAAAAGAAATTCGAACATACCCAGTATGTACTGTTTCTCATAAAGGCCTACTCCTCCTATAAATAGTTGTGATTTACTTTTATTGATGGTGAGCCCTGATGTTCTCGCAGACTCCATGAAAGCATTATGCAACACTCTCATGGAAGCCACATCCCCCTGCCAAATAAAAGCAAATCATCAACGAATGCTAAATGGGTAATATTATTGGAATGACACTTAGAATGAAACTAAAAATCAAACTCCCTGGTTCGCTGTGCAAGTAAGTAAGATAAATACTCCATGCAAAGAAGAAATAGAATGGGAGACATTGGGTCTCCTTGGTGCAGTCCCCTCTTTCCTTCAATGAACCGTGACTGTCCCATTAATGACCAACGAATAGGTGGGAGAAGTCACACAAGTCATCACCCAATGTATAAAACATTGATGAAACTGGAGCCTTGTAAGCACTTCGCGGAGGAATTTCCAAGAAATAGAGTCATATGCCTTATGCAAATCTATCTTCACCATGCATTCAGGCGAACTCTACTTCCTTCCATAGCCTCTCAAAAGCTCCTGCGCAAGAAAAATATTATTAGTTAGATTATGCCCTTTAGGAAAAGCTGATTGTGTCTGATTCACAATATTATTCATAAACGGCTGCATGTTCTTATTGTTTTATACATCACGTTCATGCTTGCAATTGGCCTAAAGTCAGCAACTGTCGGATTATGCTTCTTTTTTGGTATGAGGATGATATTCGTGTGATTAAACTCACGAAGAAGGATGTCATATTGGAAGAATTTCTTCATAGCTCGTACTACATCTGGTCCCACAGTATCCCGATTCTCCTTAAAAAAGCATAGGGAAAACCATCAGGCTGGAGCTTTGTCACTGGCAATGTTAAAGACTGCTTCTTTAATTTCCTCTTCGATGACTTCGTACCATCCTCCATTCATCATTTGGTTCCAAACACCTCCCCTGTGCAATAACTGTTGGGATCGAGTCCTCTATCTCCTTAGTTGTGCCAAACAGGTCCTTATAAAATTGGACGAACGACGCTATGATGGCCTCCATGTCAAATTCAGGTTCTCAATTGTCCTTGCACAAAAAAAAAAACATTACGAGCATATCTATTCCTAACTAAAGAGTGGAAGAAACTAGTATTTCTGTCCCCAAGATGCAACCGAAGGCCCTTGACTTTCTGCATGAAGAACGATCGCTCAGCCTCCTCTAGGAATATAGTTCTTTTTCTTAGGTCCATCTCCTCCTCTACTAGCCGTGGGTTGAGTGGATTGGAATCCATTCTAAGTTGTGCCACCTCCAACTGGGAACAAGAAGCTTCGGTCCTCTCAATCGATTGGTTGAAATTCTTCAAGTTCAGCTTCATCAACTCCATCTGCAGGTTCTTCAATTTGAATGCTAGCTGTAGTTGGGCCTTAGGTTGAGCATGCACATTCCAAATCTTGTCCAGAGCCTTAACTTCGAACTCGACATCCACATATTAAAAAATTTGAAGAGTCGCCTGAATGTCACAACTTCTTCAAATAACGTGATGAGCACCGCCGAGTGATTTGATAGAGTACCCCTGGGGAGAAAGCTTGTCCTGCAATAAAAATTAGCTCCACGCTACGAATTATTAGTAAGAACTCTATCAATTTTGGAAAACTTAGTAGAATCAGTCCACGTAAAGTGGCAACCTGTAGATGGAACATCCTCCAGACTAAGCTACGCTGAAGTATCCATGAAATCCCTATATTCACTTTCCAACGGGGTTCTTGCACCGATCCTCTTCGATGGATTGAGAATACAGTTGAAATCACCTGCAACTAATGAGGAAAATGTTAGTGGGACATTAGTAATCAAAGAATCTCATAACTCTCTTCTATCCATCACGTGCCACAAACCATAAACAAGTGAGAAATGAAAGGAATTATTAGAGATCCTACTTCGAACATTATCATACAAGACTTGTTTTTCCTGTGAAATAACATAAACGCCCACAGTTAGAAAATTTCGTAACATAAGAATACGACCCCCTTTAACCACATCAAAGTTAGTATTTACCTCTCATTTGTCACCCTGTTTTACCAAAAAAGATTGGAAAGATTTACTGGTGAACTTCGTTTCCAGTACTCCAATTGTATCAGGTTTGTGCAGTAGCACAAAATTAGCAAACGCAATTTTCTTAAGAGGTTTATGCAACCCTCTTACATTCCATGTAGTGATGATCATGGATGGCAGAGAATAGTATGTAACCTCCATCAAACCCCAGCCCTACTGACTGAGGCAGCTCTCTTGGAATGGGGTTTCTGTCCAGCCGAGGCCTTACCCTGTGTATCTACCTACTCAGATAAAGAAGGTTGGGAATTAGCTTATCTTACCAAATTTAGGGAAGATGATCCGGCTGATAGTGACAGTCCATCCAAATTGAGCAGATTTCGTAGCGCATCACTTGAATATTCAGCAGTTTCTTGCACCCTCTCCAATTTGTTGACCAACCATATCTCCAGGATGGGGGCAGTTTGGTTCCATCTCAATCTGTGCCATCGTACAATATTGGCCCTCCTCCCAGCCGAGATCAAGGTCCCTGTCCCCGGGATGAGTAGCACCTGCAACCAAATAAATATTAGGTACAATAGGATCCTCTTCTACTCCTACCTCCTTATCATTATATACCAGTGATGGAAAATGTATGTTTGAATTAACCGACTGTGGAGTTTGAAGAAAGCTACTAGGATGTCGAGACCCTTCGGGTTGGTCCCTAACATTGTCATGAATAATAGGCCCCTCCACATGTAATGGCCCCTTCTTCTTTTGGATCTGTTGATGTCGGCGGGTTCTACTTTTGCAAACAGTCCTCCTCGGTGTACACCATTGCCAAACTCTGGATCTCTCACGCGATTGAACCGTTTGCCATTCACCTTAGGCATCCCCCGCAACACCGTTCAAATTAGCAGCTTTCTCATGTGATATCCTGCACTCAACATTCCTATGCCCAACTTTTCCAAACGTGAGGCACATCTTAGAAAAATAATCAAATTTAACAAATTGAGTGAAAGAATGACCATTATGCAGTTGTAATGTAATGCATTCAGGTGGCTCCTTGAATGCATCGACTAGAACTTCAAATCGAGGCCCTTAATATTATGTTTGGCCAAAGTTCTAAAGTCCACAGCAATTGGGGAGCCAAAAACTGAAGCAATTAGGTAGAGAGCCCCATACTTTGATTTTGAACTCAGATGAGAAATTGAATCTGAATTCTGCCGGCAGATGGCAAAGTATAAGTTTTCGGCCATGAATCGAATAGGGCCCTTTCAGATGAACATATTCCATCTCCGTCTCTATGGTAAATCGGAAGACAATCCATCCATTATGATGATATGAAGCTCTGGCCATGTGGGTCCATCTCGCAATAAGCTTCTTGACCGCCTTCCTTCTTGGAAATCTACCTGCAAAACAACCCAACAAAGAGAAACCCCATCCTTTGGAGATAGGCATATAATCATTTTCATCCAGGGTTAGGGTATTATTTTTTAATAGAATGTCATGCTGCTTCAGCTCTAAATCTGCACGCGGAACTGCCTGTTTCTCAAAAAAATTCCCATCGTTGGAAATCTAGGGAGAAACGTGAATTTCACCTGATGTTGCTCCACATTCAAGCTATGTTGTTGTCGCAAGCTTTCCAGCTGGACTCTATCCTCCAACCAACTCGCCGGTGAGCTAATGGTAATGGGCATCGATCGAGTATCTGCACCTAGTGCCTCCTTATATGAGGCCTTATCCATCCCGGCAGGCCTGGCCCGTATACCCTTGCAAAGTGCTAAATGTAAGGGGAGTATAACCCCCAACAATGTCGAAGTATAGCATGCTGGAAAATATACGAAACAACACTAGCAACCGAGTAATAATAATTCCCAACCTATGTATAACTCCAGTTACCAAACGAGTGAGCACAACAATGCATATATATATATGCAGCAGCATCCCAAATTATAACCAGTCCCACCCCAAATCAATGTGGAATATAATGTATACTTCCAGAATATTGTTGTACAAAAGTGAACACAACAACTCAATGCAAAAGCATCCACAGTCAAAAGCCAAACAAATCCCAAAATCCAAATTTACGTGGAGAATAATGTATATTGCAATATACCAGTTATGCGAAAAAACCAGAGTAAAGGAATACCTAGACGGAATACGTCACAAGGCAACACCTGTGTCCTGTAATCTCGGAAAACTAATATAGAGGATTGAGCCCTAAAATTATTAAATTCGCCCACCTACAAGAATGAGAATCCCAAAGTTTTCCACCAGTATGGCTAAATCTGCAAGACAAAGTTATAATCCAGGGAAAAGAAGAATGGGGTGCACGACAAAGGCACTGAACCACGCTGAATTCAGGAGTTATTGATAATGGCAAACCATGTTGTACACAAAAAACCAATGCTAATCCAGAAAAATAATCTGAAGAAGACTCAGGGGAAAAATCAAATCACGCTAGGCACAATCATCAGCAATTAATCAATAATCGAACTCATACCCAACATAAACATCAGCCTATCAAAATTTAACTGTATGATAGGCAATAATCGTATGCACAATACGCAAAAAATTGATAAACCAATGGAATGGAATCCCTTTCGTAACCAGAAACCGTGTCTAAGAGTTCTAGAATATCAAATAAATATGTTATGCGTGTTTGTGAAACTAAAGCTACATCGACGGAACATAATCCACAGATCTAAAAATATTTAGCACGGTATTACTAGCGTCACAGAAGAAATCCGTGTGATACGGTTAAAGCCTGATGAAACCCTAATTCACGCTGCCAACCCAGATCGGATCACACGCAACTCCCAGGAAACCCTAATATGTAAGGGGTATGCGTCGTGGCCCTCACAATTATGGAAACAACCGTGCAGTGGGAGGAATCCTCTAACATGCATGTTGCTCACAACAGGTAATCGCACAACAATAAACCAACAGGAATTGCCCTCGTTATATCCCTAGCAGAAAAGGATCCCAAACAATTGATTGAATCTGTCGATTATGCTCAATAGAACTGTGGAGCGTGATGTAATATGGATCATGGGATTGCCTTGATGTAATAATAATGAGGAACACCGTCTCAAGTAGTCCGTGTATATGCAGCGAAGCATACACCAAAGGGAATGGAAACCAAAAATCCGAACGAGGGATGGTAATCCTTAGCAATCGCACCCTTGTTCATACACCGTGTGGGATTACCACAGGCGGTTGGAAACCCTAGATCGACAATGAATAATCCAAATGAAAACCCGAAACAAAACTAGGCGATGGAGTAGTATCCCGTTACCAATCTCTCAAGAATCAATGTGAAACCTTAAGGAAATCCAAAAATCTCGTAAGAAATCAATTTTAATCCTTAATGGAATCCAAGAAACTCAATGAATATGGATATAGGGAAGATGAAGTTGAAGGAGGCGGCTAGTATAAACCCTAGATTAGGAGAAATGTGATACACCGCTTCTAGAAAGAAGTTATAGAATTCTTTCTAGAGAGAGAAAGTCTCAATAGTGTAAAACTCATTCTTCTTTCTTCCACTTTTGAGCACTTATGTATATATTATCATGAATGAAGAACTTGAATCTTTTAACACATGATGTGTGGCTAGTTCTTTTTAATTTTGATTATATGGAAGTTATAATTGTACATATGTTGGTTATCATTTATCTGTTTCTATTATGTGTCATCTAATTTGATGTTAGAATTTATTATGATATCTAGTATAATAACACATGATTGCTTGAATAATGATCAACTCAATTAGGTTTTTGATAAGTTAATTGTTAGGAAATAATTTGCAATTTTTGATAAGTTAATTGTTAGGAAATAATTTGCAATCATTAATTGTAGTTAACTAATTTTTACATGCAGCAAAATAATGATTAATTCATTAGAAATATTTTTATAGAGAATTAATTGAATCAAGCTTATGTATTTAATAATGTGTCTAACTGTCATTTTTATTTAAATGCATGCATTTAATGAATTAAATTCAAAGAGTTTATTTTGGATTATTCAATTAAATATATTAATATACAAGTTTGTTTAAGTTAATTACAATTATGAGATAACTATATCATGAGCTTATTTTTTATTATAAGGTAGACATTATATGATTTAAAATAGAGGAAACATCACAATAATTTAAAAGGGTATTTAACAATAGGGCTATGACTGAAGTACGAACGGGAATTTGTTTATTATCTAAAAACTTAAATTAAATTTTATTTTAATTTATTGATTATCAAATTTTGAGTAGTAATTTTTAGAATAATTGAAATCCAACAAAATTCACCGTCTCTTTTGAACATAAATTAATAAGGGAAAAGTATAAGGGAAAAGTACAATATAATTACATTGTTCCTATAGGATTGATATTTACTTTCAACTACTACCAGTTAGTATAGAAGAGCTGAGGAAAAAATAATTATTAATTTTACCGTGTCTCGACAACACGGTCAGGTAGACTATTCGATGATTGTATTGAATAGTTTATTTACATTTAAGTTTTTCTTTCAATTCCTTATATATATATATATATATATATATATATATATATATATTGATGTGTTATCTTATTTACTTATATGGTCAATAATTAAAAAAACATGTTTGATATATGATGTCGAGATTCGAAAAATGAGATTTTATATTAGATCTTCTTCTATGTGACATGATCAATCGCATGATTGACAAATTCATCGCCTATATATTAACAAGCCTATACTGCAAATCACGAGAAACGCCACAACCTCCAATATCTTCAATCAAAAAGCATAAACGCCGTCACCGGAAGCGTCTAGTGCAAGAAGTGGGACAGGCAGTTCGACGTCGACTATGACCTGCACAAGAAGTTCACTGAAGTGGCCATTGTCATTGCCAAAAACTGGAATGAAATGCGACATACGGCTCCGGCGGAGTGCATGAACCCGACCCTACCTGATTGCAACTTCTGCAGGCACACAAACTACATGAAGCTGGCTCACAAAAAGAAAAAAGATAAATTGACTTTTCTTGTTTTTGGGTCAGATATTGGGGTGTTGCAAGCTTTCTGAGTTGAAGAATTTCTGCAAGCATACTAGAAAACACTGAACAGGAGCCGACAATAGGGTTTTGTACCTTACTTATCTGGGACTCTGTAGGCAGCTCTATCTTGAGGGATCTTGTTATAATTGATTTGTTCCACTGTTTTTTTTTCTTCCTTTGTTACTTTGTAAGCTAGATGTTTATTTTGTTTTGTTATTTATTGATTATTATGTACATTGGTTGAATGGTTGATGGTTTAACCACAAGACTGAATGTATTTAAGAAATCCACACCAGGGCGTTGACGAAACCCTTTAGCCACCAATCAGGCCTTATATTTCTCCACAAAACTATAGGGATGATGCTTAATTCGAAACACCCACTTGCAACCCACCATACTATGGCTAGAAGTGGCAGGAACAAGGTCATAAGTGCTATTCTAAAGTAAAACATCAAATTCGTCGGACATAGCAGACCGCCAATGGGCATCAAAAAGAGCCTAAGTCACACATGTAGGTTCAACATCTGCAAAAAGAGTGGTGGATACTATTCAATATGTGTTGTTAGGTTTTCAAATATTGTTTTTACCAAGAGTCTGCATGGGGTGAGTGTTGGCTGGAGGCGGGGGTGCTGATATTTCAACAAACGATGGTGAAAGGACTGCGACAGGGGGTTTAGCTATTGTTGTAGGACTACAAGAGGCTCTAGAGGAGGAGTGGGTGGTAACTCGAGAAAAGAATGAGACATATGTTCCATGTGAGAATAGACAGGTGGTTTTGAGGCAAACGGAAAGACATACTCAAGGAACTCAGTGTGATGAAGTGAAAGATGTTAGAAGTTGAGGGATTGTTGCAGACAGACACTTTGAGATAGGAAGACACGAGGACAAGATCGGGGTTCAAGTTTGAAAGAGGTTAGAAGTAGAGGGATTGTTGCAGGCATAGAAGTAGGATCATAATGAGGGGTGGCACTGACACCCAATGACTCGTAGTTTTGACAAATTAGGGAGTTTGCCAAATAATTTTTCGAAAGAGGAGAGGTTTGAGAGATTCATTTTTGGTCTTCGATTTATAAGATAAGTTATCGTAACAAAGACGAATAGCTAAAACGAGGATGACATAGAGGCATGGTGAAGGAGCGTAAGGCCAATCTCAACAATGTGATGATGACGCCGTTAAAATAACCGTTATACTCTAGAGTGTGGGGGAAAGTGTTGAGATGGGTGATGCCATGGAATGAGAGAAAAAAGAGAAGCGGAATATATTCCCCACCATTATAGAGAATGAAAATTGGTTAATTAAAATATTTTTCGACCAAAAATTTGAAGTGAATAAATACAACACAAACCTCAGATTTGTGGTGTGAGGGGTAAAACCAGATATACTTTGTAAAGTAATCAACGAATATGACATAGTACTTATATTTAGTGGTGGAAATAATAGGAAAAGTCCAAACATCAGAAAAAACAACATCAAGTGGACGAGTATAAGTAATTGAAGAAGTAGCCAATGGCAACTTGTGATTTTTATTGAGTTTTCAAGTATTGTAAGAAAAAAACGAATTATGTTTGGCGAAACCTGAATACCATGAGAAACTACTAATTAACTAAAAACTTTATTTCATGGATGACCTAACCTAGAATGCCACAACAAAACACTTAACTTAGAAACATAAAGAATCGAAACACCTACAAGAGAAAGCCAGATGTAGACACCATTTTTTATCTAAGTCGTGAAGTAGACGTGCCCCCGCCCAACGGTCCTTCACCTGAAAATTAACCATATAAAAAATAACATCAAGTTCAGTATGCAGACATAATTGGGAGACATAAATCAAGTTCTTCTTCATGGTAGGCACACATAAAACATTGGTGAGAGGTAATGAATTAATAGGAGACAACCAAAGATGAACAGTGTGAGAAATATGTAAACCATTATCATTACCGATGACCACACTATCTACTCCATCATAAGGGGAATGAAGTGAAAAATTGGCAAGATCATGGGTCACATGATAGAATGTCCCTAAATTCAATATCCATTCGTTTGGAGAGGAAGAATAGTTGGACATATACGTGGTTGGAGAAGTATATATCGGACGCATGTTAGAAGCTTGTGGGGCTGCCATGGAATGGATTGAAATGACGGGCAGCGATTGGCGGTGTGACATGTTTCATGACATAATTGGCACTTGCCAAGATAGGGTTTGCGGCCGGCAGGGGTGGCATTGTCATTGGAACATGATTGAGACAAAATGAAAGTAGGGCGTGGTGGGCTGGCATGGTATTGTGAATGAAAATTAGTAGGCTCGAAGGCTAAGCAATGGGATGATCGGCTAGAGGTGTTAGCCCACAATGCGGTGGTTGGCGTGGACAGCTGCTTGACAGACCCTTTCAATTGAATATAAACTTCACAAATGAGAAGTTACTAATGGAGCTCGTCTAGCGAGATTGGATTTTCTTGAGCTTGGATCGCGTTTGATAATTCACCATAATCATCATCAAGGCTATTCAGGTGCGAAGAGCAAGGTCGTCGGAGTCAATGGCTACACCCATGAGGGCAAGTTCGTCAACAGTCGATTTGACATCGTGCAGAAATTTTGTGATGGATTGGGTGCCTTTCTGAGGATTTTAAAGGCGGTTCTTAATGATGTTGATAAGACCTTGGGTTGGACGAGCACTCCACACACCCGTTGAAGTCTTGGAGGATGCTATGAATGGAATTAGAAAGAGTGTCAATAATTCCACTCAAGATTAGTTATCTTGACAGATCTAGAAGGCATAATTTGGATTAGTTGTGATGGTATCACTGGAGAAGATGGTGACGGTTGGACACTATGTAGGCCATCAATAAAACTAAAAAGGTCATACCCGATTAATTAGGTTTCAAACTGAAATCGCCACATGGTATAGTTGTTTGGTGGTAAGTTAGAGGGGAACCTGAAGGGTGATGGGGGACGCAATAACGATAGGGATGACGGTTGCCATTGAGAAAGGCTTTGCGTGGGGCGGGAGATGGGGTTGGCTTTGGGATCATTATAAGGATAGTGTAAATCTCATAAGGCTTGATGTCATGTGAGAGTTATAAGAATTAAATGAATTTTATTATGTCCCAAAGACAAATATATTTATATATATATATATAATGACAAAGTCTTGGAGAATAAGACTCAAAGAATTAGATACAAGATATTTATAAAAGAATAAATAGATATTATAAATATTTATTTCCTAATAGATAGATATTCTAAATATTTCTCTCCTAATAGATAGATCTAAATATTTATTTCCTAAGAGATGTATATTTTAACTATTTCTTTCTAATAATATGTAGATAAATCTTTCTCGAGCATATATAATCAGTAAATTAATCAATGATTAACTCATTTCCCAATCTCTTCACCAATTATTAACTTTTAATAGAACATCGGATTGTCTTCCTATTATATAATAAAACTAATTTTTGATCTAAGTAATATGTTATGTGATAAACATAGGGTTTATGTGCAATTTGGGGTCATTATGCATAGTTTTGGAAATTGCATGTAACTAAGCGATGAGTTTATAATGATTTTTGCTATATTTAGTTACATCACGAGTTTGTTAAAATTTTGACAAGAAAGCTGACATTTGAGGTCGCACATACCGTGTGCTGGATCATGATTTGTGTTTATCCTCTCATTCCGAAGGAGATTATCAGGAATCACAATTTGTACTCATCTTCTTGTTCGAAAGGAGATTTTCGAGGGATTGAAACCCTAAACCACCCTTATAGAAGGAGTAACGAGGGAATGAAGAAAAACATCAATTTTCATAGTTAGGATCACTTATCATACTTAGAAACATATATACGAGGAGGAAACGAGCAACCAAATTATCAGCTAGAAGAAAAACGAAGATTATTGGGGGTCGATTTTCTTAGTTTTTATTATTTTCTCTTTTATAAAGATGTTATCATAGATTGGTAGGATATCGTAGATCGAGAGATTGATAGGTTATCGTGAGTAGAATAAATCTTAGAAACTATTGGAAGTTAAACAACATTGTCAGATCGAGAGATGACCATTAAAGTCTAATCCACCTATATAGATCTTACTCGAGAGAGAATGTTTAGATATATTGATGATTCTTCTACGAATTTAGGAATTTAGTGATTTGAATTGTGTGTTATTGATCTTTATCTTTTGCTTTATTCTTTTTAATTAAACTATCCACTTCAAGTTTGTATCATTAGATAAAGTTAAGTAATATAATCGAGTACTTAATTGAAATCAATTGATAACTTTTATAAATATAATTCATATTCTCACTCATATTTTATTACAATTAAACTCGTACACTTGCAAATTATTTAAAATAAAATAAAAAAATAAACATTTAATATCATGCAAAATACCAAATAAAATAATGAGAAGAGAATCAATGATTATATCTTAATAATGAAGGTGTGGTCACCACTCACCATTATTAACTACTCTCTTTTTTTCTTCATATTTGTGTTTGATAATTTTTTTTGTTAAATTAATTTTTGCATTGTCAGAATATAATAATAAAATAACCTAAGAAGTCTAACTCATTGAGCCTAAGTAGGTATAAGGCCAACAGATCACGAGAAGCGTCGGTAGCAGATATTTATAATCCGATACGCTTCATCATTCATATTTATGTCTTCTTATTTCGCATATATGAATTACCACAAAATTTATAAACATTGCATGCACCAATACAACATAACATAAAATTATTATTTATATAAAAAGTATTATTTATTTATTTTAAAATTATTATTATTAATTTACTATTATAAAAAAAGTAATAACACGTTTAAGGTGAATAAATAATAATTTTTTAGAAATAAATATTATTTTTAGTTAAACAAATATTACTATAAATCATTTGTATGGTACACCTATGTACAAGAGATTCACTTATCAATTATTGCTTTAGTCGTACTAAAAAAAGATTTTCTTTCTTTGAAATACAATTTTTTTTCAATTTATTTTAAGATATAATCTTTCAAAAACTATAAATTGATGCTTATATAATTAGCATATTTATTATTTGTCTCATTTTTCATACTTTACTTAATTGTGAAAAAAATATTTGGAATTTTTTATTTTGATTAATAAATCAAACTTGATTTTCAAAAATGAATTTTTACTGTTAGGCAAAAAATATTTTTAAAACATAATTTAAAAAAAAAATGACCATAATATTTGTAAATGTTTTTCTAGTAATATAATAAACATAAACATTTATCATTTACTTATGCAAGTAAATATATTAGAGTAATAAAATTGAACTGAAATTATTAAGTATCCATTGTAATCATATCATACTATAAACTAATATTACTGTATATTATGAACTAGTATTTGTCTGGTGGGATACACAATTTATAATATAATAATATAGTAAATTAGTATAAAAATAATAATATAATTTTAAAAATAAAATACATAATTATCTTACATTTTTATAGTTATAAATATATTAAGACGTATTTAAAAGAGAAGGAGTGGTGAGCTGGAGTAGATCTAGTGAAGAGGATATTCTGGGACATGTCTCACCTGCTCCCTCATTCCCTTCTCCATCATCCTTTTCAAAATACAGTAAATGGCACACTTTTCTAGGTTCTTAAACACCCACCCCTCACTAATTAAAATCAGCGACTTTAATTTCTTTTTTTTTTCCCAAATAAAAAAAGGTAAAAATTAATGAATGAAAATAACCTTGAAAAAGATGCCAAAGCAGAGTCCAGCTGGATGTGCTTCATCAAAGCATATTATTTTTCAAGTAAAAAATAAAGTGATTCCCCATCACTCATTCTTTAGCCCAAATCCTACTCGCATCCATCCTTTTGAATTTCTTCATACATTCTTGGGATAATTTAGAAAATAATAAGAAGAAGAAAATATGTCAACATATATTTCAATATATTTTTTAAAATTAATTGTATAAAAGTAGCAAAATATAATTATATGTTCTTTTGCTATTATCTGATCGATAGTTGGTGCGGTTGAATTGTATAATTAATTCATTCTACGTTGCTTTTTAATATATTTACACACATTGAATCTTATGTTAATTTCAACAATATTATAAATTCAAACATACCAAAAGAGTTAAGACAAATTTAATAAAATAAAATAACAGGAAAAAAAAAACTGGACACTTTTGCCTAGATATGAATGATATTCCTTCAATCTGTGTAAGTGTTTGTGTGATGATCCAAAAGACGAGACATATTCGATCTTCACCCTTGATTTTTTAAAATAATCATTTAATTACTTCTACATCCCAAATTATATTTTCTTGACAGTATAAATAGAAAATTTTCATATGTTATTCTTGTGGAACGAAAAGAGTAAATTTTAACAAAATCGATGTTTAATCTATAAATATGTAATAAAATTAAATTACTTTTTCAAAGAAAAACAAATATTTAGTCTAATTTCCAGAAAATTTAATATTTTTCCTAAAAATAAGAAAGAAAGATGAAACAGTAGTAGAACCCCACAATTCCCAAAGGCCACACAAACAAGAATAAAAGGACAAAAACCGACCAAAAAAGAAATAATTTTGAATTTAAAATTGATTTATTCAAATAGTAATGGTGGTGTGCACACGCGAAATGAATTGATCTGAGAGGTAAACAAGGACGGGGCCCACCTCATCAGCAACTGAGTGCAGGGACAACTGTACAGTGCAGTTCCAGCTGTGATGGTCCACGTGTAGAAAGGCGATTCGTTCTCATCATCATTTATCTTTTCCACTTACAGCGACCAGTCCTACACTGTGTCCCCTCTGAACCAGCTCAGCTGAGCTAACGGCTCCAAAATTTTGATTTCTACTTTCGGGACCAAAACTTTATTACAAGGCTCTGTTTGGGAAGTTCAAATAATTATATTGCTTCTTCTAAAATATAATTTTGTGTTAGTGACAATATGATTATATGAATTACTTTTGTTGAAAATTTTATTTTTTACAGTCCTTCATCTTCATTTTCAAATATGATCTTTATTTTAATAATATTATTTTTGCTTTGATAGATTAATCTCTTCATACTTGATTAAATGTTACTGATTAACATTATGAACTTAATAATTATGATATTGGTTTGTATATCTTGAACTTACGATGGTAATGATTTTGCATTGTTTGAAATTTAAAATTAGGTTTATTCAAAATTATGATATATTGTAGTTTAATTTATTTGAATTTTATTTTTTAAGTATATTTTTATCATGAATATATATAAAATTGTATACCTATGTATATAAAAATATTTGTATTGTAAATAGTTATAGTAATATTTTAATTTCAAATCAAATTCCTACACTTCAACTAATACTTTTTACAACCTTGATATTTATTAGTTCCAATATTAATAAACTAATAAAACCAGCTTACAATTATTTAGTGATTATCGTAAGTGATCTCCAACTTACAACTAATCCTTCACTCAAGAAAAAAAAAAAAAAACACTTGTCCACAAAACTATTATTGTCAATTTATATGTTTAAAATCACAGGCATTATTTTTCTAAAAAACACCACCATGAAAATCCAGGATTAGCCATTCAGCAATCAGGATTAAGCCTAAGCCAATCACCAACGGCTCCATTATTTTATATTTGTTTCATCGGGAACTGTTCCGACGTGGACGTTGACATGTAAGGTGACCAGTCGACGTGGCGCAGTGGCTTTCCAGTGAAGCCAAGCCAACCCACATTTCTCCTGCCTATATAAACACACTCCCACTTCACTTGGTCCACTCACAAGCACCACCTTCCCTCCTCACTTCTCGCTCTCTCCCTCGCTCCTCTGCTCTGAAAATCTCAGAAAAACTTGTAGTTTCTTCCGCAATGTCGATGGGGTCTCTGATTCTGGGGGTTTTCGCTGCATTTGTAATGGTGGGCACTGTGAGTTCATCATCGAAATTCGATGAACTTTTTAAGCCCAATTGGTCGTTTGATCATTTCGCCTACGAAGGGGAAGTTGTTCATATGAAACTCGATAACTACTCTGGTATTTACTACAGACCAACTTGATTCCCTTGTCTCGGTCTTCTTTATTTGTCGAAATCATGTCATTTTTAGTTTTTGCTTAATGTTTTTAAGGATTATTAATGTAATGGTTCATTTTAGTGACATTATTTGTGGGTGAAATCTGGGAATGTAGGAGCTGGGTTTTCATCAAAGAGCAAGTATATGTTTGGTAAGGTTACTGTTCAGATTAAGCTTGTGGAGGGTGATTCTGCCGGAACTGTTACTGCTTTCTATGTAAGTCCATTATTGTACCTGGGTTAATTAATCTGATTATTCAATTTTACTCTGCATTATATTTATTTATGTACTTCCAAAGTTTGTCAGTGGTTGCTGAGGGAAAATTTTAGAACTAGACAATTTTTTTCTGGAAAAATGAATTCTGCCAAGTGACAGCTGGATTTCCATATCATTACTGCAATTATTTTGAAGATGACGACGATATTTTCGATGTGCAGATGTCATCAGAGGGTCCATACCACAATGAGTTTGATTTTGAGTTTCTGGGCAACGCCACAGGCGAACCCTATTCCATTCAGACTAATGTTTATGTTAATGGAGTTGGCAACAGAGAACAGAGGCTCAATCTCTGGTTCGATCCCTCCAAGGAATTCCACTCCTATTCCATTCTCTGGAACCAGCGCCAAGTTGTGTAAGCTCCCTCTCTCTCTCTCTCTCTCACACACACACACACACACACAAAGGGGTAACATGGGTCCATGCAGATGGAATCGATTGTACTGAAAAGATGAAAAGCTAGCCTAAAGCACCAAACTTTGTGCACCCCATGTAAAAACAATTTACATGCACAATTATATGAATGCCTAACTTAGCACATGGATGGCTGCTAATAACCATCAATTTAACATTCCTCGAGATTAGGAGAGAGAAACAGAGGACAATAGTATTGGTGAATTCTGATGTTTATTCTGGCATTCTGGTAAAATTCTTGGACTGTTTTCCCCACTGCATGTTTTATATTAGACTAATTATTATTTATTTATTATTATATAATTAAACAGATTCATGGTAGATGAGACCCCTGTTCGTGTACATTCAAACTTGGAGCACAAAGGAATCCCCTATCCAAAAGATCAAGCCATGGCAGTTTACAGCTCGATATGGAACGCCGATGACTGGGCAACTCAGGGAGGAAGAGTGAAGACCGACTGGTCTCACGCGCCCTTCATCGCCTCCTACAAGGGCTTTCAAATCGACGGTTGTGAGTGCTCTGACGCGGTGGCGGCTGCGGACAACATGAAGCGGTGCAGCAGCGCAGGCGAGAAGCGGTTCTGGTGGGACGAGCCGACGATGTCGGAGCTGAACCTCCACCAGAGCCACCAGCTTCTGTGGGTGAGGGCGAATCATATGGTCTATGATTACTGTTCCGACACTGCTAGGTTTCCGGCGACGCCAGTGGAATGCCAGCACCACCACCACTGAGTTGCTCAGCTGTCAATTGAACTGTAAAAAAAGTGTGTGGAATTAAGTCGTTCGACATGAGCTTCATGTTTAATGCATATTTTTTGTCTTTGTATCTTCCCCATCTGTAAGATACCCTTAATTTTTAGTTCAATTTTATATATATCTCTTTGTCTTTGCTCCAAAATATAATAATAATAATAATAATAATAATAATAATAATAATAATAATAATAATAATAACAACAACAAATAAATGTGTAGACTAAAAGAGAAGGTGAGCAATTATTTAATATATCCTAAATACATTTATTTAACAGATTATTCAGATTCTTATTAAAGCGAAATAGGTCTTTTTAGTCATGTCATAATGATATTTAGGGCTTTATGGAACCAATTATATATATATATATATATGCCCATGCATTTCAGCAAACAATAATCATTTATTCTACTAATATACTTTCTAATCTTACATGACGTGGACTCATTCATGTCCAAATAAAGATTTGGCACATACTTTATAGATTTAAATATTTTCTTTTAGTTCTGTACGAATTTATATAAGAATAGTGTTTTAATTGATGAAAAAAGGAGAATTTTAGGAACTGAATTTATAAGAGTTTTTAATATTAGATTTAATTTTCAAAGTTTTTAGTTAGGAGATTTTTTATTTCAATTTAAAACATACTTTAAAATTTTAATTTTTAGTTTAGGATGAAGATTAACAATATATATATATATATATATATTATTTTCTTTTTTTGTTTATGCAATTTCTTTGTCATGGTATTTGATTTTTCTCCATCACAATTGTATTCAATATGTGGGGCTGTGGTGGTACTTGTATCGAACTTCTATTTGTTTTAGCAAACAAAGAAAATTTTTGATGTTCAACTACAAATAGATAAAGATGAAAAAAGGAGAGAAGAGAAGGAAATAACATGGGTTTTTTTTCAAAATAATGTAAACAAAAAAAAAAAATTTACGAAATAGGCATGTTTTGGAACAGTTTTTAAAAATAGGTAAAACGTCACCGCCGGTGACGTTATTTCGAAAAAACGTCACCGGAGGTGACGATTTTAAATCTTAAATAAAGAACGTCACCTTAGGTGACGTTCTTTATGTTATATGTTATATATATATATATATACAATATATATAATACATACATACATCCATACATGCATATATATATATATATATTATATACACACACACACACACACACTGACACACACACATATATATATATATATATAATCTGTAAATATATATATATATTTTAAATATATATTCTTATTAACATATATATGTACATATTTATAAAATATATATTTATATATTAAAATAAATATTAAAATATAATTAATAAAATTAAAATATTATAATTTTATTTAAGATAATAAAAAAATTAAAATATTATAATTTTATTTAAGAAAATAAAAAATATTTAAATTTATTTTTATAATATATATATATTATATATATGTATTTATAAATAATAATATATATTTTGAATATTTACATATATATATATTTATTTATTAAGTAAATATATAAAAATATATATTAAATTATAATTTTAAAAAGTAAAATATTATAATTTTATTTAAGATAATAAAATTTATTAAATTAAATAAAAAAATGTAATTATTAATTCATATTTTGAAAATAAATAATATATATATAATAATATATAAATATATATATATAATTTTGGATATTATATATATTATTATTTATAAATAATTATTTTATAAATATATATATATCTATATATAATAGATATTATTTATATAATAGATATTATAATAATTTTAAAAAGTAAAATGTTACAATTTTATTTAAGATAATAAAAAATTAATTAAATTAAATAATAATTTTTAATTATTAATTTACATTTTTTATTTTATTTTCATTTATATAATATATATATTATATATTATTTTTATTATAAATATATTGTTTTGTATTTTAAATTTATATTATATATAAAATTATATCACAAATTTCCAAACATTGAATGTGTTTTGGTGGTTAAAAGCTGGACGGCTGAGAGAGAGGTTGCGAGGTCGAATCCTCGCAACCTCAATAATTTTGGGCCAAAATTAAAATTAGAAAAATAATGAAACGTCAGTGGCACTGACGTTTCTGGCCATGTATGTATGTATGTATATATATTATATATATATATTATATATATATAATCCGAATATTTCTGTAATTAAAAGAAAATTATTTTATTTATTTTTAAATTTTTATTATTTGTATATATATATTTATATATTATTAAAAAATATATATATATTTTTAGAAAATAAAATTACATATAATAATAATTTAAAATTATTCTTTAATTTTAATTTTTTTATAATCTTAAATAAAATTATAAGATTTTACTTTTTAAAATTATAATTTAATATATATTTTTATATACTTACTTAATAAATAAAAATATATATACATATTCAAAAGAAATATATATATATATATATATTTTATAAATATATATATATTATATATATTATATAAAAGAAAACAAAATAAAAATATAATTTAGAAATATAATTTAGAACAAATATAATTATAACAAATATAATTTAGAAATATAATTTATAATAAATATATTTATAACAAATATAATTTAGAAATATAATTTAGGAATATAATTTATAACAAATATATTTATAAAACAATATAATTTAATATATATTTTTATATATTTGCTTAATAAATAAAAAATATATATATATACATATTTAGAATATAAATATATATATTTTATAAATATATATATACATATTTATATATTATTAATATATATATATATATTTTATTTTTAGAATATAAATTAATAATTACAAATTATTTTTTAATTTAAATAATTTTTTTTACCTTAAATAAAATTATAATATTTTACATATTTTAAAATTACAATTTAATATATATTTTTAAGTATTTAATTAATAAATAAAATATATATACATATTGAAAGTATATATTTAGGTTAATATATATTTAAAATATATATATATATATCATACATGTTTTAATATATATATATGTGTGTGAGTGTGTATATATATATATGTAATACATAATAAATAAATAATAAAATATATATATTCATGCATGATGTATGCATGTATTGTATATACTATATATATATATATATATGACTCATAATATATATAATTTAGAATAAACGTCACCTTAGGTGACGATGTTTCAATTATTTTTTTTATACATAAATATATATATATATTTATGTATTATTATTACATATATATATTTATTTATTTAGAATATGTATACTTATTTTTCTTTAATAATTAAATATATAAAAAGATATATTAAATTATAATTATAAAAATGGATATAATTTAATTTAATTTAAGATAAATTTAAAAAACTTTGTTAAATTTAATAATAATTTTTTATTATTAATTCATAATTTTTAAATTAATAATATATATAAATATAATAAAAAAATATGAATTTATTTATTTATATATATATATTCGAATATTTAATAAATAATATATTATTTATAAATATATATATATATATATAATATGCATATTGTAAAAACGTCACCTTAGGTGACGTTTTTTTAAAAACGTCACCTGAGGTGACGATGTTTCAATTTTTTTTTTTGATATATATATATATATTTATGTATTATTATTACATATATATATAAATTTATATATTATTATTATATATATATTTATATTAATTAAAAAGATATTAATTAATAATAAAAAAATTTATTTAATTTAATTAATATTTTTATATATTATTATTATTACATATATTATTATTACTATATATATAATTTTTTTTATATATTTACTTAATAAATAAAAAAAAATTATATATATATACATATTCAAAATATATATTCTTATTTATAAATAATAATTTCATAAATACATATATATATAATATATATATATATATTATAAAAATAAATTTAAATATTTTTTTATGTTAAATAAATTTATAATTTTATTAATTATATTTAAATATTTATTTTGAAATATAATTAATAAAATTATAAATTTAATAAAATTTATAATTTTATTAATTATATTAAAATTAATAAAAAAAAATATATATATATGTAATAATAATACGTAAATATATATATATATATATCAAAAAAAAATCGAAACATCGTCACCTCAGGTGACGTTTTTACAATATGCATATTATATATATATATATTTATAATATATATATATATATATTTATAAATAATATATTATTTATTCAATATTCGAATATATATATATAAATAAATAAATTCATATATTTTTATTATATTTATATATATTATTAATTTAAAAATTATGAATTAATAATAAAAAATTATTATTAAATTTAACAAAGTTTTTTAAATTTATCTTAAATAAAATTAAATTATATCCATTTTTATAATTATAATTTAATATATCTTTTTATATATTTAATTATTAAATAAAAATAAGTATACATATTCTAAATAAATAAATAAATATATATGTAATAATAATGCATAAATATATATATATATATATATGTATAAAAAAAAAAAATTGAAACATCGTCACCTAAGGTGACGTTTTTAAAAAAAGTCACCTAAGGTGACGTTTATTCTAAATTATATATATTATGAGTCATATATATATATATATAGTATATACAATACATGCATACATCATGCATGAATATATATATTTTATTATTTATTTATTATGTATTACATATATATATATACACACTCACACACATATATATATATTAAAACATGTATGATATATATATATATATTTTATATATTAACCTAAATATATACTTTCAATATGTATATATATTTTATTTATTAATTAAATACTTAAAAATATATATTAAATTGTAATTTTAAAATATGTAAAATATTATAATTTTATTTAAGGTAAAAAAAATTATTTAAATTAAAAAATAATTTGTAATTATTAATTTATATTCTAAAAATAAAATAATATATATATATATTAATAATATATAAATATGTATATATATATTTATAAAATATATATATTTATATTCTAAATATGTATATATATATTTTTTTTATTTATTAAGCAAATATATAAAAATATATATTAAATTATATTGTTTTATAAATATATTTGTTATAAATTATATTCCTAAATTATATTTCTAAATTATATTTGTTATAAATATATTTGTTATAAATTATATTTCTAAATTATATTTGTTATAATTATATTTGTTCTAAATTATATTTCTAAATTATATTTTTATTTTGTTTTCTTTTATATAATATATATAATATATATATATTTATAAAATATATATATATATATATATATATATTTCTTTTGAATATGTATATATATTTTTATTTATTAAGTAAGTATATAAAAATATATATTAAATTATAATTTTAAAAAGTAAAATATTATAATTTTATTTAAGATTATAAAAAAATTAAAATTAAAGAATAATTTTAAATTATTATTATATGTAATTTTATTTTCTAAAAATATATATATATTTTTTAATAATATATAAATATATATATACAAATAATAAAAATTTAAAAATAAATAAAATAATTTTCTTTTAATTACAGAAATATTCGGATTATATATATATAATATATATATATATGATATATACATACATACATACATACATGGCCAGAAACGTCAGTGCCATTGAAAACGTCAGTACCACTGACGTTTTTTCATTTTTTTTCTAATTTTAATTTTGGCCCAAAATTATTGAGGTTGCGAGGATGGCACTGACGTTTCATTGAAAACGTAAGTACCACTAACGTTTTTTCATTTTTTTTCTAATTTTAATTTTGACCCAAAATTATTGAGGTTGCGAGGATTCGACCTTGCAACCTCTCGCTCAGCCGTCTAGCTTTTAACCACCAAGACACATTCAATGTTTGAAAATTTGTGATATAATTTTATATATAATATAAATTTAAAATACAAAACAATATATTTATAATAAAAATAATATATAATATATATATTATATAAATGAAAATAAAATAAAAAATGTAAATTAATAATTAAAAATTATTATTTAATTTAATTAATTTTTTATTATCTTAAATAAAATTGTAACATTTTACTTTTTAAAATTATTATAATATCTATTATATAAATAATATCTATTATATATAGATATATATATATTTATAAAATATATATTTATAAATAATAATATATATAATATCCAAAATTATATATATATATTTATATATTATTATATATATATTATTTATTTTCAAAATATGAATTAATAATTACATTTTTTTATTTAATTTAATAAATTTTATTATCTTAAATAAAATTATAATATTTTACTTTTTAAAATTATAATTTAATATATATTTTTATATATTTACTTAATAAATAAAAATATATATATGTAAATATTCAAAATATATATTATTATTTATAAATACATATATATAATATATATATTATAAAAATAAATTTAAATATTTTTTATTTTCTTAAATAAAATTATAATATTTTAATTTTTTTATTATCTTAAATAAAATTATAATATTTTAATTTTATTAATTATATTTTAATATTTATTTTAATATATAAATATATATTTTATAAATATGTACATATATATGTTAATAAGAATATATATTTAAAATATATATATATTTACAGATTATATATATATATATGTGTGTGTGTGTCAGTGTGTGTGTGTGTATATAATATATATATATATTTTATTTAAGATTTAAAATCGTCACCTCCGGTGACGTTTTTTCGAAATAACGTCACCGGCGGTGACGTTTTACCTATTTTTAAAAACTGTTCCAAAACATGCCTATTTCGTAAATTTTTTTTTTTTACATTATTTTGAAAAAAAACCCGAAATAACATTGTTTAATTTTTAAATTAAATTCTTTTAAAGAAACTTTGAAATTTGATAAGAAATAAAAATTGAACTGCTAACTGAAAAAATTCACCAACATACAAAATGAAAAATCCATTCGATTAGTATTGAGATCAGCAAAACCTTTAGGATAAGGAGCAAATTTTAAATTGCATTAAATTTTGGATTGTTGGATATGGTTTTCGGTGTTTAAAATAGTATAGTTTATTTAAATAAATGTTATTTAAATTTATACCTAATAAAATTAAGATTAAATATTATTTTTACTCAAATAATACTGTGCGAATTATTTAAATATATATACAGATATTTATATCGAAGATATTTAATAAATTTGTAATGCACGGATTAAATACTAATAAATTTGTGAGGACAGTAGAGTTTAATAGATATTGTGTTGAAATGTGAGGAAATAAAAACGTGAATAATTGATTTTATTAAAGACGTAGTGGGGCAGATGGTCCACAGTCACGGGCTTAGTGGTACCAGAGGACATAAATCGGGTGGGCCCGGAATGAGTCAGCGTCCAGGCTCCAAAGTAAAAGTTATTTTAAGGTGGGCCTCCTATGCCATCTGAAAGACTTTAAGGTCCATTTATCATTGGTGGGGCCCAGTGCACCCTCCCAAAGACCACAGTCAGAATTATTAACTACGAAATGAGAATAAGTGAAGTTTTGGCACATCTAACTCAAAATTATGTCCAATTGTTTTGCAACCCTTTTATTTATATTGGAATCAATTCAGCCTCCAAACTAACTCTTCATTACCGTCTATTTTTCAACTCTTTTATTTTAAGAAATTAAATACTTTAAAATATTTTATCAACTCTCATAAATTTAATAAAATAACGAAATATAAAATAAGTCAAACATCCTCTAGATAGTAATAGTATTACTTTTTGAAGAAAAAAAATAAAATTATGTTACAAAACACCTTTACAACATTATTTTCGAAGAGACGAGTTGGAATTTTTATTTGATCAAATCATTATTACTATAAGAAACCCGATAAATACAATCAATAAACAAAACTAATTTAATATAGAAGATTAATCGACACGCTTATTATGTAAATATAAATTAAAAGATAATGTAGCTTTAAATTTACATCCAAGTGGTTGAAATAAGTAGTTGAAAAAACGAAGGGGTCACACCTGACATATTATGTCATTAAGCAAAAAAGTATTTATACTTTGTCTTATCTGTTTAAGGGGAAGAAGTGACAATACTGTATCTATTTTTTTTTTTTTTTGTTTAAATTATGTTTACATGAGTTTAAATCTTCATATTATTACGATTTTATTTTGAGATTCTTCAGAAGCTTATGTTATTAAAAGTAATTAAATAATTTTATTGTTTTAATGTCTAAAATAATAATAATAATAATAATAATAATAATAATGGATGAACATTGACTTCATAAAAAATGTCGGTGCTGAGAAATGAGTTTGGAGAAGGATAGTTGCATAGAAGTCCTCACCCCCACCTCCAATAGGAGTAAATTAATCACATCCTACCAGTAATTAAATAAATCAATGATTTAAGTCCCTTTATATTTCATTATTCCTACCTTATACTCACCCATCCTTAAAACTATGTTCATCATTTCTAAACATCCTTTAATCACATAATAATAATAATAATAATAATAATTATTATTATTATTATTATTATGATCATTAATTATAATAGATCAAATATACAGGCGGTTAAGAAGGCAAGGCCACTATTTATAATTGGACTAGAAATGTATAAATTTATTTTTTGAAAACTAAAACAAAAAGTAATTCAAACGATTATAATTTGTCACCAACTAAATTAAGTTGCAGTTGATTCTTCTCATATATCAACATTTGCCGTCTCTTTAATCCAAATAAATTCAATCTTATTTAATTATGTAATTCTCTTTTTTTTTTTTTTGTTGTTGGAAAGGTCACATTGTTATTGCATCTATCATCTCTTTCTTAATAGCCATTTGAAATATTATGGTCCTGCACGTGATGTTGTTTGTGTCTTTGATTTAACGACAAAGTTATGGTCGAACATATTGTTTATATTATTTTATTAAATGCATTGAATTACAAAAAATAATTTCAAACATATGAAAAGGCAATCTGGTCATTTAGTCTTATGCAAACTAAAATCCAAATTAAAATTGATAATAGAATTGTATGACCAACGTTAATACTTTGAACTTATTATTATAATTATAGAAGTGAAATATAAGGAAATAGTAAATCCGGAACTGTCAAATTAGAATGGACGTGTCAACATAATTGTCATCGTCTTTTTCGGAAATTAGAGCAAACTGCACTGAAACTTGTAAATTTTTAGTTTATTTTTAAAAAAAATAAAGATTGTTTTATAAGTTTCAACAGATTTAGGAGCATTTTAGTATTAATTTTATTTAATATGTCATCATTTTAAGGGTTCTATTTTAATTTTTTTTTAAATAATAACCTCTTTTCAAAGTGAATGCTCGTTTTAAATTTGAGTATTCTTAGAATATTAAGGGCTATTATTTTCTTGATTTATTAAAATGATATTTATTTTGAAATAAATTTTGTAAACACTTGCTCTCGGACATAAATATTATGTTTATTAAAATAATAAGTACAGCTTTTTACCAACCATCAATTTTTATTATGCTCTTTCATTTTTTATGCTAGATTAATTTTTTTAACCACACTTGATTCAAAAAATTCATTGTCAATTTGTTATTTAGTTTTATTTAAATTTTAATTACGAATTAATTTTAACCATACATAACATAACTCTTTTTTGCAATAAAATTTATTTGAAATTTTCATTTTTGGACAGAAAAAATATTAAATATGATAAATTTAAAAAAAATACTAAAAATGGTCGATTGAACTTGGTTCAATTCATACCAAATCCATTTTTTTATATCTTAATAACTTATATTTGCAAAGTAATTGTCATGTGCTTAATTATTGTACCTTATATTACATTTCAATTTTTTATACACATTTATTATATCTTAATAACTTATTTATGATGTACTTGGCGATCTGGAAATAAGTACTTAGATCGTAATGGACTACAACTGTATAACTGCAATCTCTTTTTATTATTAATTAGGCCTAATCTGCTTTGGTGAACTAATCTAATCATTCACTTTTATTGTGAATTCAAATACATCAATAATTGCATGCTCAGATTAAGATAAATTAAACCTTCTATTTCTAATATTATTCTATTCCCTATTATATATATAATAGGAAATAGAATAATATGTAATATATAAATAATCTTAAAATACAAAATAAAAATACTATTTAAAATAGAATAAAAAAATCTGATTCAGTCCCGACTAGCAACATAAATTAGAAAATGAGAAATGATTGCTGCTTCTTTCCCATCATTGAAGCTGTAGAGGACCACCAAATACAATCTATGCTTCTAAAATATAATAATGAATTTTGAGATATTTTCATAATTAGATGTACAATTATGCAATCCACAACAATAATTATTATTTGTTGGACTTACTGTTTCATTTTGTGCTGCTATCCAAGTACACTACTGAAGAAGATGTGAGGTAAATATAAAATAGAGAATTTTATATAAATATTTTATTAATTTAATTGAACATTAATTAATTCAATAATTTCACTTATTTTTATCCAGAGCCAAAGTTTTAGTATAAAAAAGTCGAAATATATACTTTATTCAATACAAATCATCTTTTTATGGAAGACCTCTCCTAAAAATCTTCACTGATAAATAATGCATCCATCCCAATTTCCATATATCATTGTTCAGTATGTATGTGTGTGTGTATTTTCTAATGAGAGGGGAGACATAGTTCAGTTATTTAGTATAACTAAAACGAGCTAAGTTAGTTTTGAATGAAATTCGGGTTATTTAGCTTATTGTAAGATATTTTAGTGGTTTGGGATCGAATTTCACCAATCCCACCCACATGTATATGTTATAGTCGTTTTTTAGTTTTATGGTATTGAGCCAATTGAATAATCTCATAGATTCGTATTCCTAATATTTTTGGAAAAGAGCAAAAAAAAATCATTTCTAATTAAATTTAGATAGATAATTAGGTGTTTAAGAAATATAAAATCCTTGTTTGTTCCTAACCACACCTATAAATATTCCATCATCATTAATTAAACCAAGATATAGATTGCTAGAGAGAGAGAGAGAGAGAGAGTATGTTTAAAAATTAAACATAATTTATAAATAGAGAAAAGCATACAATAAGAGGCAATTCAAGTGTAATTAGGTGGAATGAATGCATTTCCCAATTAGATAATATAATGATTAATTAGCAGCATAATGATTAGTAAGATGAGAGTGGAATCTATGATTAGTGGTGTCTCAATTATGAGCCCTGGCTTTTATCTCTTCCATCAAATATGGGACACTACCATTTTGCTTTTCAAATTATTCTGCCTTACATTTAATTATTCATACCATACTTGTAGGCATGTAAATGAATACGATAGAGGTACGCCCTATGCTTTACCTTAATATAAAATATTTTATTTTTATTTATTCTATTATTTATTTATTTATCTTAGGTAGGATACGAATAATATTAAATGGATAAACGAATATTCGAGATAAACAAATTACCTGTTTATATATTATATTATATTTTTTAACTCTTTGTTTAATTAAGACTTTTAGGATATAAAAATAATTAAATAACTAATTTTTCAAAATAATTACTATTATTTTTATTATATATAAGATATATATATTTTTATAATATATAATATATATATATATATATTTGATACACGAGTAGGGTGTACGGGTTGGATGCATGGATAAAATATTGAGCTTATACCCTACCCTGACTCTAACATAATTTGACGGGCACAGATAATATCCTACCTGTTACCCAAAAGCTTACAACCTACCCTACCCGATTATCCATTTACCCGCAGGTAATCCTACCCTACGAATAAAACTAACATCCCTATATACTTCCTTTGATTTTTTTTTTCTTTCTAAATAGCTAATTTTTATTCAATTTCTTAATTATTTTTCGCATGTTTCAGAAGTATACTTTTAGAACTTTATAGGACCTCACACTTTCTACCTTCTCAATAATCATAGAGTTAAATCTTGAATATGTTCCGTTCCTACTTACCCCGCTGTCTAAACTATTCCCATTCAAATTATTAACAGAAGTATGACTGCAATGAAATCAAATGTTTACGACTGTATATAATGAATTATCTTCATTCATCGACTTAATTTCAAGAATTGCTTATAATAATTGTTCTTGTTGAGAATTTCTAAAATTAGTAACACACATATGTTAAAAAAAAAAAAAAAAGGAATTATGCTACAATAAAGTGGTATGGGGCAAGCTAAGAATTTAGATATGGTATTTTGTTTGAGGAGTGAATATGGACCACTTTTATGCTATGGGTGGCAAAAAAGAATTGTATTGGGGCCAATGAGGACTATGAATGTCAATTTTATGTGTAGGGTAAGATAATCCGTGGGTAAATGAGTAATCGGGAAATGCAGACATTTCTCATGCTATAGTTTTCAGGGTAGGGCATAAAAGTTCGGGTAACGAGTAGGGTATTATCCGTACCCGTCAAATAATGTTAGGATAAGAATAGGGTAGGGTATAACATTTTACCCGTTTACCCGACCCATATACTCGATATATATACATATACATTATAAAATTATAAATAATAAAAATAATATTAATTATTTTTAAAAAGCAGCATTTAGTTATTTTAATGATTTTTATATCCTAAAAATTCTAATTTGAATCAAGTGATCGGTAATCACATAAATATTATATTTTGGATGTTATTATTATTACTTTATCAATTATTTTTAGTATTTGTTCAAGAAAAAATATGATCGCACGACACAAAAACACCAAACATGACCTCCTACTTACAATATCAAAAGATTTTATGATGAAGAAGTTTCCTTTCACGAAAAATATGTTGGGGTTAGGATTTACATTCAAGCGACTAATCAATCACTTCTTCTTCTCGGTAAAGTTCCACAACATCATTTGTCTAGAAAATATTGAATTACTCGACCTTCACAGCGTTTGGATCTTTGTCTTAGTACTTTTTGTTGCTAAGAAAGAAGTTGACTGTCCTAAATTATTTCTCAATCTTTAATGACATTCATCTTTTCTTAGAGACACTCGATCACCGTGGTATCTTTTGATTTCATCGAAAATATAATATGTTACAAATTCTTTAACTTTCTTCTCAAAAGTTTGTAGTTCATTAGAGGGTTTTTGGCCATGTCCACTAGACTTTTTTTATTATTTAAAAAATAATAATAAATTGTATCTCACTAACTGCTCTAATTCTTCAATGATCATCATTTATTTGGAGCATTCTATAGAGTTGTATTTTTAATGTTCTTTTCTCATCAATTAAAATATTTTTCCAATCTAACCTGCAAACAACTCAAATTTGGGCCGATTTAACCTAAGTTTGGACTACGTCATATATTTCATGTACTTTATTATTTTTAATTATCAAATACTGACATGAATTAATTTAATTTAACATATGTAGCCCAATATATTCTTACTAGCTGCCTAATTCTTCTTCTATAGCCGATATTGAGCCTAATTGTAAAACAAAGAACCTCTCCTAACCTTGGGCCTATACTAGCTAGGTTTCGATCTGTGTACGTTTTAAACCGTTCTATTTGGATCTAAAGCAATTGGGACAAGGATTTTTATATCAAATCGGGCACGGTGTCACGGGATGCCACCCTTGTATATTCCAGCTCCCGGGATTACCTTATCATCCGTGATTAGCCCCACACTTCGAACCGTCCAACAGGCCGCGCCACACCCTTCGCCAACGGATGCCCGACTTCGCAGGAAGGCCACCAGCGCCCGCAGCTCGTCCGCACTCTTTCGAAGTCCAAGTCTTTAGGTGTAGGATTTTTTGTAATATGGATATAGTTTTATCCCTACTTGTAATTTTGTCGAGTTCTTCAGCTTTATTATTTCTAGTGTTGTCACTAACTTTTTTTTTTATTTTTCACTACTATAGGCGATAGGGTATTCGAAGAGAGTTGAGCATTGACTGGAAGCCCCCTTCTCCATCATTGCTATCAATTGCAATCTACATATTGTAATTGTTGCCTACATTTTAATACAAAGTAAGCTTTTTGCAATTGGTTCTTTTATTTCGATGGACCACTAAAGCACCTCCGGATGTGATTGCATCGCAACAGCACAAATTCAAGAGCGAGTTCTTGTTGGCAAGGTGGAAGTAGTCGAAGGTATCGACTGATAGTCACACGGTGCGCTAATTACTATTACTCACTACAAGCACCCCGTGACAACGGACCAAGATGGGACGAGGACGATATTCATGCCCCAACTATTTTCTTGTGCCCGTCCCTATTCCCATTTATTCGAGAGGGGAATTTCCCAATTTGAGGGAGAGGTATGTAGAGGTTGTAAAAATAGTCCGCCCAACGGGTTGATTCGAACAGAGTAATAAAATGCATGGGTTGAGACTTTATGTTGATGGTCCAAAAATTATATTGGGCCTAATGTGACAATGGGTCCAACAGTTCCACCCCACAAAAATATAACTAAAATGTTACTAGAGAATTCATTTGGGCATAACGAATTGTTGCTAATTGTGAGTTTGGGCTGGGTTCGGGCCGAGTCGGACAGTTCCAATTGTCACCTCCACGTATAAAGTAAGTGCTCTTTGCTAAACTAAAGAAAGTCTTGTTCTTTCGAACTGCAATGTTGTTTTGGTGAATATTGTTAAAATTTTCTCATATAAAGTGGTGGTCATCCATAACTTTATGAGTGTTTGTTTTGGGGAAGGTATCTACGATTATTTGTCTTCATTTCTAAGTTATCAGAGAATGAATTTTATGTCGGAATAAGGATAGGAGTGTATCTCGAATTTTAGTCTTGTTTTTACTCTTCATTTCTAAATTTATATATTGGGTCATCAACATTACACAGATCACTAAAAGATCAAGTATCATAACTTGAGCTAATGGAGATAGATGAATTTTCAATTAAGATACTAAATATATGCAACTATAATGATGATCAAAGCTTCACAAAGTTTGTCATACCGTTGTAATTCAACTCAATTAATAATAATAAAAAGTATTCAACTTGTCTTCCTGAACTTGATAGGTCTAGAATAATAACATGGTAGAATCAATTAATTCTCAGAATCCAAGAAATAAAACTAAAGTAAATTTATTGTAGATCGGAGCTCCGATTCTAACTCAAATTCTAATCGATTTACTGTATAGTCTCTCTAATTTAATAATTGAAAATCTGTTAGTTTAAAAATATTATAAGTTTATTGAAATTAATTTATTCTATAAACCCCAAATCAAAATAAAAAGAATGATAATATTAAAAAATAATTAATGTATGGAATAATAATTTTAAATTGATTTAAAATAAGTTTTACACCCAAAATTTACGTGAACTCCAATCAGTCCATATCCCCACACCAAATTTAATGATTATTTAATTATTTAATAAATGCCAAAGAATTATTAAATGATGGGAAAGAGGTTTACTCAATTCTTTCATCAAAATGGTCGGTGAAGGCAGGTGCCAACTGTCTCGGGATATTCACCTTTAAGTTTTAACCCACGCCAGCTTCTAAATATTTTGTTTTCCCTTAGTTTTGTTCTGTGTAAAGTACTTTATTACTCCCTCCCTTTCATAAAAGAGTTGTTTAGCGAAAATATAATTTTTCATTTTTAGTTGGTTATAGTTTTCTAAAAGTTTTAAATTTATATTTATGTAATTTTTTATTTATTAATTTAATCATATATAATATTTTTGTGAAATACATTATTTTAATATTTGACTCTAACTAATATAATAAAATATTAACTTTTCAAGGTTGACTCTTTTATACAATAAAATTTATTTTTAAAACAAAAAATCTACCTAGTGACGATCAAGGTAGGTTAAACTTTTTTTTTTCAAACGTATAGTATGTAAATTATTGCTTTTGAAAAAAAAATATCACAAGTTATAAGTTAGATCTTATTATAACTCAGTATTAGTGATTCATGACTAATTATTTTTTTAATCATAATTTTTTCTTTTTTATTGAACTTATAATAAAAATATTTAAAATTTAAAAGAACTGTGTGAAAATCATGAAACAACTGACAAAATCCAAACCCGACGAAGCTTCATCCGACGCCCACACTAACCTCCCTTAAGAATGCTACCAACTTTAAAGAGCACATGATGATACATATTTCTCTCTCTCTCTATATATATATATATATATCCCCAAATAATAAATACGTAATATACTTTTGAGAAGTGACAAAGGTATAATGGTTGCGAATATGGTTCAATTTTCAACATAATTATCAAAAACAATTTCCTAAAATTGATATGAAAAGAATAAAGGACCGTAAAAGGTTTATATTTTTTATTTAAAGAAAATGTTGAAACAAAATAGATTACACAATAAATACAATTTGTTTGTGAGTGTAGACTTGGTCCGAGTGTGCAGCCCACATCCTCTTTAAAGTTAAAAAAGCTATTATGAACACGGAAAGAGTAAATGCAGTGCTCTATCACAACGCGGTTCACAACATTCCAGAAAACTCCTCTATTTTCATTTTCTTATTAAATACTACTTAAAATTCTTTTTTTTTTTAGTTTTAATGAAATATATATTTTTAGTTTTTACTCAGTTAATCTAGACCAACTCATCTTGTTTGGTCGAGACCTAATATCTTCTAGTAGGGAGGAGATTAGGAGTTCAGAGGAAGTTTAAAATTCAAACTTGATTTATACCAATTCATCTCGTTGAGTCTAGCTCTGATATCCTCTGTAAAAAAAAAAAAAAAAGAAAAAAAAAAAGATTGGAATATTAAGAAAGTTTTAAAATAGTTCAAACTTAATTCATATATTGTTGAGTTGAAATTTAAAATACTCCATTGAGAAGGTTATGGGCTTTAAGAAGGCTTTTAAAAAAGTTTAAACTTAATGTATTTTAACTTACGTTGCTGAATTGAGATCTAACACCCTCTATTGCGGAGGAGGTTAGAGCCGGCGGAAGCTTTAAAATATTTCAAAATTTTCTTTTATTATTATTATTATTATTTATTTATTTTGATAATCAACTCCTTCTAGTGATTTTCTAGTGAATGTGCGATTTATATATGGATTAGATATTTGTTTCTATAAATATTCGATTATAATTTTCTAGTGAATGTGTGATTTATATATGGATTAGATATTTGTTTCTATATAAATATTCGATTATAATTTATATATGATAGAAGAATAGATCAAATAAAAATGAATAAGAATAATTTACATATTATTTGCTGGATTTAAGAACTTTTTAAATTTGACTTGCTTTTGGGGGCTGAACCTTTAATGCCTCACATGAGGTTCTTGACTTGTGTAGCACAATGGTGATCTCCTTTTTTGGCATTTTCTTGTCAAACTTCACATGGCTATCATCTTTGACTTATATTTTTTTTCTTATCCATTTTAATTAATCTTTTAGTACACAAACAAGAAAGGAAGTGAACTGAAATTTGAAAAAAAAGAAAAAAAAAAAAACTTGCAACTATCATTAAGTACACACAAACAAAAGGGAAGAAAAAACACAAATCAGTTAACAAATAAGAACTTATAGATCATTTAAATCATAGATCACGATCAGATGGATTAGATTCTCAAATTTGCAATAACTGCTTGAAGTATCGAACAAATATATTTATAGAACTTCAAATATGTCTCAAACTTATAATAAATGAGAGTTTGATCATTCAAAAAATTCATAATTTGATCTGCTCAAATATTTTAAGATATATGAATTATCACAAAAAAAAAAAAAAATATCCCCACATAAATAAGAATAGAGGGAGAGGAAAAGAATCATCATTATTATAATTATCATCATTTGTATACTTAATTATATCATTGTCTTCAATTTCAAATTTACTGAATCATTGAATGAGATAAAAGACTATATACTTAACATTAGATGTTACTTGTATGATAATACATAATTCACCAAAATTAAATCATCAACATCTACTTTCATTAAAAAAAGTTATAGAAGAGAAGAAGAAGAGGAGCATGGATTCGAAATCCCACATAAAATAAATGGGCCTAAATCAATTTTCTGAACCAAAAATATAATAAATTTGTGAAAATAATTACAAACATAATTAAGATATACATATATAATTAATTTGAGTCCGAATGATGTAGCCTCTATCCTAATTAATACCCCAAATCAAATGGACCCTAATTATGGGCGATGGGGGTCAGCTTCTTGCCAACTATATTCATCAGATTTCACTTAGACGAATCCTGGCATGTCAATTAAGATAGGTGATGTTAGGTGTGACAACGGTTGTTGAAGCTCAATCATGACCTTTCATCAACATTGCAAATGACAAAACTTATTTTCATTATTAATTAATTGTCACCCAATACTTTATAGAGATGTTTATGTATTTTATATAATAGGATAATCGAAATATAACGTTGTTTTTCAATTTTACGTACACCCAATTATATCGATATTGAAATTTGTACTTTGGATAATATCTTTAATTAAGATTCAACTCAAAAAAGGTTGAAAATGGATCGGATTTCAACTTTCCTTGCAAAGAAATTTTTCTTTTTAGCGCAGCTCGAAAGAAAAATTATACTTGATTAATCAACAAAAGAAAAATACCTCACATTACATACTGTAAAAAACATCGTAGGATGTTATTCAATATACTCAAAATATAGAAATGTTACGAGAGAAGTATTTCTAGACCAAATAAAAAAGAAGAAGAAAAATGAAGAATACACATGTCAATAAATTGAAACATATGTAATTCTTCTTTTATATAAAGAAGAAAAATAGTTTATTTAATTACATGAAAAAAATCCCAACTTTATAAATTTTTTAGGTTCAGTACCTAAATTTCACTGTTAACCATATAGAACAAATTAAAATTATTATTATTATTATTATTATTATTATTATTAAAAAAAGGAGATTGTAATCCAATTTCCTACTATGAACTTGTTCTGGAATGGGGAATTTCCATCCCATATCAAAATTTAAAGGAAAAACAGTATTTGGGATGGGAATTATATATCCCTCCATCCAAAAAACAAAAACCAATGCTTCAAAAAATATTTTTATTCCAAAAACTATATATTTCGAAAGTCAAAACTTTATTTTATAAGTTAAAGTGAAAAACAAAAATTATTTTACAAAAAAGTAATGAACAAGGTAACAACAGTACACCATATTTTAAAAAATAATAATTAGATTTTAGATGAAAAAGTGAAAAAGTATAGGGCAGAGGAACGTTGCAACCAATAATGTCACGGCCCATTTATTACCTATTTTGACAGCTGACAGATGGTTTGTTTTAGTTAAAATTCCACTACGTTTACTTTTCCTTAGTAAAAAATTAAATTATGTCATTTATGTGCAAATAGACCTTATATAGTTGGGGCTGGAATCCAGTTGGTCCGCACCTTAGACCTATTCAACTATCAATTTTATTTTGATTGGACCATAAACGACTTATTCAGTCCTTGCTAAATAATTGATTGGTAATGCAGTGTTTACTTTTATGAATATGTATTAAGGGTGATAAGATTATAATTTATTAAAATGAATGATTTGATAAATTATTAATACTCTGTTACTTTGGAAGAGATGATAAATTATCATATCTTTCGTTTACTGTATTGGTATTTATTTGGTAGGATAACAAAAATTACTTTAATACCCTTATATAAAATAAACTCACATATATTGTCTTTTTTCATCGATTTTTCTTTAACTACTTTTGAAAGTTGTTGAATAATAATAATAATAATAATAATAATAATAATAATAATACTAACAATAATAACAACAACAATAATAAAAAAAAATAATAATAACAGTAATAGTAAAAATAATAATAATAACAAAAATAATAAAAATATTAATAAATCATAATAATAATAATAATAACAACAACAACAACGATAATAATAAAAATATGAATAACATGATAATAATAATAACGATAGTAATAAAAATATTAATAATTATTATAATAAAAATAAGAAGAAGAATAATTAAAAATAATAATAATAACGATAATAATAAAAATATTAATAATAATTAATAATAATAAGAAAAACAATAAATAATATCAATAATAATAATAATTAATAATAATAAGAAAAACAATAAATAATAATAATAATAATAATAATAATAATTGTCATGATAATATTAACGATAATAATAATATTATTAATAAACAATTATAATAATAAGAAGAATAATAATAAATAATAATAATAATGATAATGATAAAAATATTAATATTAATAATAATTATAATAATAAGAAGAAGAATATAAATAATAAAAATATTAATAATTATAATAATAAGAAGAATAATAAATAATAATAATAAAAATAATATAAAATATTAATAATTATTATAATAATAATAAGAAAAATAATAAATAAGAATAATAATAATAACAATAATAATAAAAATAATAATAATAATATAATAATAAGAAGAAGAACAATAAATAACAATAATAATAATAATAATAACGATAATAATAAAAATATTAATAATAATTGTTATGATAATATTAACGATAATAATAATATTATTAATAAATAATTATAATAATAAGAAGAATAATAATAAATAATAATAACGATAATAATAAAAATATTAATATTAATAATAATTATAATAATAAGAAGAAGAAGAAGAACATAAATAATTATTATTATTATGATAATATAAAAAATATTAATAATAATTATAATAATAAGAAGAAGAATAATAAAATAATAATAATAACAATAATAATAATAAACATATTAATAATAATTATAATAATAATAAGAATAAGAATAATAACAATAATAATAAAAATAAAAATAATTATTATTATAACAATAAAAATAATAATAATAATAAATAATACTAAGAATAATAACGATAATAATAAAAATATTAATAATAATTGTGATGATAATATTAACGATAATAATAATATTAATAAATAATTATAATAATAATAAGAAGAATAATAAATAATAATAATAATAACGATAATAATAAAATATTAATATTAATAATAATTATAATAAAATAATAAGAAGAATGATAGTAAATAGGGTTTTTTTTCAAAATAATGCAACAAAAAAAAAATTTACAAAATAGGTATGTTTCCGAACAGTTTTTAAAAATAGGTAAAACGTCACCGGCGGTGACGT
The DNA here is from genome assembly GCA_028749325.2 of Caryopteris x clandonensis. Taxonomy (NCBI): domain Eukaryota; kingdom Viridiplantae; phylum Streptophyta; class Magnoliopsida; order Lamiales; family Lamiaceae; genus Caryopteris; species Caryopteris x clandonensis. The sequence continues at coordinate 2,408,196 of JAPYKT020000012.1, forward strand.
TATTTCAAAAAAACGTCACCGGAGGTGACGATTTTAAATTAAAAGAAAGAACGTCACCTAAGGTGACGTTCTTTCTTTTATGATATAATTATATATGCACATACATCATATATATCATATACATGCATATATATATATTATATATATATATAGATACTGCTGCCTATATATATATATATATAGATACTGCCGCTTATATATATATACATATATATACATATATATATATAGCCTGTATTATATATATATATTATAAATGTATATTCTTATTAATATATATATATATCTATAATATATTTAATTTATTCAGTAAATATATAAGAATAAATATTACAATATAATTAACAGAATAAAAAAATTATGAATTTATTTAAGATAAAAGAAATATTTAAATTTATTTTTATAATATATATTTTATATATATATATATGTATTTATAAAATTATTATTTATAAATAAGAATATATATTTTGAATATGTATATATATTTTTTATGTATTAAGTAAATATATAAAAAAATTATATATATAGTAATAATAATATATGTAATAATAATAATATAAAAAAATATTTATTAAATTAAATAATAATTTTTTATTATTAATTAATATCTTTTATATTAAAAATATATATATTTATAAATTTATATATATATATATTCGGATATTATATATATTATTATTTATAAATATTTATTTTATAAATAAATAAATATATATATATATGTATATATAACCTATAATATATATGACTAAAAACGTCACCGTAGGTGACGGTTTTAAAAAACGTCACCTAAGGTGACGTTTATTGTTTTTTTTTTTAATTTCGTTATTATATGTATATAATATATTTTGAATATATATATATTTTTATTTATTAAGTAAGAACATATATTAAATTATAAATTATAAAAGTAAATTATTTATTAAGTAAAAATATATATTAAATCATAATTTCAATTAAGTTAACAATTTTTTAATTTTTTTTTATTATATATAGATATATATTTATAAAATATATATATATTCTAAATATATTTATTGAATATTTATATATATATATTATTTATTAAGTAAATAAAAATAATTGAATAAACGCTAGATTTTAAGAAAACGGCAAGATGATGTTTTTTTATTTGTTTTATATATTATATATAGATATATATATAATTTTATTTACTAACTAAATATATAAAATATATATTAAGTAACATCATAATAATTTACTTTTGAAATTCATGATTTAAGATGAAAAAATTATAATTTAAAATAATATATAATTGAATTTTCGTTATTTCTTTATTTCAATGAATCAATTTTTTTTTTCAGTTTTCAGACTCTCGTCAATTGTCAGTTTTTACAGAGTCTCGTGAATTGAATTCAGTCTTTTAGCGTGCACGTCTTCTGAAATTATATAAAAATCTGTATTGCAGAGTCTCGTAATTGTGTCGATGACAAATTTCCAATAAAGATTTATTGTTTTGTTTGTTGTGTTTTTTTAGGATATATTTATTCGGTATAATAGTTTGTTGTTGTGTTATATATATGTTATCTAATAATAATGAACTTTATTTATTAAATTATTTCATAATTTTTACAAACTTAAGATACCTATATATCACTCTATACAATAATTAATACAATAATACCATTACAATATTCATGAAAGTCCAATATTTGAAATAGCAGTCATAGCTAAACCAATTCATTTTATTGCCTAGTTGAGGAAGATGGTCCACTGACGAAATCATTATCTTCAAAATTGAAAAGCTTCTCAAGTTGGTCGAAGAATGGCTCATCATCCATTAGGTATGCAATTGTATTTGTCATTTTGGGATCACGATCCTATAAATGTAAGAATAAGTAATAGAAGCGTGAATTATATATTTACAATGAAGAAAATAAATGATTTCTTAAAGTATAGAGAAAATTACCCATAAACGCCAACAGTAGTCTTTATGGTTTATATACCGTCTTTCACCAACCATACGAAATCCGGCCGTTATTATCATTTTTTTGAATGTGTAGTGACGCGATTGTAGCAAATCAACCCGCCTTTTCACATCAACGTAAGAGAAGTTACGCTCCTTGAATTGGTTCTTCAACACATTTCTTACGTTCAACAAGCAGTTGCTATTATGGTTACCGATTTCCCAATCACCTGCTTCGACGTCCTTCACAAGAGTATCCACAAGCACGGTCTCCATTTCCTTTGTCCAGTCGGTGTTGGAGTAGAACTGAGCTTCAAACATGTTATAACATTTTGATTGTGGAGGAAGAGGAGAGAATTCTAGGGGATGATCCATATTTGTAGGTAAGTAAAATCACTCAGCACACGCATATTTATAATGGTTTCTTCCTGGGTCCCTTATGTATTTTTTTTCTTTTTTTTTGCTTTTGGGCATAAAGTTACTAAAATTGTTGATGGGACGTTTGTATTAATTGCATAGTAACATATAAAGAAAAATGTAGAAAGCATACGTAAATGAAAGCAGGTAAATGATATTGACATATATATATATATATTGATACTTCAATAATATATATATATATATATATATATTTGTTTCTTCTTGAGGTGACGTAAAAAAAATTCAAAATTAAATTACACATATATCAAACCATGAAACTCCACATATAACATGGTTTTTTCCCTTTAACATAATCACTTACATTACACAAATCTTCATAAGGTTTGTAGATGATATTAGAAATCTTCAGATGGTGAGCTTGCTTGTTGAGTTTCTTGTGTTTGCAATGTTTGAGAATGTCGAAGAGGTTGTTGACTGGTTCCTTCTCCTTGTCGACGAGCATGTCTTCTCCTAGCATGTTGTCTAGCTCGTGCTTGAGGCCAATCCATCTCATTCGGAATTCGCGTCCTTCGATTTCTTCCTCGGCGATAAATATTTCTTAAAGTGGTGTCATGAAATAACTGAAAATCAGGCTCATCCCAATATTCCTCCCCTAAATAGGGTTGGAATGCAGCAGCATATGTTCGCTTGTAGTTTACCAAGCAATAATACGGTTGCACAAATGAAGTAGCATTAATCCGTAAATCAGCGCATACACTCATCACATGAGAACATGGAATACCATATAAGGTCCACTTGCCGCAAGAGCAGTCTCTAGTAGAAAGCCTAACAGCATGCATGTGGCCCCCTTTGCCTGGTCTTGGTTTCGTGACCACCATAGCAGATTGCTCATGGTAATCGATCTGGGTAACCACATGACCCACAGACATATGAGACCAATACTGATATTTTGAATGAGCAAAATCAGTATATGATTGTGCATTACTCTGCATTCTCCTCACAGCTTTTTTTCGTTCTCTAAAATATGCAACGCATCGCTTGAACGTGATCTCCACTATAGCTGTTAGAGGAAGACGTCGAGCACCCTTTAAGACACCGTTAAACGATTCAGACACATTAGTGGTCAAAATACCATGTCGCCAGCCACCATCATGCGCGAAAGCCCATTGTTCTTTATTGATTTCATTGAGATACAAGAACGCAGCTGGATTCAGATTTTTGATTTCATTCATAACACTGTTATGCTTAATGATTTGGTGTTCAGATCCAGCACGCCAACACAGATCTTTCAATTGCACATCTTTAAAATGCGAATTGAAATTTGAACAAACATGTCTCAAACAAAAACGACTCACTCCATGTGGGGCATTAAATGTTGGTATTGACTCGATTGCACTTAAAAGACCTGCATTTCTATCTGAAATAATGCACATCTGAGCCCTCCCACGTATGACGTACTTGCAAATCAAATCCAAAAACCACTTCCAAGATTCAAAATTCTCCTCGTCTACAATAGCAAATGCTAGGGGAAATATCTGTTTGTTTCCATCCACCGCAACGGCTATCAGCATTTTATGTTTGTATTTTGTGTATAGATGTGTCCCATCAACACTGATAATCGGTGGACAGTACTTGAACCCAGTATAACAAGGCTCGAACGCCCAAAAAACATATTTGATAATCTTTTTATGTGGGACGTTGGTGTCATGGTGTTTCCACTCTACAATGGTGCCCGAGTTCCACTTTTGCAATGCACCCAAAAACTTAGGCAGCTTTCTTACGGAGCTCTCCCATGTCCCGTAAGTGTTCTCAATCGCCCGTCTAATACCATGCCATGCCTTCTGATAAGAAATCGAGTATCCGGTTGCATTTTTAACGTCTGCTTGTGCCTCAGACACGCTGATTGCAGGATTGACCCGAACATTTTCCTTAATCAAGAAAGCTACGAAATTTTTGTCCAGGTTGCGATGATCAGAAGATATATCATTCATATAACATCTATGATCTCCACCATATTTGGTTATTTTGAACATCCCCAGTTTTTGCTTAAATGATGCCCTAACATACCAAGGACACTCTTGAGAAGGAGCACTGTGTTGACATTTGAGAACTAAAAGGAGGGGTTTACTTTCGACAACTCGAAACTGACGTCTGGCATGTCGTATAGAGAAATCCTTAATCGCTGCAACGAAAGCGTTCTTATCCCTGAATAACATGTCCTTCTCAATTATCCCCCGGCTAGGATCGTAAAACTTTCCCCATGAAGACGTAGGATCATGCATGGAGTCAGCTGCAACTTCGGGTCCACTCATTGTGTAAAATGGAATGTTGGAGTCGAAGTCGATATTGATTGTTGCTTCGACACCATCGGAATTTACATTAGCTGCCGTAACATCTTCTTCGTCTACTACTGCTTCATTGTCATCCAAATTTTCATCTGAATTTTCAACTTCCGTTTCAGATGAGGAAATTGGACCTAAGGAGTCGGCACAAGGGTCCGTGTCTTCTATATTGGCCGTATTACTAGGACCAATTATATCTTCAGGTTCATTCCTAGTATTACTAGGACCAATACTGATATTTTGGACACTACATTCTTCCCTTAATAAAGTGTTTGTGAAAGCAATGTTCTCCAATCCCTGTGTGACTTCGGGCACGTAATCACAAGGGTTAGTTAAATCTTGGCATGATGTCGTGGGCAAATCCTGTTCGGACAGCAACGACATATAATATCCCCACTCCTGGCTCATAAGCATACCTTCATGTTCGCTAAGATTTTCAAATGGTTCTTTCTCAACGAATATGTCCATAGAGTTTATTCCATCATTAGGATCTAGGAAGAACCTAAGATTATCGTCAGTCTCAATCTGAACTACAGACTCTATAATATTATTGTGACCGTATATTTCCCCCCATTTAGTGAAAAGTTTCAGATGAAACTGGTCTTTAGCCACACCAACATATTGATAAATTAGATCTTTCAATGCAGATAAGTCTGTATTTCGATCAATTCGTGTGTAACCAATGGGCGCAGAACTATACAATACTTTTCCGCTTTCCTGTAAAATTTCGCCTCCGCAATAAACTCTAATTGCAACTCTTCGTTGACTCGCCATTGATTGGAATATATTATATGTATGTACTTTTCACTGTGGAATATATTAATTAAAAAGAAAAATGAAGAACAAATAAAATAAATATTACATTATTTAAACAAACAAAACAACATATGTATGAAAAGCATGTTAAATAATGCATTAAATTTCACAACCAATATACATTTACAAGGAATATACATCACTCTGTGAATGATCATTTTCGGGAACATTTTCTACAACATTATTATCATCCACGAATTCTTCTATATCAACATTTTCATTATCTACTGGACCCTGCCACATATTCAAGCCAGGGGTGACATCTATAAGATCTACTATGCGTGATCGCATCATATTCACGTGATTAAAGTTAGCCGTACTCTCTTGTTGGATAATATCATTTTGGTGTCTTTCGTTATCCAATTGAGCACGCAACTCATTCACCTCGTTTTGTAGGGCGTTTATATGCCCGTCTCTAGCCCCAAGCTGCTCTATTATATTATTTTTTTCCGTTGTCATACTACTTATAGTACCACGTAGTAAGTTTATTTCATTCCCTAAGACTTCTTCTTGCTGCCTAGCACGACCTTGTAAATCAGAAATACGGTTAGATGACCATTCGACTTCATCTCGGCACATCTTTACACGTCGCCGTAATTTCTGTATTTCTTGGTCTTGCATGTTGGAAATCACGTTTGCAGCAACATCTTTTATCCTCAATTCCTCTACTTCTTCATTTACTTGTTGATTACATATTCTTAATTGAACGAAACTTGTTGATTTTTTAACGATAGACCTATAAACCTTGTATGTGATTTTCCTATTGGCTCGTGTGGAAGTTGATGCTGATGATCTTGATGTTGAAGCCATACCTATCAAACATAATTTGTAAGGGTTATTATAGTGTTTAAATTTAATTTTTTGTTAATATCCTATAATAATATTTTAAATATTTAAATAACTTGTACTTAGTCAACATAACCGTCCGTAAATCATAACAAGTTAAAACATACAGTACATGGAAAATTATGCACATATGAATGTATATACGAAAACAAATAAACATTCAGTTATGATGTATATGTATACTAACCTTAGTTGAACGAGAAACTTGATGGATGAGTATACAAGGAGACGTGATGAGAAGGAAGTTAAAGTTGAGAGTGAAAGAAAACAGAGAAGTTAAAGTTGAGAGTGAAAGAAAACAGAGAGTCTTCACGTATATATATACTTATTCAGAATATATATTATTATTTATAAATATATAATATATATATATATATCTATATATAATATACAGCTTTCTCCTTTTTCAAACTTGCATTAAATTTGGCGTGACTATTGCCCCGCACAAATTTGTCTTGAATACATTATTATTGCAGCCTTTGCAGAGGAGACGTTTTTAAATATGTATATTATATCTAATATATATATATATATATTTATTCATAATATATATCTATTCGAATATATATATATATAAATATATAAATTCATATCTTTTTATTATATTTATATATATTATTAATTTAAAAATTATGAATTAATCATAAAAAATTATTATTAAATTTAACATATTTTTTAAAATTTATCTTAAATAAAATTATATCCTATCCATTTTTCAAATTATAATTTAATATATCATTTTATATATTTACTTATTAATTTAAAATATGTATATATATTCTAAATAAATAAGATATATATATATATATGTAATAATAATACATAAATATATTATTAAAAAAAAAAAAAGGAAACATCGTCACCTAAGGTGACGTTTTTAAAATTATGTATATTATATCATATATATCATATATATATATTTATAATATACATATATATATATTTGTGAATAATAATATATATATATTCGAATATATATATATAAAAATATATAAATTCAGATATTTTTATTATATTTATATATATTATTAATTTAAAAATTATGAATTAATAATCAAAAATTATTATTAAATTTAACATATTTTTTAAAATTTATCTTAAATAAAATTATATCCTATCCATTTTTAAAATTATAATTTAATATATCATTTTATATATTTACTTATTAATTTAAAATATGTATATATATTCTAAATAAATAAGATATATATATATATATGTAATAATAATACATAAATATATTATTAAAAAAAAAAAAAAGGAAACATCGTCACCTAAGGTGACGTTTTTAAAATTATGTATATTATATCATATATATCATATATATATATATATCATATATATATATATATATTTATAATATACATATATATATATATATTTGTGAATAATAATATATATATATTCGAATATATTTATATATATATAAATATATAAATTCATATCTTTTTATTATATTTATATATATTATTAATTTAAAAATTATGAATTCATAATCAAAAATTATTATTAAATTTAACATATTTTTTAAAATTTATCTTAAATAAAATTATATCCTATCCATTTTTCAAATTATAATTTAATATATCATTTTATATATTTACTTATTAATTTAAAATATGTATATATATTCTAAATAAATAAGATATATATATATATATGTAATAATAATACATAAATATATTATTAAAAAAAAAAGGAAACATCGTCACCTAAGGTGACGTTTTTAAAATTATGTATATTATATCATATATATCATATATATATATTTATAATATACATATATATATATATATATATATTTGTGAATAATAATATATATATATTCGAATATATATATATATATAAATATATAAATTCATATCTTTTTATTATATTTATATATATTATTAATTTAAAAATTATGAATTAATAATAAAAAATTATTATTAAATTTAACATATTTTTTAAAATTTATCTTAAATAAAATTATATCCTATCCATTTTTCAAATTATAATTTAATATATCATTTTATATATTTACTTATTAATTTAAAATATCTATAGATATTCTAAATAAATAAGATATATATATATATATGTAATAATAATACATAAATATATTATTAAAAAAAAAAAAGGAAACATCGTCACCTAAGGTGACGTTTTTAAAATTATGTATATTATATCATATATATATATTTATAATATACATATATATATATATATTTATTCATAATATATATCTATTCGAATATATATATATATATAAATATATAAATTCATATCTTTTTATTATATTTATATATATTATTAATTTAAAAATTATGAATTAATCATAAAAAATTATTATTAAATTTAACAAAGTTTTTTAAATTTATCTTAAATAAAATTAAATTATATCCATTTTTTAAATTATAATTTAATATATCATTTTATATATTTACTTATTAAAATAAAATATGTATATATATTCTAAATAAATAAGATATATATATATATATAATAATACATAAATATATTATTAAAAAAAATGAAACATCGTCACCTAAGGTGACGTTTTTAAAATTATGTATATTATATCATATACATATATATATATATATGTGAATAATAATATATATATATTCGAATATATATATATATATATATAAATATATAAATTCATATATTTTTATTATATTTATATATATTATTAATTTAAAAATTATGAATTAATAATAAAAAATTATTATTAAATTTAACATATTTTTTAAAATTTATCTTAAATAAAATTATATCCTATCAATTTTTAAAATTATAATTTAATATATCATTTTATATATTTACTTATTAATTTAAAATATGTATATATATTCTAAATAAATAGGATATATATATATATGTAATAATAATACATAAATATATTATTAAAAAAAAAATAAAAAGGAAACATCGTCACCTAAGGTGACGTTTTTAAAATTATGTATATTATATCATATATATCATATATATATATATTTATAATATACATATATATATATATATATTTGTGAATAATAATATATATATATTCGAATATATATATATATATAAATATATAAATTCATATATTTTTATTATATTTATATATATTATTAATTTAAAAATTATGAATTAATAATCAAAAATTATTATTAAATTTAACATATTTTTTAAAATTTATCTTAAATAAAATTATATCCTATCCATTTTTAAAATTATAATTTAATATATCATTTTATATATTTACTTATTAATTTAAAATATGTATATATATTCTAAATAAATAAGATATATATATATATATGTAATAATAATACATAAATATATTATTAAAAAAAAAAAAAGGAAATATCGTCACCTAAGGTGACGTTTTTAAAATTATGTATATTATATCATATATATCATATATATATATATTTATAATATACATATATATATATATATATTTGTGAATAATAATATATATATATTCGAATATATATATATATATATAAATATTTAAATTCATATCTTTTTATTATATTTATATATATTATTAATTTAAAAATTATGAATTCATAATAAAAAATTATTATTAAATTTAACATATTTTTTAAAATTTATCTTAAATAAAATTATATCCTATCCATTTTTAAAATTATAATTTAATATATCATTTTATATATTTACTTATTAATTTAAAATATGTATATATATTCTTAATAAATAAGATATATATATATATGTAATAATAATACATAAATATATTATTAAAAAAAAAAAAAAAGGAAACATCGTCACCTAAGGTGACGTTTTTAAAATTATGTATATTATATCATATATATCATATATATATATATTTATAATATACATATATATATATATATATTTGTGAATAATAATATATATATATATATTCTAATATATATATATATATATAAATATATAAATTCATATCTTTTTATTATATTTATATATATTATTAATTTAAAAATTATGAATTCATAATAAAAAATTATTATTAAATTTAACATATTTTTTAAAATTTATCTTAAATAAAATTATATCCTATCCATTTTTAAAATTATAATTTAATATATCATTTTATATATTTACTTATTAATTTCAAATATGTATATATATTCTAAATAAATAAGATATATATATATATGTAATAATAATACATAAATATATTATTAAAAAAAAAAAAAAAAAAGGAAACATCGTCACCTAAGGTGACGTTTTTGAAATTATGTATATTATATCATATATATCATATATATATATTTGTAATATACATATATATATATATATATATTTGTGAATAATAATATATATATATTCGAATATATATATATATATATATAAATATATAAATTCATATCTTTTTATTATATTTATATATATTATTAATTTAAAAATTATGAATTCATAATCAAAAATTATTATTAAATTTAACATATTTTTTAAAATTTATCTTAAATAAAATTATATCCTATCCATTTTTAAAATTATAATTTAATATATCATTTTATATATTTACTTATTAATTTAAAATATGTATATATATTCTAAATAAATAAGATATATATATATGTAATAATAATACATAAATATATTATTAAAAAAAAAAAAAGGAAACATCGTCACCTAAGGTGACGTTTTTAAAATTATGTATATTATATCATATATATCATATATATATATATATATATTTATAATATACATATATATATATATATATATATATATTTGTGAATAATAATATATATATATTCGAATATATATATATATAAATATATAAATTCATATCTTTTTATTATATTTATATATATTATTAATTTAAAAATTATGAATTAATAATCAAAAATTATTATTAAATTTAACATATTTTTTAAAATTTATCTTAAATAAAATTATATCCTATCCATTTTTCAAATTATAATTTAATATATCATTTTATATATTTACTTATTAATTTAAAATATGTATAGATATTCTAAATAAATAAGATATATATATATATGTAATAATAATACATAAATATATTATTAAAAAAAAAAAAAAGGAAACATCGTCACCTCAGGTGACGTTTTTAAAATTATGTATATTATATCATATATATATATTTATAATATACATATATATATATTTATTCATAATATATATCTATTCGAATATATATATATATATATAAATATATAAATTCATATCTTTTTATTATATTTATATATATTATTAATTTAAAAATTATGAATTAATCATAAAAAATTATTATTAAATTTAACAAAGTTTTTTAAATTTATCTTAAATAAAATTAAATTATATCCATTTTTATAATTATAATTTAATATATCATTTTATATATTTACTTATTAAATATAAATATGTATACATATTCTAAACATATATTATTATTTATAAATATTTATTAGAAATATATATATATATATATCTATATATAATATATATAAAAAAAAACTATAAACATCACTTTCGCATTAATTGAGCATGCATTATTTGCTTGCATTATTTGAAGAATCACATCAACTTCTGCAGAAATTTGTCGTTAAAACTTTATCATTGCAGCCTTTACAGAAGACCATATTTACTCTATTGCAGGAGGTGGCGTGACTTTTTCTCCTCAAAATTTTGTCGTGAATACTTTATTATTGCAAGAATGCATTTATAAAAAGTTTAAGTAATTACGAAAGTCATTAAAGCATTTAATGAACGTTTGAAAACTCAGGAATGCATTTATAAAAGTTTGCCGTGAAGAAATAAATGAAGCATGCATATATCACATCAACAGTCTGTATTTTACACCTATATAATGACAACTACATCTCCCTTCTATTCACGTTTCATTTCATTTTCCTTCTTCAACATTCTTCGTCCATTTTCCTCCTTCTTAATTCTCGTTCAACATTGATTGTGCTCACCTCGTTTTTTGGAAGAATTTATTACTGCTGCAATCGCGTCTTTATTTTCTTTGTATAAAAAGGTATGTTTTATGGAGCCAAGTATCACATACTTGAATATATTTTTTTTCTACTTGTAACTTAATTTTTTTTTTTTATTATCAATAGATATATGTTATAAATTTTTTTAATGTTGTTCTTTCATTTGCAGTGATAATGGATATCAATTCACACAACCACTATGGCCCGAAGGAACCGACAGTTCTCACCCTTCAATCTCAGCACATTTCCGAGGGCCTACTGAAGCCCGACGGTGATTTGAACTTTTTCTTTCGCTTTAGGCGGTGCGATAATGATTTTTGGGAATTATTTGACCAGGAAGGGTCTGAGATCCACACACGCGTACTGGATTTGTTATTTCAAATGGGTCTCTATGGTGTGTATAGGTGCGGGAGGTTTTACCCGGACAACCACTTAATAACCGCTTTGGTGGAGAGGTGGCGGCCTGAAACCCATACATTTCACCTGCCTGTTGGTGAAGCAACGGCGACTTTAATGGATGTCGCCTTAATATGGGGTTTGCCGATTGAAGGGGATCCGGTGTGTGGACTTGATCCTACAATGTCTCCAAATGAGTGGGCTAATTACTGTCAGGCGATGTTAGGTTACACGCCAGACATATCCCACATAAAAAGTGGAAAGATTAGAGCTACCTCTTTAGCCGCTCATATGCGATCGCATCCAGTGACGGATGATAGCACAATTGAACATGTCGAGCAATATGCTCGGGCATGTGCTTTATTCTTGATATGCGGTGTGATGTGCCCTGATGCCAGTGGGAATTTGTTACCACTAGTATATTTACAATGTCTGCAAGACATAAAGAAAGTTATTGAATTCAGCTGGGGCAGTGCCGTACTATCTTCTCTATACCGTCACTTGTGCGATGGCGCCTTGGAGTATAAAGAAAACCTCGGTGGCCCAGTTCAACTGTTACAGGTACTTATAAATTTTTTATGATATATTAATGAATCTACCATACGTAACCTTTGTAATTACTCTTTTTTTGTGTTTTCATAATATTTGATAGATTTGGGCATGGTCGCGCATATCTTCTATTGTACCTGTATATAAGAGGAGTAGATTAAATATGCAAGAAATTGAAAGACCTGATCATTTGGGTGGTGGTACACTCCCTGTCCCCCCTTTCGGTGCCCGGTAATATTTACAATGCAAGTCATGTTGTTTTGGTTATTTTATCGTTATTGGTAATATTTACAGTGCACACCCAAATGTAATGCATCTACTGATTAACTAGTAAAATATATGTAACAGGTGGAATATTGATAGCAGTTTCGTGCACACTGGTAGGCGCCAGGTCAAGGTTTTTCGAGAAATATTGGATAAATTGACACATGACCAGGTTCGATTTATTACTTCATTTTAATTATTCTTATATGTATTAATTAAAAACACATGTATGTTTTTTGGTTTTTGGTTGTTGTGTGTCATCAGTTTACATGGGATCCATATGATTGGTCGCAACCGGAAGTACTCCATTTACCTTCGCGGTGCTTCTCGGACAATGTACGAGCTATATGTCCACTGATTTTCTTCTCATTTGTGGAGTTCCATCATCCAGAAAGAGTCTTACGTCAGTTCCGAATGTTGCAAGACATACCTAACCGGATCGACCCTCTTGATGACTGGAAGACGAACGTGCATCAGATTGATCGTAAAGGGCGAAAAAATGCCAACTGGATGGACATACACGCGAAGTATGTTCATCAGTGGAATCAAAGACATGAGTATCTCACGGGAACCCAATATGCAATGAACCCAACGACGACACCCGATTACTATGATTGGTATAACTCGATTACACGTCGTTTTATATCCCCTGTAGATACGCATGACATGGGAATAAAAACTGGAGATGCTTCACTGATGCACTACATGGTACGCAACATATATGTAGTTCTACAATTAATTTTATATCTATTCAACATGATTGGTGTTTTAATATACATCTTTTATCTTATTTGTAGATCGAACAGTTGGAACCCATGAAGAGAAATATACAGAATAGAAATAGGTTAGACATTGACCAACTTAATAGTTTGTTAGATGAACAGCTCTCATTGTATGAAAATATAAAGCGAACAATTGAGAGACTGTCCCCCGAGCCTCCGCAAATGACGTATACCCAGCCTGTACATCAACAACAGACGCAAAGTCAAGCAGAAAATCATATGAGAATTAGAAGGCGTCGTTCCCCTGAAGTTCGGATGCCACCACCTGCGAACTTTGCATCAACATCTTCGCGGCCCGAATACCAAACTGAAGGACATATGTCGGATGTATATAGGCCTTCAATGAGTACACCACCGTATACTCCGACACCCTACCATCCATTAATGTCCACTCACTCGCCATTTCCTGGTATGAACGTTGACCTCGGAGCAGGAGACACGAGCAATATGCCAAACTACGACTATGTCCGTCCTACTCCGATTCAATTCCAGTATTCAGATGTGGCTACTTTCCGGGATGTACCAGACCACTCTACGTCATCCTCCAGCAGAATGACAATTCATTTGACACCAACCTCGGAGGAAGATGACGTCGAAGAAGACATACAGCCACAACCACCCGTTGTCAACACAAGAGGTAGACGAGGTGGAACTCGAAGGAGACAACAAGAAATATCAGGAAATGTCGGGCAAGGTGAAGGAAGAGGTCGCCGAACTAGAAGAAATCGAGGTTGTGGTACAGGAGGTCATTTGTAATAGGTGTGAATATAGATCATAACAAACAAACAATTATTTTTATTTACTAATCTGAAAAAAAAAAAAAAAAAAGTGACTTTATATTCAGACACATTCATTACAATGAAATTTTAGTTGCAATTTTCATAATTTTGCATCTAATTTTGATATTCTTTTTCATATTTGTTTTCAAGTGAATTTGAATTTTCTTAATTTATGTATTATTTTCTATGTTTACTTATAATTTATAGTATATACATAACAAAAAGAAATTTTTCGTGAAGATGTACTTTTTTTAATTTCAATATTTTATTTTAGCATTTCATTTTCGCTCCAAATTAATTAACTGCATAATTGTTACACATTCTATACAAGTCGTCCATTAATAAAACAGCACACCACAATTAAATTAAAATCCAAACTATTTATTATTTTGTATCATTTACATCTACTAACCAAATTTTTTAAAAAATTTAATAAATTTGCATAATGAACATTCCAACCCAAAGTTTTGTGCCAATTAATAATAATACATAAATATATATATATATATATATGAAATTTAAAAAAAAATACAATAAACCTCACCTTTAAAAAACATCATCTAAGGTTTTTAGTTATATATATATATATATTATATTATATATACACACATATATATATATATATATTTATTTATAAAATATATATTTATAAATAATAATATATATAAATTTATATATATTATTATTATATATATTATTAATTTAAAAGATATGAATTAATAAAAAAATTTATTATTTAATTTAATAAATATTTCTGTATATTATTATTACATATATTATTATTATTATATATATTTTTTTATATATTCACTTAATAAAATTATAATATATATATATACATATTTGAAATATATATATATATTACAGGTTATATATATATATATATATATGTGTGTATACATATATATATGTATATATATATGTCAGTATCTATATATAATATATATATGCATGTATATGATATATATATGATGTATGTGTATATATAATTATATCATAAAAGAAAGAACGTCACCTAAGGTGACGTTCTTTCTTTTAATTTAAAATCGTCATCTCTGGTGACGTTTTTTTGAAATAACGTCACCCGCATTGACGTTTTACCTATTTTTAAAAACTGTTCGGAAACATACCTATTTTGTAAATTTTTTTTTTTTTTTGCATTATTTTGAAAAAAAACCCATAGTAAATAATAATAATGATAACAACAACAACAACAACAACAACAACAACAATAATAATAATCTAGGATAAAACAATTTTTTTATCAGTAAAAGTAGACGAGGGATAAGGTTGAATAATATATCTCTATCCAACCTTATCCCCAATAATAAACGCAGCCAATATGTATATATAGTCGAATGTAGAGCTAGTAGTTCGGGTTATTGGTGAACCAACATTTAAGGTCGACCTGGCTCATGGCCCATCGGCCTATAGAATAATTGATCCATTTGAGTCAATTGAATTTTGTTGTATTTCAAACTTAAAAGATCCACTTCAATCAACTTAATATATTGAGTTGGACTATTTTTGCTATCTCTAAACGTGTAACTATGATGCTCATAGTTTGGAATATTATTGAATAAGGGTTGTAACAAGGCTAAAGAAATAATAATTCAGTACATAAAAATCAACACGATTCTTAAAATGTCACATCCCCATCTAATTCGATATAATATAACTGTACATATATATATATAATATATGTGAAATGTATTTTGTATTATGGAAGTAGAAAATCAACCACTACAAATACGAGTATTTAGAGGCTGTACAATACTTTGAAACCATCCAAGGAAATCACATCCATTGTTCCAGAAATTAAACAACTTGGACTATAATTGATTAAGGAGACAGTATTATATATATATATATATATATATATATTTAATTAGATAGTCTACATCCCTGTGATTTACTAATTTTTCATCTAGCTTTAATAAAAAAATAGTGATATTTTAACCTTATGAATCGTATTACTAATAGATTGAAAGATTGATTTAATTAAAAACCTAACATAAATTGTTGCTATAATACATCAAAATTGCGAACAAATTGTTTAAACTTGATATATAGTCCCTTAAGTAAATTAGTATATTGGTATAGTTGGAGCATGTCCAAATTGTATTTTCTTTTATTATCCTACAATTATATATATATATTTATCAAACAAATTTAGTGTATAAATAATAACATGAAAAGTTGCAGCCGTTGGTTATTGAATCAAATGAAACAATTTTCTGTTACAATATTTAAATATTCTCTGACTCTTCTCCCAACTTATTTCGTTCTTCAATAATGTTAATTCAAGAATTTAACATTTTGGTATTAAATTAAGTATTGAAGTCATAAAACAATTAAAGTAGCTAGGTTCTTGAATTTGGTAAATTCGCCCATTTCATCTTCTTTGAAATCAATTTGAATTTGAATCATTTTAATTCAACGGACTTAACATCTTATTCGCAAATTAAATATTATTATTTGATGGACTTTATAAAGAATATCTTTGATTCTGTCTTGACACGGATCAAATAAGACCGAGAACATCATATTTAAATTTATTCTCAACTTCTTAACTTATAAAACTTTTAGTGTGAACTATAGTGCAAAATTATTTTCTACTTACATCTTTAGGATGAAGAGTTCTATAGAAGTAATGTTTTCATAATTTGATTGGAAATCAGATTAATTGAGCTATTGGGTGCCGATTCAACCGGTCAGATCCGGTCCAATCGAAAAAATTAAAAAAAGGTATATTTTTATTTATTTCTTTGGTGTTACAACATTAATATCCACAAAAATATTTTTTGTAAATACATAACTTAAAATATGATATTATAAAATAGTTTTTTTTTTTATGTTTTAATTTTATTTTTATTTAAATTAGAAATCAGTTGGCCAATTGGACCAGAGTTATCGGTTCAATCGCAAAAACAACTATATTAATATTTTGAATCGATTCAGACATCAATTTTTAATTTAATCGATTAAACGGATCGATCCAATTCAATTATAAAAAATACTGTAAAAAGTATAATATAATAATTTAATTGATGCTCCACAAATTTGATAAAATATGTAAGATCTTGACAGAAACTTTTTATATATTAATATACCAATTAAATTAGGCATCAAAATTTACGTATCTACAGTAGACTAATGATCAATATTGGCACAAATAGATTAGTGGTGCGACGTATGCATTAATTATAAATTAGTTGGTTACAGACTAATCATATGGTTTGACGCTTCGTAACTATGTTTTCTGTCACCTATTCCCCAACCTTGCACTTGTGTCAGCTTTCATATTCAATTATTTATCATTGACTGATGCTGACACTTATATACACTATTATTTCAAGTTGATTTTACCGAATATACCAGATTCTATATTTTATTTTATATACAAATTTATTAATAATAACAATTAACTCAGAATACATATTTATAAAATTGAAAAATGTAAAAAAATAAAAAGTAAAATAGAAAAATCAAATGGCCAGTTGATTAATCTTATTTTGTGTGCTTGTCATGAAATTAAAACCATCTCTAGGGTTCGTTGTCCTAGTGCTCAATTATATTATGGTGGCCCCATAGAAAAATAATTATATGAATAGTTTGATACAATTGAATTGAATCAATTGTTTGGCCATTGATTAAGATCGATCAGCTCAAATTGCAATTGGATTGAACCAAATGAGTTCAATTGTAGTTCGGATGTAGAAACATACGGCCATATCTAATTAAATGTTGGGCCGTTCTCATTTTTTGTTGTTTTTGAGGCTTTATTTGGATGGAATTTTTTTTAAATTAAAATAATTTTAAATGATGTGGCTTTAAATTATTGGTATTTGAAAATGCATTCATCCAAATTTTTGTTTAGATGTTTGAATTAAAATGAGTAAATTTTAATTGTTTGATTTATTTTTTCTTTATAATTTATATATATATATATATATATATATATATATAACAAGCTAGTGATATTTTTTTTCAACATTTTTCATAATTTTTTAAAAGCTTGTGCATTATATACGTAAGCTATATGTATGTGTGTTTGTTTAAATATGCATATATATATGTTTATATGTATATAATATTTATAAATATTTGTATGTTGATGTAAATGTAAATATAATTATAGATATACTTACACATTGTGATAGTATGAATACATTTATGTAATGTGTAGGGATGACAATAGAGTAGGATGGAGCCGGTAGTTAAAAATTCAAATTTGTTCTATTCTTAAATGGGGTGGGGCCAACCCGCTGCAGGTCACGAGGTGGGGCGGACGGATCCATTCTAAATTGAATGTTTATCTTGTAGTGTTAATACATAGTAATATTTTTAATATAAAATTAAGATTTTAAATAAAAATAAATATATGATATTAGAAGCATGTTTATAAATTTATATCCACATTTACAAATTATTGATATCAATTAAAATTATTTAATAAGATTATGAGGCTGTATCTTATAATATGATTTCATAATATAAGTAGGTTGGAAAATAATTTGTAAAGTTGAATTATAGTTATTTATGTTATATAAAGTAAGGTAAAAGAATATATTATATTTATATATACATATATGTTAAATGCAATATATATATATATATAAAATATAATAATATAAAACGTGTTAAAAAAGAGAGGGATGAGATAGAAAAACTTTGGTGCGGGTCACAGATGGGGGCATCACAAACAAAACAGACATGGGTGGGACAGCTTTAAGGCGTGTCAAATTGTCATTTTTAATTATCAAATTGTCATCTCTAATTATGGGTGTAGTTTAAGTAATTATATAACTTTATATATATGGAGAGTATGGATGGGTTTATATGGTAAAAATGATATTAAATTCATCAAAAAAATAATTACAAATTTAAAAATAATATAAACTTAATTGATTTGAATGTTTAACCAAACAAATTAAATAAATTTAAATTTAAAGTTAAAATTCTATCACTAATTTACAGCTAAACGATCCTTCCAAATGCAAGCTATAAGAAATGAAGCTGCAAAATAAATGAGTGTGAAATTGACCTGAAATGACGATTTTGCCCCTGTGCAACAGCATGTCAGGTGAACTATGAAGCTTCTTTTGAATTTCAAGCCACACAATTTTCAATAAAAGACTTTGGACCCTATTTTCTTCTTTCCATTTCCACCCCATCCCCCGCTGGGCCCACCCCAGTTGCTCTTTCTATAAATAAATGGCCTCTGCTCCCATATCTCAGTTCAGGGCAGATTAAATTTTCCAATTCGTGTGCGCAATCAATAAACACCCTACACAACTCAAATCGCTCTGGCATTTCGTCGAACAAATCATGGGCAGGAGATTCTTTCTTCTCCTCTCTCTGTCTGCAATTTTCTTTATCCTCCACGCACGGGCTGAAGGATCGCCGACCAACTCGCGGAACTTGAGGTATCGAAATCTGCTCCAGAATCCGGAACCGGAGAAACGCATTGCGGATCCACCATCGGAGAAAGAGGCGCCTTTATCTGACGACGGCGAGAGAGAAACTCCGGCAGACGCCCCGGCGGAGTGGGAGAGCAGAAAGATGGGGAAACACCACTCGTCGGACAAGTCAGTGGCCGGTGGCGGGGTCATTATCGGCGGCCTCGTCACCGCCATTTTCGCGGCTGTTTATTGCTATATTCGGGTCACCAGAAGAAGGCATACTGAAACTTTGCAATGAGGCGATTTTGGTTGTAGGATGTGAATAGTAGATTAGGACCATTTTTACTTATTTTTTGGGGGGATACGAATAGTACTCTGCTGGTTTCTTTTTCCTTCTCTCTTCATTCTCTTCGTTTTCTTTTTCCTTTTCCTTTTGGGTCTATCATTTTACTTCTTTTCTGTTTTATTCTTTTTAGGAGATGAGATAACAGAAAAGCTACTAAAAGAGTGATTTTAGGAGATTTACCAAATGTTGTGATTGCCGAAAGTTAATGAGCTACATGGTTATTGTCTATTCCAACTTCTGTGACTACTATATATATATATATATATATATATAAGTTAATAAAAAAATTGAATATTGCATAAAAATATGTTCAAGGTAAGATGGAATTCTTTGGAAGTCGCATCATGGACAATATTCAATATTGCAAGAATCAGCAATTAGATTTCGAGTTCAAGCTAGTATATATTTCAATCACAAAGTGTAACTATCAAAGAAGTAGTGTTAGATTATTTTTAAATTTATGTGGGATGCGTACTTTTACTTATTTTATATGAAACCAAAGTTTATTAGTTTTGTTCTACTGTTCATTAAATTTTAAACACAGTACTAATCAATTTAAATATAAATTTATTTATGTATCAATAGTTTTTTTTATTAAATGTCGGCATAATTGTATGATGAGGAATTGAAGTAGGGCCGTGGGTCTTTGAGGCCGATGTTCATTTTTTACAAGATCTGAACCCAATATTGGTAGAGACATATGATAGGTTTAACTAAAATGGTAAGTTATCTTATAGCTCAAATCATATATTAAGCCTCTTTCACAAATTGTACATATTTTTAAGTATTTTTTTTACTTCTTATTAATTAGGAATATTTTGAACAATCTCACTAATAGAATAGACCACGCGACACCAATTGGAATTTTATATTTGTAGTTGCTTGTTTTTCAAAAAAAAAATTAATATATATATATATATATATTTGACATATAATTTGAAGAGGTCTGTTGTGGGTTCTAATGCTTGTCCCACGGTATGGGAACTGTTGATTTTACCAACTCTCTTGATACTTTACTTTGCATTTTTCCCTTTTTTATATTTGACGGAAAGTTGGGGAGGAAAAGAATTTGAACCTCTATGGAAGTGTATCTAATTCCTTGCACCACTTCTCCTGTGCAAACACTTTTTTTTTTTTTGAAATTTTACTGAATTATTAATAGCCAAAAATTTCATATTCTATTTTAATTACAAGCTAATTGTAAGTACGGTGTCAATGAAAAACAGCAGCCGAAAATAAAAAATAACATCAAGGGTAAATTTTTACAAGTCAAGAATGACTTGTGAAGCCGTAAGGGCGAAAGGTATTCACTGATTTAGGTGAATTACAAAAAGGAACCGAATAAACCTTCTACGATCCTTAACGTACTTGAAATTTAAGATGAATTTCAAGCCAACTAAAATAACTAAGAAAGCAAACTTAGAAAAAACAATATTCACTCACTATAACACTCGTCTCTGTTATACAGAGAGATGTAATATCGTTCAGCGTCTGTTTTGCTTCCTTGTAATATCGTTCAGCGTCTGTTTTGCTTCCTTCCTTCGTTTCGTTTTCAGTTCCCTTTCACTCCTTTTTCCACTGAGCCACGTTGGTATAATGTCTTTCTCCATTTCTCCATTATTTTCTCAACTATTTTTCCATCTTCCCACCAGGATAGAGTTTGACTCGGCCCCCAACTGCTTTCTTTGTTTGTAGGGATATCCTTATTTGTGGGGATATCTTTCAAAATGTAAGAAACCTGCAAAATAAATATTCTAAATAAATTTGAAAATTCAAATTTCAACACTAATGAACTTTGCAAGATGATCTAATTTTAGTCATTATTATTCATTATATGAGTGGAAAGTCATAAGCTCTTAAACTTATTATATTACAAAATAGAGACATGGTCAGTAGTACTCAATTTGTATATATCACGCCATATTTTATACTTAATACTTTTATTTTTATTTTACTTTATTCATTTATTTGCTACTTAAGGAATTAGAATGTCCTACCATAATCAACAATGTTAAGAGTTTTTTGGTATATCCAACAATTTTTGAGATCATGAGTTTCAAAATATCTCAAGAAACTTCAAGACATATGATCGCAACATTATAAACTTTGAGAAGTGGATAGCAATTATGTTTCTGTAAGGAGCAGTGATGTAAAATTTTGTGCGATAGTACAAAATTTATTTTATATTTTTTATTATTAAAATTTTATGATTATAATTTATTTTGTGTTTAATTTTTTCTTAATAATATGTTGTTTTTATGAATTTTTTTGTTCTTTTTTGGATTTTTATAAAAAAATACTAATATATATATATATATATATATATTTATAATATGATCATGCTTTCTAAAAAAAATTCCACAGAATTATATTTTACTATTATATACACACACAAAAAAAATATATATAATCAACATTTTTCATCAAAAAAGTTAGTTTGGGCAGGAAATTTTCAAATTTCAAGTTTTGGTCATTCATTTTATTGTTATTGTTATTATTATTACTATTATATAAAGATTTGTAATGGTAATATCATTCAAAATTGAAATTGCATTATAAATTTATTAGAAAAAAATAATAATCTAATTTCATCCATTTAAAAAAATCCATTGGTGATGCTTAAAAGAGGGACTAAAATATACTTTGTATTCTTGTATTACGATAAAAATGACAAGTCCAATTTGAGATTAAACAAAAATATAAAAAAGAGTCGTTCTTGATATTGAGTTTACAATATATATATATATATATCTAAAATTAAATATCAAAGGCATTTAACGAAAATAGTTTTTAAAGTTTGAATTGAATTAGCCAAATAATCTAACTTTTGAAACCTAATATCTCATTTTAATATTCATATAAATTAATGTCAACTTACAAATTAACCAAAAAAGTTAATTTAATATATTATATATTCTGCATAGATTGTAATTGAAATAGTTATTTATCTTTTAATAAATTAGGAAACATTTTGAAAAGACAAAAAAAGGATTTTTTTGCGAGAAAATGAATTTTATTGTTTTAGTATATATATATAGACACACACACACAAAAACTTATATTCACTAAATGCATTGATCTTTTTATATGCAACAGAGATCTGATTCTAACAAAAAAATAGAAAAATATATAAATTCTAGCTGATCCGACCTGTATCACACAAAAACATGTAGATGTAGCAATTGTGTGCACATATATTTGGATTTGATACCTTTTTTAAGAAACATAATATTTCTTTTTGGTACAAAAAGTAATTCTTTTTTAAATTGTTCAAAAAGTATAAATTTTTGTATAGGAATATTATATTTTTCATGATAAAAATATTAGTTTCAAATATGTAAATAAATTATGTCAATGATACAAGAATTTCAGTTGTAGTCAATTCTTGCCATACATCATGAAACATGTACACCAAATATAAATATATATATATATATATATATCTATATATATATATAGATTTTTTTTCTTATGTATATTGAGAATTTTTCAGTATAAGTTAATATTTTTCTCATATTACCAAATAAAAAAGTAGGATGAATACTTTTTTAAAATAACCTAATTTTTTTGTTTATCATTGTACCAAATAATTGAGTAATAACATTTAAAAAAAATAACATCTCTAATTTATTGTAATATTTTTTAGATTGAATATAAATATTTTTTCTAAACATACTCGTAAACCAACCAAAAAAAGTATTTGGATAATTGGATGAAAATCAAACAATTAAACAATGATAATTTTTTTATAATAAATTTTGATTGACGGATCGAATCAACCCAGTTGTACGGAGTATAGGATTG
Organism: Caryopteris x clandonensis; assembly: GCA_028749325.2. Classification (NCBI taxonomy): domain Eukaryota; kingdom Viridiplantae; phylum Streptophyta; class Magnoliopsida; order Lamiales; family Lamiaceae; genus Caryopteris; species Caryopteris x clandonensis. The sequence goes on from JAPYKT020000012.1 coordinate 2,432,760, forward strand.
GTGCTACCGGTGCATAAATATTTTTGCCTAATTTAGAAGAGTATTGTACCCCAAATTTTATATGATATATTTGCAGTTGAAGAAGTGAGACAAAAAAGAAAGTGTGGCACAGAGTTATGTGGATCAAGGCTTGTGGGTGAGGATGGACAACAGTGTCTGACTTGAGCATTGTCAGGTTCCACAAATTGCCTTACAGCATTCAAAGAGCACCTCTCATTAAGCGCTTGCATGATGAACTTCTTTCCGGAAGTTTTGTCTTTTCCAAGTCTACAATTGAGGCTCTCTTTCAGTGGAGTTTTGCCGCATCAACAGATTCAAAAGCCACTAATGTGCCCTACCAAACCCGTTTTGTGTTGCGAGGCACGGACTATCCAATGTCCTATTTACTACGGCGACGAACAATCAAATTATCACGAAAGCTTTGGAATATTATTTTCGAGCACTAGAACGAAATCCATTCTTACCACACGGCTGTTAAAATTAGATCCGCTTGTCTAGGACTCGATCTTCTTACATACAAGAGATTCATATATTTAGTGTACAATAAACTCACTCATATATACATTTATAAATTATTTCGACTGACCCTTATATGCCACATTGCACATAATTGAGTCCACCCCAATTCAAATAGTGTTTCTATTTTGCAAGGAACTTAATCATCCGACCTAAATCAACAAAAAAAATCGTAATATGGCTTACATGTGTGCTTCTGACAGATTTGCCCCTCCCAAACAAAAACATGATATTTATAAAAACTATGAGTTAATAAACAATGTCAAAGTAATACATTTTCACCATATAAATATTATTTTTCATTCAAAAATTATATTTTATTAAAAAATTTAGATTTAACTAATTACAAAGATTGTAGTTAAATATAAGGTTTAGCGACTCATAACAATTTTTTTTTAAAATATTATCTTTTATTAAAAATATCATGGTCAAATAACACACGTTGGCAACATTAGTTGAATTCACAATTTCTTTTGAATCTTATTTCATAATATTGACCAAAGTCCGTATATTTATTACATATTTAAATAGATCCGACAAATTACATGAACTCCACGAAGCATATAAATTTTTATCAAGATCTTTTGCTCATTAGCACTAAAAATATATGTATTGATTCAAATAAAAATATTTGCAAAAATATAAAACAAAAACAACTGTCACATAATTTATTAGTGGCAGTCTCTACTACATAACCAAAAAATACAGCAATAAATTTGGCAAAAAAATTGAAGTAAGGGGCAGTTAGGTCAAATATTAGTTGAAATAGATATTGGACTAGCCGTTGCCCTTGACCTAAGATTTCGCGACCATTTAATTTGAGTAGGTAAATTTGTTAGCCGTCTACTTTTTAATATTATACCAATCTACTTTCTTTTCTTTTCTTATTATTATTAATTTTTTTGAACCAAGTTTTCTATACCATAATTATACAAATTAAGATATATATAATTGAGCCCCTCATATAAGTTCGCATGAATAAACGAACATCTATTTTACAAACACACGTTCAATAAATTTGTTCCACACATATAAAATAATATTTTTAAACCATAAACGTAATACTATTAACTGCATATTGATGGTAAAATTAAATTTGAACTCGATAATAGTTTCATTAGTTAATATTTGTATTGATTCACTACTTCATTGAAATTAATATTTTCTTGCGCAAGGCGCAGCTTGAGCATATGTTTATTTTATAAATAAATTATTTTATCAAATAAAATTAAGATAAAATATTTAATATTACAAATTCAATTAATCTAATCTCAAGATTGATTGATTCTTATTTGAAAATTAAAACACCACAGATAGCTTTATTAATTACAAATATTCAAACCAACACAAAACATCCAAGTAGCACCATATTCTTCAAAAAATATTAAAGATAAAATAATAAACAATTAAATTGAAAATTCTTATTAGAAATTTAATTTTTTTCTTATTCAAATAATCCTTTATTTTTTAGATTTTTATAAAAATAGTTAATTGATTAATTTTAGTTGTGTGTGTGTGCATATTTTAGCCTTCCATGTTTTGTGTGTGTATATATACACAGAGAAAATAAATCTCTTGTGTATCGGGTGCATCGTAAAATCGATCTACACTATTAATTGTTTAACTAAAAAACATTACTTGTTTACTTAAGAAGTATTACTATTTTTTTAAGATAATAAATTAATAGTAATATTTTTTAAGTAAATAAATAATATTTTTTAATTAAACAAGTAATACCGATGTAAAAAAGTTTTTGCAATATATATTAGTTATAAATTCTTTTTTTACGACTATTTTTTAGTGACTTATGTAGATTACAAATATATCCACTCCTGTTGGCATGTTTGAAATTTATTTTTTCAACAACCATAATGATTTTGATAGAGATGGTTTTCTTTTATTTGTTTGAAAATCACTAAAATGGGCAAATTTACGGGTAGAATACAATATGGTGAGAATCCACTAACAAAATCTTAGAATAAATAAATTTGGGCCTTGGGGATTTGAGAATTCAACAAACCCATCTAATTACTAGTTATTGTTGAGCCCATTACTCATCTTGTTCAGTCCAGCCCATTTTTTATTTTTTTTTTAGTTTTAGTTTTATGTTTTCCTATTTCCCCAATATTTTCAACATCTAAATTGAGCACAAATTGAAGGGTTCCTGCAAAAAATTAAAAAAGAAAGAAAAGTTCGGACACAAATTTCCTTGTTTTAGAATTCGGATTGAGTTTCAAACTCATCCTATTATGAAATTTTTGTATTAAACTTGTACTTTAAAATAATTTGTAATGTAATTATCAAGATACACATCAAACTTAATCATACTCGAGCTCGAGCCTTGAGGAATTTTAAATTTCTCACAATTGGAAGTTGAACAAAAAAATCTAAACCCTATGAAACTAAAAAATTGAAAAAGGAAAAAAACCTTAAAAAAACTTTAAGAACTGGGAAAAAATTAAAAACCCTAAAAGAATATAAGAAACTCAAGAAAATATACATGCCTAACATTCTTCTTCTTCTTTTTCCTAAAATAATATTTATTTTCTTAGTTTAGCAAGTGTTTTTGGATGGAAAAATCTAACCTTTATAATTTGAGCACTGAATTACTTTTGTAATAGGATAAATAGATTAGTTATGTTACCCAATAAAATACCAAATAATGTCCAATTTAAAGAGAAAGCATTGTTTAAAATAAATAGGGCTAACATTACATTGACACAAAGATTTTATGAGCATCGCCTATAATTTTTCATGACATACAACACAGATAAAATTACTAATAACAAAAATCGATGAGTCTCTCTGCTAAACGAATTCATGAAAAAATGAACCTACTCAATATGTAAACCATACAAATTTCACGATTGATAGCCATTTCTAATTCATGTGTACAAGTTCTATTTTTTTCTAAATTACGTAGGGATGTCAAACATGTTAGGTCAAGTTGAAATATAGTTATTATAGATTTTTTATTAATTCGAATTCGAACCTTTTAACTTATTATGTCAAAAATTATATCTCGAACACAATCCATTTATTTTGTGGATTGACACTACCAACCTGACTAGAGACAAATAATTAAAAAACATTATAAAATTCTATAAAAACTTTTATAAATAAATACATTATGATATTTGTCAATATACAATTTTATAAGTTCACAAAATAATAATTGAAATTAACAACATGTAATAAAGTTTTTTCAATATATACATAATTTTTTAGATAAATATTATGGTCTATTCTATGTGAAATTAAGTAAAATGTTATTTAAAAAATAATAATTGTACGGATTGGCGGGTTGATCTGCTTTGATCTGTTTCTATCTAGTTGTTTGAGTTCGATCCGAGTTCATATCGAATTATTAGATTGCTTTGCAAATTGAGACTCTAATATTTAGGGCCGGATCTTCCGTAAGTCGGAAGAGTTTGTCGTCTCGGGCCCCAAAGAACTACAAATTTTTAGGGACCCAAAATTACTATATATATGTATTATATATATTATATTGAAACATGATATAAATTGTTCTGTAGCCCAACGGTTAAGAGCTTCTTTTATATATTGGCAGACTTGGATCGATTAGAATTTATTCAGGTTGTTTTTTTTTTTTTGGTTTTTTTTTTGTCTTTTTATGTTATTAATTTTTTTGTGATTGTGTTTTGCTTGAATTCCTAATCACAAAAAAAATTGATTTGTAAAATAACTAAAAATTTGAAATCGAAAGAAAATCTGAAATTATTCATATATTAAGAATTTTTTGATATTCATGTGAAGCGGTTAAAAAAAAAATTATCTACCAATGGAAGACATTATTCAATAACTTGATTAATACTTTTGCCACAAAAAATCTGAGGTGAGTTGTATTTACGTAATTATTTTTAACTTGTTTGTCTTTTATTTTTATGATGATATATTTTCATATCTAAAGTATTGTAAATATTTTAAAAATTTTTAGGTTTATACATTAAAAAAATGTAATTTAAAAGCTCATTTTAAAAATTCGACTCAAACGTATACATAACTAGGTCCGGCGCAGCTAATATTATATCAATTCATACATCAAAATCCATATACAGTGTTTGTTAGAAGAGATATAAGAGTAAAAAGAAATAAAAGAAGGGCCAACAAGAATTAGTTGCTGGTTAGTTAGGGGTTAGTTAAAAGAAGGGCCAACAAGAATTAGTTGCTGGTTAGTTAGGGATTAGTTAGGATGCGAGCCAGTTAGTTGCTGGTTAGTTAGGGATTAGTTAGGATGCGAGCCAGCTATAAAAGGGGCGAGCATCTTTTGTAATCGACAGTTTTGAAAACGTTTTTTACAGAAATGAAAATTGAATTGAATTCTTACTTCGTTGTTGCACGAGCACACGCGCACCGGAATCCCCAATAATCTCCACCAGATCGTCGGGTTTGAGCCGGAATAGGAACGCTGCTGTCGCGGTATCGAGTGCCTCCGTGACAAGTGGTATCAGAGCAGTCTTCTTCACACGCTTGCGTATGCCGCGTACTCGCACAACACAGAATATGGAGGCCAGGATCGAAGGATTGGAGTCACAGATTAATCAGCTCCGTCAACAACAAACGGAAATGAACCAATCCATGATGGAGTTGTTTCGCCAACAATTCGCGGAATTGAAGCGCGAATTGCAGTCAGAAGGAAAACGAAAGGAGAGAGCAGACCGCAACGACAAGGAACCTTCATCTTCACAAGGCTCGGGTAATTCTCATTCCTTCCGCACTGGAAATCCCAGGTTTGATTTTCCGAAATTTATGGGTGATAATCCTCGAAATTGGTTGCGGAAATGTGATAAGTACTTCATGTACAATGAAATGTGTGATGCGGATAAAATTGTGACTGCTGCTATGTTCATGGAAGGAACCGCTGATTTGTGGTATTTGGAGTATATAGAAGGAAACACGGAGTTGAACTGGAGTGATTTTGCATCTTTGGTGTTAGAGAGATTTTTGAATGTAGAAGAAAAGAATTTAGTTGCCGAATTCAATAAGTTGAAACAGGAGAGTGATGTGATGACATACACACTAAAATTTGAGGAATTAAAGGCATTCATGGTAAGAGAGAATAGATCCTTAACACAGACCTACTTTATTCAAAGCTATTTGAGTGGGCTGAAAGAGGAGGTGGGTAGAATGGTAGAAATGTTTAAGCCTCTTACACTGCATGAAGCTATACAATTGGCTAAGAAGCAAGAACTTTTGATAATTTCATTAGGCAGGGGCACGCTCAGCTCCTTGTTCAGTGGGCTCATCTACCGGAAGACGAGGCAACATGGGAGGATTATTCCGAGATCACAGCTCGATTTCCACAACTGCAGGCTTGAGGACAAGCCGTGTTTGAAGGGGGAAGTACTGTTAGAAGAGATATAAGAGTAAAAAGAAATAAAAGAAGGGCCAACAAGAATTAGTTGCTGGTTAGTTAGGGGTTAGTTAAAAGAAGGGCCAACAAGAATTAGTTGCTGGTTAGTTAGGGATTAGTTAGGATGCGAGCCAGTTAGTTGCTGGTTAGTTAGGGATTAGTTAGGATGCGAGCCAGCTATAAAAGGGGCGAGCATCTTTTGTAATCGACAGTTTTGAAAACGTTTTTTACAGAAATGAAAATTGAATTGAATTCTTACTTCGTTGTTGCACGAGCACACGCGCACCGGAATCCCCAATAATCTCCACCAGATCGTCGGGTTTGAGCCGGAATAGGAACGCTGCCGTCGCGGTATCGAATGCCTCCGTGACAGTGTTATAAAGATTCCCATAGATAGACGATTGGGAGGCGAGAGACATAGTGAGTGAAAGAAACTGAGAAATTCTGAATCTAGTCAGCTATGAGGTTTGGTCAAATTACTAAATACAAACTCATATTTATACAATTAGCTCTCTTCAACACTAAAAAAAATGATATAGTAGTATGCTGCTATAAGAAAATAAATGAATGAGTTCGTACTATAAATCACTGAGGATCCATTTGAATGGAAGAATTTGATAATTAAAATAATTTTAAATTATTTGTCTTTAAAAATTTACTAAATATTTGAACGAGTGGATTTGAATTATTATTTTTCATTTTCTTTTTTAAATATTCCTACATAATTTTTTATTTTATTTTTTATAATTATTTTATATTATGTATAAGTTATATGTATGTTTTTGTCTATGCATATACTTAATTACACAAATGTATGTTTTTATATAAATGTAAGTGTATCGTACGTGTAATATGTGTAGTGCGTAATGTGTGGTTTCAGTGTAGGTGCATGTACCGTGTATTTATAGAAAATATATGTGTAAAATGTGAAAGCAATATGTAATTTTATTGAAATGACTATCTGTAGTTGTCGTTGTATGAGACTCCAAGCCCTAGTTCAAGTTGAATGTTCTGTGTTCCAAGGAAAGAGGGATCATATCAGCCAATCAGGAAGTCTCCAAAACCAGTTGATAAAGGGCAAGGCAAGCAGTTCTCCATGTTTGCATAAAGGAGAAAGCCCGGCGGTACAGGGCCCTAAATGGATAAATCTATTAAAGAATGGGGTTATGTACCGGTCGAAGCGAAGGTTCGACTTATATGTGTAAAATGTGAATGCAATATGTAATTTTATTTATAATGAAAAAATTATGATGTGTTTTAAATGAGCAGTTATATAAATTATTTTAAATTTATTCCAAAAACTAACTATAAATTTAGAAAAAATCTAACATTTATAATTTTAAGTTTTAATCAAACAAATTGGAATTTTTTAATTGTCAATTTTAAATCTACCCCTCAGATTCATAGCCAAAAAAATTCATCTAATATGCTAACTCATTAAATAGGGTCAAAATAATATGTGAATTTCTTATTTTTGATGACTGGTTGTAAATATAAAATTTTATTTAATAAATAATTCGACCAAATCTAGATTGTAAATATATTTTACCCAAATTAAAACTTAAGAAGCAAAATAAAAAGAATATGAAAAGTGGAAGTGGAAGATACAACTGAAATATTTTCAGGAACCTGAAAGGACCAAGGAGCTCCGTAAACTGTTTCGGGAACTCGGTTTACGGAAACCATGGTACTTTCTTTCTCACACACGCGCAGATTCTATTTATGGAAATAAATACAATTAATGACTGTTCATGGATTGTGAACTGATTGCAGGCCCTGGAAGAAGAAGATTTCGCTGTTGTAAAACAGTTGCAAGAATCAGCGAATTCCAATCCAAGTGACCCCTCTGTCCATTTTAATCTGGTAAACCTTGTCTCTTGCTTTCCTTTTTGTTCTTTCACCATTCATTTATGTTCATTTGGGGTGTGTTCGGAGAGAGTATTCTATTCACGCAACGTAATTCCATGGAAATGGATTTTCAGGGTGTGTTGTTATGGGAAAAGGGGGAGACAAGGCAAGACTTGAAGGGCAAAGCGGTGGAGCATTTTATGACAGCAGTCAAGCTCAACCCTCAGAATGCTGCTGCATTCAGATATTTAGGTCATTATTATGCTCGTGTTTCACCGGAACCTCAGCGAGCTCTGAAGTGCTATCAGAGAGCTGTTGCCCTAAATCCTGATGATTCCGATGCTGGGGTATTCTTTGATAATATATGTTAATTTTGATGCTGGGGGTAGATTCTTTGATGATATACGTTGATTTAGGTTTCCTAGAAGGCATGTTTTTATTATGGTACTTTTGATTCAGAGTTATTGCATTTTTTAGAGTTTTCAATCCACATTTTCTAGAACTAGTTTCTGACTTGTTGTCACAGTGAAATGGAGATGAAGTATACATTGTTGTGACAAGTTATAGCTATCTCCGTTTAAGTCATTGATATATCTTGAAAGTTGAACTATTTGTCTTGATCCCTATCAGGTAGAAGTGCGACTATTTATAGGTGATTGGTCATGTTGGTCTTTTGAGTAACTTACTCTGCCTGATGAATTTAGTGACACATTATCGATTTATTAGTTTAGTTTATGAATATCTATGTCTATATATACGTGCTTCAGTCTCCCATTTTAATTCAGAATGGGTCATTTGACGGGATAATTTCATCCAATGTTACTAGAAGAATTAAGATGTAAGAGTTCGCCAAACTGAAAATATAACACATCGAAAATTTTGTCTACTTGCAAAATCAAGACAGCTATAGAAGTTTTATTGGGTGGTTGTGTTCATAAAATCAAGTCAAACCTTTTTAATGCAGGAAGCTATTTGTGATTTATTGGATGAGGGAGGCAAAGAGAGCTTGATGATTGCTGTTTGTCGTGAAGCTTCTGAGAAATCTGCTAGGGCTTTTTGGGCATTTCGACGACTGGGGTACCTTCAGGTTTTTCACTTTCTGCATTGATTTTATTGGCCTCGTGTTGTGATTCATCTCAGTTTTTGATGGAGGTCAACTGGATACTTTCCTTCAGGCTCATCAAAAGAAATGGTCTGAAGCCATACAGAGCCTCCAGCATGCTGTTCGTGGATTTCCTACATGTGCTGATTTGTGGGAGGTCCTGAACTGTTGATTTCTTGTCTTCTATTTACCTTTTTCCTCAAAGTTTTGAGTTTTATTTTTATTTTATTTTTAATTTTTTTATAGTTAGTCATTATTTCCTAGCCCTCTGTCTTTTTTGTGCATTTGTAGGCCTTAGGCCTTGCTTACGAACGAATGGGCATGTTTACAGCTGCACTTAAGGTGACTTTCGCTGTCTCTCTGGCCTTTGTGTGTGTGTGTGTGTGTGTTCATAGGCATATTGCTCTCCTTAAGGAAATTATGCTTTTATTTTTAGCCTGGCAGTGTTTGTTTTCTTCCTCTTTTTATAGGCATATTGTTCTTCTTAAGGAAATCCATCCTTCTATTTTTAACCTTCACAGATTTCATTTTTCTATCTTTATTGCTTTAACTGAGATAGGGAAAGAAAACATAGTTATGTCATATGTTATTGAATTATTAGATTGCTTACAAAATTCGTTTAGCTCATCTGCATGCATCTGAATGTAATATGATTTGCATTTCTATAGTTGTCCTTTTCCTATTGATGCCAATTGCTTCCTGCACTATCAAGTTACCGATTCATTTAATGGTTTATTGCACATTTTCCTCCGAATGCTTTGAAACTATTCTCAGTACGTAATTACATCACATTCCAAAAAATACCTCATCTGAAAATCTTTGTTCACTGCAATTGCAGAATATTACTTATTTACTATATTATTTTATTCTTAGAACTTGGATAAGCCATGTGACATTGTGTTAATGCTAATGTTATTTTTTTGTTCTCAAACAGTCCTATGGGAGAGCTATTGAGTTGGATGATTCAAGGGTTTTTGCATTGATTGAAAGTGGAAACATTTCTTTGATGCTTGGTTCATTTAGAAAGGTAAGTCATTGGTATCTCTCTCTTTCTCTGTCTGTCTCTCTCTCTCTCTCTCACTCACACACACACACTTCACACAGAGAGTTGTTTTCCCCTCATAATCATGTTTATCGACATTGTTCTGCTCCAGTTCCCAGATCAGAACTTTATCTGCAAAAAAAGTGTGACGGATATTATTGTCATCATATCTTGCCTTGCTTTTTGGGTTTGATTAAACTATGAATTAGATCTTATTAGGCAAAAAATCTTCAGATCTATATCAGATTCCCTGCTTCAATTGTTTTACCATTATTTCATTTGACTTGGCTTTCCAAGATGAGCGCAAAACACATCTTTATTATCACTGTCGGCTGCAGCTTGCTACAATTGAGGTTGACTTGGGAAGTGAACACTTTTTTCGAACATTCCATGTAGGAAATGTTGCAGAGAAGTTTTCATATTTCTGCGAATTGGGCTGTGGGATGAGCTCACTTCATTAGATATTAAGGGTAGAGGGCAGACGGTGTCTTGAAAAAACTTGTTCTGTAAGATTGAGTTAATGTATTTCAATGTCACAAAAGGTGCTAGGTTGCAGCAGACTGGAATCTAGCTCATAGGCAGGCTTTGTATGGGCTGGGGCTTAGGCAGGGTTAGGAGTAGCAAAATTGGTAAAAAGGGAGGCGGTCGATGCCTGTGTAGCGCCTAGGCAGGGATTTCTGCAGCGTTGATGTATCTGCCTCATTCCTTATCTTTATATCTATTAAGGCCTAATTTCATAATCCTTCCTTCTTCTGGCTCCAAAAGTAATTCTTAAATGGGGGAAAAGAGTAAGGGGATTCTCAAGTGATGATTTTGCTTGCACATTCCGGATTTTCTACTTGTCCCTAGATTGACTTTCCTTTCACCAACAAAATTTTCAATTCCATTGAAAATAATAGGTAAATTGAGGGTTTTCTTGGATGCTTGGGGCTGCGAAGCATATAGCCCGTGGATAAGGTATCACCGCTGGATAGATATTGGGCCTGCGTTAGTAAAGGGTGGATGTGTAAGTTCTTCACACGAAAATGGATTTTCACTGGATGCGTCAAAATGGCAAGGGTAGTGCGGGAGTCATTTGATTCTGCTTTTTTTATTCTCCAACCTCATCTGACGTCCTGTTGTGAATGATAGTATTGTGTCTTCTGACTGTCATGGATGTAGTGCTAGAATTCTTTTGCTCATCAAGGAAAAGTGATCTGCACTAAATTTAACTAAGCTCAATCAAGAGAAGAGCCTGTGCCAACATACTTAATGAGCGTGAGGCTTGCGTCTCTTGGACACAGGAAACAGAACATCAAAAGAGAAAAAAAAAAAAAAAAAAAGGAGAAAACATTCATTATTAGGCTACAGCTGATCGCAAGAAGCAGCCAACCCCCGGTCACCTTGGCGGCTGCCGGAATCTGGCTGGTGGAGAGCGCCAGTGATCGTACGATGGTCTGGGTGCAGCAGGTGCAGAGCTGAGTAGCTTCTCCTTCCTTTTCCTGACTTGTTTCTCAGAACCCTAGCTCTTTCTAAATTGTTTGGCTAATAAAGTCAACCATTGGCAGAAATTAGGAAAACAGACTTCCTTTTTTTAAGAAAAACAAGACTAAGACACATTTAATAACTGATGAGAAGGTTGGGGACGAGAGGCACGCCCCAGGCGCCAGGTGCACCAAGCGCATGCCTATGTAACTGCTCCCGCCTCTTCCATGTAAGGTGCAGAACCTGTCAACCCATGTGCCTGTTGCCGCAGGGTGTCTCTGATAACTATGTGCACCAAGATGTATTTTAACCTGCATTAAGTGAAGTGCATAGGGAGTAGATTCCCATATTCACAAGCATGAAAGATTCTTTATGTTTGATTATTGTTTATCCTTGTCTGGTTATTGGACTATAATTTTTCCAGCTAGCTCTTGAAGGAATAGATTCAAACAGAGAAATAAGATCAACATGCATAATTGCATATGTATACCCTCACAAACGAAGTCATATCTTCTTTTCTGGTTCGCAGAACCAGATAATAAAATAATCCAGCTAACCTGTCATTGGTTTTCCATTAAGTGAAGCATTTTATTCCCATGTTAGAATTGTGTTTGTTTCCCTTATCAGTTAAATTGGCCTCTTTTTTCACAGCGAGTGTGGCCTGTGGCTGTGATGGTGAAGATGTCATTGACACGCTCTAATTGAATTCCAGACATATAGTGGCAAAGTTGTAGTGAAAACTTAAAGTGTAGAGGAGATTACATAAACTGTACTACTGCTTTCTCATTGGAGGGGCATTTGGAGCTTCGGTCTTCACTTCAAGAATCTGAATTGACTCAAAATTCAAGTGAAAATAAAGTCAAAAGGACCAAATATCAGTTAATTCACATGAGGCCCTCCATCCTCAACTCTAAGGAAAGAATTCAGTAAAGGCTGAAAAGCAAATACCTCGTTCACCCTTGCAGTTCAAGGATGATTTCAACTCAGACCTGTTAATCTTAGCTTTCAAAGAATTTGAAATGGTATTGGTAATTTAGTCCATAAGAGAGACTTGTTTATGATGAATTAGCATTAATACTTTCCTGCAATAAGCTGCATAAGGAGAAGTTTAATTCTATATCTTCAGCCTGACAGTTAAAATAGGGAACACGATTCCGGGATCCTATTATGCCTAAAATGACCTTTCTTTGGATGACCAAACCTGCATCAAACACCCTGTTAAAGTGCTTGAATACTTTGAGAACTAAAGTCTCAGAGAATTTTCTCTTAGTAGATGTTGTTACTGATATTGTTATCTACTTTTTATCCCTTTTTTCCTTTTTTTGAAGGGAATTGAGCAATTTCAGCAAGCTTTGAAAATTTCCCCGCACAATGCTTCGGCACATTACGGGCTGGCTTCGGCACTTCTTGGATTGGCAAAAGAATGCGTCAATTTGGGTGCCTTTCCATGGGGAGCCTCACTCTTAAAGGTTCGTGCTCAAGTAAAGTCATGTCTTTCCTCTGATTATTCAAATACGGTCAAACTTGCTGAACTAAAATTTAAACTGTAACATAGGAAGCATCTGAGGTCGCCATACGTGGTACATCTTTGACTGGCAACTTCTCATCTTCCTGGAAGCTACATGGAGATATTCAGGTATAAAATTACGAAATTAATATATTCTTGTATCTTATCTATGTCTTTTCTCTGCTTGATATATATGCTTTATCTTGTGAAATTTTTAAGAATGACTTCTGTGTTGTTTTCTCTTAGCTTATGTATGCCAGATGTTACCCCTGGACAGAGGAAGCCCGGCCAAACCAAGCTGATGAGATATCGTTCAATTCTTCTATCGCTTCATGGAAAAGAACTTGCTTTCTTGCTGCTAGAAATTCCTGTCGCTCCTATCAGCGTGCTCTGCACTTGACCCCTTGGCTAGCTAATATATATGTTGATGTTGCTACAGCATCACATCTCTGTTCATCTTTTAAGGAACCTCCTAAAAAGGACCTGAATCTTTGGTAATTTTTTGTTTCCATAAAATGGATTCATGTGTGTGTATTTCCATTGTCTTACTCTACAATCAAATAACCAGGTCTCTCGCTGAAAAGATGTGCTTTGGCGGCGTACTTCTTGAGGGATACAACGATGAATTTTGGGTGGCATTAGGATGTTTATCAGATCATACTGCATTAAAGCAGCATGCTTTTATACGCGGATTACAACTGGATGTGTCTCTAGCTGTTGCATGGGCATACCTTGGGAAGGTAATTAGTATTCTATTTTAAAAACATGATCTGAATGCTTGTGATGGTTTTGGGTAATAAAAAGGATGGGAAAGATTATTTTTTACTTTACTGGGAGTCTATCAGTGCATTCTGGACTTTTTGAAAGAACCTTATGATTGTTCAGTTTTGCAGAGTCTTCAAACGTGTTTCGATGTCCAAGAGGCTAGAGATATGATTTTAAGAATGTTTGCCTCTCACATTCATTCACAGTTTTGTCCATTGCCATGCTGATTTGAGATTTGAGTGGGGATTGCAGTGTTGATACTCATTTTCTTGAGTGTGTATATATATATTTATTTATTTTTAATTTGGGGTCCTGCTTTTATGAGATTTTTTAGCTGTTGATTTTCTCTTAAAGTATAGTGTCCTTATAAATTGGTTGTCACTTATGGTTTGTCATTTTTGTAGAGACTAGTAAGTGTCCTGTTTGGATAGTATCTCCACGTCAGGTTTCTGATTATCTTTGTTGGTTGACAATAATTTAGATTTCAAGTTCCACAACCAAAAACCATATATTTAACACATGAATAGGGTTCATTACCATGCAACACAAAGGGCGTTTACTGGGCCATGTTGATGTATATCTAGGGCTAAACTTCAGTCGCTAGCTTACTTAACTTTAGATGCCACAGCTTTACATATTATAAGCTTCACATGTTGGCTCCATAAGCCTGCTAAAGATGAATTCTGCTTTGAGCCAGTAATTGAGTTAAAGGGAATTTTAAATCATGATTGAATAGCTCAGATAACACTTGTAGTATGTAATTTATAAGCTGGAAAAAATTGAGTTTAATGTATGAAATAGTTTGGTGATATACACCAATGGTGCTTTTCTAATCATTGCTCTTAACTGGGTTACTAGGGTGAAGTAGTTTGCACTAAATATATGGTTCCGTTTTGGATCTCGTTTAGATGGATGATATAGAGATAAAACAATTGAATTGCAAATTAAAAATTTGTTGTTGCAGTTGGTTTGATAAATCTTTCACTTGAACTACTCCATCCCTGAATCAGAATATGTAGAGCCAGAGTAGGGGGGAAAAGTTCATGCTGTTTGGCTTATACTAGAGTTACTTCTGAAATGATATGGTCGGCTGGATGCCATCTTCCCGAGCACAATAGTGGTATAGTTTTTATGAAGTGAGCAGTGAAAGATTTTGATATGGCCAAGTTTAATGGGTATGTGGTTCAATGACTACCAATAATTTTTATTTTTTATTCCCAATAAGCACTTTAGAAAATTGTACTTGGTTATAGCACAATACTCTTATAACATGGTCGACACACCATTTTCTCTTTGTTATTCTGGACATGTCTCCTATTATCCTTGACATCTTCATGATGGAATCAATATTGGATTCGACAGCTCTATAGAGGGGAAGGCGAAAAGAAATTGGCTCAGCAGGCATTTGATCGTGCTAGAAGTATAGAACCTTCACTTGCATTGCCATGGGCAGGCATGTCAGCAGATGCTGATGCTAGGTAAATCTATTTACTCTTGGGGACTGTGTAGAATCTCCACTGGCATCTTTCATGTGATGTAATTTTTTTTCCTTGTCTCAGAAAGTTTGACCAGAATGAAGCATATGAGTGTTGTTTACGTGCTGTACAGATATTTCCTGTAAGATATTCTCTACCATATCTCTTTTAGGTGGTTCTATAGAAGCAACATATCATGAGAATAAATTTACAACCTCGTATTATAATTACCTACTGTTATCTTCTCATTATATTACTATTTAGGTTATTCTGTTGGCAGCCTTTGTCTTTCCTGGCCGAAAATGTAATGATTCAATTTTCTCAGTATTGCACTCATATCTGTTATGGTGATTAGCTTGCAGAATTCCAGGTTGGTCTTGCAAAGCTTGCATTGCATTCTAGTTACCTGTCATCCTCAGAGGTGCTCAGCAATAACATCTTATTGCAGCAAATTTTTTATTTGATGCACGCTGTTTTACTGAAAAGTTGTTGAATGAGTGAACATTTTTAACTTGTAATGCTATTGTAGGTTTTTGGAGCTATCCAACAGGCATTGCTGCGTGTTCCACACTATCCTGAATCTCACAATTTGAATGGTCTAGTGTGCGAATCAAGGTCTGATTATTCAAGTGCTATTACCTCCTACAGGCTGGGGCAATGTGCTCTGAAATCTTATGCAGGTGGATCATCCGAGTCTCATCTAATAGATATATCCATAAATTTGGCAAGATCACTTTGCAAGGTAATCTATTTGGTATCTTTAGCGGCTGATATGCCTTCTTCTAGCCATAGCAAGTCCCTTTTGTTTTTTGGGCATTCTTTCTGATACTTATTACGTGATCCACCTCCTTGTTTATTCTTATTTTTTGGGTTTTAGGCAGGGAATGCAAGCGATGCAGTTGAAGAGTGTGAGTATTTAAGGGAAAAAGGTGTGTTTTATGGCTGCAGTAATTTACTTATTCATTCCAATATTTTTTTGGTATAAAGTTCCTATAAAGGTAGAAATCGAATAGGTTTTCAAAATTAATTATTGTCATTGTATGGAAATGAAAAGTTCATTTTAATGGGTTCAGTTGAAAAAGCTCCTGACCGATGGTAGTGATTATGTGCTTCCACTGATATGCTTCCTTGATTTTCTAGGACAGCTTGATTCTGAGGGTCTGCAGATATATGCATTATGCTTATGGAAACTGGGCAAAAATGATATGGCACTCTCTGTAACCCGATCACTTGCTTCGCGCATTTTATCCGTCGAAAAAAATCTTGCAGCTGCTTCCGTTAGTTTCATTTGTAGGTTGCTTTACGACATATCTGGACAGGAATCAGCAATCAAAAGCATCTTGAAAATGCCCATGCAACTGTTTAACAGTTCAAAAATCAGTTTTGTTGTTTCTGCTATTCATGTTCTGGATCATAAAAATCAACTCGAGGCTATTGTTTCTAGTAGTCGTTCCTTCCTTACATCTCATGAGGAGATTATTGCAATGCATATTGTGATTACACTCGGTAAACTTGTAAGTCCCAACTTGTATGTTTCCAAGTAATGTTTGTTGCCTTCATTAATTTTTCTAGTAATTCGTGCATTGGGTATTCTCAGATGAAGCACGGAAATAAGGACACTCTTGGAATTCAGAAGGGAGCAGATCACGTTAGAAAATCACTTCACATGTACCCTAACAGCAGTGTGTTGAGGTAAATGCATTTGCAGCTTACACACTTGAGTAATACATGTGTGCAGAGCTCTTTAAATGTGCCCTAGATTAATTTTTTGGCATATAATCCTGCTTAATAAGGAATAACTACTGTGATTGCAGTGGATAATGGTAACTAATTTCTATGGATCTGCTTAACAAATGTTATTTAATAATATCAGAAGGGCTGACTATTCTTAAGTGTTACCAACATGTAAACTGATTTCTGGAGGTTCAGGTTCACATTTGTTTTTTGTATAATTCTTCCTAGAATTGAAGGATCAGTTATGCAACTCATCTCAACACTCATAGGCTTGTTGAAGTCCTCTTTGGTTTAACTAGATGGATCTTTGTTTTTATCGATGGAGTTAATAAAGAATCTTCAGTTGTCTCTTATCTGTAGTACACAAGGCATATATAAGATGTCCATATGTTCCTTCTTCTAGGAGTTACTAGTCAGGAACTGATTTTGTTTCTGGTTATCATCAAATAATCCACTATGCCAACCAGAAAAAATCCAGTTAAATTCTCCTCAAATGCTGTGGATCTTGTTGATTTATCTTGAGTTGAACTTCTATTTCCATCCTTCATTGCCGAACCCGTACTGCTAGGACTTTTCTGGAACATGTGATTTTTCATATTCTAATTTATTGCTTACAGAAATCTTCTTAGTAATCTCCTACTCTCAAGCAAAGAACAGAGAGATCTCCGCCTTGCAACTAGATGCTCTTTCTTGAACTTGTCTGAGCATCAAAAGGATGAGGTCCTAAAATCTGGATATGAGATCTTTGGTGCTGGAAATGTTGCTTGTTATGCCATTGGAAGATGCAATGAGAAATTTCCGCCCCCCACCTGTAGACATCAATGTCATCCTGGAGTGAGAGCCATCCAACAGCTGCAAAAGTATATTTCTTCCTCTGCTTTCTTGTCTTCATACTGTCATTTTTTTCCTCTACAAATTCCAGATATATTGCTTTTCACTTGCAAGCAGTCTAGTCTGAAGATTGTTTTACTAATTTACAGGTTTTTGCATCAAGAGCCTTGGAACTTCAATGCGAGGTATTTGCTTACGTTAAACTGCTTCCAAAAGGCTCGTGAAGAAGGATTTCCTCAACATATTTGCCGTGTCATGGAACGGTTAACAGCTGTGGCTCTGCAAAATCAGTTCCACTCAATAAAAGATGGGTCCCGCCAATACCAAAATTTCCAGCTTCGACTCTGTGCTGCAGAGGTTAATCTACAACAAGGCAATTTTAGTGAATGCTTCAGACTTGTGAGAATTGCTTTAGGCTCTTCTGTACATAATAGCTGTCTCTTTTTCGCGCATTTGCTACTCTGCCGTGCATATGCTGCTGAAGATGATGTCGTCAGCCTGAGCAAAGAATACAGGCGTTGCTTGGAGCTTAGAACTGATTCTCATATTGGTTGGATTTGTTTGAAGTTTATTGAATCTAGATATGGCCTACAAGATTATTCTAACATATTACCCTTGAGCTTTGAGGACTGCTCCAAAGATATCAAACTGTCCAGGTATATGTGGATGGCTCTGTTTAATATGGTCCAGGGTTTGATCGCTATTTGGTCTGGAGATTTTGTTGCTGCAGAAGAGGCCTTTTCCCAAGCATGCTCCCTTGCTGATGACGAGAGTTGTTTCTTTCTTTGTCACGGTATCATCTCATGAATTTATCAAGTGCATTAATTCTTTGACAATTTGGATTAACTATCCTTGAGGGTTTGGCCTATTTACCAATATAACCCTTTTGGAGCTTACAAATACCCCCTTGACGATTATAATTTTCTGACTAGTACCCTCTCGCCTCAACGAGACAATTTGTGGAAAAAAAAGAGTCAAGACTCAAGGGTGGTACTTGTAAGTTGATATAGTTGTTTTGAGATATGGACCGAATCAACACTATTTGTGGCCTGGCTAAAGATATGGGGGCTTTAAACAAGTAGAGGTTGTTCAAGCTTCACAAAGAAAGCATTAATTTTAAGATTACATAATTTCAATGCTAGTCATTCGTTCATTTTGTATATCATTTAGCCCGGTGCTTTCTAGAGACGTTAATTATCTTAATTTGAATTTCAGGTGCCATCTGTATGGAGCTTGCCAGACAGAAGTGCGAGTCACAGTACATAACATATGCCATACGAAGTCTCAAGAAAGCAAAGGATAATTCTCCTAAACCCTTGCCTATTGCCTCATTGCTGCTGGCACAAGCTGAAGCAAGTCTTGGCTCAAAAGCGAAGTGGGAGATGAACCTTTATGATGAATTGTTCTCTTGGCCTCCTGGTTTGTTCCTCCAAACAATGCATTAAGTTTTTGTTCGCATGTATAATTTTGATCATGATCATAATCTCTCTCTCTCTCTCTCTGTGCAATAGTTTTATAAAATTACATGTCCAGACAAAGTGGCAGTGATAATATCTAAACCTTGTCACTTGTCACCTGCCTTGCAGAGAAGCGACCTGCTGAGCTCTTATTTCAAATGCATTTGCTTTCTAGACAACCTAAAGATGACTCTTTCTCATCTTCCAGCCTACCTTATGGTGTCACTTCTCTGAGATGGATTCTACGAGCCATCCATACGAATCCCTCATGTTCAAGATATTGGAATTTTCTGCTGAAAGACATGTAATGTGTAATACAGGTAATAGGATTTTTTTTTCCTTTTTTGAAGGACCTATATCCAGAATCTTGATTCCCTAGTCAGTTTTCTTTGAAGGGAAGGTTGTAGATACTGTCTCATTGATCATTAATGTGATTTTCGGCTTGAATGTGTAGAAATAATTGAAATTTTTTTCTTTTCTTTTTAAAGGACCTATATCCAGAATCTTGATTCACTATCAGTTTTCTTTGAAGGGAAGTTTGTAGATACTGTCTCATCGATCATTAATGTGATTTTCAGCTTGAAGGTGTAGAAATAATACGATTTTTTTTTTTCTTTTTAAAGGACCTATATCCAGAATCGTCATTCCCTAGTCAGTTTTCTTTGAAGGGAAGTGGATACTGTCTCATTGATCATTAATGTGATTTTCGGCTTGAAGGTGTACAAATTGTGCTCAACCATGTACGAACTTGAATGCTTTGAGAGCATAAAAACGCATTAGTTATATTGGTGGATTTGTATCTCCCATGTAGATGCAAATGATCGTGAGATCTTTATGCCCTTGAAGGTGGTCTCTCTCTCTCTCTCATGATTCTTTAGATTGCATCTGGCGTTTACATTTCTACAAGTGTTGGATTTCAAATCCATTCTTATGAAGTTCAATTTATATTAACAAAGCAACAGCCAATACAAATGCAAACTGAGTATTATCACGAAATGCATCCGCTACTTGTACACAATTAAATATGTTTGTCCACTAGAAATGCATGTTCTACTTATACACGATTAACAGGTCTAACAATCTACTGTGAGTATATCCACAACTAGAGTCGATTAGCTTGGAGATGTTGAAGCCTTGATTTCATCCTTCCTCCCAGTCTATCTCATCCTCTTCATCTTCAGAAGCTGCAGCTTCTTCATTTAAGTCGTACACTTTATAATGCCCCGTTTTCCCACCTGTGACAAACCATCACTCACCCATTACCAAAATAACAGGGAGGGAGAGAGAGAGCGAGAGTTTTGCGTCTTTATGGTAGAGGAAGATGAAAATCTCAATTAGGGCCAACAATGGTAATTTGATTCCACTTTTGGATTTACATATTCAGATTGCATTTACTACACATACAAAATACTTTTTCTTGGGAAGAACAATAAAGGAAATGGCAAACGGTGATTTTTACCTGTAGGAGGGGCGTCCTCCCATTCAACATCGTCTCCTTCGTACTCATCTTCACGTTTTGACTTAGCTCCAACTTGCCTCTCGGTGGGTGAGTTATAAACTTCATCAGAGTTTGTCACATAAGCCGACTCCTGTCTCTTCATCGTTTCTTCATGTTGGCGCATAAGTAGAGCAGCATAATAAGCTTTAACATATTCATCCTGCAAAACAAGAAATATACATATTTAAAAAAAAGAAAAAAAAATCTGTAAAAACTAAAGAGGGTCGTGAGTACTAGTTCTACACCAAAGATAAGATCACAAAATATGCACTACCGACCCAAAAACAGTCATGTTATGTCAACTGAATGAAAGTAAAATTTTTATAGGCCATCAAGTCACTTATGCCTCTCCATTTATCTGTTGGTTCAACTTTATTTCAAATCACATTGAACTCCTGAGCATTTTTTGTCATTAGTGCATTATAGAAATCCACTTCAACTAAATTTTGACTTTCGAAATTTGGGGCCAAAAAAAGTTTTAGAATAAGAACTCTGTTGTTAGGGATGGTGGGAGAGTGTGTGTGTGTGTGAACAAAATTTTTGAAGGACATGTTTCAGGAATGGAAGAGACCTGTATGTTCTTTTCTTCATCATTTACAATCCTGGACTTTTTGTCATCTGAGAGCTCAGGAGCTGTAGAAGTGCCATCCATCTTTGTCTCTGCCTTGGCCTCTCCACGTTGCTCTTTTGTGATATTCATTCCTTGCTTTATCATCCATGGAGGCAAAACTTTCACAGGTGTATTAGCATTTTCTGATTTACAATTATCTCCCTGTCCGTCAATACCCGAAAAAGCAACTTCAACCTGCCAATTTCAAACTTTACTTTTCAGATATATAAGTTTCCTATTGAGCAAAAGCATGATTGGTTCTAACAGTGATGCAGATGAGAAAAACAAAATTTTCAGGCCAACCATTAGTGTGATATGATTAGGCCTGTTGGTGGTTGAATGCGAGACATTCTTACTGACAAGAGCAGGGCCTTGGTTACTTCTATAGGAGATAAAGAAGCATTGCAATGTTGAATCCGGAAAAGTTAGGATAATTTGATGAAAACAATACACATTTAGTTTCAAGCGTGCTGATCTTTCCAATCCAGAACTAGAGTTATATGCTTCACTTATTGTTTTCTCAATCAAGAACATTACCTATTAATGATATATATATTAGGTTCAAATCCAAGCAATTATGCAGTCTATAGCAATACAGATTCAGTAGAACAACATGAATGACAAAACAATATGCGAAAGGTACATGTCCCTTACTCTGGCCAGTGATCAATACATTTTAATCAATCTTCTGTGGAAATGCAAAAGTGACAGAAAACAAGATCTTTCAAGGGAAGGGAAATAAGTAAGAGGGCCACCTTTGTCTCCCCAACATAAGGCGTAGGGGTTCCACCAAAACCAAGGCCCTGAGATGACTTAGACGGGTCACCAGAATTGGGGTCTCCATGGGTAGTACGGCCAGCAGCTTTTGCTCTAATTTCCCAAGCATGAAGACTTCCAAATTCAGGAACAGGCAAGTCCTTAACCCTTGCGAGTTGATCAATAAGTGGTTTGAGTTGCACCTGTTCTCAAGCAAACTTCTATTGTTCACTAAAATAACAGTGCAGAAGATACAAAAGCCAAATTTCTTACAACTTGAAAACTTCTAACAACTTGAGGAGACATAAAACAAAATGTTTTCAATGGGGTCCACAAATCTCTGGAAATCTGTTAAATGTGCAAATTACCATAGGTAGAAGCCCATATTGGCAGCATCAAATCCATGTACTGCCAATCTGTTAACAGACGTATATCTATTGTGAAGATTAATGAACCCTTCGAAATGATCAACCAAGTACGGAAATAGCAGATTACATCGTGGTTATTACCCCCCACCCCCCTCATAAAACACACAAACAACTTGAGCACATCTATAAACGTATGCCTATGGAAGACTACAGTAGCTTCAGGTTGATAAATTCAAGAGCTTAAGTTTTAAAAAAAATTAGCACTCAGCTCAAATAGGAGCATCACACGAAATGATTTGGTCATGCAGGCGCAGGTTCTGACCGAAATAATCCTGATATGATATATGCAATTTCCGAACATTTTCCTAAAAGTGCACAAGTTGCCCCATGAACCTTCTGCTGCATTCAGTTTTGTGGAAACAAAGGATCCCAATACCTTGTCAATCTTAGAGCATCAAAGTAAAAAGTTACAATTTCAAAGAAGATATCGCCAAACCATTAACAAGTTGTAGTGAATCTGTTCGTGATAAACTGACGAGCCATTAGATGGTTTAGTAAACATGAAAAAAATCCGTATATACCAATCCACCTTCACTAAATAAGGATATTCGACTGGTAACCTAAAATTCATACTTGAGAGAGGGAATGCTCAGCTTGATGTACAGGAAATTAAGCTATATCGTATTAGAATAAAATAGAGGTAAAAGTCACAAAGGATAGTGATATGTACAAAATCGTTAGTTAATAGAGATTAATCAGTAAGACGTATCTCCAATTATTGTTCAGGTGACATAATAGAAGAATGACTTGTTTCGTTAAAAAAATGAAAACATATATAGCACATACATAAATTACCTGAGAAAAAAATAAACAAACAGAGTATGTGCTTACATCGGAATCTTTAAAAGAAAAAAGGGTACTATTTATTTGCCAAATTGCAGTAATGTACTGGGACACAGAAGGATGGAGGTTTTCTTTACAATTAATAAAATCATACCAACTCAGGGACCGTAATAAATTATAAAGAGGACAAACCTCCATATTTGTTAGCATGTCTTTAATTTTTTCATGGCGACGCCTTCTTGCGTTATCATCTCCATCTCCCATTTCTTGTGCGGCTAACTTGTCACTTTCAGCCACAAGTACCCCATTGCAGCTTTCACAGTGGAAGTACTCATCATATGGGGAAATCAGACGGAGAGCATCAAGAGCGGTATATCTGAAGTTCATTTTGAAATTAAGTGTAAAAACCTTTGTAAAAACTGTTTAATGCCAAAAGGGAAAGGTTTCGTGTAAAAACAAGCAACTGCTAAATACCTTTTACTGCAATTGGGGCATATATACTCCTGAACTGTGTTCTTGCTCTCCAGTTCATCCTTCAGCTTTTTCTTCATTCGATGTAATCTGTACCTCACCACATCATATATCTGCAAGTAAATTAGTTAATTTGGATAATTCATTTCAAACAGAGTACATACATCTGACATACTACATCTTATGATTAGGAGTAAGCAAATGATGAACATGTTAGCCTTGAACATAATAATTAGAGGCGCCCCCGAGGAGCAAGGCGTGAAGTGCGTGGGTTGACAGGTTCTGCGCCATTCCATGGAAGAGGCGCCCCCGAGGCGTGAGGCACGAGGCACGAGGCACGTGGGTTGACAGGTTCAGCGCCATTCCATGGAAGAGGCGTGTGCGCCTCTTACGCCTCCTCTTATGAGCCTGAGGCACATATCTCGTCCCCAGCCCTCCAATCAGCCATTAAATGCATTTTTAGTCTTACTTTTCTTAAATTAAAGAAGCATGAATTTTCAATTACTGCCCATTGTCATATTCCTTTAGTCAAACAATTTAGAGAGATCTAGGGTTGGAGACCAAGTCAGGAAAAGGGTTTGAGAAAAAGTTAAACAATTTAGAAAGAGCTAGGGTTTGTTCAGGAAAAGGAGAGAGAGGCTGTGCTCAGCTCTGCACCTGCTGCACCTAAACCTCCGTACGATCAATGGCGCTCTCCACCAGCCGTATTCCGGCAGCCGCCGATGTGACAAGAGGTCTGCCGTTGCTTGCGATCAGCTTTAGCCTAATAATGAATGTTTCCTCTCTTTTTTCAGTGCTAAAAGCAGGCTGAGGCATAGAAAGATTGAAAATTACACTGAAAACTATTAACGCTTGTTTGTTGTCAACTAGGATATAGAACTGATGATATCAGTTCTAAAATCTTAAGATCCAATTCAATAAACTTCCATAAATGTGCAAAATCAGAACCTTTTTGAAGGCTGAGCCTCTTCTAAAGTGTAATTAACCTGTTAGCCATATTTCAGATATCCAATCAAATAGCTGGAGCTTGCTCCATATTTACTAAAACTTGACAACCGTCTTGCATATAGTAGAGTTGAAGAGAATAATCTGTGTATCTTAACCCCAATACATATGTCCTGTTGTATAATATTCTAGTTGAGCATAGGTCCTCGTATCAAATTCCCTCCTTATATTGTTCCTCCATCATTCCTACACTTTTCATCTCATTCACTCCTCATGTTCTCAGTTCCTTGTTTCTCCACTAAGAGAGGTGTACAACTAAACCTCTTATCATTGCAAAAAAAAAAAAAAAAAAAGAAAGAAAAGTAAAAAAAAAAAAGGAAATTCATAACAAGCACATGTGACCGTTTTCTGAAGGCAGTAAAGTTCATCCACTCTGACTAATAATGTATGTTATCACTACAAGTTGCATTTATGCTAAACGTGACCAAACAATATATATCATCAGACTACAAGAACATGCTATAGTTTTAGTGATTAGGGGAGCAGAAAACCTGTGAATAATCCAGACAACAATATGAGTGTGTATGCATCTTTTGTTTGTCTTCGCCTTCTCTTCCAGTTTGTTGACCATCGCCAATTGCAGCAACTGCAGCATTGTGTATTTTTGCACCCTTTGCAGTCTGCAAAGAACATAAAGAATATAAACAAGGTAAACTGAAACAAAACACAGTAATGAAGGAGAACTGCCAACTGAAGCCCAATACTAACTACTGAATAAGAGCATTTTACCAAGTTCCCATGGTGATTCCATAAGAGTTGTCACCAAAAGTCATAGCTGGTCCACTTGACTATTTGTAAATAAATCGATTGTATTGAGTAAGAAGATTTATTGTTTTTATCGGGGGGGGGGGGGTGAGGTCCATCAAAACTACATAAATGTTTTTGGGGGAAAAGAAGTTGACAACACTTTCCTTGAATGATGTGTTACCAGAGCCAGAAAATAAAGATTTTAAGGTATAAATTCTCAATGCACAAAATAGGCCAGTGGCATGTTTGGTCCAAGAGGATATGCATTCTGGGAGCAGGACAAGTGGTTTCCACCCTTTTTACTATTTTTTTTTTTTTGCACATGAAACTGGTGGGAATCAATAATCATGGTTATGGTTCATTAATGCCAAAACTTATAAACTCCACTTCAACAATGAATGTAAGATTGTTCCCACTAGTCAAAACAACTTGAAAGATTTTTTCGTCCTTAACACCCAGATCCACCTGAGATCTTGATGCACCATGCTTTTTACACCCTCGAGTGTCCACGTTTCCATATATAAAGCTACATTGAATAAGCACACAACAAAATTACCACTCTGATCTAAAAAAGGTAGCATCGAGCAAGAAAACTGCTTTCATCCACTCCATTTAATTGATTTCCTTTGGTGCGACTAGGGTTGGGTGGTTCCCACTTTAATGACGGGGTAGGTACCTTGTCTCATTAATGCATGGCGTAGGTAATGTTAGTAAGAGAAATACAGGTCACCAGGTTCCTTTCAGTTTCATGCATGTTATAACTGTTCCAAAGATGAATGCACAGTGTAATGTGCGCACACATACACAATCCATGCAATATGTGAGCTTGTATAACAGAATTCACACAAATAGCCCCTTTGTGAGCATACTTTTACATATATGCATGTGGTCGTATCTTCAAAATTAACGAAGTATGGAAACCAGGAAAGAACATTCCCGGCACCAAGACAAACATGATGTAGAAAATTCATTTAAAACACACACACAGAGCACACACAAAAGTATAGTTTGAGCAATCCTTGTAGCAGACAATCAGACAAACAAATGACTAGAAAATAATGCAGGAAAGCTAACCTCTTTCCTGTGATCTCGAGTGACTAGTTTTTCTTCTTCAAAGAACCTTAGAGTTCGACGAAGTTGCTTTGTGTGAAGCTTCAAGTCTTTAGCCAAATCTTCTTCTCTTACCCACTGACGCCTGGAGAGGGATCAATATACTAAGTTTCTGTCAAAACTCGAAACAAGAGCAATATAAAGAATGTACAAAGTTAAAAAGATCAGATTCATAATAAATCCAACCAGAACATTCGTTCAATTGCATAAGAAAAACCACTTATACACTTATTATCCCTCTCGAAAAATCATTAATTATATACACAACTAGTTACTCTACTACAAGGCATCCAGTTTAGAACAGGCAGTCTTTCATGTCCTCGTTTATTACTATTAATAATAAAAAGGAATCGAGTTTGCCAGGGTTAAAAAATTTAATCTTGATATTTAACTACATAGAATTGTTTCACAATTTCACTCTAACAATACATTTTCCCCCATTCAATGAAAAAATTGGCAAATCCATAAATGAACTCAATCACACACAAATGCATAGAATAGCCAATATAGAATTTAAGTAGAAATTTAGTTGCCAAAGTAGCTAAAACATAAAGGCATCATAAATTACCTAGTAAGAGCGTCGAGCACGACCACAGCAATCCCCCTGTTGTCGCCTCTTCCAGTCTTGGGTTGGTTTTCGCCTTTAGTAGTTATGTCGTCATAGAAAGCCCTTGCCGCAAGTTTCACCAAGCTGTTGTTAAGTGATGCAAGAAAAACACAAAGCATGTCAACGAACACTTCAGGAATAACATCGAAACCCTAAATTACAGTGACTCCTGCTTTTACCGGTTGAAGGGTTCGATGCTGCCCATTAGCTCCCCCTTCAGCAAAGTACAGTTAAGGGAAGAATCATCAGATTACTTGTCTTTCGGTTGCAGAACTACTGAAAATTGATGAATAAATATTGTTGGTTACTTCGGAAGAAGACACACTTTCGGAATTCGTCGGAGTTCAAAAGATGTAGCAAAATTGGAGAAGATATCTGAACTTAGTGAAGAGAGAGATGCTCCGGTTGGGGATTAGGGCACGAGAAACGGTTTAATCCATATGTCGGAGCCAAGTCAGCAGGTGTCACGTGCTATATATTGCCATTGACATTGTTAATTCTTACTATTAAAAAATGAAAGCGCGCGCACACACACTTAACGTGCGTTGTTTTGTTCATTATGATAATATGTAAGAAAATAAATGGATTTGCATTCTTTGTTGTTTTATTTTTTATTTTAAAGTAATTAATATATATTATGTGTTAAATAGTGATATTATTATTATTATATATATATATGTGTGTGTGTTATTATTTTTAAATAAAAATAAAATAAGAGTCCAAAATATATGATTCTATACTAATCATGTTTGTTGTATTTGTTATGATGTGATATGTCAATTTATATAATTGTATAAAAAAATATTTCAAATTTAGATTGTTGATATGTCAATGATATTGAAATATAACACTAAATAATATTTAGTGTGTGTTATTATTTTTAAATAAAAATAAAATAAGAGTCCAAAATATATGATTCTATACTAATCATGTTTGTTGTATTTGTTATGATGTGATATGTCAATTTATATAATTGTATAAAAAAATATTTCAAATTTAGATTGTTGATATGTCAATGATATTGAAATATAACACTAAATAATATTTAGAATTCAAAAACATATGATGTATAAGTAACGAGGTTAGTCTCAAACTTTCAAATTTTTGTGTTAATATACTTTTTCTTATTTTATCTAGGAACGATAATATGTGATACGATTTGATAATTTAATATGAACCTAATATAAATATAGTGAGTTAAAATTAATTTTAGTGGGTTCAAATTGAAATCGAGTCAGATCTGAATAACACAAAATGAAGATGGGTTGGTTGGTGTAGACTCGTGAGTCAACCCAAAAATTTGTTATACTGTTTTATTTTTTCTGAAAAAGTTAATTTAACAAGATTTGCAAGGCTATTTTTGTAAAAAAAGTAAAAAAAAGTATATATAGAAAAAATTATATCACGCAATATTAAGGACCGATAATTTCACATCTTATTTTGTGGACTTATAAAGTTGTACATTGAAATATAACATAACTTATTTTATGTAGAATTTTACGATTAATTTTAATATTTAGGCCCAATCGGTTGAGTCAACCTACAAAATAAGTGTATTGTATTTGTGTTAAATTCTTGACAATATAATTAAACGGATCGTGTTTGAACTCATACAAAATCTATAATGGTCGTATCCTAACTTGATTCATAAGCCAATAACTTAATTTGTTTCACTCCTAATATGTATAATAGTAACTTGATTTTAGTTTGTGTCAACTATTATAATATTAAGCCGGTTTGAATTGTAAAATTTCTTAATTTATGCATTTACATACAATCCAAAAATTTAGCTATAAATTATAATATATATTTGTATGTTTCTATATCACTGATTTTAATTTGGCTCATTTTAATTCAATTGTTCTAATAAATTATAATTCACTTTTTTCTTATTCTCTTCTTAACATTTATGATTTGAATTATTTGATTTTAGCCCACCTAGTTCAATATTTTAGTTGCAGATTTCTTACTTATTTTTTTCTTTTTAATTTTGTAAAATAGTTTATGAATCATCATTTTTTCATAAAATATAAGAATATTTTAACATTTATGCTTATTTTTAAATTATCAATATTTTGAAAGCATTAACAACAAATTAATTTATACTTATTTATCGTGTTTGTTTCCAAATATTATATTTAGAGTATATCTTTACTATTTTTTTTTTTTCATTTTTTCACTTCGACTTCTTAGCATGCAATAGTATAACTTCATTAAAATCGTTAAACTTGATATTGTATTGTAATTATGTTGCACAAAATGTGAAAACTATATGAGTGATCTATGATCATATTATAAACAAGATTGAAAAAATAAATAAACTCAATATTATTCTTTGTGGAATTAAAATCAAATTTAATTAATATAAAAAAATGCAATAAAGTGCCCACAACTCCACTATAACAATATTATTTAAGAAAAAAATATAATAAGAATAAAACATGACTTCCATGCATCGTGGTATCACATTAATTTTAATAATTATCATCTTATAGGATTTAATGTATGGAACGCCATTGTGGTTAGGACAAGAACATATTGTACATAATTCCCTGTGCTTTAAAAAATGTGCAAATTCCGTTATGGTTAACTTAATAAAATCTAAAATCCCCAACTCAAGTAAAAAAATGAGAGAAGTGAGGAAGACATCCGTTTTGTGCGATGAAGTGTTGATTGTTTTGGTGCTAAAATATCTGTATTGTCCTTACGTCATGACGAACATGTAAATGAGTTCTTCTGTTTGTAGGTTTTTCTTACAATTTTTTTATCTACTTCAATTGAAACCAAAATATTTTTTGCTCCATGCGGGTTTAATATTTAATTTTTAATCCAGGTACAGTTTATGTTCCCCCTTTTTTTTTCCATTAATTTTTAAAACCCTTGATTTATTTTTATTTTGCTTATAGAAAAAATGTCCAGCGACTCTAGGAGATCCATTATAAAAAATTTAATAATAAAATAAAATTTAATATTATTAAAATAAAATTTTAAATTATAAATAAATAAGAAAATTATTTTAAAATACACAATATATTATATTATATAATTTTATATTTATTATTAGCATAAATTTAATTAGTTTTGTTTTAGTAAAATTTGTATATTAATTTTGTCGTGTG
Source organism: Caryopteris x clandonensis (assembly GCA_028749325.2). NCBI lineage: Eukaryota > Viridiplantae > Streptophyta > Magnoliopsida > Lamiales > Lamiaceae > Caryopteris > Caryopteris x clandonensis. The sequence goes on from JAPYKT020000012.1 coordinate 2,463,009, forward strand.
AAAATTACTTCATTTGTTATTATATATATTTTTACGAATTAAGTTTCTTCATTTTCTTATTTGATATGTTTGATAAAATTTAATTTCTTCCTTTTTATTTGATATATTTGTTAGAATTCTGATTTCTTCCATTTTTATTTGATAGGTTTGTTAAAATCCAATTTCTTCTTCTTTTTATTTGATATATCTGTTAAAATTCCAATTTCTTTTGTTATATTAGAATTTGTAATAGTTCGAGAAGTAGTTCGAACAGTAATTGAATTTTGGAAGCTAAATGAAAAACAATAGTTTTACGAGGAAGAATCACTTCTTCCTCTCAAGTATTTTTATTAAAAGACAACTTGTTCCCACAAATGTTACAGCTAGAATTTACTTGTATCAGACTCCCCCTAAATACTAGTCTACTCTTGTAACCACATCTTCTAATACCTTACTTGACCATCTAGTCCCCTAGATGGATTTTCTTGCAAACTCCCGTTTACAAATAGCTGAACTCTCCCGAGTTCAGTCAGTGGTCGGTCGATGATATTGATTGGTTTCTGCGTGGTTCACTGTCAATTCGCGTTTGAGTACTTCTTGTGCTATTATATTCTCTCGAATCTGATAGCTTTTCCACCAGCCACTTCACAACTCTTTGGTATTATGGAGTTAATTGAATGTAACAGAGGTCATCTTCGTTTTCTTGTATCCTCTTATTTAAAGCCACACTCCTCTTGAATATCCGATTGAAGAGTATCTTTTACATCTAATTTTCTGCCATCTTACTTTCTGGATTTTAGCGAATTTATTTTCTTGGTATCTTGCTGATTTTGTTTCCTTCTTTCTTCAAGTCAGCCGGTCTCCTTTTTCTAGTGTATCTCTTCCTGGTTTGTCCTTCCTTGGATGATGATCTTCATTCATTTATTTTCTCCAACCGCTGACTTCTTTCCTTGATTTGAGTATCTCTCTCATATCCTGCATGTACTTTCGAATATAATCAGATTCTTCAAATATATGACAATTATTACCTCATCAATCTCCCCCTTTGGCATATGGTTCGAAAATCTTGATCAAGTTGACTTCCTGTAGGATAAGAGCACATACCAAAATAAAACGGGGATAGAGAGTAAGACTTAGTAACAAACTAAAACATTGAAAAGATAATCCACATAAACCTTAGTTTTTACAGTCCAACAAAAAAAAAACTTAACAAGTGTTTTTAAAGGCTACAATCATTAGCAAAAGCATCAACCGACAATCAGCCTCCCCCTTAATTCGACCCTTCTTCACTTTCCCAGTTCTCTTCTGATTCTTCTTCTCTACTTTCATTAATAAGTCTTTTTCCTTTTTGCTTTCTTGTTGCAACAGTATGCTTCTTTTTCCTCCTTTGTGTTCTGGTGCTTGTGCCTACAGTGGTCTCCCTCTTTATCGACCTTGTGTCAAAGGGTTAGATGTGCAGGATGGACCGACATTTATAGGTACGTCCAGAGACTTCAGGATGTTCATCAGGTAGAGCTTTTGAGCACTAACTTCAGCAGCAAGTGTGTCCATAATTTCAATTTATTGATGGAAGAACAATGGTAGATTATGAGCAACTTCAGAGGGGCAAAGAGTTGGGGCAGCAGTCCGTGATCTTGTATAGACATTTGCTTCTATGGAAGCCATCTTCAGCAGCGGGGCGGAATGGCATAGAACATCAGAAGGATTGGGCTGAACGCCTTGGTGTGAAAGCAGTCCCCAGATAAGACTGGGGAAAGGCAGTTTCTTTCGAGGGTCTGGTTTCTCAGCAAATCCCATAATAGTCTCAAACGCTACTTTTCCAAAATCAAGAGGGATATTATTCAAAACTCTATAAATGAAAACATATTGAGCATCATTCAAGTGAGACTTGTTAGCAGTGGGAGTCCAGTTGTGTCTACCAATTTTGTGCATCCAGTTCCCATCATGTGTGAGAATTGACAGTGATGCGCCAGGCCTTGTCCATTTCGTCAGCTTTCCTTTGCTAAAAATGTTAACAACCTCTCCTAAATCTAACTCATTCTCTTCGCCGTCCTCTAAGCCATTCAGTTCAAGGAAATCATTTATAGCAGGAATACTAAAGTTAACAATTTTGTTTCGCACAAAGATTTTTCCAAAGCGAGCGGAGTTGGGATCTTGGATACCCATGACCAAGTTCGCATAAAACTCATGCACGATGGTACTGTAGTACCTCCCCAAATTTGTGACATTTACTTCTAAGCCACAGTTCCGTATACAGTTCATCACATGAGTTTTATCAAAATGTTTTAGATCCAGGTTTCGTTCCTGCCAAAAGTCCATAGAGGCAAATAGTTTGTAATGGTCATGGGCTGCTTTAGAATAAAATGTCTTTGAGAATGCCTTACCTTGAATCATGGATGTATGTTCACCTGTTGTTCTTTGTTGAGACGGGGTTGAGTTAACAGCACGGGAAGTAGTCTTGGTACGGTATGATCGATGAAGAGAAGGAGATTTTGTATATTCTTCCTTTGAAGGGAAATCCACAACAAGCCGTTGTTTTTTCACTGGTGGGGCCGAGGGTTTGTCAGTGGATTTGGGTTATTTCTATTGGTTGTTCGTTTGGGAACAGAGTTCACTGGGGATTTTGGGAGACCAGTTCGTGTGTTAGGTGTGTGAGAGGGAAATGTGTGAGGGTTTTCTAATGAGGTTGCTGTTGGAAACGTGGAGTCGTTCGGTGTTGGTTCACCCATGTGTGGCAAATGTGTAGGATTTCCAGTAGTTTTGGATCGTGAATAGGTATGATAGCCCAGCTCGGATGGCGTCCACTCAAATCGCTGTCGGAATCGTCCATGGCTGCAAAGAAAGACACACAATTTTTCTCCTTTAGTTTTGAACCAGATGGTGAGATACCGAGAATTGAGAGGACATAATTTCAAGCGACACTCAAGATTTCCATCAGTGAACAGGGCTCCTAGGTTCGTACGTAGTGAATTATAAATAAGGAAAGAATTATTCATGCAACCATCCGAACCAGTCATTAAACATGTAGCCACGTTCAGGAAAGAGTCACTTAAGTGGGTCATGCCATCTAATCCCATGTACCATAACCGTTAGTGCCCACTAAGTGAGTTCTACAAATGTTCCCTCCAACACAAAGAAAACGTAACCGTAATACGAAAATCATGTATGAATTTTTAATGAGCAGTCTGTTAATGATTTCTGGTGGAAAAATTATAGAACTTCTTATTGTGTCATTTCTGAGTCCAAGGAAGAACATTAACCACAGTTTAGGCAATATGGTTTGAAAATACACTAGGAAAAATCCCCAACCTGTTCTCAAGTAAGCGTTCACTTATTCGCATTTCTTTAGAGAATTGAGTAACCCTTATAACTCCATCTGCTGAAACCTTGTGTAGTAGCTCGCAAACCACACAGTAAAATACCACACTGGGAAAACCCTGTGTGACGAGCTCAGTTTCTTATAACCCTTGTTTGGGTGCGACCTTGTAGTGAACCCTAAGTGGTAGCTTTCACAGATCTGTCATTTTCTGTACATGGTGCTGAATCATACGGCTGATAGCTTGCCACTGCATCATTTCCAGATCGTAGCTCTTTTCGAAAACAAATTACACAGGATTCAAAGTTCAGAACAAACCAAATTTTAAACCTGTGTGTGAGTACAGTCTTTTATGGAAAACAGAATATCAGGCACACAATTTTTATTTATTTATTTATTTTTTAACTAGCACAACAAATCCTTAATGATTTTCTTAGGGAGATGAATTTTTGAGAGTCTAGGGCCTTTGTGAAGATATCAGCAAGTTGACTTATAGCGGGCACATGTTCTAGAGTAATGACCCCATCCTCAACCAACTCCCTGATGTAGTGATGTCTAATGTCTATATGCTTAGTTCTGGAGTGTTGCACGGAATTCTTAGACATATATATAGCACTAAGATTATCACATAATAGAGTCATGGAAGTCAAGTTCATATTATAGTCGCACAACATGTGCACCATCCATACTAGTTGAGAGCATGAGCTCCCAGCAGCTATGTATTCAGCTTCTGCTGTTGATAAAGAGATGTTGTTTTGCTTCTTGCTGAGCCATGAGACCAGATTGTTCCCAATCTCCTGACGTGCTTTTTCTATCATCCGCATCACCTGCTCAATCAGTATCACAGTACCCTGCAAGGAAGGGTTTAGTGTCAAACGAGTACTTTAGGCCATAATCAGTGATACCTGCCACATAGCGGATGATTCTCTTTACTGCCTTAAGATGTGATTCCTTTACATTTGACTGAAATCTAGCACATAATCCCACTCTGAAACTTATGTCAGGCCTACTTGCAGTGAGATATAAAAGACTTTCTATGATGCTTCTGTACAGGGTTGGATCAACACTTGATCCACTTTCGTCTTTGGATAATTTGATGTTTGTTCCCATTGGCGTGTGTGCAATTTTGCACCCTTCAAGTCCAAATTTTTTCTCCAAATTTCTAGCATATTTCCCTTGATGTATTATGATCCTTTTTTTGCTTTGTTTAACCTACAGTCCAAGAAAGTAGGATAGCTCACCAACCATACTCATTTCAAATTCTTGTGACATTACCTTGACAAAGTCGTTCACTTTGTTTTTAGATGTAGAGCCGAACACAATGTCATCCACATAAATATGTACAATAGTAATGTTATTGTTCGACCATTGGGTGAACAAGGTCTGGTTTACCCCTCCTCGCTTGTATCCTTGTGCAAGTTGAAACTTCGTCAGTCTCTCATACCAAGCTCTCGGAGCTTGCTTTAGTCAAGCTTTCTTCAGTTTGTACACATGATTTGGGTAATATAGATCTTCAAAGCCTTTGGGCTACTCTACATACGCTTCATCTTTTTAAAAACCATTCAAAAAAGCACTTTTCACATCCATTTGATAAAGTATGATTTTTTTAATACAAGCAAAGGATAGAAGAATTCTCACAGACTCCAGTTGTGCGACTGGGGCAAAAGTTTCTTCGAAGTCAACTCCTTCAATTTGGGTGTATCATTGAGCTACCAATCTGGCTTTATTCCTTGTAATGTTTCCATGCTCATCAATTTTGTTTTTGAAGATCCATTTAGTTCCAATGATGTTTGCATTGTCCGATCTTGATACAAGTGTCCTTACATCATTTCTAGAAAATTGTTCCAGCTCCTCTTGCATGGCCAATATCTAGTTGTCATCTTTGAGAGCTTCTTTAATGTTCTTGGGTTTGATCACAGAGGTATAACATGCATGATGTACTAAACCCTCCATTTTGCGGTAATCGGGTTTTGGTTTTCCACGTGTCTTTACACCTTCACCGAGGTCTCCAATGATAAGTTCTTTGGGATGTTCCTTATGAACTCTTGTGGAAGGTTCATGGTTTTCAGACTCCTCACTCTTTGGAGTCTGAGCAGTCTCTTCTGTCTGTTCATAATCTAGGTGACTTGTAGGTCGTACAGTAGATGAACCTGCTTCATCCAGATAATTTTCCAATCTTTCCAATGAGTCATCAAAGACAATGTTAGTACTTTCAACAGGTGTTTTAGTTCTTAAATTAAATATACGAAAGGCTCTACTATTTTTAGAATATCCTAATAACATACCAGTATCACTTTTAACATCAAATTTACCTAACTGTTGTCGGTCATTGTAGACATAGCACCTACATCCGAATACATGAAAGTGACTCAGGTTCGGAGTTCTACCTTTCCAGATTTTGATACGAGGTTATTCCTACTCCTTTCCTTAGGTAGACACAGTTTGAAACATAGCATGTAGTGTTTCTTGCTTCAGCCTACCATTTTTTAGCTACGTTCTTGCCAATCATCATGGCCCTGGCCATTTTCTGTAAAGCACGATTTCTTCTTTCTACTACCCCATTTTGTTGAGGTGTTTTAAGAGCTGAAAATTCATGAGCAATACCTTGAATGGTGCAAAAATCAGTAAAAATGTTATTTTCAAATTATCTCTCTTGGTCACTTCGTATTCGAACAATGGAATCATGTTTTTCGTTTTCAAGTAATTTGACCAGTTTTTCAAATTCTTCAAATGTTTCTGATTTCTCTTGAAGAAATCTTACCCAGGTATATCTTGAGAAATCATCAACACACACAAAAATATACCTTTTACCTCTAGGACTCTCAGTCTGGAGTGATCCCATCAAGTCCATGTGCAATAAGGCCATAATCTGTTTAATGCATATGTCTTATGTTGCCTTGTGTGAGATTTTCACCTATTTGCCAAGTTGACATGGTCCACAGATTCCCTGATTCCTGTTTGGGAGTTTAAGTAGTCCACGAACACATTGGGATTTAGATAGGGCAATGAGGTGGTTGTATCCGATGTGTCCCAATTTTTGATGCCATATTTCTGTTGCTCCAGTGTTTGCATTATGATACACATGGTTTCTGTCAAGAAGATAGCAGTTATTAGTAGATTGAGTACCGATGAGTATGCATTGATCATTAATGTCAATAACCATGCATTTGTCATGAGTGAAATTTACTTGAAGTCCTTGATCACATATTTTGACTGATACTCAATAGATTTGCTTTAAGATTTTCAACAAGAAACACATTCGATAGTTTGGGTAAACCACATACATTAAGAGTTCCTTGTCCAATGACACGTTCACTCTTACCATCACCAAACGTCACAGATTCCCCTTTTATTAAAGTGATATCAGTTAGATAAGTGGGATCACCAGTCATGTGACGTGAACATCCACTTTCAAAGAACCAAGTTCCGGTGTTGTTCGCAGCAATAGAGACTATTGATGATGTAAGACACATGCCGTTTTTAACAACCCATATTTTTATGTGGTATTTTGTGATTGTTATTTTTTACTTTCACAGTTTTTGGTGATGTAGGACTTTTTACAGGAACACCAAACATATTCCAGTTAGAGATATTACCTGATCGCAGGTCATGTTTCATTCTGTAGCACTTAGGTCGAATGTGTCCAGGTGCTTTACAGTAGTGACATATAGGAATGAATTTTTTCGTACCTTGGATATCCTATTTTCCTGACTCACTTGAGGTATTTGAACCTTCATGTTGAACAATTGAGGAGATGGCTAGTACAAAAACTGTTGTTCCAGATAATCTTTCTTCAGTGTATCCAATACCTGCTTTATTACTTTGTGATCTACCATACGCCAGGATCTCATCAAATTCGGCCTTTCCTTTGTTCAATCCTTGAATAGTTCGCACTGCTTTGTCTAGTTCAGACTGCAGTTCAGCCATCTCATAATCCTTATCCTGCAATTTGGATACAGTTTCTGTTAGTTTATCAGTTAATGATGTACTTACCTTGTAGTTGTTGTGACAAGATTTATGTGTTGTTTCTAGATTGATTTTGAGGTACTCAATTTCTGTTTCTTGAAGTTGGACCTGATGTTCCAAATTTCTCACATTTCTTTGAGATGCAGTCAGTTCATCGCTCAGCCGTTCATTGATCTCCCTTGTGATTTGTAGTTCATGTTTCACCCGGCTTAGTTCTTGATGTTCCATTGCAATGGCTCCTTTACTTTTATATTCTTTTACTTGATTCTCCAATATTTGAATGACCTCAGTAGTTGTTGTGCATCTGGTTGTTACGTCCAGGTACATTCTCTTCAGATCCTCCAGAGTTGGATCATCAAAATCTGGTTCCTCAGTATTTTCCAGGTCTCCTTCACTTCGTACTGAGGATGTAAGACACAACAAATCTTTTGATGATGTATAGGCAACAAAGTTACTAGGGTATGTCGTTTCTGGTACGTCAGGTTCTTCTTCTTCTTCTTCTTCTTCTTCTTCTTCTTCTTCTAACTCAGATTCACTCTAGGTGGCCTTTAGTGCTTTGTTTTTTCTCAGAAAATTTGGACATTCAACTTGATAGTGTCCGTATCCTCTGAATTCCCTGCATTGGTCAGAATCTTTTCGATTAGCATGTTTGTAGTTTTGAGTTTTGGATTCTCTTTTATGATATTGTCACCATAGTTCGCACTTTTGGTGAACTGTTGTTTCTGATTGTACTTTTTGACGAACTTGCTATAATTTTTTGTCAGTAGTGCTATTTTGTCGGAAATCTCTGTCACTTCATTCTCGATCAGTTCTGTACTTGACTCCGACTTTAGTGCCATCCCTTTATTCTTTGGTGAATCCATTCTATTGTTTATCTCAAAGGTCCTTAGCTCCCCCATCAAGTCATCAAATGACATTGGTGTGACTCTCATGAAGGATTCTAGGACAATAATCTTTTCTTTGAATCTAGGGGCTAGGGTTCTCATAATTTTCATGATTTGAACATTTTCTTGAATCGCATCCCCAAGAGTGTAACATTGATTTACTATGTCACCGAACCTAGCAAAATACAATTCAATGTTTTCTTCTTCAGTCATCTGGATCCCGTCAAATTGTGTGGCCAATCTCTGCAGCTTTGATTTTCTCACCGATTCATTTCCTTCAAATTGTTTTTGTAGTGCATCCTATGCATCCTTAGTCGTTTGACTATGTATGATCAATTTGTGTCTCATTGTGTCAACAAAGGCCAGTATTGCATATAGTGCTATATAGTTTGCATCTTCAGCACACTTCTCTTCCTGATTCCATAGAGTTTTTTGGTTTCTCAATGATCTTTGTTATGTCTTTACCATCCTGCATTTTCGGCCATGTCCACTTAGTTTGGATTGCCTCTCAACACCGTTTGGATCTCAAGTAGATGATCATCATGGATTTCCAGAATGGATAGTTTTGTCCATCAAGCGATGGTGGTCGTAGTGACGTTCCTTGATTGGATCCCATGTATCTGTCCCTAGATCTACTTGTTTTAAAAAAAAATTGGAACATGCTCTAGTGCCATTGATAGATCAGAATTGGTGTGCATGTGTAATAGTTCAGTAGTAGTTCGAACAGTAATTGAATTTGCAGAAGCTAAATGAAAAACAGTAGTTTAACGAGGAAGAATCTCTTATTTATCTCAAGTATTTTTATTAGAAGACAACTTGTTCCCACAAATGTTACAGATAGAACTTACTCATATCAGGCTCCCCTAAATACTAGTCTACTCTTGTAACTACATCTTTTAATACCTTACTTGACCATCTAGTCCCCTAGATGGATTTTGTTGCAAGCTCCCGTTTACAAATAGTTGAACTCTCCCGAGTCCAGTCAGTGGTCGGTCGATGATATTGATTGGTCTTTGCGTGGTTCACTGTCAGTTCGCCTTTGAGTACTTCTTGTGCTATCGTATTCTCCCGAATCTGATAGCTTTTCCACCAGCTATTTCACAGCTCTCTGCTATTATGGAGTTAATTGAATGTAACAGAGGTCATCTTCGTTTTCTTGTATCCTCTTATTTAAAGTCGCGCTTCTCTTAAATATCAGATTTAAGAGTGTCTTTTGCGTCTAATTTTCTGCCATCTTACTTCCTGGATTTTAGCGAATCTGTTTTCTTGGTATCTTGCTGATTTTGTTTCCTTCTTTCTTCAAGTCAGCCGGTCTTCTTTTTCTAGTGTATCTCTTCCTGATTTGTCCTTCCTTGGATGATGATCTTCATTCCTTTATTTTCTCCAACCGCTAACTTCTTTTCTTGATTTGAGTATCTCCATCATATCATGCATGCTCGTTTATGAAGTTTTTCCATATTTCTCAAAATTTTATAATAAGATATTGAAAAAAGTCTTTGATATTGGATTATTAAATCTTTGGTTTAACAATATAACTTGGAGATTGATTTATTTTTTTTCAAAGTAATGTTCAATGCGTTCATCAATGCATTAAAAAACAATGAAAATACAATTGATAATACTGAATTTGTAATTTTTTTGAAATCAATTCAAAATCCAATATATTTTTTGAAAATGAATCAATTCAACTACATTATTATTAGATATTTAAAATTTGATTTTATTAATCCAAGGTAGATATCCAAATTCGATTTGAAATCTTAATTTAATAAATTTTTCAATTCGTATTTCAATGATATTTGATTTGAATTTTTAGTGTAAATTGCAATCTCATTTCATTTTCTTGCATTATTTTTTAAAATGAATAAAATTAGATATCTAATTACTATATTTTTAAATTATAATTTTATTAATCCAATTGAAATCTTGAGTTTGGATTTATATCTTCAGTAGATATATTCAAATTCAATTCTTATTTCAATAATAATTGATATAATTTTTTAATATATTCATAACCAAATAAGTTATATTATTTTATAATATATTGAAGATTTCAAATATAGATATAGATATAATTATTATTTTTGTTTACTACTATTTTTATAATAAATAATATAATTTTTAATAATAAAAAAATATTTTACACTAATGTTTTCGTGAAAAACAATTAAGTTAAGATGGAGAGTAATTTTGGGCAACATTTTAAATAACTACGTGTAAAGTGGATTTATATCCATCCAATCGACTCCAAGAGTACCTCAAATAAGATAAATTAATAAATTTCAAATCTGTTATAGATTACTTACTTAAAAAACAAAGTTTTTCGAAGGAGAAAAAAAAAAAAAAACCTTTTATCACAATAAATAAATAAAATTTCAAAAGCCAATATTATGTAACAAACTCAAAACTTATGTTTTACAAACAAATTATATATAATTGAATAAGTTAAATAAATAAACAAATTGTATAAACATAAATTTAATTTTTAGAATCTTATGCTCTCACCTAATTAATAAATTATAATATTATATATTTTATAGAAACACGACTCATTTTTAGGAACATAGAAAGTGTATTTCTTCCTTACAAAAAATGAGTTGGAGGGAGAAATAGCATTCCACCGAAAGCTGAAGGACTAAAACGAGAATTTGAGGAAAATGGCTTGATAAAAACACTCAGTTTGAGAAGTTGCAACTGATCCTCGTATTAACGGGCGGAATTACCTCTCTTTGAAATTTTCGAACTCCCAAAATCCTAACTAGTCGCATCATAACTGATGAAATTCTGCTGCCAATCCATCATCACACAAAAAATATTCCCAAAAATTCATGAATGGAAACAAGATCTGCAAAGAAGAAAAAACTATTGATCGATTCATCAAATGAAACGCCGCCGAAGATCGACGACGATGACCGCATCAGCGATCTCCCCGACGACATTCTCCACCACGTTTTCTCCTTCCTACCGATCAAATCCGTCGCGCAGACGAGCGCATTATCCAAACGCTGGAAACACCTCTGGTACTCCTTCCCCGATCTCGATTTCACCTCTGTCGACCCTTCCTACAATGCCACCGCCGGCGCCAGCATCACTAACGCACGGAAACGCTTCCGATCGTACATCACCAGAGCCTCGGATTACACCGATCAGATCCTGAGCCTTCTCGAGAAGCATTCTGACATAAGAGTCCTCAGATTCCGAGCTTTCATGACGTTTTCCGGACTGTCCGGCTTGATCCGGCATGCCGTGAAGCACAACGTTCAGGAACTCGATGTTGAGGTTTCCACGTACGATTACTTCAATTTCCCTCGTAGCGTTATATACAGCCGAACGCTGCGAGTTCTGAGGTTGAAATCGTGCCATCCTGGTTTCAGACTGCCTCCTTTGGAAATCATGAAGGATGGTTTTCGATCATTGTCCGTACTGTCGCTTTCGCGTCCTGTGTTGGACGATCATCCGTCGCTGGTAAACTTGTTCACGGATTCGTCATTCCCTCTGCTTAAGAAGCTGCATTTAGCTTCATGTTGTGGGTTGATGCATCTTCGAATCGAGTCTCCTGCATTGGAAGATTTGGTCCTGGAGAGATGTTGTCAGCTGCAGAATCTGGAAGTCATTGTCCAAAAACTCAAGAAACTGAGTGTGTCAAGCTGCTTCGACCCGAATAGTGTTCGAAACCGGGTGAAGATAGAAGCTCCAATTCTGGAGACCATGAAGTGGTCGTACAATGTTGTTACTGAGGAATGTGTTCTGCAGAACTTGCCTTGTCTACACGAGGCTTCGGTCGGTTTTTTCCTTCTTCAGGAGGATTTGAGTGCAGCTAAGATTGTTGGTGTGTGGAATTTTCTCACTGGAATCTCCCATTGCCACTCTTTGAAACTTGAAAGCCAGTGCATTAAGGTACTTCCCTCATCCAATATATCTTTAAATCTTTGAATTATATTTCACATAAATTTCATGTGTCTATCTGATACAATTTCAGATTTGATCTGACAAAACAGGGATAAATACAATTCGTCATCCAAATTATATGTATATATATATATATATTCATCTGTTTTTGTAAAAATTGCGACGTTGAGATGATAAAAAAAGCTTTAGATGGAAAATTGTGAAAACTTTGTGGATGATTTCTGATCCGTTGATCCTGCAGATACTATCCAAACACAACCGGTTCGCAGGAATTCCATTGTCTCCTTTCAGTAAATTGAAGTCATTGGAGTTCAGTACTGGCTTCGACAAGAACAATAATCCTGGACTGGCAAATCTTTTTAGGAGTTCTCCCACAGTTCACACCATAACCATCAAGATTATCAATTATCACAATACTGAAAGACGAGTAAGTTATAGTCTCTTGCTACGAATCCCCCTTCATCTCATGGGCAAAAATTTCAAATTTTCAATCCTCTAAGTATGATCTTGTTCGTCTTTATTCCATGAACTGCTGCCCGTACACTAAATTTCAAACTTCACATAAATTCGGTCATTTTTGTGTGAAACTGCCAACTCCGCATCAGAAACTGCAGACGTGGCCCAAAAAATGCACACAAAAATTGGAAGTTATTGCACTATTTCTGCAATTTGTGAACTTGGTGCACCAAAAACGAACAGGACCATACTCAGAGAACCAAAATTTTCTGTTTTCCTTTATTCTCATATATATTGTACACATTTATTCATCTTATTCCGCAGCAATTGAACAAGGATCTATGGCAATCGCCGAGCTCAGGGGAAGAACGATACTGGGAATCACAAACTGAATCCTTGAAGTCCTTTCTCCATCATCTGAAAGTGGTGAAGATTCACGGATTTACAGAATGCACAAACAACGTTTCTCTTGTCAAGTTCTTTCTCAAGCATGGAAAGGTGCTGCAAGAACTGTTTCTCTGCACCCACCTGTCCAAGCCAAAGGATTCCCTTCTGAGAGAAAAGATCAAATCACAGATTATGGGCTTTTCCCGGGCTTCTTCAAAAGCTAACGTTGTTTTTCAGTAGCCCCTAGATTCAACTTCTGGAATTCATGATTAAAGTTTAATTTTATCTGTTAAGTGAACTAATTGCTCAGGCTCCCTATTGACTTTATCATTTTTTTGGTATGTAAACCATCTTTTTGATTTGAAGATCTTTTTTCGTGACTTTCTTTCTTAGGCTGGGCATATGTAACATTTCATCTCTTACTCCTGTTCTAGGATCATAGATTACGTATATGAAATAACCAAATAACTCACGGATATTTCAAAACTTTGTTCAAGTAATGTTACGACTTACAATTTATGAGTCAAAGGATCAACAATAACATAAACTTCGAGATATGCTACAATATTTGAGAAATGATTTCATATCATTTGACTAGAAATACGCAGTTGCAATAAAAGATAAACAACATTCACTACAAAGAATCCGATTGGGGGTTGAGAGGATCAAGATAACTTGAACCAGATTATGATTATCTCTAGTCATTAAAACAATTGGGCAAAACAAGAAACTTTGCTTGAGCTATGACAATACTATAATTGGCAGCTAATCATGCAATTGCAAAATGTTCATTATCCACAAAACTATTTAACATTTGAATCTTGGAAACGGTCTATTAGATGCAACACCCGATGAACAATGTCAATCAAATATGTTTTTGAATCGTATCATCAAATAAACCCTGAAGTTGCTCCATATCGTCACTCAATTTATTGGCATTGGGCAACAACAAATGACTATAAATTGTCAAAAAATAAAATAAATATCACTTTGTATCAAAACATGCTGACATGAACTCCTGCTGGAGAGCCTCCTCCAGCAAGGATTCAGACTGCTGCATCAACTCCGGACTTAATCTGAACATGAGCACACAGAATTCCATCTTATCGAGCGCGCCATCCCCATTAAGATCGCCTTCCAACACCATACTCTGCAACTCATCATCTCTCAGATCCTGCATCCCCAACATAGCTGAATTCTTCTTCAAACTTTCAAATGTGATGAGCTCTTTTTCCCTGTCCATCAACAGCCTGAACCCTTTGCACAGTTCTCCTATTAGTCCTTCCCCGCCCAGCCTGTTCGCCATAAAGGGCAACATATCTTGAAACTCATTCATCTTCTTGCCAGCCATATATCAATCTTCTTCTAGAAGAATAATGGATAAAAGTAGGATGATGATAGAGAGAGAAAGTTGGAGATGAAATTTGTGTCGAGGGACATGAGGGTTTTATACAAGAATGGAAAGAAGAGGAGGGTTTCAAGGAAAGACAGCAATTGAAGACAACCAATGTACAGACAGTAATTGCAGGTCGGCTAAGGTTCTTGCAAGCATCTCTTTCTTGGAAGAAGGCACGAGGGTGTTGTAGTCATTTCCCTGAAAGTATTTTATGCATTTCCTGTGATCCTAATGTCCCATTGACCTGCTCCATGAGGACAGGAGGAATTTCATTGCAGATGTCACTGGATTTGTTTAATGAAGTGCAGAGAAGCTAACGGCAGTTTGGTAATAGAATAATGATTTAATAAATGTATACACATGAGATGGATGGATGTTGTTGGGTAGCAAGGGGACTTGAAGGTGGGAACTTGGAAACATAGATGGCAAGGGAGTTGAAAAATTGATTCATGTGAAGCCTGCTAGAAATTGTGACAAACTTTGAATTTGAAAATTCAACTTTATTTTTTATTTATTTTTTATTTTTTTTTTTTGCGATTTTTAACTTTCCCCTTCCTTAAAATACATCGCATAATTTTTTCGGAATAAATTAAAATAATATAAAATGATTAAAATATTGTTATATATATATTTTAAAACAACATAATTTGCGTCCACCTTTAGCCTATTAATGCTCTCATCCCATTATTTCCTCCACAAAATATCGAAAACCCTAATTTAGTCCAAACTTTCCACAAATGCAATATTTGATTCAAGAAATTCGTAATTAAGCAAAATTCGTCGACAAATAAGAATAATTAAAGTATTTCCAATATTTTTTACGTTTAAATCACAATACATTGCATATTTATAAGTTATTACTATTATTGATTGTTGCACCACCGTCTAAGTATTGTTCAATATATAACCACCGAACACACTTCAAACTTGAACATTGAGATTTGAAATAATAATTTTGAATAAAAATGTAAATGACAATATTTATCCGAAGTTGTGTATTTTGCTATTCAATTATTAAATATTGGAATATAATTATATCCAATTTGTTAATATATATATATATAATAAGGTTATTGGTAAATATTATAAATGACTTCCATTGTAAGTTTTGAATATTATATTGGTCAAATGACTTCCAATATATTTGAATACATGTCAAATGAAATTTCTTATTTCTGGAATCGTCAAATTTAATTTCAAATAAGGTTTTTTTTTTTTTTTTTTATTCGAACACTAAAAGCATAAGAATAAAAATATTATCTCAATTTCCGAAAATTAAATATCCTGTTAGATTAAGTTACAATCATATTTTTTCAAAAACTCAAAACTACTCAAATTGTTTTTTTCTTTTTTAACTGCAATTTACTTTTAATTAAATAAAATATGGAATATCGAAAGAAAATACTGAACCCAAAGAAAATTTCACAAATCCCAGAAGATACCAAATCCGACAAGATTATTCGGTGCTAAAAATGTGCTACCAAGTCATGTGACTGGGGAAGGTAAATTTACCATATTCGGTATATGTGATTTAGCACAATAGAATAATAGATGCCTAAGAGATGAGGGTATAATGGTAAACTTCACGTAATTTAGAGGAGAAATCCAAAATATAGGGTTCCAGCGGCGGTCACTGTGAATATTAATTAAATAATTCTATCCATTTTAAATAAAGCCATCAAAACTAGCTGGGTCCCATAATTAGAATAGACCAAGTTCCATTTTTCTAGATCTCACACGACTCCGCCGTGGATTAAACGTTTGAAAACACTCACTATATTTAACGGGTCGCTTTGGGCTTCTACCTCTAATTATAAACATTACTTTATTGTCTCTATACAAACAATGCATAATGATAAAACAAAATACGTAGGAAATTCGAATTGAATGTGCGGGTCCCTCTAAATAGTTTATCACAAAGGCAATCCAAACTCAAGAAAGAAGATTGAAAACAAATGGTCGAGGAATACATGTAGCTCTCAAGGGTTGAACCCTTTGTGTTATAACCCTTTACCTTCTCTCATATCAATTTCACCAATCTTTTCCCATTCACAACACTGTATCAAAGACCCCAATGCCACCCCAACCATAAGCACAGCTAGTTTTTCGCCGGGACACGCCCGTCTTCCCCACCCGAACGGAATGAATTCAAATCCTATTTTCTCGCCTCCCTCAAATCTCTCGGGCTTAAACTTTTCGGGCTCCCTCCACTTTTTTGGATTATTTTGAATTTCCCATACATTTATTAATAGTATAGTTCCTCGTGGGACACGAGACCCATTGACAGTGCATGTTAAGTGTGTAAATTGTTTAATGTCCCACATTGGTTGTGGATGAGAAAATCTTGTAATCTAAGCCTTATATAAAGGGCTTATGTTTTGTTTTTAACATGTACTATCACAACTACTTAGTAAAATCTCCTGGCTTGGTAGTGCCCCCAGACGTAGCCATTATTGGTGAACTGGGTAACCAAATATTGTGTTATTTGGTATTGCTGTTGTTTCTTTATTTCCTAACAACTGGTATCAGAGCCCGGTTGGAGGTGCAAAGACAATGGCGGAAGGAAAAACGCCGGTGGAGAAGTTCGATGGCTCAGATTACGGTTTCTGGCGGATTCAGATCGAGGATTACCTCTACGGCAAAGATCTCTACCAGCCGCTGGGCGAGAAACCGGTGGAGATGAAGGATGGCGAGTGGAAACTGCTGGACAGAAAGGCGATGAGCGTGGTTCGTTTGTCGTTGTCCAAAAATGTTGCTTACCACACCACCGATGCAAAGACCACGAAGGAGATGCTGGATATCCTGTCAGAGATGTACGAAAAGCCGTCTGCAGCAAATAAGGTTTACCTTATGAGGCGTCTATTCAATCTGAAGATGTCAGAAGGGACGCTGGTTGCTGAACACCTGAATGAGTTCAACTTAATTACGGCTCAATTACGTTCAGTTGGGATTGATTTTGACGATGAAGTTCGAGCCTTAATTCTTTTATCCTCTTTGCCGGAGAGTTGGAGCGGAACAGTCACTGCTGTTAGTGCCTCGGCGGGTAAAGATAAGATGAAGTTTGATGAAGTAAGAGATCTGATTATCAGCGAGGAGATTCGCAGAAGGGAATCAGGCATTACTTCTGGATCGGCTTTAAATATAGAGAATAGAGGGCGAACGAAAGGGAAGTCAAAGTCGAGATCTGATAGATCCATGTCGAGAGGAAAGAGTCGTGGAAGGACGAACGGGTCTTCAGTAAAGTGCTGGAACTGTGATGAGTATGGCCATGTAAAGAGAGAGTGCAAGGCACCGAAGAAGGATCAGACCAATAAAAGATCAGCGAATGCATCTACAGACGAGGTTGCTGATGCTTTGATCCTTAGCGTGAGTAGTCCACTGGATTCATGGGTGTTGGATTCTGGAGCTTCGTTTCATTCATGTAGCAGTTCTGAG
The DNA here is from genome assembly GCA_028749325.2 of Caryopteris x clandonensis. NCBI lineage: Eukaryota > Viridiplantae > Streptophyta > Magnoliopsida > Lamiales > Lamiaceae > Caryopteris > Caryopteris x clandonensis. The sequence continues at coordinate 2,480,737 of JAPYKT020000012.1, forward strand.
ATGATGGAGAGCTACAGTTCTGGAGATTTTGGAGAGGTGTATCTAGCAGATGACGAGCCTCTCAAAATTGTAGGAAAGGGAAACGTGAGAATTGCTGCTCCGAATGGTTCTACTCTGAGACTGCACGGTGTTAGGCATATTCCTGGATTGAAGAGAAATCTTCTTTCAATTGGTCAGTTGGATGATGAAGGCTACGTGACGACATTTGGAGATAGTAGCTGGAAGATCACAAAGGGAGCTATGGTAATAGCTCGAGGCAGAAAAGATGGAACTCTATACATGACTACGAATTCTAAGAATTGTGTCGCTGCCATAGAAGAGAAGAATGACGCAAAGTTATGGCATTGTCGGTTAGGCCACATGAGTGAGAAGGGGATGCGAGAGTTATGCACCAAAGGAAGACTGCCCGGACTCAAATCAGTTGAGATCGGTCTTTGTGAAGATTGTATATTCGGGAAACAGAAAAGAGTAAGCTTCTCGAAAGGTGGCAGATCATTGAAGAAGGAGAAGTTGGAGCTAGTACACAGCGACTTATGGGGTCCAGCACCCGTGACTTCTCTTGGTGGAGCATCCTACTATATGACCTTCATTGACGATTCCACAAGAAAGGTATGGGTTTATTTTCTCAAAAATAAATCTGATGCGTTTGCTGCATTTCGACAGTGGAAAGCGTTGGTTGAGAATGAGACAGGTTTGAGGGTCAAGAGCCTACGATCCGACAACGGTGGTGAGTACGATCACCACGAGTTCAAGAAGTTTTGTAAAGACAATGGAATTCGCATGGAGAGGACGGTGAGAGGAACACCACAGCAAAATGGAGTTGCTGAGCGAATGAACAGAACATTGAACGAGCGTGCGAGATGCATGAGACTCAAGTGCGGGTTACCAAAGATGCACTGGGCTGATGCAGTCAACACTGCTGCATTCCTGATTAACAGAGGTCCATCAACGCCCTTGGAGAACGGCATACCGGAGGAGGCTTGGAGTGGAAAAAAGGTAAACTTATCATTCCTTCGTATCTTTGGTTGTATTGCTTACGTTTTAGTTGACTCTGCTGCTAGAAGTAAGCTTGATGCGGCTATGGAGGTGATGAGTTTGGGTATAGATTCTGGGATGACCAGAATCGGAAGATCATCCGAAGTCGAGATGTAGTGTTCAATGAACAAGTGTTATACAAGGATAGACAGACAGTTGATTCACCAAATTGTAGCAGTCAGATTGTGGAGTTGGATATTACCAACTCGGGTGGGAGTAGGGCAGACTCGGGTGGGAGTAGGGGAGCTCAAGTCGAGGAGATGATTGATGTTGAGCCAAGTACTCCACAACAGATTCCGCTGCAAAGATCAATTAGAGAACGAAGGGCACCAGATAGGTATTCGCCCTCTAATTATTATCTTTTACTGACTGACAATGGAGAACCGGAATCTTATGCAGAGGCTAAGAATGTTCCAGATGTGAACAAATGGATACTTGCTGAGAATGACGAGTTGAGCTCGTGTTTGGCTAATGAAACATGGGAAGATGTCAAACTCCCTAAGGGCAAGAGAGCTCTTGACAGCAAATGGGTGTACCGAATTAAGACCGAGGCCGATGGAAGTAAGCGGTATAAGGCACGGTTGGTAGTAAAGGGTTTTCAACAAAAATATGGTATTGACTATACAGACATATTTACTCCTGTTGTGAAATTAACTACCATTCGACTTGTGCTGAGTATGGTTGCTGTAGAAAATTTGCTTTTGGAGCAAATGGATGTGAAGACAGCATTCCTTCATGGGGACTTGAAGGATGAGATCTACATGAAGCAACCAGAAGGATACGTGTCAAAAGGAGGCTCCGGACTTGTGTGTAAATTGAAGAAGAGCTTATATGGGTTGAAGCAAGCTCCAAAACAATGGTACAAGAAGTTCGACGGTTTTATGCTTGAGATCGGATTCATCAGATGCAATGCCGATCACTGTTGCTACTTCAAGAGATTTGAGAGTAGTTATATCATTTTGTTGCTTTATGTTGATGATATGTTGATTGCAGGCTCCAATGCTAGAGAAATAAGCAAGTTGAAGAAGCAATTATCCGAACGGTTTGCAATGAAAGATCTTGGTGAAGCAAAACAGATCTTGGGGATGCAAATCAGAAGAGATAGAGCTGCTAGAAAAGTCTATCTGTCGCAAGCACAATACATCGAGAAGGTGCTCGAGAGATTTAGCATGCAAGATGCTAAGCCGGTGAGTGTTCCGTTGGGCAGCCAATTCAAGTTGTCTAAGAAGGAATGTCCGAGCACTAAAGAGGAGCGTGCTGAGATGCAGAAAATACCGTATGCTTCGGCTGTTGGAAGTATTATGTATGCAATGGTGTGTACGAGACCAGACATTGCACATGCGGTGGGAGTTGTGAGCAGATTCATGAGCAACCCCGGTAAACAACATTGGGAAGCAGTGAAGTGGATTCTGAGATATCTGCGAGGTACGACTGACATGACACTGTGTTTTGGTGGGAGTGATCTTATTCTAAAAGGATATGTCGATGCTGACTTGGCATCAAATGATTTTGATGGAAGAAGGAGTACTACGGGATATGTGAATACATTTGGTGGTACGGCGATTTCTTGGGCATCGAAACTGCAGAAGGTAGTAGCATTATCTACTGCGGAGGCTGAGTATGTGGCAATTACTGAAGCAAGCAAAGAGATGGTGTGGCTTCAGAATTTCTTGTGTGAACTCGGGATGGAGAAGAGTACGAGTACTCTCCATAGTGACAGCCAGAGTGCAATATTCTTGGCAAAGAATCCGACGTTTCACTCCAAAACAAAACATATTCAGTTGAAGTATCATTACATTCGTCACTTGTTGGAGACGATGGTGTTGCAGTTGGAGAAAATTGAAGGAAGTAAGAATCCCGCTGATATGTTGACAAAGGTTGTTACCTTTGATAAGTTGAAGTTGTGCATGACTTCAACTTGCCTCGAAGCTTGAAGACGAGGACGTGGCACTACCATGAGTTGAGATGACTGAAGAAAACAAGTCACACTTTGTGAACAATTTCCAGGTGGGAGATTGTTAAGTGTGTAAATTGTTTAATGTCCCACATTGGTTGTGGATGAGAAAATCTTGTAATCTAAGCCTTATATAAAGGGCTTATGTTTTGTTTTTAACATGTACTATCACAACTACTTAGTAAAATCTCCTGGCTTGGTAGTGCCCCCAGACGTAGCCATTATTGGTGAACTGGTAACCAAATATTGTGTTATTTGGTATTGTTGTTGTTTCTTTATTTCCTAACAGTGCATTCTTTCGATGAGACATGAGGCGTGAGAAGCGGCGCTGCCGGATGCAGTCGCAGCGTTTCGTTGATTATGGAGAGGAGGTATGGGAGTTTGGACAGGTCGGATTCTGAGAGGAGACGGTCTTTTCCTAGAATATTGTCGATTTCGGCTCTTGCCCTTGTTAGGATGTCTGGATTTTGTAGAAGGTGGGAGAATGCCCATTCCAATGTGTTTGATGAAGAATGAGTTGCTCCTTGGACTAAAACCTGTATAGAGACCAGGAAACAATGTAAGGTTGTGAAGATCATTCGGTCTCGTTGATGCTACACCCACTTTCAAGTTCATTATACGGTATATCTACTGTTGATATGTTTTGAATCACACACTTCGCAGAGCTGCCTGGGGGTCCGGGGGGCGGAGACGCCCTCGGCCCGACGGTATGCAGTATTGGGCCTTAAGCCCAATTTCGGTGTTTTATCTCAGTACTATATATATGGTTTTTGAGATCTGTAATCTGAACAAAATATACCGCATAATAAAATCCGTTCTCCTCTCTGCCCATGGACGTAGCCAATTTATTGGTGAACCACGTAAATCTTGTATCTTCTTTACGTTTCCTGTTTCTTGTTTATGCTCTATAATCCTATTCTGTCACAACAAACTGGTATCAGAGCCTGGTCGTTTTGATCAGGGTATTTTCTGCACTGTTAGGGTTTTTTGGAGCCAATCAAGAATGTCTGCTTTCAACGTAAAGGTTGACAAATTCACCGGGAGAAATAGTTTTGGCTTATGGCAGATCAAGATGCGATCTCTGCTGAAGCAGCAGGGTTTGTGGGCGCCGCTATCAGGAAAACCTAAATCTGAGGATGCAGATGAAGAAGAGTGGAATACCCTAGAAGAAAAGGCCCACTCGACTATCATGCTATGTCTGTCTGACGATGTTATCATCGAGGTTGCGGATCAGGAAACTGCCGATGGTCTCCGGAAGAAGTTAGAGAGTCTCTACATGACGAAGTCTCTAACCAACAAATTGCTTCTGAAGCAACGTCTGTTCCGTTTACACATGCAGGAAGGTACACCCCTTCGGGATCATCTAGATAAATTAAACAAAATTTTACTAGATTTGCGTAATATTGATGTTAAAGTAGAAGATGAGGACGCTGCTTTAATTCTGTTAGTATCTTTGCCTGAATCGTATGAGAATTTTGTTGAATCGTTTATTACTGGGAAAGATACTCTGTCTCTGGAAGATGTTCGATCTGCCCTCCACAGCAGAGAAGACCGTCAAAGGTAACTGGCTCGGCCACAGAAAATCAGGCATCGGGGCTGTTTGTCACGGGTAAGGGATAAAAGAAATCTGGGAAGAAAAGTGGGAAGCCGAATCAGAAAGGTTCAAAAGGTCCTAAACCCGATGACATCTGCAATTACTGTAAAGAACCAGGGCACTGGAAGAATGATTGTCCTAGGAAGAAGAGGAAACAGGAGAAGAAAGAGGGTGTCGGCGGTTCTGCAGCTGTTGCAGAAACTGATACAAATTCTGAAGATGATTTGGCCTTGGTTGCAGCTGGACAGTCACATCGTAATGATGTGTGGGTTCTTGATTTTGGGGCATCATATCATATTTGTCCTAACAGGGAGTTCTTCTCGACCTATGAGCAGATAGATGGAGGAAATGTTACCATGGCTAACAGTGCTGCCTGCAAGGTGGTTGGGATTGGCTCAGTCAGGATACGGACACATGATGGGGTATTTTGCACCTTGAATGAAGTCAGGCATGTTCCACAGATGACGAAAAATCTGATATCATTGAGTCTCCTTGACAGCAAGGGTTTCAGTTTCAAAGGTGAAGGTGGAGTTATGTATGTCTGTCAAGGTTCAAAGGTGGTTCTGACAGGTTTGAAACGAGTACCTTATATTATCTGCGAGGTTCCACTGTGACAGGTTCTGCTGATGTTGCATCATCTGAGGTTCAGACCATGGATATGACCAGGTTGTGGCATATGAGGCTCGGTCATATGGGAGAAAGAGGGATGCAGATTTTGTCAAAGCGGGATCTTCTTTCTGGGCATAAAGTGCAGAGTCTTGAATTCTGCGAACATTGTGTTTTTGGGAAGCTTCATCGCAGCAAGTTTCCAAAGAAGGCAGTTCATCAGACCAAGGGGACTCTTGACTACATTCATATGGATTGTTGGGGTCCGTCACATGTTGAGTCTATTGGAGGCCACATATATTTTATGTCTATGATTGATGACTACTCTAGGATGACTTGGGTAATTATGATGAAACACAAAAGTGAAGCTTTCAAGAAATTCAAGCAGTGGAAAGCGTTGGTAGAAAATCAGACTGGGAAGAAGATCAAGCGACTGCGAACTGATAATGGCCTGGAGTTCTGCTCGTCTGAGTTCAACGAGTTCTGCAAGGATGCAGGGATTGCTCGACACCACACTATTCGACATACACCGCAGCAGAATGGTGTGGCAGAGCGTATGAATCAGACATTACTGGAGAGAGCGAGATGCATGCTCTCGAATGCTGGTTTGGCTAGAAAGTTCTGGGCAGAAGCAGTAAACACGGCGTGCTATCTGATCAACCGTGGTCCTCACACTGGCATTGATTGCAAGACACCTTATGAGGTATGGTCTAATAAACTTGCAGATTATTCACTGTTAAAGGTTTTTGGTTGTAATGTTTACTATCATGTTAGTGAGGGTAAATTAGAGCCAAGAGCTAAGAAGGGTATATTTGTTGGTTTCGGGGATGGAGTTAAGGGATATAGAATCTGGTCACCTTCAGAGAATAGAGTTATATTCAGTAGGAATGTGATTTTTGATGAGAATTCCATGCTTAACCCCACTGTGAAGTCCATTTGTACAGAAAATTGTAGTAGTGTTGATAAACAGGTGGAGCTGCAAGTCACTCTCGATGAGTGTAAATCACAACTCGAAGGTGGAGAAGATCAACATACTACAGCTGAAAGTGCAAGTTCAGATGTTCATCCAGAAGCTCGCCAGACAAGCATAGCGGTTGATAGAGCTAGGAGAACAGGTGTGAAGCCTCCTGTGCGGTATGGTTTTGAGGATATGGTGACTTACGCATTACAAGTCGCTGACGAGGTGGAAGAGGAAGAACCATCTGCAGGTGAACCATTCACATACAGAGAGGCTGTTTCAGGTAGTGAGTCAGCCCAATGGCTTGCTGCAATGAGAGAAGAGATGGAATCATCATCAGCTTTGTTGTGATACACACAACAATCATACGGACTCCTGTTGTATCCCAACTAGATCATGTAACTGTCAAACCTCTTATACCACTGCCTTGGAGACTGCTTTAGCCCATATAAAGACCTCATCAACTTGCAAACATAATCAGTGGATAAATGAATATTTGTAGCACTTGGAGTATCAATAGGCTTGGCGGTAGACATGCCAAATCTAGACAAGATCTTCTGAATGTAACTCTTCTGTGACAAGAAAAACTTCTTCTTCTCTCTTTCCCTATATATCTCCATACCCAGAATTTTCTTGGCAGCACCCAAATCCTTCATATCGAACTCAGCACTGAGCAGATCCTTCAACTTTTGAATATCAGACTTGGACTTTGCAGCTATGAGCATATCATCCACATACAGGACGAGATAGATCATGGAACCATCATCAGCTTTGTTGTGATACACACAACAATCATACGGACTCCTGTTGTATCCCAACTGGATCATGTAACTGTCAAACCTCTTATACCACTGCCTTGGAGACTGCTTTAGCCCATATAAAGACCTCATCAACTTGCAAAAATAATCTTCCTTCCCCAGAACCTGGAACCCCTCTGGCTGAGTCATGTAGATATCGTCTTCGAGCTTTCCATGTAGAAAATCTTGATGTGCAACCATTGCTAGTAACACTCTGATGGAAGTGTGTCTTACCACTGGTGAGAATATCTCATTTTAGTCAACCCCCTCCTTCTGTGTGAACCCTCTTGCAACTAGCCGAGCTTTGTATCTCACACCCTCACCAGGTGTGGTTTCTTCCTTCTTCTTGAATATCCATTTGCAAGTAGCAATCTTTCTCTCCTTAGGCCGTTTGACCAGCTCCCAAGTCTCATTCTTGGCAAGTGATTCCATCTCTTCTCTCATTGCAGCGAGCCATTGGGCCGAATCACTACCTGAAACAGCCTCTCTGTATGTGAATGGTTCACCTGCAGATGGTTCTTCCTCTTCCACCTCGTCAGCGACTTGTAATGCGTAAGTCACCATATCCTCAAAACCATACCGCACAGGAGGCTTCACACCTGTTCTCCTAGCTCTATCAACCGCTATGCTTGTCTGGCGAGCTTCTGGATGAACATCTGAACTTGCACTTTCAACAGGAGTCCGTATGATTGTTGTGTGTATCACAACAAAGCTGATGATGGTTCCATGATCTATCTCATCCTGTATATGGATGATATGCTCATAGCTGCGAAGTCCAAGTCTGATATTCAAAAGTTGAAGGATCTGCTCAGTGCTGAGTTCGATATAAAGGATTTGGGTGCTGCCAAGAAAATTCTGGGTATGGAGATATATAGGGAAAGAGAGAAGAAGAAGCTTTTCTTGTCACAGAAGAGTTACATTCAGAAGATCTTGTCTAGATTTGGCATGTCTACCGCCAAGCCTATTGATACTCCAAGTGCTACAAATATTCATTTATCCACTGATTATGCACCGAAATCTGTAGCTGAGCAGGTGTACATGTCTCGAGTCCCATACTCTAATGCAGTAGGGAGTTTGATGTATGCTATGGTCTGCACTAGACCAGACCTTGCACATGCTGTTAGTGTTGTCAGCAGGTTCATGGGACAACCTGGAAAGGAGCATTGGCAAGCTGTGAAGAGGATTTTCCGTTATCTCAGAGGTACGTCTGATGTTGGTCTCATTTATGGAGGTGATGCTCACGTTTCTGTGACTGGTTATTCTGATTCTGACTATGCTGGAGATGTTGATAGTAGAAGATCTATGACTGGTTATGTTTTCACTCTTGGTGGTTCTGTTGTTAGTTGGAAGGCAACTCTGCAGGCTACAGTTACTTTGTCTACAACTGAAGCAGAGTATATGGCACTGACAGAAGCTGCTAAAGAGGGAGTTTGGTTGAAAGGGCTTGTAGGTGATCTTGGTCTACATCATGATCAAGTTATTGTATTCTGTGACAGTCTGAGTGCAATCTGTTTGACCAAGGATCAGGTCCATCATGAGAGGACCAAGCATATTGATGTGAGGTATCATTTTCTGAGGAATGAGCAGAGAATCAAGGTGATGAAAGTAGGTACTGCTGATAATCCTGCTGACATGTTCACCAAGCCGGTCCCGCATAGCAAGTTTCGACATTGTTTGGACTTGCTAAACGTCATAAGCTGTTAGATGCCCAAGGAGGGCAAATCTGAGGCAGAAAGGAGGAGTCTGTTTATCTGGCATTGTAATATGCATCTGCAAGGAAGATTCAAGTCAAGGTGGAGATTTGTTGATATGTCTTGAATCACACACTTCGCAGAGCTGCCTGGGGGTCCGGGGGGCGGAGACGCCCCCGGCCCGACGGTATGCAGTATTGGGCCTTAAGCCCAATTTCGGTGTTTTATCTCAGTACTATATATATGGTCTTTGAGATCTGTAATCTGAAGAAAATATACGGCATAATAAAATCCGTTCTCCTCTCTGCCCGTGGACGTAGCCAATTTATTGGTGAACCACGTAAATCTTGTATCTTCTTTACGTTTTCTGTTTCTTGTTTATGCTCTATAATCCTATTCTGTCACAACATCTACGATTTATTTTGTATATGAGACTGATCGATTGTTCATCCGTAATAACATAAATGTGTGCAAAAGGAGTGAATATACGTAGATGTCATGTGTGCAAATGAAAGGCTTAGAATAAGATCACGTGTATACAAATAGTTTGTATCAAAGTCATCAATAACGTTAAAAAAAAGTGGTTTTTGATTTATCTTGGAACGAGATATCTCAGTATCAAAGCATCTCGGATTATAAATTAAAATAGAAGTTTCTTACCAAGAGGAGATTTCTGATGGTTTCATGAGTATAGTACTCAGGTTCTTGTCTCTGTAAATCCAACAGAACTTGAATCAAGCTTTTCTGCTTTCCATTACCATCACGATGCTTTTCTATCACATTTTTCATAAATCTGTCTCGCTTTTCCTGCACTAATCTGAACTTTCTCTCTATATAATCTTTAAATCCAAACCAACCCACAAACGGCAGAAACTCGACGACGTTAGCTTCCAGCGTCACCCTCGACATCTCCGCCACAATCTCCTGAAACATCTCCGCCTCCTCCGCCTTGTTTTCCGCCCCCATTTCCCCCGTAATCATCTTCATCGCCACGCTGTACGTATACTCGAAAAACAGCGTTTTCGTGTCAACAATTTTACTGGGGTTGTTGTCCTTCAAGAGCTTCCGCATCATGGTTCGGGCCTCACTGGCCCGAATGCTCGAAAGCACGTCCAGCTTGTGGGAGGAAAGGAGTTCCAGGGCTGAAATCCGGCGGAGATTCCTCCAGTGGTCGCCGTAAGAGGCCCATGCAAGGCTGGTGAAGTTGTAGCCGAAGTGTTTCCCGTTGAGGAGATTCGGGCGGTTGGCGAAGACGACGTCGTTAGTGGTCAAACATTCCCATTGACCAAGTCATAGCACCGCCGAGGAATGAATAAACAAATAATATTAATTCGCCGTTGCTGACGCCAAGCGTCAATGTGCATGAAAGCTTGTCACCACCTGCTCTTCAATACCAATAAGAATTTATTGTGTTTAAATATCAAAGGTCGATGTAACAATTGCAGAACTCTGACTTCACAGAAATTTCGACCCTTGCAAAGCAAAGGCTTCACCCATTTCAAGACGTCTCAATTTATGGAAAATTGAACTAATATTGTATAGGAGATTTTTTTTTTTGGAGATATGTATTTTTTAAAATTTTATTTTATTATAATTTGGAAATTCCTGAATCAAGTAATTTTGTTTTAATTAAAGTTCATAAAATACTAATCCCATCACAACGAAAGAAGATGAACAAATTAAAATACAAGGCCAGTTCCAAAACTTGAAGGAATACAAACAATATATTGGGACGGCCCATTGGGTACAGACCAAGTTAGTCTTGACAATGGCACAGGGTCTTGTTTGGGCCTACCCAAAACGAATTTTAAAAATGAAAACTTTCAACTCGGAGTGGCCCACCCTGCATACGTCATACCAGGGTTAATAAAATATGATGTGTGTTGATTCTTGAGAGAGAGAGGTGTACCATGAAGCACCAATGGGACAAAAATGATTTTGATAAATTTGTTGGGTTTTGTTGAAAATGATTTTATTAGAAAAACCAGCTATATTACCCGTACGTTATTAATGCAGTGTCTGGAACCAATAACAAGATGCTGATTTTTTATTCAAATTTGAATGTACATATCCAGCTCCCAAAATAAACAAATCAAATCAAGAAAGCTCATCAACTACTTCTGACTAATTGAACTCAATAAAAAGATAATTGAGTCAACAAGCTCATAATTCCAATCAAGCTTGTATAAATTTATTGCTCTACTCTTAATAAGCTCAGCTATCAACCTCCCAAAATTTCTTAAACTCATCCAATATCAACCGTTGCTTCGGAAGCCTAACTTTTCTTCCTTCAAAATTTATGTTCAACACACCAGTATAAAATATTAAATTAAATATATATTTGAGATACCAATTTTGAACATAATATATGATGTTCAATTTCTATAATTAAACAAGTAGTAAAATGAACCTTCTTCGAACACTTCACACGCATGTATTTGCTGGCGTACCTCCTTAATTGAACGGCTTCAAATGCACCATTTGTCAATAAAAGATGAACTCAAGGTCAGAACATTAAAATAATAATAATAATAATAATAATAATAATAAATGAGAAGAAAAACAGGGGCGGGAGAAGAAAACACAAGTTGTGGGGTAGACGAGGTAGGAGTTTGAACGAGGGAAAGGGAGGAGGGGAGACGGGGTCGGGGTGGTACCGAGGAATGGCAGCGCGTGAAACATACAATGCGAGACAAGGGTGAAGGTGGTGAACAGATAAAAGATATTTATGATATTATATATATATATATATATTTAAATTAAAGTGAGTTTACTATTTTTTCGGGTGTAAATAATCCAATCCCTCTTAATAATATACATATCCATCAATATATAAAAGTTAATTCCTAGTTTTCTGCGCACAAAAACTTGCCATAAATATATGAAAAGAAAAATTACATTTAGCTATCCACCTGTTATTTTCAATTAAATAAATTTATTTCAAAATAAGTAATGATTAAAAAAATTCCTAATTACAATCTTCACTTACACAAATACAAACATATATACACCATAATATTTATCTTAATGCATTTTATAAATAAATATTTTAAAAAATAATAAATATTTTAATTAGTACATCGTGCAGACAAATATTAATTACAAATAAAACATCGGACAAATTTTATTTTATTCATTTAAAAAAAAAAAAACTCATATGTACCAAAAATATAACAAATTATGTTATATGCTCAAGATACCAATTTTGTCTTTAATGAAGTGAGACTCACATGAGAAAATCGTAAAAGCCTTTCTGTCTTTCATGATTAACCGTAGTCGTGAAAGCTTTTCTTCATATTTTCAGGTGAAAGTCTCTTTCTTACTTTTATAGGTAGAAAAATTATAATTTTAAATTTTAAGTGTATAATTTTTTTATTTAAATGGACACACAGTGAATAATTTTAGTGTAAACATTGCTATAAATGAAACTCCAATATTACGGAACCATTTCAACAGTATTCGACCCGACCCACCTGATTGACACCACCAAGCCCTACCCTTTATTAAATATTTAACACATGCCACCTAAAATACGAACACGTGCACTCACCTCTAATTTTTACTAGGGGTCTATGGCTACAACTCTAAAGAAACACAGGCCTCATCCTTAAATGCATTTTCATAAATACTAAACACGTGGCACGTATTCCTGCACTTGAACAAGTCATGTCAATAATTTTCCTGTGATGTTGATCACAGTGGATTCCTACCCGCGTCTCCGATAGCCACAGACGCAGTGGACCATTATAGACCGCAGGCTGTAATTTTACGTGCTAGGGCTAAACATAGTTCATTGTTTTTGTTTTTATTTTTGTAACTCTTTTCTTTACGGCCTGTTTACTTGCTTTGTTAGGATTAGATAGGATAGGATAGGAAATGGGATAAAAAATAGGATTGTGATAATTTAATAAATTTTATCCTGCGTTTACTTTCCCCTCCTACTCCGCTTACTGCTCGTCGCTGATTGACGCATCCTGTCGCCGGTCGTCGAAGCTCGTCGCATCCTGTCGCCGCTAGTCGCTGGTGGTCGCTCCCTGTCGCTGCTCGTCGGTGGTCCTCGCTCCCCGTCGGTGCTCGTCGCTGGTTCTCGTTTCTCGGTCGGCGATTCGTCCACACTCACCAACATCTGCAAGCGTATTCTCCGTGTTTGTTCGTGAGGTTAGCCTTATGAAGTAGTGTTTTCGTAGTTAACTTTTTGGCAATTAATTGTGCCATGGCCACCGCATTATAATGATGATTTACATGTTACGTCCGGATTTGTTGATGTCGATTCTTCGATGTTTTCGAATACATGTTTTATTTTGGTTATTGCAAAAGTATGATGGTTTATTTTTTTTCGTAGGATGGATCCTGGCCTCAATAGTGAAGGTGTGAGAGATGAAGAGATTTTTATTTTCTTAACTGAATTAATGAATGCGTGTTTCGGTTACATGACCTTCATCAACATGTTTTTAATGCATAGAAGTCGCGGTATTTCAAGTGCAGTACGTGCACGTATTCGTGAGCGATATAGTTTGATTAGTAGAATTCCGATGCAAATAAAATATTTGCGTATTGTTATTGGCATTTCTGATGAGGACTGCATAAATCATTTGAGGATGAATAGGGCGGCCTTTTCGCAATTGTGTCATCTTTTGCAACATTCCGGTGGGCTACGAACAAGTAGAAACAGTAGCATAGTAGAGCAGGTTGCTATGTTTTGGGCTATAATTGCACACCACACAAAAAATCGTGTCTTGAAATCTCAGTATAAGAGATCAGGACGTACTGTTAGCACACACTTTCACAAAGTCTTAAATGCTATAATCAGGATACACTCATTATTACTAGTAACACCGGAGCCAATCGATGATGGCTGTACAAATAATCGTTGGAAGTTTTTCAAGGTAAATTGATGCCCAATGCTGTATACTTCAGCACTCTATCTTACATAATACAATGGTATTGAAAGATTCCATGTTTCAGGGTTGTTTAGGTGCACTAGATGGAACATATGTCAATGTGACTGTGCCAAAATCTGATAGGCCTCGTTATCGAAATAGGAAAGGGAACGTTTCGGTCAATGTATTGGGGGTTTGTGACTTTGACATGAATTTCATATATGTGTTGGCTGGTTGGGAAGGAAGTGCAGCGGACTCACGTGTGTTGCGAGATGCAGTAAGTAGAAACAATGGATTGCGCGTTCCCAGAGGTAGTATATAATGTCACATGCCCATATAATAATAACATTTATTACATATAGTTTTGAATCTAATTCGATACATGGTTGTTTTTTTAAGGTAACTATTACCTCTGCGATTCTGGATACACAAACGGCGAAGGCTTTCTTACTCCATATCGAGGAGTTAGGTACCATCTCCATGAGTGGGGGGGGGGGGGACATCAGCCCCACGGAATAAGAATGAGTATTTCAATATGAAGCATTCGAAGGCCCGAAACGTGATTGAAAGAACATTTGGATTGCTAAAAAAGAGATGGGCCATTCTCCGTAGCCCGGCCTTTTACCCGATTAAAGTGCAGAATCGTATTATTTTGGCGTGTTGCCTATTACATAATTTCATAAGAACAACTATGGCAATAGACCCGTTAGAAGCCGAACTACCTAATATTGTCGTGAATGAGGATGCTGATGACTACATTGATGACATTGAATGCACAGAACAGTGGTCGAATTGGAGAGATGAATTAGCAAATTCTATGTACAATGAGTGGAGACAAGGCAGCGAATATTAGTGTAGTTTCTTTTTTCCATGAGTGTGTTGTTAATGACATTGTATGACTTTAATTTGTTGTGTTTTCATCGTGAAGTACGTTACTTGTATTGTTTTTTTGAAGGGGGTATTTGCCTCATTTCTGTTACAAAACTGAAGTGTGGGATTAGTTTTTGTTGGTGTGTTATTTTTTATTTTCTTCACATGAGTGTTAGTATGTGTGCGAAGTTATCACTTTATGACTTGGTCCACATTTTATGCACGTTGCTTCTGTGTAGGCTTCATGGATCCCGCGAGCAGTAGTCGAGGAGACACCTCAGTATCACAAAACAGCAGGGACCGTCGCCGAGTCTGGACACCCAGGGAGGAACAATTACTTATTCATGCCCTGAAAGAGATCATTCAGGAGGGGTGGAAGTGCGAGAACGGTTTCCGTAGTGGTTATCTGGGTGCACTTGAGAGGGTCATGCGCCGGATGCTCCCTGATTCTAATATTCGTGCTGAACCACACATAAGTTCCAAAATACATGTTTGGAAGAAGAATCACGGGAGTCTGCAATGTATGTTGAGCCGTTCTGGATTCGCCTGGAGTGCTGAGTCTGGAATGATACTTGTTGAAAGCGACTCTGTTTGGGATGAGTATTGCAAGGTTAGAATCTGTCGTTGAAAGTCATGACACACATTATACTTGTTCCTTCAATTTTAGCAACATTGAATTGAGATTGTTGAATTGTGAAATATTAATACCCATACTTGTATACTTCTGTAGACGGACACGTGGGGTAGGAAAATGCGTTTCAAGTCATACAAGATGTACCCTGATTGGTGTGAGATCTTTGGATCTGATAGAGCAACCGGCGCTCTAGCCGAGGATTGCCATGCTGCGGATGAAATACAATTGGAGGTTGATGAAGATAACGCCACTGCCAACCCATTGAATATGGACATGTCTACCGACAATGAGATCAGCTCTCCACAAACCCCAGCGGAGACCTCCACGGGTAATAAAGGTAAGGGTCGCAAAAGAAAGTCTACTGACACGATGGGTGAGGAGATGGTGAATCTGATGACCAGGTTCTGTGATCGCACCGACGAAAGACTAGGTGAAATAGCCCAACACATAGGCTATGAGTTTAAGATGTCTAAGAAACGAGAAGCTGTCCATGAAGCATTGGGTAAGTTGGGTGTTTTGGATCCTGAGCAACAAATAAGTGTTGCTAAGATTTTGGTTAACAACAACAAAGAACTGGAGCTGTTCTTCAGCCTCCCTGATGCTGACAAATCTCATATGGTCCTAATGATATTGTCGGGCCGTCTGTAAGCATTGTTGGTAGAATATCCCACTGTATTTAGGAAGTGTGTTCGAACTTGTTGGATTTTTGTTATTTGAAAGGCAGCTTGTTATTTCATCTTTCCAGTTTGCTGTCAATTTGTAATATTTTGTATGGTTTGTTTGGTCCTACTCCTACCTGATGTCAGGAGTTGGAAGTGAATCGTTAAACTCTGTAACCGATTTGGTCGGGGTGAATTTTTTTTGAATATTTAGATGCTCCCACATCTCTGTGCACATGTAGAAGTCAATTCACAAAATCTGGTGTTCATAACCCATATAGCATTTCTTTTTAAGCATCACACTTTATGTTTGAAATACGACCACGTTGTGAACCCATAGATCTTCTGAAAGCCTCGGGTGCAATAAATGAAATTGCCCTGAACACCGTACATTGGCGACCATGATAACAAAATACAAAACAGCTTATGATACATAAAAAAAGCCCACTTGACATTGATCCTACATGACAAATCCATATTACCACATGATTCAATATTTGGCAATACCTAAACCGCCATAATATGATAAATGCAAGTGACGTATAGAAAATTTTACCGCTCCAACAATCCATCGCATACAAAAGCCATGTATTTAACACCAACTCAAGCAAAGGTTTCCCCAAAATTGCACAACACCCATGTAATATATTCACATCCATAGTAATGGATGAATCAGTGGCCTTGGATTGCAGAATAGAAGAAATATAATAGTCATCAGAATTACAAAAATTTGTTTAAGTTTTTTGGGTCTCCCAAACAAGAAGCTAAACAACTTCATCAGCCTAAAGGTGGGTCCTCGCTGCTATCTTCGTCATACCGCTCGACTTTCAGAGAACCGATTGATTGGCTCCCACTTGAACTAGTTGAAGAAAGCTCCATCGCATTGCTTTCGCTGTCCCCACGCGAAATATCCCACTTCTCGTAGCAGCTCGTCTCAAAAATAACCA
Organism: Caryopteris x clandonensis; assembly: GCA_028749325.2. Lineage (NCBI taxonomy): Eukaryota > Viridiplantae > Streptophyta > Magnoliopsida > Lamiales > Lamiaceae > Caryopteris > Caryopteris x clandonensis. Next base: position 2,497,362 of record JAPYKT020000012.1, read on the forward strand.
CATTCATAGTTGTTTGATTTATGACATGGAAGAAGATGAATTCCCCCACGCGAGTGCGGTTCTGAACAAGAAATCTGTCCAAACCGGTAGTCAATACAACACTTGCGGGAGAAGGATATTCCACGCGAACAATCCATCGCGAACCGTATCTGTTCACCAGTGTCAAATTACTTGGTTGTGTGTTTTCGAAGTTGGGCATGGCATCTGGGGGTAATTCCTACACAAAGAATTGCCCACTTCTTAGTATTGTTGTAGATAACACGTTGCATAAACATAGTCTTCACAAAATACAAATGTTGACAAGTATATAAGTTACATTACGTACCATTCGTACAGGAGTTTGGGTTAGGGGATTTGGGTACAACACCTTAAAAAACCTCTTCCAGTGCGGAGGAGGCTGCACATCACCTGCAGATGTGAATCAAGTAAGGAACGTATCGATCTTCTTACCAAGCCATTGGGATTGTAGATAAACTTATCCCAACAAAGTTTCATGCAGTTGAAATATCCTTCAAGATCCATATAGCTGTGTGAAAGGAATTGTGTATTGCTGTGGTCAGAATTTGCACCAAACAAGGGCCCAGATTTTGGTTTAATTCACAATGGACCAAACTGTCGTTAATGTTGCAACAAGGAGAAACTCCCAATTATGTGTTGTATTCCTAAATTCACTAAGGTAGTTGCAACCAAACCAAAAATAACAACATCACAAATAAATCAGACATATTCTACATCAGCTTTATAATTGCGATGCAAGTTAATACAAAATTGCCACACCATATCCGTAAACCAGGTAAGAAATAAAGTGCCCGAAAGGGTGACATACCTTTTCTCCGCAAGGAAGCAATGAAGAGGATGAGTATCAGCGGATGAAGCCTTTGTTCCTACAGTCCTCAACGTCGTCTATGGCCACTTGAATGATTTAAGCCGACTGCGGCGCCGGAAGGGTTACGCAAGTGCAGGGGGGACGGGCGGCTAGGGTATGTCCAAATTACAAGCACGACAAACTTACTTCACGACAAACTTACTTCACATTTTCAGCATAGTAGAAATTACAAGCACGACAAACTTACTTCACACAAAGAAGTCCAAACCGAGTCTGCGCACCGAACCTCATTTCTGGTAGGGTCATAGGCAACAAATGGCTGGTCAATTAGCCATTTGAACACCTTGTAACGCTTGTGTAACTTTCTTGTTTGTTCCCTGCAGAAATTGAAGTTGAAATGTGAGCCAAAGTAGCGGTTCAGATCACACATGGCAAATGAAATAGCACGGTCGTTTTTTTCCCCCAACGACCCAAGCACCGGACTGGAGTTGTTCTAGCATAAAAACAATAAACTGACGATCAACCTCTCGGGTCCAGAGGGAATTAAAGAAAACTTTATCTTGCATTGTTGCTTGTTTGGGCACACCACTCGGCGCCATAAGGGTGGACAGTGGGAAGGACGAGAAGTGAAGCAATTTGATGATTGTTTGGTTAGTTTTTCCTTGTTTTTTGAGTGAATGGCAAACCCTCAGCTGTGAAGACATTCAAATATATAGGACATCTGCTATACTTAATATTGAGAGCCTCTGGGGCAAATAAATAGTTTGATCACGTGAGGACTACATCTGTAAACCCGGGTTTGTTCAGGTTAGTACGTTGTTTGATTCAATGACGACAATTTATATAAAGCTGTGATTCGCACACCTAGGAGTATGTTGTTTTATTCAATGAGGACAATATCTGTGAAGCTGGCTTTCTGCTACCACAGTCTTGGTTTGAATTCACATGTTGCTTCAATTGTGTGGTGACATGATGCATCAACAGTAAGGGTCACCAAGGTGCAAAAATACAGGATATATATGACTTTACAGATGGAAAGTGTTGTTACAATACCAGCTTTTCAGTGACATTATAATACTGCAGAAAATGAATGGGAAGTGTTGTATAATTGCCAAAAAAAAAAAAAAAAAAACAACCAGCCAATTTTCCAGGGAAACATAAATTTATCTGGTTCATTACGCACGGTTCTCAACATATTTGCATTAATAGCATACAGGATTGACCATTTCATGCAATAACTAAAATTATGGTTTCAAAGTAACATGGACTTAAACGTAGTTGCACCTGTATGTCCAAAAAAAAAATGTGCTACAACGAAACTATACACAATGAACCAACCCTACATTGATCCTACAAGGAGATGTAACTACATCAATTGGAACCAACTCCAGTGCAGTATCATGAGGGTGGGTTCTTCTGAAACAAAAATCACTTCACCGGCATCACAAATGAAATACAGTAGCAGCTCCGAAACAAAAATTCCATTAACTATCCCACAAACGCAGGAACTAGAGGACTAGCAGCTCGGACTGCATCGTTTCTTAACTTTTGATCAACCATGAACGGAACAAGAACTGTTGTCAACACCAGTTTTTCCCAAGTCAAGTGTCAATGACATTTCCTGTTATTCCTTGTTGGCCATCAGTTCCTTATCACCAAAGTTAACCTGGTGCATGTAGATCAAGCAAGTGATGTTAGACCACATTTATTATCAAACAGCAACACACACATATAGCAAAACATTTTTCCCAAGTGGAAATAGGAAAAGCCTACAATAATGGATGTTATAATCAGGACAATGTGCAGTTCGGCAATAGATTTGATTAGATAGAAATGCCCTTTACAACTATTCCAAAAACAATATCCCGCGTTTCATCGTGTATCCTATTTATGTAGACTAAGTTACTTTTTACAAAGTACTTATACAAAAACAGGGTCTGAAAACAGACATTCATGCATGTATCATATATCCCACGCAATGCAACAAACAGGCACCTCGTGTCACAAGAAACACTTTATAATGGGAAGACCACTGTCACCACATTAAAACCTATCAACTCACAAACCGTGGTCATAAATTAAGACACAAAATGAAGAAGCTTAAACTCAGGATACAGGATATTTTGCCCGGGAATTTTCATAGAACCTGCCTCAGACTTATTCCCCTCTAAAGTCTTGTACAACTAAAGTACCAGAAATTAATACAAATATGAGTCACATGAGAACGGGTCCTCACCAATTCGGGAATGCAAATTATGTAGGCCTAAAATTTCCTAAATGACGTGCTCCACATTACTCTAAACCCACATTACAGGTTCATTCCAATTCCTACAAGAGAAATGTGCGAACACATCATGATGCCGTTACGCACCATTGTTTTAATACACAACCAGGTAAGAAATAAAGTGCCCGGAATTCTCTGCAGAAATATATCGGCACCGGAGCTTTGATTAACTCCAAATCTCCCACCGCCCCCACCCCCTTTAGTGGGTTGTGAGTGCGGGTGTGTGTTTGAGGGTTCCCATTCCATATCTCTCAAACCACAATCCAAAGAAATTTAACAAAATTAAATAAGGAACACGAACAACGGTTTTTGCAACCATGCCATTTTTCCCCGCCTCCAGACTTTCCTTCTACTGCTTCATGAATTTTTCGAACCATCCTGCGGATCAAATCACCCAAGTGTGAAAGAATGCCAAAACATATATGCATCACACATGACGATTCCAGAAAATTAAATCACTGAAAACAAAATTTGCCCATAAAATACACATATATAACCTAAGACCTTATGGCCCAATTTATACACCATTTATTTTCAGATTTCAGTTCGCTTCCATTTATATGCATATCCACGGAAATTTTAAAAGACCAATATCAGCAAAGTTTTTAGGAAAATACGCAGCAAGGTGAAACAAGAAACGAGGCATATATACAGGTAAACGCTGGAAAGAAGATGAACCATGACTTCCCATTCTCAGAAAGCATCGCCATTGCAGAGAATTTTCAGTGACTTCCCGTTTTCAGCATCCTCTGCCCCCGTCTTCGTCCTACTTGTGAAAGGCTAGCGACTCCGGACCGTCCAGGGGAGAAGGCTCAACCGACCGAAGGGGACAAAGGCGCCGGCGGCGCTCTAGCCGAGTATTGGTGGGGCTGAGATGGTGGAAGCAGGGCGCCGCGAAGCTGTGGGCTGAATGGAAGGGATTGTGACCTAGAAAATGAATTATATACGAGGACATTCTTGTAAAAAAAATGTCTGAAAGGGGTAAAACCGTCATTTCCTTTTCCTTATCCTGTGGGATAATTTTTATCCCAGGGTATAACCCCGGATTAGAATCCTGCGTTTTATCCCGGAATTAGGCATTTATCCCGGGTAAGGCGGATTGACCCGGGATTTTATCATACGAAGTAAACGCCGGATAAAGCAGGACTATTTTGAATAATCCGGCTTTATCCGGGTTTATCCGCCCAAGTAAACACTACCTTAATTGACAGAAAAAGTATTATTTATCTTCTTTAAAATATAAATAAAATATAATATCTTTATTAATTAATTTTTATTACATTAAATCCTTCAACCACTCTTTTTCACTATCACTTTTTTACTTTTGTTTTTATCAATTTTTATTTTTTCACGTTAAAATTTATTTAGTCACCTACCTTACTCCATCTTACAATAAACATTATTTTTACTATAATTTAAATGTAAACTTCTTGAATACACTTATTTAAATATATCATGAACATCTACTTTTCAAAATAAATATCTTCTTAAAATTTATATTTTATATTATTATAATACGAACTCTAAAATTATATTTAGTTAATTTCTTCTATAAAATATATTCTTAATTAAATAATCCTACTTACAATTGTAGTTGGAAATATTATCAAATAATTATTCTAATACTTATATGGTATGTATAACTCAATTTATGTTTAATTGAATTCAAGTATATTATTATTTTAATTTAGGTTGTACTTTATAATTGAGTTGATTTGTATTCTATGCATTTTATATTTAATAAAAATATGAAGACCCATTATTACAATATTTATGATGGACATTATCTTTATTAGATTTGTTTATGACAATAGTTCATCATCGATGGTCAAAATTTGTGGTGTGACCACTTATCATCATAAAAATTCTTTTTGTTTTCTTATCCACTTATATACAAGAAACGAAAATCTTTCTTAGTTTGGAGGAAAAGCTTTCAATTTCTTACCTATTTTATGCACATGACCTCATTTTATTTGTTGAATTAAATTTAACTTTTTAAAATATGATGTGGAGTAATTATCTGAGATCACTAATTATTATTCTCTTACCTGAAGACAATCTTTTAGCAATTGATATAAGAATAAAAGAAGTTTAAGAGTTAACAAAATAAGTTTTCGCAGATAGTTTTTCGATCAAGAATATGTAACGTTGTCTTGGATAATATATTTTATCAAAGCTTTATGAAATAATTCAACGGATAAAATTTAAAAAAAGAATATATAAAGAAAGCTCAAAATCAGGAAGCAGGTGCATATCACGTGGCCCCATGCTTCTCGTTGGACCCAACAGTATCCACGTAAGCAAATTAGAAAATGCCCATCCATTCTGCCACGTCACCACCAAGCACCAACCAATCAACATATCCGCTGTACCAACTAGAAGAAACACAAACTCACCACCCCAGCCCCAGCCCCAGCCCCAGCCCCACGCAACTAAGACATAAACGCACACCACATACAAGAAAATCCTCTGTAGCTCCCTAGAATTATGACACTTGGCACCCCGTCTCACCACTAATCCCAAGCCCCATTCCCCCCTCTCGTACTCTGTCGTTTCAGGCCCCACACACAATCCCACGTCCGGAAATATCTCCCACTCTCTTTGAATTCCCAATTTGCCCTCTTCAAAGTTCTTCAATTCGTTCTAGGAACACAAGAGAATTTCTTTCACATTGGATTCCCACTGAATCATTAACGTAATGACAAGTATTCTATTATAATTAAAAAATTTATTATATTATCATTTAAAATTATCTCACATATATAAAAAAGAGTAATTTAACTGTGTACAAAATACCACATTATTCCCTTAGAATCCTAAAACATATTTATTTAATTATTAATCTATCATTTAATAGTTGAATATGATTTATGATTTTTTTATCAAAAAATAGATTTGAAGAAAATATTTAATACTATTGATATATAAAAGTAAAATATAATTTTTTTAACGAGAAAGTAATTAATTAAGGACAGCCTTTTCTCTGTTTTTTTTAAATATGTTTATAAAGTACAAAGAAATTTGATTTCTGAAAAGGCTGGTGGTGATTTCGTAATTTAATGAGATAAGGAGGTGGTTTTCGTATGTTTGACTAAGAGTTGAATTTAAGAAATTTGCTTTCTCTATCTTCTATTTTTTTCTTCCCATTTATTTTATTTTATTTTTCCTTCTTCTTTTATTCTCTCAGTTTCCTCTCTACATATACTATATCATCTTCTTCTTCTAGTGGAAATTCTAATTTCCCTTTTCCCTTGTTGATAATTTTTCTGACTCCTGTATCAAAACACGTTTTACTGTTTATCTGATCCAAAAGATGAAGGGAACATGCGAGTTGTGTAAAGCAATGGCACGGATACATTGCGACTGTGACGAGGCGAGTTTGTGCTGGGACTGCGACGCCAAGGTGCACTCCGCCAATTTCCTGGTGGCGCGGCATTCAAGGAATTTGCTCTGCCGCGTCTGTCAATCTCCGACGTCGTGGTCAGCTTCTGGCTCTAAGCTCGAACGCATCTTCTCCGTCTGCCGGAAATGCGTCAATGGAAGGATTCGTAATGAAGAAGGCGAAGAGGAGACGGTAGAGGATGAGGTAGCCGAGGAAGTGGAGGAAAATCATATCGTGCCGTGGTCGCCGCCGCCGCCGGAATCGTATAGTTCGTCGAGCGGTGAAGAGCCTGTGAGCGGCGGCGAGGAGGTGGTTTCGAGGAAGCGCCGCAATCTGCCTGATGTATGGAATTTCTCACTCTTGTCAGTTTAAATTTTCTAACCTGGAAGAATGGCTGCGTATTTTTTGTTTAACCAATTTTCTTTTTTAACCAAACATTTAGGATTTATTGTTGAAATGACAGGAAGATCGTGACGGTTTATCATCTCATCGGGATATCCATACATCGCCGTCTTCGGTGGTGACCACCGCCGCAGAACCTGGAAGAACATCAACTCCGCCGCCAAAGATCCGGATTACGGATCCGGGTAAGGTCAGGGTATCTGAATCTGGCGTGAGAAGATTCCAACGGGAAGAAAAGGATTTGGATGGGAAAATGCCGGAATTACTCACTCTGAGCGGCGGCCCCAGAACCATTGATTTGAATTTGTCCTTGGCCGGGTAACCGTTGATTTCGGTACAGATTTGAGGATTAAGATTAGGATTAAAATTAGTTTATTCGGACGGAGATTTACACGCTGTGTAGGTGTAGGGTGCAATATTTTAGGATTTTTTGTATTTATTTTATATATCGGGACGTTTTCTTTTCTTTGTGTTTTGTTGTACTATGATAGATGTGTGTATTAGGTTATGTTTTGTTTGGTTCTAAAATTGGAAGGTCTTGAAAATGTCAGGGTCCTGTATGCTTTATTAAATTGCACGCAACTTTATGTGGTTTTAGATCCTATGATTTTTCTAAAGTTGTACAAAATTTTTATATGACTATAATATTTCAACACATGTCCTTTATTTTAAGCTAAGGGTGTCAATTACTTACGTTTTTGCATGTTATTTCTTTGACATTAACCGACTTTGATAGAAATTATGTGAGAGTTTAACAAAAAAAATAAGAAAAATATAACCTTGACTTTTCTACTTGAAATTATGTGGAGGTTCCATATAATCCTAAAATCATATTTTTCTACTTGAAAATGAAAAATGTATTGAATCGTTAAACCTCGTTCAGGATTTCTATATAATTTTGAAACCATGTGAGGAAATTTAAAAAATATTGATAATGTACATATATCATAAGTACTAACAATTTAATTTTATATTTTATAATGCATTTCATATAAATTATATCATCCCCCTAAATTGCAATCAGATGAATGTTTAGCTAATACATACCAAATATAAATCTAAATTGCAATCACATGAATGTTTAGCTAATACATACCAAATATAAATCATTGTTTACGGTTTGTACCTATTTCACCTATAAGTAAAGGTTTAATCACAATTCACCCTACAAATGAGAAGTCATTTCATAATTTGAATTCGAACCACGATATGGTAAAAAGGGAGCTTTAGTTAGTTTGGGACAACTAAACAATAATTTTGTCGTTTTGTTATATTGTTTGTAGGAGTCAATTGAGTATAATATTATCAGTTCGGTTAACATAAGTCCTAAACAGGTCAATATAAACGGAATATTTAAGAAAATAAAAAATAACTTAAGAGTAAACTATTATAATTTTAAAAAATATATGAATTTGATATTTTAGTTCTACAAAAGATACCTATATTATTTATAATAGATAATAAAGACTTCTAAAATTTAATATTTAACATATTAATATAGAACTATGAGGATTTGAGGGAACAACTGAGTAAGAACATACATTATTAATTAATATCATGCACATATATATAGTAAACACGTTCATGAAGAAATGGTTATATAATAATTAAATTAATAATATCTTTGATAAATAAGCTTATTATAATTATCCTATAAAAAAAATAGAGACGGGTACCCCACCAACAATCCTATCTGGTGATAAGCACGGACATATAGGGACATTAACTCCATGCACACGTAAAGTATCTTATGTCCTAATTTGTCTGTTTTAAAAAAAAAAAATTGTTTGCATCCACTCAAAATGGTGGAAACAGATGTGACCCCAAATTCCATTTCTATCCGTTGCTTCCCTCCCTCACTAATCTACTCTTTATGCCATTAATTCTTGCTTTTTTTAACATACTTGTCTTAAAAATAAAAGCTGCATTGTTATTCACCACAAATTGTTCATGACTTTTTGGTCAACATTATTTTGGATTTTCCAACTTCTAATTTAATTAGAATATATATATATATATATATAATCTACATGCAGAGATTTTAAGGGTTACAGGTTGGATGACTCGATTATTCTAAAAAAATATAAAGTTATAGTATGATATTATTAGTTTGTTTAAAGTGGTATGTTTAGCCAAATTCTTGATTAGACATAAGATATTAAATCTTAAATTTAAGTAATAGTGCAAATGCACTTAAAATTATAATTGAGATCATCAAGTAGCATAAATCACTTAATGGTCGAATCTTGAAATTTGTTATAGTGATATAAACGTTATAAACTATAACTTTTATTATGTTATGTTAAATTATACTTTAAATAGAATATTACACGTATTTAATTTAAATTCTAAATTTAAACATATAATTTGACTAATTTAACTTACAACTCAGCCAAAAATCAATTCAGCCCAAAGTCCAATAGAGTTAAAAATTGATTCAAAACATTGCTAATCTATTAAAATAACTATTTTGGCCCAAAATTGAACTAGTTCGCGGGCTAATCTGTTAAAGTTAGCTCATTTAATATTTTAATTCGTATAAAGTGTCATACATCACTCCAAAATGCGCAATAACATCTGAATTCCACACTATTTCTTTTATGCTTGGCTCAAAAGTGATCTAAATTGGACTTATTTTATCAAAGATTTTGAACCCACCTTCTAACTTTGTTTACAATCTCTCTCTCTCTCTCTCTCTCTCTCTGCAAATATGTGGCAATTGATTAGGTTGATTTGTTGGATAAAACAGAGTTATGATAAGCTTTGGAATAGATTAATTAATAATCAAAGTTTGTGGAGGCCAATCTCATATTAACGCCTCACACCTTTCTTTGAGTTTGGATATTGTAGGACAAGTTCGTGCGTGTGTTTTACGACTAAATTACAACCATTACTTTATTTCTTTAATTGGAATCACAGCCAAGTCAACCACTAGCATAAACGTTGGACACATTTTAATAACCAACCAAACTAATATTATACTAAATACTTCAATTCTATTTTACTTCAAAAATACATAAATTCTAATTACTCTTTTCTATACATTCTTTAAATAGAGTATAATGGTAAGAAAAAATTTAGGCCCATATTAGTAAGTAATAAAATTTAAGAAATTAAATACATTTTGCTAAGAATAATCGAGGGGTGGAGTTGTGGTGGAGAATTGATGGTTGTATTTTAGTGTGGGCACTTAAAAGTACTCAACAACCCTTCCTATGGAAGCTAGTAATGACGATGCTGACCGCTCACTTCAATCCATACTCCCTCCTATCTAGGGGTTTGATCAACTACATCCATCAAATTATTCAAATTAAAATAATTGAACTGAACAAAATTTTGCTTTTGCTTAAAACTCAATTTTAACCGAACAAAATATTCAATCGGTTTTTTTGATTAATCGAAACATCCTAATTTTAACCGAAAAACTTAATTATTTTGATTTTTTTATGTTGTGTGAAGAATAAAATACAATTAATAAAACCCAAACAAATTAAGTAAATTTTTACAAAGAATATCAAATAAATTAAGAACTTTCATGTAGTACATGCAATAATTCGGTCGTTTTGATATTTCAGATATTTTATCCAATAAACTTGAAACTGGCCAAAATTATCGAAGTTCTGAAAATTAAAAATCGAAAACAAAATTTATCTTATGAAAACCGAACTGAATTTTAAAAGTTGGCCGGTTTATATCAATTAATTCAATTTTGATCGAAATTTGTACCTCTAGTCCTATGACCCTCAATTCATTATTTTTCCACAATTATTTCATATTAGTAAATAATTGAATTTTAGTTTCTTAATAACATATATTTAAAAATGATTACCAACGTTTCACTTGTACAAGTTCAAATTAAAAAGTTTAATCATAGTGTTTTAAAAGAGAGATGATTATTAAACTAAATCGATATTTTTATTAATTTGTTTTGTTGTTATTGTTGAGGAGATGAGTTTATGATTTAATTGTTTTTAATGGATACTGCATACTCCAGTCTTAAATCTGTTATTGGTAGTATAATATGTGGAGTGGTGACGTATATAACAAATTGTGATGATTAGTTATTTCCCAAAATAGAGAAGCTTATGTCTTGCCTGCCCCAAAACTGATCCCACTTGCCAATTTTATCCAACATTTAAAACCCGGACAGATCTATATATGTGAATTTGTTCAAAATATATCCTCCGTATTTAAAAAAAAAAAAATAAAAATAATATATATTGTTTTAAAAATATTATTATTTAAAATTAATTAAAAATTATGAGTTCATTTTTATTACAACAATAATAAATATAGAGGGACTTTTAAAAATAACACTATCTTGTAAGTGTTTAAATTATATATATATATATATATATATATATATATATATCTCGACAGAGAACTATTGGGTTTAAATAGGGGTGTGCACATTTCAATGATAATCAAAATAGCCGATTGAAACAAATTGAAGTAAAAAATTTGGTTCGATTTTCATAACAAGAAATCAGTTTTTGATTTTAATTTGTGCATTATTCAATTTTTTGGTCGGTTTTAGTTTTAGATAGTTAAAATTTTAATTAATCGAACTAAACAGATTATGCTTATATATATATATATATAATATACTGTATAACCTTACATGAAATGAATGATGCTATCGCTTTTTTTTTTCTCTTCAACCGACACGATTGACTTTGTGTTAGCTTATATAATCGTGAAAGCTTGTATGATTGGGTTATATAATTTTTTTTTCTATAAGCTTATGCGATCGTGTAAACTTATTCAATTGTTTTAGAAAAAAAGGATCGAATTTAACTCGACCGAACAAAATAGACCGAAGTAATTCGGTTTGTGGTTCCATTTTTAAGATCGTTTCGGTCGGTTCGATAAATAATTTTAAATTTTTTGGTTATTTCGATTTTATAAATTCGGATATAATCAATCGATGCACACTCTTAAGTTTTAATGATAATATGCACACTCATGGTAAAGTAGTTATGATATAACATTTAAATTTAACTGACACATAAACATGCACTCTTGAAGGTGCACATTATGAATGTACAAAATATCAGTTATCATATCTTAGGTACTTAAAACATTATGCCACATTTACGATGTGTTTCCTAAAACGATATCAGTTATCATATCTTAGGTACTTAAAACATTATGCCACATTTACGATATGTATCCTAAAACGGTAAGCGTCTCAAAATATATTTAGTTACTTTTCAATATCTCAATAGAGATATTTTGTTGCAGTATTTACTGATCAAAGTAAAAAGAAAATAAGAAAAACTCACAAACAAGTTGTATATGATTGGAAAAAAATTATATACAAAAATTTATGATCTTTAGAGAATTATAATTTCATTTAATTAACAAAAAAAATATACTATTGAGAAATATTTATTATTATTATTATTATTATTATTATTTATTTTTTTATTTTTTATTTTTTTGGACATAATATAAGTATCTGGGAATTTGTTAGCTTGATTGCTCGGACAATCCAAAGGTTATATGCTAGGTTTAATCTTATGTTAAGAATAGAATGTCAGAAGTTTGTAGTCGGCAATCCCATATTACGACTTTTTATGAAAGGTTACACTTTTATATTGTAAGATACGAAAAATCTGTGCGTACAATTTATTTGTACGCTTAATTCGATCATCTCATTTTAAAAATTGCAAACAATTCACAATAAAATATTTCGGTAATATAATTTAAATAAATATAATAATTTTAAAGTAAAACTAATTCATTTCAACTTAGTATAAAGTAGTAGTAAAAGAATAGAATAATTATTATCAAAGTATAATCTTTTATAAAAAAATATTATTAGTTGCTACATCATTTAAATTGCATTCCATAAGTCCTTCAAATTATTATGCTTTTAACAATGACCTAATTATATTTTAGTAAATCAATTTCAATGTCTTGAATACCGATAAAGTTTTAATAATATATGCAGGAAATTAAATATAAAATAAAATTACAACAACCTACCATTCTCACTAAATAATAATTATAAACAATGAAACTTAAGATATGGGATACGAAAAAAAAAAAGAAGTTTCGGGAGTATGATTAAGATGTAATATAACAAAATTTGTATAAGAAATAACAAGAAACTGGAAAACTAAAGTAACTTTATTATAATTTTAAAAGTAATTTATATATTAATATCTTATAACTATTTTTTTATTTTATTTTATTTATGATAAACATTTTGTTTCTCTAATTTGGTAAATGCAACATTTTTATCATCTAAAATTTATAGTAGTAATAAATAAATAAACTTAAAAAAAATAAAAAATACGTTTTTTTGCATTGTACTCACTTTTAGAATAATATATATGTATATATATATATATATAATATAGGTAAAATAAAACATACATCTTTCTTTTTTCTTGGTGTAGCAGCAGCATATATATATAATGTACTTTTAGAAACATAGGAACAAAAAAATAATTCCACCATCATAAAGAGATCACTATTGCATATGTGAGCATGCAACATTTTATTCCCATCTTCCCCATCAAGCTTTATAATCCTATCATTTTTCTTACAAAATACATAATGAGAGGTATACCCATAACGAAGAGAGTGAAGCCATGTTGGTTGAGCTCCATGTAATCTTAGTCGGCTGTCTTTGATCGATTTCCACCTGTTCCTCTCCTTGAATTTGTACTTCAAAATGAAAGAAGAAAAAAAAAAGCAAGTTAGGTTCATGACAAAAAAAAAGTTCCATAAATCTGCTCCCTACCAAACCTAAAGTATGAATGATCATATTGGGTGAAAAGAAACCTATTGATTGAAAGATTAGAACCACACACACACACACATACACACATACATTCTGATAGCAATATAAACTCACATAAACTACATTTGGGGAAATCATCAGCAACTGAAATATTTGAGTGTTTCAAACATTTATGTAAGTAGCATAGCTCGGGGGCTGTATATATATTCTCAAACTTCTTCAGACATAAGCTGCTTTTGATACTGTGAAACATAAATTTGAACGGTTTCAACTTTTCTTTTATAAGGTTGGAAATTGGCAATAAGATTGATAATCTAATATCCATCTCTATTTATATACACTCTGTCCAAAGAATTGAAGTGCAGGCACTCAGCTTCGAAGTTATTCTTGTACAAGAAATAGCTCATTCTCGTACAATCTGCTGCTACTTGACGGCAAGATTGTAACAGGCCGAAATGAAAGACAAAAGATAGCAGATTCCAGAACAATAAAATCAGAGTACAAAATTCTCATTTTAGCGAACGTGACATATGCAGCATAAAATAACCCTTCTGAATGAAATGTATGTGGTGTGGACAAAGATGATGAATCTAATGCAACAGGAAATCATAAGCACTAATTAAAGCTTTTCTCTATGCAAGGATTACATCGTCAATCTCTAAAAGCTGCATAAAGTATAACACATCAAACGAAGCACAACCCACAGGTAATGCTTCAAGGCGTTTCTAACATCTGTTTAGAAATGGACCAGGTCCAAAATTCACTTTATTATATGTAAACAAAAAACATACACATAGTTAAAAGGTATAACGGCATTCTGATTTTAACAGACAAATGCTAGATTACTGTCTGCGGGTATATCGTTTAGCAGTGGAAGAAACACCTAGTGTACCTAGTTTAGATGAGGGCCTCCCAGGCTGTGCAATTTTCAGAGGAATATATATTTGTGCAGATAAAAAAGATATCAAGAATTGTCGATTATGCAGCAAGTTTGTCATATGCTACCAGTAAATAACACAGATGTTGGATGATATGGCAGGTGATCTTGATGGCAGATCGATCACACAACAAGAAAATTAGCCCATAGAATAGATAAGGTGATCATACTAACAAAGATTGGAAACCATGCTAGTGCAACAGAAAAACATAAGCAATAACTTAAGACATTCCTTTTTATAGGGAATTCCACATTGCCAATCACCACAAGCAGCAAAATTATACTTCATTGCCAAATAAGCACAAAGAAAAAAGAAACAAGACGAAAGAGTATGCTTCATTGCAGTTGACACCTCATTAAACTACAAAAAAATGCGCAGATGGTTCTATCAAGACTAAGAAAAAAGAAAGAAAGAAAAGGACAATAGCTATACCGAATTTCAAATTTTACATATCCTTTGCAGAGATGACATGTCTTTCTTGGAATAGAGCTTGCTTAAAGGGAGTTTTATAGAATCTTTTTTTCTTGAGAAAAGATGCTTTCTTGACCATTGAGAAGTGAATTGGGGAATCGAAACTAGGATAATGTAGCAACCAGACTTCCAAAAGCTTGTATTTAAAACCAGCTGACTTTAGACACATACGAAATTTAAGGCAAATCAACCTCTAATTACCTGTAACTTTAGTCCAATGATGATTCAATAATCTCATGAACTCTTCTATTTAAGTAAGATAGATAAACATGCTGCTCATCACACAAACAGTTTACAACCTACCTGCAGCAACTCCACAATTTGGTGCCACGCTAACAACCAACTAGTAATGCTGTGTATTACAGAACAAGGAAATGAGTACAAGAATTAAGAAGCAACACATTTCCCCTGAATCCGGAATCTGAAATCCCAAATCAATCAACGATCCTTAATGAAACAGTCATCACCTCCGTGAAATAAATAATGCACATGAAAGTAGAAAAGTTTTAAATTCAAAAAAATCAATCAGAATGAACATTGAAATCACTGCATTGTAATGATAATTGAAATTGCCTAAGCGAAGAACAGAGTAAATGGGGAACCTTTCACTTAGGTTGATCATCAGCATCGTGAAACTCGTTTTGTTCATCATCCCCTTCTGCAGCTGCCTTCTTTTCCTGCTTGTTATACCTCACCACCACCACCGGACAGGAACAATGCTGCACACAGTAATCACTCACACTCCCGAGCTTCCCTTTGCTTCTTTCTCTCGAAGCCCCAATTCCTCGGCTGCCCATGATCACCGCGCTTAATCCCAGCCTCTCTACCTCCAAACAGAGTCGTTCCTTCATGTCGTGATCTTTCACAATGTGAATTTTAACCGGCACGTGGGCATCAACCAATGGCTGCGCCAATTGATTGGCTTTCGCGGCGGTCAAGTTATCGTATTCTTCTTCCATTTGTCTCGGTGATGTCGCATTCGAAAAAAGGTTGACTGAGGAGGAGGTGGTGGTGGTGGGAGTGGAGGAGCCCCAATCGGCGCCGTAGAGAACAGAGGTAGAGCGTACATGGAGAAGGATGATGGTGTCGCCGGGGCGGATGTAATTATCGGCAGCCCATTTGACGGCATAGGCACTCTCGTCGCTGAGATCGACTGCGATCCCGATGCGGCGAAGGGAGGGAGAGGAGCAGTAAATGGAGTTTGGGGTGGTGGGCGGTGGAGGGAAGCGTGGGGAAGAAGTCTTGACCTGGACAGGATGGAGGGCGTGTTTTAGGGGATTGATGATGTTGCCGGAAGGAGCGGCGGCGGGCGACGGTGAAGCCATGACGGTGGTCGTTTGCAGGTGGGTGGTGGGTGGTGGGTGTTTAGAAATTAATATGGAGAATGGGGAGCAGTTTCTGGGATGGCGAGAATGGAGAGCGCAACGAAGAATTCAACGAATAAAAGCGAAGATAAAGGTGAGGACGGAGGGATTCGGATACTTATATTTTTTACCCAAATATTTATATCTAATACTTTCTACGCATTTCTAAAATCGACTCTATTTTTTCTTCTTCTTAATTTCCTGCTTTTTCCTTTTCGATTTCTCTAATTACTGAGTTTTATTTTTCCCAAAATTTCCAGGATTTATTATCTTTTTATATTACATATATATATATATTTTTTTTTAAAGTTTTTTTCTTTAATATTTTAGTTTTTCTTTTGAAAATTTGGTCTGATACGAGGTGGTGTTAATACACACACATACATCGAGGGTGTTAGGTTGAATTTCAATATTCTTAAAAACATGTTAATTCAAAATGTATTTTGGTTGGAGTTAATCTTTAACATGAATTTTCTTCTTCAATATATATATATATATATATATATATATATTCTACGAGTCCAAAAACACTTTAAAAATTTAACAATATAGTGCAACATAAAAAAATATTTCTATTATTGTGAAAACTAGTTAAGCTCCCGTGCGACGCATAAAAATATTATTTATGTGAATTTTTCTAATTTAATTTAGTTATATAATATTATAAAATTCAAGTATTATATAACATTCATATGTATTTCTTTCTCTCTTTCTCTTTTATTTTCTAATTAAAGTATGTTCAATAGTTAGCCACAAATATGTGCGGTACAAATTATTACAATTATTAATTTGATACAATAATTTTATTCACCTCGCCTCGCCCCATCCCCCACATATACATATATGAATTTAAAATATTTTAAAGAGTAAGTGAATATAATATTTTCAACACAACATAAATATGCATATTTACAGTAAAAAAATAGTGCACAATAGTTTTTATGATGGTGAAAATATATTGATTTAAAAAAAAATTATTGTCCTAGTAAAACTTATATGTTTGATAAGAAAAAAAAAAATTATATATATATATATTTATATATATATATATATATATATTCACACACCTTAGATGAATTTTTAGTGCAATATGTCTAAAAGAATAAATTGTTTCAACGAAACATGTAAATGTTGAAACAATATATCAATAATAAAATAAATAAATAATATACATTAACATTATAATATTAAAAAAGAGTCAATATTATCAAATAATTAGAAAATTATAATCATATTCTTCAATTTCATTAAACACGCAAATCTAAAAAAATTAACAAAAATTATTAGTAAAGAACAAAAAAATATCACTATAGTATATTAATTTTTATATTTTTAGACAAATATCAAAAGATATACATAATCTTATAAGATTGATTTCTTGCTTCGATATTTAGATAATGATTTGTTCAATATCTACTTAGTCATTTTAGTTAAATATAAAAATATATAACAATTAACTTAAGAAAAAATATTTTATATTTAATAATTAAATATATATATATAGATGTATATATGCAATATGGACATCTAATTAATGATTGTTAAAATAGAATTAATTACATATATTTTTCATAAAAAATAGAGTTGAAACAAAAAACTTATAAGATTTTAAATTTATTAGTGAAAAATAAAAATAATAATACTAAAAAAGATAATCAAATAAATATATTTTGATAGATAATAATAATATAACATAATTTTAGTATATCCTAAAAATAATAAGTGTAATTTCAACATTGAAAATTGTGGCTCTATTAATTAAATTGCATTATCATATCTTATATACATATAGATATTGATATAGATATATAGGAAAATAAATATCATAATTAGAAAGTAGTTTATGTAGAAGTAGTCTAATATTTTCTAGGCGATATTTCTCTTTTTATGTATACATACATACATATGGAGATCGACTCAAATAAAATCAAATCTTTTTAAGTTTGGGGAAATTTTAGTATTGTAATCTTCATAATTTATTGTTTATAGAAATATTTTTATTTGACTTGATGAATGTAATAGGAATATTATTTATAACATTATAATTGTGCTAATTTTTTTTTTCAAAAATTAGATATTTTCTTGATTTAAAAATTAATTTAAACAGGAAAAATTGTTGCTGTTATGTTTAGGGTGACTTATGTTTATATATATATATATATATAGGTAAGACATTATTATTATTACCACCACCACCACCACCACCACCACCACCACCATAAAAATTATTTTTATGATATGATATTCGATTTTTTTAAAATTATTATTTTGCTATCATTTTACTTTTGTACGTTTATGCTAACTAATTCTAACTGTTATTGTGCTGTTAAAAAATAAATAAAAGAAGTCCAAACAAATACAATACTAAACTAATAAATTATGAATTTGGACATAATTAAAAATCAAAAAGCGAAAAGAATAGGGACAAATTCTGGCTTTTGTAAATTGAAAGATTTTTTTCGAAAGAATAATTAGTTTTTTTTTATTCAAATTGATCAATGAATCCTAATCCAAATTCAAAAGCTATAAACTAAAAATCAAACTGAATTTTTATAATTTGGTTTCGATCTTACTGTAATTCTTAGTTAGATTTAAATTGAACAATTAAACGATCTGTAGACATCCATTGCAATGTTTCCCCATGCCTCTAAATCCTAAATGGAGTGCTTACTCAATAAATTGCAACTCACGTATAGGATTTAAACAATGAGTTTTACTTATTATAACACAAACGTTATTATATGCCAAAAATATCCACTGTGAATGTTGTCAGCACACATGCATTTTATCTATGAGCGAGCAAATTCTATGTTACTCCATATGATAATGCATTAATCTCATTGAATGTATATTACATGGTACTATATTAAAAATTAAAAAAAAGTTCTCATTAATTTTTAATAATGTGTCATGTAATACACACATAATGTGTCATTGAATGTGCTCGAACACCATGCAACAAACTATATCAAGTCACATATCATGACATGATGAATTAGCGCAAAAGAAAAAAAAAAAAAAACTATTTTCACCTTAAAATATTATATTTTATATATATAAAATAATTATGGCAAAAATACGTGCATGCAGAAATATTGAGCATGCTCGGCCAACACTGAATCTATGGGTGTTTAGTAGATTTGGGTTACATCAGTTAGGATGTGAAGTATAAATTGTTGTGTATTTTATAGAAAAAATTGCAGAATATATTTTTATTTTAGGATATTTCAAAACTTGTTTTACACTGTTTTTACTCATACAATTATGTTCTTTAATTTTTCAAATTGTTCGTATTTAGTTATAATTCACCAAAAAAAATTAATTAACAATGTATTTTCATTATTTTAAGATTTATTTTACATATAAATCATAAAAAAAATAAAGAGGTAGAGGTACAAAACCATTAATTGTGTGATATATTACAGTTTAGTTGGAATTAAAGTGCAAGCTGTGTGGTCCTCCTTAGACAAAGCTAATAACTTAACTAAAAGATCCCTAGCTTAGCTTAAAATCAGAAGAAGGTAGGTCCTTGATTCCATGGTGGATCTCAACTTTTGCTTCTTTCTTCTCAGCAGGAGTACCAGAGATTATCTAATGTCTGTTTAATTAAGTTGGACAATAAATAAATCATATTCAATCAAGTTCATATCTTTTCAATTAAGAGCCAATCAGATTAAAGCACAAATCAAGCCACTTAAAGCTCAGATCAGACAACCGAACCTAATCAAATCACGTGAGGCCAATGAGATTGCACCACTTAGTCGTGCAAATATAAAAAGAGACCTCCCCAACACCTATAAGTACAGTCTCATTTTCAACCATTCTAGACACATGAACTCCTTCCTCTCTTTAGAGTAGAAATTTTGAAGATGTCCTTGAAGATATATTAACAAGTAACATTTGATTCAAAATTAAGCCAATTGACCTTCAACTTCACGTTATACATAAACAAAAAAAAGAATACAAGCTCGGAAGAGACTGAAGATGAAGACCGATTCTATGAAGAAGATTGAACAACTTTGAAAGTTCATGCTCTTTATGTTCTTGAAGGTTTCATCGTTTAATACGATATCAAGCCTTCAAGCCCTCAGATAAATATCATTAAATAACAAAGTCTATTGCAGAGGAGATCAAGACTAAGATTTCTTCCTGAAATTCCAAGTTCAAAGAAGGCTAGTTCGAAGAGAAGGATAAAAAATATTACAAATAGGGATATCAAATTTACTTTCAGGGTTAGATTACCCACAAGTAAACGAGTAATTGGGTAGGGAACTACTTGTAAGGAGGGCAATGGTTGATTTTGGGAATGGTATTGAAGATATTATTTTCAAACCATAATGTTATTTTAATACAATCCTGCTACCATCTCCACTTAGAGAATTTGTTATTGAGATGGAAATTCCACATTCAGGGATCAAACTTTTTTTTTAATGGGAATTTAGGGTCTCAATTCGTTAAAATTCAAATGAAACTCAAATTTCAAATCTTTTTAGGCAAAATAAGAAATATAATATAGAAGGAATAATAAAATAACACCAAAATTAACTAAATAACATATTGATCTTAAATTCTTAATAAATATCCATGAGTCATGAACAAAATTACTAAAATACATCATAAAACTAAATCATCATAATTCAAAGTTCACAAGGAATGCATTGAAATAACATCAAAAGAACTAATCTTCGACTCCTTGACTCTTTCGTTCACTATATCTGATCAAATATGTTTTCATATCTTGCCAATCATAATTTCTGTAACATAAAAAAAAGTAAGCGGATGTTAATGCACATACATATATATGAGAGTGAGACTTGGGGACATATAAACGGTCTCCACCCCATTTGTGCTACTATGAAAATGGGGAATCTCCATTCCCAAATTATTTGGAAATTTTTTGATCCAATAAAATCCGTTCTCAACGGGATGATTCTCTGTAGAAAAATTGTCATTCTTAACTATCTGAATACGATATTTTAGTAATTGAGTAGGTACGAGTATAAAATATTACTGATCCATTTACTTGATTACACAAATATATATCATTATATATGTTATATATATATATATCATATAATTATTAATTTACATAATATATTGTATAACCTAAAATTTATTATAACATATAATATAACATAATATCTATATATTAGGTATACGACATGTGATTTTATTATATTATATATTTTATATATACATTTCACATATTATTTATAATTTTTGTAAACATATTTGGACAACTCGATTATCCAACAGGCTACTCGATCATTCGAATCTAATAGGATATGATATGATAGGATAGATACATACCCATACACTACCAACCCGTTTGTATACTTAATTTCAAATAAAGATTGTAACCTATAAAATTCTTCATCTAACTCGTTAAATGGTTAATTTGTACATTTTTTTTATGTTTATTAATTTAATACACAATTTATGACTACAACAACTAAATTAATATAGTTAAAAGAATAAAATATAAAAAAATAGAAAAAGCAAATTTGATGGTATTTTATACATACCCCGTGATTTATGGGTGCACTCAATTTGACAATTACACAAAACCAGCGGTCTTTTAATGTTAAATTTTTTAGCAGATGTGTCATTGGATGGATGGGTCTGGACCTTCCATTGACTTCACGCGTTTCCTTATACTTACTGTAAATGCTAATTACCATAATATCCTCAGAAAATTGAGAATTTACTTGTATGTCATGTATACGGTTTAATTTTCTTGTGCACATAATATATATTAAAATATTATAGAAAACTATTATTTTTAATGCTGATAGAAGCGTAGTAAATTATAATAGAGGAATGTGTTGATGACCAAGTCTAATATAAGGGTAAAATGGTCAGTTAACAAATAAGTTCACATCGTAAAAGAAACCTTTTGTTTTCGTTCATTTAATGATGAGTTGATGACTGCTGTTGCTAGCACATATTTGATAGTTGCACTTGGCAACCATTTTTCTCAACTCTCTCTCTCTCTCTCTCCTTTTTCCTTACAGCCATGAACCTCAAAAACAATCGTTATACAATCATTCATCTTGTCCTCCTATGTTTCTGCATCAACGGGTTTTCTTCCCTGGCAGCAGACACCATTGCAGGGAACCAAACTCTTTCCGGAGATCAAACCATCGTTTCCTACGGCGGCAGCTTTGAGTTGGGATTCTTCGCTCCCGGTAAGTCTTCAAAATACTACATAGGCATATGGTACAAAAAAGTCAGCAAACAAACCGTAGTTTGGGTTGCTAACAGAGAAACCCCTGTTTTAGACAAGAATTCTGCTCAACTCTTGATTTCAGACGGGAATTTAGTGCTGTTGAATGAGTCAAAGTCCATGATATGGTCCACTAATTTAAATTCAACGAACTCGAATAATTCCTCCATAGTTGCAGCGCTCCTTGATGATGGGAATTTGGTTCTGAGAGACGGTTCTGGTTCAAATTCGACATCGAATAATTTTTTATGGGAAAGCTTGAACAATCCTGTACACACATGGCTGCCTGGGGGGAAAATTGCTTATGACAAAAGAACTCATACAAAGCAGCTCTTAACTTCTTGGAAAAATGAAGAAGATCCTGCACCTGGGCTTTTCGCTCTTGAGCTTGAGCCAAATGGGAGTCAGTATATTATAAGATGGAATAGGACTGAGCAGTATTGGACCAGCGGGGCTTGGAATGGTCATATTTTTAGCCTAGTACCTGAAATGAGGTTGAACTATATCTACAATTTTACCTATATTAATAACGATAACGAGAGTTATTTCACGTATTCGCTTTATAATCCATCTATTATATCAAGATTTATCATGGATGTCTCGGGGCAGGTTAAGCAGTTGTCGTGGGTTAATTCAGACTGGAACTTGTTCTGGTCTCAGCCCAGGCAGCAATGCGAGGTTTACGCCTATTGTGGGGCGTTTGGTACTTGTCAGAATGCATTGCCATTCTGTAGTTGCTTGCCAGGGTTTAAGCATAGATCTGAAAAAGATTGGAATTTGAAGGATTATTCAGGTGGGTGTGTGAGAGAGACGAATCTGCAGTGTGAGAGTAATGGTACTGCTTCCAATGGGAGAAGGGATAAGTTTCTTCAAATGCCTACTGTGGGATTACCTGCACATCCTCAAATATTGCCAGTTGGGAATGCAGGAGAATGTGAATCTAGCTGCTTGAATAATTGTTCTTGCACTGCTTATGCCTATGATGGAAGCGGATGCTCCGTTTGGAATGGGGAGCTGTTGAATCTTCAACAGTTGACTGAGGGAGATGGTAATGGAAGAACGATCTACCTTAGGCTTTCTGCCTCTTCTTCTGCTTTCTCTGGTGGCAAGAAAAATAAGGCGTTTGGTGCTATTTTGGGTGCTGTAGCTGCTGTAGTTGTCCTGCTTGGGATTATAGGGGTGGTGATTTGGAGAAGAAGGAGAACAGTTAGAAGTTCTAAACCAGTGGAGGGTTCTTTAATGGCGTTTGCGTACAGGGACTTGCAAAACGCAACAAAGAATTTCTCGGAAAAGTTGGGAGGAGGAGGCTTTGGATCTGTTTTCAAAGGGATATTGCCAGATTCGACTGTCATTGCTGTGAAGAAGCTCGACAGCATCACACAAGGAGAGAAGCAATTCAGGACAGAAGTGAGCACAATTGGGACAATCCAACACATGAATCTTGTAAGGCTTCATGGGTTTTGCTCCGAAGGTAGTAAGAAGCTGTTGGTTTATGAATACATGAAAAACGGCTCCTTGGATTCACATCTTTTCAATGCCGATGAGTCTAAGGTGTTGAATTGGAAAACAAGATATGAAATTGCATTAGGGATAGCTCGAGGTCTGTCATATCTCCATGAAAAGTGCAGGGATTACATCATTCATTGTGATATAAAGCCAGAAAACATATTGCTCGATGTTGAATTCTGTCCCAAAGTTGCAGACTTTGGCCTGGCAAAACTTATGGGGCGTGACTTTAGTCGGGTTCTTACCACCATGAGAGGAACAAGAGGCTACCTTGCTCCTGAGTGGATATCAGGAGTTGCAATAACAGCCAAAGCCGATGTTTACAGCTATGGAATGATGCTTTTTGAACTAGTATCTGGAAGGAGAAACTCTGAGAACACTGAAGATGTGAAAGTCAAATTTTTCCCTTCATTGGTTGCTAATGTGACGATAAATGGAGGGGATATATTGGGCCTATTGGATCCTGTATTGGAGGGAAATGCTGATGAAGACGAGCTGTTGAAGATATGTAAAGTTGCTTGTTGGTGCATACAGGATGATGAGAACATTAGGCCATCAATGGGCCTGGTGGTCCAGATTCTTGAAGGCCTTATGGATGTAAATACGCCTCCTATGCCTCGATCGCTCCAAGTCTTCATTGAGAGTGGGGAACACATAATTTTCTTCACGGATTCTTCTACAGACCAGAGTTCTCAGACAAGAAGCCACACCTCAAGTGCTTCGTCTCACTCCAAGACCAACACATCACAATGAGTTAGTCCTGTAAGTTTATATGGTTCAAAATACGTATTAGCAGCATTTGTAGTAAGATATGAAAAACCAATTAGATTAAGAGATTCATTTTACAAAGTTTTACATAGGGAGGTCGCACTATTCTAGCAGTTGCTTATAGTCTCAAACATATTATTTACACTCATTGTTTCGTACTTGTCATTGTTGCCTGTTTCTTGATAATGTATAATCAACATTTACAGTGTGGAAGCTAGGTGGGAAATGAAAGAAGAAACGCTGAAAGACTCAAGATAAATGGAATTAATCAAGTTGCTGCTTTTGTGTTTATTATGGAGGTGATACTGAAGCCTTTGCTCTGCGTCGTTTCTCGTTTTGTTTTTATTTCAAAACTAAAATAGCAAGCTATTTATAAAAAATATGGTGATGATGACCATAAAACTTGAAGCAGTAGTTAAGCATGTAACTTTAATTTATACGGAATTAAGTTAGATGAATATATATATATATATATATATATTATATGTCATCATATGTATAGTGAACCTGGAATGGCTCTTAGTATTTATTTGGTTTCCTCATACTATCTGTCATTTGTTTTCTTGGTTTCCCTTCTAAACATCCCAAATCTACTGAAGTAAAGTGTAAAGTTTGTAGTAATGATCTGCATTTAACACTCAGGAGCCTCTCTCTCTCTTGTGATCTTTTTCATTTTCGTCACCGGAGAAAGCCAGCCCACACACATGGGAAACAAATAAAGAAATACTAATGTAAACAAAACTGCTCTAACTCTGCCCCAAACAACTGTGAAAAAGAGAGCCAAAACAACCAAATACAAACCAGGATTGCTTTTATAAGTACAAGGTCTTGTGATGATGTGATTCTCAGGAGCAGGGCTAGTTTCTTTTTGATCAAGTGGTTGAGACCTCAGACTTGACAGAGATTTTCCAACTGTTGATGTTCTCGTGTTTTTCGAATCATACGACGAACTTGAAGGGACTGAGCTTCGTAATTCCGTATCAGAAATGGTAGCCTTCTCTGCTCCCCTTCCTGTTCTTGTTTTTCCATCATCAGATATCTGTCTGTAGATTCTTTGCAATGTTTCGTTCTTTATTTTCTGTGTATAAAAGAAAGGGATCATTTCAATTAGTAAGTTTTAGTGTATATATATACAAAAAAAAAAAAAAAAAAAACTAACCAGTGTGTTCTTGAGGAGAAGGATTTCAAGAACGTGGGAAAATGGCCTTTTTGGCTTGTTATTGGGGCCTGAAATTGGGGGACCCTTTTTCTTCTGTTTTTGGGAAAGAATGATAGATGGAGAGTGGAAACAGAAGAAGAGTTTTTTCTTCATTATTTCACGAATGATTTGATAAAGAAATGGAGAAGTTAAATATTGAGAAAGGGAAAAAAAAACAAAATACTGCATTAGTTGGGCAGTGATTCAAAGTAGTTAGTGCAGGGCCGGCAATGCCCATATTTGGTTTTTATTCCACCAACTCTATCTTATATTCCAGTCTTGTTGTTTTATATTATTTCTGTATGTCCTACAAAATGATATTACAACCGTAAGGGTATGTTTGGATTGGATTGGACATGATCGGTTGTGGTTTGTGTTACAATTCAGTTCGTATTTGCTTACGAGGTTGTGAGTTGTGGTTATTCCATCTACAACCCTACTCACTCTACACTTTTTTTTCCTCCTCCTTCTTTAATCATTCCCAAGAAAATTATTTAATATATATTTTCACCAATTTTTTTTAAATATTTATAATTTTTTTTTAAATCCATTTTTTATAAAAAAATATATCATATTAATTCTCTTCTTAAGATCTTTATTTTGACATCCATTTAGCATATATATATATATATATATATATATAATATAATCCATCACCAATTATTAAATCCACAAATCTTTATCTCTCGTAATGTAATAATACAAACAAAACTCTACTAAATCTATTGATTTGATATGTTAATAACAACCTACCTTATTACAACCCAAAACAAACACTACCCTTTACAATGCATTTGATTGTGACACAACCTCACAATCCACAATCGGTTGTGCTACGAAAGCCTCCATCTTAGTCCAGACATCCCAAATGTTTGTGATGTTGTGAATAAGTTTGTTGAACAAAATTTTAATTTTGTTTAGTAAAAAAGTAAAGTATGAACATTCACTGACTCGTTTATTAATAATTCACCAAGATACTCGTTTAATACTTAATTAATAATAATAATAATAATAATAATAATAATAAACGATATTTATATTACATATAATCTAGTGATATTATATTACTTGTTATTATAGTTGACATTTGGCTAATATTTGTTTTGTATGAAGATTTATAGAAAAATATGTTTATTTTGATATTCGTGAACAATATTAATTTTAGTTTATTTGATGTTCGTGAACAAATATTTTGTTAAATATGTTCACAAACACAACTTTCATCAAATTCAAATAATTTCAAATATTCAAACACTTAACTTGAGCTTGAATAAAAATAAATGAATAAAATATGAATACCTATAAGTTCAGCTCGACTAGACTTGAACAGAATCATTTACAGCCCTAATTATGGGGGATCATATGTCATATTTGTTGAAAAGTTAAACAAGTATCACATAAAAATAAAATAAAATAATGTGAATATAAGAATAAAGAAAAGTTTTGATTGATAGAAGACCTTTAGGGAAAGTTCAAAATCAAATTTACGCTCACTCGACTCAAAACAAATAATATCATATCACTATAAAAATTGCAATTTATTACGGGTACAACTCGGAACATCACATAAGCAAATAAAAGAACGAACGCATTTATAGATCTAAAAACCAAAGTGACCGAAAAAACAAAAGAAGAAGAAGAAGAAAGAAAACAAGAAAATAGAAAAACAACTAGAAAATTTGTAGTTGATGGTAATAAAAGGACAATTTGTCATCTGATTTTAATCAAGTGCATTGTTTACATTTGGGAATTAAATTAGCACTGGCCCAATGATAGGTTAATTAACCTAAAAAAATGGGCTGGAATTGGATCAATAACCTTATTTAGTATTGGCCCAAAGATAGGTTACAAGATTGATGACTTATGGGCTTTAATTATTTAGTCTGTTACATGGTCCAAGAATTCTTGGCCCAACTAAAATGGTGTGAAATGGATTATTGAATGCAAACTAATGTGCAATTATATCTGAATCATTTAAATAATTTAATCCAAACTTTTCATTTTTAAAAAAAGTAGATGTTCGCTTGTTATACACAAAATATAATTTATTTTATTATATTAATAATATGTGATATTATATTGTTTTTAATATAAAATATAGTTTATATAAATATTATTAAGTTTAAAATATAGTTATTTTATGTTATACAATATTTTCATTTTCTAAAAAATTATCTTTTTTTAAACAATAAATTACACATAATGTTGATGTGAATTTTATGGTTCAAATTCAATACAAATTATATTATTATAATTCTTCGAACTTAATACAAATATTTCAACTCACTAAAAAAATTCAGCATAACAATAAATTATATGGTTTAAACTATACATAATATTTTATTTTAAAAAATTATTTAATGTTTTTTTTTTATGTTTTTAGTTCAAATTCATATAAGAATTTAATCTACTATTTATTCAAGTCCAACACATACATCATAATAAAAATAAAAAATTCTAAGAAAATATAATCCACATTTTAGATATAATATTTTGTTATAATATAAGTAATGCTTATGTCAAATTAAAGATTACAAAAATGATAAAGTAAGTGTTTGAGCAGTGTATTTGAACCATATATAGCAGCACTTATTTTGTCACAGATTATAAAGAGACTTGAATCTTTTGTCTGCCCTGACCATTAATTCATATCTGTTGTTCAGTTCTTGTTTGTTGTGATTAAAGATATCTCTCACATTCACCTTGTGTTAAAGACCTAGTCTTTCTGCGATTTCTCTCTTCCATTCTCTTTCGCAGGAACATATGAAATGAACAGGGCGATTGGTCTCAGTTCAATCTCCAGGCAAATCAGTCCTTCTAATATTCTTGAGCAGTCTGCACCAACACTGAAAATGGCTTTTATGATCTTTCTATGTTCACCAATCCTTTGTCAAATGGCTCGAAAAAGGGGGAGACGAAGACATTGAATAGTCATTAAGTGAAAAAACTTAAATTAAGGGGGAGTTAGTTGTTAGGGGGAGATAATGCATATTTTAAAACTCTACGTGTGATTTTCTTGTGGTTACTGACTAACTGTGCTATATGCATGATCTGGATGATTCAGCATTATGTAATATTCATTAGTTTATCTCTATCTGATAAAACTGCATACTGGGAGTCCTGAGTTCACTGTCTGTTCAAATTGTGATCAGATTGCGGTGTTTAAAAATATTTGCAGGACAGAAGATTTTCGATCCAAATGCCCAAAGGGGAGATTGATAAAGTAAGTGTGTTAGCATATATATCGAAAATCTAATGATCTTCAATTACATGCAGGATATTACAAAGATACGATAATCAGGAAGGAAAGGTTAGTTATTTGGAGACATTGAAGGAAAGAAGATCAATAAGATATGCATAATCTTAAAAATATAGAACAAGATATGGAAAGGAAGGAAAGCAAACAAAACATAACATACTCAAAGATACATGCATGAAATAGAAGATTCAATCACCAACTGTCTAGAGATATTCAAGGAAAGAATCTGATCTTTGAAGGAGAGATTTGATAGTTAATCAAGGTTGATATGGTGAAGATATCTTTGTGTTCAAGACATACAAGTATAAATAGACTACGGGCATAAGAGGAAGAGCATCTCTCTGTTACATTATATTCATTATCATATGCAGAGAAAGAAACTTCCTATTTGAGATGGACGGTTTACTTGAGAGCTAATATCGTAGTATAGTTCCACCAAGAAGGCGAACTGTTAGTTCAAGACATACAAGTATAAATAGACTACGGGCATGAGAGGAAGAGCATCTCTTTGTTACATTACATTCATTATCATATGCAGAGAAAGAGACGTCTTATTTGAGATGAACGGTTTTATTTGAGAGCTAATATCGTAGTACAGTTCCACCAAGAAGGCGAACTGTCACTGAACCACTCATTGGTTTCTACTGTGCTCGGGAGAGTACAACCTGCTGGGCTCGGGAGAGTACAACCTACTGGGCTCGGGAGAGTTCTGATTTCTGCCGTACGGGAGTCGGCAGCCAAATCCATCTAGGGGACTCTCAAGTAAGTTGTTAGAAGAGAGTGATATAGGGTTGATTAATATTAGAGGAAGTCTAATGACGTGCAAGTCCAAACTATGTAATTGTGGGAACAAACACTCTATCTAATAAAAATACTTGAGAGGAAGAAGGGATTCTTCCTCGAAATTGTTGTAAGTATTATTTCGCTTCTGCATAATTCAATTATAGTTTGAATTAGTACTGAACACAACACATGCACACGAATTCTGATCTAACAAAAAATATAAGTAACTTGATATATATATTATACGTATGAAATGAATTTGAAATGGAAAAAAAAAATTGAATTTTAAATTATTAATAAGAAATCCAAACATATATACTAAAAAAACAAATAATTCAACCATAATAAATATATTCTAGATTTTAGATATAATATTTTATTATAATATATGCAATATTATAATAAAATTAAAGAAAAAAATGAATTTGACATATCATACGTAAAAATTAGATTTGAAATGAAAAAAACAATGTAATTATTATATCTTTTTAGTAAAAACTAAAAAAACGAAAAGAAAAAAAAGTTGAAGAATTTGATTCACTCAGCCGTGTGAATTCGATTTTTAGAGCTCTTTTATGTTTTTTTTAAAGCAAACAATTAATAAATAAATTTATAAAAACACATGTCATTTAATCATGAAAAAAATATTAAAGTAATATTCACTGTCTTTTTTTTCTCATATATAATAGAAGATTTTTTTTTCTTTTTTTGGAAAATTAAAGCTTTTCATTAATCACTTGAGCTCTTTTAGTGCAGTTACTTCTCTTGCAACTTGATAACTATCTTGTAAAGTAACTTCCTGTTGGCTGTCGAGACCAACAAATTGATAGGATATATTTTATCTATATTTCTTTATCTTATTTCCCTTGATTTTGGTTTATAACCATGCTTAGTTCTTGAGTTTTGATTAAAGATTGTGTTTTGTAGGGCAATTGGATGGATTGATGCACTTTGGATATAAAATGATGGATTTGAAGATGTGCAAGGACCAGCTAAAGTTTGTACGTAAGGCGTGGGCACGCCTTACCGTCGGATTTGAAGATGTGCTAGTACCAGCCAAAGTTTTTGCATAAGGCGTGAGCACGCCTTACCTTCGGACAAAGCAGTTAAAGAAAAATTGCGTAAGGCGTGGGCACGCTTTAGCTCGAAACGCCCACTAACAGAAATGAACATAACTGCCCATTCTTAATTCTCCACTAAGTGATGACAGTTACTTATGTTTTATGATGATAATTATTGTTAGAATTAGTGGGTGGTAGGAGAGACTATATATTTTGGAAAGTTATGGAGAGAAAGAAAAACCTTGAATTTGATACATTCATTTGATTTTTATTTTTGCTGCAATTCTCCATGAAAGGCTAAGCTTCATCTTTTCATCCAAGGTAATTATAGAAGACTATGTTCGTCCGAATTGTGAGATCTAATTAGTTTTTATTTGTTCTTTCATTTTCGTTATTCATATATTTTATGTGTGCGATAAATCTTATTGTTTTGATGATTGAATGAGGTGGCCAATCTTTCAACTGTTGAAACAATATGTTGCCAATTAGATTGTTAAACCCGTAATTGTTTAACCATTCTAATATAAGTGGTACAATAACATGATTATTTGAACCAATCTGTTATGGAGATAAGTGATCAAGCTTAAATAAACCTACATGTGTGTTTGTTGGCTAGAATTGGTGGTCTCTCTCTACCTAATGCTATTGGTAAATTAAATTCTACGATCGTATCTAGAATTGTTTATTGATAAGGGAAATAATTAGAGGTCGTTCCTTGATTATCGAACAACTAAGGAGAGATAGGTTGTTTTGGTCATACCAACAACTATAACCAATTTAATGATTGAATGAAAGAACCATTTTTGCATCCATGATCGATTCTACGAACATATTATGAAGTTAACCCTTGGTTGACTTTGTTTAAATTGAATTTCACTCACATTACATATTGTTCTTGTTCAATTGAATATTGTCATTCACCAAATCTAAACCCCCCCGATTTTAGTTACAACAAAAGAATAAAAACTACCAATCTCTATGGATAGGATCCTTGTTCATCACTATCACAAATCTTTAAGAACAAGTGTTTTATTATTTGTTAGTCTCGACAACCAACAATTTTTTGGCGCCGTTGCCGGGGATTGGTGTCAAGTTGATTTATTCTTTTATATTATTTTTCTTTTGTTATTTGTTCATTTTTATGCCCCGTTCTTCTCGTACATGTGAACTACAATTTGATCCTGAAATTGAAAAGACTGTTAGAAGATTGAGGAGAGAAACAAAATTTAGAAAGCAAGCATTATCTTCATCCTCTCTCGGATTGAATTTAGCAGTATCGTTGGCTGACTCTTCAAGTGATTCTGAAATAGAAATAGAGCCAACCATGGCTAATACAGAAAGAACATTGAGAGAATTGGCTACACCACCAAATGTAAATCAACAACCACTTTGCATTCAATTCCCAGCTGTGGAGGGTGACTTTGAGTTGAAATCCGGATTAATCCATCTTCTTCCAAGATTCCATGGATTAGAAAATGAAGACCCCCACAAACATTTAAAAGAGTTCCATGTAGTTTGCTCTAGCATGAAACCACAGGGTGTCACGGAGGAACAAATCAAGCTACGTGCTTTCCCATTTTCCCTAGCCGATAAAGCAAATTATTGGCTATTTTATGTGCCATCTGGTTTTGTGACTACATGGACGGGAATGATTTTGTTATTCCTTTTGTTGCAAGAGTTTAATTTGGAGATACATGATAAGAAGGGCACATAAAATTTGGTTGCAGATCATCTCAGCAGATTGATCTCGAGTGAAAGTGCATCGCCACTGAAAGATGAATTTCCAGATGAGTATCTCTTTTCTATTCAAAATAGTAATCCTTGGTATGCTGACATTGCTAATTATTTAGTAACTAGAACTTTTCCAAGTAATTTGTCTAGAGCCCAAAGAAATGAATTCAAAAGTGATGCCAAATATTATGCTTGGGATGATCCTTATCTGTGAAAATATTGCTCGGATCAAATTATTCAAAGATGTGTGCCCGAGCATGAAACTCATTCTATTTTGCAATTTTGCCATTCTTATGCATGTGGAGGACATTTTGGTCCAAAAAGAACAGCTCGTAAGGTGCTAGAAAGTGGATTGTTTTGGCCTACTTTATTTCGTGATTCATATTTGTTTTGTAAGACTTGTGAGCAATGCCAAAAAACTGGAAGCTTAGGACATAGTGATCAAATGCCACTTAACCCCATTCTTATTTGTGAAATATTTGATGTATGGGGGATTGACTTTATGGGTCCTTTTCCTTCTTCTTTCGGTAATGTTTACATTCTTCTTGTTGTGGATTATGTGTCGAAATGGGTGGAAGCTAAGGCTACTGGTACTAACGATGCTAAGGTTGTTGTAGATTTTGTCAAATCTCATATTTTTGCTAGGTATGGGACTCCAAGGGCAATAGTGAGTGATCGTGGCACTCATTTTTTCAACAAAGTGTTTGAAGCCTTATTGAAAAAGTATAATGTTACCCATCAAGTTTCAACTGCATATCACCCACAAACGAGTGGGCAGGTTGAAATATCCAATAGAGAAGTCAAGTCTATACTTGAGAAGACTGTTAATCCAAACCAAAAAGATTGGAGTATACAACTTGATGATGCACTTTGGGTTTACCGAACGGCTATAAGACTCCTATTGGTATGTCCCATTACCGTTTGGTATATGGTAAATCCTGTCACTTGCCGGTAGAGTTGGAACATCGAGCATATTGGGCTATCAAACAATGCAATATGAAAATGGATGAAACGGGTAAAGAGAGAAAATTATAGTTGCAAGAGCTAGAGAAAATTCGTCATGAAGCTTACGAGAGCTCAAGGATTTACAAAGAAAAAACAAAAGCATTCCATGATCGTATGATTTCCAGGAAAGAAGTTTATGTTGGTAAAAAAGTCTTACGTTTTCATTCTAAATTGAAATTGTTTCCTGGTAAGTTGCATTCCAAATGGATTGGGCCTTTTATTGTAACTAACGTATTTCCTTATGGCGCAGTTGAGATACAGAATCTAGATACGGACCGAATTTTCAAAGTCAATGGTCGTCGTTTAATGATCTTTCATGAAAATTATTTAGTTCAAAATGTTGACGATATTGACTTGGAAATTTCAGTTTATCACGGTTGATGAATAGTGATGTCTAGCCAAAGACTATAAAGAAAGGCGCTTTTGGGAGGCAGCCCAAATTTTATGTTTTCTATTGTAGCTTAAAAAAATAGAAAAAAAGGGAGTTTTAGTTCGTTCATTGATGCAGCGAAATTTTTTACGTAAAGCGTGGGCACACTCTAAATTGAGATAAGCACTAATTGGGCCAAATTATGTAGCATAATCACAAACATTCTCTAAATACTCATCAGTTTTCGCATACTCTTCCGAATGGGGGTTGTATCAGAATCAGCGTCGGATGAATCAAAGTTCGGGATTAGACTTGGAGGACCGCTAGCTACGGCTTTGCCCTTCTAGGCTCGGGATGCTCGACTCATCGCAGTCAATTGTTGATGGAATTGTGGCTATGGACGACGACAATGGTGTCGCCGCAGGGCTGCGGCGGAGAACGGCGACGGTGGTTGGCGCGGCTGGGCACGAATGCGGCAAAGGACGGCGAAGATAGAGGTGATAGCAGCAGCTGAATGTGGACGGCTGCGCGATGGAAAATACAGATGACGGCGACGGTGACGGCAAATAGGTACCGCTAGGCGAAGGCGATGGTTGCACGACGACAGCTGCGGTGAAGGTGCGCGACTGTGGTTGGCGCGACTTGGCGCGAATATGGAAAATGGGACAGTGGTTGCGACAAAGGGCGGCGACGGTAGCTGCGGCGAAGGTGGGCGACTATGGTCGGCGCGGCTGGGCGCGAATGCGGAAAACGGGACAGCGGTTGCGGCGTGACTGGGCGGTGACGGTTTCCTTTCCTTGGTTTGCCTTTGAAGATTACAGCTGGGAGAAAAAATTTAAGAATGCAAGGGTTTTCGGAAATAATAAAATAAAGAAAGAAATAAAACAAAAACAAACAAACAAACAAAAAAAAAAAAAAGAAAAAAAAGAAAAGGAAAATGGGGGCTAAGATGTCTCTAGCGGCTGATTGCAAATAAGGCGTGCCCACGCCTTACCCAAAATCGTCAACTAAGGAAGAATTCAAGGATTGTGAATCAGCAGAACTATTTCAATAAGGCATGGGAACACCTTATGTAATTTCTAGTATGCTCGAAAATTGAGTGTCTCAATTTAGAGTGTGCCCATGCTTTACGTAAAATTTTTCGCTGCATCAATGAACGAACTAAAACTCCCTTTTTTTTTTTTTTTTTTTTTTAAAGCTACAATAGAAAACATAAAATTTGGGCTGCCTCCCAATAGCGCCTTTCTTTATAGTCTTTGGCTAGACATCACTATTCATCAACCGTGATAAACCGGAATTTCCATGTCAATATTGTCAACGTTTTGAACTAAATTATTTTCATGAAAGATCTTTAAACAATGACCATTGACCTTAAAACTTCGGTCAGTATCTAGATTCTGTATCTCAACTGCGCCATAAGGAAATACGTTAGTTACTATAAAGGCCCAATCCATTTGGAACGCAACTTACCAGGAAACAATTTCAATTTAGAATGAAAAAGTAAGACTTTTTGACCAACATAAAATTCTTTCCTGGAAATCATACGATCATGGAATGCTTTCATTTTTTCTTTGTAAATCCTTGAGCTCTCGTAAGCTTCATGAAGAATTTCCTCTAGCTCTTGCAACTGTAATTTTCTCTCTTTACACGCTTCATCAATTTT
Organism: Caryopteris x clandonensis; assembly: GCA_028749325.2. Lineage (NCBI taxonomy): Eukaryota > Viridiplantae > Streptophyta > Magnoliopsida > Lamiales > Lamiaceae > Caryopteris > Caryopteris x clandonensis. The sequence goes on from JAPYKT020000012.1 coordinate 2,533,353, forward strand.
CATATTGCATTGTTTGATAGCCCAATATGCTCGATGTTCCAGCTCTACCGGCAAGTGACAGGGTTTACCATATACCAAACGGTAAGGGGACATACCAATAGGAGTCTTATACGCTGTTCGGTAAGCCCAAAGCGCATCATCAAGTCGTATACTCCAATCTTTTCGGTTTGGATTAACAGTTTTCTCAAGTATAGACTTGACTTCTCTATTGGATATTTCAGCCTGTCTACTCGTTTGTGGGTGATACGCAGTTGAAACTCGATGGGTAATATTATACTTTTTCAATAAGGCTTGAAACACTTTGTTGCAAAAATGAGTGCCACGATCACTCACTATTGCCCTTGGAGTCCCGTACCTAGCAAAAATATGAGATTTAACAAAATCTACAACAACCTTAGCATCGTTAGTACGAGTAGCCTTAGGTTCCACCCATTTCGACACATAATCCACAACAAGAAGAATGTAAACATTACCGAAAGAAGAAGGAAAAGGACCCATAAAGTCAATCCCCCATACATCAAATATTTCACAAATAAGAAAGGGGTTAAGTGGCATTTGATCTCTATGTTCTAAGCTTCCAGTTTTTTGGCATTGCTCACAAGTCTTACAAAACAAATATGAATCACGAAACAAAGTACGCCAAAACAATCCACTTTCTAGCACCTTACGAGCTGTTCTTTTTGGACCAAAATGTCCTCCACATGCATAAGAATGGAAAAATTGCAAAATGGAATGAGTTTCATGCTCGGGCATACATCTTCGAATAATTTGATCCGAGCAATATTTCCACAGATAAGGATCATCCCAAGCATAATATTTGGCATCACTTTTGATTTTATTTCTTTGGGCTCTAGACAAATTACTTGGTAAATTCTAGTTACTAAATAATTAGCAATGTCAGCATACCAAGGATTACTATTTTGAATAGAAAAGAGATACTCATCTGGAAATTCATCTTTCACTAGCGATGCACTTTCACTCGTGATCAATCTGCTGAGATGATTCTGTGCCCTTCTTATCACGTATCTCCAAATCAAACTCTTGCAACAAAAATATCCAATGAATAAGTCTCGGTTTGGATTTCTTTTTCTTGAGCAAGGACTTCAAAGCTGCATGATCATAAAAAATAATTACTTTAGCTCCATGTGAATACGATCGAAATTTCTCTAAAGCAAATACAATGGCTAGAAGTTCTTTTTCTGTTGTAGAGTAATTGCTCAGTGCACTATCAAGTGTTCTTGATGCGTAATAAATGACATGTGGAGATCGATCAATTCTTTGTCCCAGGACAGCTCCAACCGCGTAATTACTCGCATCACACATGATTTCAAAAGGGAATTTCCAATTTGGTGGTTGGATAATCGGTGTTGATGTTAACTTTTCCTTCAGACAATCAAATGCATCTTTGCATGCATCATTGAATTCAAAATTCACATCCTTCTGTAACAGTGTAGTTAGGGGATAGGTAATCTTTGAAAAATCCTTGATAAAGCGACGATAAAAACTTGCGTGACCAAGAAAGGAACGAACATCCCGCACACTTACGGTGTAAGACAAAGATTTTATAACATCTATCTTAGCTTTATCAACTTCAATTCCCCTTGCTGAAACAACATGTCCTAAAATAATACCTTGATCAACCATGAAATGACATTTTTCATAGTTCAAAATAAGGTTTTTTTTTTCTATGCATCGTTGAAGGACTTTTGAAAGGTTAGTAAGAAATAAGTCAAAAGAATCACCATAGACTGTAAAGTCATCCATAAATACCTCTATGATATTCTCTACATAATCCGAGAAAATACTAACCAGACATCTCTGAAATGTGGCCGGAGCATTACAAAGTCTGAAAGGCATACGTCGGTATGCAAATGTGCCAAAAGGACATGTGAATGTCGTTTTCTCCTGATCTTCCAATGCAATTGGAATTCGGTGGAAACATGAATAACCATCAAGACAACAATAATGAGTTCAACCGGCTAAACGTTCAAGCATTTGATCAATAAAAGGAAGTGGAAAATGATATTTTCTAGTTAAAGCATTCAACTTCCTATAATCGATACATACTCTCCATCCATTTTGAACTCTAGTAGCCACCAACTCACCTTCACAATTTTCTACTACAGTAATACCTATTTTCTTCGGAATGACTTGGGCCGGACTTACCCATTTGCTATCGGAAATTGGATAGATCATACCTGCATCAAGGAGTTTCAAGACCGGACTCAATGCGTTTATGTCCCCAATTGTCCATCCAATGGCTTCTTTAATCTCTTTGAACACTCGGATTAACTTTTCCTCTTCCAAAGTGGAGAGCTTGCTAGAAATGATCGCCGGTAGAGTTTCTCCTTCTCCCGAGAAAATATACTTTAAATGTTCGGGAAGAAGTTTTAACTCCAACTTAGGTGCCTGAACAAGTGAAGGAAGAAGTTTAGTGTGAGAAACAGGTAATTCAACATAAGAAACATTAAACCTCCAAGGTGTCAATGATTCTAGCTCCCAAATTGCATCGTACAAATTAGGGTCAACATCAAACTTCCTCATGTACTCGTGTGAACTTTCAAGAGTTAAGTTCCTACTAAGTACAACTTTCAACTTATCATCATCACTCATATCAAAGATATTCTATGCTAGAGAATCAATGACATCCACAACAAAAACAGAAGACACATTACTTGGATATCTCATGGCCTCATATATATTAAACTTAATAATCTCACCATCAAATTCCATAGTAAGTGAACCATTAAACACATCAATTTTTGTTCTAGATGTTTTCAAAAAATCTCTCCCTAACAAAATTAAAGAATGAGATGATTCATCCTCTTCCATATTCAGCACATAAAAATTAGCAGAAAATATTAATTCATTCACTTGAACTAACACATCCTCTAATACGCCTTCAGGATAAACATTAGACCTATCAGCCAATTGGATAATCACACCAGTTTCTTTTAAAGGACCAATATTCAAAGATGAATAAATAGATAATGGCATGACATTAATTGAAGCTCCGAGATCTAACATTGCTCTTTCAACTCTCACATTACCAACTTTACAAGGAATATAAAACATACCCGAATCCTTGCATTTAGGAGGTAACTTTTTCTGGAGAACAGCCGAAACATTTTCAACCATACTTACAAACTCATTACCTTTCAGCTTTCTCTTGTTTGTGCATAATTCTTTCATAAATTTGGCATACCGTGGTACCTTTTTTATTGCATCGAGTAAAGGGATGTTTACCTCGACCTTACGATAGGTATCCAAGATTTCTTTTTCCTCTTCCTCCTTCTTGGATTTAGAGAATCTAGCAGGGAAAGGAGGTCTCGGTGTGATAACCTTTGGTAGTGGCTCAGAATGAAGTTCTTTGGGTAGATCGCTTTGAGTTCGAGGAACTTCAACATCCTTTTCCATTTCTTCCACCAAGTTCCTTCCACGAGACGACTCGGGAACATCCTCTAGTCTTTTTCCACTTCTCAGAGTGATTGCGTTTGCATTTTGCTTTGGATTTACAATTGTTTGAGATGGTAATTTACCTTGAGACTCCATTTGACTCACACATGAAGCCAGTTGGCCCACTTGGTCTTCTAGCTTCTTCAAACTTGTTCTCGTTTCCTGTTGAAATTGTCGTGTGTTAAGTGCAAGATTTTTAACAATGTCTTCAAGAGACATACCTGAATTCGAGGAAGACTATTGTTGATGAGGAAGAAGTTGCTTAGGCTGAAAGTTTTGGAATTGGGGCCTTGAACTATAATTGAAGTTCGGATGATCTCTCCAACCAGGATTATATGTATTGTAGTATGGATCATACTTTCTTTGTGTTGGTCCTGAAAATCCCCCAACTACATTAGCTTGCTCATGGGGCTCATCTTGAAGCGTCGGGCACATGTCAGTTGGATGTTCCATGGAAGCACAAATCCCACATGCCTTAACTTGTTGAACATTTCCTGCAACCATTTTCTGAACAAGTGAAGAAGAACTTACCTCATTCACTTTTCTGTAAGATATATCATGCCTAACTCCAAATTGTTGAGAATTAGCAGCTATGGTGGTAATTAAGTCTCTAGCCTCGGTAGGCGTTTTGTTTACTATAGCACCTCCACTGGCGGCATCCATCATCCTTCTCTCTATGGGAAGCAATCCTTCATAAAAATATTGTATGAGAAGCTGCTATGATATTCCATGTTGAGGGCAACTTGCACTAAGTTGTTTAAACCTTTCCCAATACTCGTGAAGCCCTTCTGAATATTTTTGCTTAATTCCACAAATTTCCCTTCTAATACTTGCAGCTTTTAAAGCGGGGAAAAATTTGTCAAGGAATAAGAAAACCATTTCCGTCCATGTAGTTACAGAACCAGATGGCAAATAAAATAGCCAATCCTTTGCTTTATCGGCTAGGGAAAATAGGAAAGCACGTAGCTTGATTTGTTCCTCCGTGACACCCTGTGGTTTCATGCTAGAGCAAACTACATGGAACTCTTTTAAATGTTTGTGGGGGTCTTCATTTTCTAATCCATGAAATCTTGGAAGAAGATGGATTAATCCGGATTTCAACTCAAAGTCACCCTCCACAGCTGGGAATTGAATGCAAAGTGGTTGTTGATTTACATTTGGTGGTGCAGCTAATTCTCTCAACGTTCTTTCTGCATTAGCCATGGTTGGCTCTATTTCTGTTTCAGAATCACTTGAAGAGTCAGCCAACAATACTGCAAAATTCAATCCGGGAGAGGATGATGATAATGCTTGCTTTCTCAATTTTGTTTCTCTCGTCAATCTTCTTGTAGTCTTTTCAATTTTAGGATCAAATTGTAGTTCACCTGTACGAGAAGAACGGGGCATAAAAATGAACAAATAACAAAAAAAAAAAAGAATAAATCAACTTGACACCAATCCCCGGCAATGACGCCAAAAATTTGTTGGCTGTCGAGACCAACAAATAATAAAACACTTGTTTTTAAAGATTTGTGATAGTGATGTACAAGGGTCGTATCCACAGAGATTGGTAGTTTTATTCTTTTGTTGTAACTAAAATCGGGGAGGGGGGGGGTTTATATTTGGTGAATGACAATATTCAATTGAACAAGAAAAATATGTAATGTGAGTGAAATTCAATTTAAACAAATTCAACCAAGGGTTAACTTCAGAATATGTTCGTAGAATCGATCATGGATGCAAAAATGGTTCTTTCATTCAATTATTAAATTGGTTATAGTTGCTGGTACGACCAAAACAACCTATCTTCTCCTTAGTTGTTCGATAATCAGGGTACGACCTCTAATTATTTCCCTTATCAATAAACAATTCTAGATACGATCGTATAATTTAATTTACCAATAAACAATTCTAGATACGATCGTATAATTTAATTAGGTAGAGAGAGACCACCAAGTCTAGCCAACAAACACACATGTAGGTTTATTTAAGCTAGATCATATATCTCCATAACAGATTGGTTCAAATAATCATGTTATTATACCACTTATATTAGAATGGTTAAACAATTACGGGTTTAACAATCTAATTGGCAACATATTGTTTCAACATTCGAAAGATTGGCCACCTCATTCAATCATCAAAATAATAAGATTTATCGCACACAGAAGATATATGAATAACGAAAAATGAAAGAACAAAGAAAAACTAATTAGATCTCACAATTCGGACGAACATAGTCTTCTGTAATTCCCTTGGATGAAAAGATGAAGCTTAACCTTCCATGGAGAATTGCAGCAAAAATAAAAATCAAAAGAGTGTATCAAATTCTAGGTTTCTCTTTCTCTCCATAACTCTCCAAAATATATAGTCTCTCCTACCACCTACTAGTTCTAACAATAATTATCGTCATAAATAATAAGTAACTGCCATCACTTAGTGGAGAAATAAGAATGGGCAGTTATGTTCATTTCCGTTAGTGGGCGTTTCGAGCTAAGGCGTGCCCACGCTTTATGCGATTTTTCTTTAACTGCTTTGTCCGAAGGTAAGGCGTGCCCACGCCTTATGCAAAAACTTTGGCTGGTGCTAGCACATCTTCAAATCCGACGGTAAGGCGTGTCCATGCCTTACGTACAAATTTGGCTGGTCCTTGCACATCTTCAAATCCACCATTTTATATCCAAAGTGCATCAATCCATCCAATTGCCCTACAAAACATAATCTTTAATCAAAACTAAAAAACTAAGCATGATTATAAACTAAAACTAAGGGAAATAAGATAAAGAAATATAGATAAAATATATCCTATCACTTCCTCTTGTCAAAAGCGCTCAAAATCGACACTAAACTCAAAGTGAGTAAAGTAATATGTTACTTTGTTTGCTAAACAAGGACTATAAACATATTTTTTGTTGTTGAAACCCTTCGTAACACGTACCATCTAAGTAACGACTAACATAATAATTCAAACATTCATACTTGGATCAGGTGGCTTCCAAACATAGCAAGTAACCACTTGATCAGATCGAGATTGAGGCCGAGTGGCTACCTTCTCCATCTCCATCAAAAAACTTGTCTTCTTAGAGATGATTGCTTCATCATCAAAAAGTTTTTCTAAAAAATAAAACATATTTCTCGTTGTCCAAAGTGAGCATGTAGGTGTAACACAACTATATTGAGCTAGTTGCCAATATGATATCAAGGCAATGCCAAAAGAACTCTTTGAAGGCTTTATGAAAATAGATTCACTCATACCTAACTTATTTGCAACACAACATTGAAGAGAAAACTGGGCATGTGATTCAAACTCAATGTGCTGGATTCAAGTCTTTGGATAATTTTAATTTATTTTAATCAATTTAATTTTTGTTTCAAATTTTATTATATAGTTTGTAATTTGTTTTGTTAGTTTAAAAATTATTTAATAATTAATTACTGGACTTTGATTTGGTAAATATTTTTATTTTATATTTTATTAGTTGATTTTTAATTTTTTTGTAATAATTTATATATTTTATAATGTGTTATATATATAATATATAAAATCAATTCAATTTAACAACTTTTTATTTATGAAGATAATTTTGTAAATTTTATCTGAATATTTTTATAATTATTTATAAATTTATTATTTGAATTTGGATCTTATATATGTTGAACATTTCTGGTTATTTCCTATTTGCTATATACATAAATTTTGATTTTATTCTAGATTATTTGTTTCTTTAAGTATTTTCTTATTATATTTCATAATTTTTTTATAATTCAAATAACTTTCCGATTTCTTTTTTTTCTTCTCATTATCGTATTTTAGAAAAATTGATACTTTAATTATAATTTTGGAAGACATGGCAATAATTGGGATCGAGTGGTGCTGCTGTCTGCTGCGTTAACAAGATATATTCTTATGATCAGATGTATTTGAGGATTGTTTATAATTCAAATAAGAGTATTGTAGTAAAAATAGTAAGTTAGAATTTTCCTTCTAAATTACTTGCTATTTTTGGAAATTTAGGAAACCAAACATAAATATATATTTTTGGTTTTTTTCACTTTAATTTTGAAAAATTTATAATTTTTTCGTATCAATTATGTTTTATGAAAAATATACCAACTTAATCATTTTTTATTTTTTTTCAATCTGGTATACATATTGCATATTTATAAATAAAATAATAATTTTAAAATATAAAATATTTTTTTCTTAAATTTATTGTTTTAAATTTTAATATAAAATAAAATTGTAAGATATTTTTCTAGCCAGGAATAATTAAAATATAAGAATTGAAGGAAAAGTGTTTCGGTTCATGCATACTGGAATGACTTTCCTACACACACTTTAACAAAATTGAAACAATCCATTTTTATACTTTTTGTAGATGTGGTATGATTCTTCGATTTTAATTTTGGAATTGTCGATTTTTAGAATCGTAAAAAATAAAATCAAAATTAAGTTATACATAGATAATTTTTTATATTACAGATCAGGAATCATTGTTTCGGAACCGAACCAATAATTTAGAACCAACGATTTCCAAAACCATCTACCCTGAAACCAAAATTAAACCCAATTAGAACGGAACCCTAAAAAATAATTATGTTTACAAAAAGATCCCTTTTAAAAGAATAGTACTTGAAAGAGAAAAATTTGACAGATTTCAAGGGGAACCAAATCCCTTTAAGGTGGCAAATAGATTTTACTGTATTTCCAATTATTAGATTGAAATTGCACAATATTGCTCTCCATCATTATTTACACTTGAATGAATGGTTTATTAAAATTAAAATTAAAATTAAAACAATAGTATTAATGATCAAAAGTCTAAGTTTGTAGGCCTGGACAGTTTCTCAAGGTGCTGGAAAAGTCAAATTAAAAGTCCACCCAAAAATTAAAGAAATTACCCAGAAAAATATTTAATATTTGCGCTAATTTGCAGTAGTCATAGTACAGCGTTGTTTTGGGAAAAGAAAGGAAATATTGAATCTAGAAAGTAGAATTTTAGAAAGAGAAAAAAAGAAAAGAAATATTGAATCTAGAAAGTAGAATTTTAGAAAGATTATAGAAATGCTAATGAAGTCCAAGTGGGGGATTAAATTGATTTTTAATTGAAAAAATAATTAAACTTGATAAAGACACTATATTTATTTTTGGAAAATGGATAGACAGATGCATTAACCATTTTTTTGAAATAAAAGACCTACAAAGAAACTATAGAGGCAAAATCACCAAATGTATTAATTCTGTAATTAATTTCTTAGATTGAGAAAATTGCAGAATACGTCATGTAATCTTTTTACGACTTCATATAATTTCATCTTTAATTTTCTAATTACGTAAATTTTAGTTTTACTTCATCCAAAAATTAAATTTATTAGGGTGAAATTATCTTCCATATGCAGTTTTGTATTTTTTTTAGTGATTTTTATATTAATTATATTTAAAATAGTGGAGATTGAAGTTAAAGAGAACTACACAATCAATCAGAAATTTAATTTTTAGGCGAAATAAATTCGTATAATTAAAAGAATAAAAGATGAAATTGCAAAAAGAAAAAGATGCATGACATATTTTAGAATTCTCCAAAAATATGAAACTTACTTTGTAATTTTTCGATGTTAGTGAACTTAGTGCACAAAAAAGTCGACAAAATCATAGTAGTTTAAGAATTGTTTGACAATGAATTAAGACTGGAAAGTAAATGACTACATTACTTTGGTTCAGTAAACGAGCAATGTGTTTAAGAGAAGAAACCCCATAATTACTAAATAATTACACCATTAATTGTAACTTTACGATTATACTATATAGAATAGGTATGAACTGCGGCTTGGATGGACCCCAGGGACAGGGGGCGCCTAGCTACAGCCGCCCCCCTCATCTTCTCACAAATGTACTTTTAGTACCTATATTTTGTAAAAATATAATTGTTGTCATTTTTAATAGCCTCTTCGCTCTTTTTTATTTTTTTAATTAAAAATATAAAATTTTGTTTTTGGTAAATAGATGATGGAACACTTTTCTAAAAACAATTAATTTACAATTATACAACTTTGTTAATTTTTTTAATTTGACCGATTCGATCATATACATGCTTGTTTGTAGAATAAAAAAAAAATTAACTTTTAACGTTGACTAATATAACAAGATCTAAAATTTTGAAATAATAATTTTTTTTGGGATAAAACATATTTTATCCATGAATAATTAAATGAAATCCATTTAAAAGAAAATTCTAGTAAGAAATTGGACTTAAATCATAATATAGCAAATTAAGTTTGTGCGTGAACTTATGACACTTGAAGGAATTCTCACTCAACTAATTTCTTTATATTTATCACAAAATCATAAACTTTAACAATTTGTTTTTTGGTGAATTTACTAAAATTCAATATTTTCTCTCCAATTTTAGAAATATATTAACGTTAAAACATATTAACCAATCATAGAGGCAGAAAAAGAGATCCTACATTTGGTGTACATACATTTTTGTGAATTGATATTACCTCCATTAAAAAAAAAAATATGTTTTCTCATGATACAATTTTATAATTTTGGTCAATTTAATGAAGCCACCATTATCTAAAAACTACAGATTAAGCTGCAGAGGGGCGGCTAATGAAGGAATACAGACAGAGGTATTTTAGAATATAATTGTCCTAGGTTTATTTATCTTACTTTTTATAGATAATGTGGACTCAGGCGGCTGAATCCACCAAAGACGCTCACATAATTTGTATGCATAGAGAATTTAATCTTAAAAAATTCGTATTAAATTAATTATACATTAAATTCAACTTAATCATACAATAAATCAAAATTTTATTTTATACCCATTAATCCTATTCAGTATGTGGCCTCAAATTCTATACCTTTATATATATATATATATATATAATAATAACCTATAATATTTAATTTTATCTAATTTATACCCAATTTCACCAAAATTAGATAACAAGTCATTTCTAATTTCATTTGTCATGTATGCAGTCCGACAGCCGGGTCAACAATTTGAGACAAGTTTTAATAATTTCAGTGAAATAAAGTATATATTGGACAAAATTAAAAGTTAAAAACTATTATAAGAAACTCACCAAATTAGAGATCATGTATAAATAGGTTAAAATCAACAGACATAAATTATAAAATTTCCCAAAAAAAGTACTGAACAAATTAATTATGTATTGTGAATTCATCTTAATGATAAAATAAACTGAAATCTACAACATGGAAAATGGCCTACTTTTATAATTTTCAACCAAAAATCATATGAATCAAGTTGTAAAATTTTTTAATCGAGTCGAACAGCTTAGGTTTTATATCCAGTACCTAAATGGTATTGTGGTTAATACAGTTTAGGGACACTGTCCCAATAGTTGACTGGGAAATTTCCTTCGTTATTGTTCTGCAAGTTCTTATTTTCCTTCTTTACACTATTTTTTTGGACCATGTTTCCAATTACACGACATTTTTATATTGCTAAATTACGGCTTCGTGTGTAATTTCGTACGTTGACAGTTGAAAAAGAATTCGTTGAAACACTCCTTCTCACCAAATATATAAGACTGCAGCAGTGGTTTGTCCAGAGATTGAGGAATAATTACTGAAGAGATGGTGAGGGCACCTTATTTTGACAGAAATGGGATGAAGAAAGGTGCTTGGAGTGATGAAGAAGATAACATTTTGAGGGCTTATATCGAGCAACACGGCCACCGTAACTGGCAGCTCCTGCCATTTTTAGCCGGTAAGGCTAAGCTTCTCTGATTGACGGCGGATATATATATATACTTTTTTTTTTTTGGTGGAAAAACATAAGTACATAATTAGAAGTGAAGTGCATGTAACTTAAATTATCAAATAATCTACTATATATATATATATATTTTTTTTTTTTTGGGATCAGAAACTCAAGTCTAACCCTAATTTATTATGACAATGGAACTCTAACCCACCCCTTTTTCTTGTTAGTGGAGTTTAATGATTGAAGTCAACTATTCCTTGATCAGCCACAATATGATCCATCTCCCTCTCTCACTATATGTGTATATATATATCTGTGTGTATAACTTCAAATTCTTGGATCAATACTAAGTTTAAATCATGAACGTAAACTCATAAACATGTGGAAATTAATTATACCAGGTCTGGCAAGATGTGGGAAGAGTTGCAGACTACGGTGGGTGAATTATCTGAAACCGGGCGTAAGAAGGGGGAATTTCAGCAAGGAAGAAGAGGATCTGATCATCAAATTGCATGCCCTACATGGAAACAAGTAGGAAGTCAACCATCTTCAATATAAAAGATCAAATTTATCCAACGTCCTGGAACTCATTTTGTGATTGTCTTACTGCATGATACAGGTGGGCAGCCATTGCGAAAAAATTGCCCGGAAGAACTGACAATGACATCAAGAATTACTGGCATGCCCACATCAAGAAACGCGGTAAGCGCAATCATGCTGTTACCAGAGCAACCGGCGCTGATCAATTGGGACAAAAAGAACAATCATCTGAAGTCAGCCCCTGTGTAACATCTGATCATAATCAAGAGGAAATTGCTTTCGGAAATGTTTTCACCCCGAGTTTATGTGCTGAAAACCTTGAAAATATCGAAGCTGTTAGCCCAATTGGGGATGCATATTTGGGTGAACAATTTGAAGGGCATCTCTTGTCTGAACAATTTGAAGGGCATCTCTTGTCTGAATTATACTATGATCAGAGCCAAGTCTGCATAGATCTACCTCCATTTCCGGGGGAAGATTTTAATGAATTTGGGTCATGCCTGAATGATATGTTCACCTTCTCTGATTTATCAGATGGTGGACTAACCGATTCTTGGAATTTAACTACTGCAGAATCCCAGGAAATTTTCTGGTTGGACAATTTGGAGAGGAGACACTATGGTACTTTGATGATAATATGAACCGTGTTCAGACATTGAGCATGATGAACGGATGAAGGCTATGGTTTGTTATATATATAGTTTTTGTAAAATATATATATATATATAGATATATATATATATATATATCCTTGAATAAATTTGCTCATGAGAACCTTGAGGTACTTCTTGTTTTGTACTGTATTAGTTATATGTATCTTGGCTCAAGTATTTTTCATGATAAATATATGTATTATGTGCTATGTACGTATCATGAATATTGGTTTCATCATCTTAAATTGATGTTTGTCTTGAGAGTTTCTATATGTATTTTCAGACAAGAACCCAACTAATTAAGAATGTAGATGTATTGTTTAAAACCTTGCTTTGAATTGAATATGGATGGAGCTTCTTAGGTTAACCCCTGGATTTGTAGGCGCAAAATTAAGGTCTTATTAGAGATTTTGGAGGCACAAGGTTTTTCTTACTTCTTTGTTCAACAAGTGAATATCTATGTTGAATTGTAATCTATCATTTTTGCTCTTTTGTGTGTGAACGAAGGCCAAATTAGATCTTCTATTCCATTCCATCTTTTATTATACTTCATCAATGAATGTTGTATATGTAAAACTGGTATGATTATGACATTAGAAACAAATATATACCGTTTATTGATAAAGTTGAAAAAATAAAAATAAAAATGGAATACCATTTAAACCAGCCCGGATGATACATACCTTGGGCCACTCGAGTCTGTAGGATCTGGTCGCTCAGTTTTTACTTCTTCAACAGCAAATTACCATACTTTGGTAATTAACAATGTTTCAATTTATATTTGAAGTAATTTTAGTTTGTATTTATAAGCTTAGTAAAGATTTTTGTTATTAATATAATTTTCTTAGTTTATTTATTATTTGTACTTATACCAAATAATTTTAAGGTAATAATTTTGTATTTTACATTTTTTTATTAATTTTCTGTTTGTTTAATAAGGGAAAATGGCAAATAATTTTATTAGTTAAGTTAATTTAATAAATTTAGTATCGAGAATTTCTTAAAATTATAAAATTTCAGTATATTAAAAATAGATTTATTATAATAATTTGACATAATTTTCAGTTGCAAACCTCCACTTCAGGTGCCCCCTCATTGTCTTGGCTGGAAATTTGACTTTCAAAGTTATTTCCGGCTAAAAATTAGAAACCCAACCAATATTTTGGCCACCTATACAATAGCAGGTGATAGGAATAAATTTGGAGGAAATTTCAATCAATTTATTATAAAACTCTCAATTTTTAGATCTAAATTTTGAAGATTTTTAATTAAAAAGCTTTAATACTTTTCTTCTTTGTCAATTTAAGATATGATTTTAAAATTAGAGTCTGAACTCAAGTTCAAAAGAAAATTAAGAAAATTAGTTCCTACTCTCTTTCCTCTTCACCCATTTGCAACATGCAAAAATAGGAAGACAATCACAATTTTTGTTTTTAATATAAAAACATGTAGATAGATGAATAAAAAAAAAAAAAAAAACCAATTGTGATGATGAGAAAGTCGAATACATGGATAAAAAAAAATTGCTACAGAACAAATATAAAATAGAAGACATATATAAATGTTGTTGTGCTTGAACCTTAAATGAGAATCAAATTTTGAGAGAATATCTTAAATTGGAAAAAAATATAATTAGCCCCAAATTAAAAGGTTTTAAAATTTAACATCAAGAACTTTAAGAGTAAGTGAGCCTTCTAATTAAATTCTCTCCACAAATTACTTCCCATAAACAAGATGGAAAAAGATGTCCATTTCTTGTAAATGACAAATTTTGCAACTTCATTAATAGATAGATAAATTTAGTACAGAATCGGCAAATATTATTTAAAAAAAAAAAAAAAGTATTTTCGATCAAATAATTCTTGGTCATATGTTGTCCAGGTTCCAGGAAGAACTGGAAAAGGTTGATTTAGGTCAACCAGGTTTGTTTCGTAATTCGTCCCATTAGAAGACCATTAACGGACATGTGTTTCACGTGGGTCAAAGTGATTAATATGACAATTTATGAAGAATGAGTGGGATTAATTTATTGGGAAAAGGATAATGGACCAAGATTTTGGAATAATTTTAGACCAGCAACAAAATACATTATTACGTACAACTTGGATTGTTTTATGCTTCTTTTGTTTTTCGTTTTCTTTTAAAATTTATGTAAATATGTTGGCTGGAAAATCGATCATTATGAATGATATAGTGATATTTATTACTTTCAGTTCCATCCTAAGTATGAGTTATATATTTCAAGAATTCAAATTTTTATTTTTATAAATCACATAAATATATATCATTTTAAAATTTTAAAATTTATAATTGTGCGAATTCTTTTATCCATTGATTAAATTTATCCATTCATATATAAGTTGTTCATAAAAATAAAAAAAATAAAAACAAAAAAAAAACTAAATTTTAGCTTTAACTAATAAAATGAGGTCTTTTATTTTTGTAAACATGTGTTTTATAAGGGTCCAATTTTTTTTTAATTTTTACAAACATGTTAATGTAATAAAGGAAATTATAATGTGTGGTCTTATTTGTGTTGAGTAGTAGTTAAATAAATTTCACATTAAAATCAAATAAATATAAAAATGAGACCTTTAAAAAACGTTCAAGACTCACTCAAAACAAATAATAAAGGAAATTATAATGTGTGGGGTGGAATTGGATCAACACCTGCGTACCCAATTTAGGATGGTCCTTAATCGTTTGAACCCAAAATAATATCTCAACCATTTTAATAAATTTGTCCTAACTTTTCACAATATATAACTTTCTAATAAGAGTTTTGCATGCGTGGCAGACGAATAATCCAATCAAACAACTTATTTCACAATTCTATTCCAAATTTGTCATTTTCAACTTAATAACTAGCTTCTAAAGCAACTTTCTCTATTTAAAAGTGTTCAAAATCATGCTACACTCGAGGAAAGTCCTTTGTTTGCTAAACAAGGAATATCAATTTATTTTCCATTGTCCAAACCTTTTCCATCTAGTACTGTCCAAATAACAACCAACATCACAATTCATACTTGGATTAAGTGGCTTCCAAACATAGGGAGCAACCACTTGATGAAATCGAGATTGAGGCCAAGTTGCTACCTTCTCAATCTCCATCAAAATGGTTGTCATGTTAGAGATGATTGTTTCACGATCAAAAGATTTTCTCGAAAAGATAAACATATTTTTCGTTGTTCAAAGTGACCATGCAGGTGCCAAAAGAACTCCTTGAAGCTTCGATGGTTTGATGAAAATAGATTCACTCAAACATGGTTATTTATTATTTTCCTATTTTTCTATTTTCATACTTATTTTTTTCTTATTATATTTCATAATTGTTTTAGAATTTAAATAATCTTCCGATTTTTATTCATTATCGCATTTCAGAAAAGTTCAGTTATAATTTTTGAAAAATTTACATGTGGAAAATTGTGAAGACATAGCAAAAATCGTGGAAAATTGTTTCTGTTCATATGAGATATATATGTAAGGATAGTTGATGATTCTTATTGAATTCTGTACTCAAGCTCACAAATATTTTTCAAATAAGTAATACACATTTTTTTTTTCTGAAATATTCTAAGTTTGTTAATTGATGACATCTCCCCCTAAAACTACTAGTGAATAAATTGTAAGAGTTAAAAAAGGAAAATAAATATATATATATATATATATAATATTAATTACAACTAAAATAGTAAGTTAGATATTTTCGTCAAAATTATTTGCTATATTTTTTTTTTCCTCTTTTCAACTTCATTTTGAAAAACTTATCAATTACCTTTTATGAAAAACATATCAAATTAATTATTATTTTTTATTTTCAATTTGATATCCATATTGCATGCATATAATAAAATAATATTTTTTAAATATAAAATAATTTTTCTTAGATTGATTTTGTTATATTGTGATATTTTAAATATTTTTATATAAAATCAAATTGTGAGATATTTATATTTAAAACAAAGTATTATTAAACAATAATTCATACATATTTATGTATTTATTAAAAAAATTATATCACTATTTTTATAATAAGTTATAATCTGATCATAATTATTTAAAATGTCCAACCATGGGAGAATTACTATTTCTGACTATTATTAACTAGGAATATATTAGATGGTTTCATTTATTTCTTAATATGTAATATCTTCCAAGTACATAAGTAATATTTTAGAAGATTGCTCATTGTATTGCAACGTATTGGTTTATATTTTGGAATGCAACATGACTTAACTTTAAATATATTATTTTTTGCATTGAAAATTATTCTGCTTAACTGTAAAATGTATTATTTTTTTATTTTAGAAGGTATTACTTTTTAATACTATTTAAGCGTAAAATATTATTTTTTATGTTAAAATTTATTACTTTTTATCCATAAGGAGATTACTCTAAAACTAATAATTGCCATAATATCACCAACATGAAGCTCTTATTCATTGTTGTGAACACATTATATATTTCCTTAAAAGTATCGTAGTATTGTTTTTTAGTATTTTAATTTAAAAAATAATCTCATGTAAAGTCTTTGTAAGATCTACTCAGGAAGGAATGTCTTGTCGGATGTCTTCATTAATATGAGATCACTACATTAATTTTAGTATATATTATTATTGATATTTCCAATAAGGCTTGTTCGAAATTTTTAATTTGATTTTATTAAAAGTTCAAATCAAGTTTCAAAAAATAAAATCAATATCATCTTACAAATTATAAATTAAAAAGAAAAAAAAAGGTTTAAACTTCCAATTGATTCTATCAAGTTAAAATTTGTGTAACAAATTAATTATACAGACATTGTAAATTCAACTTCATGATAAAATACACCCCACTTTCTGTACATCAAAAATATAAAATTTATTTAAAGAATTATTTTTTTGTTAAAATAAGAGTTATATTTATAATATTTTGAATAATTTTCTTTTGTTTCGATTAGTAGATGTGAACTATTGACACTAATTTTTATGTTTATAATATTTGGTGAGACTTGCTATAGCCGAGTAAGACAAAAGTAATTATTCATATAACGGGCCACTCTATCTGAAATATATTTGTCAAAGAAGATTATGTTAGTAATATAATTAAATAATTAACGTCCCATCAAAAAGGTCATTAGTGGAGTAACATTTGTGTTTCCAAGTAATTTACATTCTTATCTAATTTACATTCTTATCTTACCCATCCTTAAAATATTGTTTTAGTGACACCTAGATATATAAATATACAATTAATTTTTGGGGTTATTATTATTATTATTATTATTATTATTATTAGGGTGGGATGCTTATATCTGTAAAACTCAAAGTTAAGATTTATGAGATTTTTTAGAACAAGAAACTTCATTAAAATTGCTGGAATCAGTTGAATGGCGACAGGAGAATTAATTGATATAACTAAATCAAAACAAATAATCTAGCTGGTAGATCTAAAACTCAAGAAAGATTTAAACCTTGTACAACAAAAGACCGCAATTGTTCACAAATTATGTCCAATTAAATTTTCATTGGTCACTAATTTTCCAATAAAAGCTTGATACAATTTGGATTTATTGATCTTATCACGGCTCCCACTTTCTTAATTAACAATTTTTTTCAAAGCAAGACTCCTTCATCTATGACTATTTAGATGGTTTCAATTTCAATTTCAATTTTAGTGAATAACTTTGCTAAGTTATTAGTTATCATCTCTACTCTCTCGTTATAAATAGAAAAAGACGGAACTAAATCCTGTTTTATCTTCTATCACAATTTTATCAACACATATTATTTATTTAAAATTATATTATCATGATGATGTAAAAAACAAGCATGTACCACTTATTGATAGAATTGATAAAAGAATACACGAACTACTGGAGTCTACAACGTTTTCTTGCTCAGTTTTTACTTCTTCAAAAACAAATTACTATACTTTTACCAATATAGATTTCAATAGTTTTTTCATATTTGATATAACAAATATTAGATTTAAAAAAAAAAACATTTCTGACATAATTTTGAAATTTTTTGAAGAATTCCTAAGTTTCAATTCTGGATTTCATATTTATTTAAGTAATACTCCATATTTTAGTTAGTATTTATAAGTTTAGCAAATATTTTTTTATTTAATTGTATGTTTATTATATATTTTAAAGTAATTTTCTTATTTATTTATTATTTTTAGTTGTACTAAATAATTTGAAGGTATTATTTTTTGTTTTACTTTAATTAATTCTTTTTTGTTTAAAGAGTAATTTTATTAGTGAATTTAATATAATTTTTATATATTGATATAATTTTCAATTGCAAACCATCACTTCAGATGCGCAGGATATTTGACTTACAAAGTAACATGCCATTTCCCAATTTATTGCCATTTCCCACTTTAGAATAAATCTATTAATTTTAAAGATTTTCAATTACAGATTTAATTTTAATTAAGATATATTGAAAATTTTACTTTCAATGCATGGCTCAAGTCTAAAAAAACTAAAAAGTTCAACGATATTATTTTATCGTTTTCTTTCCTCAGACATTTGCAGCATTCAAAAGAAAAACAAGAAGACACGCAATGAAGAAATGTATTCGTTTACTAAAAAAAAAAAAAATAGATAGAATTAATAGATGTCCATCCCTTTTAAACAACAAATTTTGCAAATTTCAAATCTTAAGATTATGACAAACAAAATCATGGTGACTTGATTTATTAGTTGATCGACCTCTTTGTTGGGTTCGTGCATGTCCCGTATTTTCTGTTTTTTTTTTTTGCAACTTTATGATAGATAAATCATAATCATAAAAAAAATAATCAATAAGAAAATAAAACCTATTTTTGATCAAATAATTCTTGGTCGTAGGTTGTCCAGGTTCCAGGAAGAACTGGAAAAGCTTGACTTAGGACAATCAGGTTTGTTTCGTCCCATAAATTAGAAGCCCAGCTAAAGGACGTGCTTTCCACGTGGGTCAAACAGCCTGAAATGCAACATTTTTCTTTATGTCGATAATGACAATTTATGAACAGTGAGTTGAATTTTTAGATTTCTAAGAATACACATATATATATATATATTGACGTTATTTAGTAATTTCTTGAATTTTAAAAATAGTTATTATGTTTCTGATTGAAGAAAAGAGGGCACTAGTCTTTTATTAAGTGTGATTTTTTAGATTCATATTCCTTTCAAAATAATTATTATTTTGATGTTTTCTTCTAATATCAGTATCTCTAAAACAAACATATATAAAAAAAAAAAAGAAAAAAAAAAAAGGAGGGAGTTTAAGAAAAGAAAAATAACTTAGAAATAAATAAAACTTTACTACTTTATATGTGGTCATCATAAATTCAGGTTCTTTCCAAGCAAAAGAAGGATAAGTTACTGGAGAATCACACATAGTAGAACGCACACGTTTTCCTTGTTTGTCAAACATGTTAAGTTATATATTATATGTAATGATTATTGTCGGCTCACTATAAAATATGAAAGAATATAATTATCTCATAATGTACGAATATATATAAATTACAATCAACCCAATATAATTGGAAAAATAATGTGGGACAAAATACATTCAAGAAAATACAAGGTTAAAGCTACATATATACATCCATAATACACCCCCTCAAGATAGAGCAAGAATAGTGAGTCCAATCTTGTCCATGAGCAGTTGAAGATAATGACGAGAGAGAGGCTTTGTGAGGGCATCTGCAAGCTGATCAGCTGAACAAACATGAGATACGTGAATAATGGAAGCCTTCACCAAGGCACAAACAAAGTGATAGTCAATGTTAATGTGCTTCATTTGTGATTGAAAAACAGGATTGGAGCATAGATAAGTAGCACTAACAATGTCACAATACATTATCGGAGTAGAAGAGATTGGAACGTGGATTTCTGTTAGAATCGAGCGCGTCCATTGGAGCTTAGTAGCAGTGGCAGCAATGGAGCGATATTCAGCTTCAGTGGTTAAGGAAGCAACTGACCGTTGTTTCCTAGAAGACCATAAAATAGGGTTGGAGCCCAAAAAGACAATATAAGCACTAGTGGAAGTACGGTCATCACAGTCACCGACCCAATCTGCATCCGAGAAACAGTGAAGAGATAGAGGAGAATCACGTCTCAGTGTGATGTCGGAATCACGTGTACCGTTTATGTATCGAAATAGCCGTTTGACTGCACCCTAGTGACATTCCGTAGGAGCATGCATGAATTGAGAAAGTTTATCAACAACAAAGGCAATGTCAGGCCGTATAAATAAGAGATACTAAAGACTGCCTAGAGCTCGGGGATAAGAAGAAGCCTCAACAGGCTTAGAGCCGTCATGCAAGGAAATAGTAGCTCCAGTGGCAAGAGGAGTATGAACTGGCGTGGCATTAAGCATGTTATACTTAGAAAGCAGATCGGTGATGTACTTTCGCTGGGAAAGAAAGCACGAGGAAAATGTACGTAGAACCTCAATACCTAAGAAGTAAGACAGAGGGCCCAAGTCCTTAACTGAGAAGGTCGAGGAAAGAGCAGTGACAATTGAGTTTAGGAAGACATTATTATTCCCAGTGAGAATAAGATCATCAACGTAAATGAGGAAGTAGGTAAGTACCCCATCATGGTTGTATACGAAAAGAGATTCATCTGACTTGGTGTGAGAGAAGCCAAGTGAGGCCAATAATTGGTGAAGAGAGTTGTACCACGTTCTTGGAGCTTGTTTCAGTCCACATATAGATTTTTGAAGCTTGCAGACAAAGGATGGGAAGTTTTTATCAATGAAGCCAGGAGGCTGTGACATATATACCTCATCAGTCAAGGTATCGCGTAACATATTATTAACGTCAAATTGATGTAAGGGCCACTCGCAAGAGATAGCAAGACTAATAACTAATTGAACTGCGGCATGCTTGACAACAGGCATAAAAGTTTCAGCATAATCTATGCCAGGACGCTGATGGAAACCCTTGGCTACTACCCGAGCTTTAAACTTTTCAACAGAACCATCGGGCTTTCATTTGATACAAAATACCCATTTGCACCTAATAACATTCTGAGAGGAATCTGGAGGAACAAGATCCCACATGCCATATTTTAGTAGAGCAGTGAACTCAGCAGACATGGCATCATGACAACGAGTATCAGAGAGAGCTTGAGTAACAGTGTTAGGCTCAATATTAGAATGAACAACTGAAGATAGATCATACCTCAGATTCGGTTTAAAAATATTGTTCTGGGCTCGAGTTACCATTGGGTGTCGAACTGCAGGAGTCGGTGGAGGATTGGCCAAAAGGGGCGGAACAGCTACTGGCAGGGTCGACGGAACAGGTGGTGGTAAGGGAATGGTATCGATCGTAGGTGGATTAGGGATGGGTAAGAGGGTGTTTTGGCTGCAAAGGGAAACTGATCTTCAACAAACTCAACATGTCGAGAAGTGTAGATTTTGTTGGAGATCAGATCGAGACATAGGTAAGCACTTTGAGTGAGAGAGTATCCAACAAAGACACAGGGAGAGAAAAGTGTGTCCAGCTTATGTGTAGAGTAAGGTTGAAGCCATGGATAACACAAACAACCAAACACACGAAGTTTGATTATATTAGGTGTGTGATTAAATAATTTTTCAAAGGAAGAAGTCATGGAAATATCTACTTTTTGAAGACGCTTAATAAGATAGGTGGTAGTGGACATGGCAAACAGCCAGTAGGATAATGGCATTGAGGACTGATGAAGCATGGCAAGGCCAGTGTCAACAATGTGACGACGACAAAGCTTAGCACTCCCATTATGTTCAGGTGTGTGAGGTGGAGTGTTGAGATGTGTGATCCCATGAGATGTAAAAAAGGGACGCAAAACAAGAAACTCCGCCCTGTTATTGGTATATAATGTGATGATTTTGTGATTAAAGAAATTTTCAACTAAAGCTTTGAAAGCCGTGAAAGTATGCAACACATCAGATTTCCTTTTGAGAGGATATAACCACATATATTTTGTAAAATGATTCACAAAAATCACATAGTATTTGTAACCATCAAATGAGAGCACAGGCGACGTCCATACATCAGAAAAAATTAATTCAAGTAGCATAGATGAAGTAAGAGAGGAATCAGAAAATGGTAGTTTATGTAACTTTACGTATTTGTAAGAATTGCATGATAATGATAAAGTTTTAGGTACCGGTAACTGATAACTAGTAATAAAAGAACTAAGACTTCTTGGGGAGGGATGACTAAGCTTGGAATGCCACGTTGAAGAGGACTGTTTGACATAAGACAAAGCAGAAGATGAAACAGCAGTTGGCCATATGTATAGCCCGTTAACGTTGAGACCGCGTAGGCGAGTGTCCCCTGTTGCTCGATCCTTCACTTGAAAATCACAATCAGAGAACACCACCACCACATTATTATCGGTACATAGGCGAGAGACTGATAATAAATTACGAGACATATTTGGAACATGCAAGGATTGATTAAATAACAGTCCAGAATTATTCTCAAAATTTAAACGTCCAATATGAGCAATGCGTAAACTTAAGCCATTACCGATTACTATCCCATCATTACTGTGGTAGGGAGAGTGAAGACTGAGATTGGCAAGGTTAGTAGTAACGTGATGCGATGCCTGAATCTATAATCCAATCAGAGGGTAAGGGATGAGAGGATGTTGCATGAGCTGAAGCCAGAGAGTATGCTGGACGACGAAGGGCTGTGCGATGCACCGCTGCCTGGGTTAGAGCAGTAAACTGAGGATCCCTATAATAACGGGTTGAATGGCCATGCTCTCGGCATAGTTGACATCGACCCTGGTAGGGTCAATGCGAGCCAAATTGTTGCGACTGAGAAGGAAACTGAACTGGGTGAGAAATCGCCGATGAAGAGGAGCCAAATTTGGATTTGGTCTTCCAATGACCACGGTTCTAGCCTGCAAAAAAAGCCATCGCTGGCTAATAGGAAGAAGCAGATAAAAGCACCCTTAATTGTGTTTCAGTGGTGAGCAGTTTTTTGTGTAACTCGTCAAATAAGATTGGATTTTGAAGAGCTTGTATGGCATTCGATAATTCTTTATAGTATTCATCAGGGCCATTCAAGATTTTTAGTGCAAGATCCTCCGGGTCAATGGTAACAACAAGAAGAGCATGTTCTGTTACCCTTCTCTAGATTGTGAATTTTTTGTTTGAGTGTAATAATACGACCCTGAGATAGCCGGCCGTATGTGTTAGCCAGAATATCCCAGGCAGATTTAGACGTCATAGCACTCGCGATGAAGGGGATTAGTGTTGGCGTCATAGAGCCAATAATAACATTGAGTATTAGTTGGTCTTGTCGAATCTAGTATGTGTAATCAGGATTTGGACAAGGGGATTATCAACGGTGGTGGTAGCTGATGGACAGGGGTACTTACCATCAACAAAACGAAGGAGATTGTATCCTGTTAGGAGAGTACAAAACTAGAAAGCCCACGCTATATAATTGGATGACGTGAGTTTTAGCGGCGCCTATTGCGCGATGTTAAACGAAACTAGTGTGTTGCCCGTCGAAGCAGTGGGGATAGGCATGGAGGTTGCCATGGATTGGAAATTGCAGAGAAGGAAGATACCATTTGACGGTATTAAAGAATGATAATATCCTACAAATCAGGGAAAATGTGATCTGATCTTCTCCTACAAATTAGGGAAATATGATCTGACCAAAGTGAGGATTTTGGGAGATTTGAAAAGATTCAGATCTTCTCCTACAAATTAAGAAAATATGATCCGACCAAATCGTGAGGATTTTGGCAGATTTGAAAAGATCTTCTCCTACAAATTAGGAAAATATTATCTGACCAAATCGTGAGGATTTTGGCATATTAGAAAAGATTCAGATCTTCTCCTACAAATTAGAAAAATATGATCTGACCAAATCATGAGGATTTTTGCAAATTTGAAAAGATCTTCTCCTACAAATTAGGGAAATATGATATGTCCAAATTGTGAGGATTTTGGCAGATTTGAAAAGATTAATTTTGGCGGATTTGAAAAGATCTTCTCCTACATCTGAAAAGATCTTGTCCTAAATATTAGGAAAATATAATCTAACCAAATCGTTGTAGATTTGAAAAGATCCAGAGGATCGATTTTAAAATGGCATTAATAAAAAAAAACAAAAAGGCTCTGATTACCTTATAGAATATGAGAGAAGATAATTATCTCATTAAGTAATATATGAATATATACAAATTACAATCAACCCAATATAATTGCGAAAGCAATGTGAGACAAAATACATTCAAGAAAACACAAAGCTAAAGCTACATATATACATCCATAATACTCACTATCCAAACATCAGGTGATGATTTTTTATTATAAGGCCGTTTAATATTCTAAGTCCCTGTTTGGCTTCGTTTCCATACATAAATTACAGTTTCAAATATATTTTTTTTCACAAGAAAAAAAACACAGTATAACCACAAGTACTGATAGTCAAATGACATATCAAATCAACTAATACACAAATTAATAAAGCAAACTAATCAACTTAATATTGGTCAACAATCCACATATACAGCTGTACTAGAACTATCTCAAGATCCTAATATATTTCTTTATCGATAAAAGAACAAACTTTAAAATAATTATTTTTTAATTAAACCACAAAAAATTAACTTATTATTGGCGAACAAGTTACATCGCTCATCAATTTATAATTTTATATTTTTTTAATAAAAAAATAAAATTAGTAGAAGAATCCCCAAATCCCTTTTTGTTATTTTGAGCAAATTGTTAAGGTGATGTATACCAATTTTAATAATTTTCTTTTGTTTCGATTAGTACATGTGAAGAATTGACAAATAATACTAATTTTCTTGTTTTACTATTTGTTCAAACTTGCAATAGCCAAGTAGACAAAAGTATATAGCTATATCATGTGAATTCTATATTAATATGTAATTACTGTATTATCATGCAAGCGTAAGGAGCAGTTATAGATAGTAATAAGTAAGATCGTTTTAACTAGGATTAGATCAAATTACTAAGTATTTCAAATATTAGACTTATTTTATCTAGAGTAATGAATTAAAAGAGCCGATTTATTAACTAATAAAATAATAAGTAAAACAAAAATGCTCAAGAACTAGCAAATACAAATAAAATATATAAATAAGATGCGATGACACGAAGACAAATCTTATGTAATGCTTTTAACTATCAACAATTATATTATCAAATTAATCAAATCAAATTTCAATTTTCTTATTTTTTATAGGACAATCTCTTTATTACATTACCTCTGTTTTTAAGTGTGTGTAATTTGAAGATCAATTACTCATGCCAATATGCCTATTCCAAACAATAAATTAAATCCCAGAAGTATATATGAAGATAATTTGAAATCTCATCTTTCAAATCTCAACTAGATTTATCAAACATTCTTAATTATCGACCATATAATTAAACAAGAGAACACAAATCAATATATATATATATATAAGAAATTGGAATAATAACTTAAATATAAATCAATTATCCAATATAATCATTGAATAGTATACCACATGCCCTAAGATCACAATAATGTTTAGCTAGATATAATCGAAACACATCCAATAAGAAACATATACACTATCATATCCAATACAAAACATTAGAAAGGAAAGGGAAAACGCTAGGATGTTCTTCCATTGCGATCCTTGAATCTTGTGGAGTAGATGGCGGACTGTTTCTTCCTTGCAATGCTCTAGCCTTAAGGAATTTTCTTGGATGTATTTGTGTGTATATGAGTTTAAAAATATGTTAGGAAACTTCAAATCCCACATTTTTTTGAGTCCCGGGGTCAGATGAATATATATAAGAGGTTGATAGCTTGTTAACATGTCAAATCTTATCACAAATGGAATAAGATTCCTCATGTTCGCCAACTTCATCAAGATATTTGGAGGTCTTATAGCTAGAATTGAGATTTTTGTGTTTCAGATAAATTTGCAGTTTTTTCTCTATCTTTTTAATACCACAAGATCCACCACAATTGGATATGTATAAAGCAAGATATGGGAAAAATAATGAAATTGTGTCACGTATGAACAAAGTCAAACAATTTATAAATGTTGCTTCAAGCCAGTGAATATTGCTATATCCACTTAATATAATAAAGTTGAATTAAATGAGACAGTTATCCATAGTTTTGCATATAAAATATATCTCAATCAACCTAAATTATATGTATAAACTCCATTTATCAAGAACCATACCTTGATCTTGAGTATAGATATTGACAATTTCATGCAATCTTAATTTCTAATGTTGCATGTCTCAATTTTATCGGCCCTATAACCTTATATAATATATTTGAACTAAAATAGTTTTAGGAACAGACAAATATAAATTTTAGGACTTGCCTATAAAATAATGAAAAGTATAACTAAAGTTTGTATTTTTATAATATGAATATATATATATATATATAATTTGAAAGTACGGTGCTGAATGGAAATAGATAAAAGATACCAGAATAAAATATTCACAAGTCACGAATGACTTGTGAAGCCAACAGGGCGAAAATTATCCACTAATAAAAGTGAATTACAAAAATGGATCGAATAATGCTTCCTACGATCCTTAAGTACTTAAAATCCAATATGGATTTCAAGTCGACTAAACTAGCTAAGAAAGTAAACTAAGAGAAACAAAGTATCACTCAAACTCTCAGTGTATGAATCGACAACAACAGATTAGGAAAATCCGTCGCTGAACAGTGCAGGATGTTGGAGTCAGAATGACGACAACTTTCTTAGCAACAACGATCTGCTGTATCAGTATATTTGTATCGTGTTCAGTCCGTCTTCTGCTTTCTTCCTTCGTTGTATTTATAGAACGCTTCAGTTTCCTTTCTCTCCTTCTTCCACTGCCCCACGTTCATGGAATTGTTTTTCCACTTCTCCTTGCTTTCCTCAACCGTCTCTCTACCAGGATAGAGTTTTGACTCGGTCTTCAACTGTTTCCCTATTCTGTGGGGATATTACTTGATGCCCAAGTTAGAAAACCTTATCTGCATCTTTTACAAAGGAAGAAACCGGCAAAACATATATTTTTAAAAGGTTTGACTTATTCAAATCTTAACAATCTCCCCCTTTTTGCCTTTCTTCCCAATTCCCAAATTCTCAACTTGAAGACAACAATTGTTAAAGCGATCAGTTTTGCACATGTTGTTATCCTCCCTTTTCTTCAAGACTCTTCTTTCCTGCAAGCTCCCCCTCAATGGTATACCCTTTATCAGTAGCAAATTCAGCACAACAGCAGCAACATAGTAGCACGACAGCAAATTCAGCACAGCAGCAGCAACATAGTAGCACGGCAGCAAATTCAGCACAACAGCAGCAACATAGCAGCACGGCAGCAAATTCAGCATAACAGCATCAACAACAAATCAGCAGCTGCTTATGTGTGATTCAGCAACCAAGACTAGAGGAGCAACAAAACAGCTTATCACAACAGCACGGTAGCAAACAGCTGTAGCACAGCACAATAGCAGCACAACCTCAGCATCAGCATCTACAGCAGCACAGCCTCAACATCAGCAGCAACACAGCACAGCAGCATCATCAACAAATCAGCATCATCTCTACCTTCAGCATCATTTTCATCTCCACCTTTTGGCTTTCTTCACAATTTCTCAATACTTGAGAATCCAAATTAGAACATGGGAAACAATACACAGAAAGTTTACCCAACAAATATATCAGCATTGCAAATCCTGCAAAACTCCCCCTTAATGCAAACTCCCCCTACGTTCTTGACATTTAATACCATTACAGCATATAGTAGTAATCCAGAATTATCCAATAAAAATCAAAGCCACAGCAGACATCAAGATCGAGTTCATCAATACAAAACTAGCTCAAGATTATCTCCAAAATAAATTTTCTGGACAAATCAAAGTAGTACAGATAATCATGTCACATGTTCTCCCCCTAAATTTAAACTCCCCCTTAACATGTGTCCAATATAGAACAAGCATAAAAATGCACAAGAAGACATATCTACTTCAGATTCCACGCATAATTTTGCATCAGCATTGTAAGCAAAAATCTCAGCATGTCTACATCAATGTCAAGCTAGCCTTTCCATTTAAATCAGCATGCCATGCATAATCATCAAGGCATCAATCAGTCTAGCATAATTATTTCCATAAGCACAATCAAATAGGCATAATCATTGGTAGCAGCAAAACAAACATCAAGCATCATATATCAACCTAAGTTCCTCAAAGCATCAGCAAAATTCAGCAAGATAAACATAGTCAAATGTTAATCAAAAGTCAAACACCAATGTACCCAACAAAAACAAATGTACCCATACTATCACACAGTCATCCACTGCGTCCATCATCGTCACTTGCAGCAGCATCAGCATCATCGGCAGCATCAGCAGCAGTAGCAGTAGCAGCAATAGTATCAGCATCAGCATCAGCATCAGCAGCATCTGCTGCAGCAGCAGTAGCAGTATCTTTGCAGCAGTAGCAGTAGCAGTAGCAGCATCTTCTCCCCCTAATTGGGAAGAAAGGGCATCTCGTATGGCAAGAAGGTGTTGAATCTGGTCATCCAAAGACCGAACCTGTTGTGCGATAAATTCACGGGAAATAAAGATGGGGTTAGCTGCTGGTGGGGCTGGATTGGGTGAACCGGAGGTAACGTCAGACAGCCAGAGCAGGTTACAGCGTTGATCTCCTTGGAGAAATCCTAGATGGACTGTCAAAAGTCTGGGAGATTTGGAGAACACATCTGTGGAGGTGGGCTGAAATCCTTGTGAAGAACAGAGAACAAGGAGGACAGACGAGAAGCAGGGAATGGAATTTTCCATTTCGTGATCATCTGTCGGGAGATACTCTAGCGTCGGTGACCTGGGTGAGCAATTCGACGATTTGGGCGAGTAGCCTCCTTGATGCTTCATCCGCCATTTTTGTGAGATTACTCAGAGAAGGAAGAAAAAAAAACAAATGGTCAGTTCAGTGAGGAAGATGAAGAGAGGGGAAGAAATATTTAATAAAGTACACAGTGACTAGGAGTTTTGAAAGAACGTGTGTTCCTTTTCCTTTGCAGATTTTTGACAGTTAAGGAAGATGGGAAGTGGGTGATGCCTGGTGATATTCTAAGGCGCGAAAATCTCAACTGTCATCCAATTCAACTTTCACCCACTAACACAAGGACACATGAGCACTTATCCAAGAATTTTTAAAGAAGCAGAATCTTTTTCAAATAAAATACAAAAATACCAATTTTCAAACAACAGAATATTATATATTTCAGAGGATGTATTTGAGGATTTCATGGTATTTAGTAACATATTTTCGGCTAGAACTTTGGCAATTTTTTTTTTTTTGGCGAAACATTAGGTAAGAATTCCAGGTTCTCATCATATTTTTCAAGGTAGCATCGTTGTAGCGAGCGCCGTGCCCCCCAAGGTACTTTATGATGTGAGGTTGGAAGAATAATTCGGAAACACTCTTATTACGTAGAGAACATCGTCGCAGCGAACGCCGTGCCCCTAGTTACTCAAGCATTTCATGAATTATTCAACTCATCAGTATTTTACAAGGTAGCATCGTCGTAGCGAGCGCCGTGCCCCCCAAGTTACTC
The DNA here is from genome assembly GCA_028749325.2 of Caryopteris x clandonensis. Lineage (NCBI taxonomy): Eukaryota > Viridiplantae > Streptophyta > Magnoliopsida > Lamiales > Lamiaceae > Caryopteris > Caryopteris x clandonensis. The sequence goes on from JAPYKT020000012.1 coordinate 2,563,295, forward strand.
TAGTTGATGAGTATCCTTAGCCTAAGATTCCCATTTTTTTTTTAATTGCCAAAGGTGTCACAGAGGTAGAATATACATAAATTTACACATATATGTACAGAGTGACCAGGGATTCTTTCACATGACACATAGACCAAGAGATTTCCTAAGGTTGGAGAATCTCTCATAATCAAGAGCTTTGGTGAATATATCTGCTATCTGATTTTCAGTATTAATGTATTCTATTAAGATCTTTTTCTACCAAATCTTGAATAAAATGATGACGAATATCTATGTGTTTCGTACATGAGTGTTGAACAGATCTTTTGAGATATTTATTGCACTAGAGTTGTCACAGAAAACAACAAGAGTATCACTAGGATAACCGTAGTCTTCTAGCATTTCCTTGAGCCACAGTAATTCTGTGCAACACCCTCCCACTGCTACATATTCAGATTCAACAGTAGAGAGGGAGACACAGTTATGTTTTCGGCTATGCCAGGAGACTAGGTTATTTCCTAGATAGAAACATCCCCCACTAGTGCTCTTCCGGTCATCAATGTCCCCTGCCCAGTCAGAATCACTAAAGCCTACCAAGTTCGTGTTTGTGTGCTTAGAATACTAGATTCATAAATTAGAAGTTCCAGCAACATATCTGATAATTCTTTTGACGGCTTTTAGATGGCTTTCTTTTGGACATGCTTGATATCGAGCATAGATACAAGTACTGTACATGATGTCTGGACGACTTGCTGTCAAATACAGCAGACTCCCTATCATCGATCTGTACAATGTTGGATCAATATTTTGTCCAACATCGTCGGTGCAGAGCTTCTGAGTCGATCCCATTGGTGTTTTCATGTGTTTGGCATTTTCAAGATCAAATCTTTGAACAAGGTTTCGGGCATATTTGCTTTGTGATATGAAAATGCCGTCAGAGCTTTGTTTCACCTGCAAACCTAAAAAGTAGCACAATTCTCCAACCATACTCATCTCAAATGTTGATGACATGGCTTCTACAAATTCATTAAGCATTGTTTTGGATGTAGAACCGAAGACTATATCATCAACATAGATTTGAGCTACACATATATCATGATTTGATCTTTTTATAAACAATGTACGATCTACTTCACCTCTTGAAAAACCAAAGTTCAAAAGAAATTCAGTTAATCTTCCATACTATGCTCTAGGGGCTTGTTTCAATCCATAGAGGGCTTGATTAAATCGGTATACATGATTAGGCTTATTAGGGTCCTCGAACCCTTTAGGCTGTTCGACATAAACTTCCTCTTTTAAATTTCCATTTAGAAACGCATCCTTAACATCCATTTGATGAAGAGTTATTTTCATGAAGCATGCAAGGGCTAGGAGTAATCTAATAGATTATATTCTAGCAACAGGAGCAAAAGTTTCATCAAAATAGATCCCTTCCACTTGTGTATATCCCTGAGCTACTAATCTTGCTTTGTTTCTTACAATGTTCCCAGATTCATCAGATTTATTCTTAAATATCCATTTCATTCCTATTACATTAATTCCTTTAGGTCGGGGAACCAAATACCAAACGTCATTCCTGATGAATTGATTTAATTCTTCATGCATGGCGTTTATCCAAAAGCTATCTCCTAAGGCTTCGGTAATGTTTTTAGGTTCAATTTGAGATACAAATTATGATGAGTTTACTTCATTAAATATGGATGAAAGACAAACGAATTTTACCATATCTCTGTAGTTTACAGGATCCTTTCGTCGTGTGGTAATTCCATCTTGAATATCCCCGATTACTTGAGTTATTGGGTGATTTTTTCGTATTCTCCCAGGTGGGTCTCTTCGTTCATGCTGCTGGATAACTGAGTTGTCTGGTGTTTGCATTTCGTTTTCAGTTTCTGGAACGGAGGGCGATGTTGGCTCTATGTCGGGTTCAGCATCCTGTTCAACATTCGGGTCCGAATTTTCCTGAATTATTTTAACTCGCCTGGGTTCCAGATATGTGCCTACACTGTCATCTTCTGATTTTCCTTTTTGACATTCTCCACACACAAACTGTTTACCTTTCTCAAGTTTGGGCAAACCTTTTACAGCATCTAATCTTATCAATCTTTCCATGTTTCTAAGGTTTGTGTGCCCCAACTTATGGTGCCAAATGATTGTTTCATCTATCTGTGTAGTGTTAGAAGTCAGGTTCTTCCCAACCAAATAGCAATTGTCGCTTGACCTTTTTCCTGTCATAACACAAACATTGGTTGAGTCAAACACTTCACATTTGTCTTTGTTAAATTTTACCTGTAGTTCATCGTCACATAGCTGACTTATGCTGATTAGATTGGCCATTAATCCGTCCACATGCAAAACATTTCGAAGGTTAGGAAAACCATCAACTGAGAGGGTTCCTTTTCCTATGATTTTTCCTTGTGCTCCTCCACCATACCTTACTGTTCCTCCTTGAAATGCTTCATAATTGGTGAGGTATTGTTTTGAACCTGTCATGTGTCTTGAACATCCACTATCGAAATACCAAGACTCAGAATGATTAGTTTTAAGAGCAGTAAAGACAACATGACATGAAACACTATTTTTACGAACCCATTTTAGATTCTGACAGACGACTGCATTTTTTGATTTCACGATGTTGTGATGAATGTTATGCAACATTTGTGGCAACATGTTATTCAACAAAAGATCAGTTTTCAGCTTTTGACAGTATGGTCGTATATGGCCTGGTCTGAAACAGTAATGACAAATATACTTTCTTTTTCTTTTGACTACCTTCACACTTTTTACTGTTTCTTGAGCATTGCTATTTTCTCTAACAAACACAATGGGATTTTTATTTGGAGTTCGAGTACATGCATTAACCACAGCAGATTTTTCAATATATCCAATTCCAGAATGTCCTATATTACCAACAGTTAATATTTCGTCAAGTCTAGAGGTACCTGTATTCAGTTTCCTGAACGTTTCATTCGCAATTTCGAGATCAATTTCTAACTTGCTTATTTGGACATCCTTCTTTGTGAGCGTAGATTCTAATCTGGAGACAATCTTTTTCAATTCTTCATTTTCTTTCATCAGGTTTTCAGCTTCTTTCTGTCGTAAATCCAGATTTTTGAGCAATTCAGTTTGTACGGCTTGGATTTCCTTGAGAATACGATTATCTTCTTCTTCCTCTAATAATTTTGCATCACTCATACACCCATTAAAACAGTTCAAATCAGAATCTGAAAAGAAATTATACCTGTTGGATGTTGTCGAGCTTGATGGAGTAAGTATCTCGTCGTCTTCGGAAAAATCGTGGATTGATGTTAGCAACGCAGCGGTTTTAATTTCTTCTTCTATTGGATGCATTTCATCAATTTCTTCTTCACTAAGTGTTATCCACATTGACTTTCCATGTCTCCAAAGTACGTTGGCACATTCATTAGCGTAATGACCGAATCCTCTGCAGGCTCGGCATTGAACATTGTCAAAATTTTCTTTAGAAAGAGCCGGAGAACATGGAAGACTTATAATTTCCATTGTAGCACCAAAACTCCAGAACCACACTTAGTGTATCAAGTGATTGCTCTGATACCACTTGAAAGTACGGTGCTGAATGGAAATAGATAAAAGATACCAGAATAAAATATTCACAAGTCACGAATGACTTGTGAAGCCAACAGGGCGAAAATTATCCACTAATAAAAGTGAATTACAAAAATAGATCGAATAATGCTTCCTACGATCCTTAAGTACTTGAAATCCAATATGGATTTCAAGTCGACTAAACTAGCTAAGAAAGTAAACTAAGAGAAACAAAGTATCACTCAAACTCTCAGTGTATGAATCGACAGCAACAGATTAGGAAAATTCATCGCTGAACAGTGCAGGATGTTGGAGTCAGAATGATGACAACTTTCTTAGCAACAACGATCTGCTGTATCAGTATATTTGTATCGTGTTCAGTCCGTCTTCTGCTTTCTTCCTTCGTTGTATTTATAGAACGCTTCAGTTTCCTTTCTCTCCTTCTTCCACTGCCCCACGTTCATGGAATGGTTTCTCCACTTCTCCTTGCTTTCCTCAACCGCCTCTCTACCAGGATAGAGTTTTGACTCGGTCTTCAACTGTTTCCCTATTCTGTGGGGATATTACTTGATGCCCAAGTTTGAAAACCTTATCTGCATCTTTTACAAAGGAAGAAACCGACAAAACATATATTTTTAAAAGGTTTGACTTATTCAAATCTTAACATAATTAAAAAAGAGTGAAAAAGAATATTAAAATTATATTAAAAAAGTGATAACTTTACATGTTGATCACCAAATATTTTCAAAATTTCAAAGAATTATAATCAAGATAGAAAAATTAGTTAGTAAATATGAAAATAGAAAAACGAAATTTAAAATTAATAAAATACATCAACAAAATTATGAAATTATTATATTAATTCATGAGTTTATGTTTACAGTGCTTCTAAAAACAATTTCCAAATATAATAAAACGTAATATTTAGTAAAAATTTAAAAAAGAATCACCGAACTTGATGTTTGAAAATCAAACTAACTGAAATAAAATATGTTAAGCCACTCACATTTTTAATTTCAATTTATGTAAATATATATTATGCATATGCAGAAAATATATATATATATACACACACACACACACTATACTGTACTATACACATCACACACGCGCATATATATAATTACGCATACATATATACTATATACATACATATATATATCTTATATATTTATATATATTGTGTATTATTTATTTATACTTTATATAAATATATATACACATATCTTATATAATTATTTATATATTTAATTAATATTCAAATGCATTTATATATTGAAAATAATTTTATCGTCTTTTAAGTTCCGATATATATTTTTTAATATAATATTTCAATTTCATTTGATCTATTTAATACAAATACTTTAAAGAAAAAAACTAAAACAAATGATTTAAAAAAATAATAAGACATTAGATTCACTAACTTATTATTGAAAACATCATGTGCCTAACGTTTTCAGTTTTTATGTTTTATTTCTTTGTTTTATTTTATTTACGTAGTAAATATATAAATAAATATAAATATGTAACTAATATATTTTATGTATAATTTATATTTATATATAAATATAATTTTATTATCTTTTAAATTCTAAATAAAATAATTTTCCAATAAAAATTGATAACAAAAATCATATATAGAAATATATTTATTAATAATTATAAATAAACTTTGATAAATATATATAAATGCTGATATATTTTTTTAATATAATATTCTAAAGAAAAAAACAAAAAACAAAAAGCTATAAAATGTCTGGCCCACTATTGTTTTATCACAAACATTAGTGGACCTAACATTTTCAATATTTTTATTTATGCTGTAAATATGTATAAATATATCTTATATATTATATATATAATTAATATTTATATATAAAAATAATTTTATTATCTTTCAAATTCTAAATAAAATATTTTTTGAAAATAAAAAATTGATAAAAATAAAATATATCTATATTTTTAATTACAAATAAACTTTAATATATATATATCATATATATTTTTGTATGTAGTTAATATTTATGTATTGCAATAATTATTTTTTTACAACCCTATCTTCATAACTTATTTTAAAAACAATTATAACTCTTATATCATGATGATACATAAATTTACTTTATTAACAAGGTTATTCAAGAATCTGGTAGCGGAAAAAACCACTTAAAACATAAAATATTTCATAATTCATAAGGAATAATTGAAACACATAAAATTAATCATAAATCTTTAACTCTAACATTAATCGTATACAACTTAAATTACGATTTATATTCATAAATCACTATCACATGACATATATTAAATGATAACTCAAATTAGTACACGTCTGAATGCCATATTAGGCCCAACTTTCGTACACCTGTCTCCAAACATGTTGACTCTCCAAGAGTTGCTGCTTCCCCGAGTGAAGGAGCTCAGAGGAAGTCGGAGCCAACGTTGCTAAGCCATCTTAGGCCGGACTCTTAAGAAAGCATAAGGGTCGGAGTCTTGGGGCATTAAGTACATGTATCTTTACCGATTAACCAATTTCTGTTTGATTAGCTGCTGTTCGGAGCAGCTTTCAAAATTTAATGCCAAATCATAGACATGATGTTATATAATAGCAGTGGAAACAATTATAATTTAATTAACATCTAAGCATGTTTTTAGTAAATAAATATATAAAATTAAACCTAACAAAATTTCAATTAATATCATAAGCACAAAATACTTAATATGTTCAACTAGATTTTATAATCATTTGAATTAAATAAGACTTTTCATACATAAACATATTATCATAGAATCCATGTGCAATTAAAACATAATATATATTCTTAAAATCAAGTCATTGAAAAAGGGACTTGTCATTATGAAAATATAGTTTTTATTAATTTTGATTTTACTTATTCTATATAACTTTTATAAAAATAAATAAATCAATCTTTAACTTTCAGATGCAGCAATACTAATTCAATTGATCGCTGATGTTATGAAATGTGATGGATAGTTCAATTAATTTTCTCATCAACTATACTAGAAACTAATTAGTTAAGAGACGTGAGAGTGAGAGAGAGTGAGAGGGAAATTGAGAGACTTTGAACCATGACTTAAAAGTAAATATAATTCCAATTTCCTTTTAGGTGAGAAATAGAAAGCTACATATTTAATTTATTTCTAATTATTAGACTGGGATTACCCAATACTGCTACCCAGACGAATAAAATGGCATTATTTTATTAAAGAATAGTATACTTTTAAAAGTTTAATTTTTAAATTATTTTAGAATATATTTATGACAGAAAGTATATTTTTTAGAAATGTTATAGAACTAAATGAACTCAACGAAGTGGATTAATTAATTAATTAATTTTTTAAAAATAATTTTAATTTGTCAAAAATGGATAGACATGAACCGTTTTTTGAAAATAAAAAAGCGACGTGGAAAGTGGAAACTATAGTGGCAAAAACACAAAATAATTAAATATTAAGCTTGAGAGGGGCCGCTAAAGAAGGAATACAGACAAAAGGTAAGGTATTCTAGAATCCCAGAAAGATCCTGCAATTAAATCAGAAAAAGTTTTCATCACCCTTAAAGTGCAAGTTGTATACCTACGTAGCTGAATATACAGTAGTTTAGTCCAGTTTGTCTCATTAGTTGACTGGGAAATTTCCTTTTTTCTTGATCTTGCCGTGCAAGTTCTTCGTGCGCTTTTTTATATTCTTTTTCTGGAGAATGTTTCCAATTGCATGACATTTTTATATTACTAAATTATGACTCCGTACGTAATTTCATTTGCTGACAGTTGAAAAATAATTTGTTGAAACACGCCTTCTTACCACTTATATAAGACTGCAGCAGTGGTGTGTCTAGTTACTGAAGAGTAATTACAGAAGAAATTAATAAAAATGGTGAGGGCACCTTCTTTTAGCGGGCAAGGCGAAGCTTCTCTGATCAGGGGCTCTTTTTTTTAAGTATCAGTACATCGAGATCTAACCCTAATTTTTAAGACAATGAAACCCTAATTCACCCTTTTTCTTTTTAGTGGACTTTAATGATTGAAGTCGACTACTAGTTGATCCGCAACAATATGATCCATCTCCCCCTCTCACTCTCTCCTCGATATTGCTTTAAATTAAAACGAATTGAGATTCTGCAGAAAACTCTTAGATTAGAAGGTGCGGGAGGTCATAGTAAAGATTCTGGAGGCCCTAGATTTTTCTTATTTCATGGTTCAACAAGTAAAAATCTTTGTTGAATTGTTATTTATCATTTTTACTCTCTCGATATATATGGGAAAAGCAAAACTAGATTCTCTATTTCATTCCATCTTCTATTACAACATCAAGACACTGTAATATATTTAAAATCAAATTATCATGATGAAATAAAAAACGAGCCATAAGAGTCTACAACATTTTCTTGCTAAGTTTTTACTTCTTCAACAACATATTACCATACTTTTACCAATATAAATTTTTGATAGTTTTTCATATTTGATATAAATAATGAACATCAGATTTTAAGAAAAAAAAAAGTTCTAACTTAACTTTGAAATTTATTGAAGAACTCCTAAGATTCAATTCTAGATTTCATATTTATTTAAGTAATACTCCATATTTTAGTTAGTATTTATAAGTTTAGCAAATATTTTTTGATTTAATTGTAAGTTTTATATATTTTAAAGTAATTTTCTTATTTATTTATTATTTTTAGTTGTACCAAACAATTTGAAGGTATTATTTTTTGTTTTACGTTAATTAAATTTTGTTTGTTTAAAGAAGGGAAAACTGCAAGTAATTTTATTAGTTAATTTTATTTAATTTTTTTATTGTATCGAAATAATTTTCAATTGCAAACCATCACTTCAATTGCGCCCTCATCGTCGTGGCAGGGTATCTGACTTTCAAAGCACATGCCATTTCCCAATCTATAATAAATCTATTAATTTTATAGATTTTCAATTAGAAATTTAATTAAATTTTATTCTTAATTTAAAATATATTCTTTAAATTTTACTCTCAATTCATAACTCAAGTCTAACAGAAAATTAAAAAGTATAACAACATTATTTTTTCTGTCTCTTTCCAATGCCACATTTGCAGCATGCAAAAGAATAATAAGAAAACGAGCATCAAGAAATGTATTTATTTACTAAAAAAAAAAATATGTGGTTGAAAAAAATAGATGTCCATCTCTTTAAATGATTAATTTTGTAATTTTTTTTCAATTTTAAAATAACAACAAACAAAAAACATGGTGACTTGATTAATTAATTATCCGTTGATCGACCTCTTTCTTGGATTCTTGCATATCCCATATTTTCTGTTATAAATAGATAGATAAATTTGGTACAGAATCGCAAAATAATATTAAAGGAAAAGACAAAACAATTTTGGATCAAATAATATTTGGTCATATGGAAAAGTCTGACTTGGGTGAACCAGGTTTGGATTAGACGACCATGTAATGGACATGTTTTCCACGTGGATGTAATGCCACATTTTGTATTCTTTTTGTATGTCGATAATGACAGGTTGGGAAGATTAAGTTGGGCACATTGATTGACGTCATATAAATTCAGGTAATTTTCAATGAAGAAGAAGTTGACTGGAGTCAAACAAATAATATATTGTATGTAATGATTTGGACAGCTCATTATCCAAACATCTGATGTGATGATTGTATTATTATAAGGTTGTTTAATATTCTAAGACCCTGTTTGGCTTCATTTCCATCAGAAAAAAACAACGACATATCAAATCAACTAATACACAAATTAATAAACCAAAGGTCAACAATCCAAACTTGTGACCTCGATGTCCTAATACATTTCTTTTACCGCCAGTAAGAGAACACGCTCTCTTTCACATAAAATATGATGTTCACAAAATTAGTTAATAATTTATGTCGCAACAAAACTGCCATTATTGGAGTAAGTTTTAGGATTATTTATTTTTTTCTTAGGGCGACAGACTTATATCTAGCCACAATAATAATCTAGCTACTAGATCGTAAAACCATTAAAGATCTTAATCTTGTAGAACAAATGATTACAATTCTTGAAAATTTGTTTCTAATTTAATTCTGGACTTGGTCGCTACTTTTTTAATAAAAAATTGATGGTAATTGAATTTATTGATCTTGAAACACCCACACTAAATGCTACTATAATTACAAATATTTTTATTTTTCTTTAAAATATAATTATTTCTATATAATAGGTTGATAAAAAAATATAACAAACAAACATATTTATTTTAACATAATTAACAAATAACAGTTTATCATAATATTAATTCTTCACACTACCATGATAAATTGAAAATACTAAATAAATAATAGCAGTAGAAAGATAGTAATATGTTTTGTTATAATATCATGAATTGAATGCTAAAACTACAAACATATAGGAACATAAACAGAACAATTCTAGCAGCGAAATGGGACAATAATTCATAGTAAAAGAAAATAATCATTTCAAATTCTATTTTTTGACTTATCGAATCAAAGACCTATAACAAATGCAAATCAACAACATCAGTACCACTCTTGCTTTTTCGTTAGCTCCATTCATTTTCAAAGGCTTAAGTCCATCTCCAGTGCGCTGAAAATGTGTGAAAAGAAGGAATGCAGGCTCCAGCAGTCCGCGGGAGCCTGCGGTATTGTGAAGCCATGAATTCTTTTTAATTTAACTGCGGTATAAGTGACGCAGACCAAAAGACTTTGGTCTGCATCAGTTTTTTTTTTTTTTAATTCTATTTTATTAATTTTCTGTATTTCACAATAAATTTTTATTTTATAATTAATTTAGTTTAATTAATTTTAACAGTATTTTAATTAAATATGATAAAAAAATAAAAATATGTAATTTCAATTATAAGTAAAAATAATACAATAATTTTTTTATTTTATAATTAATTTAGTTTAATTAATTTTAAGATTATTTTGATTAAATATGATAAAAAAATAATAAGAGGATGTAATTTCAATTAGAAATAAAAATAATACAATAATTTTTTTCTTTTACAATTAATTTGGTTTAATTAATTTTAAGATTATTTTAATTAAAACTGATAAAAATAATAAAAAAGATGTAATTTTAATTATAAATAAAAATAATGCAATAAAATTTTAAATACTACACATAAAATTATTATTCTACCATAAAAATTAAAAAAAAAAGCTAAGAATACAAATAGACAAAACATACAATTACAACTAAAATTATAACGTTACATACAAATTATAAAATTATACAACATAAGGAAAAACACAATTACTTACTAAATAGAAAATACATATGATACTAAATTAATAACCTAATTTCAATAATCAGAAAGATCACCTCCAAACCCTCCAATGTCCGGAAATTTTTTTTCAAACACATTAAATGTATTTGGAAGTGGATTTGCTAGCCCGGCTTGTGTCCTCCTCTGCAGAATTTTTTTGTTGCTCCAACCTTAAGTATTCACGTAGTGCAGGATCAACAACAGTGTCTAAGTTCATTCTTAAAGTTGCGTTCTCCTCTTTGATCCTTTCCCATTCATTGTTCATTGTTATCGCACGATCTTTCAACTCAAGTTCACGAACTTTTAACTTATTCTCACGATCTTTTCTTGAGGCTGCCCTTACTAATAATTCTCTGAGTGCATTTTCTTGTTTTATCATTTGTACAAAATCATCATCATCTTCTTTTTGTTTCTTTTTAAGTTTTGATTTTTTCACCCCCTCGGATCTTTTTGATGAAGAACCACCAGTACTGCTAATGTTTTCGTCATTTAAATCAACAGAAAACGAAGACAAAGAAGGATTAGGGGAAAGAGGGGACTATGAAAATTTTTCTGCAGTTAGCTCTTTAACTTGCACAAACGGTTTTAAATCGGCTACACATGGTCGAATTTGAACCCAGCGTCATATCCTTTCACTCACCTCATAGTCTCATTTGCACGCTTCAACTACGTAATTTAGAAACAATATTGAAATCAAAAAATTCTATTTGACAAATGAAAACATAAAGTATAAATAACAACTTACAATTGGTTTTTTCACTTGTACTACTAGGATTTAGCAGCTCAATTTGTTGCAGACACCCATTGAATTTTCTCACATGTTTGAGAATGGTCTGCATGCGACATTGCAATGATCGTTTGTTACGATCTTGCATCCCGGTGCTTGGCTTATCGGAGTTGTATTTTTCTGTAACACGATTCAAAAAAAGATCTTTTGATTGGTTTATTCCCACAATTGGATCTTGTGAGATTTCGAGATAGACACCAGCAAGGTGTTGATCTTCAGCTGAATTGTAGTTAGTGGTACGTGGCTTAGACATTTGAGAGATGAAAATAAAAGATGTATATAAAAAGGAGTTGGAGAAGTTTGTGAGAAATGTTATGTGGTATGACGCCTATTTATAGAAATTCGTAGAAAATCAGATAATAATCCAACGGTTGAGATTTAAAGATCAAAATAATCTAACGGTCGGAGTTGAATACATAGGGATTGTGCTTGTTGCAACTTTCTGTGTTTTAAGATTAAAAGTTTTTGTGGGTTTTCAACGACTAATATTGAAAGCACAAGAATTGTGCTTTCTGCAACTATGATTTCACTTCAGGCAAGTGGTGAATGGTTGTGATTCGTAGTTGAAAACACGAGGATTGTGCTTGTTTGTGGCTTTTACGACTCAAGTGGAGGGTTGAGATTAAATGTTGTAGTAGGATATCAATAGCTATTGTTCTAAACACAAAGATTGTGTTTTTTGGAATAATATACAGATCATTATATAATGAGCACATACTCCACCCATTTTCTTCACATCAATCTTTCTTATCCTCAATTCGTTTAGTAATTTTCTCCGTTAATAGTTTTTTTTCTGTTCTGCTCTGATTGTCTCTAAAAAAAATGAATTTTCACTCTGCTGGTCCTTCTGCTATTTCTTATATTCCTTCAAGTTCATCTGATGATGAACATCAACAATTGATTGATAGTGATTGTTCCGACGTGGAGCAACATGCGATTGTTCAACAAATATATAATAACAATCGTATGTTAGCTGCATATCGGCATCGAAGGGCTAAACCCATTCATGGAGGCTCAGTTTCGGGTCGCAGGACAACATATCGTGATCGTGAAGCAGCAGCTCAAAATCTTTTCAGAGACTACTTTTCTGAATGTTTAATGAATATCAGTTTCGTCGACGTTATCGAATGTCACGAAATCTATTTCTCCGTATTGTTCATGCAGTAAAAAATCATGATGGATAATTTGTGCAGCGAAGAAATGCAGTTGGGCAGCGATTTGTCTACACTCCAAAAAGTAACTGCAACATTTCGAATGTTAGTGTATGCAGTTCCAGCGGATGCAACTGACAAGTATATCAAAATTGGAGAGTCTACTGAAATTGAATTTGTCAAAAAAATTTATAGTGCTGTTGTGGAGATATTTGGGGTAGAATATCTAAGATCTTCTACCTCTAATATTGTTGCAAGGTTACTTCATATTAGTCAGCAATGTGGCTTTCCAGGAATGTTGGGAAGTTTGGATTGTCTGCATTGGAAGTGGAAATATTGTTTGACGGCATGGGCAGGATGATATGCTGGTCGAAGTGGATCTCTAACAATTATTCTTAAAGCTGTGGCTGATTATGATTTGTGGATCTGTCACTTATTTCAAGATGCCAGGATCCAACAATGATATTAATGTGTTGGAGACGTCCCACCTTTTCTCTAACCTTGCTAAAGGTATTGTTCCTCCTACACGTTATGTTATTCAAGGAAAGGAGTACAACATGGGATATTATTTGGCTGATAGTATATATCCCAAATGGGCAACTCTTGTGCAAACGATTCATGCACCAAATGTTCCAAAAAAGAAATATTTTGTAACGAAACAAGAAGCGTGTAGAAAGGATGTGGAACGTGCATTTGGAGTCCTCCAAAGTCGATTTGCAATAGTGGCAAATCCAACATGTTTTTGGAGTAAAATTTATTTGAAAGATATTTTGACTGCGTGCATAAAATGCATAATATGATAATTGAGGATGAACGAGAACTTGATGCTCCAATCGAAGAAACAAGAGAAGTGCCAACTCCGAAAGTCGAACTTGTTGAAAATGAAAACACGCATTTTCAAAATTTTCTAGCTCGATTTAGACAAATTAGAGATGCGGAAGCTCATTTCGCACTTCGAAATGCATTAATTGAGCATTTGTGGGCAGAATATTCTAATTAGAAAATTTAATCTTGTAAAAGTGTATTTTTATTGTAGTATTATTATGAAGTTCAATTTTAATTTTGCATTATTATTGCTTGGTAGTAATGTATTTTTATATATAATTAAAATGTTACATATAAAAATTAAAATGTTACATATAAAAAAATTATTTTTAATATATTACGTATTATGTATTCAACAAATATGAAGTTTTTAAAATATAAATTAAAAATAAATAAATTATAAGGAATATTATTGAAATATTCTTTTTAGTGCAGAAAGTAGTGCAGACTGCTGGAGATGGAATGCAGATTTTGCTGTAAAGTAGTGCAAAATCTGCACTAAAGATGTGCTGACTGCTAGAGATGGCCTAAATAAGGTTAGGGTAAGCTTCATAAGCTCGTGGGCTTTAGGTTTGTAATAACTTAATAAATCATGCAAATAATATCGTACCTCAACAACATAAACATAAATCTTATATCTCGTAAATCATGTGAATATTATATTGATATTTATATTAATCAATAATATAATCATTTGAATTTTGTATTATCTCACAATATAATAATACAAATATTATATTTATCAATAATGTAATATTATGCACTTACAGGCTTTCCAAGGCGCGTCCTTTGCTAATCTTGCATCTTGAATCATATATCTCAATTCTGTATGTAACATGCTAATAATAACATGAACATAAATCTTGTAACATATTAAAAATATCATAAATATACATCATTTAATAAAGTCGTGTGAAAATATTTTCTGTAACTTTTAAATTATTCCGCAAGTGTACGGAGCCATTTTAGGTAGTAATAACTAAGGTCTTTTCCTAAAAAAATTAGAACAAGTCACTAAATATTGCAAAATTAATCACATAACTATATGATATTTGTAATTTTAATTTTGTTGAAATATAAATTTGTAATTATATCCTATAAAAATTTTTATTTTACAAATTTAATCCTAATTTTGTTAATAATTGTGAAAACGATTGTGTAATAACTCCTATTGACTTTTGTGCATCAGTTCCCAGCATATTGCAAAAGTCTGGCTGGCGGCGCCACTTTAAGCTTTAGGGTGATGGCGGTTTCTGTGAGTTGAGACTCATAACAAGATACAAGATTTTGGGAAACTATAGTCGACCTGGTGGAGTTGGAAAAGATAATTATTACCAGCCAAAAACTATAAATCTGGAATCTATTTATAGTTCGAGAAAAATCAACAAATTCTCTTCTCTCTTTGAAATTTTGAGTTTGTATTTTTTTTCCTTTGCTAAAGAATTGATTTTTTTTTTTATAAAAATTATATTTTAGTTTAGTTTAGTTTATTGAGAAAGGGTATGATTGGAATTGTGTGGGAACGATCGAAATATTTGGTGACTTTGTTTGTTTATTTATGAAGTTAAGTAATGGGATGTGTTGAGTAAAAAAGGTAACCTGCTAATAGTCGTCATCTAAATTATATCTGTACGAACTTATTCAAAAAACAAATAATGTATGAGCCAATTTTTCTAACTTGCAAGGATTAAAATATGAAAATGAAAGATAGTGTTTCATTTCATGCATGGAAAGACTTTTTCTACGCTCCCACTTAACAAATTTATTTTTATATTTCCCAAAAGTAGTTATGTTTTTCTTTTAAAATTTTTTTAATCTTAAATTAGGTTTATTTAAAAACATTAGAGTTAATTATTAATTAGAATTTTATTATATTTTTACGATGATAAAATTATTAAGTGAAATGTGATTGAATAAATCGAACTAATAAACAGACAAAGAATATAAGTGGAATTTGATGGTCTATAACAAAAATATAATTTTATTTAATTATTAAAAGAATAAAATATCATATATGTATATATATATATAGACTAAAAAAGTACAATGCATGTGCCTACCAAGTCAATGCCTTCAAACCATATTAAGAGGATTAGGATGAATACAAAAGATAGCTACTTTTTGGATAAGAGATGTTAGACAGATTTGAATGGGGACCAAATGACTTTTACGAAACATAATTCCAACTTCTTTTAGGTAAGAAGAAGGTTTTGACCAAAGGACTTTTACGAAATATAATTCCAACTTCTTTTAGGTAAGAAAAAGGTTTTGTAATGATTATATTGAAATTACACATTGTGGGTCTCCAGCATTATTTACACTGGTTTAATAATATCCAATTAAAATTAAAATTAAAATAATAGCATTAATGATTAAAAGTCTAAATTTGCAGGCTTGACCTGCTACAGAAGTCACAAGTCTACCAAAAATATACATATATATATATATATGCGATTATTTGCAGTAGTTATATATAGTACAACGTTGTTTTGAAAAAGAAGCGAAATATTTTTTCCAGAAAATAGAAATGGACAAAGCTATATATATAGAGAACCAAAATTATATTTCTGAAACAATTTTTTCGTAATCATAAGAAACAAACCCAATCTAATAATTAAGAGAAAAAGTATAAATTAGTCCTTGAATTAGCATTTAAGGTTTAAATTGGATTCTTATTTATTCTGTTCTATAAATAGGACTTCTAACTTTTAAAATATGTCAAATAAGTCTTTTAAAATTTTAAAATAGGTCAAATAAGCTCTTGAAATTTAAATGTATGATAAATAGAACCCTGTTAACTATTACATTAACGAAATAGATTTTTAAAATATTAAATAAATCTAAAAATCAGCAGATTAAATTATAAATATACTTAAATAAATCAATAAATTAATCAAGTAAAATGTAATAATAATTTAAATATAAAAAAAGATTTGAAATGTGAAGATTTCTTATGATTTTTAGATATTCTATTTTTATTAGCTTAATTATTTAAGATTTTTTGATATTTTCTTATGTATTAAATAATTTAGAATTTATCATTTTAGTTTTAAATATTTATTTTATTTAATAATTTTATTATTTATCTAAATATTTTTTAGATTTATTTTTGTTATTTTAGTTTATTGACATGGCCTATTTATTTAAAAATAAGAAATTCGAAGGCTTATTTGACCCCATTTTTAAAGTTAAAGGTTCTATATGTATAAAAAAATAATTTAGGATCCAATTTATATTTGAGGACTAGTTAAAGGTACAATTCGTGCTTTAGGTACTAATTTGAGGGTTATTTTGTATATTTTCCCAATAATTAAGAGTGGTAAGTAAATCAACATTGATTGACGTCATATAAATTCAGGTTATTTTCAATGAAGAAGAAGTTGACTGGAGTCAAACAAATAATATATTGTATGCAATGATTATGGACAGCTCATTATCCAAACATATGATGGGATGATTGTATTATTATAAGGTTGTTTAATATTCTAAGACCCTGTTTGGCTTCATTTCCATCAGAAAAAAACAACGACATATCAAATCAACTAATACACAAATTAATAAACCAAAGAAATCAACTTAATGTCCTAATACCACGGCGCACGCTCTCTGTATTATCGTTGAAATAAAAGATGATGTTGACAACATTAGTAAATAATAATTACGTCAGAACAAAACTGCCATTAGTGGAGTTAAGTTTTAGGATTTTTTTTTTTCTTAGGGCGACAGACTTATATCGCAAAACCATTAAAGATCTTAATCTTGTAGAAGTTGAAAATTTGTGTCCAATTTACGTTTTAAAATTATAATTTAATATATATTTTTATAAAATATATATACATATTTATATATATATATATTTACTTAATTAATAAAATATATATATATATATTCAAAAAATATATGAAATAATATATATATATATTTATAATATATATTTTATATATTAACATATATTTGAAAAAATTAAAGAAAACGTCAGCCCAACTAACATTTTTTTAAAACGTCAGTGCGGCTGACGATTTTTATTTTTTTACTTTTTTTAATTATTTGTATATATATATTTATGTATTATTAAAAAATATATATATTTGTTTTCAGAAAATCAAATTATACATAATAATAATTAAAAATTATTTTTTATTTAAATATTTTTTTATTATCTTAAATAACATTATAATATTTTACTTTTTAAAATTATAATTTAACATATATTTATTTAAAATATATATACATAAATTTCTATATATGTATATATTTATTTAACTAATAAAATATATATATATATATATTCAGAATATACATATATTTATAATATATTATATATATTAACATATATTTTAAAAAATTAAAGAAAACGTCAGCCCAACTGACGTTTTTTTAAAACGTCAGTGCGGCTGACGATTTTTATTTATTTTTTTAAAATTATTTGTATATATATATTTATGTATAATTAAAATATATATATATTATTTTTTTTTCAGAAAATGAAATTACACATAATAATAATTAAAATATTTAAATAATTTTTTTATTATCTTAAATAAAATTATAATATTTTACATTTTAAAATTATAATTTAATATATATTTTTATAAAATATATATACATAAATTTATATATATATATATTTACTTAACTAATAAATTATATACATATATATATATTCAGAATATATATGAAATAATATGTATATATAATATATATATTAACATATATTTTAAAACGTCAGTGCGGCTGACATTTTTTTTCTTTTTTTATTATTTGAATATATATATATATTTATGTATATTAAAAAATATATATATATTTTTCAAAAAATGAAATACACATAATAATAATTAAAAATTATTCTTTAATTTAAATAATTTTTTTATTATCTTAAATAACATTATAATATTTTACATTTTAAAATTATAATTTTATATATTTTTAAAAATATATATACATAAATTCCTACATATATATATATATTAATATTATAACTTTTCTGTTAGGTAAATATAAAAAAAGAATTTCTAATTATATAAATAATTATAATGTAATAACAAATATAAATATATACATATATATTTTATATATAACTGCTTATATATATTGTTAGTGCATTATTTATATATATATATATATATATGGATGCATGTGGTGTATGTGTGTATATATATACTTATGGATATGGATGTAATATGCCAGCAGGGTGCATAAATATATATATTTGAAATTAAAAACGTCAGGGGGCTGACGTTTTTAATTTCAAATTTAAAACGTTAGCCCCCGTGATGTTTTATCTAAAAAACGTCAGCGGAGCTGACGCTTTACCCTATTTTTTTAAAACTGTTCCAAAAGTTACCTATTTCATAATTTTTTTTTTGCATTATTTTAATAAAAAAACCCTTAATGGAGTAGGGTGAGTTTTCTGAGCTCGTATAAGTATAATTTGTCAAAACTTAATAAATCATGCAAAATAATATTTTACATGAGAATAAGCATAAATATTGCATTTTGAAAGTAAATCATATAAATTTCGTGTTGGTCAACATTCATTTTAATTTTTTATATTTGTTAATATTGATGATGTTTCTAATTTTATCAAAATCAATTAAAAAAATTCATATACTTTCATAATTACTTGATTTTAACAAATCAATTATGAATTGTGGCGGATTTGATCTTAAATTGAGTTTATTTAAAAAAACTAAAGATAATTATTAATTAAAATTTTATTTTATTTTTACGATGAAAAATTATTAAGTCAAATGAGATTGAATAAATCGAACTAATAAATAGACAAAGAAATATAAGTGGAATTTGATGGTCTATAACAAAATATAATTTTATTGAATTAATAAAAAAATAAAATATCATATATATATTTAGACGAAAAAAGTACAATGCATGTACCTTCCAAGTCAATGCCTTCAAACCGTATTAGAAGAATTAGGATGAATATTAAAGATAGCTACTATTTGGATAAGAGATGTTGGAGAAAATTGAATGGGGACCAAATGACTTTTAGGAAATATAATTTTAACTTCTTTAGGTAAGAAAAAGATTTTTTAATGATTATATTGAAATTACACATTGTGGGTCTCCAGCATTAATGATTAAAAGTCTAAATTTGCAGGCTTGACCTGCTACAAAAGCACGAGTCTACCAAAAAGATATATATATATATATATATATATATATATGCGATTATTTGCAGTAGTTATATATAGTACAACGTTGTTTTGAAAAAGAAGCGAAATATTTTCTCCAGAAAATAGAAATGGACAAAATTATATATATAGAGAACCAGAATTATATTTCTGAAACAATTTTTTCGTAATCATAAGAAACAAACCCAATTTTTTCATAATATTCAATTAAAATAATAGTATTAATGATTACAACTCTAATTTTTTTTTTTAAATAAAATTTCAAACTTTTAAAACATGTCAAATACGTTTTCTGAAATTTACAAATAGGTTAAATAAGCTCCTGAAATTTATATATATGACAAATAGAACGCTGTTAACTATTATGTTAACTAAATAGATTTTTTTCAAATATTAAATAAATCTAAAAATCAGCATATTAAATAATAAATATACTTAAATAAATCAATAAATTAAAAAATAAAATGTAATAATAATTTAAATATAAAAAAGGGTTTGAAATGTGAAGATTTCTTATGATTTTTAGATATTCTATTTTTATTATCTTTGAAGTATTCAAGATCTTTTGATATTTTTTATGTATTAAATAATTTAGATTTTATCATTTTATTTTTAAATTTTTATTTTATTTTATTTTAATAATTATTTTATTTATCTAAATATTTTTTAGATTTATTTTGTTATCAATAATTGTACTTATATAATGTGTAATTTTATTTGAGGACTAGTTAATGGTACAATTCATACTTTAGGTACTAATTTGAGGGTTATTTTGTATATTTTCTCAATAATTAAGACTGGTAAGTAATGTCATAAGCAATGACATAAGCTGAATAGGGTCAACTCAGCATCCAAATTTCATATCTTATGCTGAATACTTTTTTGTAGCGAAAAGTTAAAAATAAGTTTGATAAATACAAATTATTATGTATAGTTTTGAAAAATAAAAAATAAGTTTGATAAATAAAAGTTATTATGTAAAGTTTGAATAGTATCCTTATGAAAATTATATAATTGAAAATTAACAACTTAACACAAATTGTACGGTCATTATGGTCATTATACATGACTTAAACATTACTTCCTACGGAAAGAGTGTAAAATGGTAGTCATTTACAAATATTGATAACCAATTTCCATGAAATTAGTGAAAATCATATACCACCTTTTCGAATATTTTAGTTTATTTGTGAACAAAACTATATAGTCAAATTTAAAAATACGCATATTCTCTCCAATAATTTAAAAAATAATTAAAAATTGCCTTCTCAAAAAAAAAAAAAAAAAAAAAAAAAAGTGGCTCCTTTGTGTGGGTTATAAGAATAATTAATCACTGAAGTATTAATTATGTTGCAGAGGGGCGGCTCATGAAGGAACACACACAAACACACACACACACACACACACATATATATATATATATATATATATATATATTTGTCGTATGTTCATTAATTTGGACTCACGCGCATGAATCCACCAAATTTAATACAAGAAAGATTCTGCACAATAATATACATTTGCATATTTTGAATGTACGCATAATTTAATCTTGAATGATACGTAACAATTATTATACACTATAAATTCAACTTAATGATAAATATGGAATTTTTTTATAACTCATTGGCAATTATTGACACAATCTCATCGTCACATTAGCTATTTTTGAAAAACTTTTGAATTTCAATAAAAGCAAGTATAAATTGAATACATTTAAAAGTTAAAGGCAAAAATTTGTGTGAAATGGTTGCACGGATCCTATATCCGTATAACCGGGTCGCGGGTCCTTTTTTTATGCTATTGTTTTGTATTTATATTAAATGATTGTGTATTTAATTGAATGATTAGGCAGTCCAACTGGTAGGACATTCTGTGTCCAAAATGATTGTAACCAACAAGCTAGTGTAACACCACTTCAGAAACTTTTGAAAGTATATTGGGCACGTATACAACAATATTAAAATATCACTCAACTATTTAATTTTTTTAATTATTACAATTACTATACAATATAGACAAATTACATTTGTAATCAATAATAAAAATAAAATTTTATATTTTTTTAAAATTTCAATATATTTAAAAATAAAATTATTTTTAAAAAATTGATATTCTTACTAGTTTGTGAATTATATTTTGTTGATATGTATAACAATTAATTCCTATAAATTATTATCTCTTCAAATTCTACACTTCACATGTTATGATAGAAATTTTTTTAATTAAACAAATATTATATTTACTAATATTAATTATTTTCTTGAAATATAATAATTTGAAAGTAATATTAATTTTTAAATTAAATTTAAAATTTATATTCTATTGTAATATACAAATTGGGTAGATTCAAAATAAAAATATTATTACATGCTACTAGATTAATTTGTATAATCAATTTGTGAAATTAATTTTCAAAATAATTTTGATATGTCTTCATAAAAAAATCTATTAAAATATTTATTATATTAATAAAAAATTATTTTAAAATATGAATGAAAGCCTAACTCATTAATATACTTTTTTCTTTGGTTGTTTATATATATGAGTTTAGAAATTGAACAAAGAAAATGACTCAATGTTACTAGTTATTTTTTAAAAGAAACAAACACGTGAGAACTTGTTAAATTCTAGTAAGTATTTTAATTGAATAAGTCAAATCAACAAAAAGATAAAATAATAGGTGAGATAAGCATGCCCACAATGGATGAGCGAGTGTTATTATATAACTTTTTCAACATCATCACAAACCAAATATAACTAAGCAAACAATCTTCAGTATCGGGACAATATGCTCCCCCAAAATTATATCTTGTTTATGTATAACAAAAATTAATAATTTAAGGCTGATTATCAGGAATTATATATTATGAATAAGATGAAGTGTCCCGGTGGCCAAACACCAAGTTGAATTTCCGCTTTCTTATGCTAATTAATATTATTGTGTGTGTGTGTGTGTGTGTGTGATTTTGCTGGAATGGTGCCTGAAGAAGAGTTCTCTCCAATCCAAATCTAAAACTCTTTCAATGTGTAAGTGTATGTTTAAAGTGGCCAATCATCCGTACCATCATCATATGCTGTATGCTTTATACCTATTACCTACATACATCAACGGTACAGTAGTCAGTACAGTGCAGTGACACTGTCCAGGTCCAGGTAGTTGAATGGGAATTTCCTTGGTTTTTAATCTATATTCACACTTTTTCTCTGGAGCATGTTTCCAGTTACATGAAATTTTTATATTGCTAAACAATGATTTTGCATATAATTTTGTATGTTGAGTATTGAGAAAGAATTCGTTGAAACGCGCCTTCTTCCCGCATATACATGACTGCAGGAGTGGTGTGTCCCAGGAATATTCCCTCAGGAAATTAATAAAAATTGTGAGGCCACCTTATTTTGACAGATATGGGATGAAGAAAGGTGCTTGGAATGATGAAGAAGATTACATATTGAGGGCTCATATCGAGCAACACGGCCACCCTAACTGGCGGCTCTGCCATTTTTAGCCGGTAAGACGAAGCTTCTCCGATCAGCGACTTTTTTTTTTTTTTTTTTTTTTTTTCAATTTTGGGAAAAGCATATAAGCACACCAGAAGTGTTGTACTGTTAGCTTAATTGATCAAACTGTATGCAATAGATTTTGATATTTTTTAAATCAGAATATCAAGTTTATTATGACAATGGGAACCCTAGTTCACCCTTTCTCTTGTTAGTGGAGATTAATGATTGAAGGGAACTATTCGTGGATCAGCCAATATATGCTCCATCTCCTTCTTTCTTTCTCTCTCTCTCTCTCTATATATATATATATATGTATCTATATATATGTCTAACTTCAATTATTGGATCAATACTAAGTTTAAGTCATCAACATAAACTCGTAAACCTGTGGAACTTAATTATGTCAGGTCTGCAAAGATGTGGGAAGAGTTGCAGACTACGGTGGGTGAATTATCTGAACCCGGGCGTAAGAAGGGAGGATTTCAGCAAGGAAGAAGAGGATCTAATCATCAAATTGCAAGCCATACTTGGAAATAAGTAGAAACTCACCCTAGTTCAATCTACAAGATCAAATTTCTTTAAAGTCTTCATTCTTAGTTGGAACTAATTTTGTGATTTGTCTTATTGACACAGGTGGTCGATCACTGCGAAAAAGTTTCCCGGGAACTGACAATGACATCAAGAATTATTGGAATGCCCACATCAATAAACGTAAAAAGCGCAACAGCGTTGTTACCAGAGCGACCGGTGTTGCTGATCAAGTTGGACAAGAAGAACAATCATCTGAACTCAGCTCTTGTATAACAACTGACCACCATCATGGAGCAACTTCTTTCTACAATGTTTTTGCTCCGAATTATTGTGCTGAAAACCCTGAAAATATTTATGATACTAGCCTAATTGGTGATGCATATTTGGATGAACAATTTGGAGGCCATCTCTTGTCTGAACAATATGAAGGCCATCTCTTGTCTGAAATATACTATGATCAGAGCCAAGTCAGCACGGATCTACCTCCATTTCCGGGGGTAGAGTTTAATGAATTTAGGTCATGACTGAATGATATGTCGGCCTTCTCTGATTCATTAGATGGAGTAACTGATTCTTGGAATTCAACGACTGCAGAATCCCAGGAAATTTTCTGGTCTGGACAATTTGGAGAGGTGACATTATGGCACTTCGATAATAATATGAACGTGTTCTGACAATGAGCATGTCGAGCAACTAAAGACTATGGTTTGTCATTCACACACACACACATACCATTTCAGATGCGCCCTCATCGTTTTGGCAAGACATATTTTGGCCACAATTATGGCTACAATAGTAGTTGTTACAGAATAAATTACAAACCTTTCGAGACCCAATTTATAATCATTTTAAAGATTTTCATTGAGAGATTTAATTTTTTTCCTTAATTTAAGATATTTCTTAAAATTTGACTCACAATCAGGGGCTCAAGTTTAATAGAAAATTAACAATATTATTTTTTCTTTCTCTTCATATGATATGAAAAAAGCACAAATAGGTGGATGAAAAAAATGGATGTTCATCCCTTTAAAACGGCAAATTTGCAATATTTCCAATCTTACAATTATGACAAACAAAAACATGGTGACTTCATTAATTATCAGTTGTCGACCTCTTTCTTGGGTTCTTGCATGGCCCATGTTTTTTTTTTCTGCAACTTTGTAAATAGATATATAAATTTGGTAATGAATCACAACAATATATATTTAATATATATATATATATATATATATTCTATCAAGGAATTCGTGGTCATATATTGTCCAGGTTCCAGGAAGAACTTGGAAAGGTTGGCTTAGATCATCCAGGTTTGGATTATCCCATTAATTAGAAGACCAGCTAAAGGACATGCTTTCCACGTGGGTCAAACAACTTGTAGTGCTACATTTTTTTTTATGTCGATAATGACAATTTATGAACAATGAGTTGGATTAATTATTTGAGAAAAAGGACAATGGACCAAGATTTTGGAATAATTTTAGACGAGAAACTAAATAAATAATTTTGTTTCCCTTTTTCTTTTAAAAAAGTTATATAATATTGTTGGCTGGATAACCAGTTGTTATAAAATAAAAAAATATTATGATATATATTACTTTCTCCATCTCAAATATGAGTTATGAAAAATATGTTTATACTTTCTGTACAAATAATGTATCATACAAAAAATAGATATATTTTTTGAGATAAAGTTTTTGGTAAAAAAAAATTCAAAATAGAAAAAATATTTATTTTTAGGCACATATTTTATAAACATTCATCAAAATGTTGATATGAGCAAGCATAAATATACTGTAAAAATAATCGATTCATCCTGTACCAAACATATATGACATACAAAAAAACCCTACTTCCAGTCCCAGATACCCTAATTACAGAACCAAGTAATGATATCATAGTCAGACCTACAGTATTAATTCTGAAATTTTGATTTATGAATCCTTATATTTGACTAAATAAATATAAAATCAAATAATATACACCAGGTAGCTAAAAAATAAAGAAAAAACTCTACCTTAAGATACCCTAATTATAGAACCATGAAATGATATATAGTGAGACCTACTGTCACGGAGGCACTCGATACCGCGACGGCAGCGTTCCTATTCCGGCTCAAACCCGACGATCTGGTGGAGATTATTGGGGATTCCGGTGCGCGTGTTTGAAGGGGGAAGTACTGTTAGAAGAGATATAAGAGTAAAAAGAAATAAAAGAAGGGCCAACAAGAATTAGTTGTTGGTTAGTTAGGGGTTAGTTAAAAGAAGGGCCAACAAGAATTAGTTGCTGGTTAGTTAGGGATTAGTTAGGATGCGAGCCAGCTATAAAAGGGGCGAGCATCTTTTGTAATCGACAGTTTTGAAAACATTTTTTACAGAAATGAAAATTGAATTGAATTCTTACTTCGTTGTTGCACGAGCACACGCGCACCGGAATCCCCAATAATCTCCACCAGATCGTCGGGTTTGAGCCGGAATAGGAACGCTGCCGTCGCGGTATCGAGTGCCTCCGTGACAAGTGGTATCAGAGCAGTCTTCTTCACACGCTTGCGTATGCCGCGTACTCGCACAACACATAATATGGAGGCCAGGATCGAAGGATTGGAGTCACAGATTAATCAGCTCCGTCAACAACAAACGGAAATGAACCAATCCATGATGGAGTTGTTTCGCCAACAATTCGCGGAATTGAAGCGCGAATTGCAGTCAGAAGGAAAACGAAAGGAGAGAGCAGACCGCAACGACAAGGAACCTTCATCTTCACAAGGCTCGGGTAATTCTCATTCCTTCCGCACTGGAAATCCCAGGTTTGATTTTCCGAAATTTATGGGTGATAATCCTCGGAATTGGTTGCGGAAATGTGATAAGTACTTCATGTACAATGAAATGTGTGATGCGGATAAAATTGTGACTGCTGCTATGTTCATGGAAGGAACCGCTGATTTGTGGTATTTGGAGTATATAGAAGGAAACACGGAGTTGAACTGGAGTGATTTTGCATCTTTGGTGTTAGAGAGATTTTCGAATGTAGAAGAAAAGAATTTAGTTGCCGAATTCAATAAGTTGAAACAGGAGAGTGATGTGATGACATACACACTAAAATTTGAGGAATTAAAGGCATTCATGGTAAGAGAGAATAGATCCTTAACACAGACCTACTTTATTCAAAGCTATTTGAGTGGGCTGAAAGAGGAGGTGGGTAGAATGGTAGAAATGTTTAAGCCTCTTACACTGCATGAAGCTATACAATTGGCTAAGAAGCAAGAACTTTTGATAATTTCATTAGGCAGGGGCACGCTCAGCTCCTTGTTCAGTGGGCTCATCTACCGGAAGACGAGGCAACATGGGAGGATTATTCCGAGATCACAGCTCGATTTCCACAACTGCAGGCTTGAGGACAAGCCGTGTTTGAAGGGGGAAGTACTGTTAGAAGAGATATAAGAGTAAAAAGAAATAAAAGAAGGGCCAACAAGAATTAGTTGCTGGTTAGTTAGGGGTTAGTTAAAAGAAGGGCCAACAAGAATTAGTTGCTGGTTAGTTAGGGATTAGTTAGGATGCGAGCCAGCTATAAAAGGGGCGAGCATCTTTTGTAATCGACAGTTTTGAAAACATTTTTTACAGAAATGAAAATTGAATTGAATTCTTACTTCGTTGTTGCACGAGCACACGCGCACCGGAATCCCCAATAATCTCCACCAGATCGTCGGGTTTGAGCCGGAATAGGAACGCTGCCGTCGCGGTATCGAGTGCCTCCGTGACACCTACATCATTAATTCTGAAAGTTTTGATCTATAATATTAATTCATTGATTGTTGATATTACAGATTAATTTTCTTATCATAATAATTGCCGTATCATCTCAATAGATCTTTATATTTGACTCGCAAATAAATAAATATAAAAATTGAATAATATACATCAGCTAGCTCAAAAATAAACAAAAAACACTACTCATTAATCTAATGCACGTGCTTAATTCAAGAAGTCATTAAGGAACTTGTCTTCAACTTTCTTCTTAAAAGTTAATAATCATTGATTGACGTCATCAACAATAATGGAGTTGGATTAGAATAAAATACACATTGGAGAAAATAAATACACAAATATTTTTTTTTAATTTATTCTCATCAATAAGAGAGTGGCTTAGAATCAGCTGTCTTTCAAATTTTGGAATTAAGAAATAAAATAGAATAATAAAATTATATATATACTTTGAGATTATAAAAAATTAAAATTTTATTGTAGATATTACTTTAATATTTAAAAAATTTATTACAATAAAATATTCTTAATTGATTAATGAATTGAAGTATATTATAGTTAATTTTTAACGTTTCTTAAATGTTGACAAAATTTAAAAAGAAATTGAAGGCGTAGAAGAAAAAAAAATTAGTTTGTTCATCATAAATTCAGGTTCTTTCTAAGA
This sequence comes from Caryopteris x clandonensis, assembly GCA_028749325.2. NCBI lineage: Eukaryota > Viridiplantae > Streptophyta > Magnoliopsida > Lamiales > Lamiaceae > Caryopteris > Caryopteris x clandonensis. The sequence continues at coordinate 2,591,488 of JAPYKT020000012.1, forward strand.
AGAAGAATAAGTTGACTGGAGTCAACCCTAATTTTTCAAATAAGAAACCCAGTAGAACGCGCACGTTTTTCTCGTGTGTCAAACAAGTTAGGTAGCGTTTACTTCGACGGATAAAGCCGGATAACCCAGGATTGATGAATTTAGTCCGGTTTTATCCGGCGTTTACTTGGAATGATTAAACCCCGGGTCAATCCTCCCGACCCGGGTTAAAAGTCAGAATCCGGAATTGTTTGTCTGATAACAATCCGCCCGGAAAAGGTGGGATAAAACTTATCCCACCTGATAAATGCACCAAAATGACTCTTTTACCCCTTATCTTTTTGTTTTTTACCAAAATGCCATCATATATACCCAAAATTAGGGCATAATTCCCCAGCCTCAACCTCCCGACCATCCCCCGTTCAGAGCCTCAGCGACCGCCCAAGCCTCGCCACCGCGCCTAAGCTCCCGACGATCCCCTCCGTTCCGTTCCTGCCATCAGCTTCCATCTCAGCGCAGCACCAGTTACCGTTCCCTTCCATCTCCCTCTCCCTCTCCCTCTCTCCCTGCTTACAATAAACAAACCCCTCTCTCTCTCTCTCTCTCTCCCTGCTTACAATAAACAAACCCCTGATCTTTTTTTTTTTTTTTTTGACTGGGAACAAACCCCTGTTCTGGTTCATTGTTAAATGCAAGAAATGATACAGGCGTTTTGTGAAAGAGGGAGAAGGGTTTCCTATTTGGGGATTTTTAAATAAGGGTAAACTAGTAATTTTATCAAAATCCGGAGTTATCCGGCCAAGTAAACGTAGGATTGGATAGATTTATCCTGCTGAAGATTACACTTATCCTCCGAAGTAAACGCTGGATAATTATTCCGAAATTATCCCTATCCCATATTTTATCCTTATCCCATCCTATCCCATCTAATCCCATCTCCTAAAGTAAACGCAGCCTTAAGATAATAATTTCACATAATATTTTTATGTAATGATTATTGACAGCAACATCTGATGAGACACTTATATGTTGAATATTCTTAAGGCCTGTTTGGTTTCATTTCCATAGAGAAATTACCATTTTAAATAGTTGGCTCCCTGAACATGTTTGGTTTTATTTTAACTAGTATGTTTTTTCATTGACAAATATATTATATAGCATAATATTATTAAATTTTAAAAATACATAAAATTAATATTTAAATATATATATATATATATATAATTATGTTCAATAATTTAAATATGTATCATAATTATAATAAGGATATAAATATCTATACTCTAATAAAAGAATAATAGCAGGATTTTTTTTTTCATCACAATTAACTGATATATGCCTTTCACTTTTTTTCTATCCTATTTTTAATTTCACTCAAAATTTTAAAATTAAAATAACTTTCTAGTTTTAAATTAGTTTTTTAACATATGATTTATCAAATTAATATTCTTTTTGTAATCATTAATTTGACATCAATATTATATATATTGAAATAAATAATTACATTTAAAGCATTGAATATAAAATTTATGAATGAAATATAATTTTGTATGTATTGAATTATAATTTTTTAAATTTTGATATATGTGTTGTATTTGAATAAATAATATATTAACTTCTATATGAACTTAATCTACAAAAATATTAATTATTTTTTATAAATAAAAAGTAATACTATTAATTTATATAATATTATAATTTTTTGTTTAACCTCAATAATTTTTAGTAGTTAAAATATTTATATTTAGTTCGGGAACTATAAAAAATTTACTTCAAAATATCGTACAATTTATTATTTAATAAAGCTAACTTTAGAAAATTCAATTTAATATAACAACTATATTTCAAATTGAAATATAGTTATATATATAAATATAATTTATATAATATAATAGATTATGTACATTTTTATAATAAAATATATTACATCTCGCGCATTTTACGGGCGGACAACTAGCTATATATAAAATCATATGTGAACGTTAATGAATTTTTATTTATAAAATACAATCATCAAATTACCAAATATATAGTATTTTCTTTTGAAATCAAGAAAATAGAATAAAATATGGTATGTCAATGTGAACATTTTTTTATTATTATATATAGTATTGAATCTGCCAAAAATTCATAATTGATTTGTTAAAATCAAGTAATTATGAAGATATGTGAATTTTTTTTATTAGTTTTGATAAAATTAGTAACATTACCAATATTAACAAATAAAAATATAAAAATTAAAATGAATGCTTATTGGTTAACAATATAACAATGTTTCCTAAAAATGCATTTGTGGAAAGAAAAATGGATGAGAAAAATGATAGTAACAACTATAGAAACAATCGGTTTATTATTATTATTATTATTATTATTATGATATAAGATGCAATTTTATTTAAAATTTATATATATAAGAATTTGCTCCCGTTGTGACTAAATGCTATGCCCATTCTTAGGATGTTGCTAAACACACCACTAAATTTATTTTTCATACCATATTAATTGTATAGACAAAATTAAATTTTGCATAACTGATCTATATATCTTTATTTTACATTTTAAAAAATAAAAATTATAATAATCTAAAATATGTTCGGCACATAGAAACAAATGTTTCATAGAGCATCGACCAACAGAATTCGAATCCATAAAGAGCTTTCGACTAACAAAAATTGAATGTTTCATAAAGCGTTCGGTGCACAAAAACTGAACAATATGTTTTGTTCTAACCAGAGCCAAACGCATAATTCTTTTTTTCTTTTGCTTCTTCTAAAAAATAATATTTAAAAATTTAAAATTTTTTTCTAAATCATTAGGATTATTCAAATTTTAACTTCCCCGTTCGTTTACTTCTTTCACAATTTGGTGGTGGTGTTAAAAAGGAAGAGAAAAGGTTGACAAAAATAAAGCAGGAGGGAAGGGTCCCGAAGAAAAAGATTGAGTGGTGGGCGGGGGTTTGGTTAAATAATATTATTAGCTTTTGTTACAGGAGATAATAGATAATTGGTGTGGTATATTTCATAAAATTAATTTTTTAAATATATTTTTTGTGATATATATAGTTTTAATAGTGAGAATAGTTAATATTTATGGTGCTTTTAGCGGCAATACATTCTTAATATTAAGTCAACCCAATATGAGTGAAACTAATTTTCGTAACAATTATAATTTGGTGGTGGAATCTGGTGTATTGGAATCTCCTTTGTAAGCCTCCATGTATAAAAACATTAAAAGGGAGCATTAGATTATAGTTTTTTTTTTTTTTGTACCACAAAAATAAATAAATTATAACCATAATTACTTAATCAACTACTACACAAATTAGTAAACAAAACAAATCAATTCACTACTGGTCAACAATCCACACATTCAAAAGTACTATAATTTAAGACTTTCATGTCCGAATATCTTTCCTTTACCACTAAGATAATAGCTCATTGGCTCATTGATTTATAATTTTTTATTTTTCAATAAAAATTTTAAAATTAGTAAAAGAATTCCAAACCACTTTTTCTTTTTTCTTTTTTCTTTTTTTCAGAAAATTACTAAGGTGATGTACACGAATTTGAAAAATAATAAAATTCTTTTGATTGGACAAGTACATGTGACCTATTGACAAATAATACCAAGTTTTATGTCATCACTATTTGTTCAAACTTTCAAATTGCAACGGTCAAGTAAGACAAAAGTATATAGTCATATGATATGATATGAAGACTCTTTGTTCCCACGTCGCTCTCTATATTATCTTTGACAAAGAAGATGATGTTGATGAAATATTGAATTTTACATGTGAATTATCCCACGTTAAAATAATAAAAGAAGGAAGACTTACTTATATATTTAGTGAGCTACTCATTTTATAACTGATTAATTTTAAGATGAAAGCTTACTCGGGGTGTGGCTAGTGCATCTTCGACTATCGCATGGACCGTAGTAACATTAATTAATAATTTATGTCCCAACAAAAATGCCATAAGTGGAGCAACATATTTTTTATACTTTTATGCATTTTTATCTACCATATCATAAATTTTAATAAAGGATTCTTTAAAATATTGTTTTACTGAAAATAGGAATATGAGATCTAGAGACATATATATATATATATACATACATACACACTATTACCTTTTAGGATTGTTAATTTTTTTTTTTCATAGGGGCTGGCTTATATCTATAACACTCAAAGTTGAGAATATATAAATAATAATTATATTGTAATTTATATAGTGGCTAATGTTATAAGGAGGGAATGCCCACATTAATGATAATGTTTCACACTCTAATTAATCTTATGAATAATTAATAATAAAAACAAATCTAAGAGTGCTTTTTTTAGAGCAGGAACTTTCATTAAAAGTGCTGGAACCAGTGAAAAAATCAACTAGTCACAAAAATGTTGACAAATTGCATCTAATTTAATCCTCGAGCTGGTCATTAATTTCCCAATAAAAGCTTAATGAAAACTAAATTTATTGATCATATAATGATCCGAATTTTCTTAAGCTATTTAATTTTGTTACATATAATTATTCTGCACATTGTCATGATGATGCTATAACAACTTAAACCTATAATGCTAAATAAATAATGGTAGTTGAAATATAATAGAATATTTATTTATAATATCATAAAGCGAATATAGTGAAATATATAAATATATATGAACATAATCAGAATAATACTATAAGAGAAATTAAAATGTAAAGAAACAATGATTTCGATTGCTATCATCAACTTATTGGATCAAAAACCTAACTTAAATATAACAAGGTCACATAAAAACTTGCAAATAAATGATATTAGTGTAGAAATCCAAATTTAATTATATGTATTTATTGTACTGCACGTACCTTCTCAGCAACTCTATTCAACTTGAAAAGCACAAAAATGGGTGAGCTTCTACAATCGTCGACTTTATGTTTGTCAAAACTTAATAAATCATGCATACTTCAAGAACATAAATATAAATTTTGCATCTTGGAATTAAATCCTGCAAATTTGGTATTGGCCAATAATAGAATTATTTAAATTTTATATTAACCAGTAATGTAATCATGTAAATTTTGTATGATCTAATAATATAATAATGTAAATGTTATATTGACCAATAATGTAATGTTGTGCACGTACAAGCTTCCCCATATGTGTCCTTGACTAATCTTGCATTTTGAATCATATATATCAATCTTATATGTAACATCATAAATATAAACCATTTAATAAAGACATGTGTAGAAACCCCTCCACCACCCCCAACTTGATCTAAACCATAAGCTTTATTAATTTGTATTATTTTTTAAATTTAATTAATCTAAATAAACACTTAGCTAATCTATTCAAAATAAAGTGTGTATATTTAATTCATTAAATGCCTTTAAATTAGGAAAAAAGGATAGAAACAAAAAGCATAAATTTAGTCACACATAGCAGCATGTCTAATTATAATATAAAAACTAAAATCAGAAAAGAAGAAAAAAAAAAAAAAAAAAAAACCAAAAGGTGGGTGCGCCAATTGCTATATGTCCTGCTTCTCAATTTCTGTGTAAAGCTGCGTTCTTTCTCCTCCAATTGCTTGTTGCTCCCGAAGCTGCATTTCCTTGGGTCAAAAATATTTCTCTTTATATCACTCCGCCGGCCCTAACCCCTTTTTTCATAGAGTCCACCTCTCGTTCTTACTCTCTTAGACAGCCGGCAACTGGCACGTAAATATTTGAAGTTTTTAGGAAAACTTCTGCATTGTCTTAAAATCAGAAAAGAAGAAGCAACAACCGGCGAAGATCAACTATAATGTTTTGTTTGAATATTTGAAGTAATATTATGTGTGTGTGTATATATATATATATATATATGTGTGTGTGTGTGTCTTTGTGTGTGTGTGAGAGAGAGTGTCATGTCATACATGCACTGTGGGTAGTGTGTGTGGCATTGAATCAAACAAACCCCTTTCAGCAACAGAGAAGTAGAGGTGGCAAATCAATCAAACCCCAACTCTTCCTATCTACAGTATTTAAGTATAATCATACTTAATTTGTATTTAATGTTGGTTTCATAATATAACTCTATATTATGACCCAGATAAAATATTATCTTTTAAATATTTTATTCTTTAATAAATTATTCGATGTCTACGTCCGTAGGAGAATGTGTATTATAACTTATAGGGACTTAGACCTGTTTGAGTAACTACTATTTTAGATTGGCATTGATAATTTGTTATATTTAAGATAATATAATAATAAATTATTATTTATAGTAATATAATTTTATAAACAACCAACATAGTCAACATCAATACATGAACAAAAGTAACAATTTTAGGCATTAACAAAACATATACAGACGAGACTAATAACAAAACTGTGCCATTTAAAATATTTGTAAGGAACATTAATTGGACCAAAAAGTTATATAACTAAAAATAAATATAAAATATTTAGATTTTATTAATTGTAATGTGGGTATGAATCGAGATAGAATATAGAAAAGAAATTAAAAAATTTAGAATAAAAATAACAAGGATATTCATTTTAACTTCCGACAAGCAATGAGTTAGATACTTTAATTTGGTAAATAATTTATATTTTATTAGTTGATTTGTAATTTTTTTGAAATAATATATATATTTTATAATGTGTTTTATATATAATATATAAATATCAAATTAAAAAAATACAGTTGATTTAACAACTTTTTTATAGATGAAGATAGTTTTGTAAATTTTATCTAAATATTTTATATTTTTTTATACTATCTGAATATTATTTTGAACATTTCTGGTTATTTTCCTATTTACTATATATGTAAATTTTGATTTTAATTCTAGATTATTTATTTCTTAAATATATTCTTATTGTATTTCATAATTGTTTTTTATTCTTTATTGTATTTTTTAAAATATTACTAGTTTAATTATAATTTTGGAACAATTTATGGGAAATTTTTGAATACGTGGCAATAATTGGGGGGTCGAGTTTTGCTGCTGTCTGCTACATCAGCAAAATATATTCTATTCTCATGAGATGTAGTTAAGAATTGTTAATGATTCATATTGAATTCTATACTCTCCTCACAAAGGAAAATTATATTATTCATATAAACAATATTTTATCAGTTCTAAGAGTAATTAATAAATATGATTTTCTAAACTATTCTTACACTTTTTAATTGATGACGTTTTCCGCCTACAAAAGAGAATAATAAATTGTAAGATTTTAAAAGCAAAGTAATAATAATAAAATAAAACAAAGTTAGAATCGTAGCAAAAATAGTAAGTTCCAATTTTTTGTCAAAATTACTTGCATTTTTTAGAAGGTTAGGCAACCAACCATATATATATATATATATATATGCATATTTGTTTTTTAGGGTTTTTCCACCTTAATTTTGAAAAATTTATAAATTTTTTGTATCAATTATGTTTTAAAAATCAAATTAATTATTTTTTCATTATTTTCAATTTGATATTCATATTGCATGCATACTATCAAAACAAACATTTTTTATATAATTTTTTCTTAGACTAATTGTGTTATATTTTGATATTTTTAATATTTTTATAATAAACAATATTGTGATATATTTTTATTTAAAAATATATATAGTCATCTATAATATAAAATACTATACGTATATTTATACATTATATTTAAAAAATTATATTACTTTTTTTTATAATAAGTTACTATCTTATAATAATTATTAAAAAAAAAACATGCAATACAAGAAGAAATAGTATTTTTTATAATATTAACTAGAAATATATTATTAAATGGTTTCATTTGTTTCTTAATGTGTATACAATTTTCTAAACATAATGTTATTTTAAAATGAAGGGTGTATTTATGACCTCAAAATATCATTCATTACTCATGACAAAAGCCAAGTATTCTCGATACATTGAGAATTGTTTCCGGAGATAATAATAATTATTTCCCGCCTTTTACGTACAGATAATACAAAAATATAATATGCAGTTCAATTAATAGATTCTTCATGCATTTTTCGGTATTTATTGAGTTATTTGATAATAATTTTTTTAAAATGAAGTAAATCTAGGAACCAATTTTCTAGCATATTGGATTGACTTTTCTACACTCACACTTCACAAAATTGAGACAATCTATTTTTATACTCCCCGTATGTATATGTGGCATGGTACTCTAGTTTCGATTTTGAAATAATTGGTTTTCAAAATTGAAATTGGACCAATAAATAGATGGTTTTTGTTTCGAAACTATGTGTTTGTTTGTTTTATATATATATATATATATATATATATATATATATATATATATATATATATTAGACTTGGAATCGTCAGTTTGAGAACTGAAGTTACTCGTTACGAATTAGATCCGATAGTTTTGAACTGAAATCGAAGCAGAAACTAGAATCAGCAATTTTCAAAACAAACTATGTTAGATCAGAATTCGTGCGCGTCTGCTTTAGTTCAATTGATATTCGAACTGTAGTTGAAATTGCAGAAGCTAAAACATAAATTTTATCAATTACAAGGAAGAAATGTTTGTTCCCACAAACTTTACAGATAGACTTCACACATATTTAGACTCCCTCTATAAACACGTTTTCTATTACCTTACTTGGCCATCTAGTTCCGTAGATGGATTTTTTTGCAAACTCCCGTCTACAAGAGGTTGTTCTCTCCTGAGTCCAGCAAGTGTTACACTAGTACCATTTAAACTATCTCTGTGTTGTTCTCTGAGTGTTCGCTTCAAAATAACTCTTGTGCTATTGTGTTATCCCGAATCAAATAATTTCTACATAAAACCCTTACAACTCTCTTCTTTGATCAAATGTAATAGAGATACCTTCTTCTCTCACATCTTTAGCCTTTTATAGAGTTTTGACTTGTGTATCAAATCTCTAAAAATCTTCATCCATGGTTTTTTTAAACCGTGTGCCTATTTAGGTGCCGCTTCCAATCAGCTCCTCTTTTCTTATCCACGAGATCTTCCTTCCTTAAAGATCTCTTTGTTTGTTAACACTTTGATTTGCATATCTTTTATGTGCGATCCTGCATACATTTATCATATAATTTAAATTTTCGAATATATGACAACTAGTGTGAGACCTGTGCGATGCACAAAAGATATTTTTTCTTTACATTTTGTAATATAAGCATATATTCAAGTTATATAATATATTGTAAAAGGTGTGGATTTGTAATTCAGTTCTCATTCACAAATTGATAAGCATGATATCCACGATTTATAGAAGGTTGAATGAATTTTTTTTTTAAATAGAGATGTGAGCAGATTAAAGAAAATAAAGATTTGTACATATCTCGTAAAATTATCAATTACACAGTCAAATTAGGGATAAAAATATTAAGCAAATCCCTAATTAAATATAATAATATCACAAAATTTGAAATTAGATGAAACAATTACTTAAAAAGCTAATGAATAATCGCAAAATAGTTATACGTCAAATAATTAGCAGATCTCAACAGAAAATTACAAGAACAATCGAACAAAAAATGAAAGAGATGGACGAACTTTTCGTTTAAAAATACGATAGAAAAATAGTAAGAAAATAAAATATGTTTATAATAAATTGAAAGCAACATATGAATAAAAATTCTAAATAGTTTTGAATTACGGTGAGATCGGTGAAAGTTTAATTCCATATTTGACAAAATCAGATTCTATTCACGTGATTTGGTGATTTGATAGCTTAAATTTTAGGAAATTTGTTAATGACTTTCCACAATATAATGAAACTACAATGATTTACGGTTCCAACAAATATTTCAATGTTTATTTCTTATTTTGAATATATTAGGAGTTAACAAATTTTTTTTAAAATTTGAATTTGTTTATGTTGAACAACATAAATTAAGCAAATCTCGAAGATTTTTTATATTAATCTATCCATTTAAATTGTAATAATTTATCTTAAAAGTGTTCCACAAATAAATATAGTTTTACATTTATAGGGTGGAAATTTAGGTCGGAAAACAAAATTTTAATTTTTTTACTTTTATATATATATATATATAGATTATTGTTTCGTAGATTTTATAAGATCGTGCGATTTTAATTGGTTTGATAAAATGATTCAAGAAGATCGAATCATATATTTATTAGATTTCATATATTTCTTGAATTAAGTAGTGATTGATTAATATTCGATAAAATATCTAGATTTCAAATTATATATTAAATGCAGTAGTATATTCATCTTGATATCATCTTATTTTGAAATACCTAAATTTTTGGAAAATTTTAGATTTCGAAATCGAATCAAAATTTATAGAATAAAAAAAGTTCAAATTTAATTTAATAACAATATATTTATCTATATATATATATAAACAAAATGACTTTTTTCAATTGTATTTTCCCGCCTAAACTTCATTACTTATTTAGAATAATTATATTATTATTAAATTAAAATTAGACGTTTTTATTCTAAAATTTTTGATTCGATTTCAAAATCTAAATTATTCTACAAATTTAGGTGTTTCAAAATTAGATGATATCATGATGAATATACTGAAATATTTAATATATGATTCGAAATCTATATATTTTATCCAATATTAATCAAATCACTGAATTATGAAATTAAAAAAATATATGAAATCTAACAAATATATGAGTCAATTTTCTCAATTCATTTTATCAAAAAAAATCTATATATATATAAAAGTAAAATTGCTTTTTTAAATTTTATTTTTTCGGCCTAAATTTCAACCATAAAAATGTAAAAATATATATATTTATGCAACTCTTTTAAGATACATTATTACAATTTAGTTGAAGAGATTAATATCAACAGTTTTCGGGATTTGCTTAGTTTCTGTTGTTCAGCATAAATAAATTTGAATTTTATAGAATTTTTGTTAACTCATAATATATTCAAAATAAGAAATAAATTTGTTAGGAACGTAAAATCATTGTAGTTTCATTATATTATGGAAAATCATTAACAATTTTCATATAATTAAACTATCAATTATTTAAAATCACCCAATCACGTGGATAAATTTGATTTTGTCAAATATGAAATTAAATTTTCAACAATCTTACCATAATTCATAATCATTTCTCATTTTTGTCTCTCTCTTCTTTCTATATATTTTATCAAGATTACTACTAAATATTTTAAGGTCTCTCTCTCTCCTCTTGAAGTGTTTTGTGTTTTTTGTTTTGAGAAAATAAATGGTAAGACAGGTACGATAATACGTATTATATTTCAATTGTCACAAAAGCCTACACTCTTCAAAATATTATTTTTAGGTTTATTTTATTTTAAACAAATTTTATTCACCTGTTGCTTTCAATTTATCATAAACATATTTAATTTTCTTAACTATTTTTCTTTCTTATTTTTAAACAAAAAGTTCGTCCATCTCTTTCATGTTTCGTTTGATTGTTCTTGTGATTTTCTGTTGAGATCTGCTAATTATTTTGACGTATAAGTACCGTGCGATTTTTCATTAGCTTTCAAAGTATTTGTTTCTATCAAATTTCAAATTTTTGTAATATTATTACATTTAATTAGCAATTTGCAAAATAGTTGTGTCCTTAATTTGACTATGTAATTGGCAAATTTTACGAGATCTGTACAAATTTTTATTTTTTTTAATTTGCTGATATGGCTATTTTTTTTTAATTTAATTTGATTCAACCTTCTATAAATCGTGGATATCATGCTTATCAATTTTTGAACGAGGCTAATTCTAATAGAAGAAAAGACGAAACATAAAATTACAACAAATTTCTACTCATTATACAAAAAAATAATCACTGAATTACAAATCTACACCTTCTATAATAAACTATATAACTTGAATATATGATTATATTACAAAATATAAGAAAAAATAATATAACTTGAATATATGATTATATTACAAAATATAAGAAAAAAATATCTTCGGTGCATCGCACAGGTCTCACACTAGTTCTACATTAAGTAATAAAGTTTAGGTGGGAAAACAAAATTGGTAAAAAAATATTTTGTTTATATATATATATATATATATATAGATATTTTTACCTCATCAAACTGTTTTAAAACCAAAATCAAACTGAATCGAAATTGTGCCCATATCTACTTCTTGTTACAAAAAATAATTTATGTTTCGCTGAAATTTCAATAATAGCATTATAATAATAATTTTGAGTTAAATATGATAAAAAAATCAATTAACAAATAAACAAAGAATATTAATGAAATTTAATAATTAATAATATGAGGAGAAGGATTTCAAGAACGTGGGAAAATGGCCTTTTTGGCTTGTTATTGGGACCTGAAATTTGGGGACCCTTTTTCTTCTGTTTTTGGGAAAGAATGATAGATGGAGAGTGCAAACAGAAGAAGAGTTTTTTCTTCATTATTTCACGAATGATTTGATAAAGAAATGGAGAAGTTAAATATTGAGAAAGGGAAAAAAACAAAACACTGCATTAGCTGGGCAGTGATTCAAAGTAGTTAGTGCAATGCCCATATTTGGTTTTTATCCCACCAACTCTTATCTTATATTCCAGTCGTGTGTTTTATATTATTTCTGTATGTCCTACAAAATGATATTACAACCGTAAATGTCCGTGATGTTGTGAATAAGTTTGTTGAACAAAATTTTATGAAGACTTATAGAAAAATATGTTTATTTTGATATTTGTGAACAATGTTAATTTTAGTTTATTTGATGTTCGTGAACAAATATTTTGTTAAATATGTTCACAAACACAACTTTCATCAAATTCAAATAATTTCAAATATTCAAACACTTAACTTGAGTTTGAATAAAAATAAATTAATAAAATATGAATACCTATAAGTTCAGCTCGACTAGACTTGAACAGAATTATTTACAACCCTAATTATGGGGGATCATATGTCATATTTGTTGAATAGTTAAACAAGTTTCACATAAAAAAAAATAATGTGAATATAAGAATGAAAAAGAGTTTTGATTGATAGAAGACCTTTAGGGAAAGTTTAAAATCAAATTCACGCTGACTCGACTCAAAACAAACAATATCATATCGATATAAAAATTACAATTTATTGTGGGTACAACTTAGAACATCACATAAGCAAATAAAAGAATGAACACATTAGTGGATCTAAAAACCAAAGTGACCGAAAAAAAAAAAAAAAAAAGAAGAGGAAGAAGAAGAAGAAAGAAAACAAGAAAATAGAAAAACAACTAGAAAATTTGTAGTTGATGGTAATAAAAGGACAATTTTGTCATCTGATTTTAATCAAGTGCATTATTTACATTTGGGAATTAAATTAGCACTGGCCCAATGATAGGTTAATTAACCTAAAAAAATGGGCTCGAATTGGATCAATTATCCTATTTAGTATTGGCCCAAAGATAGGTTACAATACTGATGACTTATGGGCCTTAATTATTTAGTCTGTTACATGGTCCAAGAATTCTAGGCCCAACCAAAATGGTGTGAAATGTATTATTGAATGCATACTAATGTACACTTATATCTGAATCATTTTAATAATTTAATCCAAACTTTTCATTTAAAAAAAGTAGATGTTCGCTTGTGATACACAAAATATAATTTATTTTATTATATTAATAATATGTGATATTATATTATTTTTAATATAAAATATATATATAAGTCATAATTTATATAAATATTATTAAGTTTAAAATATAGTTATTTTATGTTATACAATATTTTCATTTTCTCAAAAGTTATTTTTTTAACCAATAAATTACACATCATGTTGATGTGAATTTTACGGTTCAAATTCAATACAAATTATGTTATTATGATTTTTCAAACTTAATACAAATATTTCAACTCACTAAAATATATCCAGGTATAACAATAAATTATATGGTTTAAACTATACATAATATTTTATTAAAAAAAATTATTTAATGTTTTTTTTATGTTTTTAGTTCAAATTCATATAAGAATTTAATCTACTATTTATTCAAGTCCAACACATATATCATAATAAAAATAAAAAATTCTAAGAAAATATAATCCACATTTTAGTTATAATATTTTGTTATAATATAAGTAATGCTTATGTCAAATTAAAGATTACAAAAAGATAAATAACTTGATATATTATACGTACAAAATGAATTTGAAATGGAAAAAAAAAATTTGAATTTTAAATTATTAATAAGAAATCCAAACATATATACTAAAAAAAACAAATAATTCAACCATAATAAATATATTCTAGATTTTAGATATAATATTTTGTTATAATATATGCAATATTATAATCAAATTAAAGAAAAAAATGAATTTGACATATCATACGTAAAAATTAGATTTAAAATGAAAAAAATAATGTAAATATTAAATTTTTAGTAAAAAACTAAAAAACCGAAAAGAAAAAAAAAGTTGAAGAAGTTGATTCAGTCAGCCTTGTGAATTCGATTTTCGGAGCTCTTTTATGTTTTTTTAAAGCAAACAATTAATAAATAAATTTATGAAAACACATGTCATTTAATCATGAAAAAAATATTAAAATAATATTCACTGTCTTTTTATTTATTTATTTTTTTATTTTTTATTATAGAAGAATTTTTTTTTTTTTTGGAAAATTGAAGCTTTTCATTAATCGTTTGAGCTCTTTTAGTGCAGTTACTTCTTTTGTGACTTGATAACTATCTTGTAAAGTAACGTCCTCTGGTCAAAAGCCCTCAAAATCGACACTAAACTAAAAGTGAGTAAAGTAATATGTTACTTTGTTTGCTGAACAAGGAATATAAACATATTTTTTGTTGTCGAAATTCTTCGTAACCCATATCATCTAAGTATCGACTAACATTACAATTCAAACATTCATACTTGGATCAGATGGGGCTTCCAAACATAGCAAGTAACCACTTGATCACATCGAGATTGAGGCCGAGTGGCTACCTTCTCCATCTCCATCAAAAAACTTGTCGCCTTAGAGATGATTGCTCCATGATCAAAAAGTTTTTCTAAAAAATTAAAACATATTTCTGGTTGTCCAAAGTGAGCATGCAGGTGTAACACAACTATATTGAGCTAGTTGATATCAAGGCAATGCCAAAAGAACTCTTTGAAGGCTTTATGAA
The DNA here is from genome assembly GCA_028749325.2 of Caryopteris x clandonensis. Lineage (NCBI taxonomy): Eukaryota > Viridiplantae > Streptophyta > Magnoliopsida > Lamiales > Lamiaceae > Caryopteris > Caryopteris x clandonensis. Next base: position 2,606,543 of record JAPYKT020000012.1, read on the forward strand.
AATAGATTCACTCATACCTAACTTATATGCAACACAACATTGAAGAGAAAACTGGGCATGTGATTCAAACTCAATGTGCTGGATTCAAGTCTTTGGATAATTTTAATTTATTTTAATCAATTTAATTTTTGTTTCAAATTTTATTATATAGTTTGTAATTTGTTTTGTTAGTTTAAAAATTATTTAATAATTAATTACTGGACTTTGATTTGGTAAATATTTTTATTTTATATTTTATTAGTTGATTTTTAAATTTTTTGTAATAATTTAAATATTTTATAATGTGTTTTATATATAATATATAAAATCAATTCAATTTAACAACTTTATATTTATGAAGATAATTTTGTAAATTTTATCTGAATATTTTTATAATTATTTATAAATTTATTATTTGAATTTGGATCTTATATATTTTGAACATTTCTGATTATTTTCCTATTTACTATATATATAAATTTTGATTTTATTCTAGATTATTTGTTTCTTTAAGTATTTTCTTATTATATTTCATAATTGTTTTATAATTCAAATAACTTTCCGATTTTTTTTTCTTCTCATTATCGTATTTTAGAAAAATTGCTACTTTAATTATAATTTTGGAAGACATGGCAATAATTGGGATCGAGTGGTGCTGCTGTCTGCTGCATTAACAAGATATATTCTTATGATCAGATGTATTTAAGGATTGTTACTGATTCTTATTGAATTCTATACTCAGCTCACAAACCAAAATTATATTGTTCATATAAATAATAGTTTATCAGTTTTAAGATTAATTAATAAATATTATTTTCTAAACTATCCTTACACTTTTTAATTGATGACATGTTCCCCCTAAAACTTCTAGTGAATAAATTGTAAGAGTTTAATATATATATATATATATAAATATATAAATATATATATATATATATTTATATATATATATGAAATAAGAGTATTGTAGTAAAAATAGTAAGTTAGAATTTTCCGTCTAATTACTTGCTATTTTTGGAAAGTTAGGAAACCAAACATAAATATATATTTTTTGTTATTTTCACTTTAATTTTGAAAATTTTATAATTTTTTCAAATCAATTATGCTTTATGAAAAATATACCAACTTAATAATTTTTTTATTATTTTCAATCTGGTATACATATTGCATATTTATAAATAAAATAATAATTTTAAAATATAAAATATTCTTCTTAAATTTATTATTTTAAATTTTAATATAAAACAAAATTGTAAGATATTTTTCTAGCGAGGAAGAATTAAAATATAAGAATTGAAGGAAAAGTGTTTCGGTTCATGCATACTAGAATGACTTTCCTTTTGTTAAGTATCCCACATCGGTTAAGGTAAGTGTCTTGGGTAGGCTTATAAGCATGGACAATCCTCTCACTTATAACCTGGGTTTTAAGTGTTGATTTAGGCCTTGATGTTCAATATGGTATCAGAGCCTTCCTTAACTCGATGCCTCGCTATTCCCGAGCCAACACTGCCACGCCCAAGCCCAAGCCATCACGCACTTATAACCTGAGTTTTATGTGTTGAGTTAGGCCTTGATGTTCAATACCTACACACACTTTAACAAAATTGAAACAATCCATTTTTATACTTTTTGTAGATGTGGTATGATTCTTCGAATTTGATTTTGGAACTGTCGATTTTTAGAATCGTGAAAAATAAAATCAAAATTAAATTATACATAGATAACTTTTTATATTTCAGATCAGGAATCATTGATTCGGAACCGAACCAATAGTTTGGAACCAACGATTTCCAAAACCACTTACCATGAAACCGAAATTAAACCCAATCAAAACGGAACCTGTCCCAAAAAATAATTATGTTTACAAAAAGATCCCTTTTAAAAGAATAGTAGTTAAAAATTAAAGTCAGTTATTTTTTAAAATTTTAATGATAATATTATAATAAAGATGTTATTAAGTTAAATATAATTAAAAATATTAAATTAATAAATAAAAAATATAAATGAAACTCAGTAACTTATACTTTTATTTAATTAACACAAAAAAAAGAAGATAAAATCGTATTACAAATATGTAGCTACTAAGTCAATGCGCTTCAAGTTAGGATTAGGAAATTAGGAAAAATATTAGTTTTGAAAGAGAAAAATTTGACAGATTTCAATGGGAACCAAATCCCTTTAAGGTGGCGAATAGATTTTACTGTATTTCTAATTATTAGATTGAAATTGCACAATCAATATTGCTCTCCACCATTATTTACAATGGTTTATTAAAATTAATGATCAAAAGTCTAAGTTTGTAGGCCCGGACAGTTTCTCAAGGTGCTGGAAAAGTCAAATTAAAAAGTCCACCCAAATTTAGTAAAGTTCAATATTTTCTCTCCAATTTTAGAAATATTAATGTTAAAACATATTAAGCAATCATAGAGGCAGCAAAAGAGATCCTACATTTTGGTCAATTTAATGAAGTCACCATTATCTAAAAACTACAGATTAAGCTGCAGAGGGGCGGCTAATGAAGGAATACAGACAGAGGTATTCTAGAATATAATTGTCCTAGGTTTATTTATCTTACTTTTTATAGATAATGTGGACTCAGGCGGCTGAATCCACCAATGATGCTCACATAATTTGTATGTATAGAGAATTTAATCTTAAAAAATTCGTATTAAATTAATTATACATTAAATTCAACTTAATCATACAATAAATCAAAATTTCATTTTATACCCATTAATCCTATTCAGTATGTGGCCTCAAATTCTATATCTTTATATATATATATATATATATATATATAATAACCTATAGTATTTAATTTTATCTAATTTATACCCAATTTCACCAAAATTAAAAATAATTGATAACAAGTCATTTCTAACTTCATTTGTCATGTATGATTGCCGGATCAACAATTTGAGACAAGTTTTAATAATTTCAGTGAAATAAAGTATATATTGGACAAAATCAAAAGTTAGAAACTATTATAAGAAACTCACCAAATTAGAGATCATGTATAAATAGGTTAAAATCAACAGACATAAATTACAAAATTTCCCAGAAAAAGTACAGAACAAACTAATTATGTATTGTGAATTCAACTTAATGATAAAATAAACTGAAATCTACAACATGGAAAATGGCCTACTTTTATAATTTTCAACCAAAAATCATATGAATCTAGTTGTAAAAATTTTTAATCGAGTCGAACAGGTTAGGTTTTATACCCACGTACCTAAATGGTATAGTATTTAATGCAGTTTAGTGACACTGTCCCGGTAATTGACTGGGAAATTTCCTTCGTTCTTGTTCTGCAAGTTCTTATTTTCCTTCTTTACACTATTTTTTTGGAGCATGTTTCCAATTACACGACATTTTTATATTGCTAAATTACGGCTTCGTGTGTAATTTCGTACGTTGACAGTTCAAAAAGAATTTGTTGAAACACTCCTTCTCACCACAAGACTGCAGCAGTGGTTTGTCCAGAGATTGAGGAATAATTACTGAAGAGATGGTGAAGGCACCTTATTTTGACAGAAATGGGATGAAGAAAGGTGCTTGGAGTGATGAAGAAGATAACATTCTGAGGGCTCATATCGAGCAACACCGCCACCCTAACTGGCGGCTCCTGCCATTTTTAGCCGGTAAGGCTATGCTTCTCTGATTGACGGCGGATATATATACATATATATATACATATATTTTTTTTTTTGATGGAAAAACATAAGTAAATAATAAGAAGTGAAGTGCATGTAACTTAAATTATCAAATAATCTACTATATATATATATATTTTGGGATCAGAAACTCAAGATCTAACCCTAATTTATTATGACAATGGAACTCTAATCCACCCCTTTTTCTTGTTAGTGGAATTTAATGATTGAAGTCAACTATTCCTTGATCAGCCACAATATGATCCATCTCCCTCTCTCTCTATATGTATATATATATGTGTGTGTGTGTGTGTGTATAACTTCAAAGTCTTGGATCAATACTAAGTTTAAATCATGAACATAAACTCATAAACATGTGGAAATTAATTATATCAGGTCTGGCAAGATGTGGGAAGAGTTGCAGACTACGGTGGGTGAATTATCTGAAACCGGGCATAAGAAGGGGGAATTTCAGCAAGGAAGAAGAGGATCTGATCATCAAATTGCATGCCCTACATGGAAACAAGTAGGAATTCAACCATCTTCAATATAAAAGATCAAATTTATCCAACGTCCTGGAACTCATTTTGTGATTGTCTTACTGCATGATACAGGTGGGCAGCCATTGCGAAAAAATTGCCCGGAAGAACTGACAATGACATCAAGAATTACTGGCATGCCCACATCAAGAAACGCTGTAAGCGCAATCATGCTGTTACCAGAGCAACCGGCGTTGATCAATTGGGACAAAAAGAACAATCATCTGAAGTCAGCCCCTGTGTGACATCTGATCATAATCAAGAGGAAATTACTTTCGGAAAGGTTTTCGGCCCGAGTTTATGTGCTGAAAACCCTGAAAATATCAATGCTGTTAGCCCAGTTGGGGATGCGTTTTTGGGTGAACAATTTGAAGGGCATCCCTTGTCTGAATTATACTATGATCAGAGCCAAGTCTGCATAGATCTACCTCCATTTCCGGGGGAAGATTTTAATGAATTTGGGTCATGCCTGAATGATATGTTCACCTTCTCTGATTTATCAGATGGTGGACTAACCGATTCTTGGAATTTAACTACTGCAGAATCCCAGGAAATTTTCTGGTTGGACAATTTGGAGAGAAGACACTATGGTACTTTGATGATAATATGAACCGTGTTCAGACATTGAGCATGATGAGCGGATGAAGGCTATGGTTTGTTATATATATAGTTTTGTAAAATATATATATGTATATATATACATATATATATATATATCCTTGAATAAATTTGCTCATGAGAACCTTGAAGTACTTTCTTGTTTTGTACTGTATTAGTTATATGTATCTTGGCTCAAGTATTTTCATGATAAATATATGTATTATGTGCTATGTACGTATCATGAATATTGGTTTCATCATCTTAAATTGATGTTTGTTTTGAGAGTTTCTATATATATTTTAAGACAAGAACAACCCTAATTAAGAATGTAGATGTATTGTTTATAACCTTGCTTTGAATTGAATATGGATGGAGCTTCTTAGGGTAACCCCTGGATTTGTAGGCGCAAAATTAAGGTCTTATTAGAGATTTGGAGGCACAAGGTTTTTCTTAATTCCTTGTTCAACAAGTGAATACCTATGTTGAATTGTAATCTATCATTTTTGCTCTTTTGTGTGTGAACGAAGGCCAAATTAGATCTTCTGTTTCATTTCATCTTTTATTATAACTTCATCAATGAATGTTGTATATGTAAAAATGATATGATAATGACATTAGAAACAAATATGTACAATATATTGATAAAGTTGAAAAAATAAAAATAAAAATGGAACACCATTTAAACCAGACCAGATGATACATACCCTGGGCCACTCGAGTCTGTAGGATCTGGTCGCTCAGTATTTACTTCTTCAACAGCAAATTACCATACTTTGGTAATTAACAATGTTTCAATTTATATTTGAAGTAATTTTAGTTTGTATTTATAAGCTTAGTAAAGATTTTTTTATTAATATAATTTTCTTATTTTATTTATTATTTGTACTTATACCAAATAATTTTAAGGTAATAATTTTGTATTTTACATTTTCTTATTAATTTTCTGTTTGTTTAATAAGGGAAAATGTCAAATAATTTTATTAGTTAAGTTAATTTAATAAATTTATTATTGAGAATTTCTATAAAATTTCAGTATATTAAAAATAGATTTATTATAATAATTTGACATAATTTTCAGTTGCAAACCTCCACTTCAGGTGTCCCCTCATTGTCTTGGCTGGAAATTTGACTTTCAGAGTTATTTCCGGCTAAAAATTAGAAACCCAACCAATATTTAGATCTATACAATAGCAGGTGATAGGAATAAATTAGGAGGAAATTTCAATCAATTTATTATAAAACTCTCAATTTTTAGATCTAAATTTTGAAGATTTTTAATTAAAAAGCTTCAATACTTTTCTTCTTTGTCAATTTAAGATATGATTTTAAAATTAGAGTCTGATCTCAAGTTCAAAAGAAAATTAAGAAAATTAGTTCCTCCTCTCTTTCCTCTTCACCCATTTGCAACATGCAAAAATAGGAAGACAATCACAATTTTTGTTTTTAATATAAAAACGTATAGATAGATGAATAAAAACACAAATATGAATAAAAGAAAAAAAAAACCAATTGTGATGATGAGAAAGTCGAATACATGGATAAAAAAAACTGCTACAGAACAAATATAAAATAGAAGACATATATAAATGTTGTTGTGCTTGAACCTTAAATGAGAATCAAATTTTAAGAGAATATCTTAAATTGGCAAAAAAAATATAATTAGCCCCAAATTAAAGGGTTTTAAAATTTAACATCAAGTACTTTAAGATTAAGTGAGCCTTCTAATTAAATTCTCTCCACAAATTACGTCCCATAAACAAGATGGAAAAAGATGTCCATTTCTTGTAAATGACAAATTTTGCAACTTCATGAATAGATAGATAAATATGGTACAGAATCGGCAAAAATTATTAAAAAAAAAAAAAAAAAGTATTTTCGATAAAATAATTCTTGGTCATGTGTTGTCCAGGTTCCAGGAAGAACTGGAAAAGGTTGATTTAGGTCAACCAGGTTTGTTTCGTAATTCGTCCCATTAGAAGACTAGCGCAAGGACATGTATTCCCACGTGGGTCAAAGTGATTAATATGGCTAATTTATGAACAATGAGTGGGATTAATTTATTGAGAAAAGGATAATGGACCAAGATTTTGGAATAATTTTAGACGAGCAACAAAATACATTATTACGTACAAGTTGGATTGTTTTATGCTTCTTTTGTTTTTCTTTTTCTTTTAAAATTTACGTAAATATGTTGGCTGGGAAATCGATCATTATGAATGATACAGTGATATTTATTACTTTCAGCTCCATCCTAAATATGAGTTATATATTTCAAGAATTCAAATATTTATTTTTATAAATTGCATAAATATATATATATCATTTTAAAATTTATAAATTTATAATTCTACGAATTCTTTTATCCATTCATATATAACTTGTTCATAAAATACAAAAAAAAAATAAAAAAATTAAGTTTTAGCTTTAACTAATAAAATGAGGTCTTTTATTTTTGTAAACATGTTTTTTTTAGGGTCCAATTTTTTAAAATTTTTGGCCACATATTTTACAAACATGTTAATGTAAGTATATTAAATGTAATGTTGCGTGAAGAAGGGTATCCATGTATGTATACCTTTGTTCAGCAACTTTGTGTGTGAAGGAATTTAAAAGGTTAAAAGAAGGGGTTAAAAGCATGTTAACCTTGGAAATATGGTCTTATTTGTGTTGACTAGTAGTTAAATAAATTTGACATTAAAATAAAATAAATATAAAAATGAAGACCTTTAAAAAACGTTCAAGACTCACTCAAAACAAATAATAAAGGAAATTATAATGATAGGTTAAGGAAACTAGAAAAAATGGGGTTGACTTGGATCATGAATTGTTTAGTCTGTGTGAAATGGGACATTGAACCCAAAATAATGTCTTAACCCTTTTCACAAATATATCCTCTATTTAACTTTCTAATAAGAGTTTTGGCAGACGAATAATACAATCCAACAACTTATTTCACAATTCTGACCCACCTATTCCAAATTCGGCTATATAAACTAAAACTATCATTAAAATCTGGATTTTTATAAAAGTGTTCAAATCGATGCTAAACTCGAGGAAAGTAATATATTCCTTTGTTTGCTAAACAAGGAATATAAATTTATTTTCAATTGTCCAAACCTTTTCCGTCTAGTACTGTCTGAATAACAACTAACATCACAATTCATACTTGGATCAAGCAACTTACAAACATAGGGAGCAACCACTTGATCAAATCGAGATTCAAGCCAAGTTGCTACCTTCTCCATCTCCATCCAAATGCTTGTCGTGTTAGAGGTGATTGTTTCATGATCAAAAAATTTTCCTGAAATAATGGACATATTTTTCGTTGTCCAAGGTGAATAGGCAGGTCCCAAAAGAACTCCTTGAAGCTTTTATGGTTTGATGAAAATAGATTCATCCAAACATGGTTATTTATTATTTTCCTATTTTTCTATTTTTATACTTATTTTTTTCTTATTATATTTCATAATTGTTTTATAATTTAAATAATCTTTCGATTTTTATTCATTATCGCATTTTAGAAATGTTTAGTTATAATTTTTGAAAAATTTACAGGTGCAAAATTGAGAATACATGGCAAAAATCGTGGAAAATTGTTTCTATTCATATGAGATATATATGTAAAGATTGTTAATGATTCTTATTGAATTATGTACTCAAGCTCACAAAGAATGACGTATTATATAAAAAAATATTTTCAAATAAGTAATAATTTTATCATTTTTAAGATTAAGTAATACACATTTTTTTTCTGAACTATTCTAAGTTTGTTAATTGATGACATCTCCCCCTAGAACTACTAGTGAATAACTTGTAAGAGTTAAAAAAGAAAAATAAATAAATATATATATATATATATATATATACATAATATTATGAGAATCACAACTAAAATAGTAAGTTAGATATTTTCGTCAAAATTATTTGCTATATTTATTTACTTCTTTTCACCTTTATTTTGAAAAACTTATCAATTACCCTTGATGAAAAATATATGAAATTAATTATTGTTTTATTATTTTCAATTTGATATCCATATTACATGCATACAAATAAAATAATATTTTTTAAATATAAAATAATTTTTCTTAGATTGATTTTGTTATATTGTGATATTTTAAATATTTTTATATGAAATCAAATTGTGAGATATTTATATTTAAAACAAAGTATTATTAAACAATATTTCATATATGTTTGTATATTTATTTAAAAATTTATATTATTATTTTTATAATAAGTTATAATTTGATCATAACTATTTTAAAAATGAGCAACCATGGGAGAATTACTATTTTTGACTAATATTAACTAGGAATATATTAGATAGTTTCATTTATTCCTTAATATGTAATATCTTTCAAGTAAATAAGTAATATTTTAGAAATATTGCTCATTGTATTGCAGTGTATTGGTTTATATTTTGGAACGCAATATCACTTAACCTTAAATATATTATTTTTTGTATTGAAAATTATTACTGCCTAACTATAAAATATATTATTTTTTATATTGAAAGGTATTACTTTTTAATTGAAAAACTGTTGCTTTTTATGTTGAAATATAATACTACTTAAGCATAAAATATTATTTTTTATGTTAGAAATTTATTACTTATTACCCATTAGAATATTATTCTAAAACTAATAATTACCTTAATGTCACCAACATGAAGCTCTTATTCATTGTTGTGAACACATTATATATTTCTTTAAAAGTATCGTAGTATTATTTTAATTTAAAAAATAATCTCATGTAAAGTATTTGTAAGATCTACTCAGGAAGGAATATCTTGTTGGATGCCTTCATTAATATGAGATCACTACATCAATTTTAGTATATATTTATTATTGATATTTTCAATAAGGCTTGTTCGAAATTTTTAATTTGATTTTATTAAAAGTTCAAATCAAGTTTCAAAAAATAAAATCAATATCATCTTACAAATTATAAATTAAAAAAAAAAGGTTTAAACTTCCAATTGATTATATCAAGTTAAATTTAGTTCTACTAAGGGTTCATACTTTCTTCCAATTGATTCTATCAAGTTAAATTTTTTGTAACAAATTAATTATACAGACATTGTAAATTCAACTTCATGATAAAATACACCCCACTTATATAATCCTGCCAAACATAGTACGTACTCTCTGTACATCAAAATATAAAATTTATTTAAAGAATTATTTTTTGTGTAAATAAGAGTTATATTTATAATATTTTGAATATTTTTCTTTTGTTTCGATTAGTAGATGTGAACTATTGACACTAATTTCTATGTTTTTAATATTTGGTGAGACTTGCAATAGCCGAGTAAGACAAAAGTAATTAGTCGTATAATGGGGCTCTCCCTGTGTTCACACTCTATCTGTAATATCTTTGTCAAAGAAGATGATGTTAGTAATATAATTAAATGATTAACGTCCCATCAAAAATGTGATTAGTGGAGTAACATTTGTGTTTCCAAGTAATTTACATTCTTATCTTACCCATCCTTAAAATATTGTTTTAGTGACACCTAGAGATATAAATATACAATTAATTTTTAGGGTTGTTGTTGTTATTATTATTATTATTATTATTATTATTATTATTATTTTTATTATTATTATTATTTTTCTTAGGGTGGGATGCTTATATCTATAAAACTCAAAGTTAAGATTATGAGATTTTTTAGAACAACAAACTTCATTAAAATTGCTGGAATCAGTTGAATGGCGACAGGAGAATTAATTGATATAACTAAATCAAAACAAATAATCTAGCTGGTAGATCTAAAAATCAAGAAAGATTTAAACCTTGTAGAACCAAAGATCCCAATTGTTCACAAATTATGTCCAATTTAATTTTCGTTGGTCACTATTTTTCCAATAAAAGCTTGATACAATTTGAATTTATTGATCTTGCAACGACTCCCACTTTCTTAATTAACAAATTTTTTCAAAGCAAGACTCTTCCATCTGTGACTATATATATGGTTTCTATTTCAATTTTAGAACTACCATATTTTTTATTCTAATTTTGGTTTGCGGTCTAATTTTTTTTATTTTTGATATTTTCAGCTTAGTATTATTAGAAAAAAAATCAGACTCAAAACCGACGGTATGAAATCACCACTCCCAAATATAAAATTTTAGAAAATAGTTCATTAGACTTGCTACGTCGTTTCCTCATAAATTTGTTTGTATATACATAATACTTTACTTTGTTCACAAAAAAATAATTGAGTTTGATAGAGGCATCTTCCATACACGTAGAATATAGGTTCATACTTAAACGTACCCATGTTCGCTAAAAATAAATAAATATGTAAATAAAAAAAATGTCCAACGAAATACATTAAAGGGACTAATTATGACTTGGGTAAGCTGAAGAGGGGATACAGACATAGTATTCTAGAATATACTTGTCCTATGTTTATTAATTTACGTTATTTTAGAATTTCATTTGGACTAACGCAGCTGAATCCACTAAATTTAATTCAAGAAACATTCTGCACAATTATATACATTTACAATTTGTTTGTATACAAAATTTAATATAATAATTCATAACAATTGATTATAAACTATAAATTTAACTTATTGATAAAATATAAAAAACTTTTAAAAACTCATCAAACACTAGTGATACAATCTCATCGTCACATCAGCTATTTTAAAAGAAAAACTTTAATTTTTCAATAGAATCGAGCATTAATTAAATACAATTAAAAAGTAGAAGTTACTATAAAAAATTTAGTACAATTAAAATTTAGAGGTTGCCATCATCATATGCTGCATGCTTTATACCTACGTACCTCAATGGTATAGCAGTTAGTGCAGTTCAGTGTACACTGTCCCATTAGTTGACTGGGAAATTTCCTTCATCTTTAACCCACAATTTTATATTATTCACTTTTTCTCTGGAGCATATTTCCAATTGCATGACATTTTTATATTGCTAAATTACATCTTGGCATGAAATTTCATATGTTGACCGTTGAAAATAAATTTGTTGAATTATGCCTTCTTACCCCTTGTATAAGACTTATCAGTGGTGTGTCCGAGCTTTGGGAATAATTCCTTTGGAAATTAATAAAAATGGTGAGGGCACCTTCTTTTGACAGATATGGGTTGAGGAAAGGTGCTTGGAGTGAAGAAGAAGATAACATATTGATGGCTTATGTCGTGCAATATTGCGACCGCCTCAACTGGCAGAAGCTGCCAATTTTAGCCGGTAAGGCAAAGCTTCTCCGATCAGCTGCCAATTTTTTTTTTTTTTTTTTTTGGGAAAAGCATATAAGCACACAATAAGTGAAGTGCTGTTAACTTAATTGATCAAATTATATGCAATTGATTTTGATTCTTTTGGATCATAATATCAAGATCTAACCCTAATTTATTATGACAATGGAACCCTAATGCACCCTTTTTCTTGTTAGTGGAGTTTAATGATTGAAGAGAACTACTAGTTGATCGGCCAATATATGATCCATCTCCCTCCCTCCCTCCCTCCCTCCCTCCCTCCCTCCCTCTCTCTCTCTCTCTCTATATATATATATATATACTTCTTTAGTTTGTCTGATTCGAGGGGAGGGGGTGCACGGAATCAAAGAAGAGGAGGTTGCCTGATGGTTCGGAAATGACGTTAATAGAGTAAGGAAGACACCAAGGTCAATAGGACGTTTGTCCGGCGATGAGTGAACTCTCACTAAGAAAGATGATATTGGTTGCTATATATATATATATGTATCTATATATATGTCTAACTTCAATTCTTGGATCAATACTATGTTTAAGTCATTAACATGAATTCAAAACATGCGAAACTTAATTATGTCAGGTCTGGCAAGATGTGGGAAGAGTTGCAGACTGCGGTGGGTGAATTATCTGAGACCGGGCGTAAGAAGGGGAAATTTCAGCAAGGAAGAAGAGGGCCTGATCATCAAATTGCATGCACTACTTGGAAATAAGTAGGAATTCACCTTGGTTCAATCTACAAGATCAAATTTCTCCAAAGTCTTCATTCTTAGTTGGAACTAATTTTGTGAGTCTTATTGACACAGGTGGTCGACCATTGCAAAACAATTTCCTGGAAGAACTGACAATGACATCAAGAATTACTGGAATGCCCACATCAAGAAACGCAGTAGGCGTAGCCGTGGTGTTACGAGTGTTACCAGTGCTACTGATCAAGTGGGACAAGAAGAACAATCATCTGAACCCATCTCCTATATAACAACTGAGCATTATCACGAGGAAACTGCTTTCAACAACGTTTTTGCTCTAGATTTATGTGCTGAAAATCCTGAAAATATTTATGATGTTAGCCCAACTGGGGATGCCTATTTGGATGAACAATTTATTGGTCATGTCTTGTCTGAAGTATACCATGAGCAGAGCCAAGGCAGCATAGATCTACCTCCATTTCCAGGGGAAGAGTTGAATGATATGTCCACCTTCTCTGATTCATCAAATGGTGGAATAACTGATTCTTGGAATTCAACTACCGCAGAATCCCAGGAAAGTTTTTGGTCTGGACATTTTGGAGAGATGAAATTATGGGTCTTTGATGATAATATGAATGTGTTGTGGCAGTGAGCATACGAGCAAATGAAGGCTATGGTTTGTTATATCTATAGTTTTTGTTAAATATGTATCTCCTTAAATAAATTTACTCATCATAACCTTGGGTTTCGTCATGTTTTGTACTATATCAGTTATACATGTGTCTTTGTTCATGTATTTTTGTGATAAACATATGTGCTACGTGTTATGTACAATTTATGTATACTTTAAAACAAGAACACTATTTATTATATAAGATTATAAATATATTGTTTACCTCCTCAATATTGCTTTAAAATGCACACGAATTAAATTTCTGAGCACAACTCCTAGGTACGTAGGTGCAAAGGGCCTTATAGAGATTCCCGAGGCACAAGATTGATCTTACTTCTTGGTTCAACGAGTGAATAACTTTGCTAAGTTATTAGTTATCATCTCTGCTCTCTCGTTATAAGTAGAAAAAGACGGAACTATATCCTCAATTCTGTTCCATCTCCTATCACAATTTTATCAACACATGTCATTTGTTTAAAATTATATTATCATGATGATGTAAAAAAGCATGTACCACGTATTGATAGAATTGATAAAAGAATACACGAACTACTGGAGTCTACAACGTTTTCTTGCTCAGTTTTTACTTCTTCAACAACAAATTACTATACTTTTACCAATATAGATTTCAATAGTTTTTTCATATTTGATATAACAAATATTAGATTAAAAAAAACAAACATTTCTGGCGTAATTTTGAATTTTTTTTGAAGAATTCCTAAGTTTCAATTCTGGATTTCATATTTATTTAAGTAATACTCCATATTTTAGTTAGTATTTATAAGTTTAGCAAATATTTTTTTTATTTAATTGTATGTTTATTATATATTTTAAAGTAATTTTCTTATTTATTTATTATTTTTAGTTGTACTAAATAATTTGAAGGTATTATTTTTTGTTTTACTTTAATTAATTCTTTTTTGTTTAAAGAGTAATTTTATTAGTGAATTTAATATAATTTTTATATATTGATATAATTTTCAATTGCAAACCATCACTTCAGATGCGCAGGATATTTGACTTACAAAGTAACATGCCATTTCCCAATTTATTGCCATTTCCCACTTTAGAATAAATCTATTAATTTTAAAGATTTTCAATTACAGATTTAATTTTAATTAAGATATATTGAAAATTTTACTTTCAATGCATGGCTCAAGTCTAAAAAAACTAAAAAGTTCAACGATATTATTTTATCGTTTTCTTTCCTCACACATTTGCAGCATTCAAAAGAAAAACAAGAAGACACGCAATGAATAAATGTATTAGTTTACTAAAAAAATTAAAAAAATAGATAAATCATAATCATAATCATAATCATAAAAAAAATAATCAATAAGAAAAAGAAAACCTATTTTTGATCAAATAATTCTTGGTCGTAGGTTGCCCAGGTTCCAGGAAGAACTGGAAAAGCTTGACTTAGGACATCAGGTTTGTTTCGTCCCATAAATTAGAAGCCCAGCTAAAGGACGCGCTTTCCACGTGCGTCAAACAGCCTGAAATGCAACATTTTACTTTATGTCGATAATGACAATTTATGAACAGTGAGTTGAATTTTTAGATTTCTAAGAATATCTGTATTTATATTTTGAGGTTATATAGTAATTTCTTGAATTTAAAAAATAGATATTATGTTTCTGATTGATAAGATAAGAGGGCACTAGTCTTTTATTAAGTGTGATTTTTTAGATTCATATTCCTTTCAAAATAATTATTATTTTGATGTTTTCTTCTAATATCAGTATCTCTAAAACTAACATATACAAAAAAAAAAAAAAAAAGGAGGGAGTTTAAGAAAAGAAAGATAATTTAGAAATAAATAAAACTTTACTACTTTATATGTGGTCATCATAAATTCAGGTTCTTTCCAAGCAAAAGAAGGATAAGTTGACTGGACAATCACACATAGTAGAACGCACACGTTTTCCTCGTTTGTCAAACATGTTAAGTTATATATTATATGTAATGATTATTGTCAGCTTACTATAGAATACGAGAGAAGATAATTATATCATTAAATAATGTATAAATATATACAAATTATAATCAACTCAATACAATTGGAAAAATGATGTGTGACAAAATACATTTAAAAAAATACAAGGTTAAAGCTACATATACATTAAAGCTACATATATACATCCATAATACACCCGCTCAAGATAGAGCACGAATAGTGAGTCAAATCTTGTCCATGAGCAGTTGAAGATGATGACGAGAGAGAGGCTTTATGAGGGCATCTGCAAGCTAATCAGCTGAAGAAACATGAGATACGCTGATAGTGGAAGCCTTCACCAAGGCACGATGATAAGTAGAAAATTGTGCATAATTTTAATTGATAAAATTGTATTTTTAATACAATTAATTCTTGTGCACTCTCTATTTCATACTTATTTAATATTTCAACAAGAATTACTTTCTTTTTGTTTTTGTGGATATTTGCAGAATTTTTGAATAATTTTATACAAGAAGCCACATAACCATTTGGCAATCTTTAGCCCATCCAAGGAATGAAGATTACAAAGAAGTTTATAGGCTGAGATAGTTTTGGACTTAATTAATTAATTAAGCCCAAAACTTAATTAAAGCCCATAAAGGAAGTTAGGGCAAAATGGCAAGTATAAAAGGGAGATTGAAGGCAAGCAGGAGATTCATTCTGGAATTGAGGGTGCCAACAAAGAAATAAAGGGAGAGACTCCAGGAGACAGGGAGAGAGAGCAAGGGGACAGATTCGCAGAGTCTTTTGTGGATTTGGGTTTATTCCTCCCTTCTTATCTTTGTTTTAATGTCTTTCATTTGGATGATTTTAATTTTTAGATACGTGATGTGTAACTAAATTTTATATTCCGGTTTAGGGAATGTTTGAACCCTATTTCAATATTATGTGATTTATATTTTCGTGACACCATATTGATTTAATATGTGCGAATTTATTATGTTGATGGATTGAATTGATTTATAATATATATATTATTAATTGTGACTGATCACCCCAATTGATAGTTTATATGTTTAGGGCTAGGGTTTAAATTGCAATCCATAATTGTTGTGATCTTGAACCCGTCTGTAACAACTAATAATTTATATTATTAGAATCAACATAATTCAGGATTAATTGAATCGAGCGTATGAATTCAATAACCTGCTTACCCTATTATCCTAATTGATAATGCATTTAACGAATTAAATCCAAAGAGCGTATTTTGGACTGTTCGATTAAATAGGTTAATTAGAGAGCTTATTCTAATTAATTACACTTAAGGGATAAAGCGAATCAACAGAGCTTGTTGTTGGTTTAGGAGTAGAAATTCCACAATTAAATTAATAATGTGTCGCATAATCATATGATTTGAAATAGGGGGAAAACTGAACCATGAACCGGAATTGATTCCTATTACTGTCTGTCTTTTGTTTAATTACTTGATTTTTATTTATTAGAGTAGATTTTATTTTATTAGTTTAGTAGACAAAATTCATCAACATCCCCCCTTTTTATTTGCATTCGTAAATTAGCATAAAAAGATATACAAATAATTCAACCGTTCTCTGTGGGATCGACCCTTACTTCCCACTACTACAAAATAGTAGAGGAAAGCGAGGTAAAATAATTTAATTAATTTTGACGTGCCCCGACAGCACGGTCAAAATTTTGGCGCCGTTGCCGGGGAACGGTGTGAATTTATTTGTGATATTTATTTTTGTTAATTTTCGTGTTTTTTTATTTCTTGCTGAAAATTTAAGCTGCCAGCAGATTTTACACTGGGTGACCCAGTGCGAACTGCACGAGTTTGTTTTCCAGCGAATTTTTTTTTGTTTTTTTTCGTGGAGTTAATTTTTTTCGTTCTTGTTGATTGCTTGCAGTGGTGAATGATCACTCGGTCCAATCGGAACAAAGAATTGTTGTTTGATCCCGAGATTACAAGAGGAGATCGAGTTCGGGGACGACAAGCAAAAGAAGCTAGGGAATCATCTAGTCGATCACATTCCCCTAGAAGGCTTGATTTTGGTGTGTTGGAGGAATCCGTGGCCCCGTCATTGAACTCTCCCGCACCTGATTTTGAATCTGAAATTAGGGAAGGAAAAATGGAAGAAGCCCAACGCACGCTGAAAGAACTTGCAAACTCCGAGCTAACTCAACAACCCCTATGCATTACACTCCCTAACATTGAAGCTAATAATACCTTTGAGCTTAAATCTGGACTAATTCATTTGTTACCATATTTTCATGGCCTTGCAGGTGAGGATCCCCATAAGCACTTAAAGGAATTCCATATCGTGTGTTCCAGCATGAAACCGATGGGGGTAACCGTGGAACAAACAAAATTACACGCGTTTTCTTTCTCTTTGAGGGATACTGCGAAGGACTGGTTTTACTATCTTCCATTAGGTTCTATCACCAAATGGGCCAGCATCGAACGTACATTCCACCAAAGATATTTTCCAGCATCTAAGGTTGCCAATCTAAGAAAGGAGATATGTGGTGTACGACAACTACATGGAGAGACGCTCTACGAATATTGGGAACGGTTCAAGAAGTTGGTTGCAAGCTGCCCACAACACCAAATTAGTGAGCAACTCCTAATCCAATACTTTTATGAGGGCCTGGCAATGATGGACAGGAACATGATTGATGTAGCCAGTGGTGGAGCACTTGTGGATAAGACCCCTGTAGCAGCAAAATAGTTAATTTCAAACATGGCAGCTAACTCACAACAGTTTGGCAATCGTGACACATCATATAGAATGGTGAAAGAGGTAAATGATTCCTCACTTCAAAATCAATTAAATGAACTTACCTCTTTTGTTAGACAGATTGCCACGGGAAAACCATGTAAAATCTGTGAGACTGCCGATCATACCACCGACGATTGTAAGATCCTTAATGAGGAAATAAATGCACATGCTAATGCTGTTGGCACTGGGAATTTTCAAGGGAGAAGAAACGACCCCAATTCGATTACTTACAACCCGGGGTGGAGAGACCATCCAAATTTTCGGTGGGGAAATTCATACAATGGACCACAACCTGAACAAACTCGTCCACCACCACAACAGAGAGGCCAATACTTTCAAAAACAGCAATCGGACCAAAGCTCTACTACAACCTTGGAGGAAATGATGAAAACTCTAACCTCCAACACGGTGCAATTTCAACAAAATATGCGACAATTCCAGCAGAAAACCCAATCTAGCATCAAAAATCTTGAAACACAAGTGAGCCAGCTAGCCACCACCGTAAGTCGCCTGGAGAATCAGAATAGGGGGAAATTGCCTTCTCAGCCTGAGATAAATCCAAGAAATGTAAGTGCTGTTACCCTAAGAGTGGAAAGCAACTTGGAGAGCTTAACAAGCCCGGGTTCGCTGTGAAAGACGCAAAGGAAAATAAGGTTGACGCTGAAGACATTGACACTGGGTCAACCAGTGTGGAACCTGCCGTACAACTGGACACTGGATCACCCAGTGTGGAACCTGCTGTACAACTAGACACTGGGTCGCCCAGTGTGAAACTGTCTACCCACGGGAATAAGGTAAATCAACCTTCTTCTTCTCTTATTAAAACTAATCCATTGCCTTTTCCATCTAGAATTCACAGGGGTACAAATGAGGATAAAGAGAAACAGGTTCTTGATATTTTTCGGAAGGTGGAGATTAACATACCATTAATTGACGCTGTCAAGCAAATCCCGAGATATGCAAAATTCCTCAAAGACTTGTGCACAAACAAACGTAAATTAAAGGGGAACAAGAAGGTACTCATGGGAGAAAATGTCTTGGCAATTTTTCAAAAGAAACTTCCCCAAAAGCGAAAGGACCCAGGTATGTTTGTGATCCCTTGTAGAATTGGAAATGTTAGGATTGAGAAAGCTATGTTGGATTTGGGGGCCTCAATAAATGTTATGCCACGTTCAATATATAATTCTTTGAATTTGGGAATATTGAAAAATACTAGGGTAGTTATTCAATTGGCTGACCGTAGGAGTGCCTATCCAGATGGGGTAATTGAGGATGTTTTGGTACAAGTTGGTGAACTTGTATTCCCTGCTGATTTTTACGTCCTTGATATGGAGGGTGACCCTTCCATTGCCACACCTATATTGTTGGGGAGGCCATTTTTGAACACCTCCCAAACAAAGATAGATGTTCGTGAAGGCACCCTCACTATGAAATTTGATGGTCAAATGATTAAATTTAATATTTATGATGCCATGAAATTTCCAGATGATGTTGGGGCTGTATTTGCTGTTAGTATTATTGACCCTCTTGTGCAGGAAGTATTTGAGTTAAATTGCAGGGATGAACTGGAGGTTGTATTGACTAAGAGCTTGGATGCCGACAAAAATGAGATTTTTGAGTTACATTGTGGATTGACTGAAATTATAGCCACACTCCAAATAGCTCGCCCACTTTCACCCAGGTATGAGGTAAGCTTCATCAAGTTACCTGAATCTAATCCAAAGATTTTACCCTCTATTTTGTAGGCACCTGTACTAGAACTGAAACCTCTTCCTGATCACTTGAAGTATGTTTACCTTGGGGAGAATGATACTTTGCCTGTTATTGACTCGGAAAAATTAAGTAGAATTCAGGAGAAGGCGCTAGTGGATGTGCTAAAGAAGAATAAAGAAGCTATTGGATGGACCATAGCCAATATACGTGGAATTAGCCCATCCCTGTGTATGCACCGGATTCTCCTAGAAGATGAATCCAAACCCACCAGAGAAGCACAACGCCGGTTAAATCCTCCAATGATGGAAGTGGTCAAGAAGGAGATTCTTAAACTTTTAGATGTTGGAATAATTTATCCAATTTCAGATAGTAAGTGGGTGAGCCCTACTCAGGTGGTACCAAAAAAATCTGGAGTAACTGTAGTCGAAAATAAAGAAGGTGAGGTAGTACCAACACGAATACAAACTGGTTGGCGGGTTTGTATTGATTATCGTAAGTTGAATGCAATGACCCGAAAGGATCATTTTCCCCTCCCCTTTATAGATCAAATGCTTGAAAGACTTGCTGGTCATTCTTATTACTGCTTTTTAGATGGATTTTCAAGATATTTTCAGATTGCAATTACCCCAGAGGATCAGGAGAAGACAACATTCACATGCCCTTTTGGAACATTTGCTTATCGAAGGATGCCCTTTGGTCTTTGCAATGCTCCCGCGACATTTCAAAGGTGTATGGTGAGCATATTTTCTGAATTTGTCGGTAATATTATTGAAGTCTTCAGGGATGATTTTAGCGTTTATGGCAATTCATTTGAAATTTGTCTTGATAACCTCACTCTAATTCTAAAAAGATGTGTAGAAACTAATCTTGTGCTTAATTGGGAAAAATATCATTTCATGGTAGAACAAGGTATAGTTTTAGGACATATCGTCTCATTGAAAGGAATTGGAGTTGATAAATCTAAAATTGACCTTATTACTGCTTTGCCTTACCCCGTGAGTGTACGGGAATTTCGTGCTTTTCTTGGACATGCAGGATTTTATCGGAGATTTATCAAGGATTTTTCCAAGATTGGTGCACCCTTATGCAAATTGCTGCAAAAGGATATGGAATTCCAGCTGAATGATGAAAGTAAGGCAGCATTTGACAAACTGAAAGAGCTTCTAACAACACCACCCATAATTCAACCGCCAAATTGGGATTTACCATTTGAGATCATGTGCGATGCAAGCGATTATGCGGTTGGGGCAGTATTGGGACAAAGAATTGGAAGGGCAGCACATGTGATATATTATGCATCAAGAACTTTGAGCCCAGCACAAGCAAATTATACTACAACTGAAAAGGAGCTTCTAGCTGTAGTTTTTGCTTAGGAAAAATTTCGTTCTTATTTATTGGGTACTAAAGTTATTGTTTTCTCTGACCATGCAGCTCTCAAATTCTTACTGTCTAAAAAGGAGGCGAAACCAAGACTCATTAGGTGGATTTTGTTACTCCAAGAATTCGATTTGGAAACAAAGATAAGAAGGGAGGAATAAACCCAAATCCACAAAAGACTCCGTGAATCTGTCCCCTTGCTCTCTCTCCCTGTCTCCTGGAGTCTCTCTCTTTGTTTCTTTGTTGGCACCCTCAATTTCAGAATGAATCTCCTGCTTGCCTTCAATCTCCCTTTTATACTTGCCATTTTGCCTTAAATTCCTTTATGGGCTTTAATTAAGTTTTGGGCTTAATTAATTAATTAAGTCCAAAACTATCTCAGCCCATACACTTCTTTATAATCTTCATTCCTTGGATGGACTAAAGATGGCCAAGTGCTTATGTGACTTCTTGTATAAAATTATTCAAAAATGCTGCAAATATCCACAAAAACAAAAAAGAAGTAATTTTTGTTGAAATATTAAATAAGTATGAAATAGAGAGTGCACAAGAATTAATTGTATTAAAAATACAATTTTATCAATTAAAATTATGCACAATTTTCTACTTATCAAATAGCGATTGTTATCTTACACTGTTACAGGGCGCTACACGAATCGAAATGTAGTTGAGGTACTAGAGCTGATGATACTTGATTCTATGGTTACGGGGTATCGCCGCTGTTTTGATTGAAATTTTCAGGACAGATTATTAGCGGTTAAGTCGACAAAAGACCTAATTGTTATTGGAGGATTGGTCACTGCTATTGCCGAACATGAGGGAATTGATCTTAGTACACGCTTTCCTATAGGGCGCGTTGAGCAGTTGGATCGAGAACTTTTGGAGAGAATGGGAGCTTTATTCCAAATGGAGGGACAATTTATGTGGAGGATATCAGAGTCCGAATTTCTGGCATTACCCAATCCCGCCTACACGACTCCCGTCGGGACGAATTTGAGTATGGACTTGGAATCTTTTCCCCAAGCACCTGCTGAGCAGCCACCGGCGAATATAGTTTATCATGATCGAGACGTATGTGCTCGAATTAGGCAGCTGGAACAGGAGCTCGCTGCCATCTCACGTCGGATGACCTCACGACGACCCTTTTCCTTATCCCGGTGAACGGTGTTTCCTCTCCCACACTATATTTTATGCTTTGTTTTTTTTTGTTTATCTTTTATGGTTTTGTAGCATGCTAAGGATGCAAGTGTGGGGGAGGAAATGAATGCATGCATATGGTTAATAGGGGATGTTTGCAATGATGAAAATTATGATAATTTGATATTTACTTCCTAAGTTCAAATTGACTCTATCTGGCAAGTGTGATTGACTGATATAGTTTTATAAAGCTGTCTCTTTAAGCCTACGGTTGAGTCACCTTTTGCATGTTTGATTTGATACACAACCCAATTATTGAAGTGAGTTTTGAGCCTGTGAGCATGACTTATATACATGATGCTCTTTTCCTTCATGTGGGATTATCACACTTAGTTGTTCATTCTAGAACTTGCTCGGTTATGCTTTTTGGAATTATTGTCTTGAGTTATTACATGTTAGATGATAAGGGCATTTAGGACACCCTATTTGAGACTTTTGCATGAACCTCCCCAATAATTGATCTTAGGATACCCTGTTGAGCCTTGGATACTTTCTCTTGATAAACCACCCCTGACCATATCTTGTCATGTGCCTTACTTTTATAACTGTTTGAATATTTGTGGAATGCACTCCTAACAAATTAAGTGAGGATAAATGTAACATGTATACCATCTATCTCAGGGGGGGCTTATTTACTGGTTGTTGATGATTGTCAGGAATCTAGTATTGTTGTGTACATTCCATTTTACTATGCTCTGTTGCTGCCTGAAAAAAAAAAAAAGTGTAGCTGCTGGGATATGAGTACTTCTGCCAACACGAAAAAAAAAAAGTGTAGCTGCTAGGATACGAGTACTTCTGCCAACACGAAAAAAAAATCGTGGGGGCCGAATAGTACATAATACCAGTCTCGGTATTACTGCAAACACGACAAAAAAAAATCATGGGGGCAGAATAGTACATAATATCAGTCTCGATACTGCAGCCAGCAAAAAAAAACAAAAGAAAAAAAAAACGCAGCAATGCCATAGTTCAATCATGGATACACAACAAGCTTGAGTTGGAAAAATGTATACTAGCACCTATAAGTGGATATTCGTTAGAGTGCTTTAAAATCCATAAATATTCATAACAAGTTTAGCCTAACTTTCCTCAAACTTTCACCTCTTTGACTTTACCTTGAACTACAACCACATTATACCTCGAAAAGACCCTTTGATTTCATGAAAACTCAATTGACAAGTAGTGAAAATTAGATATCCGAGCAAGCTTAAGGTAAATGACATACTTTGTGTTGATATGAGTGACTCGAAATATATCATCCTGTTATACACTTGAGTGTAATGAGTTATCCTATTGTGAGGGTATTAAATCATTGCATGTGTGAGATTAACTTAATTATTAGGTGATGATGAGACACTTTAGAATCAATATCTGTTATAAAACACTTACAGGTTGAGTTAAATTTGTCTTGTGAAAGTACATGAGTAGAGATATCTTGAGACTGAGCATAGCTCTCCCCGTTCAATTATATGCCTGCTTTTGTTCTATGTTTGCTTGAGGACAAGCAAATGTTTGAGTTTGGGGATATTTGATAAGTAGAAAATTGTGCATAATTTTAATTGATAAAATTGTATTTTTAATACAATTAATTCTTGTGCACTCTCTATTTCATACTTATTTAATATTTCAACAAGAATTACTTCCTTTTTATTTTTGTAGATATTTGCAACATTTTTGAATAATTTTATACAAGAAGCCACATAAGCACTTGACCATCTTTAGCTCATCCAAGGAATGAAGATTACAAAGAAGTTTATGGGCTGAGATAGTTTTGGACTTAATTAATTAATTAAGCCCAAAACTTAATTAAAGCCCATAAAGGAAGTTAGGGCAAAATAGCAAGTATAAAAGGGAGATTGAAGGCAAGTAGGAGATACATTCTGGAATTGAGGGTGTCAACAAAGAAACAAAGAGAGAGACTCCAGGAGACAGGGAGAGAGAGCAAGGGGACAGATTCACGGAGTCTTTTGTGGATTTGGGTTTATTCCTCCCTTCTTATCTTTGTTTTAATGTCTTTCATTTGGATGATTTTAATTTTTAGACACATGATGTGTAACTAAATTTTATATTCCGGTTTAGGGAATGTTTGAACCTTATTTCAATATTATGTGATTTATATTTTTGCGACACCATATTGATTTAATATGTGCGAATTTATTATGTTGATGGGTTGAATTGATTTATAATATATATATTGCTAATTGTGACTGATCACCCCAATTGATAGTTTATATGTTTAGGGCTAGGGTTTAAATTGCAATCCGTAATTGTTGTGATCTTGAACCCGTCTGTAGCAACTAATAATTTATATTATTAGAATCAGCATAATTCAGGATTAATTGAATCGAGCGTATGAATTCAATAACCTGCCTACCTTGTTATCCTAATTGATAATGCATTTAACGAATTAAATCTAAAGAGTGCATTTTGGACTGTTCGATTAAATAGGTTAATTAGAGAGCTTATTCTAATTAATTACACTTAAGGGATAAAGCGAATCAACAGAGCTTGTTGTTGGTTTAGGGGTAGGAATTCCACAATTAAATTAATAATGTTTCGCATAATCATATGATTTGAAATATGGGGAAAACTGAACCATGAACCGGAATTGATTTCTATTACTGTCTGCCTTTTGTTTGATTACTTGATTTTTATTTATTAGAGTAGATTTTATTTTATTAGTTTAGTAGACAAAATTCATCAACATCCCCCATTTTTATTTGCATTCGTAAATTAGCATAAAAAGATATACAAATAATTCAACCGTTCTCTGTGGGATCGATCCTTACTTCCCACTACTACAAAATAGTAGAGGAAAGCGAGGTAAAATAATTTAATTAATTTTGACGTGCCCCGACAACACAGTCACACGAACATAGTGATATTCAATGTCAATGTGCTTCATTCGTGAGTGAAAAACAGGATTGGAGCAGAGATAAATGGCACTAAGGTTGTCACAGTAGATTACCGGAGTAGAAGAGATTGGAACGTGGAGTTCCGAAAGAATCGAGCGCATCCATTGGAGCTTAGCAGCAGTGGCAGCAATGGAGCGATATTCAGCTTCAGTGGAAGAGGGAGCAACTGACCGTTGTTGCCCAAAAAGACAATATAAGCATTAGTGGAAGTACGGTCATCACTGTCACCGGCCCATTCTGCATCCGAGAAACAGTGAAGCGATAGAGGAGAATCACGTCTCAGTGTGATACCAGAATCACCTGTACCATTTAAGTATCGAAATAGCCGTTTGACTGCACCCCAGTGACATTCCGTAGGAGCATGCATGAATTGAGAAAGTTTATTAACAATAAAGACAATGTCAGGCCCTGTAAATAAGAGATACTAAAGACTGCCTAGAGCTCGGCGATAAGTAGAAGCCTCAACAGGCTTAGAGCCGTCATGGAAGGAAATAATAGCTCTAGTGGCAAGAGGAGTATGAACTGGCTTGGCATTAAGCATGTTATACTTAGAAAGCAGATCAGTGATGTACTTTTGCTGGGAAAGAAAGCACGAGGAAAATGTACGCAGAACCTCAATACCTAATAAGTAAGACAGAGGACCCAAGTCCTTAACTGAGAAGGCCGAGAAAGAACAGTGACAATTGAGTTTAGCAAGACATTATTATTCCCAGTGAGAATAAGATCATCAACGTAAATGAGGAAGTAGGTAAGTACCCTATCACGGTTGTATACGAAAAGATATTCATCTGACTTGGTGTGAGAGAAGCCAAGTGAGGCCAATAATTGGTGAAGAGAGTTGTACCACATTCTTGGAGCTTGTTTCAGTCCACATATGATTTTTGAAGCTTGCAGACATAGGATGAGAAGTTTTTCTCAATGAAGCCAGGAGGCTGTGACATATAGACCTCATCAGTCAAGGTATTGCGTAACACATTATTAACGTCAAACTGATGTAAGTGCCAATTGCAAGAGATATAAAGACCAATAACCAATTGAACTACGGCAGGCTTGACAATAGTGATAAAAGTTTAAGCATAATCTATGCCAAGACGTTGATGGAAACCCTTGGCTACTAACCGAGCTTTATAATTTTCAACAGAACCATCAGGCTTTCATTTGATATAAAATACCCATTTGTACCCAATAACATTCTGAGAGGAATCTGGAGGAACAAGATCCCACGTACCATTTTTCAGTAGAGCAGTGAATTCAGCAAACATGGCATCACGCCAACGAGCATCAGAGAGAGCTTGAGTAACAGTGTTAGGCTCGATATTAGAATAAACAACTGAAGATAGACCATACCTCGAATTCAGTTTAAAAATATTGTTTTGGGCACGAGTTACCATAGGTGTTGAACCGCAAGAGTAGGTGGAGGATTGGGCAAAGAGGGCGGGGGTCGACGGAACAGGTGGTGGCAAGGGAATGGTATCGATCGTAGGTGGATTAGGGATGGGTAAAGAGGGTGTTTTGGCTGCAAAGGGAAACTGATCTTCAACAAACTCAATATGTCGAGAAGTGTAGATTTTGTTGGAGATCAGATCGAGATATAGGTAAGCACTTTGAGTGAGAGAGTATCCAACAAAGACACAGGGAGAGGAAAGTGTGTCCAGCTTATGTGTAGAGTAAAGTTGAAGCCATGGATAACACAAACAACCAAACACACGAAGTTTGATTATATTAGGTGTCTGATTAAATAATTTTTCAAAGGATGAAGTCATGGAAATATCTACTTCTGGAAGACGCTTAATAAGTAGGTGGTAGCGGACATGGCGAACGACCAGTAGGACAATGGCATTGAGGACTGATGAAGCATGGCAAGACCAATGTCAACAATGTGAGGATGACGAAGCTTAGCACTCTCATTATGTTCAGGTGTGTGAGGTGGAGTGTGATCCCATGAGATGTCAAAAAGGGACGCAAATCAAAAAACTCTTCCCTGTTATTGGTATATAATGTGATGATTTTATGATTAAGGAAATTTTCAACTAAAGCTTTGAAAGCCGTAAAAGTATGCAACACATCAGATTTCCTTTTGAGAGGATATAACCACATATATTTTGTAAAATGATTCACAAAAATCACATAGTATTCGTAACCATCAAATGAAAGAACAGGCGACGTGCATACATTAGAAAAAATTAATTCAAGTGCCATAGATGAAGTAATAGAGGAATCAGAAAATGATAGTTTATGTAACGTTACGCATTTGTAAGAATTGCATGAAAATGATAAAGTTTTAGGTACGGGTAACTGATAACTAGTAATAAAATAATCAAGAATTCTTGGGGAGGGATGACCAAGCCTGGAATGCCACGTTGAAGAGGACTGTTTGACATAGGACAAAGTAGAAGATGAAGCAGCAGTTGGCCATATGTATAGCCCGTTAACGCGGAGACCGCGTAGGCGAGTGTCCCCTGTTGCCCAATCCTTCACCTGAAAATCACAATCAGAGAACACCACCACCACATTATTATCGGTACACAGGCGATAGACTGATAATAAATCACGAGACATATTCAGAACATGTAAGGATTGATTAAATAACAGTCCAAAATTATTCTCAAAATTTAAATGTCAAATATGAGCAATGCGTAAACTTAAGCCCTTACCGATTACTACCCGATCATTACTGTGGTAGGGAGAGTGAAGACTGAGATTGGCAAGCTTTGTAGTAACGTGATGCGATGCCTGAATCTAGAATCCAATCAGAGGGTAAGGGATGAGAGGATGCTGTGTAAGCTGAAGCCAGAGTATGCTGGCCGACGAGGGGCTGTGCGATGCACTGCTGCCTGGGTTAGAGCAGTAAACAGAGGATCCCTACAATAATGGGCTGAACGGTCATGCTCTCAGCATAGTTGAAATCGACCCTAGTAGGGTCAACGTGAGCCAAATTGTTGCGACTGAGAAAGAAACTGAACTGGGTGAGAAATAACCGATGAAGGGGAGCCAACTTTAGATTTGGTCTTCCAATTTCTTATTCTTGGAGGAAGGACCATGGTTCTAGCCTGCAAAAAAAGTCGTCGCTGGCTAAGAGGAAGAAGCAGATAAACACACCCTTAATTGTGCTTCAGTGGTGAGCAATTTTTCGTGTAACTCGTCAAATAAGATTGGAGTTTCACGAGCTTGTATGGCATTCGATAATTCTTTGAAGGATTCATCTAGGCCATTCAAGATTTTTAGTGCAAGATCCTACGGGTCAGTGGCAACACCAAGAAAAACAACTTCTGTTACCCTTCTCTACATTGTGAATTTTTTGTTTGAGTGTAATAATACGACCCTGAGATAGCCGGCCGTATGTGTTAGCCAAAATATCCCAAGCAGATTTGGACGTTGTAGCACTCGCGATGAAGGGGATTAGTGTTGGCGTCATAGAGCCAATAATAGCATTGAGTATTAGTTGGTCTTGTCGAATCTAGTAGGTGTAATCTAGATTAGGACAAGGGGGATTATCAAATGTGGTGGTAGCTGATGGACAAGGGCACTTACCATCAACAAAACGAAGGAGATAGTATTCTGTTAGGAGAGTACAAAACTGGAAAGCCCACGCCATATACTTGGACGACGTGAGTTTTAGTGGCGCCTATTGCGCGATGTTAAATGAAACCACTGTGTTGCCCTTCGAAGCAGTGGGGATGCTCGTGGAGGTTGCCATGGATTGGAAATTGCAGAGAAGAAAGATAATATTTGACGATTTTAAAGAATGATAATAATCCTACAAATCAGGGAAAATGTGATATGATCTTCTCCTACAAAATAGGGAAATATG
Organism: Caryopteris x clandonensis; assembly: GCA_028749325.2. Lineage (NCBI taxonomy): Eukaryota > Viridiplantae > Streptophyta > Magnoliopsida > Lamiales > Lamiaceae > Caryopteris > Caryopteris x clandonensis. Next base: position 2,635,667 of record JAPYKT020000012.1, read on the forward strand.
ATCTGACCAAAGTGAGGATTTTGGGAGATTTGAAAAGATTCAGATCTTCTCCTACAAATTAGGAAAATATGATCCGACCAAATCATGAGGATTTTGGCAGATTTGTAAAGATCTTCTCCTACAAATTAGGAAAATATGATCTGCCCAAATCGTGAGGATTTTGGCAGATTAGAAAAGATTCAGATCTTCTCCTACAAATTAGGAAAATACGATCCGACCAAATCGTGAGATTTTTTGCAAATTTAAAAAGATCTTGTGCTACAAATTAGGGAAATATGATATGCCCAAATCGTGAGGATTTTAGCAGATTTGAAAAGATTAATTTTGGTAGATTTGAAAAGATCTTCTCCTACAAATTAGGAAAATATGATCTAACCAAATCGTTGCAGATTTGAAAAGATCCAGAGGATGATTTTAAAATGGCGTTAATAAAAAAAGGCTCTGATTAATGAGAGAAATAATTATCTCATTAAGTAATTATGAATATATACAAATTACAATCAACCCAAAATAATTGCGAAAGCCATGTGGAACAAAATACATTCAAGAAACACAAAGTTAAAGCTACATATATACATCCATAATACTCACTATCCAAACATCACGTGATGATGTTTTATTATAAGTTTGTTTAATATTCTAAGGCACTGTTTGGCTTCATTTCCACATAAATTGCCGTTTGAAATATATTTTTTTCCACAAGAAAAAAACAACATAGTATAACCACAGGTACTGATATTCAAACGACATATCAAATCAACTAATAAACAAATTAATAAACCAAACTAATCAACTTAATATTGGTCAACAATCCACATATACAGCAGTACTAGAACTATCTCAAGATCCTAATACATTTCTTTATCGAGTAAAAGAACAAACTTTAAAAATAAATATTTTTTAATTAAACCACAAAAATTAACTTAATATTGGCGAACAAGTTACTTAGCTCATCAATTTATAATTTTATATTTTTTAATAAAAAATTAAAATTAGTAGAAGAATCTCCAAATCCCTTTTTGGTTATTTTGAGCAAATTATTAAGGTGATGTATACCAATTTTAATAATTTTCCTTTGTTTCGATTAGTACATGTGAACAATTGACAAATAATACTAATTTTTTTGTTTTACTATTTGTTCAAACTTGTAATAGCCAAGTAGACAAAAGTATATAGCTATATCATGTGAATTCTATATTAATATGTAAATATTGTATTATCACGCAAGCGTAAGGAGCAGTTATAGATAGTAATAAGTAAGATCGTTTTGATTAGGATTAAAACAAATCACTAAGTATTTCAGATATTAGACTTATTTTATCTAGAGTAATGAAATAAAAGAGCCAATTTATTAACTAATAAAATAATAAGTAAAACAAAAATGCTTAAGAACTAGCAAATACAAATAAAATATATAAATAAGATGCGATGACACAAGATAAATTTTAGGTAATGCTTTTAACTATCAACAATTATATTATCAAATTAATCAAATCAAAGTTCAAATTTTCTTCTATTTTATAGGACAATATCTTTATTACATTACCTCTATTTTTAAAGTGTATGTAATTTGAAGATCAATTACTCATGCCAATATGCCTATTCCAAACAATAAGTTAAATCCCAAAAGTATATATGAAGATAATTTGAAATCTCATGTTTCAAATTTCAACTAGATATATCAAACATGCTTAATTATCGACCATATAATTAAACAAGAGAACACAAATCAATATATATATATATATAATATATATATAAGAAATTGGAAGAATAACTTAAATATAAATCAATTATCCAATAGAATCATTGAATAGTATACCACATGCCCTAAGATCACAATAATGTTTAGCTAGATATAATCGAAACACATCCAATAAGAAACATATACACTATCATATCCAATACAAAACATTGGAAAGGAAAGGGAAAACGCTAGGATGTTCTTCCATTGCGTTCCTTGAATCTTGTGGAGTAGATGGCGGATTGTTTCTTCCTTGCAATATTCTAGCCTTAAGGAATTTTCGTGGATGTATTTGTGTGTATATGAGTGTGAAAATATGTTAGGAAACTTCAAATCCAACACTTTTTTGAGTCCCGGGGTCAGATGAATATATATAAGAGGTTGATAGCTTGTCAACATGTCAAATCCTATCACAAATGGAATAAGATTCCTTATGTGCGCCAACTTCATCAAGATATTTGGAGGGCTTATATCCAGAATTGAGATTTTTGTGTTTCAGATAAATTTGTAGTTTTTTTCTATCTTTTTAATACCACAAGATCCATCACAATCGGATATGTATAAAGCAAGATATGGGTAAAATAATGAAATTGTGTCGGGTATGAACAAAGTCAAACAATTTACAAATGTTGCTTCAAACCAGTGAATATTGCTATATCCACTCAATATAATAAAGTTGAATTAAATGAGACAATTATCCATAGTTATGCAAATAAAATATATCTCAATCAACCCAAAATATATGTATAAACTCCATTTATCAAGAACCATACCTTGATCTTAGTAGATCATGACAATTTCATGCAATCTCAACGGCCCTATAACCTTATATAATATATTTGGACTGAAATAATTTTAGGAACAGACAAATATAAATTTTAGGACTTGCCTATAAAATAATGAAAAGTATAACTAAAATTTGTATTTTTATAATATGAATATATATATATATAATTGAAAAAGAGTGAAAAAGAATATTAAAATTATATTAAAAAAGTGATAACTTTACATGTTGATCACCAAATATTTTCAAAATTTCAAAAAAATTTAATCAAGATAGGAATATCAGTTAATAAATATGAAAATAGAAAAACAAAATTTAAAATTATTAAAATACATCAACAAAATTATGAAATTAATATATTAATTCAAGAGTTTATGCTTACGGTGCTTCTAAAAATAATTTCCAAATATAATAAAACGTGAAATTTAGTGAAAATTAAAAAAAAAAAATCACCAAAGTTGATGTTTTAAAATCAGACTAACTGAAATAAAATATGTTAAGCCACTCACATTTTTAATTTCAATTTATGTACATGTATATTATGCATATGGAGAAAAAATATATATGTATACACACACTATACTATACTATACACATCACACACGCGCATATATATAATCACGCATACATATATACTTTATATATAAATATATATATATATATATTTATATATATTGTGTATATATATGACTTTATTTATTTATACTCTATATAAATATATATATATACACATATCTTATATATTTATGTAAATATTTAATTAATATTCAAATGCATTTAGATATTGAAAATAATTTTATCGTCTTTTAAGTTCTGATATATATTTTTAATATAATATTTCAATTCCATTTTATCTATTTAATATAAATAATTTAAAGAAAAAACTAAAACAGATGATTTAAAAAAACAATACGACATTAGATTCACCAACTTTTTATTGAAAACATCATGTGCCTAACGTTTACATTTTTTATGTTTTATTTCTTTGTTTTATTTTATTTACGTAGTAAATATATAAATAAATATAAATATATAACTTATATATTTTATGTATAATTAATATTTATATATAAATATAATTTTATTATCTTTTAAATTCTAAATAAAATAATTTTCCAAATAAAAATTGATACCAAAAATCATATATAGAAATATATTTATTAATAATTATAAATAAACTTTGATAAATATATATATAAATGCTGATATATTTTTTTAGTATAATATTCTAAACAAAAAAACAAAAACAAAAAGCTATAAAATGTCAGGCCCACTAATGTTTTAACACAAACGTTAGTGGACCTAACATTTTCAATATTTTTATTTATAATGTAAATATGTATAAATATATCTTATATATTTTATATATAGTTAATATTTCTATATAAAAATAATTTTATTATCTTTCAAATTCTAAATAAAATATTTTTTGAAAATAAAAAATTGATAAAAACAAAATATATCTATATTTTCAATTACAAATAAACTTTAATATATATATATATCATATATATGTTTGTATGTAGTTAATATTTATGTATTGAAATAATTATTTTTTTACAACCTTATTTTTATAACTTATTTTAAAAATAATTATAACTCTTATATCATGATGATACATAAATTTACTTTATTAACAAGGTTATTCAAGAATCAAGCAGCAGAAGAAAATCACTTAAAACATAAAATATTTCATAATTCATAAGAAATAATTGAAACATATAAAATTAATCATAAATCTTTAACTCTAACATTAATCGTATACAACTTAAATTACGATTTATATTCATAAATTACTATCACATGACATATATTAAATGATAACTCAAATTAGTACAAGCCACACATCATGCAAATTTAATGCCAAATCATAGACATGATGTTATATAATAGCAGCATAAACAATTATAATTTAATTAACATCTAAGCATATTTTTAGCAAATAAATATATAAAATTAAACCTAACAAAATTTCAATTAATATCATAAGCACAAAATACTTAATATGTTCAACTAGATTTTATAATCATTTGAATTAAATAAGACTTTTCACACATAAACACATTATCATAGAATCCATGTGCAATTAAAACATAATATATATTCCTAAAATCAAGTCATTGAAAAAGGGACTTGTCATTATGAAAATATAGTGTTTTGTGAATTTTGATTTTACTTATTCTATATAACTTTTATAAAAATAAATAAATCAATCTTTAACTTTCAGATGCAACAATACTAATTCAATTGATCGCTGATGTTATGAAATGTGATGGATAGTTCAATTAATTTAACAATACTAATTCAATTGATCGCTGATGTTATGAGATGGATAGTTCAATTAATTTTCTCATCATCTATAGTAGAAACTAATTATTTTGATTTTTTGAGCATCTAGATAAAAAAAATTTCTTAACAATTAAGATTTTTCTATCATAAAATTAAACTAAAATTTCCTAACAATTAAGATTTTTCGATCATCTAGATAAAGTATAAAAATAAAGTAATAATACTCAACATTCTCTACCGATTCGTGTGGATATAACCTTACTCATCATTTAGACGAATATGAAATCAATACAATTAGGCCGACACTGCATTTAATACCATAAGGATTAATGGACTATGCCCTAATGGTGGTTTCTTTTGGACGTTTATTCTCTCCTTTTGTTGTTAACTTTATCGTTGGGTTCTTCTCAAAATATATTTAATAATGTGTTTACCAATTTGGTGTTGCAAGAAATCTCTTGGTTGATTGTGTTGTGTTTAATCTTTAATGTTAGAATTTTCATGTTTAATTTTATTTTGTGTTCCCTTTGTAATTACACCTTTCAACATTTAAAAGTATTCCATTTAAGGTTAAGTTGTAATATGTTTCTACATATAGAGTAATATCTTTATGTTTAATAAATAAATACATTTGACACAAGCAGCAATACTTTTATAGTTAAATAATAATATATTTCAATATATTAAGTAATATATTTATGGTTAATAAGTAATATCTTTCAATAAAAAGATCAACACCTCTACGATTGAACAATAATATATTTGAACACAAAGAGTAATATCATCACGGTTAAAAATTAATACTTTCCAATACAAAGAGTAGTACATTTTATAGTTAAACAATAATATCTTTCAACATAAATAACAATAAATTTAATGTTAAACGATAATACATTTCAACATATACACTAATACATTACAACACAAACAATAATATCAACATACAACTTTATTGGCGGGGAATGAATGATAAATTCTTTTTTTAGACTATTTTGTTTTTATATTAGTATAGGTTCAATGAAAATTAAACCAAAAAGTTGTTTTTATAGTTTTTGTTTAACTAAATGTTATACTTGTTTACCTAAAACATATCACTAGATTACCTAAAACGTATTACCCGCACCCAACAACCCATAATTGCTAGGCATGAGTTGCGTGTGTGTCGTATGCGAGCTGCGCACGATTTGACCCAATTTTATATTTTTTTAGTTTGACGTATTTTGAGGTCCGCCCTAAAAAAGTTTTAGATCATGTCTATGAATTTTGGATTTTTTGGTGGGTTGCGGTTGTAGGAATTCTTGGATCCATTCAACCGATTCATGAGAGAATCATTCTTAAAAAGTTATCCCTCTTAAAAAAAAGGTTCTTCTTAAAAAGTTAAGTTAGTTATTAATTGAACTAATATGTTCTCTCGTGCGATGCACGAACATATTATTATAGTATAATATTAAATTTAAAAAATACATAAAATTAATATTTTTAAATATTATATATAATTATGTTCAATAATTTATATATGTACCATGATTATAATAAGGATATAAATATTATATATAAAATCATATGTGAACATTCATTAATTTTATTTATAAAATATAATCATCGAATTACCAAATATATAGTTTTTTCTTTTGTAATCAATAAAATTGAACAAAATCCGGTATATCTATGTGAACATTTTTTTATTATTATATACAGCATCGAATTTGACTCAAATTCATAATTGATTTGTTAAAACCAATTAATTATGAAGATATATGAATTTCTTCTATTAGTTTTGATAAAATTAGTAATCTTACTAATATTAACAAATAAAAATATAAAAAATTAAAATCAATGCTTATCAATATAACAACATTTTTTAAAAATTCGTCGTTCCATTTGTGAAAAAAATAGGCAGAAAAAATGATAATAATAACTATAGAAACAGTCAGATTATTATTATATGTATTTGTATATTTTAATAATTCTTTTATAATAATAATATCGTTGAGTCAAATATAGTTGAAAAATGAAATTAATAAATAGAAAAAAGGATAAAAATAAAATGTGATTGCTTATAATAAATTGTAATTTATTTAGTAGATAAAAAACAATCTTACGACAAATGTGCCTACTAAGTTAGTCTTCTAATCAAGATTAGGAGAATTATGATAAATATAACAACTACCTTAGTTAAGAGATGAGAGAGAGAGAGAGAGAGAGAGAGATAAATTGACAGACTTTGAACCATGACTTAAAGTAAATATAATTCCAATTTCCTTTTAGGTGAGAAATAGAAAGCGACATACTTAATTTATTTCTAATTATTAGACTGGGATTACCCAATACTGCTACCCAGACGAATAAAATGGCATTATTTTATTAAAGAATTGTATACTTTTAAAAGTTTAATTTTTAAATTATTTTAGAATATATTTATGGCAGAAAGTATATTTTTTACAAATGTTATAGAACTAAATGAACTCAACGAAGTGGATTAATTAATTAATTAATTTTTTAAAAATAATTTTAATTTGTCAAAAATGGATAGACATGAACCGTTTTTTGAAAATAAAAAAGCGACGTGGAAACTATAGTGGCAAAAACACAAAATAATTAATATTAAGCTTCAGAGTTCAGAGGGGCCGCTAAAGAAGGAATACAGACAAAAGGTATTCTAGAATCCTAGAAAGATCCTGCCCATTTCCATAATTTGTATGTATGCGAATTTAATCTTACGAAACCCCTAACAATTCATTATACATTTCCATAATCTTGAGCTCCACGTAACTCCAAGTGCACTAGCAGCGCACTTGTATATATATTTTTTTCTTAAAATAAGACTTATATTTTAAGAATACATATATTATTTATTTGTTGAAGTACAAATTCAAAGATTGTAATTTCTATAAAAAAATTGTTTAATTGAATAAGTTAAATCAACAAATAAATAAAATTATATATGTGAAATAATAGGAGTTTTGATGAGAGTAATCTGGAGAAAATATTTCGAAGAAGAGGAGAAATTGATAACAATTTACTACATAGGTCCTGTTTTTCAATTTATAAAATAAAAAATTGTATCAATATTATACATTCAAGAATTATTTCAAAATTCGGGTAAGCGCAGTGTTGTGACAGAATAGGATTATAGAGCATAAACAAGAAACAAGAAACGTAAAAAAGACACAAGATTTACGTGGTTCACCAATAAATTGGCTACGTCCACGGGCAGAGAGGAGAACAGATTTTATTATGTGGTATGTGTTACAGATTACAGATCTCAAAGACCATATATATAGTACTGAGGAAAACCTAAAACACCGAAATTGGGCTTAAGGCCCAATACTGCATACCGTCGGGACCCCCGTGACAGCTCTGCGAAGTGTGTGATTCAAGACATATCAACAAATCTCCACCTTGACTTGAATCTTCCTTGCAGATGCACAATTACAATGCCAGATGAAAAGACTCCTCCTTTCTGCCTCAGATTTGCCCTCCTTGGGCATCTAACAGCTTGTGACATTTAGCAAGTCCAAACAATGTCGAAACTTGCTATGCGGGACCGGCTTGGTGAACATGTCAGCAGGATTATCAGCAGTACCTACTTTCATCACCTTGATTCTCTGCTCACTCCTCAGAAAATGATACCTCACATCAATATGCTTGGTCCTCTCATGATGGACCTGATCCTTGGTCAAACAGATTGCACTCAGACTGTCACAGAATACAATAACTTGATCATGATGTAGACCAAGATCACCTACAAGCCCTTTCAACCAAACTCCCTCTTTAGCAGCTTCTGTCAGTGCCATATACTCTGCTTCGGTTGTAGACAAAGTAATTGTAGCCTGCAGAGTTGCCTTCCAACTAACAACAGAACCACCAAGAGTGAAAACATAACCAGTCATAGATCTTCTACTATCAACATCTCCAACATAGTCAGAATCAGAATAACCAGTCACAGAAACGTGAGCATCACCTCCATAAATGAGACCAACATCAGAAGTACCTCTGAGATAACGGAAAATCCTCTTCACAGCTTGCCAATGCTCCTTTTCAGGTTGTCCCATGAACCTGCTGACAACACTAACAGCATGTGCAAGATCTAGTCTAGTGCAGACCATAGCATACATCAAACTCCCTACTGCATTAGAGTATGGGACTCGAGACATGTACTCCTGCTCAGCTACAGATTTCGGTGCATAATCAGTGGATAAATGAATATTTGTAGCACTTGGAGTATTAATAGGCTTGGCGGTAGACATGCCAAAGATCTTCTGAATGTAACTCTTCTGTAACAAGAAAAGCTTCTTCTTCTCTCTTTCCCTATATATCTCCATACCCAGAATTTTCTTGGCAGCACCCAAATCCTTCATATCGAACTCAGTACTGAGCAGATCCTTCAACTTCTGAATATCAGACTTGGACTTCGCAGCTATGAGCATATCATCCACATACAGAACGAGATAGATCATGGAACCATCATCAGCTTTGTTGTGATACACACAACAATCATACGGACTCCTGTTGTATCCCAACTGGATCATGTAACTGTCAAACCTCTTATACCACTGCCTTGGAGACTGCTTTAGCCCATATAAAGACCTCATCAACTTGCAAACATAATCTTACTTCCCCAGAACCTGGAACCCCTCTGGCTGAGTCATGTAGATATCGTCTTCGAGCTTTCCATGTAGAAAAGCTGTCTTCACATCTAGTTGCTCAAGTTCTAAATCTTGATGTGCAACCATTGCTAGTAACACTCTAATGGAAGTGTGTCTTACCACTGGTGAGAATATCTCATTATAGTCAACTCCTTCCTTCTGTGTGAACCCTCTTGCAACTAGCCGAGCTTTGTATCTCACACCCTCACCAGGTATGGTTTCTTCCTTCTTCTTGAATATCCATTTGCAAGTAACAATCTTTCTCTCCTTAGGCCGTTTGACCAGCTCCCAAGTCTCATTCTTAGCAAGTGATTCCATCTCTTCTCTCATTGCAGCGAGCCATTGGGCCGACTCACTACCTGAAACAGCCTCTCTGTATGTGAATGGTTCACCTGCAGATGGTTCTTCCTCTTCCACCTCGTCAGCGACTTGTAATGCGTAAGTCACCATATCCTCAAAACCATACCGCACAGGAGGCTTCACACATGTTCTCCTAGCTCTATCAACCGCTATGCTTGTCTGGCGAGCTTCTGGATGAACATCTGAACTTGCACTTTCAGCTGTAGTATGTTGATCTTCTCCACCTTGGAGTTGTGATTTACACTCATCGAGAGTGACTTGCAGCTCCACCTGTTTATCAACACTACTACAATTTTTTGTACAAATGGACTTCACAGTGGGGTTAAGCATAGAATTCTCATCAAAAATCACATTCCTACTGAATATAACTCTATTTTCTGAAGGTGACCAGATTCTATATCCCTTAACTCCATCCCCGAAACCAACAAATATACCCTTCTTAGCTCTTGGCTCTAATTTACCCTCACTAACATGATAGTAAACGTTACAACCAAAAACCTTTAACAGTGAATAATCTGCAAGTTTATTAGACCATACCTCATAAGGTGTCTTGCAATCAATGCCAGTGTGAGGACCACGGTTGATCGGATAGCACGTCGTGTTTACTGCTTCTGCCCAGAACTTTCTAGCCAAACCAGCATTCGAGAGCATGCATCTCGCTCTCTCCAGCAATGTCTGATTCATGCGCTCTGCCACACCATTCTGCTGCGGTGTATGTCGAATAGTGTGGTGTCGAGCAATCCCTGCATCCTTGCAGAACTCGTTGAACTCAGACGAACAGAACTCCGGGCCATTATCAGTTCGCAGTCGCTTGATCTTCTTCCCAGTCTGATTTTCTACCAACGCTTTCCACTGCTTGAATTTCTTGAAAGCTTCACTTTTGTGTTTCATCATAATTACCCAAGTCATCCTAGAGTAGTCATCAATCATAGACACAAAATATCAGTGGCCTCCAATAGACTCAACACGTGACGGACCACAACAATCTATATGAATGTAGTCAAGAGTCCCCTTGGTCTGATGAACTGCCTTCTTTGGAAACTTGCTACGATGAAGCTTCCCAAAAACACAATGTTCGCAGAATTCAAGACTCTGCACTTTATGCCCAGAAAGAAGATCCCGCTTTGACAAAATATGCATCCCTCTTTCTCCCATATGACCGAGCCTCATATGCCACAGCCTGGTCATATCCATGGTCTGAACCTCAGATGATGCAACATCAACAGAACCTGTCACAGTGGAACCTCGCAGATAATATAAGGTACCACGTTTCAAGTCTGTCAGAACCACCTTTGAACCTTGACAGACATACATAACTCCACCTTCACCTTTGAAACTGAAACCCTTGCTGTCAAGGAGACTCAATGATATCAGATTTTTCGTCATCTGTGGAACATGCCTGACTTCATTCAAGGTGCAGAATACCCCATCATGTGTTCGTATCCTGACTGAGCCAATCCCAACCACCTTGCAGGCAGCACTGTTAGCTATGGTAACATTTCCTCCATCTATCTGCTCATAGGTCGAGAAGAACTCCTTGTTAGGACAAATATGGTATGATGCCCCAGAATCAAGAACCCACACATCATTACGATGTGACTGTCCAGCTGCAACCAAGGCCAGATCATCTTCAGAATTTGTATCAGTTTCTGCAACAGCTGCAGAACCGCCGACACCCTTTTTCTTCTCCTGTTTCCTCTTCTTCCTAGGACAATCATTCTTCCAGTGCCCTGGTTCTTTACAGTAATTGCAGATGTCATCGGGTTTAGGACCTTTTGAACCTTTCTGATTCGGCTTCCCACTTTTCTTCCCAGATTTCTTTTGTCCCTTACCCGTGACAAACAGCCCCGATGCCTGATTTTCTGTGGCCGAGCCAGTTGTCTGTTGACGGTCTTCTCTGCTGTGGAGGGCAGATCGAACATCTTCCAGAGACAGAGTATCTTTCCCAGTAATAAACAATTCAACAAAATTCTCATACGATTCAGGCAAAGATAGTAACAGAATTAAAGCAGCGTCCTCATCTTGTACTTTAACATCAATATTACGCAAATCTAGTAGAATTTTGTTTAATTTATCTAGATGATCCCGAAGGGGTGTACCTTCCTGCATGCGTAAACGGAACAGACGTTGCTTCAGAAGCAATTTGTTGGTTAGAGACTTCGTCATGTAGAGACTCTCTAATTTCTTCCAGAGACCATCGGCAGTTTCCTGATCCGCAACCTCGATGATAACATCGTCAGACAGACATAGCATGATAGTCGAGTGGGCCTTTTCTTCTAGGGTATTCCACTCTTCTTCATCTACATCCTCAGATTTAGGTTTTCCTGATAGCGGCGCCCACAAACCCTGCTGCTTCAGCAGAGATCGCATCTTGATCTGCCATAAGCCAAAACTATTTCTCCCGGTGAATTTGTCAACCTTTACATTGGAAGCAGACATTCTTGATCGGCTCCAAAAATCCTAACAGTGCGGAAAATACCCTGATCGAAACGACCAGGCTCTGATACCAGTTTGTTGTGACAGAATAAGATTATAGAGCATAAACAAGAAATAAGAAACGTAAAGAAGACACAAGATTTACGTGGTTCACCAATAAATTGGCTACGTCCACGGGCAGAGAGGAGAACAGATTTTATTATGTGGTATGTGTTACAGATTACAGATCTCAAAGACCATATATATAGTACTGAGGAAAACCTAAAACACCGACCATATATATAGTACTGAGGAAAACCTAAAACAGCGAGACCCACGTGACAGCTCTGCGAAGTGTGTGATTCAAGACATATCAACACCTACGTAGCTGAATATACAGTAGTTTAGTCCAGTTTGTCTCATTAGTTGACTGGGAAATTTCCTTTTTTCTTGATCTTGCCGTGCAAGTTCTTCGTGCGCTTTTTTATATTCTTTTTCTGGAGAATGTTTCCAATTGCATGACATTTTTATATTACTAAATTATGACTTCGTACGTAATTTCACCCGTTGACAGTTGAAAAACAATTGTTGAAACACGCCTTCTTACCACTTATAGAAGACTGCAGCAGTGGTGTGTCTAGTTACTGAGGAGTAATTACAGAAGAAATTAATAAAAATGGTGAGGGCACCTTCTTTTAGCTGGTAAGGCGAAGCTTCTCTGATCAGGGGCTCTTTCTTTTTTTTTTTTTTTTTTTTTTAAGTATCAGAACATCGAGATCTAACCCTAATTTTTAAGACAATGGAACCCTAATTTACCCTTTTTCTTGTTAGTGGACTTTAATGATTGAAGTCGACTACTAGTTGATCCGCCACAATATGATCCATTCCCCCCTCTCACTCTCTCCTCGATATTGCTTTAAATTAAAACGAATTGAGATTCTGAAGAAAACTCTTAGATTAGAAGGCGCGGAAGGTCATAGTAAAGATTCTGGAGGCCCTAGATTTTTCTTACTTCTTGGTTCAACAAGTAAAAATCTTTGTTGAATTGTTATTTATCATTTTCACTCTCTCGATATATATGGAAAAAGACAAAACTAGATTCTCTATTTCATTCCATCTTCTATTACAACATCAACACACTATAATATATTTAAAATCATATTATCATGATGAAATAAAAAACGAGCCATAAGAGTCTACAACATTTTCTTGCTAAGTTTTTTACTTCTTCAACAACAACTTACCATACTTTTACCAAAATAATTTTTTTATAGTTTTTCATATTTGATATAAATAATGAACATCAGATTTAAAAAAAAAAACAAAAACAAAAACAAAAAAAAAGTTCTAACTTAACTTTGGAATTTATTGAAGAACTCCTAAGTTTCAGTTCTAGATTTCATATTTATTTAAGTAATACTCCATATTTTAGTTAGTATTTATAAGTTTAGCAAATATGTTTTGATTTAATTGTAAGTTTTATATATTTTAAAGTAATTTTCTTATTTATTTATTATTTTTAGTTGTACCAAATAATTTGAAGGTATTATTTTTTGTTTTACGTTAATTAAATTTTGTTTGTTTAAAGAAGGGAAAACTACAAGTAATTTTATTAGTTAATATTATTTAATTTTTTTATAGTATTGAAATAATTTTCAATTGCAAACCATCACTTCAATTGCGCCCTCATCGTCATCGCAGGATATTTGACTTTCAAAGCACATGCCATTTCCCAATCTATAATAAATCTATTAATTTTATTGATTTTCAATTAGAAATTTAATTTAATTTTATTCTTAATTTAAAATATATTCTTAAAATTTTACTCTCAATTCATAACTCAAGTCTAACAGAAAATTAAAAAGTATAACAACATTATTTTTTCTATCTCTTTCCAATGCCACATTTGCAGCATGCAAAAGAATAATAAGAAGACGAGCATCAAGAAATGTATTTATTTACTAAAAAAATAAAATATATGGTTGAAAAAAATAGATGGAAATAGATGTCCATCTCTTTAAATGATTAATTTTGTAATTTGTTTTCAATTTTAAAATAACGACAAACAAAAAACATGGTAACTTGATTAATTAATTATCCGTTGATCGACCTCTTTTTGGTCAGATTTAACAAATTATAGTAAATAAATTTTGTTTTAATAAAATATAGTGTATTTAAATTTTTTTAATAATATAAGTTAAGTCGCCCCGGCTGGAGGCGACTTTAATTAAAGTTGCTCCTGCCAGGGGCGACAACTCAAATTAATTTTTTTTGACTTTGTATATTTTTTTTATTCATAAAATAGAGGAAAAAGCAGCCACTCGGTCATGTCACTCGGTCGAGTCACCACTCGGGTACCCGAGTGGTACCTGTAACTCAGCCCAACCACTCGGCCTCAACAATACTCGGCCGACCGAGTTCGTGGAGTGAACTCGGCCATGGCACTCGGTCGGCCACTTAACTCGGCCGGCCGAGTCACGTAAAGGTTTTGGATTACTAAGTCCGGATGTTTTTTGAATTTTTTTTTCAAATATATCCACACCACACATTTCTCTCTCTATCATATCTATTACCCACCCACACCACAGACTTCTCTCTTCCTCATTTCTTTCTTCACGTCTTCTTCATTTCTCCTTCAATTCTCTTTCAATTTTTCTTCAATATTCACGGTTCTTTCTTCTCCGTTTCTCCAAAATTTGTTTAGGTAATTTTTTTCATAGTTCTTTTTGTGTGTGTGTGTGGTGTGTGTGTGTGTGTGGTGTGTGTGTGTGTATGTAGTGTGTGTGTAGTGTTTTTTGTGTGTGTATGGTGTGTGTGTGTGCTGGAGTGTGTGTGTTGTGTGCTTGTATTGTATGTTGTGTGTGTGGTGTATGAAATGTATGTGTGTGATGTGTTGTGGTGTGTGTGTTGTGTGTTGTGGTGTGTGTGGTGTGTGTGTGGTGTGTGTGCTAGTGTGTGTGATGTGTGTGCTTGTGTGTATGTGTTGTGTGTGGCTTGTGTGTGTTGGTGTGTGTGTTGTGTGTGATGTGTGTGTGTGTGTGGTTGTGTGATGTGTGCGTGTGTGCCTTGTTTTGGGTATGTGTATGTCGGTCGATTTAATTTGTATAATTTATAATATATTTTGTTGAATTTTTTGGTATTATATATAAATTGTTATAGATTTGCCGTTAATATTTTTTGTTATACATTATTTGATGTAGGAACTCTAGGAATTGTTGTTGTTGTTGTGCATTTATCGTGACCCTCAAATTATTGCTGTTGCATTGAGATATTGCTTCATTTCAATATCAGGTTTGAATTTTACTAATTTATTAGTTGAATTTAATTTCATTATACTTTGTAATTATATAGCTTAATAATACCTCTTGCATGCAAAAAAATAGTTAACTCCATATTTTAAATTCATTAATACATCTTTATTATTTAAGATATGGAGTCTTCAAACAATGTTGGTATTGTTGTTTATATTGGGGATAGTAGCGATGTTTCACCTGTTTGTGCAACAAGGGTACCTCGCGACATCGGATATTCTGCCTTGGTATCAAAATTCTTTGAACTGACAAGGATCGATAGCAATGAATATAAATTCAACATATTCGCTTCACTATATACAAACAACATATATCATCGTATACCAATCAACAACGATGATAATCTATGGTTTTTCTTTGCAATGGATGCGGATAATAAGTATGTAGAATTTCATATTGATCCAGAAAAACTGCAAGATAATGCTCTTCTAGATATTCTCCCAAGCAATGAGTATTATCAATATGCTTCTTACTTAAGAGGTGATGACATTAATAATTCAACACTCGTCAGGCAAGAGCATACTGGTGGAACCTCAAGGTCCAATAATGAGAGTATTCCAACTGAAAGAGAAAATGCTCACACAGAGGATCAACCACATGATCCATTGATTGACACTTTTGGTATGAATAAACAAGAAGACTCTGAACCTGACGAAGACGAGTTTTCCAGTGAATTAGATGAAGATGGGGTGGATATTGGTGATATTCAAACTATGTATTACCCAAATCAAGAGAGATCACCATCCAATCAACAACCACCATTTCCATCAAGTGCTCAGAGATATTCCATGCATTCGAATATCCCGTTCTTCAATGCATCGTCACATGAAATGCTTGTGGACTCATTTGATCTTCCAAAAAAAATTAGATATTATGATGCTACTGAAGGAGTGCTCACAAAAGGCATGGTATTCAAAGATAAGAAGAATTTGCAGTCTGCAGTGAAAGACTTTTCAATTCGTATAGGGAGGCATGAATATCGAGTAGAGGAAAGCACACCTCGTATATGGAAAATCAAATGCAAAAATAATTGTGAGACTACACATTGCAACTGGTGGTTGCGCGCATGTTACAAACAGAAGATTGATATGTGGGAATCACTAAGTATGGAGGCCCTCATACGTGCCTAATGAACGCGGTGTCTGTTGACCATCAAAACTTGTGCAAAAACATGATTGCTGCGTTGCTAACTGGAATGGTTCAGATAGATCCCGGGTATGAGATTAAGTGTGTTCAACAACAAGTGTATGATAAATTTCAATATACAATCTCATATCATAAGGCATGACATGGTTTGAAACGAGCAAGAGAAAATGTGTATGGTACATGGGAGAGCTCAGTTTCAAAACTACCCAAACTTTTGGGAGCTTTACAAAAATGGAATCCAGGCACATTTGTCGAGTGGCGCCACATGCCTGAAGAGACAAATGGTGTAAAACGTTGAAATATGTGTTTTAGGCGTTCAAGCCATGTATAGATAGGTTCCAGCATTGCCGTAAAATTATTGGAACTCATTTTTACACTAGATACAAGCACAAGATGTTAATTGTTGTTTCCATGGATGCAAATCAACATCTTTTACCTTTGGTTTATGCCTTTGTAGACGAAGAAAGTTTTGCTTCTTGGACATGGTTTGTTCGTATGATATCGAAACATGTTGTTCGCGGTAGAGAAGGAATGTGTCTAATTTCAAATAGACACGCCGGTCTTTTGAAAGCAGTGGAAAGAATTCCAGATTTTCAGCCACCTCTTGGAGTCCATCGTTTCTGTTTGAGGCATGTCTATTCGGATTTCAATAGCAAGGTGAAGAATATAAAGTTAAAAGACATGTGTTGGCAAGCCGGATCAGCTTTCACAATCAGAGAGTTTGAAAATGTGATAGATCAAATAAAGGCGTTGAATGAGAGGGAATATAAAATCATCAAAAATCGAAAAGGATCAATGGACTCTTGCACATGACGGAGGCTGGAGAAATGGAATTTTGACAACAAATCTGTCTGAGTGCATGAATGGCGTGTTGAAAGGTGCACGACGGCTCCCAATTTGTGCGATTGTGCAGGCTACATTTTATCGATAGATAAAATATTTTCTTGATCGATTGACACTGGGCCGTGAAATGCAACAAAGGAACCAACCATGGCCTGATGAGGTGTACAAGAAGTATGATCAACGACAACGGAAGGCAATGGAACATCAAGTCTATAAGGTTGATTTTACTGATGAAACAATTTCAGTGAAAATATTTGTGCCAGGAACAACGAGATGCTACACACACATTGTCAAGTTGATGCTAAGAGAGTGTAGCTGTGGAGATTGGAAGCAAAATGGCATACCATGTTCACATGCAATGCAAACTTGTCGATATTTTGGAGTCAATCCGATGATTTACATGAACTCATTTTTTAATACAAATACGTATGTGGACACCTATAGTGGTAAATTTGAGCCATTGCCTGATAAATATTATTGAGATGAGGCTTCCTTTCAACTGTGTCATAATCCGGCATTGCGCGAGAAGAGGCAAAAAGGAAGAGGCAAAACAACGAGAATTGAAAATGAAATGGATTGGACACAAACATGCGCTAGGCAACAATATCGTGCACAAGATCAAGCTGCTTCCCAGACATGAACTTCATATGACCATAGATGAGATTGTTGTGTACAGAATGTTGGGATGTTGTTTGTTTTAGATGTAATCAATTTTTGGTTTGTTTAATATAATATGTATTCAAGTTTGAATTAACACTTATTAGTTTTCTCTGTTTTTATACAAACACGCGCCAGACAACAATATAAATTTATACAATTTCAATTTTTTATTACTTTTTCCATTTTATATTGAAGTTGTGCAATGTTTGAGTTTTTATTTTGAGTTCTTCTAATAGATTTAATTGTATTGCAGTAAGGAGCACTTCGGAGAATATGGACCTATTAGTGGTGAGATTTTAAAGGAACAACATCTACACCGATCTGAGGATGTATTTGCAGGAGAAGTTGACCAAAAATTGAAGTGCAGACACGGAAGTGGTATCTTTTGGAGACTTGATGACCATGATCCTTATAAGGATGACCCAGACGATGATGGCAGGGAAATACTCAGACGTACACAGAGGTTGCATTACCAAGTCATATCCATGTTGTATCGTATGAGATTCTATGGTGTTTACAGATGTGGTGATTATACAATTAATAAATCATTAATCACTGCACTGGTTGAGAGGTGGCGGCTCGAAACTCATACATTTCATTTTAGAGTTGGAGAGGCAACCATGACATTTCAAGATGTCGCATTTATTTGGGGCCTACCAATTGAAGGTGAGGCCGTTATAGATTCACATAATTCAACCGGAAGGTCATATTGGACTACACGTTGTCAGGTGCTTCTCGGATGGGACCATAATACAGAAGACTTAAAAGGGTCAAGATTTTCACCGTTAGCATTAGGTAGACACCTAAGCATGCACCCTGTTACTGATAACAGCCCACAACAACATGTTATGCAATATGCACGTGGATGTGCCTTGATTTTATTAGGATCCATAATGTGCCCAGATACTTCTGGTAATATGGAGTCATTGATATATTTGAATCAGTTAGAAGATATTGATGAACGTTGTAATTTAAGTTGGGGTTCAGTGGTACTAGGTTATTTGTACCATCAGCTCTGCAATGCAGCACATAGAGGTCGTACGCAAATTGGTGGCCCATGCAACTATTGCAGGTAAATATGTCTCTATATTGTAAAATTTAAATATGTTATCTAGAAAATGTGAAAACCATTTTACATATTATTGTTTCATATTAGATATGGGCTTGGTCAAAAATTACTTTTCTCACGCCGCAAATGTCGGGAGGTAGACGCTTTAATACATCGGCAATTGTTGGTATGGATGGAGTTCTTCCTGTTGCACCGTATGGTGCTGAGTGGTTACAATACCACAACTTTACAACTATTTTGACGAGCAACCTAAGGGCTATTCGGGAGGGTTTAGACAGACAAACTCCACAAGAGGTATGATATCTAATTGTTAAGATGTTGATATCTATTAAATTTTAATTAACTTTATATTTATGCAGTTCAATTGGCAACCTTATGACCCATACCCAACTGCTGTGAGGACATATATTGACCTTGGAATTATGAGAGTCACCAATATGTGGATGTCAAGATGTCCTATGATTCATTATTCAATTGTTGAGTTATATTACCCCAATCGGATATTGAGACCGTTTGGGATGAGACAACGAATTCCACAAGGGATTACTGATGTGCACGATACATTGCATAATATATGTCGTAGAGGGCGCTCCACTACAAATTGGGCTAGAACTCATGCTTCATTTGTAGAATGGTGGCTTAACAGAGATGATCATATTGTCTCAGCTCCTGTTATTGGTTGGAATGAGTCAGACGTCGACCATGGTTATATCAGCTGGTATGAAAGAATAACACGATGTCTAATAACTCTAGGGTTAAATATGCATGTGGGGTACCAACCGCAATCATGCATTTATAGAAGTTTTGGTATGTGGCTGTATTTTGTTATTCAAACTTCTATTATGCATTTATGTATTTCATCTTTATGTTTTGTATTGTCAATTAACTACATGAAGGTTTATGGAAAAATTTGAATAAACTTGTAATAGACGAGCAACCGTATCTTAGGGAGCCCTTCAGACGATCAGTAGAAGATATATACGCGCAGGCTAGAGCTCACTTCCATGATCGTCGACCATCATTCCAACGCCATCAATCACAGTATGAGCCTGAACCGCAACATGATCCTGAACCACAACATACATCGCACAATAGCCCAGAACCTTTTGTCTCTACTGGTATGGACATGCAGACTGACACTTATGTGCCCCCACAAGAATTTCAACTTTCTTTCGCCACTCGTAATTGGGATTTTACGGCACATGGTCAGTCGTTCACTTCTCTCTTAGAGTCCGGGCATTATACATCTCCGCCTCCACCATCATGCACTTATGGAAGTTTTCGGCCACAGTTTAATTCATCCCCGATTTCATATCCTCAAGCTGGCACAACTTCAAATATAATGCATGATCATGTGACTTCGAGGACTGCATCATCATCATCGGGTCGTCCAACTTTTAGTTTGAATATTATGACAAACGATAATGAATCAGATGGCAAACCTGATCCACAAGAAGATCGAGGTAGAGGCAAAAGGAAAAAAACAAGGCGTCGTTGTTTTACAGGATCACATTATGATTATTAATTTGTTCTCTATGTAATTAAACGTTCCATTACTTAGTGATGATGTTAATTTATTACTATTATTATTATTATTATTATTATAAAATTTTTATAGATGTTTAAAAGGTAAGATTAAAAAACATTCAAAATAAAAAATTACAAAGACTGAACCCTACTCGGCCAGCCGAGTGTCGTGCCAGATCGAGTGGAACAACCGAGTTGATCGATAATTCATTTTTCATGAATTCCTTCGCACTTGGCGGCCGAGTGAAGTGCCTGAGCGAGTGGCACAACCGAGTGGTCATTTTTCAGGAATTCCTTCGCACTCGGCAGGCCGAGTGAAGTGCTTGACTGAGTGGCACAATCGAGTGGTCATTTTTCAGGAATTCCTTTGCACTCGGCCGGCCGAGTGAAGTGCTTGACCGAGTGGAACAACCGAGTGGTCATTTTTTAGGATTTCCTTCGCACTCGGCTGGCCGAGTGAAGTGCCCGACCGAGTGGCCCGACCGAGTACGAAGCCACGGAGCCTTTTTAAATGTTTTTCTTCCCCTTTTCTCTCATTCATTCTCTCCCAAACCCTAGCCTCTTCCATTTTCTCTTCTTCAATTCAAAATATTATCATCATACAACTCAATTTTTCCGTTGAAATTATTCAAGAAATCATTTTAAACAACAAATCATTCCATTTTTCCACAAAAGTGGTGAAAATTTGAAGGATTCAAGCAAGAACAACAATTTTCCTTTTTCCACTCTTAAGGTATGTTTTCATTTACCATTGCTCTTGTTGATTGAATATGTTGATAATGGACTTATTTGGAGTATTTTAACATGAAACTTGTTATGTTTTCTTGCAATTTTTCATTGAAGTTTTTATCGAACACTTGGTATGCATGATATTATCCTCTACTTAGGTATGTCTTCATTTACCATTGCTCTTGTTGATTGAATATGTTGATGATGGACTTATTTGGAGTATTTTGACATGAAACTTGTTATGTTTTCTTGCAATTTTTCATTTAAGTTTTTTATCGAACACTTGGTATGCATGATATAAATTAGGAATGTGGCATGATTTTGTCTAGAACAATGATCAAATGATGTTAATATCCCATGATTTTCAATGTTGAATGATGAAATTGCTTGAGATGTAATTGAGAATGAATATTGCATTGTATATATGCTTATCGTATTGAAGATATGACTTTTGAACTTGTTGACATGAATGTAATACTAATTCCATGTCATCTAGGTACCAACAATGGATCATAGTATGGATGCTGTCAATACTACCTTTGAATGGAGTCAACACTCCATCGAAGAACAACAAGAGGAGTATGAAAGAATTCTATCCACTATGCCGGATGCCTACGAAATACAGTTTGCTAATAGGGAGAATGAAAGTGAAAGGTGGTTTGAAGTTCAAAGGAAGAAAAGGCGAGTTACTCGTTTCGGCGATGTAGAATGCATGAAGGAAATGGGCATCGACGAGGATCTGAAAAAATTGTGCAAGAATATCGGGTGGAGTAAATTCTTTGCCATGCATGAGAAGACGTATGAGTCATTGGTCCTCGAATTCTTCTCACAACTTCAGGTAGGATACAATGAAATGGTGCCGGAACCCATGATATTTTATGTGGGAAACGAATGCCACCATCTTTCGGCCGAAGAACTCAATGTAGCACCAATGGTCCTCGAATTCTTCTCACAACTTTAGGTAGGATGAGCTGTTCATACTATGGTGCTTGATGAAAGGAAAGAAGTTCAATGTAGCACCAATGCTCTTAAGGCAGTTTGTCCGAACAAAAAATCAGGTAGCTAATCATATTGGAGGTTTGATCACTCCAATTGCTCGACACTACGGGGTGAACTTGGAAGGGATGGAAGAGACGCCAGGAGAGACCACTATAAACCTGGAATTGCTGTGCAACATGAAGATATGTCTATTACATCCCGACACCAAAAAGTTGTATCTGATTTTATTAGATAAAAAGAGGTTTGCACTGCCCAATTCTCGCCTCACCAATGTTGCTGGAGGGAAGGTCCATAATATTTTACTGAATGTCTCGGTTCGCATAGAAGCAATTGAGGAGAGTGAGAATTAATTGAAGAATGAGGAGGAACGGAGGAAAAGGAGGAGAAGAACTACGGATGCCCGAACAGAGCCTATGGACCTTGATATTGAAGAACTACATGGGGATGCAATGATGGGGAAGCACAACTGCCCTCATATGATGAAGCCGGAACTTCATAGCAACCACACCATCCACCTCAGTATCAAGGGGGGTGGAACGATTGGTCGGATTGGAGAAACGCTTTGGATGCGCGTGTTGCCAACCTAGAAGAGTATGTGCATCATCAAACATACAATTCTCAAATTGCACTTGACATGCAAATGCAACAATATGATTGACATGTGCAACAAGGCCATTTTGAAGAGAGTGAATACCCAGCTTATCAACCATTCAACCCATCCAACACACTGTATCGACCACCTCAGTGAGCATGTCCCAATCCAACACCGTACCGACTACTTTTTAAGAATGTATTGCTTTGATTTGAACCTCTTGACTTTGTTGTTTATTGATGATTTTGAGTGGTATAAAATTTGATTTGAAATTTTTCCTTATAAAACATAATTCTTGTTATTTGTTGGAAAAACAACTCATCAACACATTTGATCTTTTTAACAAATTCATGAACTTTTTACCAAACTGGGTAAATTAATAAATTCGACTGCCACACGAGAAAATAAAAATAAGAGAATGTACCAAAACGGGAGAACGAACAAAAAACCGAGAAGATAAAGAAATGAGAAACTCCACTCGGACAGCCAAGTGGATTTCGGACCGAGTGATTCGGCCGAGTGGAGAGATTTGCACATTCCAGAAACTTTCTCTTCGCACTCGGCCGGCCGAGTTAAGTGGCCGACCGAGTGCCATGGCCAAGTTCATTCCTCGAACTCGGTCGGCCGAGTATTGTTGAGGCCGAGTTTCTGAGTCGAGTTACAGGTACCACTCGGCTGTCCGAGTGGTGACACGACCGAGTGACACGACCGAGTGGCTGCTTCTTCCTTTATTTTGTGAATAAAAATAAATAAATAAATAAAATTCAAAGTCGCCCATGCAATGGGCGACATTACAAAAAAAGAATTTGAGTTGTCGCCCCTGACAGGGACGACTTTAATTAAAGTCGCCTCTGGCCGGGGCGACTTTATGTAAACTTTTAAAAAATTTTAAGTTTACTATATTTTATTAAAAATAAATTTTATTCACTATATTTAATTAATTCTCCCCTCTTTTTTGCATGTCCCATATTTTCTGTTATAAATAGATAGATAAATTTGGTACAGAATCGCAAAATAATATTAAAGGAAAAAACAAAACAATTTTGGATCAAATAATATATGGTCATATGGACAAGTCTGACTTGGGTGAACCAGGATTGGATTAGACGACCATGTAATGGACATGTTTTCCACGTGGATGTAATGCTACATTTTGTATTCTTTTTGTATGTCGATAATGACAGGTTGTGAAGATTAAGTTGGGCACATTGATTGACGTCATATAAATTCAGGTTATTTTCAATGAAGAAGAAGTTGACTGGAGTCAAACAAATAAGACACATAGTAGAACGCACACGTTTCCTCGTGTCTCAAACATGTTAGCACAATCATTTTACATAATATATTGTATGCAATGATTAAGGACAGCTCATTATCCAAACATCTGATGGGATGATTGTATTATTATAAGGTTGTTTAATATTCTAAGACCCTGTTTGGCTTCATTTCCATCAGAAAAAAACAACGACATATCAAATCAACTAATACACAAATTAATAAACCATAGGTCAACAATCCAAACTTGTGACCTCGATGTCCTATTACATTTCTTTTGCCGCCGGTAAGAGAACACGCTCTCTTTCACATAAAATATGATGTTGACAAAATTAGTTAATAATTTATGTCGCAACAAAACTGCCATTAGTGGAGTAAGTCTTAGGATTATTTATTTTTTGCTTAGGGCGACAGACTTATATCTAGCCACAATAATAATCTAGCTACTATATCGTAAAACCATTAAAGATCTTAATCTTGTAGAACAAATGATTACAATTGTTGAAAATTTGTGTCTAATTTAATTCTGGACTTGCTCGCTACTTTTTTAATAAAAAATTGATGGTAATTGAATTTATTGATCTTGTAAGACCCACACTAAATGCTACTATAATTACAAATATTTTTATTTTTCTTTAAAATATAATTATTTCTATATAATAGGTTGATAAAAAAATATAACGAACAAACGTATTTATTTGAACATAATTAACAAATAACAGTTTATCATAACATTAATTCTTCACACTACCATGATAAATCGATAATCCTAAATAAATAACAGCAGGAGAAAGATAGTAATATGTTTTGTTATAATATCATGAATTGAATACTAAAACTACAAACATATAGGAACATAAACAGAACAATTCTAGCAGCGAAATGAGACAATAATTCATAGGAAAATAAAATAATCATTTCAAATTCTATTTTTGACTTATTGAATCAAAAATCTATAACAAATGCAAATCAACGATATGAGTCCATTCATTTTCAAAGGCTTATGTCCATCGCCAACAGTGCGCTGGAAAGGTGTGAAAAGAAGGAATGCAGGCTCCAGCGATATTGTAAAGCCATGAATTCTTTTTAATTTAACTGCGGTATAATTGATGCAGATCAAAAGACTTTTGCCTGCGTCAGTTTTTTTTTTTAATTCTGTTTTATTACTTTTTTGTATTTTATAATAATTTTTTATTTTATAATTAATTTAGTTTAATTAATTTTAAGAATATTTTAATTAAATATGATAAAAAAATTAAAAAATAAAATTTGAATTATAAATAAAAATAATACAATAATTTTTTTATTTTATAATTAATTTAGGTTAATTAATTTTAAGATTATTTTGATTAAATATGATAAAAAATAATAAGAAAATGTAATTTCAATTAGAAATAAAAATAATACAATAAATTTTTTCTCTTACAATTAATTTGGTTTAATTAATTTTAAGATTATTTTAATTAAAACTGATAAAAATAATAAAAAGATGTAATTTTGATTATAAATAAAAATAATACAATAAAATTTTAAATACTACACATAAAATTATTATTCTACCATAAAAATTAAAAAAATAGATAAAAATACAAATAGACAAAACATACAATTACAACAAAAAATTATAAAGTTACATACAAAATATAAAATTACACAACATAAGTAAAAACACAATTACTTACTAGATAAAAAATACACATGATACTAAATTAATAACTTAATTTCAATAATCAGAAAGACCACCTCCAGACCCTCCAATGTCCGGAAAAAAATTTCCAAACACATTAAATGTATTCGAAAGTGGATTTGCTGGCTCGGCTTGTGTCCTCCTCTGCAGAATTTTTTGTTGCTCCAACCTCAAGTATTCATGTAGTGTAGGAACAACAACAGTGTCTAAGTTCATTCTTAAAGTTGCGTTCCCCTCTTCGATCCTTTTCCATTCATTGTTCATCGTTATCACATGATCTTTCAACTCAAGTTCACAAGCTTTTTACTCATTCTCACGATCTTTTCTTGAGGCTGTCCTTACTAATAATTCTCTGAGTGCATTTTCTTATTTTATCATTTGTACAAAATCATCATCATCTTCTTTCTGTTTCTTTTTAAGTTTTGATTTTTTCACCCCCTCGGGTCTTTTTGATGAAGAACCACAAGCATTGCTAATGTTTTCGTCATTTAAATCAACAGAAAACGAAGACAAAGAAGGATTAGGGGCAAGAGGGGACTCTGAAAATTTTTCTACAGTTAGCTCTTCAGCTTGCACAAACGGTTTTAAAATCGACCACGCATGGTTGAATTTGAACCCAGCGTCATATCCTTTCACTGACCTTATAGTCTCATTTGCACGCTCCAACTGCGTAATTTAGAAAAAAAAATATTGAAATCAAAATATTCTATTTGACAAATGAAAACATAAAGTATAAATAACAACTTACAATTGGTTTTTTCGCTTGCACCACTAGGATTCAGCAGCTCAATTTGTTGCAGACACCCGTTGAATTTTCTCACATGTTTGAGAATGGTCTGCATGCGACATTGCAATGATCGTTTGTTACGATCTTGCATCCCAGTGCTTGGCTTATCGGAGTTGTATTTTTCTATAACACAACTCCAAAATATATCTTTTGATTGGTTTATTCCCACAATTGGATCTTGTGAGATTTCGAGATAGAGATAGACAAGGTGTCGATCTTCAGCTGAATTGTAGTTAATGGTGCGTGGCTTAGATATTTGAGAGAAGAAAATAAAAGATGTTGTAGATAAAAAGGAGTTGGAGAAGTTTGTGAGAAATGTTATGTGGTATGACGCCTATTTATAGAAATTCGTAGAAAATCAGATAATAATCCAACGGTTGAGATTTAAAGATCAAAATAACCTAACGGTCGGAGTTGAATACATAGGGATTGTGCTTGTTGCAACTTTCTGTGTTTTAAGACTTTGAATGAACGTCTCAGATTAAAAGTTGTTGTGGGTTATCAAAAACTAATATTGAAAGTGGTGAATGGTTGAGATTTAAAGATGACAAGAATCTAATGGTTGTAGTTGAAAACACGAGGATTGTGCTTGTTTGTGGCTTTTACGACTTAAGTGGAGGGTTGAGATTAAATGTTGTAGTAGGATATCAATGTCTATTGTTCTGGACACAAAGATTGTGTTTTTTAAAATAATATACAGATCATTATATAATGAGCACATACTCCACCAATTTTCTTCACATCAATCTTTCTTATCCTCAATTCGTTTAGTAATTTTCTCCGTTAATAATATTTTTTTCTGTTCTGCTATGATTGTCTCTAAAAAAAATGAATTTTCACTATGTTGGTCCTTCTGCTATTTCTTCTATTCCTTCAAGTTCATTTGATGATGAACATCAACAATTGATTGATAGTGATTGTTCCGACGTAGAGCAACATGCGATTGTTCAACAAATATATAATAACAATCGTATGTTAGCTGCATATCGGCATCGAAGGGCTGAACCCATTCATGGAGGCTCAGTTTCGGGTCGCAGGACAATATATTGTGATCGTGAAGCAGCAGTTCAAAATCTTTTCAGAGACTACTTTTCTGAAACTTCAATGTTTAATGAAGATCAGTTTCGTCGACGTTATCGAACATCACGAAATCTATTTCTCCGTATTGTTCATGCAGTAAAAAATCATGATGGATACTTTGTGCAACGAAGAAATGCAGCTGGACAACAGTTTGTCTACACTACAAAAAATAACTGCAGCATTCTAAATGTTAGCGTATGCAATTCCAGCGGATGCAACTGACGAGTATATCAAAATTGGAGAGTCTACTGAAATTGAATGTGTCAAAAAATTTTGTAGTGCTATTGTAGAAATATTTGGGGGATAATATCTAAGATCTCCTAACGCTAATGATGTTGCAAGGTTACTTCATATTGGTCAGCAACGTGGCTTTCTAGGAATGTTGGGAAGTTTGGATTGTATGCATTGGAAGTGGAAATATTGTCTGACGGCATGGGCAGGATGATATGCTTGTAAACGTGTATTTTTATTGTACTATTATTATGAAGTTCAATTTTAATTTTGCATTATTATTGCTTGGTATTATATGTATTTTTCTATATAATTAAAATGTTACATATAAAAAATTAAAATGTTACATATAAAAAAATTATTTTTAATATATTACGTATTATGTATTCAACAAATATGAAGTATTTAAAATATAGATTAAAAATAAATAAATTATAAGAAATATTATTGAAATATTCTTTTTTAGTGCAGAAAGTAGTGCAGACTGCTGGAGATGGACTGTAGATTTTGTTGTAAAGTAGTGCAAAATCTGCACTAAAGTTGTGCCGACTGCTGGAGATGGCTTATTTAGCTTAAATAAGGGTTAGGGTAAGCTTCATAAGCTCGTGGGCTTTAGGTTTGTAATAACTTAATAAATCATGCAAATAATATCGTACCTCAACAACATAAACATAAATCTTATATCTCGTAAATCATGTGAATATTGTATTGATTAAAATAAAATCATATAAATTTTATATTAATCAATAATATAATCATTTGAATGTTGTATTATCTCACAATATAATAATACAAATATTATATTTATCAATAATGAAATTTTATGTACTTACAGGCTTTCCAGTGCGCGTCCTTCGCTAATCTTGCATCTTGAATCATATATCTCAATTCTATATGTAACATGCTAACAATAACATGAAAATAAATCTTGTAACATATTAAAAATATCATAAATATACATCATTTAATCAAGTCGTGTGAAAATATTCTCTATAACTTTTAAATTATCCGGCAAGTGTATGGAGCCATTTTAGGTAGTAATAACTAAGGTCTTTTCTCACAAGAATTAGAACAAGTCACTAAATATTGCAAAATTAGTCATATAACTATATGATATTTGTAATTTTAGGTTTGTTGAAATATAAATTTGTAATTATATTCGATAAAAAAATTTATTTTACAAATTTAGTCCTAATTTTGCTAATAATTGTGAAAACGATTGTGTAATAACTCATATTGAGTTTTGTACATCAGTTCCCAGCTTCTTGCAAAAGTCTGGCTGGCGGCGCCACTTTAAGCTTTAGGGTGGTGGTGGTTTCTGTGAGTTGAGATTCATAACAAGATACAATATTCTGGGAAACTATAGTCGACCTGGTGGAGTTGGAAAAGATAATTGTTACCAGCCAAAAACTATAAATCTGGAATCTATTTATAGTTCGAGAAAGATCAACAAATTCTCTTCTCTCTTTGAAATTTTGAGTTTGTATTTTTTTTCCTTTGGTAAAGAATTGATTTTTTTATAAAAATTATATTTTAGTTTAGTTTAGTTTATTGAGAAAGGGTATGATTGGAATTGTGTGGGAACGATCGAAATATTTGGTGACTTTGTTTCTTTATTTATGAAGTTAAGTAATGGGGTGTGTTGAGTAAAAAAGGTAACCTGCTAATAGTCGGCATCTAAATTATATATGTACGAACCTATTCAAAAAACAAATAATGTATGAGCCAATTTTTCTAGCTTGCAAGGATTAAAATATGAAAATGAAAGAAAGTGTTTCATTTCATGCATGGAAAGACTTTTTCTACGCTCCCACTTAACAAATTTATTTTTATATTTCCCCAAAAGTAGTTATGTTTTTCTTTTTTAATTTTTTTAATCTTAAATTAGGTTTATTTAAAAACATTAAAGTTAATTATTAATTAAAATTTTATTATATTTTTATGATGATAAAATTATTAAGTGAAATGTGATTGAATAAATCGAAGTACTAAACAGACAAAGAATATAAGTGGAATTTGATGGTCTATAACAAAAATATAATTTTATTTAATTAATAAAAGAGTAAAATATCATATATATATATATATATATATATATAGACTGAAAAAGTACAATGCATGTGC
Organism: Caryopteris x clandonensis; assembly: GCA_028749325.2. Lineage (NCBI taxonomy): Eukaryota > Viridiplantae > Streptophyta > Magnoliopsida > Lamiales > Lamiaceae > Caryopteris > Caryopteris x clandonensis. The sequence goes on from JAPYKT020000012.1 coordinate 2,665,968, forward strand.
CTACCAAGTCAATGCCTTCAAACCATATTAAGAGGATTAGGATGAATATAAAAGATAGCTACTTTTTGGATAAGAGATGTTGGACAGATTTGAATGGGGACCAAATGACTTTTACAAAATATAATTCCAACTTCTTTTAGGTAAGAAAAAGGTTTTGTAATGATTATATTGAAATTACACATTGTTGGTCTCCAGCACTATTTACACTGGTTTGATAATATCCAATTAAAATAATAGTATTAATGATCAGAAGTCTAAATTTGCAGGCTTGACCTGCTACAGAAGTCACAAGTCTACCAAATATATATATATATATATATATATATATATATGCGATTATTTGCAGTAGTTATATATAGTACAACGTTGTTTTGAAAAAGAAGCGAAATATTTTCTCCAGAAAATAGAAAATGGACAAAGCTATATATATAGAGAGAACCAAAATTATATTTCTGAAACAATTTTTTCGTAATCATAAGAAACAAACCCAATCTAATAATTAAGAGAAAAAGTATAAATTAGTCCTTGAATTAACATTTAAGGTTTAAATTGAATTCTTATTTATTCTGTTCTATAAATAGGACTTCTAACTTTTAAAATATGTCAAATAAGTCTTTTAAAATTTTAAAATAGGTCAAATAAGCTCTTGAAATTTAAATGTATGATAAATAGAACCCTGTTAACTATTACATTAACGAAATAGATTTTTAAAATATTAAATAAATCTAAAAATCAGCAGATTAAATTATAAATATACTTAAATAAATTAATAAATTAATAAAGTAAAATGTAACGATAATTTAAATATACAAAAGGATTGAAATGTGAAGATTTCTTATGATTTTTAGATATTCTATTTTTATTATCTTTAAATTATTTAAGGTCTTTTGATATTTTCTTATGTATTAAATAATTAAGATTTTATCATTTTAGTTTTAAATATTTATTTTATTTAATAATTATTTTATTTATCTAAATATTTTTTAGATTTATTTTGTTATTTTAGTTTATTGAAATAATCTATTTATTTGAAAATAAGAAATTCGAGGGCTTATTTGACCTATTTTTAAATTTAAAGGTCCTATATGTATAAAAAAATAATTTAGGATCCAATTTGTATTTGAGGTCTAGTTAAAGGTACAATTCATACTTTAGGTACTAATTTGAGGGTTATTTTGTATATTTTTTCAATAATTAAGACTGGTAAGTAAATGTCATAAGCAATGACATAAGCTGCATAGGGCCAACTCAGCATCCAAACTTCATATCTTATGCTGAATACTCTTTTGTAGCGAAAAATAAAAAATAAGTTTGATAAATAAAAAATTATTATGTATAGTTTTGAAAAATAAAAAATAAGTTTGATAAAATAAAGTTATTATGTAAAGTTTGAATAGTATCCTTATGAAAATTATATAAATAAATGATCATACATAACTAAAAATTAACGATTTAAAACAAATTGTACAGTCATTATACATGACACTTAAACATTACTTCCTACGGAAAGAGTGTAAAATGGTAGTCATTTACAAATATTGATAACCAATTTCCATGAAATTAGTGAAAATCATATACCACCTTTTCGAATATTTTAGTTTATTTGTGAACAAAACTATATAGACAAATTTAAAAATACACATATTCTCTCCAATAATTTAAAATATAATTAAAAAATGCCTTAAAAAAAAAAGTGGCTCCTTTGTGCGGGTTATAAGAATAATTAATCACTGAAGTATTAATTATGTTGCAGAGGGGCGGCTCATGAAGGAATATATATATATATATATATATATATATATTTGTCCTATGTGCATTAATTTGGACTCACGCGCATGAATCCACCAAATTTAATACAAGAAAGATTCTGTACAATAATATACATTTGCATATTTTGAATGTATGCATAATGTAATCTTGAAAAATACGTAACAATTTATTATACACTATAAATTCAACTTAATGATAAATATGGAATTTTTTTATGACTCACTGGAAATTATTGACACAATCTCATCGTCACATTAGCTATTTTTGAAAAACTTTTGAATTTCAATAAAAGCAAGTATAAATTGAATACAATTAAAAGTTAAGGGCAAAAATTTGAGTGAAACAGTTGCACGGATCCTAGGTCCGTATAACCGGATCGCGGGTCTTTTTTCATTCTATTGTTTTGTATTTATATTAAATGATTGTATATTTAATTGAATGATTAGGCAGTCCAACGGGTAGGACATTACGTGTCCAAGATAATGGTAACCAATAAGCTAGTGTAACACCACTTGATAAACTTTTGAAAGTATATTGGGCACCTATACAACAATATTAAAATATCAATCAATTATTTAATTTTTTTAATTATTACAATTATTATACAATATAGATAAATTACATTTGTAATCACTAATAAATTATTATCTTTTCAAATTCTAAACTTCACATGTTATGATATAATTTTTTTAATTAAACAAATAATATTATCTTTTAATAATATTAATCATTTTCTTAAAATATAATAATTTGAAAGTCATATTAATTTTTAAATTAAATTTAAAAATTATATTCTATTGTAATATACAAATTGGTAGATTTCATAATAAAATATTATTACATCCTACTAGATTAATTTGTATAATTAATTTGTGAAATTAATTTTCAAATTAATTTTGATATGTCTTCATAAAAAAATCTATTAAATATTTATTATATTAATAGAAAATTATTTTAAAATATAGATGAAAGCCTAATTCATTAAATTACTTTTTTCTTTGTTTGTTTATATATGTGTTTAGAAATTGAAAAAAGAAAATTACTCAATGTTATTAATTATTTTTTAAAAGAAACAAACACTTGAGAACTTGTTAAATTCTAGTAAATATTTATAGCGGAGGAATGATGTATATTTATTAATGTGAAGATATTAAGAATTCTCGCTTTTGGCCGAATATTTAACATTATTACTTTCTTATTCAAAAGGTAGGAATTCTTATTCAAAAGGTATTATTTTCTTATTCAAAATGTATTACTACTTATTTTTTTAGAAGAAAAAACACATGGCTACCTTCTAAATTATAGAAAATACTGTATGGTGGAGGAATGATGTCTATTTGTTAATCTGAAAATGTTTAGGATTATCGCTTTTGTCGAATATCAACAGTATTACTTTCTTATAGAAAAATGTATTACTTTCTTATTAAAAAACATTACTTTGTGCTTCAAAAGGTATTACTACCTATTTTTTTAAAAGAAACAAATACATGATTGCTTTTTAAATGCTAGGATACATTTTATAGTGGGAGAATGATGTGTATTTGTTAATTTGAAAATGTTAATGATTCTCTCTTTTGTCGAATATTAACAATATTACTTTCTTATTAAAAATGTATTACTTTCTTATTCAAAAGGTATTACATTCTAATTCAAAATGTATTACTACTTATTCTTTAAAATAAACAAATACAAGATTGCTTATTAAATTCTAGAAAATATTTTATAGCAGGGGAAATGATGTGTATTTGTCATGAAGATGTCTAGGATTCTCGCTTTTTTCGAATATTAATAGTATTAGTTTCTTATTGAAAATATATTATTTTTTTATTCAGAAGGTGTTACTACTTATTTTTTAAAACAAAAAAATATATGACTGCCTGTTAAATTATGTGTTAAATTCTATGATATATTTTATAGTAGGGGGAATGATGTGTATTTGTTAATCTGAAGAAATGTATGATTCTCGCTTTTGTCGAATATTAACAGTATTACTTTGTTATTGAATATGTATTACTTTCTTATTCAAAAGGTATTGCTTTCTTATTCAAAAGGTATTACATTCGTTTTCAAAAAGGTATTACATTCGTTTTCAAAAGGTATTCCTACTTATTTGTCAAATTGAAAAAAGTATTAATATTAATATTGAACAATTTTTTAGTTTAATTTGAATTGAATCTATATTGATATAATAATAAAGTCGTCTAAAAGAATTTTTATCATCTATTTACAGTAAATAAATAAATATTACCTAATAATTTCTTACAAAACTTAATAAAATTATAATTTTTAATACAATTAATCATTTATATTTTAATATTAGTTTCAAATTAATATATTTTAAGAAAATGAGTAATACTGTTAAAAGATAAAGTAATATTATTTGTTTAATTAAAAAAATTATGTCATAACATGTGAAGTTTAGAATTTTAAGGGATAATAATTTATAAGAATGAATTTTTATACCTAGCAACAAATAATATATCAAATTTTTTCTGTAAATATTTTCATTTTTATTTATAATGAATTAAGAAAAATATAAAATTTTATTTCTATTAGTAATTACAATTGTAATTTATCTAGATTGTATAGTAATTGCAAATGTTTAAAAAAAGAAATTAAATAGTTGAGTGGTAACTACAATAACAAAGTAGTCTAAAAAAGTATTATTGGGTTACCTAAAAAGCATTATTCGTAATATTTATTTATTCACTTTAAATAAATGATAAAATTTTCATTTAGGCTACTTTGTCATTATATTAGTATAGATTCAATTCAAATTAAACAAAAAAATTACTCAATATTACTTGTTTAACTAAAATGTATTATATGTTTAGCAAAAAAATTATTGGACTAACTAAAAAGTATAACTCACGCACAGTGATAATAACCGTAAATGTGATACTTATTTATTTGAAATATAATAGCATTGTTTCTTTAATTAAATAAATTCATTTAATAATGAGTGACGTTTAAAATTTAAATTTTTTTTTATAGAAATGAAGCCTCAACATCAAAACCAAACAAGTCATTGGAAACATATTATTATTCTCAACATTTATTCTTTAATTTTAATGTAATTAAATTCAAAATAATGATAAAGTTCGAACAAGAAGCAAATCACGGACAAAAATCATGAAATTAATTTAGATCTTGAATGTCTAGTGTTTACCACTCACACAACGTTAGACAATTTAGATTTTCTTTTTCAAGTTTTTAAATTACGATAAGAATATAAATATATAAAATTCGTTAAATTTAATTATTTCTAACATATGCTATAATATAAAACAATTATCTAAGAATTAACAAGATTTCATCGGCTTATTGGTAAATGATAGAAAATTTAGGATCTACTGTTATAGAAAATATTGATTCATATATGTAATATTTTTTTAATATTTGGCTAAGGCATTGATATAAATTAGTATATAATTAAAATTTATCTAAAATCTGAACTCAGCCTGGTGGTAATGAAGAAGATAACATCTCCATTTTTTAGATCAGCGGTGGCCCAGTTCCCAGTCCCCAGCCCAGCGAGTTTTAAAATGAATCTGGGTCGACCCTCTTTCACGAATCTAGAATCTGTGCAACTGATTTACAAGAGACCTACTCAAAGTTAAAAAATTAAATAAATGGTTCAATTAAAAATTATATATTGAATAAGATCAAAAGTTAACATGTCCCAAAATAAGAAATCTATTTGAAATATATTTTCGTTTCAAGAATAATTTTTTTCTTTTATTAGTTAAAGTGCTTATTTTAAAAAACAAATCTAAAATTTACCAACAAGTTAAGTTTAATTGAATAAGTCGAATTAACGAATAGATAAAATAATAGGTGAGAATATAAAAGTTTGGATGAGAGCAGTCGAGAGAGAGTAAATCAAAGAAGAAGACATAAAATGAAAATTTCACAAAATTTTTAACGCATGCACACAATGGATGAGCGAGTGTTATTATATAACTTTTTCAACATCATCACAAACCAAATATAACTAAGCAAACAATCTTCAGTATCGGGACAATATACTCCCCCAAAATTATATCTTGTTTATGTATAACAAAAATTAATTATTTAAGACTAATTATCTGGAATTATATATTATGAAAAAGATGAAGTGTCCCGGTGGCCAAACACCAAGTTTAATTAAGAAAGGGACATAATATCTGTTTCCCCCTTCTGATGCTAATTAATATTATTGTGTGTGTGTGTGTGTGTGTGATTGTGCTGGAATGGTGCCTAAAGAAGAGTTCTCTCCAATCCAAATCTGAAACTTTTTCAATGTGTAAGTGTATGCTTAAAGTGGCCAATCATCCGTACCATCATCATATGCTGTATGCTTTATAAGTTTATACCTACATACATCAACGGTACAGTAGTCAGTACAGTGCAGTGACACTGTCCAGGTCCAGGTAGTTGACTGGAAATTTCCTTGGTTTTTAATCTATATATTTACACTTTTTCTCTGGAGCATGTTTCCAGTTACATGAAATTTTTATATTGCTAAACAATGACTCTGCATATAATTTGTATGTTGAGAATTGAGAAAGAATTCGTTGAAACGCGCCTTCTTCCCGCATATATATGACTGCAGGAGTGGTGTGTCCCAGGAATATTCCCTCTGGAAATTAATAAAAATGGTGAGGCCACCTTATTTTGACAGAAATGGGATGAAGAAAGGAGCTTGGAGTGATGAAGAAGATAACATATTGAGGGCTCATATCGAGCAACACGGCCACCCTAACTGGCGGCTCCTGCCATTTTTAGCCGGTAAGACGAAGCTTCTCCGATCAGCGACTTTTTTTGTTTTGTTTTTTTTTTTTTTTCAATTTTGGGAAAAGCATATAAGCACACCAGAAGTGAAGTACTGTTAGCTTAATTGATCAAATTGTATGCAATATATTTTGATATTTTTTAAATCAGAATATCAAGTTTATTATGACAATGGGAACCCTAGTTCACCCTTTCTCTTGTTAGTGGAGATTAATGATTGAAGGGAACTATTCGTGGATCAGCCAATATATGCTCCATCTCCTTCTCTCTCTCTCTCTCTCTCTCTCTCTCTCTCTCTCTCTCTCTCTGTATATATATATATGTATCTATATATATGTCTAACTTCAATTATTGGATCAATACTAAGTTTAAGTCATCAACATAAACTCATAAACCTGTGGAACTTAATTATGTCAGGTCTGGCTAGATGTGGGAAGAGTTGCAGACTACGGTGGGTGAATTATCTACAACCGGGCGTAAGAAGGGGGAATTTCAGCAAGGAAGAAGAGGATCTAATCATCAAATTGCAAGCCATTCTTGGAAATAAGTAGAAACTCACCCTAGTTCAATCTACAAGATCAAATTTCTTTAAAGTCTTCATTCTTAGTTGGAACTAATTTTGTGATTTGTCTTATTGACACAGGTGGTCGATCATTGCGAAAAAGTTTCCCGGAAGAACTGACAATGACATCAAGAATTATTGGAATGCCCACATCAATAAACGTAAAAAGCGCAACAGCGTTGTTACCAGAGCGACCGGTGTTGCTGATCAAGTGGGACAAGAAGAACAATCATCTGAACTCAGCTCTTGTATAACAACTGATCAGCATCATGGAGCAACTTCTTTCTACAATGTTTTTTGCTCCGAATTATTGTGCTGAAAACCCTGAAAATATTTATGATACTAGCCTAATTGGTGATGCATATTTGGATGAACAATTTGGAGGCCATCTCTTGTCAGAAATATACTATGATCAGAGCCAAGTCAGCATGGATCTACCTCCATTTCCGGGGGTAGAGTTTAATGAATTTAGGTCATGCCTGAATGATATGTCCGCCTTCTCTGATTCATTAGATGGAGTAACTGATTCTTGGAATTCAACGACTGCAGAATCCCAGGAAATTTTCTGGTCTGGACAATTTGGAGAAGTGACATTATGGCACTTCGATAATAATATGAACGTGTTCTGACATTGAGCATGTCGAGCAACTGAAGACTATGGTTTGTCATTCACACACACACACACACACACACACACAGAGATATATATATAGTTTCTGTAATATATGTATATATATCCTTGAATAAATTTGCTCATTAGAATCATGTGTTACGTCTAGTTTTGTGCTATATCGGTCACATTTGTCTTGGCTCAAATGTTTTCATGATAAATATATATACTCTATGCTATGTATGTCTCATGCATATTAATTTAATCGCTCTTAAATTTATATATGTTTTTAGATTCTCTCTATATATTTTAAGACAAGAGAGCAACCCCTATATTTATAGGCGTAGAAGGTCATATTAAAGATTTCAGAGGCACAATTTTTTCTTACTTCATGGTTCAACAAGTAAATACCTTTGTTGAACTATTAGCTATTATTGTTGCTCTCTCGTTATACATGAAAAAAGATTGGACAAGATCAACATATGTTATGTATATAAAATGATACTATAATGACATAAAAAACAAACATGGACAACGTAATAATAAAAAAGAAAAAAAATACAACACAGGCTACTAGAGCCTACAACCTCTTCTTGCTTAGTTGTTACTTTTCAACAACAAATTACCATACTTTAGTTCTTACCAATGTATGATTTTTTTTTATAGTTTTTCATATTTTATACAATCAATGTCATATTTTTAATTTTTTTCTGACATGATTTTGAAATTTCTTGAAGAACTCCTAAGTTTCGATTCTAGATTTATTATTTTTAGATGTACTAAACAATTTTAAGGTATTATTTTGTATTTTACAATTTAATTAAATATTGTTTGTTTAACAAGGGAATGTTAAAAAATTAGTTAACTTAATTTAACTTTTATATTATTGAAATAATTTTTAAATCTTAATTTCAGTATATTAAAAATAGCTTTTTATAATAATTTTCAGATTTGATAATTTATTATTAAGTCAACATGAGATAATTTTCAGTTGCAAACCACCATTTCAGATGCGCCCTCATCGTTTTGGCAAGAAATATTTTGGCCACAAATATCGCTACAATAGTAGTTGTTACAGAATAAATTACAAACCTTTCGAGACCCAATTTATAGTAATTTTAAAGATTTTCGTTCAGAGATTTAATTTTTTTTCCTTAATTTAAGATATTTCTTAAAATTTGACTAACAATCAGGGGCTCAAGTTTAATAGAAAATTAACAATATTATTTTTTCTTTCTCTTCATATGATATGAAAAAAGCACAAATAGGTGGATGAAAAAAATAGATGTTCATCCCTTTAAAACGGCAAATTTGAAATATTTCCAATCTTACAATTATGACAAACAAAAACATGGTGACTTCATTAATTTATCAGTTGATCGACCTCTTTCTTGGGTTCTTGCGTGGCCCATGTTTGTTTTTTGTTTTTCATTTTTTTTTGCAACTTTGTAAATAGATGTATAAATTTGGTAATGAATCACCACAATATATTTAATAAATACATATATATATATATATATATGTATATATTCTATCAAGTAATTCGTGGTCATATATTGTCCAGGTTCCAGGAAGAACTTGGAAAGGTTAACTTAGATCAACCAGGTTTGGATTATCCCATTAATTAGAAGACCAGCTAAAGGACATGCTTTCCACGTGGGTCAAACAACTTGTAGTGCTACATTATTTTGTATGTCGATAATGAAAATTTATGAACAATGAGTTGGATTAATTATTTGAGAAAAGGACAATGTACCAAGACTTTGGAATAATTTTAGACGACCAACAAAATACATTATTACGTACAACTTGGATTGTTCTATGGTTCTTCTGTTTCCCTTTTTCTTTTAAAAAAATCATATAATATTGTTGGCTGAAAACCAGTTGTTACAAATTAAAAAAATATTATGATATTTATTACTTTCTCCATCTCAAATATAAGTTATGAAAAGTACGTTTATACTTTCGTTACAAATAATGTATCATACAAAAAATAGATATATTTTTTGAGATAAAGTTTTTGGTAAAAAAAAAAATCTCAAAATAGAAAAAATATTTATTTTTAACAACATATTTTACAAACATTCATCAAAATGTGGATATGAGCATGCATAAATATACGGTGAAAATAATCGATTCATCCTGTACCGAACATTTATAACATATAAAAAACCCTACCTCTAGATACCCCAATTATAGAACCAAGAAATGATATCATAGTGAGACCTACAACATTAATTCTAAAAGTTTTGATCTATAATACTGATTCATCGACTATTGTTTATGATATTATGGATTAATTTTCTTATCATAATAATTCTTGTTTCTTCTCAAAAGATTCTTATATTTGACTCGTAAATAAATAAATATAAAAATTAAATAATATACATCAAATAGCTAAAGAATAAAGAAAAAACTCTACCTTAGGATACCCCAATTACATAACCAAGAAATGATATCGTACTGAGACCTAAATCATTAATTCTGAAAGTTTTGATCTATACTATTAATTCATTGATTGTCAATATTACAGATTAATTTTATCATCATAATAATTGTCGTATCATCTCAAAAGATCTTTATATTTGACTCGCAAATAAATAAATATAAAAATTGAATAATATACATCAGCTAGCTCAAAAATAAACAAAAAAACACTACTCATTAATCTGATGCACGTGCTTAATTCAAGAAGTCATTAAGGAACTTGTCTTCAACTTTCTTCTTAAAAGTTAATAATCATTGATTGACTTCATCGAGTTGGATTAGAATAAAATATACGTTGCAGAAAATAAATACACAAATATTTTTTTTAATTTATTCTCATCAATAAGAGAGTGTTTGGATTAGAATCATCTGACTTTCAAATTTTGGAATTAAGAAATAAAATAGAATAATAAAATTATATATATACTTTGAGATTATAAAAAATAAAAATTTTATTGTAGAAATTACATTAATATTTAAAAGAATTATTGCGATAAAATATCCTTAATTGATTAATGAATTGAAGTATTTAATAGTTAATTTTTAACGTTTCTTAAATGTTGACAAAATTAAAAAATAAATTGAAGGCGTAGAAGAAAAAAAAATTAGTTTGGTCATCATAAATTCAGGTTCTTTCTAAGAAGAAGAATAAGTCTACTGGAGTCAACCCCAATTTTTAAAATAAGAAACACAGTAGAACGCGCACGTTTTCCTCATGTGTCAAACAAGTTAAGATAATAATTTCACATAATATTTTTATGTAATAATTATTGAAAGCAACATCTGATGAGACACTCATATGTTGATGTTTTGATTTTATAATGATATGATTGTTTAATATTCTTAAGGCCCTGTTTGGTTTCACTTCCACAGAGAAATTACCATTTTAAATAGTTGGCTCCCGGAACATGTTTGGTTTTATTTTAACTAGTATGTTTTTTCATGGACAAATATATTATATAGCATAATATTATTAAATTTTAAAAATATATAAAATTAATATTTAAAATATATATATATATAATTATGTTCAATAATTTATATATCTACCATAATTATGATAAGGATATAAATATCTATACTCTAATAAAAGAAGAATATCAAGATTTTTTTTCATCACAATTAACTGATACATGCCTTCCATTTTTTTTCTCTCTCTTATTTTTATTTTCACTTAAAACTTTTAAATTTAAATAATTTTTTTGTTTTAAATTAGTTTTTAACATATGATATATCAAATTAATATTCTTTTTGTGATCATTAATTTGACATCAATATTATATATACTGAAATAAATAATTACATTTAAAGCATTGAATATAAAATTTATGAATGAAATATAATTTTGTATGTATTGAATTATAATTTTTTAAATTTTGATATGTGTGTTGTATTTGAATAAATAATATATTAACTTCTATATGAACTTAATCTACAAACATATAAAATATTATTTATAAAAATAATAAGTTATACTATTAATTTATATAATATTATAATTTTTTGTTTAATCTCAATAACTTTTAGTAAGTTAAAATATTTATATTTAGTTCGGGAACAATAAAAAATTTACTTCAAAATATCGTACAATTTATTATTTAATAAGGCTAACTTTAGAAAATTCAATTTAATATAACAACTATATTTCCAATTGAAATATACTTATATATAAATATAATTTATATAATATAATAGATGATGTACATTTTTTTAATAAAATATACTACATTTCGTGCATTTCACGGGCGGACAACTAGTTATATATAAAATCATATGTGAACATTAATGAATTTTTATTTATAAAATACAATCATCAAATTACCAAATATATAGTATTTTCTTTTGAAATCAAGAAAATAGAATAAAATATGGTATATCACTGTGAACATGTTTTTATTATTATATATAGTATTGAATCTGCCAAAAATTCATAATTGATTTGTTAAAATCAAATAATTATAAAGATATGTGAATTGTTTTAATTAGTTTTGATAAAATTAGTAACATTACCAATATTAACAAATAAAATTATAAAAATTAAAATGAATGCTTATTGGTTAGCAATATAACAACATTTTCTAAAAATGCATTTGTGGAAAGAAAAATGGATGAGAAAAATGACAGTAACAATAGTAGAAACATTCAGTTTATTATTATTATTATTATTATTATTATTATTATTATTATTATTATTATTATTATATTATTATTATTATTATTATTATTATTATTATTATTATATAGATATGCAATTTTATTTAAAATTTAGATATATAAGAATTTGTCCTGTTGTGACTAAATGCTATACCCATTCTTAGAATGTTGCTAAACACACCACTAAATTTATTTTTCACACCATATTAATTCTATAGACAAAATTAAATTTAGCATAACTGATCTATATACCTTTATTTTACATTTTAAAAGATAAATTTTTTAATAATCTAAAATATGTTCGGCACATAGAAACGAATGCTTCATAGAGCATCGACCAACATAATTCAAATGCATAAAGAGCTTTCGACTATCAGAAATTGAATGTTTCATAAAACGTTCGGTGCACAGAAACTAAACAATATATTTTGTTCTAACCAGAGCCGAATGCATATTTCTTTTTCTCTTTTGCTTCTTCTAAAAAATAATATTTAAAAAATTTAAAATTTTATCTAAATCATTAGGGCTATTCAAATTTTAACTTTCTCCGTTCGTTTACTTCTTTCAAAATTTGGTGGTGTTGTTAAAGAGGAAGAGAAAAGGTTGACAAAAATAAAGGAGGAGGGAAGGGTTCCGAAGAAAGAGATTGAGTGGTGCCGGGTTTGGTTAAATAATATTATTAGCTTTTCTTAAGGATATAATTGGTGTGGTATATTTAATAAAATTAATTTTTTAAATATATTGTTTATGATATATATAGTTTTAATAGTGAGAATAGTTAATATTATGGTGCTTTTAGCGGCAATACATTCTTAGAGCTTCTCCAACAAGAAGTTACTTTGGCATTTGATGTCAATTTTTACCCTCCAGCAGTACTTCATTCTCTGCACCAGTTTGAAATTTTTGCACTACTTTTAGCTCATGTTTTTTATTGCGTTACTTTTTTTTTCCTTTTCTTTTTTATATGATTATATCTTTTTTTTTAAAATATTTAATCTTGTAATTTTTTTATCTCAATTATCCAAACTGAAATTAAATCAAGTTTTTAAAAATTATATGATGTATAATTCAAATAATAATAAAATTATAATTTAAATAAGTATATGAGATTTTAAATATTATATACAAGTTTAAATAGAATTGCATAACATTACCCGACATTCAATTTTACATATATAATTTTTTAATATGATAGTTTAAGAATATAAGTAAAATAAATATTATCTCAAAATTTAATGTTAAATAAAATTACATATATAATGTTTTTAACAAATATTTAGTAATAAAAATTAATATTAAAAATAAAGAAAATAAAGATTATTTTGTAATATTATTTTTTAGTGGAGAAAGTAGTGCAAACAGTTGGAGAGAGTATGTAAATTTTATGCTAAAGTGGTGCATAATTTGCACTAGAGTAATGAACATTGCTAGAGATGGTCAATATGAGTGAAAATTGACGAAATTAACTTTCGTAACAATTAAAATTTGGTGGTGGAATTTGGTGTAATGGAATCTCTTTTGTAAGCCTCCATATATAAAAACATTAAAAGGGAGTATTGGACTATAGGTTTTTTTTTTTTTTTTTTACCAAAAAATTAAATAAATTATAACCATAATTTCTTAATCAATCAATTCACTACTGGTCAACAATCCACACATTCAAAAGTACTATAATTTAAGACTTTCATGTCCGAATACCTTTCCTTAACCACTAAGATAATAGCTCATCGGCTCATTGATTTATAATTTTTTATTTTTTAATAAAATTTTTAAATTTAGTAACATAATTCAAAACCACTTTTCTTTTTCTTTTCTTTTTTCTAAGAAAATTACTAAGTGATGTACACGAATTTGAAAAAAAAGAAAAAAATCCTTTTGATTGGACAAGTACATATGAACTAGTTGATAAATAATACTAAGTGTTATGTCGTTACTATTTGTTCAAACTTGCAAATTACAATGGCCAAGTAAGAAAATAGTATACAGTCATATGATATGATATTTACGCGATTTGTTCCCACTGCACTTGCTCTCTATGTTATCTTTGACAAAGAAGATAGATGTTACATGTGAATTGTTTTATATTGAAAAAATAAAAAAAAAAGGAAGAGTTACTTATATGTTTAATGAGCTACTCCTCTTATCATTAATTAATTTTAAAATAAAACCTTACTAGTGGTGTAACTAGTTTCACCTTCGATTATCGCATGGACCGTAATAACATTAATTAATAATTTACGACCCAACAAAAATGCCATAAATTGAGCAACATTTATTTTTATACTTTTATGCATTTGTATCTACCATATCATAAATTTTAATAAAGTATTCTTTAAAATATTGCTTTACTGAAAATAGGAATATGAGATCTAGAGACATATATATATACACACACACTATTAACTTTTAGGATTATTAATTTTAATATATTTTTTCATAGGGGCTGGCTTATGTCTATAACACTCAAAGATTGAGATTATATAAATAATAATTATATTGTAATTTATATAGTGGCTAATGTTATAAGGAGGGAATGCCCAGATTAATGATAATGTTTCACACTCTAATTAATTTTATGATTAATTGGTCTCCAAAATCTTATGAATAATAAATATTTCTCTTTATATCACTTCGCCGGCCCTAACCCCTTTTCCATAGATTGGTTAGTAAGTGGGCCAGAGTCCACCTCTCGTTCTTACTCTCATAGACAGCTCTTTTTAGGAGAGTTTCGTAAATACTTGAATAACAACCGGCAACTGGTACGTAAATACTTGAAGTTTTTAGGAAAGCTTCTGCATTGTCTTAAAAGATGCAGAAGCAGCAACAACCGGCGAAGATCAACTATAATTTTTTTTTTCTTAAAATATGTGACAGAAAAACTTAAACATCACAAAATATCTTAGGGTTTGAACTTCAAAATCCTTTTTCTAAATGTTTTGTTTGAATATTTGAAGTAATATTATATATATATATATATATATATGTCTTGTTTGTGTGTGTGAGACAGAAGTAGAGGTGGCAAATCAAACCCCAACTCTTCCTCTCTACAGTATTTAAGTATAATCATTATTAATTTGTATTTAAAGTTGGTTTCATAATATAACTCTATATTATGACCCAGATAAAATATTATCTTTTAAATATTTTATTCTTTAATAAATTATTCAATGTCTACATCCGTAGGAGAATGTGTATTATAACTTATAGGGACTTAGACCTGTTTGAGTAACTACTATTTTAAATTCGCATTGATAATTTGTTATATTTAAGATAAGATAATAATAAATTATTATTTATAGTAATATAATTTTATAAACAACCAACATAGTCAACATCAATACATGAACAAAAGTAGAGATGTTAATAGGGCTGAGGCCCGCCGAGCCAGCCCGATTAACCCAGAAAAAAATAGGTTTAGGGCCCAATTTTTTCAGCCCGTTTAACATCCGGGCTTTTTAGCCCGGACCGTTAGACCCGCGGGCTAAACGGGTCGGTCCGCGGGTTAACCGGACTGGCCCGCGGGCTGACTTAAATTTTTTTTTTTTTAATAGAGTAGAAGCTTCGGTAATGCTGTTTGTCTAACATATATACATGAAGACTGTCCCATTTTAAAATCCTCTGCATATCAAGTATGGGAACAGGTTGACAGGCACACATATAATATATACCTTAGTTTTATATTAATATATACATAATCTAATATATATATATATATATAAACATGTAATATATACATATAATAATATAATAGATAATTATATTATTATATTAATATATACTACATATGTACACTATAATGTATACTATGATATACATATATAATATTATAATAATTTAATTAATATTAGTAATATATTATAATATATATGTATTATATTATAGAATGTTTAGATTTGTAATTCAGTGATTATTTTTTTGTATAATGAGTGGAAATTTATTGTAATTTTATATTTTGTCTTTTCTTATATTAGAATTAGCCTCCATTTTTATTTTTAAAAAAAGACGAAACCCTAAGTCCCTAACTTCAGCCCCACCGCATCGCGTGAGTCCGTCGCATCTTTCACCTGAGTCACCATATTTTTTTTACTCATAGCCCGATAGTAGCCCGATTAGCCCGAAACCCGTTAGGGTTAGGGTTAGGTTCATGATATTGTTAACCCGTTTAAACTGGTCCGATTAGCCCGAAACCCGATAGGGCTAGCCCGAAACCGCTAGGGCTAGCCCGATTAACATCCCTAAACAAAAGTAACAATATTAGGCATTAACAAAACATACACAGACGAGACTAATAACAAAATCGTGCCATTTAAAACATTTGTAAGGAACTTTAATTGGACCAAAAAGATTATATAACTATAAATAAATATAAAATAGAGAGTTTTTATTAGTTGCAATGTGGCTATAGATCGAAATAAAATATAAAAAAAATCAAAAAATTTAGAATAAAAATAAAAAGGATATTAATGAATTTCAAATATAGCTAATTAGATTCTTCCATAACTGTAATTTATTTTAAATAACAAATTCTTTTGCGGAAACCAAACTTCCAACCAGCAATATATTAGATACTTTTAAAAATTCTAGCCACACATAGCAGTTTAATATTCAAAATTCATCAAAATATAAAAAACAAAAAAAAAAAAAAAAATAAACCAATAGACCTTCTCTCTCCTTGAATTACGTGCGCCGTCTTATCTCAGAGCTGCCTCTGTCTCTTCCAATTCTTCCTCAATTCTCTGTCTACCGTCCATGCTGCTGGCTTCTCCTATTTAATGGGCTAGATTCCCTTTGGGCCTATGCATAGGTTGGTTAGTAAGTGGGCCACAACCCACCCTCCTTCTCAGGCCACACTGACTTCTCTTTTATAAGGCAGGCCCCAATATGAAAAGCAAACCATTTCTTTCATTTGGCCCACAATTGGAACTTATTCCCAAAGCTGCGTTAACTAAATTTTTGTTGGGCTTTGAATTTTGGCCTAGTACTGAGTGATCTAGTCAGGTCAAATCAATCGATTCGCATATTTCATTCGTTCGAGTAAAAAAGTGGGCATGTGATTCAATCTCTATATGCTGGATTCAAGTCTTTGGTTAATTTTAATTTATTTAAATCTTTAATTTATTTTTCAAAATTTAATAAATTGTTTAGTAATTTATTTTGTTATTTTCAAATTTATATTATAATTAATTATCGGACTTTAATTTGGTGAATATTTTATATTTTATTCGTTGATTTTAATTCTAGATTATTTGTTTATTAAGTATATTCTTATCATATTTCATAATTGTTTTATTCATTATTGCATTTTTGAAAAATTACTAGTTTAATTATAATTTTGGAACAATTTATGGGAAATTTTTGAATACGTGGCAATAATTGGGGGGTCGAGTTTTGCTGCTGTCTGCTACATCAGCAAAATATATTCTATTCTCATGAGATGTAGTTAAGAATTGTTAATGATTCATATTGAATTCTATACTCTCCTCACAAAGGAAAATTATATTATTCATATAAACAATATTTTATCAGTTCTAAGAGTAATTAATAAATATGATTTTCTAAACTATTCTTACACTTTTTAATTGATGACGTGTTCCGCCTCCAACTTCCAGAGAATAATAAATTGTTTGATTTTAAAAGCAAAATAATAATAATAAAATAAAGTAAAGTTAGAATTGTGGCAAAAATAGTAAATTATAATCTTTTTCTCAAAATTACTTGCATTTTTAGAAAGTCAGGCAACCAACCACACACATATATATATATATATTAGGGTTTTTCATCTTAATTTTAAAAAAATTATAACTTTTTTGTATCAATTACGTTTAAAAAAATAATTAAATTAATTATTTATTCATTATTTTGAATTTGATATCCATATTGCAGATATACTATCAAAATAATAATTTTTATATAATATTTTTTAGACTAATTGTGTTATGTTAAAAATATTTTTAAAATTTTTATAATAAAAAATATTGTGATATATTTTTATTTAAAAATATATATAGACATCTATAATATAAAATATTATATATATATATATATATTTATACATTCTATTTAAAAAATTATATTACAATTTTTATAATAAGTTACTATCTTATAATAATTATTAAAAAAAATGCAATACAAGAAGAAATAGTATTTTTTATAATATTAACTAGGAATATATTATTAAATGGTTTCATTTGTTTCTTAATGTGTATACAATTTTCTAAAAATAATCTTATTTTGAAATGTAGGGTGTATTTATTTATGACCTCAAAATTTCATTCATTACTCATGATAAAAGCCAAGCATTCTCGATATATTGAGAATTGTTTCCGGAGATAATAATAATTATATCCCGCCTTTTACATAAAGATAATACAAAAATATAATATGCAGTTCAATTAACAGATTCTTCATGCATTTTTTCTGTATTTATTGAGTTATTTGATAATAATTTTTTTTAAAAGAAGTAAATCTAGACCAATTTTCTAGCATATTGGAATGACTTTTCTACACTCACACTTCACAAAATTGAGACAATCTATTTTTATACTCCCCTTATGAATATGTGGCATGGTACTCTAGTTTCGATTTTGAAATAATTGGTTTTTAAAATTGATATTGAATCAATAAATAGATGGTTTTAGTTTCAAAACTATGTGTTTATTTGTTATATATATATATATATTAGACTTGGAACCGTCAGTTTGAAAACAAAAGTTACTGATTACAAATTAGATCCGATAGTTTTGAACTGAAATCGATGTAGAAACTAGAACCAGCAATTTTCAAAATCAACTATGTTTAATCAGAATTCGTGCGCGTCTGGTTTAGTTCAATTGATATTCGAACTGTAATTGAAATTGCGGAAGCTAAAACAGAAATTTTATCATTTATAAGGAAGACGAACAAACTTTATAGATAGACCTCACATATATTTAGAATCCCTCATCTATAAACACATTTTATAATACCTTACTTGACCATCTATTCTCCTATATGGACTTTCAAATAACTATTAGCTATTGTGTTCTCCCAAATCAAATAGTTACTACATAAAAACCCTACAACTCTCTTCTTTAATCAAATGTAAGAGAGACACCTTCTTCTCTCACGTCTTCAGCCTTTTATAAAGCTTTGACTTGTGTATCAAATCTCTACAAATCTTCATCCATGATTCTTTAACCGCGTGCCTATTTTGGTGTCGCCTCCAGTCAGCTCCTCTTTCCTTATCTACGAGATATTCCTTCCTTAAAGATCTCTTTGTTTGTTAACATTTTGACTTTCTTTAATTTGCATATCTTGTCCGTGCGATCCTGCATGCAATTCTGCAGACATTTATCATATTATTTAAATTTTTGAATATATGACAATATTTTTATCTCATCAACCTATTTTAAAACCAAAATCAAGCTGAATCGAAATTGTGCCCATATCTACTTCTCGTTCCAAAAAATAATTTATGTTTCATTGAAATTTCAATAATAGCATAATAATAATAATATTGAGTTAAATATGATAAAAAAATTAATTAACAAATAAATGAAAAATATTAATGAAATTTAATGATTTATTATAAATTATACCTTTACTTAAACCACAACAAAACAAAAATTCGTATAACAAATATGTACCTACTAAGTCAATGCGCTTCAACTTAGGATTAGTAAAAATAATAAAGATAGCTACTTTTGAAAGAGAAATTTGACAGATTGGAACCAAATCCCTTTAGTAAACATAATTCCAACTTCTTTTAGGTGGGTAATAGATTTTACTTTATTTATAATTATTAGATTGAAATTGCACAATATTGCTCTCCGCCATTATTTACACTGGTTTATTAAAATTAATGATCAAAAGTCTAAGTTTGTAGGCCTGGACAGTTTCTCAAGGTGCTGGAAAAGTCAAATTAAAAAGTCCACCCAAAAATTAAAGAAATTACCCAGAAAAATATTTAATATTTGCGCTAATTTGCAGTAGTCATAGTACAGCGTTGTTTTGAAAAAAGAAAAGAAATATTGAATCTAGAAAGTAGAATTTTAGAAAGAGAAAAAAGAAAAGAAATATTGAATCTAAAAAGTAGAATTTTAGAAAGATTATAGAAATGGTAATGAATTCCAAGTGGTGGATTAAATTGATTTTTAATTGAAAAAATAATAAAACTTGATAAAGACACTACATTTATTTTTGGAAAATGGATGCATGAACCATTTTTTTGAAATAAAAGACCTACAAAGAAACTGTCGAGGCAAAATCACCAAATGTATTAATTCTGTAATTAATTTCTTAGCTTGAGAAAATTGCACAATACAGTCATGTAATTTTTTTAGATGAAATTGTAAAAAGAAAAAGATGCATGACATATTTTAGAATTGTCTAAAAATACAAAACTTATTTTGTAATTTTTCGATCTTAGGGAACTTAGTGCACAAAAAAGTCGAAAATCATACTAGTTTAAGAATTGTTTGGTAATTCATAAAATACAACCTGATAACGGAAGTAAGAGTGGAAAGTAAATGACTACAGTACTTTGGTTTAGTATATGAGCAATGTGTTTAAGAGAAGAAACCCCATAATTACTAAATAATTCCACCATGACATGTAACTTTACAATTATACTATATGGAATAGGTATGAACTGTGGCTTGGATGGACCCCAGGGACAGGGGGCGCCTAGCTACAGCCGCCCCCCTCATCTTCTCACAAATGTACTTTTAGTACATATATTTTGTAAAAATATAATTGTTGTCATTTTTAATAGCCTCTTCGTTTTTTTTTTTAATTAAAAATATAAAATTTTGTTTTTGGTAAATAGATGACGGAACATTTTTCTAAAAAAAATTAATTTACAATTACAAAACTTTCTTAATTTTTTAAATTTGACCGATTCGATCATATACAGGCTTGTTTGTAGAATAAAAAAAAATAACTTTCTTGAAATTTGAAATAATACTTTTTTTTTGGGATAAAACATATTTTATCCATGAATAATTAAATGAAATCCATTTAAAAGAAAATTTTAGTAAGAAATTGGAATTAAATCATAATATAGCAAATTAAGTTTGTGCGTGAACTTATGACACTTGAAGGAATTCTCACTCAACTAATTTCTTTATAATTATGACAAAATCATAAACTTTAACAATTTTTTTTGGTGAATTTAGTAAAATTCAATATTTTCTCTGCAATTTTAGAAATATATTAATGTTAAAACATATTAACCAATCATAGAGGCAGAAAAAGAGATCCTACATTTGGTGTACATACATTTTTGTGAATTGATATTACCTCCATTAAAAAAAATGCTTTCTCATGGTACAATTTTTTAATTTTGGTCAATTTAATGAAGCCACCATTATCTAAAAACTACAGATTAAGCTGCAGAGGGGCGGCTAATGAAGGATACAGACACAGGTATTTTAGAATATAATTGTCCTAGGTTTATCTATCTTACTTTTTATAGATAATGTGGACTCAGGCGGCTGAATCCACCAAAGATGCTCACATAATTTCATTTTATACCCATTAATCCTATTCAGTATGTGGCCTCAAATTCTATACCTTTCTATATATATATATATATATATATAATAACCTATAATATTTAATTTTATCTAATTTATACCCAATGTCATAAAAATTAAAAAAAATGATAATAAATCATTTCTAATTTCATTTACCATACATACAGTCCGACTGTCGAATCTACAATTGAAGACAAGTTTTAAAAATTTCAGTGAAATAAAGTATATATTGGACAAAATTAAAAGTTAGAAACTATTATAAGAAACTATTAAAATTAAAATTAAAACAGTGATCAAAAGTCTAAGTTTGTAGGCATTGACAGTTCCAACGGCTGGAAAGTCAAATTAAAAGTCCACCCAAAAATTGAAGAAATTACCCAGAAAAATATTTAATATTTGCTCTAATTTGCAGTAGTTATAGTATTAGTACAGTGTTGTTTTGAAAAAGAAAAGAAATATTGAATCCACAAAGTAGAATTTTAGAAAGATTATAGAAATGCAAATGAATTCTGATAGATCAGAATCTGTGCATGTGTGTAATAGTTCAACAGTAGTTCGAACTGTAAATGAATATGCGGAAGCTTAAAACAAACTTTGATTTTAAACGAGGAAGAAATATATTCATCTTCTCAAGTAATCTTATAAGAAGACATATTTGTTCCCACAAATGTTACAGTAGAACTTACACGTATTTGGTTCCCCCTAAATACTAGTCTATCCGTGTAATTTGATCTTCTAAACACCTACTTGACCATCTAGTCCGCTAGATGGATTTGAATACAAACTCCCGTTTGTATGATAAAATCTCCCGTAATCAACTTGTGGTGAATATCAATGTAATCAAAACTCTGCGAGGTTCTCTGTCAGGTCGTCCTTGAATTCTTGACAGGCTGTTGTATTCTCCCGAATATAACAGCCTCTTCACCAGCCTCTCTATTTTTCTCTGCCTTTATGAAGGTAATTAAAATATATCAGAGATGTCTTCTTCTTTGGCTCGAGGTCGTATTTATACTTATGCCTTGGCTTTCAAGAGATCTGCCGGTATCTCTCCTTTTAGGCTGTGATATGCATATCTTTGCATAAGTGGTCTTGATATGTATCTCTACCGTATCTTCCAAAGATATGTTCCCAAATTTCCTCTTGATTCTCTTTATGTTCAGCCATGACTTTCCTTTTGTTTCTCTTCTTGTTCAGTCGTGATCTTCTTCCAAAAATATCTCCACAATATCTTTTATATCTGTAAACAAGAATATATTAATTAGAATTTTCGAATAATTTTGACAATAATTTTTACCTTATCAATCTCCTCCTTTGGCATGTTGTTTGAAAATTCCAGGACCATCTGCAAGCTGCTACCTGCAAAAAGAAACATGCAAGAGAACTATTCGCTAAGAAGAAATGCTCAGATTTAGTAGTCAAATACCAGCAAACTACCATCCATCATATAACTAGTCAAAATAATACTACTCTAAGATTGTAGCTACTAGTTTATCAAACATAAACATTGTTTTAACATATTACATGCAAAAAAAAAATTGTTCAAATAAAACATCCATCCTAGACTTAATCAGTGCGATTCCCGCTTTCCCATTCCCCTTCTGCTTCGGTATCATCTTGCTCAGTGCCCTTAGCCACCCTCTTTCTTTTTGTCGCCCTGATTTTCATCTTCTTCTTCCCTTTATCCGCAGCAGATGGTCTTGTCCCTTTGGAGGTGGTCTCCCCCTTTTTCGAGCTGCTTGCCAAAGGATCGGCACCCCTGTATGGTCCGCCCTGCGGGGGAACATCCAGAGATTTCAGAATGTTAGAAAGGTAAAGCTTTTGAGCAGCAACCTCAGCAGCTAGAGTATCGAGGGTCTCTAATTGCTGATGCAGGAAGAGAAGATGATTGGCTGCAACTTCTGAGGGACGAAGAGTAGGCGTAATGGAGCGTGGCCTGTAGGCAATATTGGTCTCACGTGAGGCCATATTCAGCGGTGGGGCGGCTTTATGAAGAACATCAGTGGACTGAGCCTGGATGCCCTGATGCGATAAGAGTCCCCAAATGAGCATAGGGAAGGGGAGTTTTTTGCGAAAATCTGGCTTCTCCGCAAAGCTCATGATGGCCTCGAAAACGATTCTCCCAAAATCAATTGGAATGGTCTTCATGACTTTGAAAATGAACTGACACTAGGCCGATGTCAGGTGAGACTTGTTGGACGTAAGTGTCCAATTTTGTCTCCCTATTTTGTGAAGCCAGTTGGCCTCATATGTCAGTATGGAGGGGAAAATGCCAGGCTTAGTCCAGCTAGTGAGCTTCCCGTCGCTCAGGAACTCGACCACCTCCCCGAGGTCGACTTCCACATCTTCCTCTTTGTCCAGTCTGGTCAACTCCAAGTAATCATTTATAGCATCAACACTGAAATTAACAATCTTATTTCAGACAAAAACTTTCCCAAATCGAGGTGATTCAAGATCCTGAATGCCAATAACCAAGTTAGAGTAAAATTCATGAACTATAGAGCCATAAAATCTATCTAAGTTCGTCACGGTGACCTCTAAACCTGATTTTTTGATAAGATCCATAACCGGCGTCTTAGCAAAACGTTTAAGATCAAGAGTGCGTTCAGGCCAGAAATCCATACCAGAAAACAACTGGCATCGATCGAATGCTACCTTCGTGTAGAACGACTTGGAGAAGGCCTTACCTCGAGCCATCGAATCATTTTCATTATGGAGTCGCCCCGGGGAAGACCCAAAAAAGGCGGCAGGGGAAGGGCCTTTGCGACGATGGAAACGTCGGGGCGGAGATCTCACCACATTCTCTTCGGAAGACGACTCATCAATGAGATGACGTCTTCGGGGTGTAAGGATGGTGGACTTCTCTGTAGATTTTGCCCTAGGCTGGGCCTTGGACTTTGAGGATGGGCGTGAAGTCGTCTTGGGAGGAAGATCATGAGGGGGAAGTGGAGATTCCTCCATAGGGGAGGGTTTCCCCTCTCATGGAACAGAGACATCGGGAAGCGGAGTGGTTGCGCCCAGTCCCGGAATATCTTGTGGAGCAGTTGTAGTCTGTGGGGCATCGGTACAGGACGGCGACGGAGGACTGGGTGACTGCGGGTCTTCACACTGGTCAACCGACGGCTGCTCATGGAAGTCTGGCGGAGGGATTGTCTCCAGAGGTTCGGGGCCCAAAAATGGGACCAACATCCAGCTCGGGCATCGTCTGCTTGGAGAACCGCCTTGGTCTGCTGTGGAAGATTTGTAGGAAGTTGGGAAGCTAACACACGAAAATAAAAGTAGTGGAGGCAAACTTGAAAGAGGTCAGTCACGGTCATTCAAAAACTATCAATGATTTGAAGGAGGGGCGGCTGACTCCTCGATTCCTGTCATTATCTCGAGATTTTATGTGGGTCATTTATACCCTTTTTCGGCTCCCACTCACTACAGTTTACAAGAGCATTAACCCATGATCACACGTCCGGGTGGTTGAAGAGAGAAAGACCATGGTCCCACTGACACGTGTTCCATAGCCAAGTCACGACTAGATAATCATCCGGGCCCTTTTTTTTTGCATAAAAGATTCATATAATCCTAGGAGAAAAAATGAGAGTGACAGTTTTTTGTTTGTTTTTTTTATCAGAGGAATGGAATCACAGATCATCATGTAAATGCACTAAGAAAAATCCGCAAGTCCTCTCTTCCAATATATGTTCACCCACTTTTTATTGCTAAGTGAGTTATATGATTTTTCCTTATTGCTCCGTCTGCCAAATCCTTGTGCAGTAGCTCGCAAACCACACAATAAAGTACCCCACTGGGCAAAACCCTGTGTGACGAGCTCAGAACCTTGTAACCCCTATATTTGGTGCAACTTAGAGGTGAACATTACTAAGGAAGCTTTCACGGACCTGTCATTTTCTATGCTTGGTGCTCTATCACATTGGTGACAGCATTCCACAGTATCATTTCAAGGTCGTAGCTCTTTTTCTAATATTGGGAGAGGAACTAATGGATTCAAAGTCCAAAACAAACAAAATTTTAAACCTGTGTGAGACTTTTTGTTATTCTAGGCAATCAAAGACTTCCATCCTCCTTTTTTTTTGCCTTACAATATTTACATAGCACAACAGATCCTTAGAGATTTTCTCAGGGATATGAATTTTTTAGCATCTAGGGCCTTTGTGAAAATATCAGCCAGTTGACTTATGGTCAGAACATGTTCAAGGGTAATGACTCTATCTTCAACCAACTCTCGGATGTAATGGTGTCTAATGTCTATATGTTTAGTTCTGGAGTGTTGCACAGGGTTTTTAGACATATTAATTGCACTCAGATTGTCACAGAATAGAGTCATAGAAGTCAAGTTCATACCATAGTCGCACAACATGTGCATCATCCATACCAGTTGAGAGCATGAGCTTCCAACAGCTATATATTCAGCTTCTGCTATTGATAGTGAAATGTTGTTTTGTTTTTTGCTTAACCAGAATACAAGATTATTTCCAATAAAGAAGGATCCTCCTGAAGTGCTCTTTCTATCATCCACATCGCCGGCCCAGTCGGCATCACGGTATCCTGCAAGAAAAGCTTTATTCTCAAAGGATTATTTTAAACCATAGTTAGTGGTACCTGCCACATATTGTATGATTCTTTTCACGGCCTTAAGATGAGACTCCTTAGCATTCGATTGATATCTAGCGCACAAACCAACACTAAAACTTATGTCATGTCGACTAGCAGTGAAGTACAGGAGACTTCCAATCATGCTTCTGTAGAGAGTTGGGTCAACACTAATTCCACCTTCGTCCTTGGATAATTTGGTATTTGTACCCATGGGTGTGTGTGCTACTTTGAACCCTTCAAGTCCAAATTTCTTTACCAGGTTCTTGGCATACTTTTCTTGATGTATCATAATTCCACTTTGGCTTTGTTTGACCTGTAGACCAAGAAAGTAGGAAAGTTCACCAACCATACTTATTTCAAATTCTCGAGACATTACCTGGACGAAGTTATTCACTTTATGTTTGGATGTGGATCCAAATACAATGTCATCTACATAGATTTGAGCAATAATGATATCATTGTTCAACTATTGGATGAACAGAGTCTGATCGACTCCTCCCCATTTGTATCCTTGTCCGACCAGAAACTTTGTCAATCTTTCATACCATGCTCTTGGAGCTTGCTTTAACCCATACATAGCTTTCTTCAGTTTGTAAACATGATTTGGAAAGTGTGGGTCTTCAAAGCCTTTTGATTGTTCAACATACGCTTCATCTTTCAAGAACCCGTTCAAGAATGCACTTTTTACATCCATTTGATAAAGAATAAATTTCTTAAGACATGCAAAAGAGAGAAGCATTCTTACTGACTTCAGTCATGCAACTGGAGCGAATGTTTCCTCGAAGTCGATTCCTTCTACCTGCATGTATCCTTGGGCCACAAGTCATGCTGTGTTTCGGGTGATGTTACCTTGTTCATCAGTTTTGTTCTTGAAAATTCATTTGGTTCCGATGATGTTTGCACTGTCAGGTCTTGGTACAAGTGTCTAGACGACATTTCTCACAAGCTACTCCAATTCTTCCTGTATTGCTAGTATCCAGTTGTCGTCCTTGAGTGCCTCTTTGATATTTTGGGGTTCAACCACATAGGTGTAGCAAGCATGGTGAACCAGTCCCTCCATTTTCCGATAGTCAGGTTTTGGTTTGCATCGTGTCTTTATTCCCTCATTAAGTTCTCCAATGATGAGTTCCTTGGGATGTTCTTTCTGAATCTTCATTGAGGGTTCGATTCTACCACTGTTTTCATTTGATGGCTCCTGGTCAGTTTCTGTGATGTCCTCACCATTCTGATTTCCTAATGGTCATCCAGCTGAAGAACCTGTTTCTTCCTAGTAGACTTTCTGTCTTACCAAAGAATCATCAAATACAATGTTAGTACTTTTAATGAGTGTTTGAGTTCTCAAATTATAGACACGATAGGCTCTGCTGTTGGTCAAATATCCTAGGAACATACTAACATCACTTTTGACATCAAATTTACCTAATTGTTGTCTATCATTGTATGCATAATACTTACAACCAAACACATTGTAGTGACTCAAATTAGGAATTTTGCCTTTTCAGATTTGATAAGAGGTCATTCCCATCCCTTTTCTAAGGTATACCCTGTTTGTAACATAACATGATGTATTTATGGCTTCAGCCCACTATTTTTGGGCTACATCCTTGCCTATCATCATAGCTCTAGCCATTTCTTGCAATGTGCGATTTTTCCTTTCTACTACTCCATTTTGTTGAGGTGTTTTAGGTGCAGAGAATTCATGAGCAATACCTCGAGAGGCACAAAAATCAGTGAATGCAGTATTTTCAAATTCTCTACCATGGTCACTTCTTATTCGAACAACAGAATCTTGTTTCTCATTTTCTATCAGTCGTATTAATTTTTCAAATTCATCAAAAGTATCTGATTTATCACGAAGAAATCTTACCCAGGTATATCTTGAGAAATCATCAACACAAACAAAAATATACCTCTTACCTCCAACACTCTCGGTTTGGACCGGACCCATCAAGTCCATATGTAGCAAGGCCATGAATTGTTTTGTACAAACGTCTTGTGTTACCTTGTGTGAGCTCTTTACCTGTTTGCTAAGTTGGCATGGTCCACATATACCCTAATTTTTGCTTGGGAGTTTAGGTAGCCTCTTACACATTGTGAATTTGACAAGGCAATGAGGTGATTGTATCCTATATGTCCCAATTTTTTATGCCATATTTATGTTGCTCCCGAGCTGACATTGTAGCATTCATGACTCCTGTCAAGAAGATAACAGTTGTTAGTGGATTGTGTTCCAGTAAGTATGCATTCATTGTTTTTGTTTACCACGAAATTTACTTTGAGTCCTTGATCACAATTTGGCTAATGCTCAATAGATTAGCCTTAAGATTTTCAACAAGAAATACATTAGATAATTTGGGCATGCCGTTTATATTGACGGTCCCTTCCCCAACGACACGCTCCCTCTTACCATCTCCAAAGGTCACTGACTCTCCTTTTATTGGGATGAGATCTGATAGATACGCTGCATTACCAGTCATATGTCGTGAGCATCCACTGTCAAAGAACCATGTGCCAGTATTGTTCGCCCCGAATTGTTTAGTTGTTGTCTCCGTTTTTAGGGCTATCCCTTTGTTCTTTGGTGTGTCCATGCGATTGTTTATCTCAAAAGTCCTTAATTCTCCTATCAAATCATCTGATGTCATCGGTGTGACTCTCATGAATGATTCTAGAACTGTGATTTTTTCTCTGAATCTAGGAGCTAGTGTTTTCATGATTTTCATGATTTGAACATCTTCCTTGATAGCGTCACCGAGGGTGTAACATTGATTTACTATGTCGTTGAACCTAGCATAGTACATCTCAATGTTTTCATCTTCAGTCATTTTGTATTCCATCGAACAGTGTGGCCAATCTTTGTAGCTTTGATTTTCTTACGAACTCGTTTTCTTCAAATTATTTTTGTAGTGCATCCCAAGCATCTTTGGTAGTTTGGCAGTGTATAATCAGCTTGTGTCTCATAGCATCAACCGAAGCAAGAATAGCATACAATGTTATGTAATTTGCATCTTCGGCACACTTTTCGTCTTCCGTCCATAGTGTCCTTGGTTTGTCTACGACCTTTGTTATGTCTGTTCCATCCTGCATCCTAGGCCACGTCCACTTTGTTTGGATTGCTTCTCCACATCGTTAGGATCTTAGATAGATGATCATCATTGATTTCCGGAGCGGATCGTTTTGTCCATCAAGTGAGGGTGGGCATAGTGAGGTCCCTTCATATGATCCCATGTGTCTGTCCCTGGATCTAACTATTTAAGAAAAAAAACTGAAACCTGCTCTGGTGCCAATTGATAGATCAGAATCTGTGCGCATGTGTAATAGTTCAACAGTAGTTCGAACTGTAAATGAACATGCGGAAGCTTAAAACAAACTTTGATTTTAAACAAGGAAGAAATCCCTTCTTCCTCTCAAGTAATCTTATTAGAAGACATATTTGCTCCCACAAATGCTATAGTAGAACATACACGTATTTGGCTCCCCCTAAATACTAATCTACCCGTGTAACTTGATCTTCTAAACACGTACTTGACCATCTAGTCCCCTAGATGGATTTGAATATAAACTCTCATTTGTATGATGTTGAAATCTCCCGAAATCAACTTATGGTGAATATCCAATGTAATCCAGACTCTGCGAGGTTCTCTGTCAGGTCACCCTTGAGTTCTTGACAGGCTGTTGTATTCTCCCAAATATAACAGCCTCTTCACAAGCCTCTCTGTTTTTCTCTGTCCTTATGAAGGTAATTAAGATATGTCAGAGATGTCTTCTTCTTTAGCTCGAGGTCGTATTTATACTTATGCCTTGGCTTCCCAGAGATCTGCCGGTATCTCTCCTTTTAGGCTGTGATATGCATATCTTTGCATAAGTGATCTTGATATGTATCTCTACCGTATCTTCCAAAGATATGTTCTCATATTTCCTCTTGATTCTCCTTATGTTCAGTCGTGACTTTCCTTTTGTTTCTCTTCTTGTTTAACCGTGATCTTCTTCCAAAAATATCTTCACAATATCTTTTATATCTGTAAACAAAAATATATTAATTAGAAATTTTGAATAATTTTGACAGTAATTTTTACCTTATCAAATTCCAAGTGGTGGATTAAATTGATTTTTAATTGAAAAAGTAATTAAACTTGATAAAGACACTATATTTATATTTGGAAAATGGAGAGAGAGATGCATTAACCATTTTCTCATATACAGTTTTCTTTTTCTCCAGTAGTTTTCATGTTGATTAATAAAAAAAATGGTGTACAGTGAAGTTAAAGATGAAGCACCCAAAGAGAAAATTTAATTTTTTGATGAAATAAATTCGTACAATTAAAAGGTTAATGTGCGAAATTTTAAAAATAGGAAGAGACCTAACATATTCTAGAATTGTTCGACAAGAAACCCCATAATTAACTAAATAATCACACCATTACTTGTACCTTAAAAGATAATACTACTACATAGAATAGAATAGGGTATGAACTGTGGCTTGGATGCCCCCCCGCCCCCTCCATCATCTCACAAATTTACTTTTACTACGTATATTTTGTAAAAAAAATATAATTGCAGTCATTTATAATTTTCTCTTCGTTCTTAAATATTTTTTTACTTTCAATCAATTAAATGATGGTATTATTTTCTATAAATGATTAATTTGTAATTATATATTTTTTTTAAAATTTAACTTATTATATTATACATAAGTTGTTCGTGTCTTTTTCTTAATTTTTAATATTGATTAATAAAACAAAATCTTAAAATTTATAAAAAAAATTGGGATAAAAAATATTTTATCAATAAGATAATTTAATTAAATTCAATGCATTTTAACAGATATCTATTATGAAATTGGAATTATATCAAAATATAGGAAATTAAGTTTGTGCGTGACGTAGTGACTTGACTAATTTCGTTTATGAATTCAAAGTAGAAAACAAAATCTCGGAGGCAACGCCTCTCAACAAATTTGCACGTATTTACAGAATATCATTTTTTGTCTTAAAGAAGAAGTAATACACAAATCAGGTACGTGGAATATAGAATCAAAGTTAAACATACACGTGTCCTCTCAAAATAAATAAATATGAAAAAATTACTTGTCCTACGAAATAAATGAAAGGGCACAAACAAAAGAGGCTCTCTAGTTTTTGGTGGAGTTTATAAAAATAATTAATGACTTGAGTATTAAGCTGCAGAGGGGCGGCTAATTTATGTTACTTTTTAAAGATAATTTGGACTCACGCGGCTGAATCCACTCCAACAAAGATGCTACACATTCACATCATCATGATCTATAATATTTTTATAAATTATTATATTAAATAAGAAATTTCTAAAAAATACAGTACAAATTAATTACACAGACATTGTAAATTCAACTTAATGATAAAATACAGCCCACTTATATAAATTATATTTGAGTTTGTAGTTAAGTCGAGTAAGACAAAAATGTATTTGAGTTAGTATAGTAGTTAAAGTGCAAGTTTTATACGTAGGTACCTGAATCTATCTGAATGGTAGAGTAGTTTATTGACAGTGGCCCAGTAGTTGACTTGGAAATTTCCTTCATTCTTGTTCTTTCTTTTCCTTTTTTACACTCTTTTTCTGGAGCATGTTTCCAATTACACAGGCAATTTTATATTGCTAAATTAGGCTTTCTATGTAATTTCGTACGTTGACAGTTGAAACGCGCCTTCTTACCACATATATAAAGACTGAAGTAGCTTGTGGTTTGTCCAGAGATAAGGACTGAGGACATTCACAAAAATGGTGAGGCCACCTTCTTTTGACAGAAATGGGATGAAGAAAGGTGCTTGGAGTGATGAAGAAGATAACCTATTGAGGGCTCATGTTGAGCGATTCGGCCACCCCAACTGGCGGCTCCTGCCATTTTTAGCCGGTAAGGCTAAGCTTCTCTGATCAACGCCTTTTTTTTTTTTTTTTTTTTGGGTGGAAAATCATAAGTACATAATTAGAAGTGAAGTGCAGGGAACTTACTTGATCAAATTATCTACAATTGCGTGTTTTATTTTGGATCAGAAACTCAAGACCTAACCCTAATTAATTAGGACAATGGAACCCTAGTCCACCCCTTTTCTTGTTAGTGGAGTTTAATGATTGAAGTCAGCAATTCGTTGATCAGCCAAAATATGATCCATCTCCCTCCCTCTCTTCCTCCCTCTCTATCTCTATGTGTAACTATATATATATATCTATATATATATGTGTGTGTGTGTGTGTGTGTGTGTGTGTACAATTTCAAATTCTTGGATTAATACTAAGTTTAAGTCATAAACATGAACTCATAAACATGTGGAAATTAATTATGTCAGGTCTGGCTAGATGTGGGAAGAGTTGCAGACTACGGTGGGTGAATTATCTAAAACCGGGCGTAAGAAGGGGGAATTTCAGCAAGGAAGAAGAGGATCTGATCATCAAATTGCATGCCCTACATGGAAACAAGTAGGAAATCACCCATCTTCAATATAAAAGATCAAATTTATCCACCGTAACAGAACTAATTTTGTGATTGCCTTATTGCATGACACAGGTGGACAGCCATTGCAAAGAAGTTGCCCGGAAGAACTGACAATGACATCAAGAATTACTGGCATGCCCACATCAAGAAACGCGGTAAGCGTAGTCTTGCTGTTACCAGAGTGACCAGTGCTAATCAATTGGGACAAGAAGAACAATCATCTGAACTCAGCTCCTGTGTAATAGCTGATCATCATGAAGAGGAAATTTCCTTCCGCAACGTTTTCGCCCTGGGTTTATGTGCTGAAAACCCTGAAAATAACAATTCTGTTAGCGCAACTGGGGATGCATATTTGGGTGAACAACTTGAAAGAAATCTCTTGTCTGAATTATACTATGATCAGAACCAAGTCAGCATGGATCTTCCTCCGTTCCCGTGGGAAGAGTTTAATGAATTTGGGTCATGCATGAATGATATGTCCACTTTCTCTGATTCATCAGAGGCTGGAATGACTGATTCTTGGAATTCAAC
Source organism: Caryopteris x clandonensis (assembly GCA_028749325.2). Classification (NCBI taxonomy): domain Eukaryota; kingdom Viridiplantae; phylum Streptophyta; class Magnoliopsida; order Lamiales; family Lamiaceae; genus Caryopteris; species Caryopteris x clandonensis. The sequence continues at coordinate 2,699,438 of JAPYKT020000012.1, forward strand.
TACTGCAGAATCCCAGGATATTTTCTGGTCTAGACAATTTGGAGAGGAGACATTATGGTACTTTGATGATAATATGAAAGTGTTCTGACATTGAGCATGACGAGCGGATGAAGGCTATGGTTTAACTTTTGTATTCGTACTATCAGTTACATGTGTCTTTATCTCAAGTATTTTTGTGAGAAACATATGTACTATGTCCTATTCATGTGTTATGCATATTGGTTTAGTCGTCGTATTTTAAAATTTTCAACACATATTTTAAGACAAGAACACGTTTAATTAAGATTGTAAATGTATTATTTACTCCTCAACATTGCTTCAAATTGAATACGAATGAAGCTTATGAGGCAACCCCTGAATTTATAGGCGTTGAATTAAGGCCTGAGATTCCTTGGGAACAAGGTTTTTCTTACTTCTTTGTTCAACAAGTGAATACCCATGTTGAATTGTAAGCCATCATTTTTGTTGTCTTGTTATGTGTGAACGAAGGCTAGGTTAGACCCCTATTCAATTCAATCTTTTATTACAATTTTATCAACACATATTGTATATGTAAAATAATAGCATAATGACTTTAAAAGCAAACATGCATGTAATGTATATTAATAAAGTTGATACCATTAGAACTAGAAATGATACATCATTTATAATAGTGGACACATACTTCTTCAAAAGAAAATTAGATACTTTGGTAATTCCCAATATAGATATTTATATAAGTAATACTTATATTTTAGTTAGTATTTATAAGCTTATTAAAGATTTTTTATTAACATAATTGTAATGTTTATATTTTTAAAACTAATTTTCTTATTTTATTTATTATTTTTAGTTATACTAAATAATTTGAAGGTATAAGTTTGTATTTTACATTTTTGCATTAATTTTCTGTTTGTTTAAGGAGGGAAAGATTACAATTAATTTTATTATTTAATTTAATAAATTTATTATCGATAAATTTTTTAAATTCTAATTTTAGTATATTAAAATAGCTTCATTATAATAGCTTCATTATAATAATTAGAAATCCAACCAATATTTTGACCACAATTATTTCTATACAATAGTAGGTGATAGGAACCAATTAGGAGGATGATAAAATAATTCTTGGTCATATGTTGTCCAGGTTCCAGGAAGAACTGGAAAGGTTGACTTAGGTCCAGGTTCCAGGAAGAACTGGAAAGGTTGACTTAGGTCAACCAGGTTTGTTTCGTCCCATTAATTAGAAGAGCAGCTAAAGGATATGTATTCCACGTGGGTCAGAGTGATTAAGATGACAATTTATGAACAATGAGTGGGATTAATTTATTGAGAAAAGGATAATGGACCAAGATTTTGGAATAATTTTAGACCAGCAACAAAATACATTTTTACGTACAACTTGGATTGTAAACATTCTTTTTTAAAATTTAATTTTAAACTTTAATTAATAAAATAAGATTTTTAATACTTCACAAAAATATTAGGACAACATTATTTAATAAAACATGCTATTTTGTTGGTCTTTTTTTTTTTTTTTTCCTGATATTGTACCGACACTCATAAATCCATTGATGTGAATATGCATAACTATATGTTAAAAGACAACCAATTTATCGTAGGTCAATGTAACTAGACAAACCCCTGCTATTGAATCTGTTGTACTTGTTCAATAAATCGTTAATGTTGCGAAGTCTAATGGATAAATTTATTTTCTCATCAACTATAGTAGGAACTTAATTTTTCTAAAAACATCTGAATAATATAGTTGATAAAGAATAAAGAAACATCACTAATCATTAATCTAGTGCACGTGCTTAACTCAAGAAGTCAGTGCGGAACTTGTCAAAAAATTTCGTACGCGTTTTGGATAGAGGTGATGTCATCAATTTTCTCCTTAAAAAAACTAATAATGATAACAATTGGATGACGTCATAAGCTGACGTTGTTTATTGACGTCATCAACAATAATGGAGTTGGTTGGCTGCCGGGTTCCCTTTTATATTCATAACTACTTATTTTAGTGAAAATATATATATATATATATATATATCAAAGAAATAGAGGAATCTTTTTACATTAGGTTCATCATCTATTTAATTTATAATATTATATATTTATTTAATTTATATTTAATATAATAAATTATTAATAATATTTTTTAAGTAAATAAATAATAATTTTTAATTAAACAAGTAATATTGCAGATTGTATGGTACAGTGTTCACGATACATAAAAATTTTGTAGCAAATAAATACACACATTGTTTATTAAATTTATTCTCACCACTAAAGGAATGTTTGGAATAGGATCAAATGAACCAAATATATCCTATAAAATTTTGAAATTAAGACATAAAATCAAATAGTTAAATTATATATATGTTCTAAGATTATACAAGGCACAATGTTATTGTAAATGTTACATAAATATTTAAAAATATAGATGATTTTTATATTATATTGTAATAGAATGTGCTAGTAATGATTGAATAATTATGAAATAATTAATTATTAGTAGTGATAAAAAAAAGTAAATATTATGAATTAATTAATGATACGGTAATTATTTTGTAATGCTTTTAAAATCTTGACAAAGAAATCCAAGGCGTATAAAAAAAAAGATAGTACGTCATCATAAATTCAGGCTATTTCCTAGAAGAAGAATAGGTTGACTGGAGTCAACCCCATGAGACACATAGTATATAACGCACACGTTTTCGTCGTGTGTCAAACATGTTTAGAAAATCATTTTACATAATATATTTTATGTAGTGATTAGTGACAGCACTTATCCAACTATCTGATTGGAAAAGCAGACCAGACACTTTCCTACTTTGATGTAATCATTTTATAATGATAAGATAGTTTAATATTCTAAGGCCCTGTTTGGTTTCATTTCCATACAGAAATTACGGGTTGAAATGGTTGGATCCCCGAACCTGATTGGTTTTAATTTTAAATTTTTTATTTTTTATGCAGTTTTATTTAATATTTTAAATTAAAATTTAGATATATAAGAATTTTCTTCCACTGAGACTAAATGCTAAATATTAAATCGACCAAACATTATATTACGATATTAGGTTTGAAAAAAAAAATCTAAAAAAATAATTGCTTCTTTCATGAGTGAACAGTGAGTGAACTAATTTTTCCTAACAATTAAGATTTGTTGTTGGAATCTCCTTTTGTAAGCTTCCACATATAAAAACATTATTGGGTGGGGTAATGTTATAAGGAAATATGCACTAGATTACAGATGACGTTTCACACTCTAATTAATCTTGTTAATAGTTTGTATCCAAAAATCTTATGAATAATTAATGATAAAAATAAATGTAAGAGAATCTTTTTTAGAGCAAGAAACATAATTAAAATTGCTGGAATCAAATGATTTAATTAAAAACAAAAATAAAAATTCAACTAATAGATCTAAAAACTAATAAAGATCTAAACCTTGTAGAACAAAAGATTGCAATTGTTGACCAATTGCATCTAACTTAATTCTCGAGTTAGTTACTAATTTTCCAATAAAAGCTTGATGAAAGCTAAATTTATTGATTTTGTAATGACCTCCACTATGTTGATGTTCGGACTAGACTGGAGGCCTTCGTAGCATAATCGGTTGTATGTTGTGAGGTTATGGTACAACTAAATGCATAGTAAGAATTGGTGTTTGTTTTGGCTTTTAATAGGTTAGGTTGTTACTATATATGTCACATCAATAGATTAAGTAGGATTTTGTTTGTATTATTATATTATGAGAAATAGAAATTTGTGAATTTAATAATTGATGATGGATTATTGATATATATATATATATACACCTATATTCTTAAAATATAAAAAATATAACTAACATAAATATATTATTATATTAATATATTCCTAACATACAAAAAATGATAAAAAAAATATATAAAAATCTTAAATAATATGTAAATAATACATAAAAACAGAAGTAATATATATATATATATATGAATGTTTTTTACATAATCCAAATCCAATTGTGCACCATTAAATATTTAATTGTGTAATATATATAATATTAATATAATTTATATTTAATAATAAATTCATTATTATTTGAAAATAATAATAATTTCTGAAATGTACAAAATCTGAAAAAATAATAATTTACAAAAAAAATTGAAAATGATAATAATTTAAAATAAAAAATAAAAAATAAATTATAATATCAGAAACATAAAAAATAAATTTTAAATATTTTTATTTTTATATATGATAATAAATGTCAAAATAAAAATCTTCAAATGGATAATTAGTATGATATATTTATTATAATATTAAATAATTTTATTTTTCCTAAAAATATTTTTATCTAACAATCTCATATTTTTATTTTATATTAAAAAAATTAATAAAAAATATCACCATTAACTTAACAAAAATATTTTATTCGTATATATGCGAAATGAATGTCAAAATAAAGATCTTGAGAAGATAATTAATATGATATATTTTTTTATAAAAAATGAATTTGAAATAAAAAAAATTATATGTAATTAAAATTTTTGGGTGAAAAAGTTATATAGTGAGTAGTTTTCATGGGAACGATGAAAGATGAGGGAAAAAAAGAGGTGTACAGAGGTTAGTGTTGTGGATGGAACAACCACAACCTACAATTCTGTAAACAAACACGGATTGAGTTGTGGCACAACCCACAACCGATTGTGCCCAACCCACAACCTATCGTGCACAACCCAATTTAAACATACAAGTTAATTTTAATATATCTATATATGTCTCTAGATGTCATATTTTTTTTAAATGCTAATTTAATTACAAATAACTTTATTTTTTTTTAAATACAAATATTTTTATATTTTAGGCAGTTAGGCCACCTCCAACAATGTTGTGCTAGAGATTGGCTTTACTATTTTTAACTTCACCAATTCGCTAATGATTGCGCTAGAATGAAGCTGGACCTTTTCGTATGGTATACTTGGCGCAGTGTTATTCCTTGCAAACATGCCATTAGTGCTATCTTAGAGGATTTTGCCAATAAGTGCTACCATTAGTGTTATACATCCGCACTGCAACCTATGAAAGGTCATAGCTCTACATCAAAACTGCTTATATTTCACCTATCTCTCCAAACCAAAAAATAAAAATAAAAAAGAAAGAGGAAGACCAAACTGAGCAAAAAGAAAATGGGCTAAAGAAGAATAAAGTAAGAAAAAAAAAAAAAAAGAAAAAAAAAGTTATGCAATCGCCAAGACAATTACATGTTCACTTTCTCTGATTCATCAGAGGTTGGAATGACCGATTCTTGGAATTCAACTACTGCAGAATTCCAGGATGACGAGCGGATGAAGGCTATGGTTTAATATATATATATATATATATATATATTTAACCTTTTGTTTTCGTACTATCAGTTACATGTGTCTTATTTCAAGTATTTTTGTTAGAAACATATGTATTATGTCCTATGTATGTGTTATGAATATTGGTTTAGTCGTCGTATTTTAAAAATTTCTACATGTATTTTAAGACAAGAGCACGTTTAATTAAGATTGTAAATGTATTATTTACTCCTCAACATTGCTTCAAATTGAATACGGTTGAAGCTTATGAGGCAACCTTTAAATTTATAGGCATTGAATTAAGGCCTGAGATTCTTTGGGCACAAGGTTTTTCTTAGTTCTTTGTTCAACAAGTGAATACCTATGCTGAATTGTAAGCCATCAATTTTGCTCTCTTGTTATGTGTGAATGAAGGCTAGATTAGACCCCTAATTCAATTCAATCTTTTATTACAATTTTATCAACACATATTCTATATGTAAAATATGAAGAGGTCGGTACGAGAGTTGCTGCTAGAAACTAACTGTTTTAACTTCCATTTGTTGGAAGGTTGTTAGGTTGTTAAATTGATAACCATTTCTTGTTATGGTTGTTAGGTTGTTAAGTTGATAACCATTTCTTGTTAGATTGTTATGATTGTTAGGTTGTTAACCATTTCTTGTTAGATTGTTATGATTGTTAGGTTGTTAACCATTTCTTGTTTTTTGTTGTGCTTCTAAAGGCTATATAAGAGCCTCTTGATTTTCAAAAGAAGATGATTTCAATTTTCGCAAACTCTGATTCATTATAAGCTTTCTTGCACTAAACAAACTGGTATCAGAGCCATGACTGGGTTTGATAGAAGTCTTTAAAGAGTGAAACACGAGAGTGAAAGAAAAGAGAGAAACACGGAAATGAGTGAGGAAAAGATTATGGCCAAAATTCCGCACTTCGATGGTCTACACTATGATCATTGGAGAGAATTGATGGAGAATCTTATTCGTGCAAAGGGATTATGAAGTTCAATCGAACAAGGCTTCAAGGAGCCTCGTGTTGCAACCACATTGACTGAACAAGCACAGAAGGAGTTGGAGATCGCCAGAATCAACGACTACAAGGTAAAACATTACCTTTTTCAAGCTATTGATAGGCCCATTTTCGAACAAATCTTGGACAGACGCACGTCCAAGAGTGTATGTGATTCTCTCAAAAGGAAATTTGGAGGAAATGAACATGTGAAGAAGTCACTTCCCAATTCCTTGAGAAGAGATTTTGAGGTGCTTGAGATGAAAGATACGGAAACAATCACCGAATACTTTGCAAGAGTGATGACGGTGGCAAACAACATGAGAAGCATCGGTGAAGAGATGTCAGATTCAAAGGTGGTGCAAAAAATTCTTCGAACTCTCACCAATGTATTTACTTATGTTGTGGTTTCAATTGAAGAATCAAATGACGCAGAGAAAATGTCAATTGATGAACTTCAAAGTTCTGTGGTGGTGCACAAACAAAAATTCAAGGTTGGCCAATCGATGTGATGAGCAAGCATTCAAGGTTGATAGCAGTAGAGGCCGGGGAGGAGCATACCGAGGTCGAGGATGTGGAAGATGGAGACAATATTTCTCAAATGCCACAGTGGAGTGTTTTAAGTGCCACAATCTGGGGCATTTCAAATATGAATGTCCTCAATGGAAGAATGAGGCTAACTATGGACAAATGAGTGAAGAAGAAGAACTTCTGTTGATGGCCTATGCAGAAGAAAGTAAATGCGAAAGGAACAATGCTTGGTTTCTGGACTCGGGGTGCTTGAATCATATGTGTGGAAACAAAGCTATGTTTTCAACTATGGAAGAAGTATCCAAACGTTTTGTTAAGTGCGGAAATAATTCAATAATGAATGTCACTAGAAAAGGTAGCGTAAGATTGGTGCTTAATGGTGTAACCTTTCATGTTCAAGACGTATACTATGTCCCGGAACTTCGAAACAATCTGTTGAGTATAGGGCAGCTGCAGGGAAAGAGTCTTGCCATTCTTATAAAAAATGGAGAATGCAACATATATCATCCATCTAGAGGTTTGATTGAACACACAAATATGAGTGCAAATTGTATGTTCATCCTCTTCCATAAGAACTCAAACCATGTTATCGATATCGAAGAATGTCTCCACACCTTTCATGATCTAACATATCTTTGGCATCAACGATATGGCCATCTAAGCTATAAAGGGTTGAAAACGTTGCAGATAAAAGAAATGGTGCATGGTGTGCCTCAACTGGAAACCTCAAATATTGTGTGTGCTGATTGCTTTACTGGAAAGCGAAATCAAAATGCAATTCCTAAGAAGAGTGAATGGCGTGCTAGCAAGGTCCTGGAACTCATACACACATACATCTGTGGACCAATCAAACCAATCTCAAATAGCGGCAAGAGGTACCTCTTATGTTTTATTGATGATTATAGTCGTAAAGGTTGGGTATATTTGCTGTTTGAGAAATCAGAAGCCTTGTAGTGTTTCAAGAAATACAAAAAGATGGTAGAAAAGGAATCAGAAACATCCATCAAGTGTCTGAGGTCAGACAGAGGAGGAGAGTTCAACTCTCTCAAATTCAAATCATTTTGTGAAGAAGAAGGGATTAAGAGACATCTCACCACAGCATATACTCCACATCAAAATGGAGTGGCAAAACGCAAAAACAGAGCAGTTATGAACATGGTGCGCTGCATGCTTGCGTGAAAAAAAATCCCAAATCATTTTGGGCTGAAGCTGTCAACTGGACCTTTTATTTGCTGAATCGGTGCCCGATATTAGCTATGAAAAATATTACACCTCAGGAAGCTTGGAGCGGCATCAAACCATCTGTTAACCATCTTCGAGTTTGGGGATGTGTGCCACACGTTCACATCCCAGAAGCAAAACGAGGTAAACTTGATGATAAAAGTTTCCCTTGTATTTTGATGGGCGTAAGTGATGAGTCAAAGGGTTATCGTTTGTTTAATCCAAAGACTAAGAAAATTGTGGTCAGCAAAGATGTGATATTTGAGGAAGAAAAGAGTTGGGATTGGGATGGACATAATAAAGAACAGGTAGAAGCAGAATTGTCTTGGGGTAAGGATGATTTCAGTGGTAATGAGAATGACGGAAGTAATGAAGCTGAACATGATAGCCATAATAAAGAGGGTGGTGAAGCTAGAAATGAAGTTGTGAATTCACAAGAAATTATGAATCAAGGAAGAGAGAGGAGAATACCTCGATGGATGAATGACTTTGAGAGTGGTGAGGGGCTAAGTGACGAAGAGGAAAAGGAAGAAGAAGCATAAGCATACATGGTGCAAGATGCTGCAGATGATGATTCATACTTATTTGAGAAAGCTGTGAAGCATGAAAAATGGAGGAAGTCCATGATGGAAACTTTCGACATGTCGGATTTGGGAGGATGAGATTCTTTCTTGGCATTGAAGTGTTGCAGAAACCGGAAGGAATATTCATAAGTCAAAGAAAATATGTTATTGACATCTTGGAGAAGTTTGCAATGTCAGAATGTAAACTTGTGAATAGTCCGATTGTTCCAGGCTTCAAAATTCACAGAGATGTCTTTAAAGTTAGATATCTTCCAAAAAACACAAAAGGAAGATGGGAATGGTTGACATCATTGAAGTAAACTAACTGCATGATTGCACTTAGTTTAAGGGGGGAATGAAGATGTCGGTACGAGAGTTGCTGCTAGAAACTAACTATTTTAACTTCTATTTGTTGGAAGGTTGTTAGGTTGTTAAGTTGATAACCATTTCTTGTTATGATTGTTATGGTTGTTAGGTTGTTAAGTTGATAACCATTTCTTGTTATGATTGTTATGATTGTTAAGTTGTTAATCATTTTTTGTTTTTTTGTTGTGCTTGTAAATACTATATAAGAGCCTCTTGATTTTTAATAGAAGATGATTTCAGTTTTCGCAAACTCTGATTCATTATAAGTTTTCTTGCATTAAACAAAATAATAGCATAATGACTTTAAAAGCAAATATGTACGTAACCTATACAATTAAAACTAGAAATGACACATCATTTACAGTAGTGGACACATACTTCTTTAAAAGCAAATTAGATACTTTGGTAATTCCCAATATAGATATTTTTTTCTATAGTTTTTCATATTTCATATAATCAATATTGGATTTTTTAATTTTTTTTTCTAACGTGTTTCTAGATTTTATATTTATATAAGTAATACTTATATTTTAGTTAGTATTTATAAGCTTATTAAAGATTTTTTATTAACATAATTGTAATGTTTATATTTTTAAAACTAATTTTCTTATTTCATTTATTATTTTTAGTTATACTAAATAATTTGAAGGTATAAGTTTTTACATTTTTTATTAATTTTATGTTTGTTTAAGGAGGGAAAGATTACAGATAATTTTATTATTTAATTTAATAAATTTATTATCGAGAAATTTTTTAAATTCTAATTTCATTATATTAAAAATAGATTTATTATAATAATTATCAAATTTTTTGATTTATTATAAAGTCTGACATGACAGAGTTTTCAGTTGCAAACCTCCACTTCAGATGCCCCCTCATTGCTTTAGCAAAAATAAATACACAGATTGTTTATTAAATTTATTCTCACCACTAAAGGAATGTTTGGATTAGGATCAAATGAACGAAATATATGTTATAAAATTTTGAAATTAAGACATAAAATCAAATAGTAAAATTATATATATATATATATGTTTTAAGATTATACAAGGTAGAATGCTATTGTAAATGTTACATAAATATTTAAAAATATAGATGATTTTTATAATATTTTGTAATAAAATGTGTTAATAATGATTGAACAATTATGAATTAATTAATTATTAATAGAAATAAAAAAATAAATATTATTAATTAATTAATGATACAGTAATTATTTTGTAATGCTTTTAAAATCTTGACAAAGAAATCAAAGGCGTATAAAAAAAATAGTACGTCATGATAAATTCAGGCTATTTCCTCGAAGAAGAATTGGTTGACTGGAGTCAATCCCATAAGACACATAGTATAAACGCACACGTGTTCGTCGTGTGGTCAAACATGTTAAGAAAGTTATTTTACACAATATATTTTATGTAATGATTTTGACAGCACTTATCCACACCTCTGATGAGAAAAGCAGACCACACACTTCCGACTTTGATGTAATGATTTTATAATTATACGATAGTTAAATATTCTAAGGCCCTGTTTGGTTTCATTTCCATACAGAAATTACGGGTTGAAATAGTTGGATCCGGAACCTGATTGGTTTTAATTTTTTATTTTTTATTTTTTATTTTTTATGCAGTTTTATTTAATATTTTTAATTAAAACTTAGATATATAAGAATTTTCTTCCACTGAGACTAAATGCTACATACGTTCTTAATATTAAATCAACACAATATTATATTACGATATTAGTTTTGAAAAAAAAATCTAAAAAAATAATTGCTTCTTTCATGAGTGAACAGTGAGTGAACTAATTTTTCCTAACAATTAAGATTTGTTGGTGGAATCTGGTGTGTTGGAATCTCCTTTGTTAGCTTCCACATATAAAAACATTAAAATAGAGCATTGGACTATAGGTATCTTTTCTTTTTCTTTTCTTTTCTTTTTAATTTTTACTAAAGAAAAAATTTATAATCGTATTTATTTTTACTTCAACCACATATCGAATCAATTAACACATAACTTAGTATTATTAATCAAAAATCCGCACAAACAACAACACTACAACTTGAGATCTCAAGGTTCGAGTACCTTCTCTAACCACTAACACGATGATTCATCAACTTATCTATTTATATTTTCCTATTTTTTGTTATAGAAAATTTAAAATTAGTAAAAGAAATCCCAATTATTTAGATGATGTATACCAATTTGATTATTTTTTTCTTATGTTTGGATTAGTGGATGTGAACAATTGACAAATAATTAATACTAATTTATGTTTTTACTATTGTTCAAACCTGCATTAGTCAAATAGGACAAAAGTATATAGTCATATGATATGACCACACTTTGTTCACACTTCACACGCTCTCTGTATTATGTTTGACAAAGAAGATGATGTTAGCAACATTAATTAATAGGTATATGATATCTAGAGACATATATAGATATACTATAATTAACTTTTAGGGTTATTAATTTTTATTTATTTTTTCCTAGGGTGGGAGGCTTATATCTATAAAACTCAAAGTTTAGAATCTTTAGATTATACAAATATTATTTATATTGTATTTTATATAATGGCTAAGGTATAAGGATTTTTTATTTTTATTTTTATTTTTATATATTTATTTATTTATTGGGTGGGGTAATGTTATAAGGAAATATGCACCAGATTTACAGATGACGTTTCACACTCTCATTAATCTTGTTAATAGTTTGTATCCAAAAACTAGTAGATCTAAAATCTAATCAAGATCTAAACCTTGTAAAACAAAAGATTGCAATTGTTGACAAATTGCATCTAATTTAATTCTCAAGTTGGTTACTAATTTTCCCAATAAAAGTTTGATGAAAGCTAAATTTATTGATTTTGAAATGACCCCCACTTTCTTGACGTTTGGATTAGGTTCGAGACCTTTGTAGCACAATCGGTTATGGGTTGTGAGGTTGTGCTACAACTAAATGCATAGTAACAATTGGTGTTTATTTTGGGTTCCAATAGGGTTGGTTGTTACTATATATGTCACATCAATAGGTTTATCAGAATTTTGTTTGTATTATTATATTATGAGAAATAGAAACTTGTGAATTTAATAATTGATGATGGATTATTGATATATAAAAATATACCTATATTCTTAAAATATAAAAAATATAAATAACATAAATATATTATTATATTAATATATTCCTAACATACAAAAAATGATAAAAAAATATATAAATAATATATAAAAATCTTAAATAATATATAAATAATACATAAAGTAATATATATATATATATATGAATGTTTTGTACATAATCCAAATCCAATTGTGCACCATTAAATATTTAATTGTGTAATATATATAATATTAATATAATTTATATTTAATAATAAATTTACTATTATTTGAAAATAATAATAATTTTTGAAATGTACAAAATCTGATAAAATAATAATTTACGAAAAAATTGAAAATGATAATAATTTAAAATAAAAAAATAAAAAATAAATTATAATATCAAAAACATAAAAAATAAATTTTAAATTTTTTTATATATGATAATAAATGTCAAAATAAAAATGTTCAAATGGATAATTAGTATGACATATTTATTATAATATTTAAATAATATAATTTTTCCAAAAAATATTTTTATCTAATAATCTCATATTTTTATTTTATATTAAAAAAATTTAAATAAAAAAATATCACCATTAACTTGACAAAAATATTTTATATTTAATAAATGTATATATGCGAAATGGATGTCAAACTAAAGATCTTGAGAAAATAATTAATATGATGTATTTTTTTATAAAAAATGAATTTGAAATAAAAAAGTTACATGTGTTAAAAAAATTGGGTGAAAAAATTATATATTGAGTAGTTTTCTTAGGCATGATGAAAAATGAGAGAAAAAGAGGTGTAGAGAGGCTAGGTTGTGGATGTAACAAACACAACCCACAATTCCATAAACAAACACGAATTGGGTTGTGTCTCTACCCACAACCGATAGTACCCAACCACAATTGGTCGTGCCTAAACTCAATCTAAACATACAAGTTAATTATAATATATATCTATATGTCTCTAGATGTCATATTGTTTTTAAATGCTAATTTAATTACAAATAACTCTATCTTTCTTTAAATATAAATATTTTTATATTTTAGGCAGTTAGGCCACCTCCAACAATGTGTTGGAGATTGGCTTCACTATTTTTAACTTCACCAATTCGGTAATGACCTTTTCGTATGGTATACTTGGCGCAGGGTTATTCCTTGCAAACATGCCATTAGTGCTATCGCCAAGACAATTACAAATAGAGGTTTATATCTAGTTTGCCGTAGAAAAAAAAATGACACAAGCATATTTTTTACTTTAAAAATAAATGTCATTTAATGGGTGTGATCAATCAATAACTATATAAAAATAGGACAACTGGACTAATTTACATAATTGCTATTTTTCAGCCCAAAATTAGTTTTCTATTTTAGAAACTATATGTTCAATCAATTTTTTTTTTACTTTAATTTTTAAAGGCTTATAACTTTTTTCACATCAACTTTAGTTTTTACGAAAAATATATTAAATTAATTATTTTTCATGGTCTTCAATTAAATATCCATATTGCATATATAATAATAAAATGTTAATTTTTAAATATAAAATACTTTTTTTATATGTTAATTGTGGTATATTTTAATGTTTAATATATTTTTATATTGTTTGATATTTTTATTTTAAATAATTTTTATCAAAATATAATTTATATAATTGTGCCTTTTATTATAAAAATTATATTACTATTTTTATAATAATTTATTATATTATCACATTATAGATTATGCAACGCACTGAAGAAATATTAGGGTTAATTAGTGGAGGACTATTTTTGGACAATGCGATCAAAATCGGACAAGCCCTATCTCTTCGGGGTTAAAATGATTTTTACCCTTTATTTTTGTTTTCTTTTTATTGTTTGCCCAATCAACAAATTAAATCCCGAAAACAGATCTATTCCTTTTGAATTTTTAAGTCATATTATAGTCCATTTAAATAGTAAATCGAAACTCAAACTCATACCCTTGATTATGTAATTTTTTTTTTAATTTTCTAAATTTCAAATTGCATTTCCTCTCAATTTCGAAACCTCAGTTTAATCCAAACCCCAAATTGTTTGCTTTAGTGTACTAGATGTTATTTTTATTACAAAAGGAAAAAAACAATTATCCAATGGTTCTGAGAAACATGTATTGTGAGGAGATATTTTGGGTTCTGAAACCATTGATAAGAAGAAAATGATAGTCAATATGGGCTCTCACCACCCATCAATGTATGATATTCTTCGACTGATTGTTACTCTCGACGATGTAAATGTTATTGACTGTGAACCAATATTGGGTTATTTACGTAGAGGGATAGAGAAAATTGCAGAAAATCAAACTCCAGAGAAGGCGCTAGAAGGAGGCTTCCTTAACCATTTGGTTTGCTAACCACAAAAAAGGATAAATAAATCCCTAAATTTGTAATTTCGAGATATGTTGGGCCCTCTTACACAATAAAGTGATTAAATATATTTAAAAATATTTAATAAATCCAAAACTAGAAATAATTAAATCTTTTATAAATTAAATATTTAAATAAAATTAACAACACATACTAAACATTATTTAATAGCTTTAAAATTAAAAGCAAAATCTAAAAAAATTTGATAGATCTCTATACAATTATTTAAATAAAGTAGAGAAAAAAAAAATTCCAAGTTAGTAAATATTTTTCAGATTTGTTTAATAAAATCTAGAATTTAATTATTTATTTTTAAGTTATTAATAAATTTTAGAATGCACGAGGTTTCAATTTAACTTACTGTATAAATTAAAAAATAAATTTATACCTTATGTCAAAAGTACATATATAAAAAAGCAATTTTCTTTTTGCTGGTATGCTTTTTCCCGTCGCCATCCCATGTATCACCGATTCCTGGATCTGCCAACCCTAGCATCTTCGATTAACCCAAAAAAAAAATAAAAAATAAAAAATAAAAAAAATAAAATAATAATAATAATAAATAAATAAATAAATAAAATAAAATAAAAAAAGTCCCCAAACCCTAAACTGACACTTATTATAGATTATGGAAGCAATTAGGTTACAGCATGTGCTATTGGTGTTGAGTGTAAAATTATGATACAATAATTAAGACACGTTTATATGTTCTTTTACTGTAGTTTCAAAAGATACTTATAATATTTTTCTTTTTTTTTTTTTTTTCCAAAAGCATATGACTGTTTCAAAAAATGATAGTTTTTCAGATTAAATTGGCAGCCAAGCGTTCCTAACGATCTTGCTTTTTGATCTTTTGATGTCGACTTTTTCAAATGATGTTGCTTTTTTATCCTTCGATGTCGGCTCTGCGATAGCTAACATTAATTAATTTCAAGAAACAAAATTACTAATTTTTAAAGTGAAAATTTTGCTGACGAATTTGTTTTATTGGAATCTCAGGTTTAAACTCCAAAGCAACATGAAATTGATATATTATATCTTTTTAATTTAGCTGGTACCCATATATTATAGACAAATTCAAAGTGTAGGAAGAACACTTCTAAAAATAATGATATTTTGTTATAATATATGTAATATATATTAATTTGATATATTATATAGAAACAAAAATTTGAAACAAAAATTCGTTTGAGTTTCTATTTTTTGTAAGAAATAAAAATCATTAAAAATGTAGATACGTGACAATGAATTATGAAAATACATGTAAAGAATAGAAAATAATTTTCATTGTTTTTCTTTTATATTATAGAGGAATTATTAAAATATAAAATAATTTGCGAAACCTTAATATAATCTACAAGAATATTTTCTTAAAGTAATATGAAAATAAACTTAAACATCAGAAATTTCTTAACAAATAATGAGTTAAATTTATTTCAATAAATACAAATAACCTAATAAAATCAGAAAATTATTTCAAAAAATTAGAAAATAAAATAAAAATCTAAAATTGTATTTCAGTAAATGTAAAAACATAAGCATATAATATAAGAAAATTAATTAAGTAAATACAAAGCTTTTTCATACAAATTAAAAAATTACTTAATAAATACACAAAATATTTAATTATATAATTGTTTTCCATTAATTTAACATATATTCTAGAGATATTGTAAGTCTTCTTAAATTTTTAAATTTGCTCAAACAATATTATGATGAGAATATTTTCAAGATATTTATTCAAAAATATACAAAGTGTATAAATACAAGGGGAGAGTGTAGGAGACTCTCAAACGTAAACAATGTGGGACAAAAATAAATACAAATACACATATATGCTCCCAATACTCCTAATATATTATATTCTTATATTTTTAAAATAATGTTCCAATTTTATTAATTTATTTTATGATATATTAGAAAATCATGCTTTATTTTTCAATTTTGAATAATTTACATGTTGTATTAGTTTGCTTCATATTTATTGAAAACTTCATTTTTATCCTGAGTAAAATGCGGACGACTTTTCAGACCATATATATATGTGTGTTATTATATATATCATAATTATTAATAAATAAGTCTTTTAGATTATTCTTAGATTACATTTAGAGGGAAGAATTTGAAAATCAAAATGATTTTAAATAAATTGATTTTAATCCTCTGTGTTGCAAAAATCTACTCCTTCTAATTTTTTTGCTTGAATATTTGAATTAAAAAAAAAATACGTCTTTGTTGGTGTATGTGAGAAAGTGTAATGCATGCAGTCTGTAGTGTGAGTTAACTTAATATGTGCAGTTCGAATGTAACATGTGTATATATTAACATATGATTATACATGAGAGATTTGTAATAAATTTTAAAATAACTTGATTCTAGAAAATATTTTAAAGAGTAGATAACAACACTAATGTGAAGCTACGCTACATATACATATGGAGAATAATTATACTACTTTATTCGTCCAAAAAAAAATAATATCCTTTTAAAAAAAATAAAAATCGCACTTATACAATTTTTTTGTTTGTTAATTTGAATTATCCTATCATATATACTTAGTTTGTTAAATAAAAAAAAAAGTAAAAATATAACTAATTACACTTTTTGTAATTTTTATAAGTTTTTTACCATCTTTATATTTTACTATTTTCTAATATTTTTCAATATTACATTTTATTGATTTTTATAATTTTGTTAGCGATCATGTCGGGAGTTATGTGTAGCGGTGGTTGAAAGGACACAAAATTGAAACGTCACGTTAATATTTAGTGTTGGATGTGGCAACGGGAAAACAGGCGAATAGCAATATATAACAGGTGTCACAGATAACTTCACAGGGGATACATGTTTTTTTTCTGCTGAAAAAAGGTTTTGGACAGTACAACCCCAACTATGAATGCACCACACCTTTTTCCACCTGTACTAAACTAACTAAACTTTCTGTGCGGGGCATTTATTTTGTCTCAGACCTCTGATTTATACATATACCCGACGAAATCAATGCATGTGCCCTGACTATGTGAGCCCGTTTATATCTCTACTTATTCACTTATTTTTTAATTAACTTTTTCAATAGTAAAAAATGTATAAATAGTAAAATTCAGTATTTAAAAAGAAAATATATCTATATATACATAATTTTTTGGGGTGGAGAAAGTAGTAAATTCCCATCAGAAAAACCATAGACAATAATAACATATGACTATTATTAAAATTTCAACTCGATAATTTGATATTAAAAATAACTCATTTTTTAAATGGTGATATTCGGACAAATACCTTAAAAAGCTTGTTAGTTTGCAAAAGCGGTAAGTCTTGCAAACTTTAGAAAAATGCCACAAATATGCTACATAGAATCATGATTTAGGGTATGTTTGGATTTGGTTGGGCGAGATCGATTGTGGGTTGTGCCACAACCTAGTTCGTTTTTGTTCTACACCTCGTTTTCCTCCATCATATCTCATCATTTCCAAAAAAACTATTCAATATATAATTTTTTTTACCAAACCCTAACATCTATGATTGGATTCAAAAAAGCGAGCAATTTGCCCAAGAAAAAACTACTCGAATAAAAGGGAGAATTCCTTTTGCTCCAATGAGTGCTACTGAAACTGCTCGGCTTTAGTTGCTTTCTATTCGCCGGTTGTTTCAGATCTTGCAAGCCGCTGGCTGATCAAGGGAACCAAACTAGTCGATTAGTCCGCTTCGCCTTGTTGGTAGGGTAGTCGCTCAGGTTCGGATGTTAGCCTCACACTCATACAACGCCGCCTCTCAATGATTGAATCCAAAATCGCTGCAATTACATTAAAATACAAACTACACGAAATGATCAATTTAGTGATAAAAAAAATAGACAAGAAAATGTGAGACACGTTGAAATTAAAAAAAAAAAAAAGAAAAAAAGAAAAAAAAGAAGAAGATATCTATTAATTGAGTAAAGTTAAAGAGTGACATGTGTGGCACTGCATCAAACTCTTTTTAGCAATATAGAAGTAGAGGTGGCAAATCAATCAAACCCCATCTCTACAGTATATAAGTACAATTATTATTACTTTGTGTTTAAAGTTTGTTTCATAATATAAAACCTTCATGGACTCTATATATTGCCCATACATATAAAATATTATCTTTTAAATATTTTATTATTTAATAAAATATTAGATGTCTCCTCCGTTGGAGGATGCATATCATAACTTATAGCGACTTATACCTGTTTGAGTAACTACGATTTTAGGTTTGCATTTGCATGATTTGTTTTATTATGATAACATAATAAAAAATTATTATTTATAAAAATATAATTATGTAATTTTATACAGTTGAAATGATATTAAATATTTTAATGGTTATTTTTGTGTATTAAAATTAATAATATTATTATGAACTGTCAAAATTATAATTAGTGCTCTAAAAATATGGGTGATAAATTATGTTATTATTTTCTGCTTGAATAATATTATTGTATTTTGTGTCGTTTATTTTATTATAGTAAAAATATAAAATATGTGTAATTTGAACTCAATCTAAAATTCTGATTATCCAGTTGATTACAATATTGTAATTGTTCTGTTGTGTTTTATCGTATTTATTTCATTTTGGTATCAAGATGTAAATAATATCAAGATGTAAATAATATTATGTTTGTGTCATGTTATCATACGTTGTTAGAAATCTTCACTCCTATATAAGAAGTAAATAATCTTATGAAATTATATATATTTTAAAATAAAATACATAAATTAATGTAGAATATATTTTTTAACAGAGAAAACTTAATTAATAAACACTTAAATAGATTACAAAATTTTCACTTTGGCCAATAAATAAAATTGATTAATAATAAATAACCAACATAGTCAAGATCAACACATGAACAAAAAATAACAATTTTATTAATTAACAAAACATATACAGACAAGATTAATAATAAAATTGTGTCATTTAAAATATTGGTGATAATATTTCATTAATATAATATCGACTTAATGTTGTTAAAGAAAAGAAAACAATATGTTATTGAAGACCAAATATACAAATTTGGAGAAAGTAAAGGTCAACTTTCCTTAAACAGTTATTTATTTTTATTTAGCCCAAAATACAAAATCACCTAATATAAGTCTTATATATCTAGGATATGTGGAGGAACTCAAAAATATATTTAAATAATTAAAATAATGAAAATTCAACATATTAGTAGAATATTGACAGCCATAATAAAATTCAATAATAATTAACTTGTTCAGTTAAATACGTACATATTCATACTTATAAATCAAAATAACCTAAAAATATAAATACATAAATTACCCCAAAATTTGTACTAAATCAAACCATACAATTCCATAAAATTAATTTCACAACCTTCAGTCATATGTATTTGACCAAAATGCTAATACAAATAGTGGGCAACCAAACTAATGTTAGAAAATTGATTTATTAAATATATCTCAAACTTATTTTAACCAATTTTTTAACTGGTTAAATATTTAGTGTTAGAGGAATTAAATAGTGTATAACTAATTTACGTTTCGAGTAAAAAATTTTAGTGGGTTGAGTTTCTCAAAATTAATTTTCGATGAGTAAGAAAAGTAATGCTCAAAGCTTATGATATAATTAAATATCTTTCATCGGCGGGTGACCAAATGGGGCCATACATGCGCATGCTTGACTAGGGCTTGGACTCGGCCTCGGCCGTGGTCTGTGCCCTTGGGCTTCGGGCTTTGTCGGTTCGATTCAGTAGAGTCAAGTTTTATCCGCACGCACTTGGACAAGTGGACGTCTAGGTTCATGTAATGGTTAGGAGTTAAGCTCCTAAAGTTATGAGTGTCGTATGAGGGTAACCTCCGGGAGTTACTTCTCCCGCACGCACCAGGACAGGTGGATACCCGCACGCACTTGGACAAGTTTATGTAACTGTGAGGAGTTAATATCCTGAAGTTATGAACGCCATATTTTGATAGTAACCTTAGGGAGTTACTTTTTCCGCACGCAACTGGACACGTGGGTGTTCAGGTTCATTGTAACTGTCAGAAATTAATGAACATCATAACGGCCCAGGGGTAACCTTTGAGAGTTGTTCTCGGAGGTTTGAATGCCCACTAACTTCATTAATTTGGAGACTTTAATCTCCGGCTGGATTTAATGCCTATATATAGGACCATATTTGTATGCAAAAACAACACCCGAAAATCATGCATCAATATTTTGAAAAACAAGCATTCTATTGTGCATCCAGATCTCACTTAGTTCTAGTTATTTAGAGCTTCTGGTCTAATGGTGTTACTACCTAAAAGACATAAATCGTTTTATATTTTGGAACGATACGTCAAACTGTGAGCAATAGTTTGAACGTATTCATTTTGCGGAGAGAGGTCTTTTTCGACTCGATTTCAAACCATCCATTTTCGATCCAGTTCCGGTGTCCCAAAGTCAAGAAGTTAAAGAACATCCATTCTTCATTGCCTTAATGATTCGAGAAATAGAGGAGCAATTTTTTTTAATTATTTTTCTTTTTTTATACTCTTGTAAGCCATTGTTTGGTGTTATAACCGGCCAATCCATATTTATGTCAATATATATATGTACAAAACTCATTCATCTGTAAACATCTATAGTGTAAAAGTAAGATTAAATAGTAACAAGTAATGTTGGTATCGGGATAAAATAAAGCAGGATGCGTATATAAACATCAAATCAATAATTTAATGATATTATTTATATTATCTTATTGTGAAAATTGATAGGTAATGATTGATTGAATAGTAATTAATATTTTGTTGAAACCGATTATCTTATTTTATTGTTAAAAGTTATGTAAGATAATGATTAACATCGTTAATAAAATTTATAAAAAATGATATGATATTGAGTAAAAGGAATTAATGCATTTCTTATTTATATTTTATAATAAAATATTATGTTGGATGGCCTTATCAATGCATATAGAAAAGACTCCATCCAGACACGTTAATAGCGATGTATATCTACATGAGTAATTGTCTTTTTTATAAATGTGAACACTAGACAAATAATACTAGGCTTTTTTTTTTTTAGGACAAAGAAAAAAGAAGAAAAAACTAATAATAATAATTTAAAAAAAAAAAGAAAAAAAAAACAGAAAGAACGTTGGCCCTTGACTCATAGCACGCCTTCCTTTAATAATAATTATAAATATCTGGTCACCGTGAACACTGTAATATTATTATTATTTTTATTAATGTTCACATACACGTTTTCACATTCATTTTATTTATTATCTTAGCTTTCCAGTGATGTTACGTTTATCATTAATTGACACCGCAACAAATAAGGTCTCCTGATTATTGTTAGGTTTGTTCATTAACTTATATTATTTTCACATTTTTCTTTATTGGTCTATCAATAAATCGATAAAATATATGTTTATTTAGTGAGTTGATTTTATTAAACTATTATAATTTTTATTTTAAAATACAAAAAGATATTTGTTTAATCAACGCATTTTTTCCATTATATTATAAATTTTGGCACAACAATTTCTAACATAGTAAAAAGAGTATGAATTTAAGTAATTTTGATAAATAAGTAAAATATATTAATGCGTAATAAATAAGAAGGCCTTCATTTAGTGCTAAATTCAATTCTCTGACTGAAAAAAATAAAAAAATAATAGAGACCATTAAATACACTAATTTCACACCACACAGTCCTAGATAGTTATAGCGACTTCCCTTCCTGGGAATTCAACGAGTTTACACTGCAAATATTAGTATTATTCATTTTCAATATTTATCTTTTGTTTCTTTCGATTTGACTTATAATCATGAATGATGGATCAAAATCTGACGATTCCTGGCAGTTGACAAACGTAAACCAGTTATAATCAAGCTAATTAAATATTAATGAATTAATATAGTAACAATAATAATAGTAAAGATTAAATTTGTTTTAAATATTGTTGTATTTATATAATAATGATAAAAAAATACTAACAACAACAGATTTATTAATTTTTTTTTAAAATTGATAACAACTTTATTAAGATACTTTGTTTTATAAAAAAATTAAATTAAATTCTCTATTAATTACCACGATCATAACTCTAAAATAAAGAATTTTGTGATAAAGGAATATTTGTTTATTCTTGATCCAATCCCCACCTCACACCCACCTTTTATCCTCCAGGATCTAGAATCTACTCGGAACATCAGTTCTAAAATAGATTTTTCTTTAATTTTGTCTTTTATATCTTCATTTTAGGTAGCCAAGGGGTGAAGTGTTGAAATCGTATATGTTTAGGGGCCAAAAGTAAACAACGTAAAATATATTTCCCAACTTTTTTTTTTTTTTTTGTGTGTGTGTGTGGGGGTGGGGGGGGGGGGGGCAGGTAATAAAAGTGATGTAGGTCATAGTGCGACAGATAAGTACGTGAGAATGAAATCACGTGACTGGAGAAGTGTCGTTGTTCCTTCTTCATAAACCATATTTGAGCATGTTTTCATCCTGAAATTTTCACCTTCCTATGTTGTTTCGCATTGACTTTAGCTGAAGAGGATCAGCTTTGTCTTCGTCTGGTATATATAAGAGTGAGCTCCAACTAATTGTTGCCTCCAGGCCAACTCTACTCCAGAGAGAGAGAGACTGAGACAGAAAAGAGAAAAAGGAGAGAAAATGGTGAGGCCACCTTCTGTTGACAGTAATGGAATGAAGAAGGGTGCTTGGAGTGAAGAAGAAGATAACAAGTTGAGGGCTTATGTTCTCAGATATGGCCACTGGAACTGGAGATTGTTACCCAAGTTTGCTGGTAATCAAGAAAGAACCTATTCTTTTTTTCTGGAAATTGGAGTTGAATTTAAAAATATTTGGAAATTATTGTTATTTTCCTGAATCTATATATATATATATATATATATATATATAACTGACTAATTAAACTTGCAATTTCTTGATTTATTAGGGTTGGCAAGATGTGGGAAGAGTTGCAGGCTTCGGTGGGTCAATTACTTGAAACCAGGCCTCAAAAGGGGGGATTTCACCAAGGAAGAAGAGGATATTGTCATCAAAATGCATGCCCTACTTGGAAACAAGTAAGATACATACATATATGTCAATTTTCTCTTAATTTAGATCATAAACCTAATCACTTCTCATTTTTGGGATCAATTGTTTGCCTTGATCAGGTGGTCTGCCATTGCAGCAAAGCTGCACGGAAGAACCGACAACGAAATCAAGAACTTCTACCACACGCGCATAGAGAAACACCGGAAGAAAAATCCATCTGCCAAGAAGGATAAACAACATGATTCGTGTAGTGAAGCTTCATCTCATGAAAATCAGGTTTTGGATGGAGGGAAAGGTTTTGAATTTTCCGAATATCAGAAAACTCACGTAGAATCCGCCTTTTCAGAAGCTACTTCCACTAACAAACTTCAAGAATCCACACTATCATCTGATCATACACAATCCCAGGAGGATTTACGGCCTGATATGCTTCAGATGGATACAAATTACAGTCAAATTGATAGCTTCCCACCATTGATAGTGGATGACTTCTTCAATCCTGAGCTTCATTACACAGACTTATCAAGCCCAGGCTCTTCGTATATGAGTGCACTCGACTGGATTGCAGATGATGATCATCATAGTAATATATCTTCTTCATCGAATGCTTGTTCGTATTATCAAAGTGAAAGTCCATCGGGCGTTTACGATCCTTTGTTTCAGTGCTTTGATTATGGAATGGACTTGTTTAGTTAGCAATATAAAGTGAGGATAATAAGATGCTGTTGTGTATAATGGTTGCATCACGTAGAAGTTTTTGTTGTGCGTAGTTCATGTACTATATATATAATGAATAAAGAATAATGAACTACGATCGACTTGTATTTGGATTAAAGAATTTGAATTCGCTAAGAGAAATTTTAATCTAATATAGTATGTCAAGTTAGTACTCCTTATGCATATGGGGTTTCAAATTCATAATCAACTTATAATTAAATTAAAAAATTAAGGTTATGTGATTCTTCCTTTTCTTCTTGGAGCCAGCGGCATTTTCCATTTAATTTTTGTAATTTTCTTAATTTTACTTTACTTTTTTATTTTATGTAATTTTCTGTTTTCTCTATCTTATATGGATTTTATTTTTCTGTTTTTCATTTTTAGTAATTTTCTTTAACTTTCATTCCTTTTATTTTTGTACTGATTGGATTTTCTTTTTCAGGCTTCATTTTTCTGTGATTTTCTTTAGTTTTTTGCTTTTCATTTATTTTTTAAGGATTTTATTTGTATTTATGAATTATATGTAATTTTAAGAATTTATAGTACTTTATGAACAAATTTTAAATTATTTTATATTCTTAGCAGGTTTTTGTATCTTCATAAAGCACTTTTTTATTTATTTATTTTGTAATTTAAAAATATTTATAGGAATTTGTGTAGTTTTTAAGAATTTATTTTGAGTAATCTGGTATCCAATGTGTGTTCCACATTAGGGCGCCCCCCCTGGAGCTCCAATGGCACATCACCAGGACTCGCTAGAAATCCTAACTTTGGGGGTCACGTAACACATCCATGCAATTTCCTAACTAATTTCTCAATTTGAACATTTTAGGACTAAATGTGAGCAATTCTATGACTTGTGGGATCAAATTTAAAAGAAAAAAGAATGGGATATTTTGTGGAAGACCATAAAATCATATGGTAGAAGAGTTATTTTTTTTTGGGTTTGGATCCTCTATTTTCATTTTATTTTTTATCGTTTGTTTCAAAATATTTAGTATACAATTATATATTAATTAATAATATCATTATATACATATATTGTATGGTCATTATTTTGCATAGAAGATAAAACACACAATACAATAGAACATCTCAATCCCTTTTTCCTAGCTTCATTACTTATTGGAGATAGCACATAGAACATTTGTTGAAAATAACTACTATTCCTCTCTTGAATCACAAATTGAATATGTAGTTATTTTTTATAAATAAAATATAGGATTAAATCAAATTAAATACTAATTATAACAAATGAAAAAATATCTATTTTTAAAAGTGATCTTGTAATATGTATACTATTTACTTATTATAGTGCACATAAGAGCACATCAATTTTATTTAGGACACGTAATGTATTGATCGAGCATCATGAGTTCGAGAGCTACCCAAAGTGATCTTTCGATCAGAATCTTGTACTGGTCATACTCGCAAATCTTAGCCATATTTATGTATGATATTATCAGTATACCTTACATATTGTGCGGTTTTACCGTGAGTTTTGAAAATAAGAAATCATATATATATATATATCTATATATATCAAACATTTTGTTTATAGAATCATGTCGTCTAAACGAACCTCATGTAACATTTAACTTTCATTATGTCAACGCATATCCAACACATAATAATCATTTCATATATTGGGCTAATTCACATGTCATATCATAAAATTTTAAATACGTAAGCACCATAAAACAATTATTCAACAATACCCGTACATATTATAAAATTATAGAACATATTATAGACTATTGCCATATAATTAGGCACATTTCTCTATAAGGTTATTTAACAAACCACAACACATGATTTAGTGTGATAGTATCACCCACCTCAAAGACGAGCATTGATCTTTACTTTTCATAAAGATTGTTGTTTGCTATTTTATTTCACTTAAAATACGACTCACAAGTGCACAAGGTAAATTATAGTAAAATATGGTGAGAACAAATATCGTATCCACAACGATTGTATATAATAAATTCAACTAAGTATTCCCTTATGAGACTATCATTTATCTGAAGAATCAATTTGGAATAGGTTTGGTAAAACAAAATAAACAAATAAAGAAGTAGAAATGAATATCGAATCATATTCAAACATCTAAAGAAATTCAGAGATTGTATAGATTCTAGGGACACGCATTCAGATGGTTCATATGAGTTCCTTTAACGTATCAAGCCATATTTAATTCCTATATTTGTAGGAGAATCACTAATATATCTTGATCTTCTTTTCTGAGTTAGATCTAAATGTAGATTAGATAACACTTATCATTCTCAAGATATTATCTAACTCCCAAACGTGCTTAGGATCTATTCTCATCATAATACTTACCAATCTCCCGATCTAGCAAGTGTTATGTTATGCATTTCTAATCCGTTAATCAATTACTCCCTCCTAGGCAGTAATGGATTAACTACACATATGCAATTAGTCTCCACATAATTTCATACGACATTCAAATTAAGAAAGCATAAACAAATATAGGAAGAAAAATAATATCATAAAAGAAAAAACATATGAACCCATAAATCATGCACTCCTTAGAATCACTAGATGTTAGCCACACATATTCAATACATAATCCATGGGAAACATATTGATAATTATGGCTAACATAAAAAGAACAAAAGAAAACAAGACTATTGAAGCCCAACCGATCTTTGTTTTCTCTCTCTCTAATACTTGGTTGGTTGATCCTCCTTTGTATCCTTGTTTATAACCCTATAATTTGTTGTATATTGTGTTGTCTGATCTCTATAATCTGATGTAGCTCTCTTTTTATAGACAATCACTAGAGTTTTGATAGGTTCCGTATCTCTGATTGGAATGAGAATATATGGCCGAATCACACTAAATCTAGAAGATATGCCCTAATCATACCAAATCGCGATAATTAAGATCATATAACGAGAATAAACACGGTTCATGTGACTTGAGACGTGGTCTATACATCCTTAATTATCTATTTTTCTATCAAAACTTCAACAAACACGTGACGTAACAAAATATAACAAAATTATGATGAACTCGTCACTTAAGTACATGCAATTGCCTATAAAAATATACATAATAACCCCAAAATATATGGGGGGGAAATATGAATTTGAACTGTAGAAACTAAACTTATATTAAGGTATCATATAAACATCTCGTATATTTCTTAGAAGAATTGCTATAAATTTTGGATCTTTGAAATCGAAATACCTGAATTTGTAAATTTTGCACAGCCGTAGAAAATATCTTAACTTATAAGCTATGAACTAGAGTGACTTGAAACTTTTATGGAAGATAAATAACACTTACAAAATGTCATATTCAAATTCAAGAGATTTGGATAGCTATAACCTTATATTCTAAATTTTCAAATCAGAATGTAGGACTTTATAAATCTGGATATGAAGTGATATAAAATTCTTATAAAATAAAATAGATATCCAATTGGACTGAAATTTCAACTGCGGCATGAAATCATTGAAAAGAAAGATATACTAAACTTTCATAAAATTTGGAGATGTAAAAATAGGAATTTTGAATTTTCAAAATAAGAATACCAAAGATTGAAAAAAAGGAGAAATGATGACAGCTCAACTGTCAAACACTAGATTGACCTACCCTAATTTTCTTTACTTTGAGATGCAAGTAAAAGAATAGTAACCCTTAATTACTTCTCTTATTCGTTGTATATATATACAGTCTTGTTATCCTATTGGGCTCGGGCTTCGAAACTTGAACTTTTAATATTAAATCTGCTTCTATTAAGCCTAATTATAACTTAATAGATTTAAATCATAATCCAATGTTAATTAAATAATTTAAGCATACTTTTGCTCAATTTTATTCCACATAAAAATTGTAAAATCATAAAAATAATCTAATTGCAAAAATTCATACATTGCATATAAAATCATTGAATGATCTTATAAATTCATGAAATCATAAAACATAATAAATAATAACACTTCATAATATCAAATTTCCTTTTATTAATTCAATTTAGTTAATTATACATAAATCATGAAAATCAAAATCTTTTAATTGCATTCATAATCATGAAAATTTCTATTGAATCACTTAATCATGCTCTAATTTCAATCCACACCTAAAATCATAATTATATCAATTAGAATATTTCATTACAAAGTTATAAGAATTCTCATAAAATTTTATAATCGTAAATTAATCTTTTCGTAGCTCAAATCATGAATTTGTACATAAAATCATGGGAATTTGAATATAAAACTGTCATACTTAATATATATGTCATGTCATAAGATTATTTAATAAATAATAGCGATTTAAGTCATATAATTCTTACATGAAATCTTAGAAAAACTTTCATATAATGATATCTAAAATCATAATCATTAATACTTTTTATAAAAACAATTTTACTAATGAAATAAAAATTCAAGTTATCACAAATATAAAAAATATATACTTTTAAAAGTGATTAATTTGTATATGATAAACACATCTGTAGTTGTATTCTTCTTAACATATGTCAATTAATTGAACAACACGCAACTAATAAAAATAATTTGAATGATCATATTAGAAGATCAGTTTTTTAAAAAATAATCTCATATTTTTCATTAAAATAATTAATTAATTTTTTTATTAATTAATCATATTTATACTTATGTTGGTATAGATATAGATTTACTTATTAATAGATGTAATATTAAAAAATAAAATAAAATAAATTGATTAATCGTATGTAAAAAATTAAAATTATCTAATAATATTATTATAAGAAAATTATATAACTACTTTTATTTACAACTCACACTCTAAAGAAATAGTCCAACCCACAATAAATAATCAAATCTAACCTAACTAATATATTAATAATTAATTTATTTTGTAAAGTAATTGAAATTTTTAAATAACATAGTAATAAATAATCGAATATCACCTAAATAATACATTAATAAATATATTTTTTAATATATGCATTATGGCGTCAAATTGAAGATCTTGAAGAGATGAGTATTTTAATATATTGCATGTAAAAATGGATTAGAAACGAAAAAATATTTGTATTTAAAAATATTAAAAAAAAAGGAAAAAGAAAAAACAAACCAATAGGATTGTGCACAGCAAGTGTATAAATAGAAGAAATAAATTGTGTTTTACAATTTTAACCTCCATTTGTTTTAGTGTATTTACATATATATATATATATATATAAATTTTAGTGAGCTGAAAGTTTTGTATCGAGTTCGAGAACATTCTAAAATTCATTTCGAAATATTATGCAGTTTATAATTTAATAAAAATAAACTTTAAGAGAATGACTGCAATATAAATTTAAAACGAAAAAACAAATTACATAATATTTATATAAAAATAATTGATATAAATGACTATTATGTATATATCTATAATAATAATACTATAATTTTATTATATATTATTAATAAAATAAAATATATTTTATTTTGTGCATAGTATGAGAATTCATCTAGTAGTAGTAATAATAATAAATTATTATTATTATTATTATTATTATTATTATTATTATTATTATTATTATTATTATTATTATTATATAGATAGATAGATTATTTAAGTCTTACATAAATAAATTGCAATAACCCATGTGCACTGTATAATTCAATCAGGACTCATATATTATTATTTGTTTAACTAAAAGATACTACGTATTCACTTGAAAAATATCACTTGTTACCCTAAAATATACTATTAATTCATTAATCACTCCAAACAATATTACTTATTACCTTAAATTGTTATTTAAAAATATTACTAAAATATACCTAAAATATATTGTTTATTGAATTGCACACCTTGCACCAAATGTTGTCCACTTACTTTAAACTAGAAAGGTAGAATTCTACATCAACTCCTCATACCAATATTACTACTCTTTGATAAGTTTTAATTCATACATTTAAATATATACCATCGAATGCACACCATATATACACACTAGTATATATATAAAACTAAGGTGGCATTTTTTATTTTTTATTTATTATTTATTTCTCTTATTATTTGAGTTACCAATAATAAAGAAAAAATAAATGAAATACAACTCAGCCTACAATGAATCACGTAGAAATTTAAACACACGACAAAAAACCTTTATGACTTTAAACACATAAAATGCACCTGCGAATTATTCCATGAAAGCACTCGTTGTTCCAACGGCAAACTCAAGGTTCAAACAAAAACCAACCAAGACGACAATAATCTTTTGTCCGACATACATAAAAAGACTAAAATACCCCGCTCCCTCCCTCACTCCCCACCCAATCTCACACACACATTTGTCTAAATTTTGATGCCAAGCTAGTGTCCCTCTCAATCAGACCAGCGCAGAATGACTGTGTACACAACTCACTGATGAGCCTGGGAAAGCTGTGGTGAGTTATTAGTGTCCAAACCTTCCATCTTTTGATTGCTCTATGAGCCTGAAGAGCGCAAATCGAGCACGTTGGCCAGACTTCATGAGCCCGACTGGGCCAGCTCCCCGTAACCTTCTACTTCTATCTCTTCCATCAAATCATAACAATGCTGCAACTTCTCCTGCAACGATAATAGAATTACCATCGAGATTTTCTTCAGGAAAAAGTATTCAAGACAACAAATTTTTTTCGTGCAAATTATTTGTGTAAGCTAAAAAAAAATTTGAAAATTACCTTATTGGCATATGAACAGCTGCCAATGGCATCTCTGAAAGATGGAAACTGATTCGGAAACAGTTCAAAAGATGCAGAGAGAAGGGCCGAGGCGGCAATAATGGAGGGTTTGAACTCCAGTAGTTTGATATCTATGAAGTAAAAATTAAACCCCTTATTGAAATCTATTTGTAACATAATAATTAATGATTAATTTAATCTTGAAACTAACCATTCTGAGCTAAAAATATGAACTCAGTGGCCCTGTCTTTTAATGCTTGAGTCGATGGACTGTCGTTCGGATTGAAAAATGAGATGAAATAATCAGTGAAGGAAAATGGATTGACAGAGCGCATTCGCCATTTTAGAGCTCCAAGAATCAGCAACTCCATTCTTTCGATCACCAGAGAATTAAACACAAAGCCGCCATGGCGCTGCTCATCAGACAAAAAAGTAAGCAAAATGCAGCAATAGTTTTTATAATCTTGGAACATAAAACTCACACACATACATGTGTGTGTGTGTTTGTTTTAAGGTATATGTTGAAGCATTTACCATAAGATCAGAAACAGAGAACTCTTTCTTCCTCATTTTCAATGCTAATGAAATGCAAGAAATTGCAACCAACTTGAAAACCCATGGCCTCCCTTCCTGCATCGAATTATATATATATTATAACTTTATTAACATCGAAAAGTAT
This sequence comes from Caryopteris x clandonensis, assembly GCA_028749325.2. Classification (NCBI taxonomy): domain Eukaryota; kingdom Viridiplantae; phylum Streptophyta; class Magnoliopsida; order Lamiales; family Lamiaceae; genus Caryopteris; species Caryopteris x clandonensis. The sequence continues at coordinate 2,731,045 of JAPYKT020000012.1, forward strand.
CTAAAGTTCATAACCATTTCATCTATAAACACATCAAAGATGAACAAAAAGAATCAATGAATTAGATTGGTATAAAATGTACGGGTATGGAACGAGTGGAGAGGAAACGATCCATGTAATTAACGGCAAGATAGGACGAGAAGGGATCGAATTCACGAGTATGATGGAAGATTGAAGACACAATTTTGCGACGAACAGAGACGTTGCAACCAGCAGAAATGAGGGTTTGGATGTAAGCTTCAGTGAGCATGTGATGATTCTCAGTATGAAAGAGTGACAAGAATTTGTCATTTGAATGTGGCAATGGATTTTCAAGATCATACTCCATTGATACACAACGTTAATTTTTGTTTCCCTTTTTTGTCAAAATGATTTCGTATCACTACATCTCACTATTATATAGTGTAGATGGATTGTGTTTGGGGGTGGGGAGAGGGGAGAGGGGAGAGGCGGGTTGGTGAATATGGCAAGAGAGAGTTGGCTGTCCTGTTTTCACTATTCACTCCCCTTTTTTGCCAATTCATTGGGAATGAAAAAGATTTCTTGTTTCTTTTATGTGGGGCTCCTTTTCATTTCTTTGGATTATTCTCTTATAAATACCCCCGACTTTACAAATATTAGCACAATGTTTGATAAAGAATCAATTGGGAATTATTAAAGAGTTATGCTATAAATGTTAAAATTGTGAAGTGTTAGGCACAATATTTCATAAAGTATTCAACTGAGCGGTGTCATGTGTCATATAATTTGTATGTAAATGAATGAATTGTTAGATGGTAACAATCAACAATGAACAATAATTAAGTAAAAATGAAAAAAGAGTTGAACATTAAATTGGGTGAGAGTTGGAAATTGTGGTACAATGGGCCATATTGAATCATTATTTTTACGGTCAGACTTATGTCACAGAATAAATATCTTCTCATACTATTCTTCATATTTTTGAACTAGAATCATGTAAATTGAAATACAATTTATGACCCTTGTATTGACATAACTACTTCACTACGCATTATCTATACCTAGAAAACATATGGTCTTTCCTTTTATATCATAATATATTGCCATTATAAGGAAAAGAGAATAAGGAATTTATTGTGTTAGTCTTCTATAACACAATTTATATTCCTGCAAAAATATGTATATTCATCCCACAAAATATATTATTAAAAAAATTGCTGAAAATTTATTGTTAGAAAAATTTATATTTAATTTTTTATAATGTCAAACACATTTATAGCATGATTTAATGCTCCCAATTTTTCTATGTAAAAGTTTAAAGCAACAGCTAATAAAATAGTGAACATTTACTTCTAACCCCTCTATATTTTTTTAGAAAAATAATTTTTGTTCCTCGAATACTTTATTGTGTGTTTACATTTAATAATTTCAAGTTTTGAATTTTATATGTTGATTGCAATTTTAAATTTATACTATACTCATTTTTATAAATTGGTATTAAAAAAGAAAGTAGATTGTTTTCCATTATATATGAGATCAATAAGTTGCAACTAAATTATTTTCCAATCTTTATGGCCACAAAATAAAAGATATTATATTATAAAATATGAAACTAATTACTCATTTTGACCAAATAGAATTATGTTTCACAAATATATATATATATATACACACACATATATATATCTATATATATATATATATATATATTTTTTTTTTTTTTTTGGTGACCAAGTTGAAGGTGTAACTTTTTAGAATTCATTAAACTTCGGTGATGCCTCTTTGTTTAATTGTAAGTATGTCTTTTCAATCAACATTTGACTTATAAGCAACATTGTATTAAGATATTATTGAAATTATAACTAATAACTAAGTTTAAATCGTGAAACATAATTATTTACTTGAAATAAAAAGGTTTTTGAAACAAGAATCTTTCCGCTAACTTTTTGTTACTTTTATTCTAAAATTATTTGTAATTTCTCAAAGATTATTTTTACTTTTGAAAGTTTTATTTAATTTTCAAATTTTGAAATAATTATTTTAATTTTTTGCACTTAGTATTCCTCACTCCCGACCCGATGCAAAAGTTATTTTTTATTTTTTTTTTACAACACCAAAAATAATAATTTTAAATGTAGTGTGACCAATATTTGGTATGGAATTCAAATACCAGAATAAAATTATCCAATATCAGCATCGTTCCCATCCATTGTTATACCTACTACCAGATCAACAGACTAAAGAAAAAATTAAATTAGAATGAAAGATTCATTTCAAATTATATAATATTTGTTTTTAAATTAAAGTCTTAACATATTTTAGGTCAAAATGTTTCATCACTAAAGTGTTGGTCGCTAAAATATAAACACAATTTTTTATGTTTTTAAATTTAGTGATAGATTTTTCGTTTCTAATATGAAATTAAACACAAAATTAACTAATTAAATAGATGGATCATGCTCGTCTGTAACAGTTGGTTGTTAATTCTTCACAAATTGAAGACTAATAATGTAAAAGGTTTTATACCACTTTCTATCACTATTTTGTTTTTATTTCATTATTATTTAGTGTCGATATAATCGATTACTAATATTCATCTTTAATATAATTATTCCTCTTTTTTTTTTTCTTTTTTTTTTGTGGGTATTAACGTCATTTGCCCCCTAAATTAGTTAAGATAATAGTTTTTTTCTTAAAAGAGTTGAGATATTAATCCATACAAAGTGAATAATTGTACTACACAGGTGTGGATGTGTATCTATGAACTATCAATTGAACACTGGCACCCATCAGTGAATCTGGAAATAGCGCGATCTATCGGAACTCCTATTCAGATTGACGAGGGCTCTATCAATGGTTCAGTCGGGTATCTTGCGGATATTGAGCTTACCAAACCAGTCGAGTATAATATCATGGTGGAAACAACAGGTGTTCGCTATTTTATTTCACTTAAAATATGACTCGCAAGTGCACGAGTTTATTTATAGTAAAATGTATCATATCCACAGGGACTGTATATAGTAAATTCAACTAAGTATTCGTTTGTGATACTATCTTTTATCTAAAGAACCAATTTGGGATTGGTTTTGGTAAAACAAAGTAGATCATCTTTTTCGAGTTAAATCTAATTGTAGATTAGATTACACTGATTATTCTCAAGATATTATCTAACTCCCAATTGTGCCTAGGATATTATGCATTCATAATCCGTTAACCAATTACTCCCTCCCGGGCGGTAATGATGTCTATAATCTGATGTAGCTCCTCATTTTATAGACAATTACTAGGGTTTTGATAGTCTCGGTATATCTGATTGGAATGGGAAGATATGCCCGAATCATACAAAATCTAGAAGATATACCCGAATCACACCAAATCAAGAAGATATGCCTGAATCACACCAAGTCGCGACAGTTAAGATCATATCAAGAGGATAAGCACGGTCCATGTGACTTGAGACGTAGTCTATACATCCTTAATTATTTGTTTTTCTGTCAAAACTTCAACAAACACGTGACGTAACAAAATATAACAAAATCATGATGAACTCGTCACTTAGGTACATGAAATTGCCTAAAAACTTATACATAATAACCCCGAATTGCACGTAAATCCTATGTTTATCAATATATATATGAAGCAGTCGCTGATCAGTTCTTAGACGTAATTTTTTATTGCAGTCGTGAGTGTTTTTTATGAAGATATTCAAATATAATTTTTTATTTTTTTATTATTTAATTAAAAAGGTTATAATTATTCAAAATAGAGTATTTTATAAAAAATAAAAATTAAATTTATGCAGAATATATTTAAAAGATTTGGGGAATGCGAATAGCTGGACCCCAAATGTTTATTGTATGTTTACATTTGTTATCAACTTACTATGCCTTATTATAAAATGCCAATACAAATAAGGTATGACCCAACAAGTATATTAAACAACCAATCCATATATTTGCGTTGGGATATAGGTGCTCGTAACTCATTCGATTGTAAACATCTATAATATGGAATTGAAATTAAATAGTAAAATTTATGTTTGTATTATAATGAAGTAGAATAGAATGTGTATTGAGGATGTCAAATTAATACCGTATTAATATGTATAATAATTGAGTAGTTTATATTATTATATATAAATTAAATACATAATAATGAGAAGAGTTAATATATTTTTAAAGGTGAGATAGGATAGTAAATGGGAGGGAGAGAGAGGATTTGCATATATCTATATATATAATAACCGAACACATTTCACTTTTAGAAATTACTTAGTTTTTTTAATTAAAACATTTTTCTATTTTAAGTATTTTATTTTAGATTATTATAATTTATTATGTAATATGTTAATTAATTTTTTATACTAATTGACTAATTAGATGCCCTTATTTATGATATATTTTAGAGAGAATTTTTGTATTAATTATGTTTTTTTACTAAACACGTCTATATAGAGTACTATAATGATTTCTTTATCATATATAATACCCAAAGATTAAGTAATAATTATATATGAATTATTAATTATTAAAATAGATTAACACTAATCTTCAAATTGTATATATATTAACATCACTATTAGTTACATAAGATATCGTTCACAGTATATATATATATATATATTGAAATTAAAAGTTACTCATATGTATGTTAGAAATATACAAATTATTTATAATTCTAAAGAATTTCAATTAAAAATGTATAGTCAATTTAAAAACAACGTATTTGGTTATTTTTATATTATTAATTACTTAATTAATATCCTCTTACTAATTTTCAATTAACAAACATAGCAATAATATGTATATGGAGTATAATTTTAATTCAAATTTCATGTTAAATAAATTTTCTTTGCTATTTTAGTCATGTCAAACATTATCATATATCAATTTAAAATCATAAATTTTACTCGTTTTTTATTGGAGCAACAAATTCATCATTGGGAATTGTGGAAGAGAACAAAAATATTATAAATCAATTACAATGGGTTTAATAATGAATTATAGAATTATTATAAATAAATACTAGTGTGAGACCTTCGCGATGCACAAAAGATATTTTTTTTTTTTATATTTTGTAATATAATCATATATTCAAGTTATATAGTATATTATAGAAGGTGTAGATTTGTAATTCAGTGATTATTTTTTTGTATAATGAGTAGAAATTTGTTGTAATTTTATGTTTCGTCTTTTCTTCTATTAGAATTAGTCTCGTTCACAAATTGATAAGCATGATATCCACGATTTATAAAAGGTTGAATCAAATTAATTTTTTTAAAAAAAAAATCATATCAGCAGATTAAAGAAAATAAAGATTTGTACAGATCTCGTAAAATTTGCCAATTACATAGTCAAATTAAGGATAAAAATATTTTGCAAATTGCTAATTAAATGTAATAATATTACAAAAATTTGAAATTTGATATAAACAAATACTTTGAAAGCTAATGAAAAATCGTAAGATGCTTATACGTCAAAATAATTAGCAGATCTCAACAGAAAATCACAAGAATAATCAAACGGAATATAAAAGAGATGGACGAACTTTTTTTTAAAAAATAAGAAAGAAAAATATATAAGAAAATTAAATATGTTTATGATAAATTGAAAGCAATAGGTGAATAAAATTTTTAAAAATAAAATAAACCTAAAAATAATATTTTGATGAGTGTAGGCTTTTGTGACAATTGAAATATAACACATATTATCGTACATGTCTTACCATTTATTTTCTCAAAACGGAAAATGCAAAACACTTCAAGAGGAGAGAGAACAAAAAGGAGAGACCTTAAAATATTTAGTAATAATTTTGATAAAATATATAGAAATAAGAGAGAGACAAAAATGAGAAATGATTTTGAATTATGGTAAGATTGTTGAAAATTTAATTTCATATTTGACAAAATCAAATTTTATCCACACGATTGGGTGATTTTAAATAATTGATAGTTTAATTATAGAAAAATTGTTAATGATTTTCCATAATATAATGAAACTACAATGATTTCACGTTCCTAACAAATTTATTTCTTATTTTGAATATATTATGAGTTAACAAAAATTCTTTAAAATTTGAATTTATTTATGTTAAACAACAAAAACTAAGCAAATCCCGAAGATTGTTGATATTAATCTCTTCAATTAAATTGTAATAATGTATCTTAAAAGAGTTGCATAAATATATATAGTTTTACATTTATATGGTTGAAATTTAGGCCAAAAAAATAAATTTTAAAAAGTAATTTTACTTATATATATATATTGATAAAATGAATCGAGAAAATTGAGTCATATATTTGTTAGATTTCATATATTTTTTTAATTTCATAATTCAGTGATTTGATTAATATTCAATAAAATATATAGATTTTGAATCATATATTAAATATTGCAGTATATTCATCTTGATATCATCTAATTTTGAAACACCTAAATTTGTGGAATAATTTAGATTTTGAATTCGAATCAAAATTTCTAGAATAAAAATGTGTACTTTTAATTTAATAATAATATGATTATTCTAAATAAGTAATAAAGTTTAGGCGGGAAAACGGAATTGGAAAAAGTCATTTTGTTTTAATATATATATATAGATTTACATTTATATGGTTGAAATTTATGCCGAAAAAACAAAATTTAAAAAAGTAATTTTACTTATATATATATATATAGATTTTTTTGATAAAATGAATCGAAAAAATTGAGTCATACATTTGTTAGATTTCATATTTTTTTAAATTTTATAATTCAGTGATTATATTAATATTCGATAAAATATATAGATTTTGAATCAAGTATTAAATATTGCAGTATATTCATCTTGATAATATCTAATTTTGAAACACCTAAATTTGTGGAATAATTTAGATTTTGAAATCAAATCAAAATTTCTAGAATAAAAATGTGTAATTTTAATTTAATAATAATATAATTATTCTAAATAAGTAATAAAGTTTAGGCGGAAAAACGAAATTGGAAAAAAAGTCATTTTGTTTTAATATATATATATATATATATATAGATAAGCTGATCTTAATACTATTTTTTTAATTTAATAGTTTTATATTATTTAAGAATTTAATATTATGAATTAATTGCAATAATTTTCATATTTATAAATGTATTATCATATATAAATTAAATAAGAATGTCTTGCAATTATTAAGATGTGTTTTTTTATGTCTTATATATTATTTATATATTATATTTAATATATACAATATGTTAATTATTTAAAATAATTTTATGGGATATTATTATTTTTTATTTTTATAGATCAGAAAAATCAATTATTTGATTTTTATCTTTCAAATAATAATTTTAATCAATAATTAAAGTTTTCACCAGTGATCATAGTTAATTGAATCTTGATGATTATTTCCAAAAACAATTGGTCAATAAATCTTGTGGTCAACATATTAATTGATTTGTAAATTTTGAAATTATTGTAAATAAATATAAGCACATTTTAATACGTTTTTTTTTTATATTTAATGATTGAATATTATAAATATCATAAATTAATTATTATAATTTAATATTTATTAATGTATTATATATATATATTAAATGAAAAGTTAAAGCAGTTATTAATACATTTTTTATGTCTTATATATTATTTATATACTATATTTAATAACTTAATATTATAAATTAATTAGGATAATTTTAATATTTATCAATGTATTATTCATATATAAATTAAAACAATTTTTATGCAATAATTAATATGTATTTTTATGTCTTATATATATGTATATTATATTTAATATATGTAATATATTAATTATTTAATAATTGAATGAAATAGATTCAGTCTTGATAAGTACAGATTAGTAAATCAAATGTTCTCTCTTTATCTTTTCAATAAATAATTTTAATCAATAATTAAAGTTTTTCATAGCTATTCAAATATTTATGGCTAATTGAATCTTGATGATATTACCAAAAACAATCTATCAAATAACTTCATGTGGTCAAACACATTAATGATAAGAAAAAAATTACATTTTAATAATATTTTTCAATAATATTATTTATTTTCTTATTAATTTCTCCAATATTTTTAATTCAAATATCATAATTTTTTCTTACGGTTAATGGTAAGAAAAAAATTACATTTTAATAATATTTCTACACAAAAATTAAGATTATTTTAATGATATTTTTCAATAATATATTTTGTTAGAGATTTTTGAAAAAAATATTATTATCACAGGTGGATTCTAATGATAATTAAGTAAACTATTCGAATAAAATTGAACTTGCAAAGATTGATAGTATAGATTTGAGTAATGACTCAATTGTGCATGGGGTTTTATATAATGATCTTTCATCATGTCTTATACTTCTATTAAATTTATATATAGAAAAAATATACATTTATTCTATAATTAATTTTTTATGTGTGCAATTTTGAATATATATGTTTGTAAATAGCTTAATTTTAAAATAATTATATTTGGTGTATGTAATATTATATATATTTATAAGAATAAATCAAACTATAATAAACGTTTTTTAAAATTATAAATAGTTATATTAATTTTTGCAGTTAATTTACAAATTCAATGCAATTAAAATTAATGTTTAACTTTGATAATTTAGTTTATTATTTATATTTACTAATAAAATCCTCTAAAACCTAAATTTTATAATTATTAATTTTTTTTTAAAATCATTATTATTACATTACAAATTATCTTAAATTATTTTTTTAGTTTAAAATATAAACTTAAATTGATAAAAAATATTACATGCTATGTATGTTAACTATTGGGTTATAACTGATTCGTATCTTATTAATTAGATTACTGAATCAATATTTAATATATATAATTAATTTTAACTATCACAATTAATTATTTAATTTTTTAATATACACGTTTAATATGAGGTATATATTAATTACCCTCAATAAATTTTTGAAGCCATTATTTTTCATTTAAATCTAATTTATTAGTAGTAATTACCTTAAATATATATGGTCATTGATGCAAATTTCTTAATCATTCTACCGGCAAACTTGCCCACACACACACATATATATATATATATATATTAGTAATTTAATATTGTCTTTTAAATATCTTCAGATTATAATCATATACATAACTCCTAATATAGTTATGAAAATCTATAAAATTGTATATTATTTTTAATAATTACCTTAAATGTTGATAGTGAATTAATGATTACAAGTACCGAAATTATTTCTTAGGCAAACATATCTATAATTTTTGAGTTGTTTACATTGTTAAAACATTCATACAAATTCATAAATTATGACCGATCTCAAGCAATTATTCATATACATAATTAGTTTTCTAAATCATTGTTTAGTCAAACATGCCAATATATACTTGATTTTTTTTTAAAAATACCTTATAAATTTATAATTCATGATTGATCTCCATAATATATTATATATATAATTTATAACATAATTAGTGAAATCTATAAAGTTTATCATATAATTTATAAATTATGTTTTAATACAAATTTATTTTTGAAAACAAATTATTTTTAGTAAATTATCCATAAAAAGTAACAAAAATATGAAAATATATTAAGTTATTATCAAATGTTATCAAGATATGAAAATAGACATGTATGTAATATTTATTTATAATTTTAATACATATAAATTTATTAATTAACTTATAATTATTATTTTTGTTTACACAATATTACTACAAAAAAAATAGACATTCAATACATTTTATTTTTTGCATAAATAACTAATCGACTAACATCATCTTTACTTAGAGAAAAATCAAAATATATATTTAATTATAAATTAATATGTTAAAATTATATCACAATTATTTGATTAACAAAATAATTTGTCTTAAGAATGAGATTTCAAAAGGATTAGTTGCATAAAAAATCATAATCTTTCATATTTTAATCATGACTTTTGAATTTTTGCAATTTTAAGCACCCTGTTTTCAATTTTTACAACTCAAAACATATGACAGTTTTATATTGATTTTTTTATTTAGCTTAAATTATTATTATTATTATCATTATTATTATTATTATTATTATTATTATTATACCTTAATATATAATAAATCTGTTATATATTTTAAATAACCAATAATTACATAATATTAAATGAAAAAAATAAATATTTAAATATTAATACATTACAAACAGTGAAACACACTGGTGCAATACTAGTTAACGTATTATAAACAATGATTGTATGATCGCATCCAATTTAAATGGAGAAAACCCAATCCAAACAGGTTAATAGCGACGTATACCTATTTGAGTAATTGTCTTTTTTGATGAGTACATGTGAACACTTGACAAATAATACTCTTTTTTTTTTTTTTCTCTCTTTTCTATGGCCAAAAAAAAAAAAAAGAAAAGAAAAAAGCGAAGAACGTGCAAGCTTCACGTGTAGCACGCCGTTCACTAATAATAATAATAATTATTATATATATCTGTCAGTATGAACACAGATATTTTATTTATTTCATTTTAGTGTTCACACACACGTTTGTACAGTAATTATTTATTTGCTTTCGATTACTGTTCCGTTCAGCATTAACGGACGTCACGACAAATAAGGACTCCCGAGTCCCGACTATGTCAACTTATATCATTTTCGCAAGGATTTTTTTATTGAGGACATTTAATATTTAAATATATTTTGATTTAGTGAAGCCGATTTTAGTAGTCTTTTTTAGTGATAATTTTTATTAAAGTCCAAATATTACAAAAAAAAAAAAAAAAAACATGCTAGTCTACTAATCAATCGAGAGCCAACCAATTATCCAAATTCTGCATAAATAAAGTATGTAAGGTATGTCAACTATTCAAAGCAGATAAAGAAAGAAGAATAAACCAAAAAATTAAACAAAAAAATTCATTGAAGATAAATAACATAGTAAAAGAGTATGAATTATATCATGTTTAATCGATAAATTTAAACAATTTTGGTAAATAAGTAAATATGTTAGTGCATAATAATGGACAACATTCATATAAATTTATTAAGAAATATTTAAATGCATTCGAAATCCCTTCATTTGGTGTTAAATTCAAATTTTTTGACTGTAAATTTGTTTTTGTTTTTGTTTTTATTTTTATTTAATTTTTATTTTGCATTTATTATTTATTTTTTCATTTTCTATATTTATCTTTTGTTTCTTTCGAATTGACTTATCATAATCAATCGATTGTCGACTATTCCTGGCAGTTGACAAGTGTAAACGAGTAATAATCAAGCTGATTAAAAATTAATTAAATTAATTAATATTATAGTAGTTATAATTATTGATTATTATAATAATAGTACAAATGTCGATTCCTGGCAGTTGACAAATGTAAATGAGTAATAATCGAGCTGATTAAAAATTAATTAAATTAATTAATATTATAGTAGTTATAATTATTGATTATTGTAATAATAGTAAAAAATTAAATATTTTTATACTAATGATCTATCTATGTTAATATAGTATGAAATAGTCTATTTTTTCTAACCATGTTTCGTTTCTAAAAATAAATTTTATTAAAAAATAATGTGTTAATTTTCTATTAGTTGCATCTTTTTAAATTTTATTAAAAAATAATGTGTTAATTTTCTAACCATGTTTCGTTTCTTTTTTTGAGTGTATTTTTAAATTTGTTAATTACAAATGATCTTTTTGTTTGTATGAAAACTATATTTTTTATATTCTTAAATATGAGTTAATTAAAAATTATATTATAAATATATTTTATTTTATTTTAATTATATAAAAATCGTACATCACATCGAAACTATAATAATAATATATAAATAACAAAATAACGAGAATGATTTTATTTTTGTTTTTGATTTATTGAACGACAACAACTTTATTAAGATTCTTTGTTTTATAACTGGAATTAAATTATAAATTAAATTCTCTATCTTCTCTCTCCTACAAATTTAAAAGGCGGGGAGTCCAAACACAACCCCCTCCCCCGATCTAGAATCTACTCTGACCATCTCCCATCATTTCAATATATATATATATATATATATATATATTTAATGTTTTTAAAATTGAACTATCACTGACTCCTAATTGCAACAGCGAATACCTTCAATCTAGCCTTTTAGGTAGTCAAGGGGCAAAAGTGTGGAAATCGTACAAGTTGAGTTATATTTCCTACATTTGTTTATTTTTTTCTCTTTTCTTGGGGGGGGAGTGACGGCCAGGTGACGAAAGCGATGTACGTAATAGTGCGATGGAAAAGTACGTGTGAATGAGGTCACGTGCTGGAGAAGTATCGTTGTTCCTTCTTCATAAAACATATTTTGAGCATGTTTTCATAATCCCTAAATTTCCATCTTCCTATGTTGTTTCGCCCGTTTGACTTTAGCTGAACTGGATCAGCTATGTCTGCGTCTGTTTATAAACAGTGAGCTCCAATTCATTGTTGCCTCCAGGCCAGCCCTACTCCAAAGAGAGAAACAGAGACAGAGAATGGTGAGGCCACCTTCTGTTGACAGTAATGGAATGAAGAAGGGTGCTTGGAGTGAAGAAGAAGATAACAAGTTGAGGGCTTATGTTCTCAGATATGGCCACTGGAACTGGAGATTGTTACCCAAGTTTGCTGGTAATCAAGAAAGAACCTATTCTTTTTTTTTTTTTTTTTTTTTTTTTTCTGGAAATTGGAGTTGAATTTAAAAAATATTTTGAAATTATTGTTACTTTCCTGAATCTCAAGAGGAAAAAGAACCCAATGTCTTGATATATTAGGTTTGGCAAGATGTGGGAAGAGTTGCAGGCTTCGGTGGGTCAACTACTTGAAACCAGGCCTCAGAAAGGGGGATTTCACCAAGGAAGAAGAGGATCTTATCATCGAAATGCATGCCCTACATGGAAACAAGTAAGATAAATACATACATACGTGTACATATATATATATATATATAGCAATTTTCTCTTGATTTAGATCATAAACCCTAAATACTTATCTCATTTTTGGGATTAAATGTTGTCTTGATTCAGGTGGTCAGCCATGGCAGCAAAGCTGCACGGAAGAACCGACAACGAAATCAAGAACTTCTACCACACGCGTATAGAGAAACACCGGAGGCGAAATCCATCTGCCAAGAAGGATAAACAACATGATTCTTCTAGTGAAGCTTCATCTGAAGATCAGGTTTTCGATGGAGGGAAAGGTTTTAAATTTTCAGAAGCTACTTCCATTGACAAGCTTCAAGTATCCACACTATCATCTGATCATACACAATCCCAAGAGGATATATGGCCGGATATGTTTCAGATGGATACAAATTACAGTCAAATTGATAACTTCCCACCACTAATAGAGGATGAGTTTTTCAATCCTGAGCTTCACTACAGCGAATTATCAAGCTCAGGCTCTTCGTATCTGAATACGTTCGACTGGATTGCAGACGATGATCATCATAGTAATATATCTTCTTCATCGAATGCATTTTCGAATTATCAAAGTGAAAGTCCAACGGGCGTTTGTGATCCTTTGTTACAGTGCTTTGATTATGGAATGGACTTGTTCAGCTAGCAAAATAAAAGTGAGGACAATCAGACCTTTTGTGTATAATGAATGATGAATAATGAACATCGATCATGGTTTTGATATTCTTATCTTTGCATTTGAATTAAAGAATTCGAAGTCTTGAAGATAATTATTCTAAAAAATCAAGGTCATGTGATCTATCAACATTGCCAATATGATGAAAGTATGTTCGGAAATCAGAACATGACACCTATGTAGCTAAAATTAACTTTTTGCACAAGAAATTGCTTGATCTTCATCCTACACATATCTATAATAAGTAAAAAAATTTGGTAATATGGCGTTTAAGTGCCCCCTGATAGTTCTAAATAAAATATACGATGCAGCTATTTGCATTTTAAAATTTTAGAATAAATCTTAAATTTTTTATATAAAATTATATATTATTAAAATAATTAAAATATTCTTATATTTGTTTTGTCCCAAGGTTCGTTCAGGACATTCAACCGGACAAATGATGGATTTTACTTTTTGCGTTTTTCATTTTTAGTAATTTTCAGTCTCCTTTTATTTATTTTTTTTAATTGGATTTTCTTTTTCAGACTTCATATTTTTCTGTGATTTAATTTCTTTAACCTTTTGCTTTTAATTTATTTTTATGACTTTTTTTGTATTTGTATATTTTGTAGTTTTAAGAATTCATTGTACTTTATTAAAAAAAATTAAATTCTTGTTGTATACTTGGCAGGTTTTTGTATTTACATAAAATACTTTCTTTTATGTTATAATTTTAAAATATTTATAGGAACATATATATATTTTTACAATTTTATTTTGGATGATTTGGTATCCATTTGTGTATTCTCACATTAGTGCATCGTAGAACTTCAATGACGCATCATCACAATGGTCTGAAAGTCCTAATATTGGATCTCACATGAGGCAAAAATGATAAAATACTATTCAAAAAAAATTGCAAAAATATAGTAAAAAAAAAAAAAATTAAAAACTGTGCAAAGTCGCCCCTCGCAGGGGCGACATTCAATTTAAAATTTTTTTTTAATTTTTTTTTTAATGTCGCCCCTGGCAGGGGCGACTCTCCTATTTTTTTTTTTTTTTTTTAATATCTGGAGCCCTCACTCGGTCGGGCTCACCACTCGGCCGGCCGAGTGGTGAGTGTTACTCGGCCGAGACACTCGGTCGAGCACTTCACTCGGCCGGCCGAGTGCGAACCCTGATTTTGATTTTTAACATCCACTTCAATATTACTCGATCAAGACACTCGGCCTCAACATTATTCGGCCGACCGAGTTTGAGGAATGTGTGATGAGAAATATGCAAGGTGTATAAATACAAAGAGAAAGTGTAGGAGACTCTAACACATAAACGATGTGGGATAGGCAAAAGGTGTATAAATACAAAGAGAGAGTGTAGGAGACTCTCAAACATAAACGATGTGGGACAGGCAAAAGGTGTATAAATAAAAAGAGAGAGTTTCTATTGGACCTTATTTTATTTATTTATTTCTTTCTTTTTTTAAATTGTAAATAAACACATACATTTTTTAAATTGTAAATTATTTATTTATTTATATGGGTCATAACTTTGTAATTTCTTTTTGATGTATGTGCACTTCATCATTCAAAGGTGCATGTAAAATAAAATAAAATATTTTAAATATTTTATTTTAAATATTTTTTGGAATTATTTAAAATATATTATTTTTATTTCAAATCTATTTTAATATATAATATATCAAAATTAATAATTTTTTCACAATCTTTAATTTACACACATATAACATTTCTTGAATGAGACATTAGTTAAAATAAATATAATTATTTTTTATTGATTATTCAAGACATTCAAATCTTTATATGTATTGAATTTGAACTGAAAATAATATTAAATTATATTTTTTTAGAAGCTTATTAATTAATTTAATTTTTACCTATGTCCTCCCAAATGTGGGAACCAATTCCAGGGCAACAGAAGTGCTTCCAAACTCTATTCTGGTTGAGGGAAATAGAAACAAGGGCAACAGATGTGCTTCCAATCATCAATTTCAGCTTTCAGGCTCTAAGGGAACACAAAAAAATAAAAATAGATTTGAAATAAAAATAATATATTTTAAATAATTCCAAAAAATATTTAAAATAAAATATTTAAAATATTTTATTTTATTTTACATGCACCTTTGAATGATAAAGTGCACATACATCAAAAAGAAATTACAAAGTTATGACCCATATAAATAAATAAATAATTTACAATTTAAAAAATGTATGTGTTTATTTACAATTTAAAAAAAGAAAGAAAGAAATAAATAAAATAAGGTCCAATAGAAACTCTCTCTTTTTACTTATACACCTTTTGCCTGTCCCACATCGTTTATGTTTGAGAGTCTCCTACACTCTCTCTTTGTATTTATACACCTTTTGCCTGTCCCACATCGTTTATGTGTTAGAGTCTCCTACACTCTCTCTTTGAATTTATACACCTTGCATATTTCTCATCACACATTCCTCAAACTCGGTCGGCCGAATAATGTTAAGGCCGAGTGTCTTGACCGAGTAATATTGAAGTGGATGTTAAAAATCAAAATTCGGGTTCGCACTCGGCCGGCCGAGTGAAGTGCTCGACCGAGTTCCGTGACCGAGTGGAAGGAAGTACTCGGTCGGCCGAGTAACACGGGGGCCGAGTGTCTCGGCCGAGTAACACTCACCACTCGGCCGGCCGAGTGGTGAGCCAGACCGAGTGCCCGACCGAGTGAGAGCTCCAGATATTAAAAAAAAAAAAAAAAAAAAAAGTGAGAGTCGCCCCTGCCAGGGGCGACATTAAAAAAAATAAAAAAAAAATTAAATTGAATGTCGCCCCTGCGAGGGGCGACTTTACACATTTTGTAAATTTTTTTTTTTACTATATTTTTGAATTTTTTTTGAACAGTACCGTATTTTGTCATTTTTGCCCTCACATGACACATACGTGTAATTTCTTAACTTAATTTTCAATTTTCAAGAATTTTAGGACTAAATGTGAGCAATTCTTTGACTAGTGGGATCAAATTAAAAAAATGATATATTAATAAAAAAAAAAAAAAAAAGATTTTTGTGGTGTTTTTGTAGAAGCCCCGATAATCAGTGACTTTTTTCCAGCTTCTTTACTTATTGGAGTTAACATGTGGAACATTTGTTGAAAATAATGTCATCCAATCAATTTAATTGCAAGCATGCTGTATGGCTTATTTATCAAAATACAATAAATTAATTTAATAATTTTTATCTTATAGTGGATTCAAATGTTTTTCCTAACATATTTTTTAAAATTCATCAAACATGACATTTTAAGAAAAATATATCATTGAACCCAATATTTTATCGGACAGATCAAAGTTCAAATAAAAATGTCAATCCACTGTTATTTTTATATCTTAAAATACATGTTCCATATGTACTATCAACATATACAAACATAATAAGCATATGTATATATCTATAACACATGCATGCATATAGAATATATATATGTGTATGTGTGTTGCGTATATATACACATGTATTTATATAATTTATATATTATCAAATTATGATAATTTGTTTGGTGAAACATTATATTTTATAAAAAATAGTATTATCATTGTTTATTTTTATACTATTTAAGTTTTTGAAACTATGTTGTGTACAGTAATCTAACATACAAGTATATATAAAAAGAATCAACATTTCAGCACATAACATCTTCTACGTATAGGAGTTTTCATTTTCAGCACATTCTGACATACTCGCATACTTCCATTGGACAAAAGCAGGCTAAAATAGGTTATGGATTACCGATTTAGTGGCTGTAATCAATAAAGCACGGCTAAGGCTCAACAGGCTCACTAGTGGATATGTAGGGTTCGGATAATATATTCAGGCCAAAACTGGGTTAATCCTAAATGCCTTAATCACTTTCATGCAAGAATCTCAAAAGGGTTTCAGCTATGGCAACCGGGCAAACAGAAATTCAGAAACAAATTGAGCAATTTTCAGATATAAAATCATGCTCATCAGGCTCAATTCTCATAATAAATAAAGCTGTAATCATGTGATCAATTATGAAAATTTTGTCATCCTAGATACATGCGAGCATAGACACAATTTCACCACAAAAGAACAACAACCAAACAATCTCACAACCCAACTTTTCATATTGACCATTTCCATGCTGCCAACGACTCAACCAAGACTCTTGTTTTTTATTTTTTTATAGACAAAACACGTATACTCCCCCCCACACTTTGGAAACTACAGTGTCCTCACTGTGGAGAAGGGAAAAGATACGACAAAAACTAAAAACAAACAAGAACTAACAAAAGGGAAAAGGAACGAAAAATCTCCTCAATAAAGTGTCAAGACTTCGAAGAACGGGACATCCGGTGGACCGCTTGTTCCACAGCTGTAACGCGGTCACTGAGAGCGTTAATTTGGGTCCCTATATTGTCTTCTAAAGCTACGGCCAGTGAGGAACGGAGTTCTTGAACAACTCCTTGATGTCGGCTAGAGACGGGGCAGACGAGGAACCTGCAGAAGAAGAACCTGAAGGAAAAGGAATGCTCGGGGCTAAAACACCTGGCTTCAACAATTGATAATTCCCTTCGTTATTGATAAACAGCAGGTGCATGTTGTGGAGATCAGTAAGGGTGAAATAATAAGGTGGAAAAACATTTAGCTTATGGGCTAACCTAGTAACAAAAGCTCCCAAAGGAAATTTCCCATTGAAACGAGTGGAGCTCGCACGCTATTGCTTGGCAGCCCAAAAATCAAAATTCATTTTTACACCAGCAAGCATATTGGTCAAGATAAAAATATCATTCATGTTGACAATGTTCAATGAGTCAAGCTTAGCAAACAGATTATGCAGAAAAAACCAATGGCACAAATGTAATCCATTATCAACAATATTAGAACTTTTCGAACACCCCTTTGCGTACGATGGTTCCACAGACAAAGCACGCCATTTATCATGAATGGTGGAAGACAGATTTTCAGGCACATCACACATAGCATCATCATATTCAGAAGATTGTAAAGAGTCTTTAGTTTCAAAGCCAAGTAACACATTTAATTGGCCCACAGAAAAATAAAATTTGTGACCCTTTAATTCAAATAATATAGCATGTTGATCAGATAACGGGCGAGATAGGTAAAAAAAATGAGAATAAATTCCAGTGATATTTCTTTGTACATAGGCTTAGATATGTCAAGGAAAGGAGATCAACCAATGTTTACAAAATACTGCCGAATGAAATCTTTAACACCTAGACACTCAATAGCATCCCAATCAAACATACGAACATTGATAAATTGACAAAAGTAATTCTTACTGAGTCGAGTCTCTACTTCCTCGGGAGAAAGAAATCTGGACGGGGAAGCAGGAGGACTCAATTGGGGCGACTCGGAGCGGATCGGCGATGGGGCTGGAGACGGGCCGGGAGCGGTCGGGTCTGCATCGGCATCGTCGTTCGATGGTTATTCAGGGATGGGTGCCTGGGAGCGGGTGCGCCTGGCGACCGGGGCCTCGACTTCTGTACGTGCAGCAGCGTGGTGACGTAGCATCATTTGACGGGTGGCTGGCGTGACTGAGAGGAAGAATGCATCGTCCACGGCGGCTAGGCTTCGCGTCAGCGACATCTGTTCAGGGGCTGACGACGTTGCCTCTTGTCACCTATTGCGGTGTTTGGGAGCCATCTGAGCGAGTGGTACGAGAGAGAGAGGTAGGCGTGTGTTGTGCGAAGGAGAGAGGTGCTGTGCGAGAGAGAGGGAGGCGTGAGGTGTGAGAGAGAGAAGAGTGCGGCTGTGTTGTTATGAGGGAAATTAGGGCATAATACCCCCCAATTTAAAACTTTATCTCCTTTTGCAATTAAGTCCCTGGATTTTTCCCTTCACCAGTTTAACCCCTCCTTTACTATTGAGTCCAAGGCTTGGTCCCAATGCCTGCTTGTAATCTACCAACAATATCACAATAAAATAAGATTAATTCTATAAGCTTGTAAATTCGCACAGCCTTTTTCGTTTTTTTTAGATAGACTAATAAAAAAAATGAAAAAACTAAGAAGATAAAAATCAAAGAGCTTGGGTTGCCTCCCAAGAAGCGCCCTTGTTTAACGTCTTAGGCTCGACGTATCAGGTGGTTGATCATGAAAGTATCTCGGGGGCTGCCAAAGTCATTCCGTCGATGGTAGCTGTTTTCACTCCCTCGTAGTAAGGTTTCAACAACTGTCCATTCACCTTCAACACCTTGGAAGTACTCAAACTTTGAATCTCGACGGCTCCATGAGGACTTACTTTTATTACTTCAAAGAGTCCCATCCAACGGGATTTCAGTTTACCCGGCATGATTCGAAGTCGGGAATTGAACAAGAGAACTTTCTGTCTAACTTCAAAAGATTTTCTTCGAATATATTTGTTGTGGAGGAATTTGGTGCGTTCCATGTAGAGGCTGGCACTATCGTATGCTTCTAACCGAATCTCCTCTAATTCTTGCAATTGAAGTTTCCTTTCTTGACCAACAAGCTCTTGATCAAGACAACATTGTTTTACTGTCCAGAACGCCTTATGCTGCAATTTGACTGGTAAATGGCATTGCTACCCGAAAATCAGATGGTAAGGGGACATCCCAATGGGTAACTTGTAAGCCGTGCGGTATGCCTATACTGCATCATCCAGTCGGAGACTCCAGTCTTTCCGGTTGGGGTTTACTATTTTTTTGAGAATATTTTTTATCTCCTAGTTGGACACCTCAGCTTGTCCATTCAATTGTGGGTGGTAGGCAGTAGCAACTCGGTGGTGAACCCCGTATCTCTTAAAAAGAGCCTCTAACGTTCGATTACAAAAATGTGTTCTTTGATCGCTTATAATGGCACGTGGCACACCGAACCTATTAAAAATGTTAGTCTTAAGAAAACCTGCAATAACCTTAGAATCATTGTTGTGAGTAGTCTTTACTTCAATCCACTTGGACACATAATCAACTGCCAATAAGATGTAAGAATTTCCAAACTAACTCGGGAATGGACCATAAAGTCCATTCCCCACACATAAAAAATTTCACACACCAAAATAGGGGTTTGGGGCATTTCATTTCGAGATGAGATGTTACCTGTTCTTTGACAGCGATCACAATTTTTGAAGAAAAAATAGGCATCCTTAAAAATGGTTTCCCAATAAAAACCAGAATCTAGAACCTTACGGGCTGTCCTTCTTGGTCCAAAATGATCACCACACGTATGGGCATGACAAAAATTCAGAATAGATGGAATTTCATTTTCAGGAACACATCTCCGTAACACTTGGTCGGCACAAGTCTTCCACAAATAAGGGTGGTCCCATATGAAATATTTTGCTTGGCTCTTCAACTTATTCTTTCTAGCTGTGTCAGTCCCTTTTGGAAAAATTCCAGTGGTTAAATAATTAACTAAATAGCGTACCAAGGGATCGTACCTTTAGCTGCTAGCAACAGCTCATCAGGAAAATTGTCCGATATGGCCATACTGTCCGACTCTGTTTTCAGTTTGCTCAAATGGTCGGCAACTTTATTCTCCGCCCCTTTTTTATCTTTGATCTCCAAGTCAAATTCTTGTAACAGCAGTATCCATCGGATGAGACGTGGCTTGGATTCCTTCTTGGAGAGCAAATACTTTAAAGTTGCATGGTCGGAATAAACAACAACTTTAGAACCAATAAGATAAGATCTAAATTTTTCACAAGCAAAAACAACAGCAAGTAGCTCTTTTTCCGTCATCGTGTAATTGCATTGGGCAGGGTTGAGTGTCTTTGAAGCATAATATATCACATGGCTTTCTTTCCTGTTCTTTTGCCCAAGCACAGCTCCAACGGCGAAATCACTTGCATCACACATGATCTCAAACGGCATTCCCCATCTCGGTGGTTGGATGATGGGAGTAGAAGTCAACTTGCTCTTCAAGAGATCGAAAGCTTCCTTGCACTTTTCATCAAAGACAAATGGCACCTCTTTTTGCAACAACTTTGTTAGGGGCTGTGCAATCTTCGAAAAATCTTGAATGAAACGTCTATAGAAACCAGCATGGCCTAAGAAAGCTCGAATATCTTTTTCGTTAGAAGGGTAAGGTAATTTCACAATCATATCAATCTTTGCCTTATCCAGTTCTATCCTATTTTCAGATATAACATGTCCAAGTACTATACCTTATTTTACCATGAAATAACATTTTTCAAAATTTAACACAAGGTTAGTTTCAACACACCTCTCCAAAACTTATTCCAAATTACTCAAACAATGATCAAAATTAGCACCATGAACAGTAAAATCATCCATGAAAATCTCAATGCAATTTTTGTTCACATTAGAAAAAATATTCATCATACATCTTTGGAAAGTGCCTAGAGCATTACATAAACCAAAAGGCATACGACGACAAGCAAAAGTTCCAAATGGACAAGTGAACGTTGCTTTTTCTTGATCCTATTGTGCCACAAAAATTTAAAAATATCCCTAATAACCATAAAAAAAACAAAAGAATGATTTTCCAGCCAATCTTTCAAGCATCTCATCAATAAAAGGCAATGGAAAATGATATTTCCTAGTTGCATCATTCAATTTCCTAAAGTCTATGCACCTACGCCAACCAGTTTGAAGTCTCATTGGGATCAATTCATTATTTTCATTTTTTACCAGCTGAAATCCAGACTTTTTAGGGACCACATGAACAGGACTAACCCAAACACTTTCAGAAATTGGATAAATAATCCCTTACTCTAACAATTTAAGGATTTTCTTAAGCACAACCTCTTTTATGATAGTATTCAATTTTCTTTGTGCGTCTCTAGAAGGTTTACAATTGGGTTCAAGTAAAATTGATGCATGCATATAGAGGGGTTGATACCTTTTATGTTGGCTAAGGCCCACCCAATCGCCGTTTTATGCTTCTTTAAGAGTTCAACCAACCTTTCCTCTTGCTCCTTGCAAAGTTCATTGCTTATGATGACGGGCAGTGACTCCTTCTCACCCAAGAATACGTATTTCAGATGCTGGGACAGTACCTTCAGTTCCAGCACTGGAGCTTTCGCTACAGATGGTAAAATAGGTTCTGAACTAGTCGGTATGGGCATTCTGCTCGACAGATGCTGAGTGGGAAGTTCAGTGGTGGAACACAGCTGCATCCTGGCATCACGAATTTCTTCATCTTCTTCAACTGTTGTTATTGTTCCAGTTGTCCCATTAAGCAGTACCTGCTCCAGTTTGTCTTTCCTAAAATGATTTTCAACGAAATTGTCAATTAAGGAATCAAAACCATCAACCATATACAAACCTTCACGATCCTCAACATGCTTCATAGCTTCAAAAATATTAAATGTAACAGTATCACCATCAAATTCAAAGCTAAGAATGTTTTTATCAACATCAATTTTAGTTCTTGCAGTTTTTATGAATGACCTTCCTAAATGAATTAAAGGCCTATGTGCAGAAAAAGTATCATCCATATTAACAATGTAAAAGTCCACCGGAAAAATTAAATCATATACTTTCACCAAAACATCTTCCACCACACCTTTTGGATATGTATTAGACCTATTAGCTAATTGAATTATCACACGAGTTTCCTTCATATCTCATAATTGTAGCTCCTTATACACAGAGAGTGGCATAACATTGATGGAAGCACCTAAATCTAGCATTGCTCTCTCAACTTTCTTACTGCCAATGATGCAGGGAATAGTAAACATGCCAGGATCCCTACATTTTTCTTGTAATTTTCTTTGAATAACAGCTGAAACATTTTCACTAACCTTGATTTTTGCATCTTTCCCATATCTCATCTTTTTAGCACATAATTCTTTCAAAAATTTTGCGTACCTGGGTACTTGCTTAATGGCATCAATCAAGACCAAGTTAATTTCTACCTTTTTGAACAACTCAAGAATTTCTTTCTCATTATCCTCTTTCTTGTTTCAAACCAACCTGGAAGGAAAAGGGGCTGCCATAATAGATTGAGAATTAGAAATTTTAGCATTCACGATTACCTTAGAGGGAAGAGGTTGATCCGGTTGTTGTGCCTCCTCAACAACTTCCTTCGTTTGACCTTCATCCTTATCTTTTGGCTCATTCTCTTTCTTCCTAACCTCTTGCTCGACCAGCCCCTTTCCACTCCTCAAAGTTACAGCCCTAATGTTCTTCTTAGGATTTATTTCAGCTTGAGATGGAAGTTTGCCCCGATTCACTTGCATTTTGTTCACTTGAGTGGCAAGTTGGGTGATTTGTGTACCCATACTGCCCAAGACAGCTTGTGTCTCCTGCTGAAATGCTTGTTGACTCTGTACCATATTTTTAACAATTTGTTGTTGTGTGCTAGAGTTTTCATAATATCATTCATGCTGGGTTCTAAGTGGTCAGTATGGGCATACTGCCCGACCTGCGGCTGTCTGAACGGCATATTCCCAGGTGTTTTTGGATTTTGCTGTTTCCAGCTGAAATTGGGGTGATTTCTCCTGCCTGGGTTATATGTGTTTGAGAATGGATCATTCCTCTTATTCCTTAGTGCATCGTATTGGGCATCTTCCGACCCATAGCATACTTGTTCGGGTTGAAAATTCTACAAAATAGGACAAAAATCAGTAGTATGACCATTTTCCGAACACATTTCACTTATATTTTTTTGAGTTTGAACAACAGCAAGTCCTCTAACTAAAGAGGTGAGAGCGTCAATCCTATCATTGACACTTGAGTTCTCTATTCCTTCAGCTCCTTTCACAGGCCGATATCTATCATTATCCTCATCTTCATATTGTTGGCCATTGGAGACCATGTCCACAATGAGTTGTTTTGCTTCAGCCAATGTCTTGTTGGTTAAGGATCCTCCACAAGCAGCATCAATGATTTTCCTGTTAAATGAACACATACCATGATAAAAATAATTAGTTAGCAATTGATATTCAGAAAATCCGTGGTCAGGGTATTTACGACATAGCTGCTGAAATCTCTCCCAATAATCAGCCAGGCTCTCTCTTGATTTTTGCTTTATGCTGCTGATAGCCATTCTTAAATTAGCAGCCCTCGATTCTGGAAAGAATTTTCGCAAGAACTGCTCCTCCAAATCATTCCTAGTCCGAATGGAGCACGATGGAAGGTCAAACAGCCAGTCTCTAGCCTTCCCTTGCAATGTATGAGAAAACGTTAGTAATCTCAAATTATTTTCTAGAAAAACCTTGAGGGCGTACAATGGAGCAAACTAAGTCAAATTCAGCAAGATGTTTGTGTGCACTCTCTCCGGGTAGATCACCGAACTTGGGCAGCACCTAGATAAAACCAGGCCTAAGGCAAAAGATACCAAAGGGGTCTTGTATCAGACGATTTCAACATTTTGTGCAATATGTGGTAGCACAATGCAAATCGGTCGATTATTGCGGTGACGACCCAATTCCTTTATAAGAGGTTCAACTTCTTCTCTTGGTAAGAGTCCGCGTTCTTCATTATCAGCCATATTTTCTGAAATAACAGTTTCCTTCAGTTCCTTGGCTCTTTTCCTCAAGTTCTTGGCAGTTTTCTCTACTTCCGGATCAAAAATCAATTTTCCTGTACGTGACGAACGGGGCATAAAATTGAAAAAATAAAATTAGAAAAATGTCAAAACCAGTAAATCAGAATAATCACTGCTTAAAACCAGTTCCCCGGCAAAGGCGCCAAAATTTGGCAGCGTCGTTTCTCCACCAAAAATAATCCGACCAGTGGTGACCAGCGGTCAGTATGCCCACACTGAAATAGAACAGTGGCAACCAAGATCGTCTCCCAAATGACCGGCGAGGATTTTTTCTAATCTTTTGATCTGCCAATTAACACAAAAATCAGTAGCAAATATTGGTAGTTTGAGAAGGAAATTTAATAACAAAAATTGAGAAAAGGATTTCTATCAGATATGTAAAATATTCTGTGTTCCAATTAATTCCACTCTAGCTAACTATTTCAATCATCCATGCAAAATTGACTCTAATTCATGCAAATAAATCAGTTATAACCACCGAAGACGGTTCTGGCGCAGTCTTATCTCTCCTTAATTTCTTGATAACCAGGAAGACGCTTCACCAATTATTTCCCTAATCGACTGACAACCCTAGAGACGATCTATGGATTTAGTGAGCCAACAACATTAATAATTAGAGAGACCCGATTCAAAACCAATAAACTCTGATGCAGGATTACCATACTAAGACTGATCTTCCCTTGATTATGAAGAATCAATGTACCACTAATTAAATCTAAACCACAATTACGGATGGCCGATTTAATTGGCTACTAATTAATCCCGAACAAATGAATATTTCGAACTACCAAATAGATCCAAAATAATTAACAACACTAAACACATAGAATCACATATACTTGCATAAAATAAAGTATACGAACATATTTAATCTCATAAAATAGAATAGCTAAAGCTTCTTTAACTGTTATCGGAATAAAAGAGTTTAGCTACAACCCATAATAGAATCAAGAAACTAAAATAAGAAAATAGAATGATAAAATCGGGCAGCTGCTTGGAGAGAAGAACGGCTGCCTCCCTTGGTTCCATGGAGTAGGGTTAAATGTGATGATGTTTCTAATGAAACCCTAGTTCAACTATATATACAAATCCAAAACTAAAAAGGCCATGTTTTTAATGTTAATGAAGCCCATAATTACAAGTTTAAACTAATATCTGATGTTCAATCCCGTAGGAGCCCATATGTGTAGTGGAATTGGGACTTTAAATTGATCTTGGGCCGCTGAAAAATACTCTGTTCAGGTCCGACTGGCTGGTATGGTCATACTGCCCGTCCACCAGGTAAATTCCCTGCTCGATTCTTCCAAAAATTCTGCTTTTTTTTCCTTCAAAATTGAGTATTCACCTATAATCATTTACCAACTAGAATGAACTTGAAAATATATGTGTTGAAAGGATATTGATCATCAAAATTACACCAAAACTCTCCAAAAAGATGTATCAAATAATCACCCATCAATCCAGTTTATATCTTAGGAGTTATGATATTTTTCCTACGGTTGGGCAGGATTTACAGCTTTAATTATTTTGATTTCAAAACTCCAAAATAAATAGTAAATCTTCTCAAAAAGAAGCGAAATGTTTATAGAATAATTTCACATATTTCTAGTTTCTAGAGTTAAAATTTCAGCTCGTTCCTCGATATAGTTTGTGAATTTTAAAATATTCATTCCTTTTTGCGTAGTAGAAATATACATCAAATAATCATAAAATCTTCATTTGAAGTCCGATTTGACTCAAATTAGTGGAAAAATATCAAAAATTTCATTATCTATAATTGCTGTTGAAGTTTCAAATTTATTTACTGTGAACATAATTTCAGATCAGAATGTGTTTAAGTTTAAAGAAGCTTGTTTTCACAACCTTTATAAATATTAGATCCCGTTTCTACTTCCTAACATGTTTTAAGTCAATTTGTACAGTTTCCAGTCAGCAACATCTTAGTATTTCATAGATTAAGATTTTATTTAGTTAAGGGGTTAATAGTGAATAATTCATCCCTATTGTAGGAGCTCCGGAGACCTCGGGTGTAGGACCATACATAATTGCATATACCATCCCTACTATTGTAAGAGGTGGGTGATACTCTCACACTCATGTGTGTTGTGGTTTGTTTAATTACCCTCTAGAGAAATATGTATGATCATATGGCAATTATTTATGATGTGCGTTGGTATTATGAATGTTAAATGTGACATGGTGATGGTTTGATGACATGATTCTATGAAGAGAATATTTGACATATATATGTGATGTCTTATTTGCAAGATTTGTGGTAGAGCCGCACAAGGTGTAAGGTATACGGATAATACCATACATAGCTTTGGGTAAGATTTGCGGGTATGACCCGTACAAGATTCTGATCGAAAGATCACTTCGGGTAGCTCCCAAACCCATGATGCTCGAGCGGGATGAAGCGGTCCCAAGCAAGATTGATGTGCTCTTATGTGTACTATAATAAGTAAATAGTATGAGCTTGGCCGTGCTTTCGACTCTAACTGTGTAGGCTTCTCCAATTAATCAAGTGTTTTAAAATATAATTATTTTATCATAATTATTTATGTTGTGTAATTAAAATTTTATACGAGCTATATTATGTTTGTTTCCGCCATATGATTTTGCAATTAAACTTCAATCTTTTAGAATACCACCTTTTGAAACATTGAAAAATATTTAAATTAAATGTTAAGTAATAATGTTCCAAATGTGAATTTGGGACGTTACAAATTCCAACTATAAAAATGTGATAATACATATCGTTTCCATAGCAATATTACAATTTATATTTTCATATAGTAATCAACAAAAGAAATTGAGTTATTTTTTTGTAGCAATGCAAACCATGTATACATTGGTTAAGCATGTTACTGCATCTAAAACTCAATTTGCAATGAAGTTGAGGTTGGTTTGTTCATATGACTGCCCTGCATATGGTCAGCAAAGTAGGGTTATCAACACTGAATGTATCTTCCATGATGAGGAGGTATGTTGCATTAAAAAAAAATCATATGAAGAAAAGTTTATTTTAAATGAATACGAAAATATATTTATTATAATGTCTCTGTTTATTTTTATAGGGTGATCGTATCCATGTAACAATTAGGCCAAATCAAAGAGTACTCTACAACAAGAAGTTAATCGAGGGTCATTAATATGCTATAAAGAACTTTGTTGTTACTGATAACAACATGCGTTACAAGATGTGTATGTTTTTAGATTATTAATATGGTGAGAATTAATTTTTGAAGGATTAAATCTGATCCAAACAGAACTAGCTCAATCAGCACAATATCTCTTTCATCTTAAAGATCTACAGATGATGATTTGGCCAAGGGAAAGTTATCTTTAACAAAATTGAGATAGTTGGTTGATATCAAAGATGTTTAAATACAAAACTTTAAATGAATCTAATTATGTTATTTTCAATTGATTATTTTTTTAAATATTATAATATTTTGTTAAGTATTTTTTAATATAATGTTCAAATTTAATCTTCATCGGGTGCATTCTGGGTGCTGGCAAAAATTGTTGATTTGAAATTGAGATTGGTACTACTTTCATGTTAGAAGTGCACGATGAAAGTTAGGAATGTCGATGGAAAATTATTTTGCAACTATTATAACACACATTCAAGTTCTTGAAATTTAAGGTATGTATTTTATATATTGTATTTTGGTGTTATTATCATGCATACATGTATATAGTATATATAATGTCTATAATATAATCACCTGATAACTTTTAAACTTTTGTAATATTTGTCCATAAATATAATTTTTTATTCATTTATTAATATTGATACTATTTCTGTTTTAATAATATTTAATCATTAGGTACAAGGTTTTGGTACGAGTGCTCGACAAGACCAATAGTTTATCATTTATTCTATGGGACAGTGTATGTGTCGAGATACTAGGGAAAACTGCTAGAGAGCTTAGAGAAGCTAATGATGAGGTTTATAATTTATTAAATATAAATTACATATTTATTTACTATTTATGACAATTGAAATATATTAATTATTGATGCACATGTGTTTATTGTAGAAAGAAGATGAACATGATATGCCTTACGAGATCGAGTCATTGATTGAGAAATAAATTCTTTTTAAGATTAATATCAAGCTTTCTAGAAATTCTTTTTAAGATTAATATCAAGTCAGAAAGAATGAATAATTTCCATGATGATTCTTATAGTGTGAGTAAAGTATGTGTTAGGAAATAAAAACAATAGCAATATCAAATAACACAATATTTGGTTACCCAGTTCACCAATAATGGCTACGTCTGGGGGCACTACCAAGCCAGAAGATTTTACTAAGTAGTTGTGATGGTACATCTTAAAAAACAAAATATAAGCCCTTTATATAAGGCTTAGATTACAAGATTTTCTCATCCACAACCAATGTGGGACATTAAACAATTTACACACTTAACAGTATGCACATATATTGGTATCATATCATTATATACTGGGATGCAAGATGACAGTCAGGTAAGTTGATAAATTCATGATAAGCGAAAACTTCACATAATAAATTTTTTAATATAATTATATATATATATATAATGTATTGGTAATTTTAATTATTTGGTTATTATTTTCACAGGACTCGGACATTCTTTCTATATTAAATAATTATGAGGTGATTAAGAAGGAAGAGGTAATGCATTCATAAAACTAAATATATAAATATATATTTAATATGTGATTGAAGATTATAATTTTTTTATACATTGACCATTAATTATTTATTGATATAGGTGGCTGACTTTGTGGATGAGGTCAATTCACCACCTAAAGAAGGCGATGTCAAGGGCAGTATACACGAAATTTTAGAAAAGCAGAGCGTCAAACGGTCACTTATTGACGCATTTTCATTAACTGATCCATTGAAAAAGTCCAGGTCCATTGTCGTCAAGATTGAGAAGGATTGAGACTATCAAAGCCTTTTAATTATTGAATAATCCTACTCCACTATATGAATAATTGGATCAATTTCTTATCTTTCGTAGTATGTGTTTGTTTTATAGTGTTTATGGGCAAATGGTTATATCGTGAAGTTTTTTATGTCAATATATTTACATAATTATATTTTTTAATAGTTTTGATGGTTAAGTTGTTAATAATTTTTTAATGTTATAATAATCAAATGAAAGATAATGAAATTCTAACCTCATATCATAATTATAAATTTATACACCATCATCGATTCATTCTTAGCATTCTTAAATCAGATGTGATAATTTGCCTTTCAAGATATGTCATAATTACTTCATATTTGCATGTTTAGAATCTAGGGACTCAATAAAATAATTTTTTTAAGAAATTGTGAATATATATTTATTTTAGATAATGCGCCGTACTGAATAATATATTTATTTGATTGAAATAGAATATATTTAAAATACAACAATATTTTGATTTTCAATGATTTAACACACTGGTATATTAAAAACGTTTATCACAAATACCAAATATGTACAATTAAATCATTATATGATAAATATGGGGTTTGAATGGTAAATATGGGGTTCAGGAATAAGAATTTTTTAAATATTGACAATCATATAATTATTTATTAATATAATATCAATATATTATATTATATCCATTAACAATATGCTGGAAAGATTTTTACACACCTGAATCAATTACTAAAATATAGAATTTTAGCCAATAAATATGTCAATTGATGACAATTTTCCTATGTATACACTCACAAATTAACTCATTCAAACAAATAAATTGGTGCTTATTTATTAGCACAACATATTATAATATCATAAAATAAAAAATGAATTCAAATTTTTAGTCAGATTCAAGTAACAGTTAGTGTTTTTTGTATGTGAAATTCAAAGTAACGATGCTAGATTTTCAATACAATTATGTTTTGTACCTATAATTAATTTACATTATTATTTTAATATTGAGCTACATAATGTTTCCAAATAATAAACTCCAATATTGGAAAATGTTAAAAAAGAAAATTCATTAATTAGTTGGTTTTCAATAAAGATAACTATAAAAAATTAGGATTTATATAGTTAATAATAAATTTAATTTTGGCTTCTGTTGAATCAATTAACCTTATCATTTTCATATGTAGCCGCATAAAATCTAGTAAAAATAATAAAATGCAATACTCAAAATTATTAATAAAAGACATTTTCTTAATTAAAATAAAGTAGATAATAAGTAGTATTTATGACTCTTGCTTTTTGTTTATGGAAAATATAAAAAATCTACACTCATTCAATCAGTTATAATCGAGTGAAAACACTCAAATCAGTTCAATCATATATTAGCCTAATTACATGATTACATGATAGAATAGTTTCTTATATTATAAGGTAGATAGAAAAAATTATAGGCAACTACAAAATTGTATTAAGGATAAATAGATAAATTAGTGGAATTTGTATAATTACAATTGAGGAATGCAAAGTGAAATTGTTTCCATATCACCATTAACTCTATATCTTCATATATTAATCAGCAAAAGAAATTGGGTTACTTTTTTATGCAATGCCACTCATGTATACGTTGGTTAAGCATGTTTCTGCATCTAAAACTTAATGGACAATGAAGTTGAACTTAGTTCGTACTCATTCCTTCTATACATAAAATGTTATCATTTAGTTTTGTTAATCACAATTCTAAATCTCTTATCTCACTACTATCATTTTATCCATGTCCATTAAAACATAAAAACTAAATTCACAGGTATTTCTTGATTATTTGGAAAGAAAATTCAATTCAACTATGAGGAAGATCAATAAATCAGTTACAATAAGGCCAAAACGTGTGAGGGAAGATGACAATTCACAAGGTGATAGGCTTTATATATCGTTTTTTTAATATTTTACAGTAAGCAATTTAAACCCCTTTTCATTATTCATTATGCATTCTTATATGTAATTTATATGTTTTGTAGCACATAATCATATAGTGAAACTATTTTTATAATTTTTATGGCGACAATTTCATGATAGACGTATTACTATTTGATTTATAAATTGTGCTGTTGAATTGAAAGGATTTTTAAATTGTTGTTTTAGCATATGTAAAAAAGAGATTGAGGTATGTGTTGCGCTCATAGATGTTGATTCAAGTGCATAAATGTTTTTCAAAACATATTCTTCAATTCAATCTATTAAGAATATGTTAATATTAATTGTATATATTAATAAGGAGAGTAATCTTAATATCATATAATTTCATAAATCTGATTTATTTCTTGCACATAAAGAAACAAATAATATATTTACATATATATATATATTATCTAACCAAGATCTGGGGAACCATCCTAAAATTTACCAAATAATAAACTGCAATAATCGAAAGTGTTAAAAAAAGAAAATTCAGTAAGTAGTTGGTTTTCAGTGAAGATAACTACAAAAAAAAAAAAAAAAAAAAAAAAAAAAGATAATAAGTACATATTATATAGGGCACATTTTCATTAAAACTAAAAGGGACAATTAAATAATGGGTCACCAATATAGTTGGTAAAACATTATACTAATTCAATTTCATGCAAACACAAAGTCAATAATACATTTGATTTACTGTTTCACTTCCATATGCATCCGTAAAAAAATCCTTTAATTCATAACATACAATGCTTCATTTTATAAATAAAATGTATTCACTTATTTAAATATCTAAATTGGTGCTTACGAATTCAAGTTCTTAGTGGGAGCTTCAAGTAATAAATGTCATGCAAATGTTTTTGTGTGAAATATAAAGTAATTATGGTAGATTTTTTATGCAATTGGACTGTTGCAATAATATTTGAATTAAATTTGACAATTATAAGGAAAATTCATTAAAAATAAAAACTAAATGAAATATGAAAAAATATTGGGAAGAATTATGTATATTATACATGTTTATGTAGATATTGCAAAATGGAATTTATTAATTTTTACTTGCCCATGATTTTTAAATTACATCAAAATGTGGTTTTTGTTGGACAAAAATTAATAATATTGGGAAATATTTCTATAATGGGCCTAACTTGTGCATGTATTTTTAAGCATCGTATCATATTCTGTTTGTTTTAAATAACTATTAATTATATTTGGTATATTATCATATTTAATAAACTATTAGTGGATTTTCTTTTTATTTAGTTAATTACAATTCAAATCTAAAATATTTACTTAATTATGATGACACTTTTATATTTATACATTATAATTTATAAAGTATATAAATGATGCATTTATGATAAACAATGTCTTAGTAGATCATTAAAATCAATAATTATTTATGTTTTTTATTTACACGCTATTAATTGTTAGATATTTTAAATTTAATTATACAAAAGATCATTTGAAAATATGTTTGTATAATATTTTTTGTAATTACATTATATTAATTGTTAAATATATTAAATTTAATTTCACAAAAGACCATTTATTAATATGTTTATGTCTATTTTTCTTTTTTTTAGAGATATCTGAATCATCATCAAGAAAGAATCATAGGACGGAAAATGAAACAAGAGTAATCCAAATTACATGTCAAAGTTTGTTGAATAGTATAACTTATCTGTTATCTCGCACCCAGATAAGTGAAATCACAAATGGTATGTAGTCAAAGTCTCTATCCGAATGTTGATTTTATTTATTGCATATTCATTTATAGTTTTAATATTTTATTGCTTGCATTTTGTAGATGGACAACGTCGCAATTTACAGACATGCATTTCACAGGTGGGTGGTTCCAATAATTAGTTTTATCCTTCGTTCTAATCTAGCAACAAAATTTTTTTAGAGGTTATTGATCTGACTTGTGAAGAAATCACACATGAGAAAACCAATAATGTGGAAGATGAAAATAATGTAGATATGTTTGACGAATTTGACAAAACTTGCATGGGAGAAAACTACGTTACATGTAAGTGGTCATTGTTTAATGTATCTAGTTATATGATAAATGCTATTTTGGTAATGATTCATATTGTACACCCAGTGTTATACTTATATTATTTATATGAGTTTGTATGATTACAATTTTTTATATAGGTGAACAATATTGGGATATTGGAGACCCACTTAGATGTGAGCGGTGTGGGGCATTGTTTTGGTTTGATGAGTGCTTGCGATCAGACTATAAATCCAAACAACCAAAATTCTCATTATGCTAAGTGAAAGGAAAAATTCAATTACCCGCAATGAAAGAGCCACATCAAGTTTTGTGGGAGTTATTCTTTGGAGATAACATCAAAAGCAGACATTTTTCAGAAAACATTAGGTCATATAATAACATGTTTTATTTCACATCTCTTGGAGGAAAATTTGATAGGAGGTGTAACACCAGAAGCTCACCACCAATATTTAAACTCCATGGACAAAACTACAATTTGTTGGGGAGTTTTTTGATAAACATAGGATTTACATGCAATTTGAGGTTATTATGTATAGGTTTTTAGGCAATTGCATGTACTTAAGTGACGAGTTCATCATGATTTTGTTATATTTTGTTACGTCACGTGTTTGTTGAAGTTTTGACAGAAAAACAGATAATTAATGATGTACAGACTACGTCTCAAGTCACATGGACCATGCTTATCCTCGTGATATGATCTTAACTGTCGCGATTTGGTGTGATTCGGGTATATTTTCTAGATTTAGTGTGATTCAGGCATATTTTCTAGATTTGGTGTGATTAAGGCATATTTTCTAGATTTGGTGTGATTCAGGTATATCTTTCGATTCCAATCAATGATACGACAGCTCTTCAAAATCCTAGTAATTTTCTATAAAAGGAGGAGCTACATCAGATTATAGGGGGATGATACTACACAATATACAACAAATTTTAGAGTAAGAAATGGAGATACAAATGAGGATCAACCAATCAAGTCATTAGAGAGAGAGAGAGAGAGAAATGAAGATTGTTTGGGCTTCAATAGTCATCTTTTCTTTTATTCTTTTTATGTTAGCCATGATTATCAATATGTTTCCCATGGATTATGTATTGAATATGTGTGGCTAAACATCTAGTGATTCTAGGGAGTGAATAATTATGGATTCATATGTTTTTCTTTAATAATATTATTTCCCTTCCTATATTTGTTTATGCTTCCTTTATTTGAATGTTAGATGGAATTATGTGACGACTAATTGCATATATGTAGTTAATCTATTATAACCCGAGAGGGAGTAATTGGTTAACGGATTAGGAATCCATAACATAAAACTTGCTAGATCGAGAGATTGGTAAGTATTATGATAGGAATAGATCCTAGGTACGATTGGAAGTTAGATAATATCTTGATAATGATTAGTATTGTCTAATCTACTTATGGATCTAACTCGAGAGAGAGGATCCAAATATCTTAGTAATCCTCATACAAATATATGAATTAAATATGGTTTGATTTATTAAAAGGAACTCATATGAGCCCTATGAATGCATGTCCCTGGAATCCATATAATCTCTGAATATCTTTAGTTGCTTGACTTGTTTTGTCATCTATTTCTCTCTTTATTTTTTTAGTTTATTTCATAAAACTCATTCCATTAATTAAATTCTTTAGATAAAGAAAAATATCATAAACAAATACTCAGTTGATTTTACAATATACAGTCCATGTGGATACGATACTTGTTCTCATCATATTATACTATAATTTACCTTGTGCACTTGCGAGTCATATTTAAGTGAAATAAAATAGCAAGCAAGTTTATGGCACCGTTGTCGGGGACTAGCGTAATTTACAACTGATATGTGTTTTAGATATTAGACCTTAATTTAAAGTGTATATTATAGCTCAGTATATAGATTTTATTTCTTTAATTTATTTGTGTCGTGTTTGCAAGTAGTTTATGAATACTCGATCCAAGGTGCAAGGCATTTGATACCAATATTTCTAGAGATCGAAGCAACTGCCTGACACAGAAGCACTTTAAGAACGCAAGTAAATAGGATGGACGAAATAGAAGCAATGCGTAGAGAGATGGAGGAGTTGGCGGCATTCATGAGACAACAACAACAACAACTTCCAGCCCCACTGATTTAAGAGTCCTTAGAACCTCTAATTACCACAAATTATGGAGGAGGACGGCTGTAGACCATAGGTGCAAATAATTTTGAGCTTAAACCTGCCTTAATATCTATGATACAACATAATCAATTTGGTGGTGGGGCATTAGAAGATCCCAACGCACATCTGGCACAATTTTTTATGATTAGCGACACCATCAAGATGAACGATGTGGGAACTGATATGATAAAGCTTCGATTGTTCTCGTTCTCTTTGAGGGATAAAGCAAAACAGTGGTATCAATCACTAGATGAGGAATCAATTTGAACATGGTCAGATTTGTGCAAGAAATTCCTCAACCAATATTATCCACCTGGGATGACATTGAGATTAAAGAACAAGATCACTGCGTTTAGACAATTCAATCAAAAGCCTTTATATGAAGCAAGGGAGCGGTACAGAGATGTCTTGAGAAAGTGCCCCCGACATGGTTTTGCAATCGATTAGCAGGTATGTCATTTCTATAGTGGTTTATTAGAGCTAACTCGAAATCAAATTGATGCAGCCGCAGGAGGAGCTCTATTATCATTAACTGCTGATAATGTAGTAGATTTGCTAGAAAAAATGGCCTCAAACAGTGCATAATGGCCATCGTAAAGAAATTCAGTAAGAAAGGTAGATGAAATTTCTAACACAACGGATGGAATAAGAGTTATCTGGACAAATGGTGATCATGGCCCAAGCCATCAAATTGTTGACTAAGAATGTCATGTCACCATTTAAAAATACTCAAGAACAAGCAGTTGCAGCCGAAGACACACTGGAGAATGTGAATTATATGCAAGAATGAGGCAACAATGACAATTATAGACAAAATCAGTTTGGACAAAGAGATAGACTCAATTATTCTAATTCAAACAAATTTTATAGCCACCACCCGATTTCTCTGTTATGAACAGAGTTATAAATGATGGAAAGAAACCGAATTTGGAGAATATACTTGCATCCTTTATGCAGATCACAAAGCAAATGATGGATACGCAGGCAACAAAGGTTGACAATGTAACCATCATGGCGAACAAATTCATGACCGAATTCAGAGCTCAAATAAAATCTTTGGAGATGCAAGTTGGTCAAATAGCTAAAATACTGGGAAGCATACAACAAAGGGGACAGTTTCCAAGTACTACTGAAATCAACCCAAATGAGCAATGTCATGTCGTACATGTGAAGGACGAACAACTTAACAAAGAAGAAAAGAAAAATGAGAAAGTGGATCAGGGGGAAGAAGCAAAGGAATTCAAATATGTGTCATCTCCTACATACGTTCCACCATTGCCATTTTCATAAAGGCTAATGAAGCAAGCGAAGGAGACACAATTTATAAATTTCTTAGAAAATTTTAAGAAATTACCAATTAATATTTCCTTTGCTGAAGCTATTGAACAAATGTCTAACTATGCTAATTTTTTGAAGGAAATTCTGGAAAAGAAAAAGAGAATTGAAGATCATGATATAGTCAATCTAATAGTGGAGTGTAGTTCAATTCTCCAAAGGAAGCTTATTGAAGGATCCGGGAAGCTATACAATACCATATGAAATTGGCAACACTCACTTCTATAAAGTGTTGTGTGATTTTGGGAGCAAGCATAAATTTAATGTCGTTATCCATATTTAAGAAGTTGGGCTTAGGAATGGTAAAATCATCCTCCATCACATTACAATTTGTTGATAGGTCTATAAAGTACCCAAAAGAATTATAGAAAATGTGCTTGTGAAAGTAAATAAGTTCATATTTTCCATGAACTTTGTTGTGTTGGATATGGAAGAAGACCACGAGATGCCGTTGAATTTGGGTAGACCATTCTTAGCCACTGCGGGAGCCCTCATTGACATGGGAAAAAAAAATTTGACTCTAAGAGTAAATAATGAGAAAGTGGTGTATTCCTTGTATGATACAAAGAAGTTTCAAGAGGATATTGAAGATTGCAAGGTTGCGGATATAGTCCAAAACACCATCGATCAAAAGAAGTCCAAAAGTTTGCCGGCAAAGTCTTTTAAATCTTGCGAAAGACACACTATCCTTCCTTTCAAGTTTATTAATTTTGATAGTGTGAATTTAATTGACAATTTTAAAGTTGTAGGATTCTTCTATAGAACCAAAGACGGAGGCATATCATAAGGGAAGCATGAAAGAGGAACTAAAACGGGATCATCTTGGTGCAATTTTAGAAGTCAATCATGCTAAAATGAAGTCATGAATCGTATATATTTATGACATTGAAAATGAAGTCACAAATTGTATATATTCTGTCAGGTTTGTATTTAATAGTTTGAAATTTTTTTAAATTAGTATAATCAAAGGATTTTCAAATAAATTTTTTGTTTAATTTACTTTTCATATATGTGTTTAGGAGACGTCAGGAGATAAACAATCTTCATGAAAAAATTGTTGATGAGTTGAAAGTGGTATTGAATAATCATAATCTCTTTTTTAAGGCATTTAGAATGGTTGGTCAAAAAATTTAGAAAGGTCATTCTAATGTAAGGTCGAAACTTATAGGCAAAAGAGGTGGAGATGCCAGAAGATATAATATGTCGTCATGCTCAAAAGTTGTTTTTTTAAGTGTTGGTATTTTGATGTATAATTGAAAAACAGGGATATCTTAGTTGAAACCCAATCTGGTCAATTATAGCATGTGAATGAACTGAATCCTTCTTATCTTGGTTTACAATATCCTATATTATTTCCAAATGGAGAAGATGGTTATAGAGAAGATATCCCTTACGCAGATTCTCGACTTCAGGTTCCTGGTGGACGGAAAAGAGTTAGTGTTAGGAAATATTTTGCATATCGTTTTCAAGAAAGGGATGGTGTTGTATCAACACTGATGTCATCTAAAAGGTTGCTTCAACAAATTATTGTTGATGGGTACACAATGATTGAATCTGGAAGATTACGTTATGTGCGTACACATAAAAAAGAACTGCGATGTGCTATGTATCAAGGTTTGTCCGATGCTCTAATTCGAGGAGAGACAGATTCACATGCCCAAGGAAAACATGTTGTCCTTCCACCTACTTTTACTGGTGGGGCCTGTTATATGAATCAGAATTATCAAGACGCTATGGCGATTTGCAGTTGGACTGGGTCTCCAATATTGTTCATAACTTTCATGTGCAATCCTAAATGGCCTGAGATAACAAGATTTGTTCAAACTAGGGGACTTAATCCAGAAGATAGGCCTGATATTATGTGTAGTGTCTTTAAAACCAAACTGGACAGTTTAATTAAAGATTTTCGACATAATCAAGTTTTTGGAAAACTCAGAGCAGGTAAACATGCATTCTCTCAATAGTTTAAATCCATATTCATTATTTTTTTCTAAAGTTGATGTCTATATCAAACTAATTTGATTTTTTATAAAATTTTGTTTTCTTTCTGTTTCAGTCATATACACTGTGGAATTTCAGAAGCGTGGTCTACCACACACTCATATTGTGTTGTTTCTTGATACGAAATTTAAACATTATACTCTAGAAAACATTGATCGTTTTATATCTGCTAAAATTACTGATAAAGATATAGATATTGTGTGTTACTCTGCTGTAGAGAATTTTACGGTACATGGACAATGTGGATTAGCCAAGAAAAACTCTCCGTGCATGTCAAAAAATAAATATACAAAGCATTTTCCAAAAAAGATTGTTGATGTTACATCTATTGATGGTGATGGATATCCAATTTACAGACGAAGAGATATGGGGAGAACCGTTTTAAAGAATGGCATTGAATTCGATAATAGATATGTGGTTCCATATAACCGTTTTCTTCTTCTGAAGTACGCAACTCATATCAATGTTGAATGGTGCAATCAATCACGATCAATTAAATACTTATTTAAGTATATTAATAAAGGACATGATTGTGTGACAGCATCGTTTGTTAAAAGCTCGCGTGATGAGCAGTCCGGAAAAATTGTTGATGAGGTAAGTATGTATTATGATTGTAGATATATTTCTCCATGCAAAGCAATTTGGAGAACATTTGGGTATGACATTCAATTTAGGAATCCACCTGTGGAGAGATTGAGTTTTCATTTTTCAAATGAACAAAATATCATTTTTGAAGATTCTGATGAGATTGAATCTGTTCTCTACCTTCCTTTAGTTAATCAAAGTATGTTTTTAGCATGGTTTGAAGACAATAAAATATATTTTGAAGCTAAAGAGCTGTATGCTGAATTTCCTCAAAAATTTGTGTGGGATAAGAAAAATAGAGTGTGGCTCAAGTGAAAGAGAGGATTTGCAATTTCACGGATAAATTATATCCCACCTAGCTGCGGTGATCTGTCCTATATTACATCGCTTATTAATGTTGTCCGTGGTCCTGAGAGTTATGATTATTTCAAATTTTATGATAATGATCAATACAACACATATCGTGATGCATGTTGTGCTAGAGGATTGCTGGAGGATGATAAGGAATACATAGATGGATTAGTTGAGGCAAGTCAGTGGTCAAATGCTCATTCCATGAGGAGGCTATTTGTGACGTTATTATCAGAGAATTGCATGAGTCGTCTTGAGGTAATCTAGGAGAAATGTTGGACATATTTATCCGAAGACAATGTTTAGTTTTGTAAATTGAAGGTATAATGTATTATTCTACAATTAGAATCCACAATTTATGATAATTTCAATTATTTTATATTGAATAACAATGTTTGTAATATATAACAGTTATTGTGAATTGCAGACTTGGAGCTAAACGAAGATGATATAAGAAACTTCACACTGATTGAGATTGAAATTTTTTTGTGGAATCTTGGAAAAAGTTTGCATGATTTTGAACCTATGCCTAGGTTGATTCATGGAGAACTGCAGTATAATCCAGAAGAATTGTATAAAGAACTTAATGATCTCATGGAAAATCTGATGGATGAGCAACGTCAAGTTTATGACAATGTCATTGATTCAGTAGACTCAGATAAAGGAAGAATTGTTTTCATTTATGATTAGGTGATACTGGGAAGGTGTATTTGTGGAGAACTTTGTCTGCATCAATAAGATCAAAGGGTGAGATCATGTTGAATGTTGCTTCGAGTCGTATAGCGTCACTTTTGTTGCCTGGTCGACGAACGACACATTCACGTTTTGCAATTCCAATAACTGTCAAAGAGAATTCATCATGCAATATATTTCAAGGGACTGAACTTGTAAAATTGATTGTAAGGTGTAAGATGATGCATACACATTGTTTTGAAGCACTTGATAGGTCTTTGAAGGATGTAATGCAGTTGAAAGATCCGAAAAATAAAACAATACTTTTTGGAGGAAAAACTATTGTGTTTTGTGGAGGCTTTCGTCAAATTTTACCAGTAATTCCAAAAGGTGTTAGACAGGATATTGTCCGGTCAACAATAAATTCTTCTTATATTTGGGATGATTGCACAGTGTTGAGATTGACGAAGAACATGAGACTTTTGAAGGATGGAATGTGTGATGACTCCAATGAGTTGAAAAAAAATTAAGATTGGATTTCAAGTATAGGTGTTGGTACTATTGGAGGTCCAGATCATGGTTCTGTAGAGATTGAAGTTCCAGAAGATCTTCTGCTAAAATTTTACGAAAATCCTGTAGAAAAAATTGTCCAGAGCACCTATCCTGATTTTTTAATATGTTACATGATCCTACATATTTGAACGAGAGAGTCATTCTATGTTCTACTCTTGACATGGTCGGCAACATAAATGAACATATGATTTTAAAGAATGCAAGCAATGCAAAAACATATTATAGCTCTGATAGTGTTTGCAAATCAGATTCAAATGGTGATGTGATGGCAGAGGGTGCACACTCTAGAATTCTTGAATAAGCTTAAATGTTCTGGTGTCGCTTATCATGAGTTCACTTTAAATGTTGGAACTCCTGTGATGCTATTAAGGAATATAGGTCCTTCTATTGGATTGTGTAATGGCACTAGATTAGTAATCACAAAGCTTGGGTTTCATGTTTTGGAAGGAAAAGTTATTAGAGGGAGTAATGCTGGTAAATTGGTTTTGATTCCAAGAATATCGTTGGTACCATCCGATCCAAAATTGCCCTTTAAGTTCCAACGAATGTAGTATCATTTTATTGTTTCATACACTATGACAATTAATAAAAGTCAAGGACAATCCTTGTCTCATGTTGGCTTATTTCTCAAGAAACTAATTTTCAGTCATGGCCAGTTGTACGTTGCTGTTTCAAGAGTTACTAATTAAAAGGGGTTGAAGATACTTATTTGTGATAGTGAAAATAAATATAGCAACAAGACTTCCAATGTTGTTTATAAAGAAGTCTTTCGTAATTTGTAGGTTCTAAACGATTCTATGAATACTATAAAAAAAATTGTTTGAATGTCAAATTAAGACTTTTATCTTATTTTATTATATTTTTGTGTAGTTTTTGGTCTGATTGTTATGTGCTTTTAACATGCATAATTATCATTCCAGATTAGAAATATATTCATGTAATACATTTAAATATAATTTATTTTTAGTATGTTTGCAATTGTATATATAGTACTTATTATAACCGTGCAACACACCTGTGAATTTCTAATATATCATAAATAAGTCAATTCATACAAAAATTATATTATATCCATAAAAA
This sequence comes from Caryopteris x clandonensis, assembly GCA_028749325.2. Classification (NCBI taxonomy): domain Eukaryota; kingdom Viridiplantae; phylum Streptophyta; class Magnoliopsida; order Lamiales; family Lamiaceae; genus Caryopteris; species Caryopteris x clandonensis. The sequence goes on from JAPYKT020000012.1 coordinate 2,773,712, forward strand.
AATTATATATCATACTTTAAATATAATAATTTATTTTAAAATATGCAATATTGGTATTAAATTAAAGATCACAACGAAATGATTAGTTTGATATATCGTATGTCAAAAACGAATTTAAAACCAAAAATTTATTTGAGTTTTTAAAGTTTAGTAAAATTAAAAAATGAAAGAGAGAGGGAGATACACATGTCAATAAATAGTGGAGACATATATCAAGACAAGAATTCTCATAATTCTTCTTTTATATTATAGAAGAATAGAAGAGTTATTACCCTTTATAATTCATAATGATATGTGACAATAATATAATCTACGCTATTTTTCTTTGGGTTAATAGCATAAAAAAATTAAGATATTTGATAAATTTGTATTTTAATCGATCTTTTATTTTTTGTAATTTCAAGCACCACCTTTCCAATTTTGCAATTCGAAGAACATTGGAGTTTTATGTTGAATTTTTTAAAATATATTTAGCTTAAATTATTATTATTATTATTATTATTATTATTATTATTATTATTATTTATATGAAATTATACATAAGAAATTATGCTATATATATTATTTATGTTACATACGTATTTATGGTAAAACCATATAAGAAATATGTTTTGTATTTGTTTATACTATATATCAAAGACAGTAAAAATATAGTACTTGTTTTCTTTTTAGTTATATAGACTATAGATGAATTCATACATAATTAATTATGTAGTTTTTCTACCTGAACGTTTAAGGTCAAGATTAAGATCAAAATAAAAGACATCAATTTTAAATTTGATTATAATTAATTTATAAATGTGAGATATCAATTTATTTGTTGGTAAATGATCAAACATTAAATCAAATTAAAATTATAAACACATATTTCTTGGTACTATATTTTTATGAGTTTTTCATATATAACATGAACAATATACAAAACATCATTTCTTATATATTTTTACTGTAATATACATAATATACAAAACATAATTTCTTATATATTATTTTCATAGAAAGTATTTCAAATATTATAATAATAATAATAATAATAATAAATAATAATGATAATAATAGTAGTAGTAGTAGTAGTAGTAGTAGTAGTAGTAGTAATAATAATAATAATAATAATAATAATAATAATATTACTAATAATAATAATAATAATAATAATTATTATTATTATTATTATTATTATTATTATTTAAGCTAAATATATTAAAAAAATTCAACATAAAATTATCATTGCTTTGAATTACAAAAATTGGAAAGAATGTGCTTAAAATTACAAAAATTAAAGGACATGATACAAAAGCAATCATCAAACATCGTGATTTTTTTTATACAGTTAACCCTTTTTCTTTTATATAACGAAGGGTTTGCAATATAATTTTCTTAATAAAATATATTATCACAAAATATTATATATATATATATATATTATTTTATATATATTGTCATATATTTATATAGAATTATTAGTTTAATTGAATTCGCTTGTTTACGTCAATAGTGCATATACCACATACATAAAAATGTTAGTGGGCCTAAAGTTTTTATTAAAGGTTTGACCCGTCCAGAAAAAAAATAGTGGGCGTGACATTTTTAATAAAAAAATTCAAACCAAATAACAATTTATATTAATTTTTTTTTAAATTAACACACTATAAAATAAATTTGTTAATTAATTTCTTATATTTTGGTAAATGAGCCCAACGTATATGAAAAGATCTCATTTGAGTGGAAATGCGAATTAATAACATGCTTTTATCAAATTCATAGAGAAGTTTAAGACAAAGTACAGCCAAGACATTAAATTAGGAACTTTAGACAAAGTGAACTATAGAGTAGATATTAATTAAATGCATCTTCTAATTCTCGTCCAATTATAATGCTATTCACGTGAACAATTGATTTATATATATATAATATATATATATATATATATTGGGTTCAATTTTCATGAAGTGTATGATCATTTGTCTTCTTTATATTATTACAAGAATTATTATCTTCTGTATTATTATAATATTTAATTAATTAGTATTTCATTTATTTTCTTGCTAATTGTTATGTAATGCCTCACTTCACTGAAAAAATAATGAAAAACATAAAAGAAAAAATATATGCTTCAAAATATATTCGGAATAAACTATTGTGGGTTTTTAATATTCATTCAGCCAAAAACACCCGAGAATTAAATAAGATTTCTGAATAATCAAGCCTTAAGATTTAAAACAAATGTTGTCTAATTTTATGATGAAGATAAGATATATTAGATTTTATGATATCTTTAATTTATTATATTTTATTTTTGTTACCTTTTATTGTGAGGTAGAATTAGATTGTCATTAGAACTTTAGATTCACACAATTAATAGTATAAATAGGTGTTTCATGATTGTTTAGGAGGTTGATTTTAATTTTTTTTTAATATGAAATTAGTTGCATTGCATGGTTTGTAATATATTTAAAAAAATATTTATAATATAATTCTAGTAAATGAATTTTAAAAATATTTAATTATATTATTAATAAGGATATGTAGAAAATATAATTTTGTGCAAAAAATATACTTATTTCTGTATATATTTATATAAAATTAGATCATACATAATTTGTAAAAATGGTGAAGATAATAAGTCTTTTCATACATGACATACACACATAAAATATTTAAATAAAAGATATTTAAAATACTTTTTGTAATATCACTTAAAAGATAATTTTATAAAATAATACTTAATTGATTTTTTATTTTAGCCAAACCCTGCTCAAATAGTCCAATTAAATATAACATAAGTAATTAACCAACAATCAATTGTATCTTTTTTTTTTAATATTTTATTTTAATATATACAATATAAATGTCAATTTAAATATTATGGAAAAAAATTACTTTGATATATTCTATGTCAAAAATAGATTAAAAACACAATATTAATTTAAATTTAACTCAATTATATTGCATAAAATTTTGAGATTAATTTCTAACACAACACCACACGTTTTTTTTTTCTTTTATAAAGAAAATATCATTATGATAATTATTTCTCTTTTAAAGTAAGTTAATCATTTACAAAATATATGCATTTTAGAAGCAGAATCACATCAACCGACCATCAATATATTTTACCATTGTTTGGTAACTAAGTATGTAATTTCGGCACCACAACAGACATACTTTTTAGGTGGAAAAATTAATTAGGTTTTTTTTTTTTTTTTTTTTCATGGGATAACTTTTAAATAATGGTAGACAGAAAATGAATTTTATTCCAAAATTATGTCTCTTTCCGATTATTCTTAAAATCAATGAATTTTAATTATATATATTATTATTTTTCCAAGCTTCTATTAAAAAAAAATTACATTATTTTTGTCATTTTCTTCTTATTTTCTTCAAGAGAGAAATTGATCATTTTCGATTGTTCTACAATTTCTTATCAGTCTTTATATTATTTTATTATATAGTTCATTTTATTTATCAGAAAAATCTTATTAATATATGTTCAAATTTTTTGAGTTCGAACTCAATCTGAAGCTCAAAATTTTGTTAAACAATATAAAATTTGTATTGGTTTGCAAGCTCAATTTCATTTGTTGAGTTCACAAATATATTCTTAAGCGGCTTTTTTGAGCTTGATTTTCGTTGAAATCGAATTTAAACTAAGTTTATTCACTATTGAAATGAATAATTAATTAGTCAAACGCTCTAAATTCTATTAATTGTAATAATAAATTCAAATTTGAGCTTAAATGTAAAACCTCGAATCAAGCTCAGGTCCGTGAAAAACTCAAATGAGCCGACCTAGATAGAGATGATAATTTTTTTAATTTTGCATTAAATAATTTGGTTCATAAATTCAGATGTTACTTAACTAATAAAGTGATTATCTTACCCAAAACCAACTAAGATGATATAACTACACACCCACACACACACACACACACACACACACACACACACACACACACATATATATATATATATAAACTAGCAAAAAAAATTTAAGTTGCTCCTGCATGATTGCTCTTTTTAATACCATAATTATATATATTTTAGTAATTTTCTATGTTCTAGAAAATTATAAAATATTATGACTAATTACTTAAACGTCATTGAGTATTTAATTTGAATATTTTAAAATTCAATAAAAAATATTTTTACAATTATTGAACTGTTATCAAGGAACCAAATTTAATAAAATATAAATAAATTTTTACTATATGTCCATAACTAAATAAACATTATGTGAATTTAAAATTATATTAATAATATTCTTCGGTGTAATATATATTGATGCATTAATACGTCTACACATCACGAGGTGATAAATTCATTGAATAAAATCCTCTTTATTATAATGGATTCATTTGTCTAATATATTATAATCGAAAACCACCATCAAGTAATTCTAAATTGAAAAAATATCTTCCTAACATGACTTTAGTCCATCTCTAATAGTTTGAACATCAATATTTGTGTATAAAAATCCTTATTTATTGACAAATAAGAGGCATGGGTGTGGAAGTAGTGAACTTTTTATCTTTAGCAATTGTATTGGAACGATAACATTGTAATATATGTTATTCTAAATTAAACTTTCATAATTCAAGTGTCTTAGGTTTATTTCTCACACATTCTTTTCCATTTGGTCCAATTAACCATTAAACTGCATTGTAATATTTTACAAATTTGTGTTAACATGCGACAACTATACCACCTCTAAAAGCATTATTTTGATTTCTTGTGGGGATGAACTAAAAACAAATTAAAATAAAATAATATCATTATATTTAAAATTTAACAAAAAAAATAAATTCTCTTCATCTTGTTACTTATCATCCAAACCTACAAATTAATTATTTGCAAAATAAATAAAGAGATGCCAGGCCTAAATGACTTGCTCTATAACTTCTGTAACTGCTAACTTAGGTCTTGATTTTCATTTATATATAAAATTCCATACAAATTTAAATTTAATAGTTTCAAACCATTTTAAAAACATTCTTCTTGTTATTCATGTGCATATAGAATACTCTACTTTATCTTCAATGGATTTGAACATTCTATATATAGGTTTGTCTTGTACCATTGAAAAGCTTCTTGAATCTATTTGATATGAAGTTAGTTTTATTCCAAAATTCAAAATATTCAAATTATAGAAGTCGAAGAATTGAAGCATGTTGCATTTTTAGAAAGAGTTCGACATATGAATGGACTCTTACCTTTAGAATTAAATATGTAAAAACTAAACATAATTTGAATTTCTTTACTACCCATAAAATTAATATTTAGTAAAGGAACTATAGCCATTACAAAATAGAAAGAAACCAAAAAAGAGGACAAAACCATCATTCAACTTTTATATTTGTAATAATACTAATAGATACATATATTTTTTATGTCATTATGAAATTAAACCAAGGGCTCCTGTTCTTTCAGGTGCACCGTATAGTTTAATCGTAAATCTCATATAATATTACTTGTTTAACTAAAAAATATTATTTATTCACTTAAACAGCATCGCTTGTTATTCTTATTATTAATTAATTAATTACTCCAAAAAAATATTATTTATTACCTCAAAAAGTATTACTATTAATTTTTTTTAAACTACGACTAAAATATACCTAAAATATATTACTACCCAATGTTGTACACTTAATCTAAACAAGAAGGTAGAATTATATCTCAACCATCATACCAATATTACTAGTCTTGACAAGTTTGAATTTATACAAGTAAATGTATACCATCGAATGACACGCCAAATGTACACACTACTATATATAATGATTCCAATCCCAAACATCCAATTAATTTAATAATAACTTTTTTTCCTTATTAATTATATGAGAACTTTTATTTAAAAAGAAAAAGAAAAAATAGGAAGCTTGAAAAAAATATTCTTAATTTTTTATTTATTTTATTTTATTGTATTCTTGAAATAGTATTAAATCATTAATTACTTGTCCAATTTAACTGATAAGATCTTAGTGAATCTTAGCCATCACCATAACATGCATGCACAAAATGCACCAAGGCAATTGTTCACACAAGTAAAACTAAGGTGTCATTGTAAGAAAAGCCTATTACGAGTAAGTGGAGAAGAAAGATCTACAGAGATTCTTGTCTTATTTCATAAACAGCTCAGGCTACAATGGATCATGTATAAATTTCAACATACGACAAAAAACTTTTATAATTTTAAACACACATAAAAAAGCACCTACAAACTATTCCTTGAAAATACTCGTTGTTCCAACAGCAAACTCAACGTTCAAACAAAAACCAACCAATACAACAATAATCTTTTGTCCGACCTACATTAAAAGACTAAAATACCCTCGCTCCCTCCCTCACTCCCCACCCTCTCTCACACACACACACACACACATTTGTCTAAATTTTGATGCCAAGCTAGTGTCCCTCTCAATCGGACCAGCGCTGAATGGCTATGTACACAACTCCCTGATGAGCTTGGGAAAGCTGAGTGTCCAAGCACTTTGGCCGCAAGTTGAAGACCGCAAATCAAGCACTTTGGCCGGGCTGCATGAGTCCGACTTGGCTAACTCCCCTTAACCTTTAACTTCTACCTCTTGCATCAAATCATAACAACGCTGCAACTTATCCTGTAATGATAATAGAGTTATCATCGAGATTAATATCATCTCTAGCACAAAGTATTCAAGACAACAAATTTTTTCGAGCAAATTAATCGTGTAAGCTAAAAATAAATAAAATGAAAATTACCTTATTGACATATGAACAGATACCAATGGCATCTCTGAAAGATGGAAACTGATTCGGAAATAGTTTAAAAGATGCTGAGAGAAGGGCTGAGGCGGCAATAATCGAGGGTTTGAACTCCAGCAGTTTTGATGTCTACGAAATAAAAATTAAACCCCTTACTGAAATCTATTTATAACATAAATAATTAATGATTAATTCAATCTTGAAACTAACCATTCTGAGCTAACAATACTCAACGGCCCCCTCTTTTAATGCTTGCGTCGATGGATTGTCGTTCAGGTTGAAAAATTAGATGAAATAATCGACGAAGGAAAATGGAGTCACAGAGCGCATGCGCCATTTTAGAGCTCCAAAAATCAGCAACTCCATTCTTTCGATCACTAGAGAATTAAACACGAAACCGCCATGGCGCTGCTCATCAGACAAAAAAGTAAGCAAAATGCAGCAATAGTTTTTATAATCTTGGAACCTAAAACTCACACACATACATATGTGAGTGTGTTTAAAGGTATACGTTGAAGCATTTACCGTAAGATCAGAAACAGAGAACTCTATCTTCCTCATTTTCAATGCTAATGAAATGCAAGAAATTGCAATCAACTTGAAAACCCATGGCTTCCCTTCCTGCATCGAATTATATATATTATTACCTTATTGACATCGAAAAGTAGCTCAAGTTTTCATAACTATTTCTTTGTTTTTATTCAAATTTTTATCCATAAACACATCAAAGATGAATAAAAAAATCGACGAATTAGATTGGTATAAAATGTACCGGAATTGAATGAGTGGAGAGGAAACGATCCATGTAATTAACGGCAAGATAGGACGAGAAGGGATCGAATTCACGAGCATGATGGAAGATTGAAGAGACAATTCTGCAACGAACAGAGAGATTGTAACCTGCAGAAATGAGGCTTTGGATGTAAGCTTCAGTGGGCATGTGAATATATTAGACTAATTTACACAAAAAATTTCTATAACAACTTTCTTTTCTAAAATTATAGGGTGTATATAGACTAATTTACAAAAAAAAATTATTATAGGGTCTTTTTATATACACTACCAAAATTATCTATCACACCATTTTTTTTTTTAAGTACATCATAAAAAGCATATTTAAAAAATTAAAATTACTTATTGCACCACATTGATTATCTATTATACCCTTTAAAATAATTATTACTAATTAAATAATTGTTTTAATTATTACTAATTAAATAATAAAAAAACAAACTCCACACCCACAACCCTCCCCCTCCCCCTACGCTCTCCCCATGCCTGCTTCCCCTCCATCCCCTTCTTCCTCCCTTTCCAAACACACACCCACTTGACAATTCACAATCCTCCTCTTAGTAGATAAAACAATGGAATAAAATTTTTCGAACAATCTAATATGAAGAAAATTAATTATTATATGTCAATATAATTTTAAATTATTTGTATGAATGAAATGTATTAAAAAAACGATAATCAACGTTCAGTCTTGGTTGGCCGAATACTCAACACAATGTCGGCTAATATTGGCCGAACGCTGTATTGAGGGTTCAGTCAACATTGGCCGAAAATTGTGTTGAGTGTTTGGCCAACGTTGGGTGAACACCATATTTGTGTTCGACCCTGCTTGGTCGAACTTATGCGCGATTTTGATAAATCAATGAAAAAATAGAATTTAAACGTCCAATACCTATAAAATACTTATATTTTTTGTATTTATGTCGTACGTGATTGATTTCTTACAAAATATTAAACTTTTGATTTGAATATAGATATAGGGTTAGCATGTATGTGTTTTTATTATTTCTAACCAAAATGAAATAACAATAGAAATATTAGAGTTTTTGTGTGTGGATGAAATAAATATTTATTTATTAAAAAATAAAATTTCTATATTTTTTAAAATATTTAAATAAAAATATGTATGTCATTTATATTATATCTAATTTTATAATTAATATGGTGTAAACAGTAAATTTAGTGGTAGAAACACTCTCTATATTTTGGGTAGGGCTATTCATATCTCCAAATCTCTAAATATACCCCAGAGTCTAAATACACCCCCATCAAAAATTGATAATTCTCTTCTTTTTTACTAAATATACCATATTTATACCTATTATATCCTTTTTATTAAAAAATAAAAAAATGAAAAACAAAAATAAATTAGAATTCCAAACCTGATTGCCCAACTCCCAATTCACTGCCCTCCCCACAATAATCCCAAAAAAATTTCTCTGTGCAATTTATCTATGTATTAATCTACCATAAATGTATCTCCCTTTTAACATACACCTTCTTTCTTCAAATCAATATTTTCTAGAAAATATTAGTATAACACAAGAAGATTAGAAGGAATAATAATGTTTCTTATGAAATAATTCCATCACATTCTAGCACTATGATATTCATATATATATATATATATATATATGCTTGTGGCAAATCAGAAGATGTTTGGTCAAATAAATAGGGTTAACATTTTGTTATAGGCTGTGACCATATATACGTCTAAGGACCCAAAGACTGGCTATGCAGAGGATATGGAGGAAAATTTGTTCAGATTTGTGTTATTTATTAATGCCATTAGAGAATAAGAAGATAATTGTGAAGGGAGAAGGAGTGTAGTTGATGATTATTTTGAACCCAAAGTTCTATAATTCTTTCAGGATAAAGAAATATATGAACCCTTGTATATATATTTCTTAAGAAAGTAATGAATGAATTTGTAATTTTAATTTTGTATTTTTATATTAAAAAAATATGAAGAAAAAAAGACAATATATATATAACAAACCTTGTACATACAATCTTAACAAATTCATGATTGAATCTGCAAAACTGTGTATTTTTATGTTTAGAAAATATAAAAAAAAAAGATAATAAAAGTAAAACTAAAGAGTATTAGAATAGCAAATTAGGATTCTCAGTTGAAAATAATTTTTAAATATATAAATATATATAAGATGTTTTAATCAAATATATTTATATCTAATTTGTTCATGAGTATCTTTATAAATTTTGGAGATAAAATAGTCAAACCCGTATACTTTTGCTGTACGGCTATACCGCCTTATCCGTTGGGCTTGTGGTCGTCAATAGCCCATCGGTCCTTCTCCAATCAGGGCGCTTCATCCCCTTCTCAAAACCTGACTAAAATTCTTTCCTCGCACAGAAACTACTTCCATGGCTTCCTCAACTACTCTATCCCCAGCCATTACCCCTTCTCAGGTAGCGAATAGCAAATTACGGTAAATTTACCCTTCCGCGAACTGATTCAAGTTCTGGACTTTAACTACTTCATTTTTATTTATTTATTTATTTATTTTCTTTTTGAATCAGCTTTGCTCCGGCAGGAATGGAATGAACCCATCTTCATCACATGTCGCAGTTGCCAAGTGCGTCAACAATAGAAAGGTTAAGCGGATGGACGTGAGGTGCATGGCGAGCGTTCCCGCAGATCGGGTGCCCGATATGGGAAAGAGGCAGTTGATGAATTTGCTGCTTCTTGGTGCTATTTCTCTTCCAACTAGTGGAATGTTGTTACCTTACACTTCCTTCTTTGTTCCACCCGGGTCAGTCTCTCTGTCTCTCTCCGCGTGTGTATGTGGCTGGGGTTTGAATTTTTCAGTCACAGAGGCAGCATTTTGGTTGAGTTAGTTCTGTGGATGAATTAACGTGGCATTCTCTTTCGAATGCAATAGTAAAAATTTCGATCAATTTCGTTGAAGTAATTCAGGATCACTTCAAAAGAACAAACACCATATTCTGTAAATTAGTACTAAATTGATTTGATTCTATACTATCAGGGTAGAGGGGTATTTCTTCATTTTTTTATTTTTTTTTTGTTCTGGTCTGATTTTCCCGTGTAACTTGGATTCTAATGGGTTTGCGATCTTTAAAAGATTATTTAAATGGTCTGTTCTTGCACGTGGTTATCCTTGTAGTTCACCAATCTGAAAATCTTGCTATATCTGATAATGAATTTTTTACTTTTTTCGTTTGGGGTCCTTTGATTTTAAGATCTGCATGCTGTATTTTCAGTTCGATGTTGTTGTTAGAACTAGTTCCATAAGTAGAAGCTTAAACGTTTTCTAAATCTTTCTTCATTATGCACTATTGAATTCTTATTCAAACTATTTGATCCCTGCATAATTTTACTCATCTCTTAAGAACATTTCCGCATCCCAATCCGTTTGATTGTGTGTATCCTAATGCACGAACATGCTCTCTTTGTAAATTTATGCTGCTGTTCCAGATAACATGTTATATCACATAATAACTTTGAATGTTGTTTGGGAACCTAAAACAGAAGCGGAGGGTCCGGTGGTGGTACTGTTGCCAAGGATGCATTAGGAAACGATGTTATTGCAGCTGAATGGATAAAAAACCATGGACCTGGCGATCGGACTCTTACACAGGGATTGAAGGTAATATTCATGAATATGTTGAGATGAATTCAACAACTTTATTCATAGGTTCTTTGTCAGTCTTAGCTGAGGCTGTTGCATGAAATGTTATCTTGGGCACTGTCTTATAAGAGTAAATACACTTTGCCACCTGAAATATGGTCATTTTCACACTTTCAGTACCTAATGTTTCTTTCCTCCCTTCTTTATCATTTACACTTTGGAACTTAATCTGCAATGTACAGTGACTTTTTCAGTGAGAATCGTACATATCATGGGCATTTTTATCGTTTCATAGTTAGCGTGCATGTCATGCGCTGGGATTCCAGCTAAAAAGCCATTGGTGGCTACCCTCAAGTTGCAAAGTGTAAATTATGAAAATTCAGATGTTTTTAAGTATGGAAAAGACAAAAAGAGCAAGGTACCAAAGGGTAAAAGTGGCCTTCCTTCAGGTGGCAAAATGTAATTAAGCCGTTCCTAATAGTTTGAAAATAACTGAGAAAAACAGGATGAAACCTCATGAGTGACTGTAACTTACACCCAAAGAAGTGCTACGTTGGTAATATGGCTTTGTTTAGGTTTACACTGTCCATTTTGAGTAGAACTTTGCTGCTCCATAGATGTATGTAAGAACTAGGGATTTCACTGTTTGGTGATTTATTGATGAATTCAGGGCGATCCTACGTACCTTGTTGTGGAGAACGACAGAACGCTTGCAACATATGCCATTAATGCAGTGTGTACGCACCTTGGTTGTGTTGTACCATGGAATGCTGCTGAGAACAAGTTCATCTGCCCATGCCATGGATCCCAATACAACAACCAAGGCAAAGTTGTTAGAGGACCTGCTCCGTTGGTAAGTAGGACAATATAATCGTCTTGCAGATAAATCTTGATGCCTATGATTATTCTGTGTTCCACTTTTACCATTCCTGTTGTAATTCACATCGTCTTTGGGTGCAGTCTTTGGCCTTGGCTCATTGCGACATTGATGATGGAAAGGTAGTGTTTGTTCCATGGGTTGAAACAGATTTTAGAACTGGTGAAGATCCGTGGTGGGCGTAAATCTGTTGATTTTCGTTTATGTATCATAAAGTTTTGAATGTATGTGGGTGCGCCCTGTAACTTGAAAGCTAACATACTTTTTGGATCGATAAAATACTTATTTATGTGAATAATATCAAGTTCTATACATAGTAGTATTCAAAATATTGCCTCTCTTAAAAAAAAAGGTCATGTTTGTACGATTGACTAAAGGATTTTTATTTTTTTTGTTTTATATTTTGACGGAGAAAGTATAAAATTTCGAGATGCAATTCTTTGAAATGGAGTATCATGGCGGACCAGTTTTTAAAAGGTAGGCAATGTTGATATTTCCTGACTGCCCTCTAGTTAATGTTTCATTCTTGCATATCATGTGAACTAAATATATTTTATATAATAAATATATTTTATTTTTATTATAATTTTGAGTAACTTAATATTAAAAAATATTGCATTGATAATAATATTTTAAGAAATACAATTTTGTATAAATATATATGTATTTATATGTATATATATTCTCCGCTTTAAGAAATATGAATGTTGTTTCCCTTTTTCCTTAAATTCAATAAGTTTAATTCTATAATAAGTTTTTAATTGTATTGAAATTAAATAAATTGATTAGTAACATTAGTTTTTTTATAATATTAGTTCAATATTTATTTGTAGTCCAAATTAAATACAAAAAATTCATTACACAATAATATTCAGATAATACACATTATTTTTCAAAATATTTCCACTATTAAAAAATGAAAATAAATGAAAAATTGAAATATTTTTCAAAAAATATGTGTGTGAGAGAGAGAGAGAGATAGTTTCCTTTCCTTTGTTTGTTCCACAACAATGAGGAGGTAATAAATACAAGAAATGTTTGTCCTGACTGCATGCCAAAAGCCACCAGGCATTCATTCACCTATGAGTCCCACCATTTTCGACAGCTGAAACACTGTATCACACCCTAATAATTCCTCATCCTCCTCCAGAATCCTCACTCACATTTCCATGGCTGAAAACTCCACTTCTTCGCCCTCCGGCAAAGCGGAAACCCATAATGTTATTACATTCGATTTTAACAAAGGGGTCAAGAATCTCATTGAAACCACACCCGATATCAAGAACTTGCCACCTGAATTTGTTCTACCATTACAAACAAATCCCTTGTCTGCAAACTATGCCGACATCCCTGTCATCGATCTAGCTGGGCTGAATGGATCTTCTGAGTGTAGAGTTTCTACTGTCAAAGCCATCAACCAAGCCTGTGAGCTCTGGGGATTTTTTATGGTCAGTTTGTGTGCGTTATTCTTGCAGCTAGCATATAATCTGAATTTTCTGCCTCACTTGATGTAATAATCATTTTTTTCTTCGTGGCACGATTAATCTTGGTAGATCAGCAACCATGGGATTAAGGAAGCTTTGATTGAGGAAATGCTGGGAGTTGCTGAGGATTTCTTTAGTCTGAGTCTGAAAGAGAAGATGAAATATGGTTCAGAAGATGTAATGAGCCCTGTCAGATATGGGACAAGCTTGAACACATCGAAGAAGCATAGCCTTCATTGGAGGGATTATTTCAGACACTATGGTCATCCATTTCAGGACAGCTTCCATCTCTGGCCTGTGAATCCCCCTAATTACAGGTCACAAATCTGTCTTAACATCTTTCACATTTTACATAATATGTCATACGCCCCGTCAGATTGTGAAATAAGACTTTTTTTTGGAGGTTAAAATATTTTTTAAAAAACAAGATTGTTTTTAGGACGGATGTAGTATCATTGAAGTAAAGTAAATCATACAGATTAAGTATTCTGGTAAAATGACTTATATATTATTATTATTATTATTATTATTATTATTATTATTATTATTATTTAAATTTAATTATTAAATCGCCTATTTTTATTAAAAAAAAAGTTGTGTTTCTCTTTCTTCGAACAACTTTGATCCATTTTCAAGATTAATTTATAGTATGGACACTTTTGGAAGACTAGAAATTATGTCTGGAATTCTCAAAAAATGATACTTAATTTGGAACGGGGATAATATTAGGGGATGTACTTATAATTTACTAACTTTATTGAGTCTTTCTTTAAAAAAATTTAGGGTTTTGTAATTATTCCTATTATTTTTATGAAGAAATGTGGCAAAGGATTACTTAGAGCAGTTATGGAAAGTAGCAATGGAGATAATAGGTGCAATATCAGAAGGTTTAGGGCTTGAAAAGGGGTACATAGAAGAATCAATGGGCCTCCAAATTCTTGCTGCAAATTACTACCCACCATGTCCTGAGCCCGAAAAAACATTGGGCCTGGCAGCCCACTCTGATCATGGTGGGCTCACAATTTTGACCCAAAATGGTGTGAATGGACTGCAAATCAAGCACAATGACACGTGGTTAGCTGTTCAGCAATTACCTGGCACTCTCCTTGTCAATATTGGAGATTTTTTGGAGGTTAGTATATAGCTTTCATAGATATATTAATATAATTTTTCAAAAATATAATACACCAATAACAAATATTTAGATAATAAATCGTATAAATATTTTTCAAACTTACAATATATGATAAAAATAACATTCATGGTTTAATCCACATTATATATTCTATTCCTATCAAATCTATAATATATCCGTAACTATATAAAAGCAAGATAATTGGAGAAATTATATAAATGTAATGTCTTAAGGAAGAAATTACACAAATGTTATCTTTCTATTTTTAAAAAATATAATGGCCAATCAATTTTTTTTTTTATTTTAATTTTCAAATGCTTATAATTTTTTTATCTCAATTTCATTTTTATGAACATATATCAAATTAATTGTCTTTTCGTGATCTTCAATTTAATATTCATATTGCATATATAAAAATAAAATATTAATTTTTAAATATAAAATATATTCATACATTAATTGTGGTATATTTTAATATTTAATATATTTTTATATTGTGAGATAGTTTTTTTAAATATATTTTATATAATTATGTATTTTATTTTTAAAATATATATTATTATTTTTTATAATAATTTATTATATTATCATATTATAAATAGTGCAGCGCATGAGAAAAATACTACTTATTATCAATTTAAGAAATAATTTTACTATTCTTTCATTTTTTATCAAGTGATATTGTAAAATTCAAAGTGCTTTTTTTTTTTTTTTTTTTTAAATTTCCGAAATTTCACTATTTTCTGAATCTTGATTCTGATAAATATAATCATTAGACTATGTGGCATACGTGTCTTAATACCTTCTTTTGAAACCCATAAGAAATGGTACGACGAAAAATGAAATTTAAATCAAAATATACTCTATATATTCATTTTCCCCACCTAATATTTTTTTATTTAAAAATATTATACTATTCAATTAGATTTTTTTTCTATTCTAATTTTCAAATGCTTATAATATTTTTCATCTTCACTTCATTTTTATGAAAATATATCAAAGTAATCATTTTTTCATAATTTTCAATTTAATATCCATATTGCATATATAATAATAAAATGTTATTTTTAAATATATTTTTTCATAGATTAATTGTGGTATATTTTAATATTTACTATATTTTTATATTGTGAGATATTTTTATTTTAAACAAACTTTATTAAAAATATATGTTATATAATTATGTATTTTATTTTAAAAATTATATTACTATTTTGTATTACATTAGTATATTATAAATTGTGGAACGCACGAGAGAAATACTAGTAGTAATAATAATAATAATAATAATAATAATGTGCAACTTGAATGTCATATTCAATTATTAATGTAAATTAAATTTAACATTAAAAAACATTAGAGTTTGATTTCTGATGGTAATAAATATATTCTTATAACAATCCAATACCGTAGATATTAAGCAATGGAAAGTACAAGAGTGTGGAGCATCGAGCGACGGTAAACGCCCAACGTACAAGAATATCTGTAGCCGTGGGACATGGGCCTCAGTTATCAAGCGTTATTGGGCCTGCTAGCCCACTTATTAATGAAAGAGAAGGGATCCACTACAAGCCCATCACATACAAAGACTATATAAAGCTCCAACAGAGCAGCACTATAAGAGGAAAAAGCGCTCTGCAGGCCGTCAGGACCAACAATTGAGACCGGGCTTTAGAAAATAAAAGATGGGCTTGTTTGCTATTGGCCCATGTTATTTTTGCTTCTATTTTATTGTATGCCTATATTTGTTAATCATTCCTTATATTTGTACGTTCTCACTTTTTCTATATATATATAATATATATATATATACATATATATGATATTATGTTAAGTAAATGAAAATAGAAATGGAGAAAAGCAAATAAACCTAGGTAAATCTCTTGAAATTATGTCTGTTCTATATAGGTATGACCCACATATTATAAAATGTTGCAATGTGTGCAACGTTATTAGAAAATGGATGATTAACTTTTCTTAAAGTTTGATAGTGTGCTACATGACAAATATTTGAAACATGTTGGTAGAATATAATTAAACGTAAATCTCTATAAAACGCAGCCAACTTTTTTATCTAAATTAGATTAGATTATGGCATGAGTTTCAAAATTGGACACTAGTTTGATATGAATTTTAAAAAATTGAACTTTTACTTTCAATTAATTTTCTCAGGGACTATAAAGACATTGATCTCCTTCCTTGGTCCATTTAAATTGAATCTCTTGTTCTTCTTCTTGTTTTTTTTTTCTTCCAATATCTCCCTCAATTAAAAATCTCTCCTCCAAAATTCCATTACCATTGAAATAAATCCTTTTCTTATTTAAAAAAAATAAAAAAATTGCAGACCAAACACAATTTTATAATTGTTACAATTAATAAAATACACAAAGTATATTCAATTATAAATTTGCACAATAAATACATACATGTGCGTGTGTGTACATATATGTATAGCAAAGGTGAATTTTAAAATAAATATGTGAAGATGATAGACACACACGCATGTGTGTAATTGTATAAAATCTGTAATAGCATTTACAAAATCGTATAAATACTATATAATAAGTATATTTGTTAGAATATGCAGGAATGAATAAGTACAAACTCTTCACTCTTGTTTTCCATATTCCCCAAAACATTATAATAGTGTTGGTATGCAAAACAACAAATGTATAAGATAGGAGGAGAAGATGAAAGTGAAGATAGAGACAAACATCCAACCGTGATTCTCTCCTCCAAAACATGTCATGTGCATCTTCAATTTGTTAATTCCTAAAATAGGGATGGAAGTCTGGTCTAGCCTTTTTGTTCTTCATACACAAACTACATTAAAATCGATGAATTTATCTTTCACACAAACTTGAAGACCAACATACCCACTCTTGGAAGTTGTTCTTTCTTGGGCTCCCCTCTTTAAAAGTTTTTTTACTTTTTCATTAACCTCAATGCAACTCATTTCATTATAACATTTTTTTTTGGGAGATATTTAGTCTGCATATGGAATTTGGGTGTTCTATAAACAGAGACGTCTCAGGAGTGATCAAATTCTTTAATAAAACAAAAACTGAAAAAATATTAAAACAATTAATAAATTATAAAAATTAGAAAAAAAACCTTGAAATCCTAAAATACAAAAAAGAAAATTTCTGGAGAAAACGAAGAGAACTGAAAAATTCAAAAAGAAAAACAAAAAAAGGATTGGTTTTTTGTCTCACAAATTAATTTGTGTTATGATCTGATATTAATTTTTATCCTCTACAAATTACGGTGAGTAATTAATTATATAATAAGTTTAGTACTTTGTATATCTTATGTTATAATTAATATATTTCATTCAGCGTGAATACATGGTTTCTTTGTCCCGAATATTTAAACTCATGGGTTTTAGATCCTCTTTAGCACCAATTGGAATTATTCTATTTCATTATTTGTTCTTTTTTAATTTAAAATAATCACTGAAGTATATATAATATCATTAATTAATATATATTCTGTATTAAATATTTTCAAAAAAAAATATAATACGGAACAAAAAAAATTACTCTCAAGTTTAGACCCGTCCCAATTAACAGCTGAAGAACAAATTTAATCATAATAATAATAAAATACTGAAGCCCATCATTTATTTGAGAGTTTTAATTTATTTACAACCTATGTAATGTAACGTTATCCAATTTTTTATGACATATATAAATTAATTATGTAAAATATATTATGTCAAATAATTCATAATTAGTAAAATATCAAATTGCGTTATTTATTTGTGAATTTTAATTTATATATTTCCTATCCAGGTCGAAGTTGACTCTTGACGGTAGAAGTACGATTTCCTCGTCTTAGAACATTTCAAAAGTCTGTAATTTACAGTGGGACAGAATGACAAAAATGTCCCCACCTCCCAATTTTGTCAACTAGCTTCACGTGAACCCCTCCACCACCCAATCGCAGACCACTTCACAAAAAGAGGTGAGGGGCAAAGAAGTAAAATAAGGACAATAAAACCAAAAAAATCCAGGGGCCTACACAAAAAGATAACCAAGAATGATTAGGGGTAAAAGTGGAATAAATGTACTAGCAGAAGAGGAATCGTATTTGTCGAATTGTAGGGAATCCACGGCGAGGGGCATGTTCTCCTGGTCCGGAGAGCATGTGGACTCGTGGGGAGGGTGCGCACTGTACATGATGGCGCGCAGTACAGCGGAGACGGTGGGTATGTACGCCGTCTTGTTGCGGGCCAGCAGCCACGTCAGCCCCATGAGCTGGCAGTCCCTACTCAGCATTTTACTTGCTCTGTCACTGCCATCCAAACCATCTTTTGCTTTCGTTCCGTTTTTGCCCCCGACTGTGAGCTGCAGAGTAGAATTACGTTGCAGGGTGATTTAGACATTTCATCAGGTGCTCCCGTTCAGAAAGTAGAATACAGCCGGTCGGTCAATCAGTGAGGTAATGGGCATCTTTTTCGTGAGTGATCCAAAAGATAATATAAAGTATAAATACCAAAATTTCATTTTT
This sequence comes from Caryopteris x clandonensis, assembly GCA_028749325.2. Classification (NCBI taxonomy): domain Eukaryota; kingdom Viridiplantae; phylum Streptophyta; class Magnoliopsida; order Lamiales; family Lamiaceae; genus Caryopteris; species Caryopteris x clandonensis. The sequence goes on from JAPYKT020000012.1 coordinate 2,792,867, forward strand.
TTAAATTAATTTTTTTATAATTGTTTTGAATTATATCTTACTTTTTGTTTTATAATGAGAATGTTAACTATATAATACCATTATATATATCTGTATTAATTCTAAGCTCATTACTTACATTTTATTAATGTGCCCCACCTCAATAATATTTTCCTATCACATATCTATATTTATTTATACATATATATATATATATCATAAAATATAAAATACACTCAAATGCACGATATATTATCCATGGGTATACTCGAGATTCCACACTAATAAACAACAAATTTCAGACATTGTGCAAAGCCAAAGTACTAAATTATTGCTGGAATTGACAAATAGAAAGCCTAAGAAAAAGGGTGAAAAGATAAACTTTTTATATATGGAAGCTCAAGTCACGAAGCAATCAAACTTTAGTTCTTACATCAATTAATTAGAATACTAAATCTTTATTTTTCTTCCGACATGCAAGAAAGCGGAATGCCCTATTTTTAATCGAAAGTAGCTTTAGTTATGTCAAAATTAAAATGGGATTGTGTTTACAACATCTAGATCCTTTTTCTTTTTTTTTCTATTATAAAGTATATTAGGATAGAATCATTATTTATAAATCACAAAATGCAAGATCCAATAAGTTGAAGAAAATGACAATATTTATATCTTCTCCATTTAAATGTCATTGATGAATTTTTAAAATGTGACATTTAATTGAAGATAATTTGATAAAATCAATTCAGATAATACATAAAGGAATATTTTTGGAAAGTATTTATTATACGACAATCAATCATTGAGAAATAAATGTGAATAGGAAGAAATTAAATGTTGAGATTCTGAACTGACCTTCTGTAGAGCACCAAGGCACTTGGTGCAACCAGCGTAAGAAGAATTCTTGCAGTTATGCTCCAAATTCCGGACGGCGGCGGTCGGCGTGGCGTTCTTGTTGTTTCCGGTGACATTAAATGCCGCCGGACAGCTGAGGGAAGTTATCTGGTGGAGCCGAATGCCGCAGAAGCACAGGACGGCGTCGCACGAAGCGTTCGGCTGGGGAATGTGTATGTTGCGGCTCGTCAGCGAGCTCTGCAGGGAGTTCACGCACTTCTGTGAGTCATCCGGCATCATCGGCAACTCGGAACTGGCTGGAGGAGGCGCCGTCGACACCTGCAGAGCCGACCTGGCGTGAGCCGCGAAGAGCCACGCCGCGAGTACGGGACAGCACCGGCTCCGGTCCAGGTTCCGGCCGCAGGCGGCGCTGACGCCGCCGAAGAGCTCTGCTGACAAGTCGAGGCGGCAGGTTTGGCTCTCCGTCTGGACCGGAAAGGCTGGAACCGTGTTGTAGTCTCCCGGTTTCAGGGGCTGCGCCGGCTCGGAGAGTAAACCGGCGAGGGAGCCATGAAAGTGAAACAAGAAGAGAAGAATGGGAATGCTGGACATGGAACAGTGCATAGAAGAGTATGGCTGTATTCTCATTGGGTTACCATTCAAGTTAACTCAAGAATTGGTCTGTGTTTTGGTTGGTGGATTAGGGTTTGGTTGAGGAGATGGAGAAGAAAGAGGAGAGAGAAAGGGGCAGTGGGGAAATTTTGAGCTCTTCTTGGTTCTGGGAAATTGGTGTGAATGAGTAGAAGAGTGGAATTTAACCAAAAAGGAGGAGATATGAGGAGATGGTGAGAGAAAGTTGTCAAACACCTTTTACTTGAAATAGGGGAGGGCAGATAGAACTGTGATGACAACTTCTTTGTCTGTGGGAAGTGGGAAGAAGAAGAAAATGCTAGAGAGAGAAAGTGCGTACATGATTTAATCTGTGAAGCTGTGGGTTCCCAATTTCCTTACTCCACAATTCTTTTTTCATTCAAGTCATTTTCTATCCCACATCTAAAAGTTATTCAGACTTTTTCCAGTTTTATGAATATTATTATTATTATAAATATAGTAAAGTATGATTACACAATTTTGAAGTTTTTATTGGATAATAATGGCAACAAGGAGCATTTATAGTTTTTTTACCACAAAATTTCAGGCATGTCGCATAGAATAGCTCCATTGCAAATTTTGCCTGTAGCTATTTTAAATTTAAAAAATAGTAACAAAAAAGCCTTCAAAGCATACGTATTTCTTTTGTGAAAAAGCAAAATATAAAAAAAATAAAAAATTGTTTAAAGTTTAATTGACCATTAGCCTACAACAGTTCATCACTCGCATCAAGAGCGCATGGCCTACACATGCCAATAGGGAGTGCTCATGTTGATCATGCGACAACCAAAAATTGGGCTATTAGGCTGGGTTCCTGCTCAAATTCTAATTGTTTTTCAGTAATGGTCACAATATATCTATCTTTAGAATAAAATTGTCATACTTTAAAATAAATTTATAAAATTGTGTCAGGATCAAGTTAATCCTGTTGTAATTGAATCAATTTTAAATTTCTCTGAATAACTTAGAATTACATTATCTATAAATTCATAATTACATTACTTATTGTTAGTACACAAATTTTGAACATATAAATCATGAACCACAATCATAAATTACTGAACCATGAAATCATAAATTATAAATAAGACACAAGGCATCTATTTTAATTTCAAAAAAATTAATCGTCATTCAAAATTCTTAAATTCAAATATGAATAATAAACTACAAGGATAACCAAGAAGACAGTATGTATGCAGTTATGCAGCTGATTTTATTTATTTATTTAGGGGGGAAAAAGAATGTTAATGTTGGTGTAATAGTTTACTCATGTATTTTGTCAATAAAACAATAATTGTGACTTCAACACAAGATAACTATGATTTTGATGGAATTTTAACAATTAAACAAGAATTACAATCAAAACCAAACATTCCATAGCCAACCAATTATACAAGTCCTTTTAATATTATGATTATTATTATTATATAATAATTGAAGAAAGTGGAGTTGGGTATGTGTTAGGTTGTGTTTCAGAAATTCGTGGGGGTGGGTAGAGAGAGAGAGAGAGAGAATCAAAGAGAAAAGACGAAAATGAAAAGAAGGGGGCTGTCTGGGAATTTGGCAGATTGTGCTGTCCTTTTCTCCTTCATTTCATTCTTTCTTCACTTCATGTATATAATAATCAAATGAAATGATGCGACGAGAAACTCTATTTTCCGTTCGGCTCGTGACACGCCTCCAATAGCCTGTCTTTTCCTCCTTTATAATTTTTTTCCTATCTCCAGATTCTTTTATTTATTAAGTTTATTTTTCAATAATACAATTCAATGAAATCACAAGTAATCGAATAATCATGTTAGATTAACATACTCCCTTTAAATGGAAATAAATGTTGTATCGCCTGTGGATTAAGTTGCAGCTTGAAAATTTTATGTTTGTGCTCTATGTATTTTTATATATTATAAGGTATATAATTAAGATAAAAAAATTCAAAAAATAATTGATCCACCTAAGAGAGTTAATGAGCCAGGTTTGCTGACGAGCAGTTTGAACTCGGCTCGGTCAAAATTCAGTCAAAGCTCAACTAGAGCTTGGGCTCGACTCGAAACATTAATGAGCCGAGCCAAACTTACTTAGACTCAATTCCAAACTTGTGAACATGAACGTTTATTTTTAAATTAAATAATTTATATATATTATCCAAAAATGAGTAATAAGTAAATTTTTACTCAAAAAAACTTATAAAAATTTATGAAAAAGACATGAAATAAGAAGAATTGCAAGAAAAAAGACAATTGTTGATTCTTTTGTAACAATTTTTCACTAATAAAAATACAAAATATTATTTGTGCTGAAACTTTTTAATTGTGTAAACCTTGAATTTTTTTGGTTGTGAGATGTGAGACAGTGTAATTTTGTTTGTTAAATTTGTTATTTTCGAATGTTGAGTTCATGTTAAGAAAATGTTGAAACATTCATAAATCGTATTAATAGAGCGAAAAAATAAACCTTTTAGAATAAATTTAAATTTCGAGCCAAGCCGAGCTCAAGCTTGACATTTTGAGCTCGACTTGTTGACAACCCTAGATCCATCCATCAACAACTTGTTTTTCTCTCTTTTATCCCAAACACACCATAGGCCCTAAGTTTTGAAACATTAATCGTTAAAGAGCAAAATAGGCATGACGAATAATTTGAAACTGATAATATATATTTCCATATGTTATTTTGTTTTATGTTTATTAGTAATTAGATGAAAACATCATTTTTATTCGATCATCTAGATAAAGTAAAAGATAAATTTATAATACTTGATAGTCACCATCGGTTCTTTCAGATACGACCTTGCTCACTAATATTTTATAAACTACCCTGTACACTTCCAGAATAGCATGTAGATTTAAGTGAAGAGTAAAGTGAAAGTGTCCGAAGTCACAAATAGTTAAAAGATACTCTTTTTCGACTCATATTTTGAGCTTGAGTGAGATGACCCACTTCCTCACTGTTCTTGTTTATAATAAATCCCCACTAAATTAGGTAAATTGTGTATCGGCTCTACTCCTAGGCAAAACTTGAAGAAGATCGGATGAAAGATTTGCACAACAACATTCAATTAAGAGATTCAAAACTTTTAATAAATTGAGGTTGTGGCCCAAAACGATATTAAATATCAAAACTTTTGTTGTTAAATTAGTCTGGGATATCATTTCTGATGTTAGTTTAAAATCATATGTTGAATATGTTGAGAGATTTAGTCGTAATATTGTTAGGAAATTTTATGCAAACTTAGTTGTTGATTACTAGAATCCAAGTTCTCCTCATGAAAGAAAGGTATATGTTCGAGTGAGAGCCTATAAGTTTGATCCAAATATTGTAAACGAATATTTGGGATTGACTGATAATGGGGCAAATCTTGAATTTAAAGAGGACATGGATGAGGTTACTACTGTTCTTATAGAAGGTAGAATTAAAATAACAACTAAGACCAGAATGAGACCATCAGATTTAAGCTTTGAAGGGATAGTGTAACTTGGCTATCAAATAATGGCTCAAGGCTTAAAGGAGTTTATTGGGATGATTTTGTGTAACTGGTCAAAATTGAAAAGATAACAGGGCTACCAAAGATGGCCTAAAATCACTTCCAAAATCCACATTATTCTGTTAAACTTGAGCAAGTCATTGGCAAGTTCTTGACATTTATCCAACTAAACACACTAGAAAGAATCAATAGGCTTAAAATCTCACATGCTAATCACGATTCAAGATATTCAAGTCCTTCATTGCATGCACAAATATCATTTTTTTGACAATATGCTCAATTCATCAATAATCATTATCAAATAAAACATTTATCACCATTAGCATTAGTCAATACCACAATCATCATTAAAAAAAAAATTCGTTGTTTAGGCTTTATATTATATATTTTACACTACTAATTTAGAAAGAAAACATGTATTAAAAATTTCGAAATAAGAACAGGGATTCATGGTACGACGCCCATCCAACCCCAAACATATTCTTTGGGAAGAATAAGTTTGAAAAGATAGATGGGAAAACCATGAATCACTAACCTCCATTGCATTATTTAGAAGGTGGATCAGGTGGGAGTTGAAACCCCCAATGTTCCATCGTGTTCAGCGTGATTACTATGTTGGCATCAACTCTCTCAACAGTTGAGTTCATGTGGATGAACTCATTCCTCAATTTCTGCACACACAATTCATCAAGATTAAAAAGGGCTTTCTTTTTAAACAATGGACACATAAATTGTGTAATTCTAAAAAAATTAGCCATGAAATTCTTATGAAGCTCGGCATGCCCGAGGAGACTCTTTAATGCCTTCTCTTTTGCGTGAGGGTGCCATCCTTGAGTATTAGCCTCCTTGACATGATTGACTTCTAAACTTGCACCAATGTGATACCGCTTTAGTCCCTCTTCGATGCTTCCCTTACGAGATGCCTCCGTCTTTGGTTCTATAGAAGAATCCTGCATAACTTTAAATTTTTTTAATTAAATTCACAATATCAAAATTAAAGACTTGCAAGGAAGGATAGTATGGCTTATGCAAGGTTTAAGAGACTCTGCCGGCAAATTTTTGGACTTCTTTTGATCGATGGTGTTTTGGACTATATCCACAGCCTTGTAATCTGTAGTGTCCCCTTGAAACTTCTTTGCATCATACAAGGAATACACCACTTTCTTATTATTTATTCGTAGAGTCATAATTTTTTCTCATGTTAATAAGGGCTCCCGCGGTGGCTAAGAATGGTTTAACCAAAATCAATGGCATCTCGTGACCTTCTTCCATATGCAACACAATAAAGTTCATAGGAAATATGAACTTGTCCACTTTCATGAGCACATTTTCTATAATTTCTTTTGGATACTTTATAGACCTATCAGCAAATTGTAATGTACTGGATGATGATTTCACCGTTCCTAAGCCCAACTTCTTGAATATGGATAATTGCATTAAATTTATGTTTGTCCTCAAATCATACAACACTTTATTGAAGTGAATGATGCCAATTTCACATGGTATTGTATAGCTTCCCAGATCCTTCAAATTTTGTGGAAGCTACATTTAGAGAATGGAACTACACTCCTCTGTTAGATTGACCGTCTCATAATCTTCAATTCTCCTTTTTTTGCCATAATTTCCTTAAAAAATTAGCATAGTTAGATATTTGGTCAATAGCTTCAGCAAAAGGAATATTAATTGGTAATTTCTTAAAATTTTCTAAGAAATTAGTAAATTATGTCTCCTTCGCTTGCTTTCTTAACTTTTGTGGAAATGGCAATCGTGGAACGTATGCAGGGAGTGTAATATATTTGACTTCCCTTGCTTCTTCCCCCCAATCCACTATCTCACTTTTCTTTTCTTCTTTGTTAGGCAACTCGTCCTTCACATGTTCGACATGACATTGCTCATTTGGATTGATTTTAATGGTACATGGAAATTGTCTCTTTTGTTGTATGCTTCCTAGTATTTTAGCCATTTGACCAACTTGCATCTCCAAAGATTTTATTTGAGCTACAGATTCGGTCGTGAATTTGTTCACCTTGATGGCTAAATTGTTAACCTTTGCTGCATACGTATCCATCATTTAGTTTGTGGTCTGCATAAAGAATGCAACTATATTCTCCAAATCCGATATCTTTCCATCATTTATAATTCCGTTAGTAATAAAGAAACCAGGTGGTGGCTACAAAAAAATATTTGAATTAGAATAATTGAGTCTATCTCTTTGTCCAAACTGATTTTGTCTATAATTGTCATTGTAGCCTCGTCCTTGCATATAATTCACATTCTCCTGTTTTTCTTGGGCCACAATTGCTTGTTCTTGAGTATTTTCAGATAGTGACATGACATTCTTAGTCAACAATTTGATGGCTTGGGCCATGGTCGCCATTTGTTCAGATAACTCTTTCATTCCATCCATTGTGTTAGAAATTTCAGCTACCTTTCTTACTGAATTCCTTTGCGGTGGCCATTGTGCACTGTTTGAGGCCATTTTTTTCTAGCAAGTCTACAGCCTTATCAACAATTAATGATAATAGAGCTCCTCATGTAGCTGCATCAATTTGATTTCGAGTTAGTTCTAATAAACCATTATAGAAATGACATACCTGTTGATCGGTTGCAAAACCATGTCAGGGGCACTTTTTTAAGAGATCTTTGTACTGCTCCCATGCTTCATATAAAGGCTCTTGATCAAATTTTCTAAACGCAATGATCTCGTTCTTTAATCTCAATGTCATCCCAGGTAGATAATATTTGTTGAGGAATTTCTTGCACAAATCTGACCATGTTCGGATGATTCCTCATCTAGTGATTGGTACCACTGCTTTGCTTTATCTCTCAAAGAGAACCAGAACAATCAAAGCCTTATCACATCAGTTCCCACACCGTTTATCTTGATGGTGTCACTAATTTCCAAAATTCTGCCAAATGAACGTTGGAATCTTCTAATGCTCCTCCACCAAATTGATTTTGTTGTACCATATATATTAAGGCAGGTTTAAGCTCAAAATTATGTGCACCTATGGCTTGCAGTCGTCCTCCTCCATAATTTGTAGGAATTAGACGTTCTAAGGACTCTCAAATTTGTTGGGCTGTAGGTTGTTCTTGTTGTTGTCTCATCAATGCCCGCAACTCCTCCATCTCTCTACGCACTGCTTCTATTTCATCCATCCTCTTTACTTGCGTTCTTGAAGTGCTTCTGTATCGGGCAGTTGCTTTGATCTCTGGATCAATTGGTATCAAATATTTCGCACATTCAGATCAAGTGTTCATAAACTACCTACAAACACGACACGAATCAAATAAAAAAATAAAAATATATACTAAACTATAATATACACTTTAAATTATAGTCTAATATCTAAAATGAATATCAGTTGTAAATTATGCCAGTCCCTGGCAATGGCACCATAAACTTGTTCGCTATTTTATTTCACTTAAAATACGATTCGCAAGTGCACGAGGTAAATAGTAGTAAAATATGGTGAGAACAGGTATCGTATCCACATGGACTATATATTGTAAAATCAACTGAATATTGTTTAAAATATTTTCTTTTATATAAAGAATTCAATTAATGGAATGAGTTTTATAAAATAACTAAAACAAATAAAGAGAAGAAATATATAACAAAGGAAGTCAAACAACTAAAGATATTCAGGGATTATATGCATTCTAGGGACATGCATTCATATGGCTCAAATGAGTTCCTTTTAATGTATCCAACCATATTTAATTCCTATATTTGTATGAGGATCACTAAGATATTTGGATCATCTCTCTCGAGTTAGATTCAAAAGTAGATTAGACAATACTGATCATTCTCAAGATATTATCTAACTCTCAATCGTGCCTAGGATCTATTCTCATCATAATACTTACCAATCTCTCGATCTAGCAAGTTTTATGTTATGAATTCCTAATTCGTTAACCAATTACTTACTCTCGGGTAATAATGGATTAACTACACATATGCAATTAGTCGTCACATAATTTCATACGACAGTCAAATCAAAGAAGCATAAACAAATATTGGAAGGGAAATAATATCATCAAAAAAATATATGAATCTGTAGGAAAATCGTTTTATTTTTAGTATTATTCTTGTGTAGCTGTAAGTCAACTATTGTCATTTATTGATTCCATATTTTTAGGGTATAGTTAAGAGTTTTTATTCTGTCATTATTATTTGATTTTCTTTTCCTTTTAAGGGGATCCTTGAACATGTTAAATACATGGTTCTGTATGAGAAATAATATACAAAATTACCTTCTTTGTTAACTTGGTATCAGAGCCAACACACAACCCTAAACCCTAATCGCAGCTTCCTTTTCTCTAATCCCATTCCACCATGTCTGATAGCAGCGAGTCAGCCACAACAAAAATCAATCCCTCCGAGACCACTATTGTTCCAGCCAAAACTACCACTGCTGAATCCCACTATGTCCAAATTACCATTATTCGCTTGAATGGTGACAACTTTCTGAGATGGTATCAATCGGTTAAGATGTATATGAGAGTTCGAGGAAAGATGGGGTATTTGAATGGTGAGAAGAAGGCTCCAGCAGAGGCAGATCCAACCTACGACACTTGGGATGCTGAAAATTCTATGATTATGACATGGCTTGAAATAGCTGAAGCTGTAATTTCTTTACAGTCATCGGAATAATATCATAACTCATAAAATACAAAATGGAATGACTTGAAACTTTTGTGGAAGATGCATAACACGTATCTGAGGACATATTAAAAATTGAAGAGATTTGAACAACTATAAACCTATATCATGAATTTTTAGATCAGAAACATGACTTTATATATTTGGATCTGGAGTAATTGAAAATTTATATAAAATAAAATAGATATTTGATTCGGCTAAAATTTTAAATGGGACTCCACATCATAGGAATAAAATACATACTAAAAATTCAAGAGATTTGGATATGTATAAACATGTATTCAGAATTTTCAAAGAAAAAATGTAGGACTTTCTAAATCTGGATGTAGAGTGATAGAAAATTCATATAAAGCTGAAATTTTAAAAGTGACTTGAAATCATAGCAATGAATGATATACTAAAGTTTCATAAATTTTGGACATGTATAAACATCCTTTTGAATTTTCAAAGTAAGAATATACGATATTGAAAAGAATGGAGAAAGAGGTTGAGATGATGATGATGGCACAACCAACAAACCCTGGACGAGGTGGACGAAATTATCTGGTAGAGAAGGATAAAAAAATAATATCTTATGATTTTGTGTGGAATAATTCAATTATGTAATCACATATTTTTAGGCATTGCATCATATCTTTATGGTTGTATTACAGCTCTAATTGGATTGGAGCAAATAAAGGTTTAATCCTATCTATAAGAACTCAATTTTAAGTTTTTTAAAATTGGCATTGGACAAAAATGGACATAATCCGGGATAATGCTTAAGTTTTACAAAATTGATCGCCCGGTTGGTCTAACTTGTAAACTTCACCATAAATTGTACACATCTCCAAACATTCTCAAAGTTTTAATATAAGTCCATAATGAACTCAATAATAACATAGTAAAACAGTTTTGAAAAACAATAACCACATAATGTTATAAAAAAAAAAAAAAAACATAGAGGCTGTCCAGTGGGTGTTCATGCTGAACATGTTTCCTTCCAAAAATCACTAACATTCCACATTGTTCCGAAAATTCTCAAATTTTAAAAATAGACCCCTAACATCATATATTAAAACATAGGCAAAGGCCATCATCAAATTCCAAGTGTAAAATTTTATATGAATTTATAAAACTGACATGAGTGATCACAACTTTTGAGGAAGTCATAAAGATGGATTTTGTAAAAATAGAAAACTAGTGAATCTATACCAAAAATTAAATTATAGAAAAACACCTTACAAATATCAAAATTAAATCACATAACAAAATATGGCAAATTTGACGATTAAAAGACGATCAACCACCTAATTCATATAGATGGTGTCCTAAGCATGATTTCTAAAATAAATATCAATACCCAACCTAGACCTATGTGGAACATCCTTAATTATACATGCAATGAAAAGTTACAACCTAAACATGCTCCTAATTTAAAGAAAAGTGAGGTTTTATCTATTATACCTTCAATTTTCAAAGTAGAAAATCCTAAAAGAGTTTCATGAAACATTTGTACAGAATTGAAGACCACAATTGCTACTCCTTATTTTCTTCTAAACTTCTTGAAATCTTCTTTAAAAGGTGATGAAATGGAGCTCCAAAATTGATTTTTCTTTTCCAAAAGTGTAGAGAAAGTGTAGCCAAAATGTATAGAAAATGTAGAGAGAATTTGAGAGAGTTTTTCCTTCGATTTTTGAGAGAAATGAAAGTGATTGAGGGCTGATATTAGCCTTGTTTATAGAGGGGAATTGGAGGACTGAAATGCAAAATAAAAGTTCAATTAACAAACAAGTTTGGGGCATGCAAAAATTAGCACAAACTTAGTGCATGTAAGGTGTGTGTGTTGGACGAATTTTGTGGAGTTTTTGGGTGGTGGATTTGGTCTCCATCACCTCATTTTAATACCATAACATGATTATGTTATATGGTGTATTTTGGTACATCATTTATAAAATCATGTATTAATAAATTATGTAATGGAAATTCCATATATATAAATAATATAATTATGATACACACATGATATAAATAATATAAATATGATACACATAAAATTATAATGTCATAATAATACAAGTTTAAAATTTAGGGGATTAAAGAACTAGGGATTGTAGAAATTTCGATCCAAAAAGTGCGAACGTAAAATTCTTCGTAAAAATGAAAAAATAAATTTCTATATCCCCTACACATATATTTGTACCAAACTTAAGTATAATATTCTCATGCCAGTATACAGTATTTGCTAACCTGTTTCATTTACTATTCACGTGTCGAGTGAGTCAAATCGCATGTCGGTTTCCTCGAAACCCTATCCTGCAAAACTGAACACCTCTTTGTACAAAATATATTAGTATATTTTAAATTGATAACCTCCATTATAAAGCAATTATTTTCCAAAATATTCATCAACATATTGATATATAATATTTAAAAAAATTTTAAATGCAAAATAATATATTATGCAATTTTTAAAAAACACAGTGTTACAACAAGTATACTAGGAGTCAAATTCTTAAAAATAATAAAGTTGAAATAACATTTGGACTCAAGATCTAGGCCCATTTTCATGTTCATAGAACTACGAAAGACCTTCCTTTTCTTTGTTTTCTTTTTCCTTCGTTTATTTGTCCTGGTGATATGTCCTTTTTGGTTATATGGGTTAGTAATTGTTGATGTCACTTGATTTTTTGATGTGGTAAATGTTGTTGTGATAGATTCTGATGTAATGATGAAATATTTAATTAATGGGTCAATTTTTAATGTTGCTCTATTATGTTGTCTAATGAATCTGTTATCTTATTGGTTCAGTTTAGTTTTCTTTTATGTACTCAGTTCTATAAGAACTTATTTGCTTCTTGTTATGTACTGCTATTCCTTCAGCTTCATTCTATGACAATGAATGATGTTTTTGTCCCAAATGGCAAATGAGAGATTGTAAGAAACACGTTTCTTATTATTAATTGACATTGCAAAAATATAGATGTAATCCAGAATGTGGTTAGATTTGATTAAAAATGAATTACTTGAGGAAGAAGTAATATCAAAATAGAGTTAAGAATATGGAAGAGTTTCATATTATATAAGATCTACACAAAGGAAATATTACATAGGAGATCTCCGTGAATGTACAAAATTGGATAGAGTTATGAGGCCAACGATTCAGTCGAGATTAAGTTTAAGGAAGAAGAGGTTTCCAGAACTCTGATTTTCTTATGAAGTTCGATCACTAGAATAAAAGAATACATCGATAATGATATTTCTTCTATCACATACACATTCGACCAGATCCGTAGAAGGAAAGAAGACATACTGAAGGTTGCACATATCCAGAAAATATATCCAATTAAACAAGGAGTCTTATGAAGAATGATATCTTCTTCCATGTAAATTAGGTTTAGAATTACTCATTTGTTTTGTATATTTATCACAATCCATGTCTATAGTTGTTGATTTTGATTCTCAATTTCTGAGAAAGAGAGAGTTCAGAGTTAGGTTTAGGTGTTACTCAAGTTTATTGAGTACTTGTTCGTTCTATAATATTTTTTTGTCAAGTTGAAATCTGTTGCCAGTTAGGACTCTGTCGGTTCGTTCATTGTAAAACATCTAAAAAATTTATTTAGGGGACTGAGTGGTCGGGCAAGTTATTGCGTGAAGTGTGTGTGAAATAGGTAGGGGTACTTAGTGCAAATGAAGTCTGCACTATTGTAAATTCATTCTTCACCTCGTCAGAAAATAAGGCACCACTGTAATAAACTGGCTTGCAAAGGAAGATGATATTTCTTACTCTAATTCACTCTAGTCTAAATTAGTTTATTTCGCTTTTAGCAATTTTTTTTCTTTCAGTTCTAAGTTGAGTAGATCTCAACAGTTGCGCTAAAAGTCTAATTTTCAATTGGCACTGAAGTGGGTTCCAAATTACTATATAGGCTAATTTAGGGTCCATGGGCACTCATGAGTCACACTCACTGCAACCCCATATCTGGATGGAAGCAACTACACATATTGGAAATCTATGATGTCAATATTTCTTCGATCTAAACAATATGGAGATGCCGTCATAACTAAATGGACACTCCTTAAATGAAAGGCGGTGTAAGAAATATATAATGGTTGATAAGCCCCACAACTTGTGGGATGGTGATAACAAAATGCTGAATATGCAAATTTTACAACGCTATATGCGATCTTATCTGCATTATCGAGACTTCCATCTCAATTTGATAGAATTTTGATGGAGGAGGAATTGCATATTGATCTCTTCCACATTAGAATCAGTGACATTGTGAATCAGTGCTACATTTAGGATAATTAATATCAGAGACAAGTCAAATTAATAAAATCATCATTCCATGTTTCATGAAAAAATCACAATTCTAGAATCATTCATGATGATCAAGACAATGTCTTGTTGTTGAACTTAAATAATTCGAGATAAATAATGGGGTTGACATTGTAAAATCTAAAGGAATTGCACTAAAGGTTGAGGCTGCAACTACTCAAGAAGAAGAAGATGATGATTTTGTTAATATGACGAAGATGGTGAAATTATGTATAAAGAAATATGGAAAGATGTTGAAGAATTACAAGAATAAAAACAATTCTGTGATGAGTTTCACTCCAAGTAAGAACATAGTTGGAAATAAATATATGTGCCTCAAACGAGTGAAAGAAAGAAAGAAATTAACAATGTAGTGAGTGCAAGGGTTGTACACTATCAAACTGAATGTATAGATTTATAATAAAAAAGTATTCAAGGCCACCTAGAGTGATTCTAACTCTCATAAGGAGGACAAAGAAAAAGAAGAAACATCTCAGCATTCCAGTTACTTCGTTATTTACTCCTCTGTTAATGATGTTATGTGTTTAACTTTTACTGTTCGACTGATTCAGATACTAAGATCAAGGAAGAATTTCCAAACTTTGATGACCCCACCATCGAGGATCCAAAAACATATATGAGCATGCCATGACTAAGTGCTCAAAAGCCATAGATGTTATCATGAGCCTTGAAGCACAAATAAGAGAACTCAAGAAGGGGGGTCATTTAGTTCAAAGGCTGAAGGATATAAATTAATTGTTGAATGAAAGAATCACCAAAACTCATTTTGTCTTAGGTCAACATGATCAAATGATTCATGATCTAAACGAAGGAATGGAATCGCTGCATCACAAGTTCGTTCATACGCAACATGTTGTAGAAGAAAATGATGAGGTAATATCTTCCTTAAAGTTGAACTAAACAAAGTTGAGTTAGAACTGTAAGTAAAGGAAAAAGAACTGGAGCACATAAAATCTGAGCTTGAACAGGTGGTTTCAACAATTGAGAGATTGAATTGCGAAAAAGGCAAAGTTGATGTGATAAAGTCTTTTGATCAACAACTGAAAGTAAAACAGAGAGTATGGTAAGGGAAATGTATGCATCACGAAGATAGAAGATTTATTTGTTCCTGAAGTATGTCTGATCCCACAAGAATTTTACGAATATTCATTCGTTTCAAGGACAATTGTCTCAGAGGTTTTTTTAATATGCCACTACTATGGCATAAGGGATCATATTCATCATAAATCCTATAGGATGAAATATGATTTCTACATTGGAAACATAAAAGTATTTATGTTTTCTCATGAAAGATTTAAATGCTATCATAAATGTAGGACTTTTAGTTAACTAATTACATAAAAGATAAATCATAATATTTTTTTAACAAAACGTAATTTTTTGTATCATGAAAAATCAATAGTTCTTGAACAATCTAAAAAATAATTTTTACAAAAAATATAACTTCCTCCATCTTATAAAAAGAATTGTCTCAAAATTAATTTTCACCTAAAAAAATATTTTATTTCGAAAGTTAAGGTCACGTTATAATAGTCAAAACAAGTTCTTTTATTTTATTTAGAAAACAAGTCATATTTTATTTAATTAGTTTGAATGAATAAAAAAATGTTACTAATGTGAATTTATGGGTTTTAAGAGGTTGTTTCTTCGTCAATTTGACAAAATCAAAAGAAAAAGTGTATTCTTATCAAACATGATTTTTTTTTTTTTTGAAGTATTAGGTACAAGCACATGCAAAAAACGTGCGTGCACAATAAGTTATGAGATTTTGAGCGGATCTAGGTCATATTGGCTAAGATCCATCCAACTTTGCCATTTTATTAAGTAGAATCCGTCTCGTTATATATAAGATAGCAATGTATTTAGTGCAGATAAATTTTTGTGTAATATTAAACACATTAAATATTTGAATGAAAGTTAATTCCTAGATCCGAAGCTCGAAGGAAGGTAGATTCGCTAAATGTATGATATTACTAAATCATTTAGTACTCCCTCCGTTTAAGAAAAATCATATTTGTATAACTGTATTAGAACGTATGGAGAATTTATTTCTTTAATATGAAATTATTACATTTTTCCTTTAGTCCTTGTACTCTATCACAACTCTATGATCTCTTTCTTTTCTTTGGGTAAGTGAATTATTAGCATAGACCATTACAGAGTAATTCTTTCATTTAATCACCATAATGCATAGTTATACAATTGTAGAATGTTAATAAAAAAAGATTTCACAACTATGATTTCTCTTTTCATCTAAAGAAACAATCATTATCATTTTGCATTGTATTCTATCGAAAAAAATATATTTCCCTTGTAAATTTGCAATGATTCTTTTCCAGTTACTTTAATAAAACATTTTTATTTAATGTAATTACTCAATTCCTTCTCATTTTTTCTCAATAAATTGTCTGGGTCTTATTTTTCTCATCTCCGCTCCTCAAAGAAGAGTCCTCAAGCTATCCAAAAAGCAACTTTTTCTCTCCAAGTAATTACCTTGTTTTACACACAGACACACACACACACACACACACATGGTTATAGATAGTATAAATAACACAAAATATATTGCATCAAGTTTAATATCTATGAAAACATGCAGGTTCAACTTATCAACGTGAATAAAAACCAGTCATTTACACAAATCTTTTAGGCAAACAAAAAAATAAAAGATATATTCTTACGTGCCAAAACATAGATTAATGTCTTGAGTTGCTTAGATGGGCCTATAATTTTGAATTTGAACATATTTTTCTCATTCACACACACCACATAGACTATTAGAAATTACTGATAGAAAAAGATAGAAATACCATGAAATATTTGAAAATATATGGAATTAAATTAACATTTTGAGCTTATGTGTCAAAGGGTTGAATGGGATCAAGACAATATCAGGACATGAACTCAAACATGTCGGAAGAGGATGAAGTGCAAAGGACAGAGGACGAGGAGATTGACAACAAATCTAGCGATGAAGATGCAAATATTCATTCTATGGAGCATCAACATAATAAGCGAAAGCGCTACCATCGCCATACCCCACACCAGATCCAAGCCATGGAAGCGTAAATTAATGAGTTTCTCCAATTGTGTTTATTGAATTTTTTTTAACTTTTTTTTTTTTTTTTTTTTTTAACCTCTCTCATGATAATTTTGAAATATGTATTTATTGTAGGTTTTTCAGAGAGTGTCCTCACCCCGACACCATTCAAAGAAATGAACTTAGCAAGGAACTAGGGATGGAACCATTGCAAATTAAATTTTGGTTCCAAAATAAGCGGACTCAAATGAAGGTAAATTTATCTCTTGCAGTATTTTTCTTTTTTTGAGATAAATAATTTTAACTTCATCCGTCTCAAGAAGATATTTCTAATCTATAACTAATTTTAGTTACAAGAACATTATTCATTAAATGAGATTTAAGGGAGCAATGTTTGTTTTCACTATTAAAGTATTTTCCTAGAAACCCTAATTTAGGCACTTGTGGGGATAAAGTCATTTTCTGTCTACAACTTAAATTTCATTACTTTTGAACCAATTTTTTTCAATAAAGTCTTTGATTTGTTTGGTACTGAATAAGGTGGTACGACCTAGAATTTGTTGGTACAGTCTGATGTAGGTGGTATGGACACAAAAAGTAAAATGTCAAAATGCTTATAAATAATGAAAAAGAAAGCCCAGTTTCTTTTTTTTGTTTTTTTTCTTTTCATGTTATCCGATTTTTCAATCTCATATTCTATAATTATGTGGTTGTCGTACTCCTATACATATGATCTGAACACAATAGAAAATAAATGATTCATAATCTTAACAATTAAGTTATTTGTTTTGAATGATTTCCTGTGATTGCAGTCGAAGCATGAGCGTCAAGAAAATAGACACCTACGGTCTGAGAATGAAAAACTTCGGGCTGAAAATATGAGATATAGAGAAGCTCTCAGCAATGCGTGTTGCCCCGCTTGTGGTCGCATGGCTGCCATTAGTGATCACTTGTCCCTTGATGAGCGCCAGTTAAGATTGGAAAACGCTCGACTAAGAGAAGAGGTAAACTTCTGTACACACTCTTATTAAAATTAGTAATGTTTCCATACAATCTATGATTTGTTAAATTTGAATGACCAGATAATAAGGATGGAATAATTATTTATATGATTAAAATATATTAAAAATAAAATTGTATATATGATAGGAGGTTAAAAGTTATATATATATAGTTTGTTTTAAAAAATACAAAAACACAATTGTATATATAATTAAATTATGAAATAAATTTGTACTTTGCTATTCACTAAATGGACAAAAAGATTCAATTTTTCAAGTATCAATTCCAAGAGATTTTCATACTTGTGGATAAGCGGCGGTAACACTAAATTCTATTTTCTAGAGAACAGTTCTCCTTAATATTTCTCAATTCATTTATTTTTAAAATGGAACTTAATCTGAAAATTAAGGTAATTTTTCCACAATTTTAGGTAGATAGAATCCAAATTCATAAATTTTCTTCTCAAATCAAATTTCTCCTTAATTAGCATGCCCTTTGTGAAAGAGTTTTACTATTACTGTTTTAGCATTGCTGTTGATGTTATTATTGATCTAAAACTAATTTAAAATATGAAATTTTCTAGGTAAGAAATTGATTCATTTTTTTTAAAGAAAGTCTTTTTCAAGAATGAGTAGACAAACCTTAGGGCTGAAGCAACCTCTGAGATGTTCAGTCAGAAACATCTTAACATCTTCTCAAAACACCTAAAGTTATTTTTCAATAAATATTCATTATTTTAAACAATACTTCAAAATTTTGATATCTATAATTAGTTCAACGTCAAATTATAGACATTATTATTATTTTTTAGCTTATTGTTAATAATAACTATTGGTATTTGTAATTTTTTATTGTAGATTGAGCGTATTTCAACAGTAGCAGCAAGTTATGTGGGGAAGCCCTTCACCAACTCTGCTACTAATGCCTCTTCGTCGTCCATTCCGCGCTCAACTGATCTTCCCAGCAATGGCGACCTGTAGCTTTTGCGACCATCAAATAATGAGACACTGCGTGTCTGGGTTTTTCTTTTTTATTATTTTCAGATGATCGACTTCGTTTTCCGGGTGCATCATTTTACAACTTTTTCCTCCCTATCGAACAATAATACTCTCATACATTTTTTACATGTGCAAGTGATGCATACAAATTTTTGTTTTGTTTTATTTTGTGGTACGAAGGCTAGTAGCCCATCTATTGATGTGTGATTTGCAACACTAAGTATGTTGAATTATGCTTTTATCCTACATCTGTATGTTACAATGTCGTCAATTTCTTTTCTTATTGCGATATTAATATGCAAATTCTTGATTTACTGTCATATTTTTATTACGAACGACAGAAAAACTTATGTGAATTAACTTAAAAATATTATTTATGCACTTGATAGTGAAATGGATTATTTTAAAATATAATTTGTTACTCTAATTAATATTATTTTTAAGTTTTAATAGTATTACTTATTTACTTATAATATGTTATTAAATTATCTAAAGATATATTACAAACTTAATTAAACTGTATGCATTCTGTGCACAAAAAACCACTTAACTAGCTAAAATCTTAACAAATATTATTGAGTTCCCCATCGAGATAAAGGTCAGATATTTTTTTATCAGTAATAATCATAGAGCTAAAAGCCTCAATTGTATCACAGAATATCTATCTGCACTAGCCTATGGAAAGTGGAATCAAATCAAAATTGGATTGTGATGACTTTGCACCATTTTCAAATCAATTTTTTTAGTAGTATTTATTTTGATGATTATGGCGACTAATATATTCGGATTCATATGGAAAAAGTCGATTTTTCAAATTGGAATTTCTGTTCCATATAGTTATTCCTGCGTTTCCACTGATTTTTCATAAAAAAAAGGTAGGAAGGAAAAGTGCATGCCAAGACAAAAGAACACTTTTTGACTTATCTACACATAATTGCATATGTTCAATTTGTATTTCCATAAAATGACAAGTATTTTTTTTTCTATTTTGTTGCGACATTTATGAATTAATAGTATTTCTCCCGTGTGATACACGATTTGTGATATTTATAATAATATAATAATTAGTAAATTATAATTAATAGTAATTTAATTAATAAATTTTGCATTTTGTTTTGTGTCGTATTATCACAATATATGAGATTTTGTTACTTTTATTTAATAAATAAATAATTTTATAAAATAATAATATATTTTCCTAAAATAAAAATTTATAATATACAAAATATATTTTTTAATATAATTATATTTTGTATAAAAATCTCGCATTTTTATTTATGAAAAATATTTTAAATATCAAAATATATTACAATTAATCTAAAAATTATTTTATATTTTTAAAAAATTATTTTTATATATTCAATTTAGATATCAATAAAGATCTTGAAAAAATAATTTATTTGATATATTTTCATGAAAAAATAATTTGAGATGTAAAAGTTATAAGTATTTAAAATTTAAGATGAAAAAGCAAAATGAAATAAAAAAGAAAAAAAGATGATTGAACAACAATTTATGTACAATCCCACATTCCCATATTCAATAACAGCCAATCTATCTTTTTTTTATTCAAAATTTATTAAGAAAAAAATGATTTTAGTGGAAAAATGCATTCTTGTAAATTTGCTAAACTATCCTGATTTTATATTAATATACATATATATACACACACACATATATATATATATATATTAGACTTTCTTTGATTGATGATTCATTGATTTGATTTGGTGATCACAAGGGTGGACCTTTCGCAGTTCGTGAGCCAACTTTTGGTTCAATAGGACTATGACATAGGAATGGTAATACAGGTCATTCGACTCGATTCAAACTTGAGGGATGATCAAGCTTGGTTGGGCCTTCCAACCCAACTCAAAACACCTAAAATATAATGAAATTTTTTTTTGAGTTGGCCAATGGCTCGTAGGTCATTGACCTATTAGGTCAGGTTAAATAGGCTCAATCAAAATTTGGGCCTCGAAACTTATAGCCTAATCTACCTAAAATTTCGAACTAGTTGGAATGACCCATCCGGCCGACCGATTTGTTAGTTCTACCGGTACACGACACACATAATCATTGATAATGTATTAGATTTGGATAAGGTTTAAGTACGTGGGTTATGATAATTACTAAACTTTTAAATCTCGGCCAACAAAATATTGATGAATAGTTAAATTTTACCTTTGTTATGAGATTATACAGAGTAGAAACTTACGGTGAATATCAAATTAAGTTCTAGAAACAATGGATTGTTGTATCAATATTATATTGTGAAAAGATGTGTGCGACATGAAGAAAATAGAAAAATAGTAAATTCAATTATTGAAAATGAAAAAATAAAAATAATAGGGTGGGATTTTTGTGGACTACAAGATCCTGTATCTAAGCCCAAAACACACATGGTCAAAATTTTAAATTTATTTTAAAATCTTACAAAAAAATACATTTTTATAATAGCATATTATATATACGTGCATATTCTGTATTGATGCAATAAGAACAGAAAGGCAGAAACCCTTATTGGGCAATCACTCTAGAGAACAATTAACAGTCGGAACTTAGACAAATGCAATTAGTTGAGAAATATCAACATATTCAATTTTAAGAGGCTTTATTGTTACAAATACATTTTACTTCTGAAATAATAGGAAGTCATTGGCATGCAGCAACAAAGGGAAGTTGCAGGAACCAAATAATGCATAGCACCAACTTTCATTAAATCAATATTTTTTCAATATAAAATTAATTTTTATCACATTATGACGCATAGAGTGACATAATTTACATGTATACACTTGCATATGTGTACGTGTAGGGTTATATGATCATATGCTATCTACTTATTTATCAAATTAATTAGCATATAGTTTTGGGTGACGATAAGGGTTGAAAAAGGTGAATATGCAATACAATATTGATTTTTTTATTAATCATAAAAGAAATTATAAATTATGACTCAATTTATAATTGTAATATAAAAGTTAAGATATATTAATATTTATCATGTCATTCTGATTTGATTCTTAAATTATTATATCGATTGCATTTTACAATATGTATTTAAGAGGTCTCCATTATCATTGGATGCACCTCCATGATCCATCACCCATTTCACCATCTACAACCAATCATCAGAACTGAAGGCAGAAGGTGTGAGTAGTTCTAAATTCAGCCGATCTCGATTCACAAATAGTGGTGGTGAATGATAAATATATGATGGATCTAAAATAACATCGTCGAAGTATATTTATTTAAAGTTGTGGAATCATAATTTGGTATTGAAAAATTAATGTGATTGCTGTACTCATAAAAAAAAAAAAAAGAACTGGTTTTCAATTTATATTGTTATTAAAAATTTGACTAATATATAATTCATTTATTATCATTTTTTTTTTCTTATGGGGAGCTAACTCTAAATTATTGGAATTTTCTATATCATATAATTATTTTTGTCACCAACAGCTGATAAATATTCATTTTCTATTAGAAAAAATGTGTATTTTATTTATTGTTTTTAGTTAGTAGAATTATTCTACTATTAATGACCTTGAGTTTATAAGATTAGGGTTCGATGCTTGTACCACGGAACCCCTATAATTTAGAGTTTTGAGTCATATGGATCATTAGGGGCAAGAAATATATATGTAAACACACACACACTACACCAATGAACAATAAAAATGATAAATTGAAGAAATGGTAAAAGACATTAGCTTTAAAGGAATGTGGTAGAAAAAAAGTAGGCCTCATAAAAGAAATAATAACTCACCAGTATGTATATATATAATAGCATAAGTCCATCAAAAAATAAAAAGGACGGATTTTTTTCAAACTAAAATCTCTTGCTGGTTTTGGGAAATTGAAAATTTTAGGCTAATATATTAGTTAATAAAATAATATATATCTTTTTTAATCCAAAAATTCAAAAGCTTATATTCTTTTTCTCTCAACTTCATTTAAAATTATTATAGTAATGGATGTACACGTCAACACTTGAGCAGCTGACTCTCCTTAAGTTAAACGGTTATTCAGTTAGAATAGACAGTTATTCTGTTATGCCCTTAGTCAAGTTTGTTAGCTCAATACTTGTATAAATATATGCAATTAGCTCATCAATAGATATCTTTGTTTTCTCTCATTTCTACCGCCATGCTGCTTCTCTCTCTTTTTTGTTATGATTAGCTCACATCATGGTAATCAAAGCCATGTTTCTTTGATTTCCTGATCATCGAATGTTTTTTATGGCGACAGTTTCTGGAATCAGCTCAATCAGTTTTGTTCTTCCGCATCTCACTTCCCTCTCCCTTAGGCTTGATCGCACGTATTACCATTTTTGGCGTGCACAAATTTTATCTACAGTGAAAGCTCATGGTTTAGATGGAATTCTGCTCGGATCTGAAAAAGCACCATCTACATGTTTTGTATGATTGTTGGGTGCGCAAGGATCAACTTGTTCTTATTTGGATGATGTCATTTGTTTCTGAAACAATGCTTGGATATGTTAGTCGGTGTGTTTCTGCATATGAAGTTTGGCACACATTAGAAACTCTTTTCCACTCACAGTCCAAGGCTCGTGTTCTCCAATTGAAGTTTATGCTTGAATCTCTTAAAAAATGTGAGTTAAGCATTGAGGATTACATATTGAAAATGAGGAATATTGCTGATGATCTTCATTCAGTTGGACACACTATAAGTGATGATGAGCTGCTGTTATATATTTTAAATGGATTGGTAGTTGACTTTGAATCTGTAGTTGTAAATCTCACTTCTTGTGCTTGTCATATCTCCTTAGCTGAAGCGCGTCTGTTACTCCAAACTCATGAGCAACGGCTACAAAGTCATATTCAATTTTCAAATATTGCTTTGCAAGTCAATACTTCTAGTTCAATATCAAACTATACATCAAGTCCTTCTGCAAATATTGCTTATAATAAATCATTTAACAACAATTTCAGAGGATCTAGTGGTCGATTTTTAAGAGGCAAAGGAGGTCGACTTCATAACAGATATAACAACACTGGAAAATCGTCCTGCCAGCTATTTAGAAGGACTGGTCATATTGCTTTAAAATGTTATAAACGGTTTGATGTTAGTTTCACTGGTCCTGATGCAAATAAATTTTCTTTTGCACCTTCTGCCAACATTGCCTTCTCACCATTAGGCATGTCTTCTCCACCAACTTCGGATAATGGTTGGTGTTTTGAAAGTGGAGCCACAAACCACATTACCACTGATTTGGATAATTTGTCTGTTAAATCTAACTATCAAGGTCCAGAAAAGCTTTTTGTAGGTAATGGATCTCTTCTTCCTATTTCTCATACTGGTTCATCCTTTTTACACTCTCAAGATAAATCACAAACCTTATTACTCAATCACATTCTCTATGTTCCACAAATAACAAAAAATCTACTCAACATTTCACA
The DNA here is from genome assembly GCA_028749325.2 of Caryopteris x clandonensis. Taxonomy (NCBI): domain Eukaryota; kingdom Viridiplantae; phylum Streptophyta; class Magnoliopsida; order Lamiales; family Lamiaceae; genus Caryopteris; species Caryopteris x clandonensis. The sequence goes on from JAPYKT020000012.1 coordinate 2,817,262, forward strand.
GTTCACCAAAGACAACAATGTATTAATTGAATTTTTCCATGACCGTTGCTTTGTCAAGGAAAAACTCACACAGAGGAATCTCCTGAAAGGATCTCTTAAAAATGGTCTTTACCAATTGGATCTCAGTCATCTTCCCCACTTCATGTCAACAACAACATCCAAGTATGTTCATGCTTCATCATTCAAATATGTCTTCAATTGTAAACCTGCTGCTTTTAGTAATTCTACTTGTAATCTCAATAATAGCATATGGCATAGAAGACTTGAAAATCCTTCCTTATCTGTATTACAATCTGCTTTGAAATCTATGAATATCTATTCTTCTCACATTGTTTTATGTGAAGCTTGTAAGCTAGGAAAATTACATCAACATCAATTTACATCCCTGCCTACTAAATCCACTTCTCCATTTCAACTTGTTCACTCAAATATTTGGGGGGCATCTCATGTTACTTCCATTAGTAGCTACAAATATTGCATTCATTTCATTGATGACTATACAAGATACACATGGATTTTTCCCTTAAAATCAAAATCTGAAGCTTACTCCGTGTTTGTCCAGTTTAATGCCTTCATTGAAAGACAATTCCAATGTTCTATAAAGGCTTTACAAACTGATTGGGGAGGAAAGTATAGATCATTTTTACCACTTCTCACCAAACTTGGCATACAATTTAGACATCCTTGTCCTCATGTTCATCAGGAAAATGGAAGAGCTGAAAGAAAACACTTACATATAGTTGAAATGGGGCTTTCTCTCCTTGCCCAGGCCAACCTTCCACTCAAGTTTTGGTGGGATGCATTCCATACAACTGTCTATATTATCAATATATTACCCATAGCAGTCTTGCAACATATCTCTCCTTCTCAAGCCCTCTTCCATATTCCACCAGATTATACCTCTCTTAAGGTTTTTGGATGTTCTTGTTTTCCTTATCTTCGACCATATAATAGCCATAAATTTCAATTTCGATCCACAAAATGCCTCTTCCTTGGATATAGCTCATCTCACAAAGGCTATAAGTGTTTATCTCCATCTGGAAAATTATATATTGCAGCACAGTGGAATTTAATGAAGAAGACTTCCCTTATTCTTCCTTGTTTCTCTCTCAACATCTAAAATCAGTTTCACCTCCTCATGCAGATTCCTCACAAATACGACACGTTGTTCCGTTTGCTAAACCATTACTACCTTCTCCTATTTTATCTCACAACTTTCCTAATGAATCACCTTAGTTCTCTACTCCAAATTCATATACTCTTCCTTATCCTTGCAATAACCCTTCTTCCACACCCTCTTCCTCTTCGACTGCAACACCATTAAATGTCCATCCTATGGTTACAAGGTCAAAAGCTGGGATATTTAAACCCAAAACTTATATTGATGTTGTTCTTTCTCGTCCTAGTTCTGAATCTGTTACTGTACAACAAGCTTTATTAGATCCTAAATGGTTAGAAGCCATGCAGGCAGAATTCAATGCTCTCATGGCAAATAAAACTTGGACATTTTTACCTGTTTCACCTCATATGAATGTTATTGCCAATAAATGGGGGTTCAGGGTTAAACATAAACCCGATGGCACTTTTGAGAGGTTCAAAGCTAGGCTTTTTGCCAAAGGCTTTCAACAACATCCAGACATTCAATATTTTAAGACATTCAGTTCCCGTAGTAAAGGCCTGCACAATCAGGCTGATTTTCAGTCTTGCTGTATCATTTAATTGGAAGATATAGCAGATTGATATTAATAATGTCTTCCTTAATGGCACCTTGCAGAACAGGTTTACATGCAATAACTTGAGGGTTTTGTGGATTCTTCTTTGCCAAATCATGTGTGCAGGTTAAATAAGTCTCTCTACGGATTGAAACAGGCACCTGGAGCTTGGTTCAACACTCTAAAGCAATATTTGATCTATGTGGTCTTTTAATTGTCTAAATCTGACAACTCACCTTTCTTCAAGAAGGCTCTGGTTTCTGTTTGTACTTGTCTATGTGGATGACATATTTGTTACTGGTGATGATCATAAGGCAATTGTTGATGTTATTGACTCTGTGGGGAAGCGATTTGCTCTTAAAACTTTAGGATAAGTCAATTATTTTTTGGGGATGGAGGCACACAAGACCTCAACAGGATTACGTCTTTCTCAAAAGAAGCATGTTCTTGATCTATTGGCTAAGACTGATATGCTTAATTGCAAACCACTTCCACTCCTCTTTGTGCAAGCACAAAGCTGCATCTCAATGACAACAAATGCTTTTCTAATCACTCTTTGTATAGGAGCACTGTTGGAGCCCTACAATATTTAACTGTAACAAGGCCTGATATAAGTTTTACAGTAAATAAACTAAGTCTATTCCGTCATGCTCCTACAGAAAATCATTGGACAGCTTGTAAGCATTCATTGAGATATGTTAAGGGTATACATGAGCTTGGTCTACATTTTGAGCCAATCCAGAGGTTTCTCATTGAAGGATTTTCAGATGCAGATTGGGCAAGTTACCCAAATGATAGAAGATCAACACGAGGATAATGTATTTTTCTTGGCAAAAATCTAATTACTTGGAGTTTAAAGAAATAGCAAGTCGTCTCTAGAAGTAGTGCAAAGTCTAAGTATAGGGCCATTGCTGACATAATAACTAACATTACTTTGCTAACTTCCATTCTTAATGAAATTGGAATAACTTTTGAAAAACCTTCTGTTATATGGTGTGACAGTATTAGTGCTGCTGCTCTTGCTTCAAATCTTGTCTACCATGCCAGAACAAAACACATTAAAATTGACATTCATTTTGTGAGAGGAAAGGTGTTGTCTAAAGTCTTGGATATCAGGTTCATTCCTTCAGCTGAGCAAGTTGCTGATTTACTCACCAAACGTTATCAATTGGAAGGTTCAATCTGCTTGCTTCTAAACTACCATTGCAGCATAGAAAAGTTCAGCTTAAAGGGGGATATTATAGTAATAGTTGTACATGTTAGCACTTGAGCAGCTGACCCTCCTTAAGTTGAACGGTTATTCAGTTAGAATAAACAGTTATTCTGTTATGCCCTTAGTCAAGTTTGTTAGCTCAATACTTGTATAAATATATGCAGTTAGCTCATCAATAGATGTCTTTATTTTCTCTCATTTCTACCGCCATGCTTCTTCACTCTCTCTTCTGTTATGATTAGCTTACATAGAAAAAAAAAAAAAAAAAAAAAAATATATATATATATATATATATATATATATAACAACAATCATTTTTCACAATCTTTAATTGATATCATAAGAAATATATACAAAATAATATTATTTATATTTAAAATTAATATTTTTTTAAAGTTAATTGTGATATATTATGGTATTTAAAATATTTTTATACAAATCAAAATGTGAAATATGTTTATTTAAACAAAACATTATAAAAAATCTTATATTGCTATTTTATTTATTTTTTATATTATTATTTTAAAGCTTATTAACTAGGAGCAATAATCTCTCACACAAAATGATAAAGTGACAAAACAAATAATAAATACTATTCAATAATTATATTACTATTATATTATCACTATTAGAAATCATGCAAGCGCTCGAGACAGATACTATTAAAAGATAATAAAACATAAGAAAGTGATATGAAGAGAAAATAAAGCAAAAACACTATCAAATTATCAAGACCATGACTATTCATAAACTTACAAAAGAATTATTCAACTGGCCAGCTATAACAAATCTGGACACTCTAAACAGAAATGGATCTAACCAAAAAGACAACATGGGATACAACCAAAGTTCTTACATGAAATCATCAAATTCCAAACCCTCTGGAATCTCAAACCTGAACAAATCTCTCTCATCCTCTGTGCTACCATTGATAAAAACCGACGCAGAATTCAGAGGAGGAGGGCTAGATAGAGGTGTCGATAAAACCGAATCCAATCCGAAATTCTGGCTGTTATTGTTGCAGCTACTGCTGCTCATGGACTGAAAACTCGAGTTTTCAGAAAAATCTGCCCTCATTTGATCAGAAATTCCATAGCCAAAACTTTGTATTTGAGAGGGAAGACTTTGATCACTGGTAGCTGTAGTAGTAGGTATATTTAAATTATTTTGAAATATTTGGTTATTCATATCCCCTTGCAAGGATTGAGAGTAATTGTGAAAGCTAGAAGTGGGGATATCTGATGAGATTTGTTGGTTGATAATATTTTCAAAGTGATTAGGTTGGATAACTGGGCCCGCCTGGCTTTGAAGCTGAGAATTAATTAATAACTGGTGGTTTTCATTGTTTGATAGACTCACAGCAAGTCTTAATGCTTCTGGATTTAGAAGCGTCTGGAGACGAAGAAGGTTCGACAGATTGAGCTGCGGCGATGTGAGAAGCGATGAAAGGTTTTGAAGGTCGAGGCGCGGTGCGTGAGTCACTGGATCGATTCCATTGCGAAGGAGCCGTTTTCTGATGTGTGTGTTCCAGTAGTTCTTGATCTCATTGTCTGTTCTTCCAGGCAAACGGGCCGCGATGGCTGACCACCTGATCATCAAAGTAGACAAAATTAAGGTCATTGATTAGGGTTTTTTCTTCTTCTTTCTTTTGATAACTCAGATATGTGGGCTTGGCCCGATTAGTCCTGGAAGAAATTAAAGTAGCAATTATTCTTACTTGTTTCCAAGAACACTGTGGAGTTGGATAATAGTTTCTTCTTCCTCAAATGAAAACCTTCCCCTCTTGATATCAGGCCTCAAATAATTAGTCCACCGGAGCCGACAACTCTTCCCACATCTCTGAAGCCCTGAACATTTGCATTCAATCTTTTGATCAGACAACATATTCTATATAATCATACAACATCTTTTGTGTAAGAATAAAGAAAAAAAATATACATATTTATCAATCAAATACCAGCATTCTTGGGAAGGTTTCTCCAGTTTCCTGGGCCATGAATCTGAATATAATTAGTAAGCTTCATGTCTTCCTCAGGTGTCCATGGGCCCTTTTTTAGACCATTTTTGTCGCAGCAAGGTGATCTTCCCATTTTCGATGATTGGAAAAGTTTAAGAATAGTTCGCAAAGAGCTTGAAAGTAAAAAGGGGATGTTTTGCAAGAAAAGTGAAAGCTGTAGGTCCTAATGAGAAGGTGGGTGTCACACCTGGCCTATTTATAGATGAGAAAGCAAGAAATTGAAGTCAATATAATTTGGCGCCGCCCGGCCCGGCCCTGTGGTCTACTTCTTCCTCACTCTTGTGTGTGCTGTCTTTAGGGGGTGAAAATATTACTAAATACTTCAATTTTTTAATTATGAAATGGAAGAGTGTTGCCCAAAGTGCATTTGTTTGAAAAACAAGTGTGATCTCAGTTGGATTACTATTTTTTTCAACTTGGATGATGTTGTTATGATGACATTTTAGAATATATATTAAGAAAATCATAATATAGATATATATATTAGAAATTTTTAATATACAAAAAATGAATAACATCTTAACTTTGTCCTTTACATTTACTTGGTACTAGCATTTTAAACGGTTTGTGCAAATAATAAGGGGAATATAACAATTAACTTAATTATTAATAAAATAATATATTAACTATTGTAACACTTACAATAATTTATAGAACACATTATAAATGAAATAAGCTATAAGTAGATTGATCAAAATAAAGCATACAAGGATGTTGACTATTGTACCACTAAAAATAATTTAAATATCACATAATTTTACATTATTCATGAAAAGTATTTTTTTAATAAATAAATGGGATTTACAGCATCTTTAATAATAAATAAATATATGAAAGATAAAGTGGATAATAGTTGAAGGTAAGTTTGATCGGGGACAAGTGGCATCCAAAATATGGTTTTGACCTTTGGATGAAGTCTTAAAAAAAGACTGGATATTGGTCGGTATGGTTGTTACATCTCCTACCCAATTATAAGCATATGTTGTTTTTTTTTCTACATAGATTGCTTCAATAAACCCCTCACCATTTGACATTTATCTTTAGTGATCGAAAAAAAAAATAATGATTTATTTTATCACAATATAGTCGTTAATTAAAGAAAGGCTATATTAACTAAGGCCCTTTTTGGGCAGGATGAGAATAATAAAATTGTACTTATCGAACTGAATTGATATTAAAATATTTGGTATGTGTCAAACTAAAATACACTAGTTTGATTTGGTCATTATTTTTCTTAAAATTCAATATTTTGGATTGTTTCAGGAAAATCTTTCGATATTTCGGTGTTTACCATATACCAAATAAAATGAGTGTATATATATTATATATAATTTACATATTAATATTGTTTTTTTCTTTTACAAAGCTAGAGCATATTAGTTGGTTGGTTTAGAAACATCTATTGATTAGATTGGTTTACTTATATTTTTATGATCTCTCTATGACTTATAACAATTCCATTTGCAAATTTGTATTCAGGGTTTAAAAAATAAAAATATAAAGTGTTTATAAATCATAATTATTTGAAAAAATCAGTAAAAATAAAAATTTCAAAATAAGTATCAATGTTTTTTTTATTATTTACCAAATCAAAAATTATTTTTTAGTTTAATAATCGGTATGAATTTCAAAAATCAAAATTTCGATACCCACCTCTATATAATTGAGTATTAACAATATATAAATGGTGTGCTGGAAACAGCTTCACAGGATTAATCTGGTATAAAAGTCTTTTTATTTTCAGTAAATTGAGTGAAAAAATCAATTTAGGGCTTCAAATTATCATTATTCTTTAAGCCAAAAGATTTGTTCTGGCTCACACTATAGAAAATATAAATATAAAAATTAAATATTGTGCACACATTTATATTATAAACAAATTGTATGTAGGTGGAGGCTATAGCTGAATGTGGTTATAAACTAATTAGATATTTGTATGTGGTTGTAATTATTTTCTTATTGGTGATTTCCACTTTAGGTTTCTGAGTGTAACACGTGTTTACCTGCTTCAAAACCCTACTTTCCTAATTGGGGCATTCTATGCGTCCACGTACGTCTTCCTGGCCAACGCTTCTTTCTATCCACTCTTCATGTCAACAGCCGTTTTCACCCATATTATTTTCCCCCATTTTTAAATAATCTAACATAATTCTATATATTTATAATATAATTTTAAGTGAATTAGTATTTAATATATATTTTAATATATCTTATAACTTTATTTGTGAAGTTTTGTAAAGAAACAAAAAAGAAACAAAAAATTTATTTATATTTTAGCAAATTGTAAAAAATATTTTAAAAAGCAAAAAAATAGAAACTTGAATTAACTAATCCTAGGCTATTACATCTTTTAATAAATATATTTTTACTTTTGGAAATTTAAAAATGGATGGTGCCGCGCTTCTAAGTAGAAGATGTAAGTTTCTTTTTTATCTTGGGGACGGTGTCGATTGTTAACACTAGCTAGAATGTATTTCATCTTGTGGAGAGATTTTGTTTGGCTACACTCTTTTAAATGTTGTTCGATTCCGGTCCAGTTTCCATCTAATCCAGTGGTGCTTTGTCTTTTGTATTCAGAAGCATTCCAAGTACGTAGTTTAATAGTTAGCTAATCATTATCTTAAAGTTCAATTGATGCTACATGAGGCTTGGGACACGTTGTACCCCTTCTGTGCAGCAACTCACTTTTTTTTTAATATAGATAAGTTAATTTTTATTATTAGAGGTTGTTCTTCTAATAGGTGCTTGCAAAGCTATTCATGCATGTCCCTCCACCCATCAGAAAAAGATTAATTAATAAAAAAAATGTCTCAATTTATTCAAATTAAGATTATTTATGATTTCAATAGAAATATAACACACTATTATATTCATTTAAGTATTTACCTTTACACATTGGTAAGTCTTATAATTGCGACGAACATGTGTGAACAAAGGAAGCAAGTAATCAAAAGTCGTTAGATTTCAGGTAATTGATTCATCAACCTTTTAGCTAACGAAATTGATTTTGGTCAACCCTATTTGCAGTAGCTCCAAGGTCAACATACTCCTTCCTCTTAAGATTTCTTCTCTCAGTGATATACCTTATCTAGAATACACTTTTCACTTTAGGTTTTGAGTATATATTTACAAGTCGGTTCCGATCGGTTCTTGAAATTGTGGGTGGAATTGCAACCGAACTAGTATATAACCTATTTTGCTTTTGGTTCTGAAACATTCGTTTTCTTAGTTCCGGTTCTCAATTTTCTTTTTCATATCGCACACTTGAAACTGTCGGTTTGGAACCGGAAACAATTGTTTGGACCTGGAATCGAAACTGAGGTCGATGGTTAGAAACCAAAACCAGCGATCTTGATATTAGCTACCCTAGAATCGAAATCGAACCAATAAAATTTTTTTTTTCTGTTTCAATTTTGGTTTGGAATTTGGTGAACTGTAAAACTGAACCGTTGACCCACAATTTGACCAAACGACTCCAATTTCGAACCAAAACCATGGCACGTCTATATCAAATTTAAGATTTTACGAAAATGGATAGCTATAGTTTTGTAGATGTTCACTTACAATATTATTTTTGCCAAATTCAAGAGATTTTATTTTATCTTTTGTTAATCATGTAAAAAAACAAAAACTCATTTCGTTAGAATAGAAGAAATTGCCGTCTATTCCAGTTTAAATATTTGGACTAGAATTTACTTTCCACCTACATCCCCAAAGGTGTAATAGATTATCCAAAATGGTCAGAGGTTTCAATTTGAAAATTAGCACGTTAGAATCAACTACATCTTCTGTAATCTGCTCCCTGTTACGTTTTCATGAGACATCATAATTAATTAATGTTAATATTCATGACGTCAATCCTAATTACAATTAAATTTCTCAATAAACAAATATGTAAAAATCGACCATATCTTAACACGCTTGCCCATACTTATAGGGCTTGGATAAATTAAATTTCGACACATTAAATAATCCTCATTTGGAATGCAGAAATAAATAGTTTTGCTACAGAACAAACTTCTTTTAGGAATTAGTTGTCAACAAATCCAGAAATATTTTAAGAAAGCCTTGCCATAATTAGCCACCACGTCGTTGAGTTTACATACTCCATTATTATTTTATTTTCTTGATTCAACTATATTATGATGTGTTCAGTATCCCTCAACAAACCTTGAATTATATAATATATCTTTTAATTAATTAAAAATTGGGAAATTCAATCAAATCTGAATCTGTGGATGAAAATAGCGTGACAATGTCATGCAAATCTGATAATTAATAAAGGTTGTTGCATGCAAATATGTGTATGGCTGCATGGGAAAACACTATACGTAAAGTGTGCATGATGAACGTCATTAGATTAAATTAAGTCTGGAGCTGGAGGCTCAATGTCCTGGGGTGGTTCTGGAGCTGGAGGCTCAATGTCGGGAACAGGAAGCACGACAGGATCAATAGTAGGCGGCTCCAAAGGAGGTTCATCGAGAACCAAGGACGGTGAACGAGCATCGTTATCAACCGAAAAACGATGTGGAGGACGAACAGGAGCCGAGACAGGAGCCAGAGAAGAGTCAGATGAGATATCGAGAAACGTCGAGATATCTAGATCAGTGACTTTCGTGACAGACGGTACCTGTGAGAAAGGAAAGTGGAGCTCATCAAACTGAGCATGGCGAGTGATAAAAACTCGAGAAGAGTCCGGATCAAAACAACGAAAACCCTTATGCGTGCTGCTATAACCCAGAAAGATGCAAGGCCGACTGCGAGGTTCCAATTTATTAGCTGCATAGTCACGAAGATACGGATAGACACGGCAACCAAAGGGCTTAAAAGTATCATAACTAGGCGGATAACCAAATAACACCTGAAAGGGAGAAATGTTATCAAGTATCACAGAGGGTAGCTTATTAATGACATAAACGGCAGTGGCAAAAGCATCAAACCAAAGGGAAGCTGGCGCCTGAGCATGAAATAACATAGATAAACCAGATTCAGAGATATGACGATGTTTACGTTCGGCCCTGCCATTTTGCTGTGGTGTATAAGCACAAGAAATCCGGTGATGTATACTATGCAAATGCATAAAATCACGAACCCTTCCATTTAGAAACTCAGTACCCCCATCAGACTGAAATGTTTTAATAGTTCGAGAAAATTGATTGCAGACGAAAGCATGAAACCGAACAAACACATCATAAAACTCGGACTTAGCACGCAACAAATATATCCATGAAAATCGAGAAAAATCATCCACAAAAGCCACATAATATTTAAACCCATCAGAAGTGGAAACGGGTGCAGGACCCCACAAATCACAATGAATTAAGTCAAGAACAGCAGTAGCACGTTTGTCATTCAATGAAAATGGTAAACGCTTGCTCTTGGCCAACTGGCAAGAAGAGCAGAGGCTAGGGTTTGGTAAAACTGAAGTAACAGATAAACAACCCTGCTTATTTAACAATGAAATAACAGAAAATGGGACATGCCTCAGGCGTAAATGCCACAAATCAAAGCTTGCTTTCAACCCTCAGGCGTAAATGCCACAAATCAAAGCTTGCTTTCAACCTCTTGACCCGAATAGCAGCAACCAAAGCTGGAATACCCCGATCAAGTAAATAAAGTCCCTGATTACACCTTCCCTGAGCCAGGATTTTCTTTGTGAGCCGATTCTGAATGGCGAAGAACTTATCAGAAAAAATAACATCCACAGGATAATCCGCAGTTAATTTACTTATAGACAGAAGGTTCTTTGTGATATGAGGGACGACAAGTACATCTAACAATTTAACATCCTCAGAAATTTTAGTATTGCCAATATGCGAGATATTTAAAAAATTGCCATTACCAACTATAACAGAACCGTTACCAGAATAGGACTCATGAGTGTCAAGAGCTGAAAGTTGGTTCGTCATATGAGCCGAGGCACCCGAATCAAGATACCAATCAAGAGTTTGATCCGAGACATTGCAAGTGGACGTGAACGCCTGAGCAAGGTGGGCAGCTGAGTTGGAGTTAAGAGCATTCAAGTATTTAGAGCACTTATCAGCGTAGTGCTCCCCACGACATATTTGGCATCTAGGCGTACGACGAAACCCACCTCCACCAGAATTGTCACGACGACCAGAATTAAATGAAGCACCTAAACCTGAACCATTGTTACCATAATTAAAATTACCTCCTGAGCGAGAAGAGTGCTGCTGCTGAGAGGTGCGAGACGATGGTCGAGGCGACGGCTTAGGGGCAGCCGTCTGAAAATTCTGGCGAACGGCGGAGAAGGCAGGAGAGGGAGACGAACCCTCCATGGATTTAAGCATCATATCAAATTGTACAGCCTGGTGGAGGAGATCACGGAGAGGCGGAACTGGAGAGATAGCCATCCTAGTGTCGGCAAAACCTGCAAATTGAACCCCCAACCCGCGGAGGAACCAGTGCAGTTTATCGTCGGCGTCAATGGGACGGCCGATGGCCTGCAGCTGATCACAAAGTGTTTAAACTTCTTGCCATAGTCTTCAACGGACAGATCTCCTCGGCGAAGTGATAACAACTCCTCCCGGAGTTGATGAGAACGGGACGCAGAGGCATAGACACTCTCAAGCGCCTCCCACGCTTGATTGGCGGATGTGCAATCGATGACCTCCGAGGCCGCGTCGGCGGAGAGAGAGGTATATATGACACTGAGAAGGCGTTTATCCTTCAGACGCCACGTCGTGTAAGCCGGGTTTGCAGTGGCAGCGCCACTCTCCGGCGTGATCGTGGAAGACGGCGCTGGAGTCGTACCGTCGAGATGGCCCAAAATATCAAAACACTCAGCCATGTGTATTGTTTGGCGGCGCCACATCAAATATGAGGAGGCTTCAAGTTTAATTTGCATCATATTTATCATTGTGGTAATAGGGAGAGGATCATTAGCAGAGTTCGACATGATGATGACGAAACTTAGATTTGGCGATGGCGGATACCGACCAATATCACCGAAACAAGAGAAGAGGAGAGCCGGATGTAAACACCGGCGAGGTAGAGAAGGAGGACGGCGGAAGAATTTAGGGTTTAGGAACGAGTTAGGCTGATACCATGACAGAATATGTACAGCACATAATTGAGAATTGAGAGAAGATTGGAAAAATCACGAACTGGTGAGAGTATATTCACATATATATACACGTATGTGTAGTTACAACAATATCCTATAATTAAGGAAAGGATATGGTCAAGGTTTACCTAAAATACATGATAGACACAAATCAAATCAAATCAATATTTACAACTAATTCAAATCAATTGGTATTATCTCTATTAGTACATAATGTAGTACACAGAATCCTAAGTTGGCGTAAACGTGTAAAATTAAGGTTTTCTGTTGCAAAATAAAATAACAGTAATAATAATAAATAAATAATTAAATAAAATGGCATTATGTTAAAATCAATATTAATTACAAAACACATTATTTATTTGGTTTTACTGGCCCTTTACGTAAATAATGTGAATTATGTATTCAGTAAAAATAATGAAACTACATCCGCTAGTTAGTAAAACTGGCGTAGAGTCTTGTTATACCTTTGATTTGCGTAAATGGCAGAAATTATAAAGAGTATTTCTCCTACGCGTTAGTTGTACGAATTTTAGAATTCGTGTAACAAAAAAAATAAAAAGAGCATCAAACGAAAAAAGAAAAAAAAAAGTTTTCTAGCCCTACTCGGTGCAGCAGCATCCAACATACGTCACAGCTCGCATCCAATGATTCAGGGTTTTCACTGATCGCAAATAATACTTTTTAGTTAATCCATTAATTTTTTTAACTTAAGTAGTAAATATTTTTCGATTAAAGAAGTAATATTGAACAAAGTTATATTTTCCAACAACCTTAATAAAAGAGTAATAATTCTATGTAGAAGATAATAAAACATTAATTAAATTAGTCCACATGACAAAATAAAATATACAAGAATCATATGATTAATATACATAATAACTTACAAAAAAAATTATTTGTTCAACTAGCTTAGCTGTAACAGAGCTGAACACATTAATAGAATTGGATGTAACAAAAAAACACAAGAAGAATACAATAAGATTCTTACATAAAATCATCAAAATCCAAACTTTCTGGTATCTCAAACCTAAACAGGTTATCGCAAAAACTATCCCTCTCATCTTCTGTGCTACCATTGATAAAAGCCGATGCTGAATTAAGAGGAGGAGGACTAGAGATAGGCGTCGATAAAACCGAATCCAATCCGTAATTCTGGCTGTTATTGTTGCAACTACTGCTGCTCCTGGACTGAAAGCTCGAGTTTTCGGAAAAATCTGCCCTCATTTGATCAGAAATTCCATAGCCCAAGCTTTGTATTTGAGAGGGAAGACTTTGATCACTTGTAGTAGCAGTTGAAGATATATTTAAATTATTTTGAAATATTTGGGCATTTATATCCCCTTGCAAGGATTGAGACTGATTGTGAAAGCTAGAAGTGGGGATAACAGATGGGATTTGATGGTCGATAATATTTTCAAAGTGATTAGGTTGGATAACTGGGCCCGCCTGGCTTTGAAGCTGAGAATTAATTAATAACTGGTGGTTTTCATTGTTTGATGATGAAGATAATAGACTCATAGCAAGCCTTAATGCTTCTGGATTTAGAAGGGTTTGGAGGCGAATAAGATTTGACAGATTGAGCTGCGGCGAGGTGAGAAGCGATGAAAGGTCTAATAGGTCCAGGCGCGGCGCGTGAGTCGCTGGATCGATTCCTTGCCGAAGGAGCTGTTTTCTGATGTGTGTGTTCCAGTAATTCTTGATCTCATTGTCTGTTCTTCCAGGCAAACGGGCCGCAATTGCTGACCATCTAATCATCAAATAATAACAAGATCATTAATTAGGGATTTTTTTTTTGGATAACTCAGATAATCGGGCTTGGCCCGATTTGTTCTTGAAGAAATTAAAGAAGCAATGATTCTTACTTGTTGCCAAGAACACTGTGGAGTTGGATTATAGCTTCTTCTTCCTCAAATGAGAACCTTCCCCTCTTGATATCAGGCCTCAAATAATTAGTCCACCGGAGCCGACAACTCTTCCCATATCTCTGAAGCCCTGAATATATGCATTCAATCTTTGATCAGACAACATGTTCTATAAAGTCATACAATAACTTTTTCATGTAATAAAAAAGAGTGCTAACACTCTAGAACATATAGATATATAGGAGTGTATGTGTACCAGCATTCTTGGGAAGGTTTCTCCAGTTTCCGGGGCCATGAATCTGAATATAGTTAGTAAGCTTCATGTCTTCCTCAGGTGTCCATGGACCCTTTTTCAGACCATTTTTGTCGCAGCAAGGTGATCTTCCCATTTTAGTTTTATGACTGAAAAAGCTTGTAAGTAATATTAATGGAGAACTGTGTGAGAGAAGGATTCTTTAGCAAAAAAGTTTGTAGGTCCTGAATGGAAGGGGACACACCTGGCCTATTTATAGATGAGAAAAGAAACAAACTGAAGTCAATATGTTTTGGTGCCGGCCCGGCCCGACTCTTGTCTTGTGTGTCTTGAGGAGGGGTGAAATCCTCACTGAATACAATTTTTAATCTTGAAATAACAACGCGTATAAGCCAAGGGCTGTTGTTTGGATGACAAGTGTGATATGAATTGGATTATTGATTTTCAACTCTGCATGATATTATTGCTGTTTTTTAAAGTCCAAATCATGGTACAAATTCACGTAGGACGCGAGTGAATACGAAGACTTTATAAAGATTGGAGGAACGTCATTATTAGCATCTATATCTTTAATTTGATAAAAGACAAATGTAATTTTATTCTCGTTAACTTCGACCTTATTAATACATGATTTCTTTACAATCTGTTTAATGATCTTTGATTTTTCATTTTGCCTAATTTATATCCAATTTCATCGAGATCTAAAAAAATTTCGGAATTGCTGACATAATATTTTTAATTGCACAAAACATAGCCAATACAATAGTCAAGTAAAGAATTTCCAAAGAATTTTTAAAATTTCAATAAAATAGTGTAAAATTAGATAAAATGAAAAATTAAAGTTCATTATAATTTAAAATAAAAGTGATAGAATTTTAAATCTACGCCAATCAACACATAATTTGTTATTTTAAATCCATCCTCAAACACTACAATCTAAATAGAGACTTCTTTTCTTGTTATTTTTTTAAGTGAATATTTGACTTAATTATCTCAAGAATCTAATATATCATAATATTAGGAACAGTAGTGGATAGTTGTCCCACATCGGTTGTATATTTGTTTACATACCTTGTTGTTGTATATTAATTCTTGTACATTAATTCTTGTAAATTAATCATTAT
Source organism: Caryopteris x clandonensis (assembly GCA_028749325.2). NCBI lineage: Eukaryota > Viridiplantae > Streptophyta > Magnoliopsida > Lamiales > Lamiaceae > Caryopteris > Caryopteris x clandonensis. The sequence continues at coordinate 2,832,533 of JAPYKT020000012.1, forward strand.
TATTTTTCTAAACTTCTCACATGGTATTAGAGCCACTTTTGGCTTATTGCCTCGTCAATTGATCCTCTTCCTTTTTTATTTTGGTCAATCTTTTCTTTTTCTTCTCCTACAATCACGCACTGTGATCCCTTTCTCACGCCAATTTTTTTTTCTGTTTTCACGCTTCTGTTCTCTCCATGGCCGATCAAACCACCACCACCATTGACACCCCGGTTGCCTTCCACGTAGCCTCCCAAGCACCTCTCAAATTGACATCCACCAATTATCCCGCTTGGAGCTTTCAACTACGTACACTCCTCACTGGGTATGATCTATTCAAATTTGTAGATGGCTCATACCCGTGCCCTGCTGCTACAGAAACTGTCGCTGGTACTTCACGCCCGAACCCGGCTCACGCCTTGTGGATTCGTCAGGATCAATTGATCCTCAGTGCCCTGGTTGGTTCCATTACACCAACTCTAATCCCGTTTATTGCTGCTGTCAAAACCTCGGCTCAGGCATGGAAAACTCTAAATTCCATCTATGGAACAGCGTCCAGAGGACGCATCTTGGCTCTCAAAAATCGGTTGCACAATCCGATCAAAGGCAATAGATCAATCACAGACTTCATGCTCGACATCAAGAGCACCGTGGATGAACTTTCACTTCTGGGTGTTATCACCGACACCGAAGACCTCGTCATCAAAGTCTTAAATGGCTTAGATGACTCCTACAAAGAGTTGGGATCGGCTATACAGGCACGTGACTCCACCATCTCTTTTGAAGAACTCCATGACAAACTGCTAAGCGCCGAGGCACAGCTTTCTCAAACTGCTCCCCTGGCAGTCCCGTCGAACGCCTTTCAGGTGGGTACCTCCGCTGCTGTTGCACAACAAAATGGTCGGAGAGGCGGCGATCGTCAATTTTGGCGATCTAGAGGGAGCCGAGCACCGATGACCAGCAACCGGCCATCAATCGCTCACCACCAGCCGCCTGCCGCTCCGTTCCAGCCGTTCGCCGGTCGTGGATATCAGGGTAAGTGCCAGCTTTGTGGCGTCCAGGGACACTCCGCGAGGCGCTGTCCCGAGCTGCCCGCTTCGTTTCAGCCACCCAATACTCGATCATTTCCCGGACAGGCGCGGTTTGCCCTACCCACAGCACACTCAGCCGTTTCCAATGCCTCCTCCGGTGACTGGGTATTGGATTCAGAAGCGTCGCATCACATAACAACAGACCTCTCTAATCTCTCTCTTCACTCTCCCTTTGACGGTCAGGACAGTGTCATTGTTGGTGATGGTACATCTTTACCTATCACACACACTGGCACCCTCTCCTTTCCTGGCTTAACTTGTCTTTCTTTTTCTAATACTCTTGTTGTCCCACAAATTTCGAAAAATCTTATTTCAGTCTCTCAACTTTGCCAGCAAAATAATGTCTTTGTTGTTTTCTGTTCCACTTTGTTTCAGGTGAAGGATCAGAAGAGTGGAGACGTCCTGCTGGAGGGTCCGAGAGTTAGTGGGCTTTACCTTTGGCCTGTCCCTGCTTTGTCATCTCCCTCCACAACACATGCTCTCATTTCAAATAAAGACTGTGTCCTCTTATGGCACTCTCGCTTAGGTCACCCTGCCCCCAAAGTACTTCGTTATGTTTTAAACAGTAATAATTTTCCCTGTTCACACACCATTGATATATTTTGTGATGCGTGTAAAACTATGAAATCCCATAAATTGCCCTTTGGTGAATCCACTTTACATGCTACTGCTCCACTTGAATTGTTGTTTTCTGATGTTTGGAGCTCTCCTAGTACATCTTCTGATGGATATAAGTATTATGTCATTTTTGTTGATCACTACACCAAATATGTGTGGCTTTATCCGTTGAAACGCAAATCTGATGTGTTACCTACCTTTATTGCCTTCACATCTCTTGTAGAAAATCAACTGCAATGTCGCATTCGCACACTTTACACAGATAATGGTGGTGAATTTATTGCCCTACGGTCTTTTCTTTCCTCACATGGAATTACTCATCTAACTAGCCCACCTCATACTCCTGAACACAATGGTGCTGCTGAAAGGCGGCATCGTCACATTGTTGATACTGCCCTCACCCTGTTACATGTGTCTTCAGTTCCACTACACCTTTGGCCCTACGCTGTTTCCACAGCCACCTACCTCATTAATCGTCTTCCCAAAGAAAATCTAGAAATGTTATCTTCCTATGAAAAACTTTTCCATAAAAAACCTCATGTCAATAAACTTCGTATCTTTGGTTGTCTGTGTTACCCGTGGCTTCGCCCATACACAAAGCATAAACTAGCCCCCCGTTCCAAACCCTGTGTCTTTCTTGGCTACTCTCTTACACAGAGTGCATATTTTTGTCTTGATATTGACACCAACAAAGGTTTCATTTCCCGACATGTTGACTTTGTTGAAAATGTCTTCCCGTTTTCCACACGTCCTCGCCCCCTGCCAACTACACCTACACCATCCTCTAATCCACCCGACGGCTCCATACCTACCCCACCACCAATTCCCCGTGACACATTGCCCACACCGTCCCCACCACCTCCAAGTCTGACACCACCGCCACCAAGTCCTCCGCTCTTGCCTTGCCAGCAGGCCTCTCTACCTCCGGCTCCTCCACCGTCTCTCCCACCTGCTCCATCTTCAAGCCGTATAATGACACGGTCACAAAGCAACATTTTCAAACCAAATCCCAGGTACTTTCTTACTACTAAAACATACTCAGATATTGAACCCACTACTGCTTTTCAGGCCCTCTCTACTCCCTGTTGGCGTGCTGCGATGTCCTCTGAGTTTGATGCCTTGCAACGGAATGGTACAGGGGATCTTGTTCCACCCTCCATGGCTCAAAACATAGTTGGATGCAAATGGGTGTTCCGAATCAAACGACAGTCGGATGGTTCGGTTGAAAAATACAAAGCACGCCTTGTGGCGAAGGGTTTTCATCAGAGACCAGGAATTGACTTCACTGACACATTCAGTCCTGTTGTGAAGTCGGCCACAATTCATATTGTTATCAGCATTGCCGTTTCTCGACAGTGGCCGCTCCTCGAGTTTGATGTTAACAATGCCTTCCTTCATGGCACTCTGTCCACTGATGTCTACATGCAGCAACCGCCTGGGTTTATCTCGGCTGATCATCCTGATTATGTTTATAAACTCAGAAAGTCTATCTATGGTCTAAAACAGGCTCCGCGCACCTGGTACACTGTCCTCCGAAATTTCCTGGTCTCATATGACTTCGTGTGTACAAAATCAGACGAATCACTCTTTGTTTATCAACACAAGGATGTTTTTGCTTACTTCTTGGTCTATGTGGATGATCTTGTTCTCACAGGGAACAACTCGGGTTTTCTCTTGAGCTTTGAGAAGGCTTTGGCCTCCCATTTTTCTGTCAAGAAGCTGGGTGATCTATCATACTTTTTGGGGATTGAGGTGGTTCGTTCAAAAGATGGTTGTCACTTATCTCAACAAAAATACATTACTGATCTTCTTGCCAGTCTAAGTATGCTTAATTCAAAACCAGTGGTCACTCCTCTGGTCGTTGGTTCCAAACTCACACGTGCGGATGGGTCTGCTGCATTTGATGCTACTCAGTATCGCAGTGTTCTTGGTCGTCTCCAATATCTTCTTCACACACGCCCAGACATTGCCTATGCAGTCAACAAATTGTCTCAGTACATGCATGCGCCCACCACCACACACTGGGGAGCCGTGAAAAGACTACTTCGGTACTTAAATGGTACTCGGAATCATTCGTTATTTCTTCGTAGAGATTCTTCTTTTTCTCTACATTGTTTTGCTGATGCCGATTGGGGTGGAGACTGTGATGACAGAGCCTCCACTGAGGCATATGTGGTGTTCCTTGGGAGTAATCCTATTTCCTGGAGGTCTCATAAACAACGGACGGTTGCTCGGTCTTCTACTGAGGCTGAGTACAGAGCCATTGCTTCTGCTGCTGCAGAGGTTCAATGGACTCGCTCTGTTCTTCGCGAACTTTGCCTTCCGTCTCTCTCCGCAGTCCCAGCTGTGTATTGTGACAATATAAGTGCCACATACTTGTGTTCAAATCCTATGTTTCACTCCCGGATGAAGCACATAGCGATTGATTACCACTTTGTTCGGGACCTAGTAAAAACTTCACAACTGCGTGTTTCACATGTATCTTCTTCTGACCAGCTTGCTGATGCCCTCACAAAGCCGCTGTCTCGACCTCAGCTATCCTTTCTCATGTCCAAGATTGGCGTGGTTTCTCCACCGCCATCTTGAGGGGGCGTATTAGGAACAGTAGTGGATAGTTGTCCCACATCGGTTGTATATTTGTTTACATACCTTGTTGTTGTATATTAATTCTTGTAAATTAATCATTATTATTTTTCTAAACTTCTCACACATAAGAAGTGAAATAAATCAAAATTAAGTTGAGGACAAGTGGCAACCCAAAAGGGGTTTGACCCATACACACAATCTTAAGAACAAGATTTATTGGTCCGTATGGTTGTTACACGTAAGACAGAAAGATATTAAAATTTAATATTGTGCGATACAGTAATATTATAAATAAATTTAATGCAGGTGGAGGGTTTGACTGAACTATCCATAATGCTTATAAAATAATTAGAGTTTTGTGTATGATTGTTAATATGTTCTTCTTCTGTTTTCTACTTTTGACGTATGAGTCGAACACGTGTCTGCCGGCTGCAAAAACCAAGTTTCCAAATTGGGAGACTCTATGTGTTACAAGAACAATGTTTATATATATATTGTCACTTATTGGATTGTTGTTGAAATTTTGCAGTAAAAAACAAGGCTGATAGTTCGGGTTAAGATAATGGTTAGACAAGAGTAAAAAATGTTGTCTTTGAGTGATAAAGATAATAATAGCATAAAATAATGCATCAATTTGTTCTTAATTTTATATTATATTGTGCCTATAATTTAGAATTTTATTTATTCCTTTACATATATAGATTAGGTAAAATCTCTCTTTATATATTGTAATGTCTGTATAGTTTATTCACTTAAGAAAAATATAATATTTCATTCACTCCTTACATGGTATCAGCTTAAAGAGCATCAGAAACATTATTCCCTACGTCTTCTTCCTCGGCCCATTGCCTCACGCCATGGCTGCTTTTGATTCTTCCTCCATTCCTACTTTTGATTCCTTACCCTATGCCACCTTAAGACATATGCTCACTATTAAGTTATCTTTCATGAACTATCTCTTATGGCAAAGTCAAATTCAGCCTCTCCTCATTGGACAGTGGCTTATCAGTCTCGTCAACGGCTCCTCTTCAACACCACCTCCTATTGTGACTGTCAACGGTACATCGACGCCAAATCTTGCCTTTAACTCATGGCGTGTTGCTGATCAAAGACTCGTTAGTCTCATTTCTTCTTCCTCACCGAGGAGGCCATGGCTGTACCACTACTCGTGATGTTTAGCTTGTGCTCGAACATGCCTTTAGCCATCAATCAAAAGCTCACGAACTCCGACTAAAAGTCCAACTTCAGTCTATCAAGGAAGAAGATCGCTCGATCGTCGATTTTGGTCGTGACTTCAAACTCATTTGCGATCAATTATCTGTGATTGGTCGTTCCATTGATGACACCGATAAAATTCACTCATTCATGAAAGGCCTCGGATTGGCCTTTCCTAATTTCTCGGCTACGCATATGGCTATGTGACCTTTACCATCGTTTTCTGATCTTCTCAACAACTCTAAGGCCTAGGACATGTTCCAACAGGCTCTAGAACCAGACACCTCGTCTCAGGCTCCGTGCATTGCAAGCACCGACTCTCAACCCCGTTAACCCAGAATTTTTGTGGTCGCGGCTCTGGTCCGTGGAGAGGTGGCGTGGCCTTGGCCAAAGACGTTCTCCTCACTGTCAAATATGCCGCATGAATGGCCACTACGCTAATGTTTGCCTGGGTTGGTTTGATCAAAATGTTGCTGCTCCGGAGGCTAACATTGCCAAGGCATTCTCTGCCGCCTGCTCCATACCTAAATAGCCTGCGTCAAGTTGGTACTTGGATATAGGTGCATCAGCCCATATGGTTCCTTCTCTAGCCCACTTACAGTCCTCTATGCATTACATAGGTTTAGACTCAATTGTAGTTGGTAATGGTGCCCTTCTACCCATCTCTATATTGGTTCTTGTATTTTCAATCATGCTATCGACATGTCAGAAGTCTTAGTTGTCCCATAGCTCACTGAGCATATGCTTTCCCTTAGTAAGTTGACTACTGATTTACCAGTCGATAGTGTTTTCATTAACAAGTCTTTTACGATTCAGCATCGAGTCAATCAGAACATCCTAGCTCAAGGAAAACCTAAGCATGGACTTTACACTTTGGATACACCTTACCCGGCCTTGGTTGTAGCTCGTCAACCACGTGCTTCTTTCAAATTGTGGCACTTACGGCTTGGTCACGTTTCGTTTGATGTTATTTATTTTTTGAGTAAAATTGGGAATATATCTGTTACTGCTTTATTACCCAAATCATTGATATGGGACTCATGTGAAAAAGCTAAAAGCAAACATTTACCTTTTCATTTGGACGATAAATGTGCATCCTCTATTTTGGATTTAATTCCTTGTGATTTATGGGGGTCTGCGCCTGTTCATTCTAATTCTGGGTTTCCATACTATATTATTTTTGTGGACGATTTTTCTCGATTCACGTGATTTTACCCTTTGAGGAAACAATTAAATTTCTATGATGTGTTTTGTCAATTTGTTACATTTTTTGAAAATCAGTTCTCTGGTCGCATTAAAACCTTTCACAGTGATGGAGGTATAGAGTTTACGAATAATAAGGTACGCAAGTTGTTTACAGAGTCTGGCATTCGTCATAATTTTTCCTGGCCGTATACGTCGGCTCAAAATAGTCGAGTGGAATGCAAACATAGACATGTTATTGAAACAGGTCTTGCCATGTTATTTCATTCCAAACTCCTCTAAAATTTTGGGTTCAAGCATTCAGCGATGCTGTTTATGCCATTAATTGCTTGCCGACAAAGGTGTTAGAAGGAAAATCACCATCTCAATCATTATTCTCCACTACTCCAAATTTTGCAAACTTTCATCCATTTGGTTGTAGGGTTCATCCGTGTCTACGTGATTATATAGCTAACAAATTTAAGCTTAGAAGCACGACTTGTGTATTTATGGTCTACAGTAGCTCACACAAAGGGTTTCGTTGCTACGATCCTCAGTCTTCCTGCATTCATATCTCTCATCATGCTAAGTTTGATGAGTTATTTTTTTCGTTCTCAAATTCTTCTCACAAGTTTACATCCATGTCACTCACTGTCTCTGAATATTTTGAACCGAAATGTTTTGTCGGTCTCCCTAACCACACCTCTCCTGCCTTTAATAGAGCATACTCAATCGAGTTCGTGCAAAATTTGTGATGATGTCTCTCCTTTGCCTCTATCATAGCGGAACACTGCTAAAATTCCAGAACTACATGGCCACATTCATCCTCCTCATGAGCCACCTGCTGGCCCTGGCTCTCTTGGTGCGCCGTCCCCTGTTCTTCCTACTCATGCTATGCAGACTCGGGCGAAGTCAGCTATATTTAAGCTACGATACTTGCCAAATTATGTTTGATCTTGCCTATTTAATGCTCTTATCACAGTAAACGAGCCTCGGGGGATTAAATCTGCCTTAAAATAACCAGAATGGGTTGCAGCTATGCATGATGAACTTTCTGCCTTACACTCGAATCAAACCTAGCATCCTATTCCATGTCAAGTAGATACGAACATCGTGGATTCTAATTGGGTTTTCCAAAAAAAAATTTTAGCTGATGGATCAGTTGATCGCCACAAAGCCTCTCTTGTTGCACAGGGTTTCACCCAACTCCCGAGTTTCGATTATTCTCATACATTTTTTAGGCTTCTACAGTATGATGTTGTCCTACACAATTGGCCTCTCCATTAGTTAGATGTAAAAAATATCTTCCAATTATCAAAACTTGTGTTCATGGAGCAGCCTCCCGGATTCGTGGATCCCAATTTTCCTAATCATGTATGTCTCCTTAAAAAGGCATTATACGGTCTCAAACAGGCACCTCATGTCTGGTTTTAATGACTTAGTGATTTTCTCTTGAGCGTTGGTTTATATCTTTTGGTGTATGTTGATGATTTTATTCTCACAGGAATCCTTCAGACTACCAGCATGCTTTAATTACTCGCCTCCGTCAATAATTAGCCATCAAAGACTTGGGTAAGCTAAGCTATTTTTTGGGCCTTGAAGTTACTTATATCACTCCGGGAATGTTTTTGAATCGGGAGAAATATGCTCGTGACATTCTTCAACGGGCTACTCTCGAAGATTCTAAACTAGTCTCCACACCTCTAGCTATGGGTTGCCAACTCACCGTAGACGGTCCGCCCTTTGATGATCCTTCTCTATATCGATCATTAGTTGGTGCCTCCAATACCTTACTATTACACGCCCGGATCTATCATTTGTTGTAAGTCTTGTCAGTCAGCATCTTAGAAAAACCCACTATTTAGCATTTTCAAGCTGTTACGTGAGTTCTTCGCTACGTGAAAAGTACACCGGCTTTTGGTTTATCATTCACTCGTAGCTCTTCACCTTCCTTCGTTGCGTACTCTGATGCAGACTAGCTCGCTGCACTAAAACTAGACAATCTACCTATGGTTATTCTAATTTTCTTTGTGGTAATCTAGTCTAATGGAGTGCCAAGAGACAACCGACAGTCTCTCGTTCTAGCTGTGAGTGTGAATATCGCGCCCTTGCAAATGCGGCTTCCAAACTTATGTGTGTTGTTCAACTTCTTCGTGAACTACATGTTTGGCTTCCCTTTTTGTACCGTCCTCTACTCTGATAACAACAGTGCTATTTTTCTAAGTAAAAACCCAAGCGCTCATAACGTGCTAAACACATCGATATTGACTTTCACTTTGTCATGGAGCTTGTCTCCACTGGGCATCTACAAAAGCAGTTCATTTCTTCCGATCTACAAGTTGCAGATATTTTTACAAAGGCACTCCCTTGTCCTCTCTTCATGTTTTTCCGAGCCAAGCTACGAGTTGGACCTCATCCAAGGAGGGATAATAGCATAAAATAATGAATCAATTTGTCCTTGATTCTGTATTATATTATGCCTATAATTTATTATCTTGTTTATTCCTTTACATGGATAGATTATGTGAAATCTCCCTTTATATATTGTAATGCCTGTACAGTTTATTTACTTAAGGGAAATAAAATATTTCATTCACTATAATATCATATACAACAATAAATTATTAGTGTTTTTTTTTTTAATTAATCACAATAGTTTCAGAACGCTATCTTTCTCAATAACAACGATTTGGATTCCAATTTTTTTGGTGTGTTTTCTTTAAACAATGGGTCAAAACCATTTTTATTTAAATATTTCTATTTTTCACATTTTGTAGCCTTTTATATTATATTTTATTGTTATTAAAGTACAAGCAAACTTTTAAAAAGTAACTAGTATATTTCACAAAAGGAATTGATAAAAAGTGCTCAACAATTTACTTTTGTCTCCATAAAATATCAACATCTAATACATTAAAATAAAAAATGGGAAAAGTCTATTTGATATTCCAAAGATAATACAATAGTCATTACTATAAATCGAGCAAGAAACCAACGAAAATTTTCAATTTAGAAGCGCATGTTTATCTAAATTTTTATCATCTATCTCACGCTTATGGGAGGTTATGCGTGCAAATTGCAAGAGGTATTTTTTGTTTTTTGTGGTTTTATCTAAATTTTAAAATATAAATGATTTTTATTTTAAATTTACGCTCTGCATGTACATGATAGAAGTATTAAATTAATTATTTTTAGATCTTTAATTTGACCTCACGTTATATATATTTAAATAAAATTTTGTTAAAATTTGGAATGAAATTTTTGTTTGTTGGATTATTGTTTGATTTTGATATATATATGCTGAGTTTAAATAAATCATTTATTAGATTAGTTGTAGTTGAATTTAACTACAAATAGAAGAATTATTTAATAAAGCTTTTATAAAGAAAAATATTAGATTATTTATCCATTTATTGTTTCATCTTAATATATTTTAACGAATTAAAATATAATTTATACTGAATTTGAGTATTTATTGTATTTGTTAGATTAAATGTAAATTTATTGTATTTGTTAGATTTTATGTATTGAGTTTAAGGAATTATAAGGAGTTGAACAATTTATATTGAGTTTTGTCTCTAAAATTTACTTTAACATGTTTTGTGGTTTATTGTTTATTAAAAAGTGTAATCTCATCCAATTTTACAGAAGCTATACTTCAAATAGATCGGAGCGACACTCTAAAATAAAATAGCTATACTACACATTGAATATGTTACTCAACATTTGGTTTTATAAAATAAAAAAAAATAAAAAAATATGAAACACACACTCAAAATCTATTAGAAAAACATTTTGTTTTAATATTTTTTGCGTACTTTTTATTGTTATATTTTGTTTACTAGAAAATAAAAAAATGTATATGTGTTGAACACTATAACCACATACGTGATAATCACACATGTAATTTAATTATTTTTTTAGTATTTTATATTTCAATTGTAATTTATTTTGCACAACAACTTCTTGGTCTGTTATATTATTAATTTTTAAATTCTTTTTTTTTCATATTATGCTACTTATATATTTTATAGTTTTAATAATATAATATAATTTCATTGCATATTATTAATATAATAGAATATACTCTATCTTATGCATCACACGAGTAGATATATAGTATCATTTAAGATGTATGTACATCACATGTATTGAATTTAACCACCATGATAGTTGTAATATAAAGATGAATTGTTACTTGATTTTCTTTCTTTTTCGTCTAACTAAAAATTTTCAATCATATGATGCACTATTTGTAATATAATTATTTAAATTAAATAATAAAATAAAATAAATTGAATAATTTTAAATTTGAAAAACTAATGAACTGTAAATTATCTATATACCTTTTTATTTCATGAAAAAATATTTACCTTTTTATATACAACCAAAATTTAATACTAGTTCAATATTTTATTTTAATATAATCAATAAGGATATCAATTAAAAATTATGAATCAAAAATTAATTTGATATATTATACATAAAACAAATTAAAAACAAAAATATTCGTGTTTTAGGATCTTATAATATATTTTCCGAAAAAAATTAAAAAGAAAGAACCAAAGACGCAGCCATAACCTATATTAATTTAATCCACATTTAGTCATTGGTAAATATATGAAGTCTCATAAAGCAAGAAAGTGATCAGAGTTCGTTAGATTTCAGGTAATGGGTTCATCAACCTCTCAGCTAACGATACCCATTTTGGTCAACTCTATTTGCAGTAACTTCAAAAGTCAAAATACGATCCTTCCTTATGTTTTCTTGTCTTACTTGTATACCTTCTCTTCTATTTTTAATTTACCTCTGCTTCTTATCAAGTCTGTCCAAATTAGAAGCTATTATACTTTTCAATACACGATCCCATATATAAAATAATATTATAATAACATTATAAATAAACACATAGTGTATATTAATAAAATTAATATTCAAAATACACTTAACTACATTTAAGAGATACAACTAAATATTGTTTGTTGAGTTAAAATATCTACTTAATTTTTTTTAAATAAATAAATATAAATTTATCTACTTACAATGTAATTAGTCATAAGTAATTTTATGTATATTTTTCTTATAAGCACATATTCTAATGTATATTATTTTGATATAAAAATAGCATATTTTAAATCAATTTTCCCGTTCTCCTTCCATGCCAGTTCAGATTCCAAGTTAAGTTTTAGTTTTTTCATTATCTTAACATATAACATGTGTTAATTAGTAATATCATTTATATACAGAACATACAATAATTATTATGAAACAAGATGTAACGTAATAATATAACAAGAAATTTCATAGCCACCCCTACAGGCCAATAATATTTGCAATGAATTCTATTGATGGAAAGATTATTAAAAAAAAAAACATATTTATTTATTTATTTTAGAAAAAAATAATAGAAAAAATGTACGAGTCTGAACTTTTAAAAGAGACTTAACCTTCCACCTACATCCCAAAAGGCTTATAAATTATCCAGTATGATCAGAGGTTTTTGTTTGAAAATTAGCATGTTATCAAACCACATATGCTCTTGTTACGTTCTCATGAAACATCTTAATTAATTAATGTTAATCTTCATGACATCAACCCTAATAACTATACAGTTTCTCCATAAACAACTTGGAAAACTCTATCCATATTTCGGGTTTCAAGTCGACATAAATTTAATAATCCACAATTTAATTTCGTCATTTGGATTGAAAAAATCTTGCACAACACACTTCTTCTAGGAATTAGCTGTCAGAGTTGTTTTAAGGAGGCCTTGCCCTAATTAGCCACCACGTCCTGTACTTTACGTACTCCATTATTATTTTAATTTCTTGATTCAACTGTCTTGTGAGGTGTTCAGAAACCCTCAACAAACCTTGAATTATATAATCTATCCTTTAACTATTTAAAAATTGGGAAATTCAATCAAATCTGACCTAGTGGATGAAAATAGCATGACAATAAATGTTAAAATTAAAGCCGTTGAATAAATCCGTCAAAGGAAGATTGCTGCATGCAAATACGTGTATGGCTGCATGGGAACACAGTCTACGTAAAGTGTGCATGATGAACGTCATTAGATTAAATTAATAAAGGAAGGCGTATCCAGATGTTTCTAGTAATAGAAACCACGTTTAAGATTGTGATTAATTAAGTTTAATTATTTGAAGAATGAAGAATTCCCATTTTAACTAAATGGTGGTGGTGGGGATAAGGTGGTTTGGGCGTACATATCATTCCCGACCTATGTCCACTACTATATACACAAGAAATCCTCATCCTTCAATTTTTTAGAAATTCTCCGATATATTTATTTTGTTTCTAAAGTTTCCAAATGTTATTTGTAATAAAAACCAGAGTTTAACATTATTATTAAGGTTGATTATATACCAAAATCAGTCTTTGTGGAAATAATTATGTTAAGGTGGATAATTAATGCTGTAAACATAATTCCTAAGTTGGTGCAAGTGTGTGAAAATTGCATTATGTTAAAATCTATGATTAAATAATGGATAGGATTATGAGAACGAGTTATAAATTTCAGACATATTAAAGTCCTTACAACAAAATGAAAGGTAACTTAGTCTTTAGCTTTATCACACTTTTGCATTTTTAATTTTTTTTTTAAATAAGCTTTGGTTTGTTGGGTAACAGTTCCGAATCGATAGAATTTTTTAATAATATTAAGATAGAAAAAAGTGAAAATTAGCCATGAATTTTATAATTTTTTTTGTTCCATTCGGTTTTATGTATCAATTAATTGATTTGAACCAAAAGTCGATATATATATTGTTGTGATTGAATCTAAGATAGTTCAATCGTGATCCAAGAAATTCAAATCAATGAATAATGTGAACAAGAAATCAACACCAGATTTTATAGTGGTTCGATCAAACCGATCTACATCCACTTTGTTGCTCTATTTGTATTGATTATAGTGTATGTTTTACAACCACTCAATCTCTACCTTGAATCTGCTAATCTACACAAGATACAAGTGTTTCAAACTCTCTCTCTTTTCTGCACTCAAAGATGAAAGATGAATGAATTCTTTTTCCAAAAAGAATCAACAACCCTCTACCGGAAGAGATTGATTGGTATTTATAGATGCATACCAATTGTAACAACCTCTATTAACCAATAGATAACAACAATAATAACCGCTAACAAATCCTCAACCGTTTTGCTAACTTCTAACAACTTGAATAACAACCGCTAACAAATCATCAACAGTTTTGCTAACTCCCGCTGCTATTAATTTGCTGGTATTATCACAAATCTCCAACTTAACAGCACAATTATATTGCTGCTAAGAAACAAAAGAGCACTTCCCACAATTATTCTACATAGAATAATCAACACAGCTCCACCTTGAACTACAACTGCAACACTGCTCCACCTCGAGCAGCAAAATAAACAACACAAAGATCATAGCAACCATTGCTCCACCTGGAACAACTATAACCACAGTTCTTTACCAAACTGCACAACCACAACTCCACCTAGAGCTGCCTTACTCCTCACTGTTCCACCTTGTGCAGCTCCCCTTGTTGTCAAGTTTAACACAGTCCAATGCGGCTTAAACACAACTCCAACTTTGAAGTAGGTAAAGCCTTTGTGAGACTATCTGCAGGATTCTCAGCTGTATCAATCTTGGAGATTGAAACCATCTCCTTCTCCACTAAGTCCCTCACAAAATAGAGTTTTACATCTATATGTTTTGTCCTTTCATGATAACCTTGGTGCCTTGACAAATGTATGGCACTTTGGTTATCACAGAATATGTTAACATTCTCCTGTGTTACACCAAACTCCTCCAATATTCCCTTTATTGTGCTACTGGCTATAAGCATATCATCTACATATAACAAAAGATAGGTAAGAGATGTACCTTCACTCCTGAAATACACACAACTGTCATGTTCACTTCTCCTGAATTTGCATGACTCCATATACTCATCAAATCTGAGGTACCATTGCCTTGGACTTTGCTTCAATCCATATAAAGATCTCTGTAGCAAACAAGCTTTGGTTTCAGAATTCTCCACAAACACACCCTCTGGTATCTTCATGTATATAGTCTCTTTTAATCTTCCATGTAGAAATACTGTGGTTACATCCATTTGATGTAACTCCAAATTAAACTGAGCCACCTGTGACAAGAGTATTCTAATGGAACAATGTTTGACTACGGATGAGAATATCTCATTGTAGTCTACTCCTTCCCTCTGTGAGTATCCCTTGGCCACCAACCTGGCCTTATACCTCACTCCAGCTGCTTTCACAGCTCCTGGTTTCTTCTTGAAGATCCACTTACACCCAACCAGCTTCTGTGACTTTGGCTTCTTCACAATCTTCCAGGTATCATTCTTGTTTAGTGACAGCAGCTCCTCCTCCATTGCTATAAGACATTTATCAGCTTCCTTGCAACTTATAGCATCAATATAAGTTTTAGGTTCATAAGATTATATCTCATGTGCAGTGTATAGAGCAAATGCCACCAAATCTTGTTGAACATATCTGGATGGAGGTCTGATCACCCTTCTCTGTCTGTCTCTAGCTAGTTGATATCTGCTTAGATTGTTTGGTTCATCTCCTGATTCACCAGAAAATGATTCATCATCATCATGAGTTTCTTGCTGGCCTTTGTATCTCTAAGACTTCCCCAATATGCAATGCTCACACATAGTCAGTTTTGTTATCCTATTACCTCCTAGCAGACCTTGTTTAGATAGCTCATATAGGTTCCTCTCACTTAAGTGAGCTAACCTGCCATACTATATAGCAGTGCAATCTTGTGTGTTTACTGAGTTTAGTTGCCCAGTAATTGTATTTCCAACCAGAAAATACAGCCCACTTCTCATCATTCCTCTTATGACAATCTTATTTTCTTTGATTACATCTAGCTTTCCCCCTTCAGATTCAAACTTGTACCCCATTGCATCAAACACTCCCAGAGAGATCAGATTTCTTCTCAAATCAGGTACATACCTGACATTCCTCAGTAATCTGACCACACCATCAAACATTTTGTTGTGTAGTGCACCGATGTCTTTCACTTTACAGCTTTGATCATTGCCTAGCATCACTGTGCCACCATTGATTTGCTGTAACGTAGAGAGCCAGTCCTTGTTAGGTGTCATATGAAAGCTACAACCCGAGTCCAACACCCACTCTGATTCAACTTCATCAGTTGTCACACACAGAGCTTCTGAAGATTCATAGCCAGCTTCTTCAGTGTTGTTTGTTGTCTGATTTGCCTGATGTTTGTGACTCCCACTTGATGTGTCAACTCCTTTTCCCTTCAATGTCTTCCACTTCTTGCAATTCTTCTTGAAATGCCCAGGATCATTGCAATGAAAGCATTTCCTTATCTCTGGATTATTGACAAAATCAGTTGGCTTTTGTTCTTGTTTCTTTTGAAATGGCCCCTTCTTCTGAGGTTTCTTGCCATTGTTGTACTGCTTCTTGATGTTTAAACCTTCTCCACTTGTTGATGCCATTGAAGTTTCAGTTGATTTCTGCAGTTCCTTTGACTTTAGTGCAATTTGCACTTCTTCAAGATTGATTGATTCTTTGCTCCCAAAGAGCAAAGTATCTTTGAAGTTTTCAAACGACCTTGGTAAGGCAGATAACAGGATCAAGGCTTTGTCCTCTTCAGTCATCTTTACCTCCAAGTGTTCAAGATCATCCAAAATCTTATTGAACTCATCCATCTGTGTAAGAATGGATTTATCCTCCACCATCTTGAACGAGTATAGCTTCTGTTTCATATAGAGCCTATTAGCAAGTGATTTTACCATATACAAGCTTTCAAGTTTATCCCAAACTCCCCTTGCAGTGGTTTCCTTCGACACTTCCCTAAGAGCTTTATCCCCCAATGACAGAATTATCATGCTATGGGCTTTCTCCAATATCTGAGCGTGTTCCTCAGATTTCTCAGCCTTCTCCTTTCCTGCGAAACTTTCACTCCACTTCTTTAATGCATCACCCAGTCCTTGCTATATAAGCAGAGCTCGCATCTTCACTTTCCATAACCCAAAGTCAGTTTTCTCAGTGAATTTCTCAACATCAAATCGCGTAGTACCCATCTTGAATCACCTTCTTCACGATTCCCACAGACGGCGCCAATTTGTTGTGATTGAATCTAAGATAGTTCAATCGTGATCCAAGAAATTCAAATCAATGAATAATGTGAACAAGAAATCAACACCAGATTTTATAGTGGTTTGATCAAACCGATCTACATCCACTTTGTTGCTCTCTTTGTATTGATTATAGTGTATGTTTTACAACCACTCAATCCCTACCTTGAATCTGCTAATCTACACAAGATACAAGTGTTTCAAACTCTCTCTTTTTTCTGCACTGATGAAAGATGAATGAATTCTTTTTCCAAAAAGAATCAACAACCCTCTACCGGAAGAGATTGATTGGTATTTATAGATGCATACCAATTGTAACAACCTCTATTAACCAATAGATAACAACAATAATAACCGTTAACAAATCCTCAACCGTTTTGCTAACTTCTAACAACTTGAATAACAACCGCTAACAAATCGTCAACCGTTTTGCTAACTCCCGCTGCTATTAATTTGCTGTTATTATCACACATATATATATATATATATTATTTTATTTTATTTACAAGTTTGTATTGTATAAGTATGGTGGTGGGTTTGTATTGCATAAGTATTTTATTGGATTTCTATTTATCTATTTTTGTAATATTATTTTATCAGCCAATTAGGATAATTACCTCATATGTTTATATATATATATATATATATATATATATATATATATGATATAGAGGAAATTTCATGAAAATTACAGTCTGAACTCTGAAACCAACAGGCAAAGTGGATGATAGAAAAATCCAATGTAAAAAAAATTAACCGAACGCAAAAGTATAAAATAAAAAAAAAATAAACTGAAAGGTTTTGATTTTATCTATTCCGATTCCAAATTTGGTCAATTGAAAAAATGGTTCGGTTCAATTCGTTTTAACCAAACGAACACCCGTATTCACAATCTCCTATTTAAATTCAAGAAAATTAAATATTTGTAATTGTGAAAGTGATGAAAATCCGGGTCATCGCCCAATTCTCAAAGCGAATTCCAACAAATAATCAAATTATATAATTACTTTTAGTGATAATTATATGGTAGGTAATTGGAAAAAGAATTATATGCAGAAAAAATATATATATTCGCTAACGCCCTCAAGAAAAGAGTAATTATTCTAAGTAGAAGATACTAAAACATAAGCAATGTGTACAAAATTAATCAACATGACCAAAAACTTATATATTAATTGTAATACACAGACAATGTCATGATTGTACATAAACTTACAAAAGAATTGATCTACTGGCTTGTATCAGAATTGGATCTAACCAAAAACACAACATTGATACAACAAGGTTCTTACATGAAATCATCAAAATCCAAACCCTCTGGTATCTCAAACCTAAACAGGTTATTGCAAAAACTTTCTGTCTCATCTTCTATGCTGCCATTGATAAAAACCGATGCTGAATTAAGAGGAGGAGGGCTAGAGAGAGGCGTCGATAAAACCGAATCCAATCCAAAATTCAGGTTGTTATTGTTGCAGCTGCTGCTGCTCATGGACTGAAAGCTCGAGTTTTCGGAATAATCTGCCCTCATTTGATCGGAAATTCCATAGCCAAATCTTTGAATTTGAGAGGGAAGACTTTGATCACTTGTAGTAGCTGTTGTAGGCATATTAAAATTATTTTGAAATATTTGGGCATTCATATCCCCTTGCAAGGATTGAGACTGATTGTGAAAGCTAGAAGTGGGGATATCTGATGAGATTTGTTGGTTGATAATGTTTTCAAAGTGATTAGGTTGCATAGCTGGGCCCGCCGGGATTTGAAGCTGAGAATTTAATAACTGGTGGTTTTCATTGCTTGATGATGATGATAGCAGACTCGCAGCAAGCCTTAAGGCTTCTGGATTTAGAAGGGTTTGGAGGCGAAGAAGGTTCGACAGATTGATCTGTGGCGAGGCGAGAAGCGACGAAAGGTCTAATAGGTCCAGGCGCGGCGCGTGAGTAACTGGATCAATTCCTTGCCGAAGGAGCCTTTTTCTGATGTGTGTGTTCCAGTAGTTCTTGATCTCATTGTCTGTTCTGCCTGGCAAGCGGGCCGCAATCGCCGACCACCTGATCATCAAAGTAGACAAAATTAAGGTCATTGATTAGGGTTTTTTCTTTTTCTGTCTTTGATAACTCAGATATTCGGGCTTGGCCCGATTAGTTCTGGAAGAAATTAAAGAAGCAATGATTCTTACTTGTTTCCAAGAACACTGTGGAGTTGGATTATAGCTTCTTCTTCCTCAAATGAAAACCTTCCTCTCTTGATATCAGGCCTCAAATAATTAGTCCACCGGAGCCGACAACTCTTCCCACATCTCTGAAGCCCTGAACATATGCATTCAATCCTTTGATCAGACAACATGTTCTATATAATCATACAAAAACTTTTTCGAGTTAAATAAAAAAAGAAAAAACAAATATTTATTTATCAAATACCAGCATTCTTGGGAAGGTTTCTCCAGTTTCCAGGGCCATGCATCTGAATATAGTTAGTAAGCTTCACGTCTTCCTCAGGCGTCCATGGACCCTTTTTCAGACCATTTTTGTCGCAGCAAGGTGATCTTCCCATTTTGATGATTGGAAAATGTTGTAATAATGAAGAGAACTGTGTGAATTAAGGATTTATTTGTAGAAAGGTCCAAAGTGAAAAAGGGAGCTTTTGGAATTGTAGGTCCTGGTGAGAAGATGAGACCCCAGCTATATATAGATGATAGAGGAAACAAATTGAAGTCAATATGATATGGTGCCGGCCCGGCCCGGCCTGGTCCACGTCTCTCTCACTCTTTTTTGCTGTCTTTAGGGGGTGAAATCCTTACTAAATACAATTTTTAATCATGAAATAAGGAAGAGTGTTACCCAAGTGCAGCTGTTTGAATAACAAGTGTGATCACAATCGGATTACTTATTTTTCAAATTCTGTATGCATGATTATATATATATATTAATAATATTCATATAGTAGAGAAATAGGAAGAGTTTGAGGATGGAGGGACGTGATTATTAGCATCAATTTGACAAATAATTGTAATAGACAAAAAGAAATTAATTCTTGAACTCAATTTATGTTTCTCATCAATTGATCGATGTTAAAATGCTATACGACAAAAATTAGTATTTGGTGTTATTGATCGAATTGACATTAATGTAAAATTCAATGAGTTATACTTTAAAAAAATATATATATGACTAATCTTGATTGCACTTAAATTGAAATATTTAAAATAATAGTATTTGAAATGATATAATTTTCAATCTATCCAAATAATAATAGTAGATTTTTGGGATGTCTTAAAGTGAAAAAAAAAAAAAAAAAGGCAGAGATGAGTTTGTTTATGACCCAAAGGTGAAATAATATATTAATTAAGTAAAGGACAAGTGGCAGCCGAAAAAGGGTTTTGACCCATACACACAATCTTAAAAATAAGAGTGATTGGTTGGTATGGTTGTTACATCCTTTACCCAATTATAATTATGCATATGGGCTTTCTCTTCATAGATTGCTTAAATACATAAAACAGCTATTATATAATTAAAGTCCAGTAATTTTGGCTTATTATTACACAAATAGAAATAAATAATATTAGGTATTTGAGTTTCACTTTCTCCAAATATTCCCTTCAATAATAATAATAATAATAATATCTTTGCATTCACTTTTAGGGATTTAGACACTTTCAAACTCTCATAACAATGTATAAATAATCCCATTATCTTTCAAATTAGTTAGGGACGAAAGGTTAATACAAAAGTTTGTGTATTGGATGCATCGTGCAATTTGATCTACAGTATTATTATTTAATTAAAAAATATTAATTTTTATTTAATTAAAAAATATTACTACTAATTTAGTACCTTAAATGATGTATTAATATTTTTCAAATAAAAAATAATAATTTTTAATTAAATAAATAATATTATAAATTGAGGTTCAGTATAGGTATAAAAGATATCGTCAAAGGCTAATTAGTTCAGGAAAAAAAATTACCAATCATTCTTATCAAGAATTTTAATTTTTTTATGGTTGTTATTGTTTTCTTATTTTTTTCCAGTTTTGAAGTTTGACTTAACACGTGTTTACCTGCTGCAAAAGCCTAGTTTCCAAATTGGGGCAGTCTGTGCGTCCACGTATGCATTCATGACCAATGCATATTTCTCTCCATAATCATTCTTTCGAATGAAATGGTCCCTTCTTTATATATATACATATATATATTTCCTATTATTTGCCAATTTAAATAATTATCTAAAAGAAAACAAAATACATTAATCTAGTATATATATTGACCTTCGGGCCTTTGTAGTCGAATTATATATATATTTCCTATTATTTGCCAATTTAAATAATTATCTAAAAGAAAACAAAATACATTAATCTAGTATATATATTGACCTTCGGGCCTTTGTAGTCGTTAATTGGATAGTTAACTTATGTTTGTGAGCATGTGTTTTAAAGGTTTATGATGATTTGGATTAAACATATAGAATCAAGAATTCAAATTTAAGGAACTAAAGTGTATATTCAATTGGCGGTTTATGATTTTACAATTCAAAATTTAAAATTTATAGTTTTCATGGTTCAGAGTTTATAATTTTTACTTAGACATAAATGACACATAAAAAAAAACAGAATAGATGATGAAACTCGAACTAGTACTCCTATACTAAGTCTAAAATAAGAAAAGGAAATGCTCCATTGAAGATAGGGATACAATTTTCTTAAGTTCAAAGATAATCTTTACAACACACATACAAGACATAATCAAGTAACATTATGTCATTTATTATGTATTGGATTTGGGTTGCAAATAAATATTAACTAATAATTTTTAAAAATTTATTATATATTTTACTTTTAATAAAATTAATTAATCAATTTTTATAGAAACAATACTCTTATTTTGAAACAAATTAAACATATTATTTTATACATAATTATATACTTTTGTACCTACATTTATCAATATATACTTAAAATATTCTTAAATATTGATTTAACAAAAAAGTTATAAATATATTTTATTTTATTACTTTAAATACATTACAAAGCGTATAACATGATAATACTAGTATTGTTTAACAATAAAATCAATTGTATTGCAGTTAATACATCCACGATTAGTGATGTATTATAAAGATGAATGGTTTTGTGATATTTTTTAAATGTTCTTTCCGTTTGAAAAATTAAGAGTTATTTTTTAAAATACATCATGGAATATTCTAGAAAATTCAATTTTCATATTCTGAACAATATAAAACAATATATATAAATATTATATATCCTTTTAATCTACACAACATATAGACATTGAGATATATAACAAGTCTCATAATTCCCAAGAATGTGTATACAAGACAAGCAAGCAATCAGAAGTCGATAGATTTCAGGTAATTGATTCATCAACCTCTTAGTTAACGAAATTAGCTAATTTGGTCAAACAATTTTATAATATTATTTCCTTCCACTTCTGCCCCAACAAAATAAAAAGCACTCAAGAAGCTATTATAACTTTTAGTAAAACTAAATATTTGTGTGCAGCATTGTAAAGAATTAATAAATTTGTTCGGGTGATCCAAAGTATGTAAGAGAGAGAGAGAGAGAGAGAGAGCTCCATGATATGTGGCATGCGTTCACAATACTATATTAGTATTAACTCAAATTAATACAATATATTGACTCGCGGTTCTACAAGCTTCAACTTATCGACGGGACCAGATTATCCGAATGTGAACACATGTTTAGATTGGAAAATTAGAGACATGCAGGCATTCACTATATTAGTATTAACTCAAATTAATTAATTTATTTAAATCCATTAAATACTGATTAACTATTAAGGTACATCTTCTGTTCCCTATTAGTGTCACGAGACATCGATCTCAATGTTAATCCTCATGACATCAATCCTAGCTAATGACACACTTGTCCATATTTCGTGCTTCAAGTCAAATAATTAAATTTAATAACCCCGTAAAAATATTATATTTAATATTCAATTACTAATTTAATCCACCACTTCGTCATATGGATTGAAAATATGTATAGTTTTCTGACACACCATACTTCTTCTGGTAATTGGTTGTCAACAAATCCAGATTATTTTTATAAAGCCTTGCCCTAATTAGCTACCACGTCCTTTAGTTTAACATACTCCATTATTATTTTAATTATTTTTATTCAACTGTAATATGAGGTGTTCAGTACCCCTCAACAAACTTTGAATTAAATATTCTCATATTTTATTTAAAATACACCACCATATCATTATAATGTCATGAAATTAAATGAATTATGTGATAAATAAATTAATCTAATAATCGTTGAATTAATAATCCGTCAAAGGATATTTCTGCATGCAGATACGTGTATGGCTGCATGGGGACAGTATACGTAAAGTGTGCACGATAGACGTCATTAGTTTAAATTAATAAAATGAAGGCGTATCCAGATGTTTCTAGTAATAGAAACCACGTCTAAGATTGTGATTAATTAATTAAGTTTGATTATTTAACGAAATCAGTCTATGAGAAAAGGGATTAGTACAATGATTCAATACCCTAGTTAGGTGGAAAAAATTAAGTTTGGGTGAATAATGTGGTATCCGGAATTTCTTAGTAGGTGCATATGTGTGCACAAGTTATGTGATATATTACTAAATAATAATAATAATAATAATAATAATAATAATAATAATTGTGGAAACTACTCACTGTAACCAATTAAAATAAGAAAAACTCTTTTGTGCTCAAAACTTAAAAATATAATTTTTCTACCTACATTTAGGGTTTATAGATGAATGTACCCTTATTTAGTCTTCTCTCTCCTCTCTCTTCCCTTTCTCAACCTTCTCGTGAATATCGATTTCTCTCGTGAAACCCAATTATGAAAGCTCTTGAGAGACTTTCACCAGAGAAAAAGAAGAAGATGAACTTACGGGAATGGAATAGAGAAGAGAAACAAAGAATTTACAATTGGAAGTAGAGAGAGGACAGACAAAAAGGAGGAGAGAAAAGAGGAAAACCAACTTCCACGACTGAAAATGGATGAGAGAGTAAAGAGAAAAGTGGAAAGATGAATTTTACGATATATATATATAATCGTAAAAGTTGTCTTTCACGATTAGAAAGACTTTCACAATTATTATTAATCATCAAAGGTAGCTCAATCGTTTTACTTCTTTCACAATTAACGATAATCGTGAAAAGCATCACGATTATTGTTAATTGTGAAAGGCAGCTTTCACGATTACGCTCAATCGTGAAAGCAACTTCCACAACTAATAAAAATTGTGAAAGGCTTTCACGATTGTTAATTGTGAAAGAATTTCACGATTGTCCATAATTATGAAAGGCTTTCACGATTACGCTCAATCATGAAAGCAACATTATAAAAATTGTGAAAGCAGCTCAATCGTGAAAGCTGCTTTTACGATTATCCATATCGTGAAACTCATCTATTCACTTTTCTCTGTCCTCCCTTTTGAGTCTGGAAGTTATCTTTATTCTCTCCTCCCTTTTCTCTCTCTGTTTTCCAATTGTAAATTATTTTTCTTTTTTATGTCTTCTCTATTCCCGTAAGTTAATCTTCTTCCTTTTCTCTAGTGAAAATCTCTCTCTTGCTTTCACGATTGACGTGAAAGAAGAAAGGTGGGCCTCACTTCATTAAGGAAAAAATTGATATCTTGGGCATAAAACATATTTTGTTATATTTTGAGCACAAAACAGTTTTTCTTATTTTAAGTGGGTAAAATGAAATTTTTCCCATAATATTTTGTCAAGTTGAGAATGATAAAAAAATGGCAAAAATAGAAATATATGCAAAATAAAATTTCATAGAAAATTTCATTAATAGAAGCTTATAAAAAATGAAAAATATTGTGTTAGAAATTTGGTTTATTATGTAGATGTCAAAGTTACTTTGACTGATTGGTTAAATATTTAATTTTGGAGAAATTAAATAACATTTAATTAATCTACGTTCCGAGCAGATAATTGTAGTCTGTTGAATTTCTCAAAATTAATTTCGATGAGTGAGAAATTAGTGCCCAAAGTTTACTACTTACAAGGTGTGTTATGTGTGAGGGATATGAAAAGGTTAACATTAACTCATCTCATATTGAATGACTTATATTGTAATTAAATGACTTTCACCAGTAGGTGACCAAATGAGCCACACGCGCGCTTGGCTAGGCTCGATTTGGCCATAGTTCATGGACGAGGACAGTGCAATGGGCCTTGGCCTTACCTTAGGCTTTGTCGGCTTGATTCTGTGAAGTCCAGTTTTGCTATAAGCATCATAGTGAGGGAGTGACCTCCGGGAGTTACTTCACCCGCACGTATCTAGACAAGTGGATTTTACACGAACTTGGACAAGTAGACGTCCAGGTTTATTATAACTAGACAAGTAGACGTTCAGGTGTATTGTAACTGTCAAGAGTTGATCTCCTGAAGTGTTGATGTCTATAAATAGGACCATATCGTTTCCCGCACGTACCTGGACAGGTGGATTATGCACGCATCTGAATAAGTGGACGTCCAAGTTTATTGTAACTGTCAAGAGTTAATCACCTAAAGTGTTGATGGTGATTCTAACATAGTTCAAAATTCAATCCAAGAGAATACTACACATTGATTTATCTTGACATACCTTCGGTATTATTATTATTATTATTATTTTTATTATTATTATTATTATTTTTATTATTATTATTATTATTATTATTATTATTATTATTATTATTATTATTATTATTATTATTATTATTATTATTATTATTATTATTATTATTATAACTTGAGCTACATGTATGCAATTGAGTTGAAACCAATTGTATTCAATAGTCAACACATAGGGTTGTAATGTTGTGTGAAATAGCGAAAGCCAAATTTGGACTGGAAAGCCTTTAAAAATTACTTCAATGTGGCACTAGACTAGGCCAAATTTTAGCCTGGTCGAGCCATTTCCCGTCGGTTGAGCAGTTTCCCACCCGGTCAAGTGCCAAAAGCAAATTTTCATGGAAATCTTTTGTTTTTCCACCAGATTTGACGGCGTAGACAAGGCCTAATAGGGTTTTTTGCCTATAAATAGTTGACACTTCATCGATCCTTCAACATCTCATATTCTACACATTTAAATACCTCTCTACATTCAAATACGTAACAATTTATCAAGAGAAAGAAAGATAAAGGCAGTCCTCCATCCACTCAAGGCGCTTCAACGGATCATTCATCAGAATTCCAACGAACTTTCAGAATTTTTTCTTTCATTTTTATTTTTTGTTATGCGAGATAAAGTTGGAATTAGATATTTAATGTTTTATTTAGCCATGTGTGGCTAAAACATCATAGTCTTAAGGTATCTCTTGTATAATTATCCAATTGTATTGATTTATTTTAAGTTCATATTTGAGTTCTTCATGTAAGTTCGTATTCATTTATATAATTTGATATTCCTAACTTAATTATATGGTCAATAATTATGCATGTTTGATATTATTGTGTCAAGATTCGAAAGATGAGACCCCACATAGATCCTGTATATATGACATAAATATTTAAATAATTTTTTGTCTGCAATATTTATGAAGAATTATCAGTCTTATTATTCTTTTAGGAGTTGGTTATTTATGTGAAATAGAAATATTGGCATAGATAACTAATCTACAAATCGCATGTACTTCGACAGAAGGGGTAATTTAATATAGTGACTGTCTTATAAGAATGAAGAATGAATGAACTTGGATTGAACTAGTTTAGTAATATAATTGTTAATTGTTGAAAACATGACCCTATGATTTGTTTCTTCTTTTTGATTTCTCTACGTTATTGCCTATATATATTTTGATTAATTGATTTGAATATTATGTTTCTTTTTGTTTATTAATTATTAGAGACACACTCTCTTTATTCGATCATCTAGATGAAGTAGAAGATAATTTGAAATAATTGATAGTCTCCACTAATCCTTGTGGATACGACCTTGCTCACTACCAATCTATAAACTACCTTGTACACTTGCAGGTTAGCATGTAGATTTAGGCGAAAAATTTCAACTAGTATAATATCGATTGACTACGTAAAGTCAAAAGATAATTCTACAGATCCTCTCATAAAAGAGCTAAACCAAGATCAGATGAACAAATTGCTAGAGGGAATGATTTTAAAATCCACATAGCAAGAATCAACATAGTGGTATGTCAAGAAGTTAACATTAATGCATCACACAATGAATTAATGTTGGCATTAATTCTAGTATAACTACTAGAACACTTATGATGTAATTAAATGACTTTCACGAGCATGTGACCAAGTGGGGCGACACACGCGCATGCTTGGCTTGATCTGGATCACAGACTAGAAATCGAATTCGGCAGTGGGCAGTGGGCAGTGGGCCTTGGCCTTGGCCTTATGCCTTCGGCTTTTGGGCCTCAAGCCTCGAGCTTTGAGTTTTGGGTTTTGTCGGCTCAGTTAAGTAAAGTTGAATTTTACTTGCATGCGCTTGGACAAGTAGACATTCAAATTCATTATAATTGTTGGGAGTTAATCTTTTAAAGTTATGAGCATCATAATGAGGGAGTTACTCCGCCCGCACGCACTTGGACAAGTGGATACTCGCATGAATCTTTACAAGTGAACGTTCAGATTCATTATAAGTATCAGGAGTTAATCTCCTGAAGTTATGAACATCATAATAGGCGGGAAGTGGCCTTTGAGAGTTACACCCAGGGGCTTGGCCTGCTAACACTATTAAATTCGAAGACTTTAATCCTCAAGATAAGTTGATGCCTATAAATAGGTCCATTTCAGCATGCAAAAAACACCTAAAATCCTGCAATGCATTCCTGCAAAAATCAAAGAATATTTTTCAAGCATTTTAGTGAGCGCCCAATTTCTCACAATCTTTAAGTTCATCGGAGTTTCTGGTCTAGATGTGCTACAACCTAGAGGAAGGAAATTGTTTCAACTTTGGGAACGATGTGTCAAACTTTGAGCACCAGCCATGACATATTCGTTTTGCAGAGAGAGGTCTTCCTCGAGTTGATTTCAACCAATCCACTTTTCGTTTCAGTTCCAGTATCTCAAAGTCATTTTCAGACTCCAAAATTTAAAGAACATCTATTATTTGTTACGTTCAGAAACCGAGAAAGAAAGGAGTAACATATTCTAATTTTTTTTACTCTTTATAAGTCATTGTTTGGTGTTATAACCAGCATATAAAAAACAGAAATATATATATATATATATATATGTATGTATGAATACCAAAAGATTAAGAAACACAATACTATTTAAAAGAAGCAAATTCACATAATATTCAAAAACAAAATATACTCGGCCTCAAGGCCGCTCAACTTTCCGCATCCGAGGCATCTAGCACGTCGTCGTGCATTGCCGAACCAGGCACCCGATGGAGGTGCAAGGACGATGAAACACGACGGACGCTTCTTTGTCCACCTTGCGCAGCATTTCCTTTCGGAGCCGCCGAACGGGAGGAAAATGGGACAACCAAGCCGACAATTTTCCGCACCGACAAGAAACCAGCTCACAGACTCGACATCAACCCAATGCATGGGCACGGCAGCCAAGCACTGTTCACATGGAACCTTTCCCCTCTTCGACCTTCAAAGTTCTCATTTGAATATTTGCTTTCCAATAAAGTTTTATTAGATTTTTATATTTTTCAGACATTTTAACAAAAGTTTAATTTATTCTCCATTTTATATAAGTATAATTTTGTTAGTGTTGTAAAATTATGTGTTTATTATAACTAGTATTCTTTAATTGTAATAAAGTGGTCCTGAATTTATGTGTTTTTTGAGATTTTCATATAGATTGACAGACCTTCTTTGTCCTCTCTCTATGCAAAGAAATTACCCTGACAATACTTCAAATTAGGGCCATCAATAAATCGAGCGATGATGGGCTTGAGCTCAGCTTGAACTAGAACTATTAGACTCAGTTCAAGCTGCGATATACAATTACAAACTATTAAGAAGATTTCGTAAAATAAAAATGGAACAAGTAAATTCCATTGATACACAGTGAAAGGTATATATACAAGAGTCTTCCAATAGGTCATATAGTCATGCTACCCATTAGCTATTAATAAGGAATAAGAAAGACAATTAAATATCTATGGTATAACACTACTACAATCAAATGATACTACAATGTTGTTCCTATACGAGCTTGACTTGGCTCAAAACTCAAGTTTGAGCTTATACTAAAAGGTCTATTTTTGCGCTCAATTATTATGATTTATACATATTTCAATATTTTCCTAACAATTGCAATCTTCCGAATAAGGGAACATAAATTAGCATTCGAAAATAACAAATTTAACAAACAAAATTACAATATTCCAAGTTAATTGTCTCACATCTCACAATAAAAAAAGGTCAAAGTTATACAATTAAAAGATCTCACAATAAATAATATTTCGTACTTTCAGAATTCAATTTGTTTAAAAAAAAAATTGTCATTTTGCTTCCAATTCTTCTTACTTTGTGCATATCTCCATAGATTTTCTTAAAAATTAATTAATTAAAAAATAATCTCACAAATTTTTTAATTAAGTTTAAGTAACTCAACTTGACTCATTAATATTTCAAGTCAAGTCCAAATTTGAGCTTTGATTCAACCGAATTTGAGCAGGTCCCAAACCACCCTACATCATTGGCACCCTACAATCAAATCCAATTTATTTTGGGCTGGAAATTGGGCCTTTTCTTTTACTTCGACCCAATCTGGTACTGGAATTCGGCCTCTTTACTTACCTTTCACCAAACTTCTAGGCAGCTCGATTTAAACCATAAAAGTGTGAAATCACGTGTGGTTTTTTTTTTTTTTTTTTTTTTTTCAAATATTGTAGTTTTCTAATATTTTATGCGATTTTAGTTTTTTTTCTTGTTGGAATCTATAGGTGTTTTTTTTTCATATACTGTAATGGTTGAAATATAGAAGAGCCCTTAATATTAAATGTAAATAAGAAAACCGCATAACAACTTTTTTTGGTTAGGCGATCGCAAAACAATTGTGAGTTTCCATAAATTTGTAACTTAAACTATTGTGCACTATTTTGTACTTTATTCCTAGTTTTTCTAAGTACTTTTATTGCAATTTTTCGTTTACACTATTTATTTTAAATTTTTCTTTGGACAATTCTTCAATTTTTTTTTTTGTTTTATTTTGTTTTGAATTGACTAATTATATTTGGAGTTTTTGTACTTTTTTGACTCCAACCCATTTCTACATTTTCTTAGTTGCACTATACGCATAACGCATGTACAACGGAATTGCGTATTTTGGTACTAATATTCATTCTGATTTTTATTAATTTATTTTTAACACAAGAGGATTTGGTATCATTCTGTAGGGAAAATTTTAATTTTCATAACAAGTGTGATTTTTATATGTTAAAGTTTGGTACCAAATAAATTAGTAATATACAATATTATATTTATACTAATATAATAATAAAACAATATAAAAATAATTTTTTGTGTCAATTTTAAGTTTTTAAGTTTGACATATTTAAATGAATGGTTTAATTTTATATATATATTTTTTTGAAAATATTTTTTCAATTTGTTAAATTACAAAAACAAATTATGATCCATTTTTATATATAATATATATGTATAATTATTTTTTTCTTGAACTTTAATTTTACACTTATATCACAAATATTAACATAATATATTAGATTCAATAAATAAAATTATTTTTTAGTTAAATTTTTGAGTTAAATTTAAATATTTATTATGTATTGAATTATTTATATTAGATTGGAGGGGTAAATAAATAATAAAAATATATATTTGAAATATTATTAAAGAATTTAATTGTGAATATAACTAATCAATATATCATAGAAACACTATTTCGAAACATAAATATATATACATATCTTTTACATGTTTTTATCAATAAAATATAAACTATTATAATTATTCTTAATTATTTATTCTTAATTATAGACTTATACAAAATTATATTTTATTTATTTTCTAAAATATATTACAAACAATACTATTAATAAAAACTTTAGAATAGGATTTGAAATATCAGTGTCGTTGTACCTTACTGGGGTCCATTCAAAATAATTGATCCCAGAAGTACTCTCTCTGGACCACCAATTATCAATGTCTTAGTTCAATAATATAAATTAGTAAAGCTTTTTTTCTTAATAAATTTATTTTTCAATTTTATTTAGTCTGTTCGTTTTTATTAATAACTTATTTTTATTTTAAATCAATCATATTGAATCTCAACCCTTATTACAAAATTTTGGATTAGTTCGTATACGGAAATGTATTTAAGCCAATCTTAGTCAGCTAGGCTAATCAAGATACGACAGTCAAGTTAGTTTTCTTAACTGAAGTTAGTTGCATTAATTATGAACTTAGTGTACAATTATCTATCTTATCCGTCTCTCCTCTTTTGTCTCTCTAACATTTAGCTTCTGCTAAGTTTTAGGATTGATATAATTCCTCTTGTTTGTAATCTGTTAATTAATGAACAGGTCAACTTCAAGAATTGGAAGTTGGAATGGAGGGTGGCATGGCCGAACCACCACCCACTTTAAACTTCTCTCTATAAAGAACCATCTCTTCCACAATCAATGCATACAGCCCAACCAAATAAATGCCATGACGACGCTGCTGGAAACCTGTCAAGTTCCACCTCCGGCAGGCGCCGCCGCCGCCGAGCCGTCGGTCCCTCTTTCTTTCTTCGACATCAAGTGGCTGCATTTCCACCCCATCCGCCGCCTTCTCTTCTACCAGTATCCTTGCTCCAAGGCTCATTTCTTGGACACCATTGTCCCAAAACTCAAACAATCACTATCCCTCACTCTCAAACACTACCTCCCAGTAGCAGGCAATCTGCTTTACCCTTCAGACACCGAGAAAAAGCCACTGCTGCGGTACGTCTACAGCGACTCTGTTTCGCTGACGATCGCCGAGTCCAACAGTGACTTCGACGAGCTTGTCGGAAACCATGCACGAGACGCTGATCAGTTCTATGATTTTGTGCCACAGATGCCAGTGACAGAGGAACCTGAATACAAAATAGTCCCTCTAATGGCATTGCAGGTGACTCTATTTCCAGGCCGGGGTATGTGCGTTGGCTCTGCCAACCATCACAGTCTCGGCGACGCGCGATCGACTGTAGGGTTCATTTCGGCATGGGCTTCAATCAGTAAACATGGTGGAGATGACGAGTTTCTGTCCAAACAAAGTGAATCATTGCCGTTTTTTGATAGATCAGTGATTAAAGATCCACTCGGAATCGATACTATATTCTGGAAAGTACTGAGAAACATTCCCTTTAAGTCGCCATCGTTTCCCTTACCCACCAACAGAGTTAGGGCCACATTCGTCCTCAGCAAGGCCGACATAGATAAGTTCAAGGATTTGGTTTTGATCAAGAAACCAAGTGTGGTTCAAGTTTCATCTTTGGTCGTTGCAGTGTCCTACGTATGGAGTTGCATGGTGAAATCCAGGGAGGCGGTCGAGGAAGACGATGCATCGGAATTGTTTGTTCTTCCTGCAGATGCAAGGGGACGGACGAATCCACCAGTGCCTGCAAATTACTTCGGAAACTGCATAGTTGCTGGGGTGGTGATTATGGAGCAGAAAAAGGTGTCTGGCGAAGAGGGGTTTCTGAATGCAGTGGAGGCGATTTCTGAGGAAATCAAGAACAGATTGAACAATAAGGATGAGATTCTGAAAGGTGCAGAGAATTGGCTGTCGGATATCTGGAAGTGTATGGGGATGAAGGCACTGGGGATTTCGGGTTCGCCGAAATTCGACGTTTCTGATGCAGATTTTGGGTGGGGGAAGGCGAGGAAGGTGGAAGCAGTGTCCATTGATGGAGAGAAGTATTCAATGTCAGTGTGCAAGTGCAGGGATGCCGATGGAGGATTGGAAGTTGGGCTGTCTTTGCCAAAGGAAATAATGGAGGCTTTTACTTCTGTATTTGCTGATGGTCTAAGGTTATGAATGCCTGTTTTTCTTTGTTCAAGTAATGGGGCCGAACTCCTATATATTCCATTATTGAAATTTTGTTCACCTATATATTTCAATTTATGTGTTTCGCTATTCTTCAATAAATTATTTGTTTGTTGATATTCTTTTGTCTAAAATTTTAAAGTATATGATTAGGGTGTTAAATAGGTAGGATTGTGGATTTACGACTCATGTTAAAATGACAATTATGTCTGATCATGCTATTAACACAAGGTAAAACTTAATTATTATTTTTTTCTCAACTTTTCTCAATTAACTCATAGTAATAGAGAATAAGGATTGATTTCACAAGTAATAGTCGAATTATATTGTAGTTTTCTCATATTAATTTATGTTGGGGGGGGGGGGGGATTTTGTTGGATTTTACTGCTCTAAATAGTTCACTTATCCCCCTACTTATAAATACTTGTTAAAATTATTGCAATGTTCTTTCTATTTTAAATTATAGAATCTCTACCATAGAATCAACAATAAGTTTTGTTGATCTGATTGTTTTGTAAGTGTAACTAATCTACATAAGCTTTTAAATTGATATATTTAATTGAATAACTCAAAATAAGTGTTTTGAATTTAGTTCATTAAACACATTCAAATTAGGACAACAGGCAGACGTGTTATTAAATAGTGAACTTGATTCGATTAATCATCAATTATGATATCTCTAATTAATTGATTACTAGTTTGCTACTCGTGAAAATTGATTAACAACAATTATGGATAGTAAATTATTTTCTAGCAATTAAATATCAAAAACCTAATAGAGTTGATAAATCTTATTCAAATAATTAAATTTAATTTATCAATTATACTAGATATCATAATAAATACTAACATCAAATTAGAGAAAACATCACAAAACTATTAAACCACAATTAACATATGTAGGATTGAACCATCCCTATAATCAAAATTTAAAAGAACTAGCCAGTCATCATATTTTTAATCACAAATACAATATATTTGAAAAAGAAGATAGAAGAGAAAAAAGGAAAACTAAACCATTAAGGTCTTCCCCTCTTTTCACCTATGACTATCTCTCTCTCTCTTAAAATTGGTCTTCACCAATTTTCCTTTTATATTGTGATAAATATTAGATTTACGTGCAATTCAAGGTTATTGTGTATAGTTTTTAAACAATTGCATGTACCTAAGTGACAAGTTCATCAAAAAAAATTTATATTTTGTTACGTCATATATTTGTTGAAGTTTTGACAGAAAAACAAACAATTAAGGGTGTATAGACTACGTCTCAAATTACATGGACTGTGTTTATCCTCGCGACATGATCTTAACTGTCGCATTTTGGTGTGATTCGAACATATCTTTGTGTTCCACAACAGAGATATGACAGCTATCAAAACCTTAATTGTTGTCTACAAAAAGAAGAGACCATACAATACACAATAGACAAGATACAACATATTTTAGGATTAGAAACAAAATTAACCAACTAAGTCATCAGAGAAAGAAAGAGAAACGGAGATCGCTTAGCTCCAAATAGTTTTCTTTTCTTTTTCATTTTATGTTAGCTATGATTATCAATATATTTTCTATGGATTATGTACTGAATATGAGTTGCTAAACATCTAGTGATTCTGGGGTTTACATTCGTTTGGATTCATCTGCTTTTCTTTAATGATATTGTTTCCCTTCCTATATTTGTTTATGTTTCCTTGGTTTGAATGTATTATTGAATTATGTGATGACTAATTGCATATATGTAGTTAATCCATTATTAACCGAGAGGAGTAATTGGTTAACGGATTAGGAATGCATAACAAAAACTTGCTAGATCGAGGGATTGGTAAGTATTATTATGAGAATAGATCATAGACACGATTGAAAGTTAGATAATATCTTGAGAATGATGAGAGTTATCTAATCTACATTTAGATCTAACTCGAGAGAGATAATCTAAATATCTTAGTGATTCTTATACAAATATACGAAATAAATATGGTTTAATACATTAGAACTCATGTGAACCGTATGAATGCATGTCACTGGAATTCATATAATCTCTGAATATCCTTAGTTGTGTGAATTTGCTTTGTTATTTATTTCTATTCTTTATTTATTTTAGTTTATTTTATAAAACTCATTCTAATTATTGAATTCTTTAGATAAAGAAAATATCATAAACAAGTACTCAATTGATTTTACTATAGATAGTCCATGTGGATACGATACATGTTCTGACAATATTTTTTACTATAATTTACTTCGTGCACTTGTGAGTCATACTTAAAGTAAAATAAAATAGCGAACATATTGGAAGAAATTAGGCCTTGAATAGAATGTAGAAATAATTATGGTTCAAAATCATGGGATTCAAGTCATTAATTTTTGAATTTTGGTTGACACTGGATCACCCTTGAAGTTGTTTGACCTAATGTTAAAGGATTCCTGCACTTTTCAAGTCCAACATCATATTTTATTTATCTATTGGCCCTTCATGCTCAAATACTCCTAAAATTATTGAACTAAATAAGAAAACCAAAATTCAAGGTATTTTGAAACTAAAAACAGTATAAGTAGAAAAATCAATTAATATAAATAAATTAAATATATAAATATATATTATTATTACATAAAAACATGCATATTTTTCTACTTATGAATGCCCTTTATAAATATTGTTTATTTTTCCTTCTTATATTTCCTTTTCCTTTTCTTTTGTTTGTTTTCCTTTTCTTCCTCCAGTGAAAACATGCACACGTAACAATCCAATCATCTTCTACACACACTTGCACCAAAGTTTCTTCTTTTCATTTTTCTTATTTCTTTCTATTTCTTTGCACCACCACATCACCGCTTGAGGTTGTGACTGGAATGGACTAGCGGCTTCAGGACTTGACAACACATCTGAAAATATGTCTAACTGGCTCACTGAAGAAGACGATAAACTCTAAGATGAGCGTTGGTTGTAGGCTCTACTAGAGAAGGATAATGTCTATGGTTTTGGGCAGCGATGCACAAGGCATATGCCTGATCACGAATACTGACGGGCAGAACTTCAATGGGATAATATTGACTTTTAAATTGAAGCTTGGATAAGCTGCTGACTCGTGAGAGAGAGAGAGAGAGAGCATAATGGGAAAATAACAAAAAAGATAACATTGTTATGATTTATTTTTAAGAAAGGGAGTATGGGTGGAATTAATAAAACTGCATGGGGTTTTATACAATTCTAAAATTATAAGAAAATATTGTATAGAGTTTTAAAATTATAGGAGGGTGTCACGCATACCCTTGGAACTATGCGTTTGTTCGAAAGGGTACAGAGCGCGTCCAAGATGAAGAATCATCCATTCCCCGTTATGTACTCAATTTTAGTGACTTTAGTACGGTGGAAATTGGTGACACAATATGATATTCAATAGAAATAAACACGAATATAATAGATTTTGCTTAATTCTTCGTGAGTTTGGTTGAAATCGGGTCAGACCTGAATGACAAGAAAAGAAAATGGTTTAAGTCGGGTTAATTTGATAATCTGTATTATTATTATTATTATTATTATTATTATTATTATTATTATTATTATTATTATTATTATTATTATTATTATTTAAAAAAATATTAATTTATTATAATTTCACATGGTATGCAGGGCCGTACCTTCCATAAGTTGGAAGAGTCCGTCACCTCAGGCCCCAAAAACTTATCGATTTTTAGGAGTCCCAAATTATTTGAACTATATATATATATTTAATATATTAATATTTAACACAAAGTCTGATAATTTTTTGGGGCCTCAAATTATTTTAAGTGTGTATATATATATATATATATTAATGTTTAACATAAAGTCTTTGGTAGCCAGCGGTCAAGCTTCCTCCTTCCAAATCATGTGAGGCAGGTTTGAATCTTGTGTCCAGCAATTGTATCTGGGCCTGCTGGGGCATGGGCTGGGCCTACACTAGTAGATGGGGCTATTTTTGCAAACCGTTGGGGCTGCTGGGGCATGGGTTGGGCCTGCACTGACAGATGGGGCTGCTGCTGTTGTTGCCCTAGCCTTTGGGCGTTTTTTCTATTTTTCTTCTTCCGCGTTTTTTTTTTCTTCTTCGAACCTTTTTTTTTTCGAGTCAAGAAAAATTTATCTACCAATTAATTTTCAAATTTTTAAATCCTAGTGTCATCACATCTACATAAAAAAATATATATTTAAAGTTTTTCATTTATTTATTGTTAGTGATGGTGGAAATTGTTTCATAATTATAGTTTTTTTATTGTTACATTCTTTATATATCAAGAATTTTTCGACATTATGTGAAGCAGTTAAGAAAAAATTCTCTACCAATTCAATGATTTTCAAATTTTAAAATCCTAGTGATCACATCATCATAAAAAAAAAGGTAGTTTATATTTTATATTTTGAGTTTTTCGCTTATTTATTGTTAGTGATTGTGGAAATTGTTTCATAATTTTAATGGTGAATTACTTGAAACAAATGGATGGGTGTTTTCCGAATGCGTACATTGCTCACAAAATCTTGTTGACGATACCAATTAAAACTCATTAAAAATTTTCTCCAGTCAACTATGTCACAAGAAAGATTGAATGGATTAGCTGTTATCCATTGAGAAATACATAATTCAGCAACTTAATTATACAGACCTGGTTAATACTTTTGTTGTCAAAATCGAGAGGCGAGTTGCATTTAAGTAATTATTTTTGGTTTGTTTGTCTTTTATTTTTTACGATGATATAAATATTTGGAGTATTGCAAATACTTTAACTTTTTAAGTTTTCTTTAAGTTTGTACATTTAAGAAAAATATAATTTAGGACCCATTATAAAATTCGACTCAAGCCTAAATATGGCTAACTCCGGCCATGATGGTATGCAAAATTACTTTTATGAACATCTTGTATATATAAAAGGCTCTACCACATGCTATTATAGATTATTAATTTCAGTTATTATTTTGTGGATTTATAGAGTTGCACATTGATTAATATCATAGCTCATTTGTTTTTGTAGATTTTTATAAATTTTATAATAATTTTTTTTATTATTTTGATTCAATCAGGTTGGTCAAAAGTCAATTTGCTAAATAAGTGGGCTGTGTCTGAACTGTAATTCTTGACATGTAAATCTAAATAATTCGTGTTTGAGTTCGTATAAATCTATAATAGATATATTCCAACTCGACTTATGAATTCTTCACTCGACCTACACGACACCTCTAATACTCATAGGTTTATATTTCTAGTTGCGGATACAACATTATGAAGTTTTAAGAAATATTACTATACACACTTCCTTCTAGATCTGTCTATCCTTATGGAGGAAGCCAAGTAGCACTTTTCTCCTCTTTGATTCCTTTTAGAATGAACGATGTTTTTGTTGAATATAACATCCAATAATAATTTATAAATTTATAAAATATAATAAAATTAAATTAAATTAAATTCAAAATTATATTATGCTACTTATTGGCTCTTTGGAATTAGACTTGAATCACCACTTAAAATTAGGAAGAACAAGAAATTGAGTTGAGATGAGACCACTTTTTGTAAGACTAAATACATTTTTCCTAGTGCTCACGGTTCTTTTCAAAAGATGAATAATTATCATCTTCTAGGTAATAGCATCACAACCTTAAAACGCCAATCGAAAATTTGACACCCCAATCTTATAACCCACAACATAGATTGATTTTAACTTGATTAGACATGTATGGTTTTTTTTTTTCACATGTGAACACCTGTAACAATTTATGAGGTATATTTCATCTCACAAACTAAGGCTCATCTACACCCATAAGCAAAGATCCATAATAGATGCAAAAGTATTCCCTACAAACACACCAATATTTACAAGTAAAAAATCGAGTAATACTATTCAAGTTCAACAGAACAACAAAATTAAACCTAAAAGCATAGTAAGCCCATGGTTTAGACTCAAAGGACGTCATACATGTACACTGATCCCCAAAAGCTTGTTGAAGCACAAACAGCATACCCGGTAAGCCGTGAGCTTACACATCGTCATCAGGCTCGCCTACAATACACAAACTAGGTGAGTTAAAGCTCAGTAAGCAGAAATGTTTAAATGTTTGCAGAAACTCTAAAAGTGACATGGAATGCATGCTAATGAAACATTAACACATGTTTTAGAATTTTTTTATCTTTATAGGGCCCTTGACCCACCTACTGTACACTGGGAAGAGCTAACTCAATAAATAATCATAATCATAGAGTCTATCCATGTTTCACATGCCACCGTCCCGAAAAATTGAGTCTATCCATGTCTTACATGCCACCGACTCAATATATCATAGAGTATATCCATGTCTCACCTGCCACTGGCCTGACGAATCAAGTTTATTCATGTCTCACATGCCACCGGCCTCGGTACACTAGTAGTGGTCAACTTTACATTTTCTGTTTCTTTTCATCATATAATACATGCAAAGCAGGCTATATACAACTTATGCACTCACATGCCAATGCTTGTGAATGTTATGTTTAATACAATACCAAATTAGTCATTTATACCACATAATTCATATCCATCAAAATCAAGAAGCACAAGTCACAAATATCTCATAGAAAAATAATACAAACAAGTACTATGTCTATAGATTGTTGATGCAAAGAATTTCTACTTACCTTATTGTCGATTGTTCGTATTCCTAAATCTCCTTTAATGCTTTTCCAACACCAAATTTAATCAAAATAAACTATAAATTACAAATCTATTTACTCATTGAAACTAAAAATAGGTTACTGATATCATATTCATTCTCTCTATTTTTTTTCTTGTAATTAATAAAATCATATTCATTCTCTCTATTTATTTCTTGTAAGTAATAAAAGCACTTTGCAAACTTTCACAGAATATTAAATATTTACTTAATTTCCAAACTATTACATTATGTTTAAACGCCTACATTAAAATATAATAATTCACATGTAAGTTTTATACAAAGCATTAAAATAGTATACGACAACTGTTTATTTATTTAATTAGGATATATTCTAATTAACAAAAACCAATACTCCTAATTAAGTATTTTAAACAATAAATTATCAGGATAAGGCTGTCTATAAAATATGTTCCTTCTGTAAATGGGTTTGGGTTTGATTTCCTTATACTATTTTACTAAAACAAATGGGTGTATACGTATGTCATCATACCTAATGCAAAAACTTGTATAAAACTTAATTAAACTAAGATTTGCTTAATTGTTTGATTGCAATTACTAAACGAAATGCATAAAATAATAAAATATTAATTCCTAAACAAGAAATCATAATACCTGCATACGTTTTCCCATAAAACTAGTTATCATTATTTACTAACATAAGTAATACTAATGAATTTTAGTTAATCTTGCTTCATAATATATATGAGATGTTCTTTACACATAAAATGAAACTTACCTGAAGCTCTTTCCTTGTTCTCACAGTCTTATTTGAAAATGATTCTGATTATTTCTCTATCCTAATAATTTATAGGTTTAGTTGATTAAAGTTGTGTGTTTATCTTCTAGCACCGCCTTTTAAACTTTTTCTACTTATTCTTATTATTATTATTATTATTATTATTATTATTATTATTATTATCATCATCGACACTCGACATTTAGTAGGTTTCAAATTTTCAAACTTTTCCACGTGTAATCTTGCATAATTAAACTCACTACGTGTGATCCAATATTATTAAACCTTGTCACCCAATCTCTCTCTCCGACATTTTAGGTTAATGGGTTTCCATTCTGTAATATAAACCTTACAAAATTTTGACAGTAATACACCAAACATATTTAGATACAAACTACAATATAAATAAAAAATGAAATTTAAATAGCAAATATATTATAAAATGAATGTAATGCATGACCTATATTGGCCAGTGAGTAGTGAGAGGCTTGTGGTATCACATTCACCCTTCCTTATAAAAGTTCGTCCTGTAAATTTACTTACTTGAAGAGTTCTGGTATTTTGACTTCATTTCATCTTCTCTTTCCCAAGTAGCTTCTTCCATTGACAACGACGATGTGAGCCTAATGACGATATGTAAGCTCACGAATTACCGGGCCTACTGTTTGTGCTTCAACAAGCTTTTGGAGATCAGCGTATATGGATGACGACCTTTGAGGCTAAACCATGAGCTTACTATGCTTTTGAGTTCTAATTTGTTATTCTGTTGAACTTGAATAATATTACTTGATTTTTTACTAGTAAATATTGGTGTAGTTGTGGGGGAATACTTACTTGATTTTTTGCATCTATTATGGATCTTTGCTTATGGGTGTAGATGAGCCTTAGTTTGTGAGATGAAATATACCTCATAAATTATTACAGGTGTTCACAAGTAAAAAAAAATAAATATATATATATATCTAATCAGATTAAAAGCAATCTATGCTGTGAGTTATAAGATTTTGGTGTCACAACCAATGAACATAAATAGTGTGAGAATTGAGTATTCATTAATATGCAAAATGGTTTACGCAGAAGAGTTTATCCAGAATGCTATGTATGCACATTTTTGCTTGTGTATTAATCTGCACCTAAAATGATCTATAGATAGGCAACAATAAAAGGGAGAGCTTTTCAAAAATACCACATATACACTTTTTTGCATGTCCAATAGTCTGCTTCTAGAATAACCTAAAATATAGGTAACAATTTCAACTTTTGGAAGATTCAAGCCACCCGGTAGTGGGTATTGATGGCATTTGATACTTGTCTAGTCAAACATGCACAACTCAGTTGAAGTTGAGCCAAGCAGGCACGCCGCACTTGATCATCCGTTGGTGAAAGTTATTAAAAAACAATATAAGTGTTCTAATATTTAAACTAGAATTAATAAATATTAATTTAATATAGGATGAACTTTTATTAATTAAGTTTTTTAAGATCTCCACTTCAAATAATATCCTTTATAAGTGTCAAACTTTGTATATTAATTTTTCACTTATTAAAAATTGTTTTTGAGAAGTTCAACACATTATGATTATCTCTCATAATGTATATTATTTAAATGTTATTTAATCATCCACAGTTAAATATTTACTCACTTAAAAAATTGGTGAAAGTCGAATTTACACCCATTTTATAAAGCAACTTTCCAACAGCTCAATCAAAGTTTTTTTTTTGTTTGTTTTTGGTTGAACCTAATCACTTATTTTATAAACCAATTTTATTTATTCATATTCACAAATTGCTCATAAACTTTACAAATACCTACCAATTATCATACTGAATTTGATGGCTTGAACCTACAAGGCTTTTAAAAAAACACTGGAGTGTGTCATCCGTAAAGACAGCAAAGATTTTATACTAATCACTTTCGCAGCTGTTGTTTCTATTAGCATATATATATGGTGATCATCATCTAAATTAATTAGCTTTTGTACCTCACGGTTTCTAATGAAAATTTCCCTCCATATTTCATGGCTTGCACCACGTATGATCATTTGAACTATATTTTTTTGTTGTGTATTGTTTCTTAAATCTTATAGTTTGTTTGCATTTGCCTTGTAAATTCTATATTTTCAAATAAAATAATAATAATAATAATAATATTAATATTATAACAAATAATAATAATAATAATAATAATGATAATGATAATAATAATAATAATAATAATAATAATAATAATAATATCTTCGTTCGCAATTGCTTTAATCTTGAGGGCTTTTTTTTAGCCTTACTATAGTTTGTACTGTATTAATAATGTTTGACAAATTTTATTATTTGTTATTATAAGAATATACATAAATTATAATTTATATAAATGTTATTTGATTTGAAATATAATTTTTTTTATGTTATATTGATTTATTATGTCATTTCCCCAAGTCATCACTAAAAAAAAAATTACACGATATTTGAAAATAAATTTTAGAGCTCAAACTCAATACAAATTTTATATCCCATGATAATTTCTAAAGTCAAATCAAATATTTTAACTCACTAAATATTTTTATAGTGAAACAATAAATTATATAAATTAAACTATAAGATATTTTTAATTTTTTTTTATCAGAAGTACTTAATTTGTTTTGTAGCTCAAATTCATGTAAGAATTTAATCCATTTTTATCCAAATCCAATACATATATTAAAATAAAAATAAATAATTCAACCAATAAAAAAAGTATATTTCATTTTTAGATAAAATATTTTGTTATAATATAGACAACATTTGTTTCAAATTAAAATTACGACAAGAGAATTAATTTGATAAATTATACGTAGAAAAACATTTGAATTTTAAAATTTAATTAAGAAATTCAACACATATATAAAAAATAAAGATATAATTTAACCCTTAAAAAAATATATTCCATATTTTAGATGTAATATTTGGTTATAATATAAGCAACAATGGTGTCAAATTAATAGTCACAAAAAAATAATTAATTTAATTTATCATTCATAAAAAATATATTTGAATTTTTTTCTTTTAAATTTTTAGTAGACACATCCTTCTCTGTATAAAAGAAGGATATTGAAAAGTTGGTTTTGCCACATGTCAATACAGTAATAATTCTCTGTATTTTTATGCCATGTGGTGCATTGAAGATTTTTTGTGTTAATTTTTTTAACATTATTATTCTTTTTATTTCAAAAAATTGTATATTTTTTCATTTTAACTGTCACATCTATGTGAAACTTTTTCTCTTCTCATTACATCTCTCTATACAATTAATTGACATGTGTTGGTTTCTCTTTTTCTCTCGCTCTCTCCTACTTTAACTTTTTACTAAAATTTCAAATATTTTTTTCATTTTAAGTCCGTTTTTAATACATATATATTTATATATATGTATATATATATCAAATTATTCTTCTTTTAGTGGTATTTAATTTGAGATCAATATTGTAAATATTGAAATAAATAATTATATTTAAAATTATGGAATATAGTTTTTATGGATGAAATATAAAAATTTATACATTAAATTATTAATTTTAAAATTTATACTTAATATAAAAGAGTGATCATAAGACTTTTTCTATTTCTCGTTACATCTGTCTATACAATTAATTGACATGTGTCAGTCTCTTTTTTTTTTTTTTTGAAGGCACCTGTCACAACAGGAAAAAAATTTCAGCATACATTTAAAAAGTATACATTATAAGATACAAACTATATTCAGTGCTTAATTTTAAAGGGAAAAAAAAAGACCATCAATAAAAATCGAAATTTTAAAATAAATAATAAAAATAAAAACTTCTGTCGAAACGGTTCGATTTGGTTTTACCACAGTCAACAATCAAGTTTGAGAAAGTCATTCGAAGTTTCCTAGATGCGGTTTGGTCAGACTAACATTGTCCAACATCAACGCATATCCATCTGTCATGTTCTGGAAACATGGTCATCTTCTAGAAGCGGTCCATTTTTTACCCTTAAGATAATGATAAAGACTACAATACCCTATGCCTTCCAAATTATTTA
Source organism: Caryopteris x clandonensis (assembly GCA_028749325.2). Taxonomy (NCBI): domain Eukaryota; kingdom Viridiplantae; phylum Streptophyta; class Magnoliopsida; order Lamiales; family Lamiaceae; genus Caryopteris; species Caryopteris x clandonensis. Next base: position 2,876,781 of record JAPYKT020000012.1, read on the forward strand.
CATTATTTATTAATAAGTTTTTGCTTACAATATAATATTCAGTCGTGGCTACCATTTTCTCTACTCTCAAAAATCTATTCTATGGATTATTTTTTAATGAAAAATATTAAAAAAATATATCACTATGATGTTTGAATAATTTAAAATATTTCATACTTTTACATGTTCCATAATAATTATTATTTTTGAAGTTCAATTCATTTACAAATTAATTATTATATTATTTTTTATTTTTACCCATTCCTTTCAATTTTATATTCATTTATTTAGAAAATTCATGACAAACTTATACCAACTAGTCCGGCAATTATGAGGGAAGAGACATCTATGAATTAACTAAGATATTTAGAAACTTTTTTTAATTCTTTAATATTGAACACAATATCTAAACCAATAATTATTTTGGAAGTGAAGGATACAAATATATCATTTCATTATTCAAATAATTGAAAAGGTTGCATGTCAATAGGCTAAAAATCAATATAAATTATTTTATACTCGATTTGAGAATGTTAACTAAAAATTCGTTTGGATTATATTTAATAAAGTTATCAAACAAACTTGATCATACTTTTATGTTTGAGAAAATTCAAAGTTTTACTCAATCACTAGTTTAATATGTAAATTTTATTAAAACAAGTATTAAAAATATGAAATTAATTGATCTTGATTTGTGTTTGATTTTATTAAAGTTTATTTAAATTTTATATAATTTATAACTATACAAATTCAAAAATAATATTAAAAATTCAAAAACATTTCAAATAAATTTGACCATTAGCCCTTGAGGTTCGAATTTTATAATAGAAAATCCCAATTATCATACATAATTTATTTCCTATTAGTCAGCCGTTTCATTCAAATAATTGAGAAGGTCACATGTCGTTGATTTGGAAGTTTATTTATGTTAAGATTAAATTAAAATAATATCTTCATGTTCATTATTACTTTAATATTCCATATGGGTCCCCCGGACCACCGCCATAGCTGATCTTCTCTCTATAAAGAACAATGTTATTGTCTTCTTCCAAGGCAATAAACACCATTCTTTTGTTCTCTGAAAGTCTTGAAACGCCATGACAACCCTGCTTGAAACCTGCCGGATTTCTCCTCCGCCGAGCGTCGCCGCCGAGCTCTCAGTGCCTCTTTCTTTCTTCGATATTGTATGGCTTCACTTTGATCCGATTCGCCGCCTTCTCTTCTACGAGCATCCTTATTCTCAGGCCGAATTCTCGGAGATCCTTGTCCCACAGCTCAAACAATCACTCTCCCTCACTCTCAAATACTACCTTCCAGTTGCAGGCAACTTGCTCTACCCTTTAGACCCTGAGAAGAAGCCCCTTCTTCGTTACGTCGCCGGCGACTCTGTCTCGCTGACAATCGCCGAGTCCGCCATCGATTTCGATGAGCTTGTCGGAAATCACGCACGAGACGCCGATCAGTTCTATGATTTTGTGCCCCAGATGCCACCCGTAACTGAGGATTCCGAATCCGAATACAAAAAAATCCCTCTCATAGCCCTGAAGGTGACCCACTTTCCGGGTCGGGGCATATGTGTCGGTTTTGCCAATCACCACAGTCTCGGCGATGCGAGCTCGATCGTAGGGTTCATGTTAGCATGGGCTTCAATCAACAAATACGGCGGCGATCATGAGTTTCAGACCAGAAAAGGTGAATCCCTGCCAATTTTCGACAGATCCCTCCTTCAAGATACTAATGGAACTGATACAGTATACTGGAAAGTGTTCGGGAAGATTCCATTAAACCCATCATCGTCTTTCCCTGTACCTACAGACAGGGTCAGAGCCACATTCATTCTCCGCCAGGCCGATTTAGACAAGCTTAAGAATCTGGTTTTGGCCAACAAACCAGGCCTAGTCCACGTCTCCTCCTTCGTCGTTACGGCATCGTATGTTTGGAGCTGCCTGGTGAAATCCGGAGATGCAATCGGGGAGGAAGTTCCGGACAATACCTCTGAGATGCTTTTAATCCCAGCCGACGCCAGAGGAAGATTAAACCGCCGGATAAACCCACCGGTTCCGGCGAATTACTTCGGAAACTGCTTGGGTGGTGCGATGCCGATTATCGAGCATAAGAAGCTGGTCGGGGAAGAGGGATTTGTGATTGCAGCGGCGGCCGTTGCAGAGGAAATCAAGAACAGGGTGAACAACAAGGAGGAGTTCTTAAAAGATGTGGAAAGCTGGGTGACGGAAATGGGGAAACTTAAGGGGTGCAGGGCAGTCGGAATTTCCGGTTCACCGAAATTCGATTTGCCGAATGCAGATTTTGGATGGGGAGAGGCAAGGAAGGTGGAAGTAGTGTCCATGGATGGAGAAAAGTATGCAATGTCGATGTGTAAGTCGAGGGAGTTTGAAGGAGGATTGGAAGTTGGCTTGTCTTTGCCTAAAGAAAGAATGGACGCTTTTGCAACTATATTTGCTGATGGCCTATCAACGTGAACTTTTTTTTTTTTTTTTTTTTTTTTGGAAATTTAATAAGGTCCATCTAGACCGGCCTTGGGTCTAATAATAGATTGTGCTCATTTATGTGTATCATCTATTCTTTTATAAGCATATTGGATTCTTCTCGTTAATTTGATATACCAACAAAGATGAATCATGAGTATAGATAGACTTTTGAAATCATTAAATATGATTGGTGGAAAAATGTGTGTATATTTATTGTTTAAAATTATGTGTTTTATATAATTTATTAATATGCAGATCTTTTTTTTTTTTACCAAATTGTTATTTAGTCTGAAAATACTATACCTGCAATTTTTGTGGAATTTTTACAAAATTCATCTAACACACAAAATGCACGAATTGAGCGATTGAACTTGATCCGACTGAGTTCAAGGCCCAGCAAGCCCACTTACATACCAATCTTCACCAAAGAACTTTGACCCAAAATTGGTGTGAAATGGGGGCTGTCCATGGATAAAAGATGAGAAAAGTCTTTTTTAAAAAGTGTATGGACTTTATAAAATATAGGGGCACATAAAAATAATGTTAGTGTATTTGTTAAATTAGTGATGCTTTTATAAAAATATCTCTAATTTAATAAAATCATCGACTCTTCGCATTTTTGCGTCATAATTCATATGAGACTTCGTATTTTGTGTCATAAAATCAATGACACATTATATTTGCGTAACAATGTTGATGATGTTGTATATTATGTATCACTACATCAATATCACTAAATATCATGTGGCATGAGGACGATAACAACGTTATAGAATCAATGACACTTTATATTTTGTGTCATAAAATCAATAACATTTTACATTATGTATCATGTGGCTGATGACACTTTATATTTAGTGTTATTAAATCAATGAAATTTTACGTAAGATTGATGACACTTCATATTTTGTATCCTAAAATAGACAATGTTTATACCTTGCGTCATGTGACCGATTAATTATTATATTTTAGGACATAAATTTAATGATGCTTTAAGTCTTTTGTCATGTGTTTGATGTTATTTTTTATTTTGTTACAAATAATTGACGCTTTACATATACATTTCCACTACACTAGCTCGCTACTAGGACAAAAGTGTTGGAAATCCTAGTCGAGCCTATTAAGACAACAAAATTGCAAATCCAGCCCGGTCTAATTTTGTTGGTATCATTTGATGCTATAAATGTTCAGGTACTCCAAAAGTTAGTTTGAGGTAATTGGTTGTACTTTATGGGAGAGTTTGAATAATTTAAATGTGATAAACATAAAGATTTTTGTGGTTTTGATAGAGGAGGCATGGGACCATTTTAACACTTACTCCTTAACCGTGTGATGAGTCACAAAAACACAATTAGCAGTTGAGCCTCTTGACAAACAAGAATTGATGTAGAAATCATTTACAACAGGGATACAAGTATAGGTTTAAATGATTTTTATAGAGACCACATTCATACTTTTTTTTTTTTTTTTTAGCCGGGCTTATGATACAGCAATAAGAGCAATTTTGTTTTTTTCTTTTTTTCTGAAGAAAGTTTAGCGGCAACAGGCATGTGTAGAAGAGTTATTATATTGCTTGTTTTTTTAGTGATTAAAATTAAGAGTTCTTGTTTCTTAGTTATATCAGAATTGATACCACGGTTTTATGCTCTTTTTTAATGCTTCTATTTTTGTCATAATTAGGGAATATGCTACTTCAAAATGAATAATGTTAGCCTTTATATCTATTGTATTTTGTAGGGTGAATCAGTCGCTTCAAAATTGAAATTATGCACAAATGTTGTAGTATATGGTACATTCATTAACACGTACATGGAGATTGTCTATTTATTTTGTCCCCTTTATCATCATTTGCATGATCAAACTTGGAAAAAAGTTATATAATTGTAAGTTTTTATTTAGTTTTGTTTTAAAGGCTTTTATTACCTTATATGATTATTAACTTTTATGAATGAGTAGAAAATGAACTTTACTTGGATTATTCATTGTTATTCAGTAGTTTCACTTATTATTAATATGTGATTTGTTTTGTACATTTGACAGATTGTGGTGGAAGCTTTATGAAGTTGTAGATCATATTTGCAGTGACATTTGTCTTCAATTAGATTGGGACTTGACTTTTAGAAATGACTATTGTAACCGTTGATTGAAATGTCAAATATACTTTTTAAGTTTTTTAGAATTATGTTGATATGTTTTGTAGACTAAGTACATTGTATACCAATGTTTAATAGTTTATTTGTTAAATATATTTGTTTTGTTTTAAAAGTTTGATTATATAATAATTACAATAAAATAAAAATATGAAAAGGCTCCAAAACACAATATATATATATATATATATATATATATATATATATATATATATATAAATTGTAAAAGCAAACAACAAACCCTGAAAGACAACGATAAAAAACTGGTGTTTTAATCATTGTCATAAATTGGTAAAAGACAACAGTTACAAACTTTTGTGTTTTAAGTGTTGCCTTTTAGATAGTCATTGGCATAAATCATAGACAACGTCTGTTGATATGTCTTGAATCACACACTTCGCAGAGCTATATATATCAAGGAAGAAAAGGCATGGCTAAAAATAAGGAGAATCAAGAGTAAATCTGGGAACAAATCTTAGAAAGATATGATGAAGATATAAGATATGCATATCCAGGACAAAGATATGCATATCACCAATTTCGGTGTTTTAGGTTTTCCTCAGTACTATATATATGGTCCTTGAGATCTGTAATCTGTAACACACATACCACATAATAAAATATGTTCTCCTCTCTGCCCGTGGACGTAGCCAATTTATTGGTGAACCACGTAAATCTTGTGTCTTCTTTACGTTTCTTGTTTCTTGTTTATGCTCTATAATCCTATTCTGTCACAACAAACTGGTATCAGAGCCTGGTCGTTTCGATCAGGGTATTTTCTGCACTGTTAGGGTTTTTGGAGCCGATCAAGAATGTCTGCTTTCAACGTAAAGGTTGACAAATTCACCGGGAGAAATAGTTTTGGCTTATGGCATATCAAGATGCGATCTCTGCTGAAGCAGCAGGGTTTGTGGGCGCCGCTATCAGGAAAACCTAAATCTGATGATGTAGATGAAGAAGAGTGGAATACCCTAGAAGAAAAGGCCCACTCGACTATCATGCTATGTCTGTCTGACGATGTTATCATCGAGGTTGCGGATCAGGAAACTGCCGATGGTCTCTGGAAGAAGTTAGAGAGTCTCTACATGACGAAGTCTCTAACCAACAAATTGCTTCTAAAGCAACGTCTGTTCCGTTTACGCATGCAGGAAGGTTCACCTCTTCGGGATCATCTAGATAAATTAAACAAAATTTTACTAGATTTGCGTAATATTGATGTTAAAGTAGAAGATAAGGACGCTGCTTTAATTCTGTTAGTATCTTTGCCTGAATCGTATGAGAATTTTGTTGAATCGTTTATTACTGGGAAAGATACTCTGTCTCTGGAAGATGTTCGATCTGCCCTCCACAGCAGAGAAGACCGTCAACAGGCAACTGGCTCGGCCACAGAAAATCAGGCATCGGGGTTGCTTGTCACGGGTAAGGGACAAAAGAAATCTGAGAAGAAAAGTGGGAAGCCAATTCAGAAAGGTTCAAAAGGTCCTAAACCCGATGACATCTGCAATTACTGTAAAGAACCAGGGCACTGGAAGAATGATTGTCCTAGAAAGAAGAGGAAACAGGAGAAGAAAGAGGGTGTCGGCGGTTCTGCAGCTGTTGCAGAGACTGATACAAATACTGAAGATGATCTGGCCTTGGTCGCAGCTGGACATTCACATCGTAATGATGTGTGGGTTCTTGATTCTGGGGCATCATATCATATTTGTCCTAACAGGGAGTTCTTCTCGACCTATGAGCAGATAGATGGAGGAAATGTTACCATGGCTAACAGTGCTGCCTGCAAAGTGGTTGGGATTGGCTCAGTCAGGATACGGACACATGATGGGGTATTCTGCACCTTGAATAAAGTCAGGCATGTTCAACAGATGACGAAAAATTTGATATCATTGAGTCTCCTTGACAGCAAGGGTTTCAGTTTCAAAGGTGAAGGTGGAGTTATGTATGTCTGTCAAGGTTCAAAGGTGGTTCTGACAGGCTTGAAACGTGGTACCTTATATTATCTGCGAGGTTCCACTGTGACAGGTTCTGCTGATGTTGCATCATCTGAGGTTCAGACCATGGATATGACCAGGCTGTGGCATATGAGGCTCGGTCATATGGGAGAAAGAGGGATGCAGATTTTGTCAAAGCGGGATCTTCTTTCTGGGCATAAAGTGCAGAGTCTTGAATTCTGCGAACATTGTGTTTTTGGGAAGCTTCATCGCAGTAAGTTTCCAAAGAAGGCAGTTCATCAGACCAAGGGGACTCTTGACTACATTCATATGGATTGTTGGGGTCCGTCACGTGTTGAGTCTATTAGAGGCCATAGATATTTTGTGTCTATGATTGATGACTACTCTAGGATGACTTGGGTAATTATGATGAAACACAAAAGTGAAGCTTTCAAGAAATTCAAGCAGTGGAAAGCGTTGGTAGAAAATCAGACTGGGAAGAAGATCAAGCGACTGCGAACTGATAATGGCCTGGAGTTCTGTTCGTCTGAGTTCAACGAGTTCTGCAAGGATGCAGGGATTGCTCGACACCACACTATTCGACATACACCGCAGCAGAATGGTGTGGCAGAGCGCATGAATCAGACATTGCTGGAGAGAGCGAGATGCATGCTCTCGAATGCTGGTTTGGCTAGAAAGTTCTGGCCAGAAGCAGTAAACACGGCGTGCTATCTGATCAACCGTGGTCCTCACACTGGTATTGATTGCAAGACACCTTATGAGGTATGGTCTAATAAACTTGCAGATTATTCACTATTAAAGGTTTTTGGTTGTAATGTTTACTATCATGTTAGTGAGGGTAAATTAGAGCCAAGAGCTAAGAAGGGTATATTTGTAGGTTTCGGGGATGGAGTTAAGGGATATAGAATCTGGTCACCTTCAGAAAATAGAGTTATATTCAGTAGGAATGTGATTTTTGATGAGAATTCTATGCTTAACTCCACTGTGAAGTCCATTTGTACAGAAAATTGTAGTAGTGTTGATAAACAGGTGGAGCTGCAAGTCACTCTCGATGAGTGTAAATCACAACTCCAAGGTGGAGAAGATCAACATACTACAGCTGAAAGTGCAAGTTCAGATGTTCATCCAGAAGCTCGCCAGACAAGCATAGCGGTTGATAGAGCTAGGAGAACAGGTGTGAAGCCTCCTGTGCGGTATGGTTTTGAGGATATGGTGACTTACGCATTACAAGTCGCTGACGAGGTGGAAGAGGAAGAATCGGCTAGTTGCAAGAGGGTTCACACAGAAGGAGGGGGTTGACTATAATGAGATATTCTCACCAGTGGTAAGACACACTTCCATCAGAGTGTTACTAGCAATGGTTGCACATCAAGATTTAGAACTTGAGCAACTAGATGTGAAGACAGCTTTTCTACATGGAAAGCTCGAAGACGATATCTACATGACTCAGCCAGAGGGGTTCCAGGTTCTGGGGAAGGAAGATTATGTTTGCAAGTTGATGAGGTCTTTATATGGGCTAAAGCAGTCTCCAAGGCAGTGGTATAAGAGGTTTGACAGTTACATGATCCAGTTGGGATACAACAGGAGTCCGTATGATTGTTGTGTGTATCACAACAAAGCTGATGATGGTTCCATGATCTATCTCGTCCTGTATGTGGATGATATGCTCATAGCTGCGAAGTCCAAGTCTGATATTCAGAAGTTGAAGGATCTGCTCAGTGCTGAGTTCGATATGAAGGATTTGGGTGCTGCCAAGAAAATTCTGGGTATGGAGATATATAGGGAAAGAGAGAAGAAGAAGCTTTTCTTGTCACAGAAGAGTTACATTCAGAAGATCTTGTCTAGATTTGGTATGTCTACCGCAAAGCCTATTGATACTCCAAGTGCTACAAATATTCATTTATCCACTGATTATGCACCGAAATCTGTAGCTGAGCAGGAGTACATGTCTCGAGTCCCATACTCTAATGCAGTAGGGAGTTTGATGTATGCTATGGTCTGCACTAGACCAGATCTTGCACATGCTGTTAGTGTTGTCAGCAGGTTCATGGGACAACCTGGAAAGGAGCATTGGCAAGCTGTGAAGAGGATTTTCCGTTATCTCAGAGGTACTTCTGATGTTGGTCTCATTTATGGAGGTGATGCTCACGTTTCTGTGACTGGTTATTCTGATTCTGACTATGCTGGAGATGTTGATAGTAGAAGATCTATGACTGGTTATGTTTTCACTCTTGGTGGTTCTGTTGTTAGTTGGAAGGCAACTCTGCAGGCTACAGTTACTTTGTCTACAACTGAAGCAGAATATATGGCACTGACAGAAGCTGCTAAAGAGGGAGTTTGGTTGAAAGGGCTTGTAGGTGATCTTGGTCTACATCATGATCAAGTTATTGTATTCTGTGACAGTCTGAGTGCAATCTGTTTGACCAAGGATCAGGTCCATCATGAGAGGACCAAGCATATTGATGTGAGGTATCATTTTCTGAGGAGTGAGCAGAGAATCAAGGTGATGAAAGTAGGTACCGCTGATAATCCTGCTGACATGTTCACCAAGCCGGTCCCGCATAGCAAGTTTCGACATTATTTGGACTTGCTAAATGTCACAAGCTGTTAGATGCCCAAGGAGGGCAAATCTGAGGCAGAACGGAGGAGTCTGTTCATCTGGTATTGTAATGATGCATCTGCAAGGAAGATTCAAGTCAAAGTGGAGATTTGTTGATATGTCTTGAATCACACACTTCGCAGAGCTATATATATCAAGGAAGAAAAGGCATGGTTAAAAATAAGGAGAATCAAGAGTAAATCTGGGAACAAATCTTAGAAAGATATGATGAAGATATAAGATATGCATATCCAGGACAAAGATATGCATATCACCAATTTCGGTGTTTTAGGTTTTCCTCAGTACTATATATATGGTCCTTGAGATCTGTAATCTGTAACACACATACCACATAATAAAATCCGTTCTCCTCCCTGCCCGTGGACGTAGCCAATTTATTGGTGAACCACGTAAATCTTGTGTCTTCTTTACGTTTCTTGTTTCTTGTTTATGCTCTATAATCCTATTCTGTCACAACAACGTCAAAGACAACGGTTATAGACAACGGTTTATAACCGTTGTCTTTATAAGAAAAGACAATGAAAAATAATTGTTGTCTTTTAACGTCATCTTTAACAACACTATATTCGACAACACTCATTTGTTTAGAAAGACAACAGAAAAAAATCCATTGTCTATTAGCATTTTTCTTGTACTGACCACTTATATTTTGGACATTACATGACTTATAACCACTGAGAACAGTGTTTTTTAAACCAAGGCTCTCCAAGCCCTAAGTGATTTCTGGCACATAATCAAAAGGATTATTGAAATCTTGGACTGATGTAATGGACACATCTTGTTGGGACAGCGACGACAAATAATATCTCTAGTCTTGACTCAGAAGCATATGTTCATGCTCGCTAAGAATTTGATATGGTTCTTTCTCAATGAAAATGTCCATAGAGTTTAATCCATCATTAGGATCTAGGAAGAACTTAAGATTATCGTCATTCTCAATCTGCACTACAGACTTTATAACATTATTGTATCTGTAAACTTCCCCCCATTATGTGAAAATTTTCAAATGAAATTCAATCCCTCTATTTCTTCTTTTAGATGTTGATTATGTATTTTTAATTGCACAACATTTGTAGGCTTTTTTATGATAGACCGATAACCTTTGTATTTGAAATTTTTAGTGGGTCGTGTGGAAGTTGATGCAGATGATTTTGATGTTGAAGTCATACCTATCAAATATAATTTATAAGGGTCATTACAGTTATTAAATGCATAAAATTTATTTAAGTATCGTATAATAATTTATTAATTATACTAAGCTAGTTTTAATTAGTCAACAGATCGTAAAGAAAACAAGTTAAACACGTATAATACATGCAACACTAAAATAATATACATCATAATAAATAAATAAAATTAAAATAACATCACTTTAATAAACACAAAATAAAAATTAAAGAACACATAAAACAATATACTCATATACTAATAAATCCCGAACATGTTCATGTAAATATATACATGAAATAACACAAACATCGAAAGAAACAAATAATGTGAAATAAACGATGTGTATAGATATACTACTTACCTTTTAATCAAACGGTTACGGAGTTGTCTCTGCAAAATGATGTTTTTCTTGTTGAAGACGATCTACATGATATAGCATGAAAAAAAAAAATTCGATGATTAGTGCTTGAGAAAAAAATATGTGATATCATGCAAAGAATTACAAGATATAAGATTATTTTGGTAGGTGCTAATTTAAAATAAAATTTGTAAGAATAATCAACCAAAATTAAATCAAATCATGTGAAATAAAAAAATAAAAGAAATAATGATATGTAATATATATATATTATAAAATAAATTAACATTTAAATAAATAATACATATCCAATGAGATGGTTGGAACAGAATGTAGAAATGATTGGAACAGAATTTAGAAGGAAGTGAGGAAATGAATTTAAAGTGATTGAAGAGAAGAAGAGAAGAAGAGAAAAAAGTATTCCACTGGTTTAAGAAGAAGAAGAAGGAGGAGGAGGGCTCCCAATAAGCAGTTAAGTGTTTGAAAAAAAAGAAAATAAAGGTTCACATGAAGACAGTGTAACTGAGGAGAGAGAATGGATCAGTTAAAGTCAAAGTCATGTGAAATTTAATTTTACTGCAGTCAATGTACAATAATAGTGCAGTCAAAGGGGTTTTTTTTCAAAATAATGCAAAAAAAAAAAAAAAATTTACAAAATAGGTATGTTTCCGAACAGTTTTTAAAAATAGGTAAAACGTCACCGCCGGTGACGTTATTTCAAAAAAACGTCACCGGAGGTGACGATTTTAAATTAAAAGAAAGAACGTCACCTAAGGTGACGTTCTTTCTTTATGATATAATTATATATGTACATACATCATATGTATATATCATATACATGCATATATATATATATATTATATATAGATACTGACATATATATATACACATATATATATATATATATGTATACATATATATATATAACCTGTAATATATATATATATATGTATACATATATATATATATAACCTGTATTATATATATATTTCAAATATGTATATATATATATATTTTTTAAATTTATTAAGTGAATATATAAGAAAATATATATAATAATAATAATATATGTAATAATAATATACAGAAATATTTATTAAATTAAATAATAAATTTTTTTATTAATTCATATCTTTTAAATTAATAATATATATAATAATAATATATATAAATTTATATATATTATTATTTATAAATATATATTTTATAAATATATATGTGTATATATAATATATAATATATATATATATAACTAAAAACCTTAGATGACGTTTTTTAAAGGTGAGGTTTATTGTATTTTTTTTAAATTTCATATATATATATATATATATTTATGTATTATTATTAATTGGCACAAAACTTTGGGTTGGAATGTTCATTATGCAAATTTATTTAATTTTTTAAAAAATTTGGTTAGTAGATGTAAATGATACAAAATAATAAATAGTTTGGATTTTAAATTAATTGTGGTGTGCTGTTTTATTAATGGACGGCTTGTATAGAATGTGTAACAATTATGCAGTTAATTAATTTGGAGCGAAAATGAAATGATAAAATAAAATATTGAAATTAAAAAAAGTACATCTTCGCGAAAAATTTCTTTTTGTTATGTATATACTATAAATTATAAGTAAACATAGAAAATAATACATAAATAAAGAAAATTCAAATTCACTTGAAAACTAATATGAAAAAGAATATCAAAATTAGATGCAAAATTATGAAAATTGCAACTAAAATTTCATTGTAATGAATGTGTCATGGGTATAAAGTAAGTTTTTTTTTTTTTTTTTTTTCAGATCAGTAAATAAAAATAATTGTTTGTTTGTTATGATCTATATTCACACCTATTACAAATGACCTCCTGTACCACAACCTCGATTTCTTCTAGTTCGGCGACCTCTTCCTTCACCTTGCCCGATATTTCCTGATATTTCTTGTTGTCTCCTTCGAGTTCCACCTCGTCTACCTCTTGTGTTGACAACGGGTGGTTGTGGCTGTATGTCTTCTTCGACGTCATCTTCCTCCGAGGTTGGTGTCAAATGAATTGTCATTCTGCTGGAGGATGACGTAGAGTGGTCTGGTACATCCCGGAAAGTAGCCACATCTGAATACTGGAATTGAATCGGAGTAGGACGGACATAGTCGTAGTTTGGCATATTGCTCGTGTCTCCTGCTCCGAGGTCAACGTTCATACCAGGAAATGGCGAGTGAGTGGACATTAATGGATGGTAGGGTGTCGGAGTATACGGTGGTGTACTCATTGAAGGCCTATATACATCCGACATATGTCCTTCAGTTTGGTATTCGGGCCGCGAAGATGTTGATGCAAAGTTCGCAGGTGGTGGCATCCGAACTTCAGGGGAACGACGCCTTCTAATTCTCATATGATTTTCTGCTTGACTTTGCGTCTGTTGTTGATGTACAGGCTGGGTATACGTCATTTGCGGAGGCTCGGGGGACAGTCTCTCAATTGTTCGCTCTATATTTTCATACAATGAGAGCTGTTCATCTAACAAACTATTAAGTTGGTCAATGTCTAATCTATTTCTATTCTGTATATTTCTCTTCATGGGTTCCAATTGTTCGATCTACAAATAAGATAAAAGATGTATATTAAAACACCAATCATGTTGAATAGATATAAAATTAATTGTAGAACTGCATATATGTTGCGTACCATGTAGTGCATCAGTGAAGCATCTCCAGTTTTTATTCCCATTATGTCATGCGTATCTACAGGGGATATAAAACGACGTGTAATCGAGTTATACCAATCATAGTAATCGGGTGTCGTCGTTGGGTTCATTACATATTGGGTTCCCGTGAGATACTCATGTCTTTGATTCCACTGATGAACATACTTCGCGTGTATGTCCATCCAGTTGGCATTTTTTCGCCCTTTACGATCAATCTGATGCACGTTCGTCTTCCAGTCATCAAGAGGGTCGATCCGATTAGGTATGTCTTGCAACATTCGGAACTGACGTAAGACTCTTTCTGGATGATGGAACTCCACAAATGAGAAAAAAATCAATGGACATATAGCTCGTACATTGTCCGAGAAGCACCGCGAAGGTAAATGGAGTACTTCCGGTTGCGACCAATCATATGGATCCCATGTAAACTGATGACACACAACAACCAAAAACCAAAAAACATACATGTGTTTTTAATTAATACATATAAGAATAATTAAAATGAAGTAATAAATCGAACCTGGTCATGTGTCAATTTATCCAATATTTCTCGAAAAACCTTGACCTGGCGCCTACCAGTGTGCACGAAACTGCTATCAATATTCCACCTGTTACATATATTTTACTAGTTAATCAGTAGATGCATTACATTTGGGTGTGCACTGTAAATATTACCAATAACGATACCGCATATCAAGAATAAAGCACATGCCCGAGCATATTGCTCGACATGTTCAATTGTGCTATCATCCGTCACTGGATGCGATCGCATATGAGCGGCTAAAGAGGTAGCTCTAATCTTTCCACTTTTTATGTGGGATATGTCTGGCGTGTAACCTAACATCGCCTGACAGTAATTAGCCCACTCATTTGGAGACATTGTAGGATCAAGTCCGCACACCGGATCCCCTTCAATCGGCAAACCCCATATTAAGGCGACATCCATTAAAGTCACCGTTGCTTCACCAACAGGCAGGTGAAATGTATGGGTTTCAGGCCGCCACCTCTCCACCAAAGCGGTTATTAGGTGGTTGTCCGGGTAAAACCTCCCGCACCTATACACACCATAGAGACCCATTTGAAATAACAAATCCAGTACGCGTGTGTGGATCTCAGACCCTTCCTGGTCAAATAATTCCCAAAAATCATTATCGCACCGCCTAAAGCGAAAGAAAAAGTTCAAATCACCGTCGGGCTTCAGTAGGCCCTCGGAAATGTGCTGAGATTGAAGGGTGAGAACGGTCGGTTCCTTCGGGCCATAGTGGTTGTGTGAATTAATATCCATTATCACTGCAAATGAAAGAACAACATTAAAAAAATTTATAACATATATCTATTGATATTAAAAAAAAAAAATTAAGTTACAAGTAGAACAAAAATATATTCAAGTATGTGATACTTGGCTCCATAAAACATACCTTTTTATACAAAGAAAATAAAGACGCGATTGCAGCAGTAATAAATTCTTCCAAAAAACGAGGTGAGCACAATCAATGTTGAACGAGAATTAAGAAGGAGGAAAATGGACGAAGAATGTTGAAGAAGGAAAATGAAATGAAACGTGAATAGAAGGGAGATATAGTTGTCATTATATAGGTGTAAAATACAGACTGTTGATGTGATATATGCATGCTTCAATTATTTCTTCACGGCAAACTTTTTTAAAGGCATTCCTGAGTTTTCAAACTTTCATTAAATGCTTTAAGACTTTCGTAATTTCTTAAACTTTTTATAAATGCATTCCTGCAATAATAAAGTATTCACGACAAATTTCTGAGGAGAAAAAGTCACGCCACATCCTGCAATACAGTAAATATGGTCTCCTCTGTAAAGCTGCAATGATAAAGTTTGCACGACAAATTTCTGCAAAAGTTGATGTGATTCTTCAAATAATGCATGCAAATAATGCATGCTCAATTAATGCGAATGTGATGTTTATAGTTTTTTTTATATATATTATATATAGATATATATATATATATATATATTTCTAATAAATATTTATAAATAATAATATATGTTTAGAATATGTATACATATTTTTATTTAATAAGTAAATATATAAAATGATATATTACATTTATAATTATAAAAATGGATATAATTTAATTTTATTTAAGATAAATTTAAAAAACTTTGTTAAATTTAATAATAATTTTTGATTATTAATTCATAGTTTTTAAATTAATAATATATATAAATATAATAAAAATATATATTCGAATATATATATATATTATTATTCAAAAAATATATATATATATATATGTATATTATAAATATATATGATATAATATACATAA